>LR990619.1:21102784-23502784 GCA_905147815.2 Phalera bucephala | reverse complement strand
TATGGAATATCATTACATTTCAAAAAGTTATCGTAACGTGCTGGGTTTGGTCATGGCGAATAAGAGTCCGAGTCCACGCAAGGTACTACGGGGTTAAAAGAACGTGCATCATTGTCCCCTTTTTTGCAAAATATGCATCTCAACAAAAAAAAAAATATTTGGAAGAGTTGAGTGTTGTAAAAATGAGCGCTGAAGTCGAGCGTTTAGCGCTGAGTCGACGCTCACAAGCGTTGAAACACGTAGAAGACGCGTTTTAAGCGCAGACTCAAGCGTTTTTACAACTCTACAAATCTATCTATCTATAACCTCACGCCAGATCCCTTAACTCTACAAATATTTTTATTTATCTGCGTACCTACTTAGTTTTAATAAACATTTATGTCAATAGTCCGTATATGGGACCATGGAGAGGAAAATACTGCTGAAAATCCGTTGTCTGTTTTTTTTAACTTTTCCTGTTAAATGAGAAATTGATAATTGTATACTTAGGGCTGATTCTTCGGTCATGAGATAAAATTTATTCGAAGGGATAAAATACAACATAGGTCATTAAAAAATACGTATGAACGTATGAATAAAATATGTAGTTCCATTGTTTGACATCTATATTCAGTCAAGTTATAATTTTAAGCCGTTTGGTGTGGAGACATTTGATCCATGAGGTTAAGTGCCAAACACATCTTTGAAGAACCATGTAAAAGACTGGTCGACACGACACATGCCTAAAGGGCGTTATTTATCAAACAGTATTTCAAGGGATCTGGCGTGATTATATATAAATTAGTTATAATTATTTAATACACACCGACACGCCTTTATTCCCCAAGCGGGGGCGGCAGAGGCGTACTGAGTACACCCACGTGTCGCCGACGATGTTGGGTCCCATGTAATAGGGCCTATTGCCATATACCGTGCACAATTCCAGGCTCCGGACTTGTACTGGGAAGTTTTTGTTAGAAAACTACACTTGTCCGACCTAGGATTGGAATCCAGGACCTCGTGATCACAAGGCGATGCGCTTTGCCACTAGACCAACGAGGATGATTTGATAAATAATCAAAATTAGATTCCAGGTCGTAGTCTACTGGAATAGAAATCCATTTTTAGTAACACTAAAATAGATTTTCTACATCAAGCAGAAATTGCTAGCGGGCCCTAGTTTGTCGATCCATTTTAATTTAGCCCCGCGTTCACTCAAATACGGCCGTCCGTGTAGACGTTCCTATCGCTCACATTGAATTAAAAACGGCTTCTGCCGGTTTATATTGTTGGTACATATTGTTGTAGATAAGGGAATTAGCCAATTTCTTGTAAATGTCGTCTGACTTTTTTTTTATAAAACAGCCCCGCTCTAGGATTTATATCTGTGTCGTAGATGCGTTTACAAACATGAAAATCCACATACACAAATACCCAGACAAATAATAGTGGATCACACAAAGATTTGTCCCGTGCGGGAATCGAACCCGCGACTATACGACAGTGGGCGGAGGGGCTTAAGCTCTTAACCACTGCGCTAAATCGTCCGTCCATTCCGACTTATTTTCTTATTTGCAAACGGTCTGCAAACAAAATAATCCTGTAAACAATTTGAAGAGAATATCGTAATTTCTTACTAAAATAATTCAGTTTAATGAATTAATCTCTATCTAAATATTTTATATAAGATTTCTAACATTAAAAAAAAAACACCCTCACGCCTATATTCCCCAAGCGGAGGTGGCAGAGGTGTACTGAGTACACCCACGTTTCTCCGACGATGTTAGGTCCCATGTAATAGGTGGCGAGCCTATCGCCATATACCGGGCACAATTCCAGACTCCGGACTCGTACTGGGAAGTATTCATTAGAAAAACTACACTTGTCCGACCTAGGATTTGAAACTAGTACCTCGTGATCACAAAGCGATGCGCTTTGCCACTAGACCAACGAGGTAGTCTTTCTAACTTAATTAATAGGGAATTATTCCTACTTTTATTATGTTAAATTCGGATTACCCGGATACTAACAGGCCATAGCCTAGTGTAATAGACATCCATATTTAGTAACACGCAAATAGATTTTCTACATCAAGCAGAAATTCCTAGAGGGCCCTCGTTTGTCGATCCATTTCGAGAATGTAGACAACAAGGTAAAGTAGACATTATTAGAATGTCAACGTTATGGCAATGTGGTCTTATGGGAAGTGGACAATATGATAGTCATTTTGAGAAAGTGGTCGTTCTAAGCCTAACCCTTTTAATTAAGCTCCGCGTTCACTCAAATTCGGCTGTCCGTGTAGACGAGCCTTTCACTCACATTGAATCATAAACGGCTTCTCCCGGTTTATGAGGCGGAGAATTTGCGAATAGGATAATACTCAACTTTAAAATTGCTCTAGATATAGAATGTAGCTTATTTCTTGTAAAGGTAGCTCCTCTTTTTGTTTGCAATTTTTCCGGTAATAAAATAATAAAAAGGAAATTAAAGTTTTTTCTTAGCAAAGAAATTCAAATGATTCAATTGTCTATCTCTACTTAGATATTTTCTCTATCTATCTATCTATATCATCGCAGGGTAGGCAGAGAGTACAGAGTTCCAATAGGTTATTTCCTTACATACCTCTCGGCAGATATTTTGATATATAATTTACCAGCAATTTCCCATGTCTTCGCATCCGGTTGACAACAACGCCGCCTACCGGATGTATGTTACTTAGCTTTCTAATGGTGAAAGAACTATTAGAATCGGTTCAGTAGTTTCAGACTTTATCAATTACAAACAAACAAACAAATCTTTCTTTAATATTTGTATCGGCGAGCGTGTATGAGACGGACTATGAGAGTAGAGGAAGCCAGAGAGGTATGTAAGGAAAGAGCCTGTTGGAACTCTGTACTCTCTGCCTACCCCGTAAGGGATCTGGCGTGATGATATAGATAACTTAATTAATGGGAAACTATTCCCAATTCTCGGCTGTAATTATTTTTAAAAATCCTTTTTTTAACAAACAACTTCGGTGTTTCATTAATTATTGAACATCGTTATAGATACTCTTTATACAATCACAACGTATTTATATTAACTTAGACAATCTTAATACATACCTATCCTTTTCTTTAGTCCTTTCTGCTTGTATGGCCGCGTCTGTCTGTTCTAGTTCCTACTACATCATTCTACTTAGGTAATGACTCTGGCCTTTAAATAAATACATAGCGTGTTGCGGTGCACACGCACTCCGCTAACGGTGCTTATATGCAGCACAGTAAGGGCGGGTTTCGGGTTCGATTCCGAGGGAGATAGCCGCGACAGCTGGCGCGGGCAGGTGCGCCCGAAATGAACTCGCCACCACGCTCAGCCGGTGTCGGCTTACCGACACTGTATATTTCGAATTCATTAAAAAGTTACCTGTCCCACCGTAGGCGTATTTTTCGAATACACAATCCCGGTCATATTCGATAGAGCACGACCCTCGATCTATTTATAGCCCGCGCAAAATGCGTAGCACATAGTACCTGCTATCCATTTTCGCAGAAATTTTATCATCGAATAAAATCTGCAATGCTATGTGCAACCCCCGACTCGGTGCACGCTACCGCCAGTCGCGCCACGTCAGCGCACCCACACGCCCGCGTTCGTGTAAAGGATATAGCTTTTCTAACGTTCGCCCTCTCCGTTTTCAGAACAAAGTGGAGTACTACGTGAAATGGAAAGGCTGGAAGCCGAAGCACAACACGTGGGAGCCGGAGGAGAATATTCTGGACCCGCGGCTCATCGAGAGCTTCAAACGCGGCGAGGAGCTGCGCCGGCAGGGCAGGAAGCGGGAGCGCGAGCATTCTCCGGCGGAGCGCGCGCGCAGCGGTTCCGAGGAGCGACACCCGCCGCCCGGCAAGCGCAAGGCCGAGGTGCTGTCGCGGGAGTCGGGTAAGATCGGCGTCACCATTACTATGAGCCCGCCGGCGAAGCGGCACGACTCCACGAAACTGAACGGAGGGAGAACGCCTCATGCGAGCCAGCCCCCGCCGCCCGCAGCACCGCCTGGAGGCGCCGCCGCGCCCGCTTCCCCCGCGGCTGAAGCTGCCGCACCGAGAACCGGCCCGCGGCGAGCTCCGCACTCCCCTGAGGAAGCTGATGCTCACACGCCTCCTGAACGCGAACGGCGCACTGATACCCAGCCGACTGCAACGGCCCCGGCAGAGCCAAAAGGCGCCCAACCTCCGCCTGCCGCACCTCAGCCCGAGGACGAGGACTCGTGGGGCGAAGCCCCCGCGGTAGCGCCTCCCCCACCCCCACCGCCGCCGCCCCGGCGCGGAGCCGCGTACTGGATGGCTCGCTCCCCCGTCGCTGACCAGATCTTCATCACCGACGTGACAGTCAACCTTCAAACGGTCACAATAAGGGAGTGCCGCACTGAAAAAGGCTTCTTCAGATCTCGCGAGCCCCGGCCGAATGACGTCACGTAAACCTTCAGTGGTACCGTTTTGGACTTTGTACAGTAATAGGTAGCTAGTATTTATTTAGTTACTATGAATGTTAATCCCATGGGAAGGAATGGAACCTTTAGTAGCCCTAATGTACACGAGACTAGTGTAGTGCCCATCTATCTACTTGTTTGCCATTGTTGGCATACGAAAAATATTTAACGTAGAGATTATAATCTGTCGATGAGGTCACCGGGGCTGAATCAAAATTGGACGAATGCATCCATCAGCTCCTGTGACTTTAATAATAGATGTTAGTTAAAAAATAATGACCACCAATTTGTAGGTAACGAATAGGCAAATTGTTGTCAATTGTTGAAAATAAGAGACCTCTATATTTTATAATGTTGAATTTATTAATGACTGGGTACCTCCGAATAGACGTAACTATACTGTCTTATACTATTAACTTATTAAGGATATTGGTATTTCTGGAATACCGCTTTAATTGTGTACCTAAACGCTTACGATATGGTGACAACAATTACCCAGTGTGCATACATTTATATTTCTTAAGCTCTACACATGTAAAATTATGAATCTCTTGTAAATTTATGCTCTGCGATGCCAGAACCGACTATAATACTATGCAATACATTATCCTATATAATATTTTCCTTAATTTGTTTCCTTATTGTTGTTGTTATTTATACTTACGAACTTAATTTCATGTTAAATAATTGATTTGTACCAATACGTTTCGGTTTGAATTCAATGTTACTTTAATACCGGTTGACACTCTCAGAAATGTAATTAACTGGGCTTTTTACCGAAAGGTGCAATAACAAATCGTTGGCCGAGTGGAATAGTGACGCAACTGTAAAATCATAAACAAGAGAAACCGAGCTTTTAAGTTACTGAAATAAGTGTGCTTTTTCATGTAATATAAATTTTTGAGTTGTGTCGTTCTTACGTTCGGCCAGCGTTCGATTTAGAACGTCAACTAGTCACAAAACATTTGTCTAGGGATGTATTAGTAAAGGTTTGTATTCTACTCGTCCAATATATTTGTCCCTACGTACAATTTCTATTTCTATTTTTCTATTTTTTTTTTTTAAACGTAGCCCCACACTAGGATTTATTCCTGTATCGTGGGTGCGTTTACAAACATGAAAATTCACAAACAAATACCCAGACCGGAACAAATAATTGTGGATCACACAAAGATTTGTCCCGTGCGGGAATCGAACCCGCGACTATTAGACACAGTGGGCGGAGCGGCTTAAGCTCTTAACCACTGCGCTAAATCGTCCGTCTTAACTATAAACCTTCTGTATGGTTTTAGGTCGCTAATTATTGTCTATATGACATCCAACTATGTACTGCATTTTTTTTTTAATGTACAAAGAAAGACATTGGAACGAGTAGAATATACAACTTACTCATATCTGTTTGAAAACAGTTCCATCTTTTAATATAAAAGATAATTATGTTCTTCTGTAATGTCCACCTACGGTACATATTAACCTGATAAATTTACAAAATATACTGCATTTTCACACGTACTAAGTATTACTTGTGATGATGTAGGTAATTACTTTAACTGTTGTTTTATCAGATGAACTGATCGTTTATTTTTTTATGTAAATACTTCTCTCGTGCTAATAAGTTATTTTAAACGTATTTAATTTTAAGATTTTAGATTCCGAACGCGATTTGTGTTCCTTTTTATTGTTATTTGGTTCCTTTAATAATAAAATGATGATTATTTTGTAGATGTATTGAGTCAGCTATTATTTGAAATAATGTATATTTTAATTGCATTTGTCTGTGGAAATGGTTTTATGTACATAGTGTAAATATAGGATATTAGAGCACTTGTTCTATAATGTGATAGTCTTCTCACACAGTAGTTTGTAAATAAATGAGAACGATTTAGATATTGGATTTTATTTCCTACGCGATACTGACGAGGCTTCCTATTGAAGATATTTTTAATTAATGCCCTACAGAGTAGAGTACCTAACTAGAGTAGTAGAACTTTTCAATTAGTGGCGTATCTATGGAAAAGGTACTGGTGCAAAAAAAATGAGGTCCTTTCTAAACTGGTTACGTTAGTATAGTAGGTAGTATTCCGCGCTTGGGATATCAAAGTATTGCAAAGAGCTAATGGGGGTGACATGAATCCTTACCTCATGCAGCGACTACATCGTTGAAGCGGACACGTGTCACGGATGGCAAAGCAGCGGGTAGCGAAGTGCATCTTCTATGCTGAACTTGAAGCATGGTGGACAACTCCTTAGATGCTGCGTGTGTGTGTGTGTGAATGATCTACGCTGTTGGCCGCGGGGCCTTTACAGCTTCACCGGACAAGAGGGCGAGCGTGCAACCACTACGCTCGAGCCAGAAGGGCAAGCGGGCAACTAGCACAAGGGTGCCTCAAGGAGGAAAGGCCTCGGCTTAGGCAGTCGCTATGGGGGAGGGCGTATACTAGGTGCCTTACCGTAGTGGTCTGCACCGGCCGGCGGGCAAGGGATTCTTCGACCTCGCCGGCGAGGTCGGTGTCTGATCCATTGAGCCCTTCAGTCGGAAAAACAAGCTGCTAACCGATCGGAGTGGAGGTCTTTGAAACTCAGTGATGCGCCGACCTTGACGCAAAGCGTGATCAATTAAAAGCCCGACCAGCCGTGGCGATCAATTATTCTTATACACCCATCTAAGTACGCCCGACGTTGCCTAACTTCGGTGATCGGACGGGAACTGGTGTATTCAACGTGGCATTTCTTGTTTTGTGTTGTTATGTTTTTTAACAAACGTAGCCCCACACTAGGATTTATTCCTGTGTCGTGGGTGCGTTTACAAACATAAAAATTCACATACACAAATACCCATAAATTTGTCCCGTGCGGGAATCAAACCCGCGACTATTAGACACAGTGGACGGAACGGCTTAAACTCTTAACCACTGCGCTAATGCGCTAAATCGTCCGTCTTATATTAGCGGTGTGCTCACATGCCCGCAATTTGCGAGGATCTTCACCAAGACGATTGGCTACACAAGCCACATGCGAGCGCACAATCGTCAACAATAACAGATTTGATGCAGTCGCCGTAACCGAAATTCGTCTGGATCTCATCTTTATAACAGGTATCTATCTATCTATAACCTCACGCCAGATCCCTTGCGGGGTAGGCAGAGAGTACAGAGTTCCAACAAATTCTTTCGGCACTCTGCACCCCACGACTCGCCAGTTCGGGCCCGGCGTGATGGGTGGCGGCCCCCATCGCCGCTTCCACCTATATTCGTACCGACGGGGGCGGGCCGGTACGCGTCGCCTCGGGGGGACGCCCTAGCCCGCACTGCGGTACGTCTTCGGTCCAAGATTGCAGCCATAATGACTGGCAGGGGTCGCGACGAGCACGCTCTTGGACAGACCCCCTTAATCTTATTCTAGGTATAACAGGTAGTTATATATAAATACCTTAAAGGTCCAAAGCTACATGGAACAACAAATGAAAGCGTATAAGTATTCATGTGTAAGCTTAAGTGATCGTCCATTCCCTAACATTTTTTTAACCGAGTTGCCATGATTTGTCGTGTTGTAAACTGACATTTGTATTCTGTAGGTGGAAAAAAATTTCACAAGGTCAATTTGAGGTTTACTGGTCAGGTTCCGAGGGTCCCGACGCTGATCTACGCTGTTGGTCGTGGGACCTTTACAGCTTCACCGGACAAGAGGGCGAGCGTGCACCACTACGCTCGAGGCAGAAAGGCAAGGGGGTAACTAGCTCAAGGGCGCCTCAAGAAGGAACGGCCTCGGCTTTGGCAGTCGCTATGGGGGAGGACATGTGTGTCGCCGTGATGTTTCGCGCCGGCCGGCGGGCAAGGGTTTCTTCGACCTCGCCGGCGAGGTCGGTGACTGATCCTGTGTGCGTGCGGTATCTGTATCCGAAAGAAGGGATGTAAGGGCATCGGGTTGGTCGGTAAGAAAATGCCGCGAACGGCGGTAGCGGCTGATGGGAGGGGAGTTAGGTTCGTAGATAGCGGCGGCTACGATTAGCGGATTCCTATGATTGGACGCGTTCACGTTCACGGTTGACTCCTTTTTTACAAGGGCGCAAAGGCACAGGTTAGCCCTCCGATAGCAACGCTTTCAACATGCCAATAATAATTAGAAGAAAACTTGTATACCCATATACTTACCTACTGGACAGCTCACGGCATGTCGATCAGTTAGTACTCAGTACGTAGATAACACCCCACACGCCGACTTGTACTAGAAATCAAGAGAGCTAGGACTAAAGAACCCAGCTTTTTCGTCTCAACATCTCTTCACTCTATTTGAATTGGATAAAGATCATAATTATTTATCAGTAGAAACACTAAGCTCTTATCTACTCCTTATGATCCCCAAAACGTTTGAATACCCAAAAACATTAAGGAATAAATAGTCTAACTAACTAGGTACATACTAACTAAGTCTCTACTACCTATTTTTGGTGAGACAGTGTAGGGTAGGTAGTCAATCGCTGTTATATAAACTGGAAATGAGATTAAGAAAATATCCAGTTGAGGACCTAATTATATCCAATCAGTAAATTATACTACCCACCATGAACATCTACGCATTTCCAAATGTTTAAATATAACTTCATAAGTCATCGATATATTATTTGTACAAATAGGTAGTTAGCGATATTATAGCTGGCCGAACATCCAATCGTCATTTTGATATCATCTCTTTCGTAATTATCTGCCTGTATGTATCTACCACGAGAAAATCCGTTACACACAGAGGCTATAGTGTTTTTATAGTTTTTAATTATCCTAAGGTTCGATAAAAGCAGCAGGTAATGTGATTTATGGTGTATCAACATATAAGTGGTACGTAGTGCCCTATACATACATAAAACTACAAAGTTAACATTACCCTACCTACAGACTGATGGCGTTAGCGTAATAAAAAATATAAAAAACAAGAACACAGCTATTGATTGAAATCGATTCGCCATAAATGTCTAGAGCGAAATATGAGTGTTCCCATGACGCATAGCAATTCATACATAAACTTCGGACAAAACTCTTGGGAGTGGCAGGCTGATCCAGATCCAGCCACACAGGTGAATGAAAAACTTGGTAAATCAGAAAGCCAGAAACATTTTACCTTCATGGGCAAAATACACTTAAAATTAGTGTGAAGCCATAAGAAGAAGAATCATTTGACATCTTGTTCGACAGTCATGACGTTTGTTTGTTAGGATTCACGTACTATTGAAGTCTAGCGATTATTCCAACGATAAGTTGTTGAATCCAATGTTTAAGCTTTAATCCAGACGCGGTGATAAACAGATTGCACGATGGAGTGGTCGAAAGACAAAACACTGAAGTTGATCGAGTTGTTGCAAGTGAACGCCAGTTTATGGAATCCGTCTTTGTGCGATACTCGGCGGGACAAACAAAAGCGGCGTGAGGAATTGCGATCAATAGCCGAGATTTTGGGAATATCTGTCCCAGACGCGACTAAAAAGATACAGCATCTTCGAACTCAGTATAACAGAGAGTGGGCTCGGGAGGCGCGTGCTCATGTTGAGGACCCAAACGACAGATACGTTAGTAACTGGTACGCGTTCGAATATCTACATTTCCTGAAGTATTCAAATAAGCCTTATAAGGTCTTGCAATCGGTAAGTTATGAATAAAAAACAAAGTATAACTAATCAAGCCTAAACTAAAAATTAGGGATTTAGATTAGAGTTTAATGTAAGCCTAGGCTTACATTTATAATTAGTTTTAAGGTTTTGTGTGCTGTTTATACTATTTATTTTTATTAATAATTTATTTAATAATTGTAATATAAAAGTAAAAAGGGAGGATTTTGCTTACAAGTGAGACAGTAAAAGAAAAGTTTATTTAAATTTTTTTTCTTACCTAATTACAGGAAGAAAATTCAGAAGTCAATGGTCTACAATCACATTCTGAGAATGTTATAGATGACTGCAAGCTCTCCAGTCTGTCACCGCCTCACAAAATATCCCGTATTGAAGCTGTACCTTCCATCAAACCTGAAGTTGTCTACCCGACTGCATCGAGAGCCAGAGATGAATTCTCTGTATTTGGGGAATATATAGCAAATGAGCTAAGATCTTTGAAAGGTGAAAAGAATCTATTGGTTGCTAAAAAGAAAATACAAGATGTTATATTTGAAGTCAAAATGGGGATGATAAGTGAATCAAGACCTGACCAAGGAACTTTATGCACTGTGTTTACGAATACTAGTCAGCCACATAATACTACGATTCATAACACCAAGTTGTATACTAGTCCCGTGATGAGCACAGCAGCTCATATAGAGCCTTTGACATCACATGTGCCGGCAACGACTGGCATCAGTGAGATTATCATAAACAGTGCATGTCACTATTCAAACTTCAAAGTTGACACGCAATAGCAATGTCATCCACTTCCCAGTGAGGAAGTGGATAAAAATGAAGGATACAGTATTAGGAATTAGGCCATATACTCCTGGAGAGACGATCTTCTATGGAGAATTTATGTTTTATCCAGTTGGAGAGGACTCCTATTATGGAGATTTTATCTATAAAGTGTTTAAGAGGCTATTACTACATTTAAATCTGGTAATTTTAAACCAATGGTTTTAATTGTGTACCAATTTATCAGTAAGATATAAGTGTGAATGATCATAACAAAAGTTACTTAATTCTTGATTTATATACAAATTTAGGCTCAATTGTCATACTACTTTAGACCATTGTTTATGAAATTGTGTACACAGGTACTCTGCAACTCCCGAAATGTAGGCATGACACATATTTCAAAAAGCATGTGATGAATGATGATGAATCGGTTTTGCATTGCTTGCCTATTTATTAGTGGCAAGGCATAATTGAAATTGTTCGAAATAAGTAGTGTCTGACCGTAGCTTCTGCTTCGGCCACCTTAGTCAAAAAATACCGTCTTCTGCCAATCCTTCGACTTCTGCCAATATGGGCCGAAGTTTTGGCCAAAGCCGAGGGTTTGCAGCAAGCACAGAAATTGAACGATCTATTAGGATTTACGACTTACGAATGCTTTTAAGTAATTAATTATAAATAATTAACAAAACAGACATACAATGTGAAACTGGAAGGATGTAGGTACCCGAGAAGAACCAGACTATCTTACCATGACCAAATAGACTGTCTTATCTGAAGGTCAAGTGTCTTCGTAACCGGCAAGTGTGTATTAGATAAACTATGAGAGTGGGGGAAGCCAGAGAGGTATGTAAGGAAAGAGCCTTTTGGAACTCTGTACTCTCTGCCTAGGGATCTGGCGTGATGATATAGATAGATACATCCAGAACCACCCCAACATCCAGTCAGAGTGGAAAAAGCAATGGGAGAGTTCGGTCACCATACAGGGTAACATCACCATAGCCAACCCCTCGACTGTAGTACAAGGCTTAAAAGAGCAATGGCTGGTGTGGTCCTCCATCAACCAAATCAGAACTGGAGTCGCAAGGTGCAATTATCATCTTCACAGGTGGGGCATCACTGAGTCTCCTTGTTGTGACTGTGGAAACTCAGTGCAGACTATCCAGCACATCGTGGAGGACTGTCCCACTCGAAAATTTAGCGGCGGATTTGAGGAGCTACACCAGCTGACACCAGAGGCTATAAACAATGCCCCCCCCACTCTGACATTAAGTTCTGATCGTGGTTCGCATTATTAAAAATACACCACCATACGATGATGATATAGATAGATGGAATTATAAATAATATTATTCTAGAGTTATTATTTTTAACCAGTTGTAGGTAATTTTTTCATCTCGCTAAGTTAATACAGTAAACATAACTTTTTAAAATTTATGAACAAAATTTCTTAGGGTATTACCTACCTTATTATATACCTTTGGCTTAGGCCGAACGTTTTGGCTGTAACCTATTAATTGGCTTTGGCTAAGAATTGGACTTCGTTCGGACACTAGAAATAAGTGTGTCACAGTATTGTACCTGTTTTGTTCATAATAATGATAATTGATAAGAGCTGTGCCATTGTCACTTGAGAATATATTAAACATATCACTTTTGGCTAGCCAAAGTACTGTTTTATTTTCAAAAGTTTTAATATTTTTAGTATGTAATTTACATTTACCGTACGACCAGTACAAACCAGCCTCTTCCAGTTCTCGAAAGTGGCATATCACGATGTCTTGGGATCGATCTATTATCACAGACAGGACTATTGTGGCCAATAAGCCTGATATCGTGATAATAGATCGACCGATGCGTCGTGCAATGCTAGTTGATGTCACCATTCCGCATAATAAGAACCTTGTGAAGGCCAAAAAGGAAAAAAATATGTTAATATTTGGGCCTGGCCCATGAAGATGGCCATGTGGAATGTTGATTCAACTATCATTATTCCGATGGTCGTACCAGTCAACGGCCTAATAGCGAAGAGCTTCGATAAACATAGAAGCTCTCGCTTGGCAGTTGGGTGAAGGGTTAGCCCTGTTAAGAAACAGTCCCACTGTTGGGCACGGGCCTCCTCCCAAATAGAGAGGGTTTAGACCACAGTTCACCACACTGGATCAGTGCGGGTTGGCGAACTTCATACACCTTCGAGAAACTCTCAGGCATGCAGGTTTCCTCACGATATTTTCCATCACCGTTTACATACATTGTATTAAATAAATAATGTTGCATGCTTAAACAATTTGTACAGTATTCAAATGATGATCTCATTATGTGTAAGTAATGTTTAAGTCAACTTAAATTTTGTGAACTAATTCATATTAAATTATGTTAAATTAGATTACATGAAGTTGTGAATATATATATTGTGTATATTTAACGTAAGACAATACAATTGTATGTATGTCCATGTTATTTATTCAATGTACATAATAAAATTATGTATATATAAGAATAGAGAAAACTTATTTTTATTTCTAATGGCTGACATTTTTTTATGCTGTAACTGGCGATGAGCAAATTATGCGATGAAAAATACTTGTTACACGCAATACCCTATTTTTTTTTACGATGGGAAATGCCTACCCCCGGGCCGAGGGCACGGCCCGGGTGGTTATGTGGGGCTTGCACCCACTAAAACCCCTCGGCGTCCCACTGCCCTTTTGCCGGGCCACAGGAATCGTCACCAGCATGACCTCTGTGGCACCGGCGGGCTCGGTCCGCAGTTTGGCGCGGACCTCGACACATGTAAGGGGAGTTCAGTCTCCCCCCTACCGCCTTTTGGAGACTGCGCGGACGCAGCGCTTTTCCGGCGCGGACCTGCTAAGTGCTAGGGCGCCGGGGTGCCCTCTCCGACGCCTGCAGGCCCAGATTACGGTGGGCGAAGGTCGTTCCGGGCGTATTCCCTGCGCCTTCGCCCAACGCGCCGTCTTCGAACGGGATTGGAGGATGTCTCCTCCCTCACCCGCTCTCCCTCACCCCCTCCTCCTTCGCGGGCATGACGGCCTCGCAAAAGGCCGCCATTGCCGCCCAGGCGCCCTCGCTCGCAACATTGGATGATATCACGGTCGGGAGCGATAGCTCCTGTCCCCCTGCCCGGAGCGCTCCGGTGAGCCGGCGCCGCTCGTCATCCCATGCCGGGCACACAAGCAACGTGTGCGCCGCCGTGTCCTCCGTAGCCGCACAATGGTGGCAGCGCTCCGCCTCCTCACGCCCGATCCACCACAGATACCGCCCAAAGCAACCATGCCCGGACAGTACCTGCGTCAGACGGTAGGTGAGAACGCCGTGTCGCCGCCCTAGCCGCTTCCAGAAGACCGGCAGCAGCGCAGCGATGACGGCGTGACCGGCAGTGGGATAGGCGAGCTTGCACCGCCAGCTTACACATAATACCCTAGTTTAACCATTTTTAACAGTACTCTATACAAAGAGATTCAAGTTTTTTAGAGTTACAATTTATCCTAGAGATATTATAACTACAGGTAGTTTATCTTCGTAGTGGCAGGTAACAGGTTACCTGCCACTACGAAGTCGCAGGTAAAAGCTATAGAATTTAAAAAAAAATATTTTTCGTAAATAAAAGTAGTCTAAGTTGCATCTTATAACATCAGCTATCTGCCAGTGAAAGTCCCGTCATAATCGGTCCAGCCGTTTCGGAGGTGAGCTGGAACAAACAGACAGACAAACATTAAAAAAAATGTTTTTTTTTTTATAATTACCGTATATACTTTCATATGCATTTAGTAAAAAACTGTTATTTTAATATGGTATTACAAACAGACACTTCAATTTTATTTATTTGTATGTATAGTTGTAAAAGTTTTTATGTTTTTTACGCAATCACACGAAAACGGCTGAACGGATTTGGATGAAATTTGACACAAAGATGATGTTATAGGAATATTATAATCTATTCATATTTTACCTATAACAAGACCACTAAATTCATAAATTTATTTCCAAGCATCTTGCCACAAGACTTTACCAAGTATATATTATTAAATTCACTATTAAAAGGTATTAAACAGTACAAAAATGTACCTTAATAATATATATTTTCTATCGTCTTTAATAATAATAATATTAGCCCTGTTATGAAACTGTCCCACCGTTGGGCACGGGCCTCCTGTCAAACTGAGAGGGTTTAGGCCATAGTCCACCACGCTGGCCCAGTGCGGGTTGGCGAACTTCACACACCTTCGAGAAACTCTTAGGCATGTAGGTTTCCTCACGATGTTTCTTGCTTAATATTTCGTAATTCCAAAAGTAAAGAGAAGGAAAATAGGTATACATTACATCCTGTGTGTGATAGTTAAAGACAAGATAACTGTACATTCCTGGACATAATTATACTTTATAGCCCTAGTAATATTATAAATGTGAAAGTTTGTATGTTAAGATGTTTGGATGTTTATGACTCAATCACGGATTTGGATGAAATTTGACACACAGTATATTACCTTGATTAACACATTGGATACTTTTTATGCGACTGCCTCGTTGGTCTAGTGGCAAAGCGCATCGTTTTGTAAGCACGAGGTCCTGGGTTCAAATCCTAGGTCGGACAAGTGTAATTTTTCTAACGAAATCTTCCCAGTACATTCCGGAGTCTGGAATTGTGCCCGGTATATGGCAATAGGCTCGCCCCCTATTACATGGGGCCTAACATATGTGTGTGTGTGTGTTTATACTTTTTATCCCGGAAAAATGTTATATCTCAAGTCAAAGCAAACGAAGTCGCTGACAGAAACTAGTTATTCATATGAGAATACGGATACCCTAATATATACGACCGACGATTTAGCGCTGTGGTTAAAAGCTTAACCCGCTGCGCCCACTGTGTTTAATAGTCGCGGGTTCGATTCCCGCACGGGACAAATCTTTGTGTGATCCACAATTATTTGTTCCGGTCTGGGTATTTGTGTATGTAAATTTTCATGTTTGTAAACGCACCCACGACACAGGAATTAATCCTAGTGTGGGGTTACGTTTTTAAAAAAATAAATAAAAAAATACACAGGTGTCGTATGTGTGTGGTTAAGTATCGAAATCAATCATACCAAACGCCAAAATTAAAACACTGGTCGTTTATTCCGACGCCCAAAAACTAAATAAGTTTAGCATCACATAAATCATAATAATTTCTGTGTTTAGCATGCATTTAGTCTAAGCCAATATTTCCTATAGGTACCTACGTGCTGCCTCATTAGTCTAGTGGCAAAGCGCATCGCTTGGTGATCTCGAAGTCCTGGGTTCAATACTAGGTCGGACAAGACAACTTTACTAATTCTAACGAAAACTTCCCAGTATGAATCCGGAGTCTGGAATTGTGCCCGTTATATGGCAATAGCCTCGCCCCCATTACTTGGAACCTAACATCCTCGGCGAAAAGTAGGTGTACACAGTACGCCTCTGCCACCGCTGCTTGGGAAATATAGGCCAGAAGTGTACCTAAATACTTCCCTTTTAAAAAATCCAATAGATACCAATGCGCTGCAAAAAAAAACAACACAAAACGAAAGTAGCATCCAACAATAACACCAATTCCGAGAATCTCGTGGGATAGTTACTAATATAAGCAAATATTCAAAAGATAAGGCACAAATTTAATTAATACACCTACTTAGATATCGCCTCGTTATTTTCATCCATAAAATTTTATTTCAAAAATATTATTGTGAGTATTTATACCTAGGTAAATTAATGCGTTCGGTAAAATCATAACGACCGTTTGTTTGCAAGATAATAAGTAGGTACCTATTACTAAATAAACCGTCACACATGGGTCACACTCTGTTCAGTACATCGATAACAGTATTTATTTAGTTAGTATACATTTGTTAGTCAACCAGTGTGGTGGCGTCCGAGTACGTAAGCTATAGTTCAATATTACTTAACACAGTCAGTAACTATGTAAGTACCAAAATTGAATTATTTAACTAATTACTATGGAAGATGGGAAATATTTGTCTAAAAATGTAACGCGTCCCATTCAAAAGAGTAAATTACAGAGTGAACAGTTTATTACTTAGTCAGTGAACTACATCTTCAGCCCCGTCGTCAGTTTCCGTCACGTGAAATGGGGATCCATTGCTGACCAGTCCCCAATAATAATAATTATTAAAAGTAATTTTTGTCCCACTGCTGGGCAAAAGCCTCCCTCCACTTTTTCCAGTCTTCTTTGTTCGTTGCTATGTTAGGCCAAATATAAATAAAATAATATGCGCCCCGTTAAGAAACTGTCCCACTGTTGGGCACGGGCCTCCTCTCAAAACAGAGGGCTTAGGCCATAATCCACCGCACCCCAGTGCGAGTTGGCGAACTTCACACACCTTCGAGAAACTATTAGGCATGCAGGTTTCCTCACGATGTTTTCCTGTTAAAAACAGCAGTAGTAGCAGCAGGTTAGTCCGTTGGACTGCAAAGTCAGAGGTCTCTGGTTCAAACCCAGGCACGCACCTCTGTTTTTTCGAAAGCATGTGCGTATTAAAAATTAATTATCACTTGTTTTAACGGTGAAGGCCAAATATAAGGATAGAATATTTACATAAATACTAATGCACTTTCGTATTTATGTATACACTTGTACCTACATAAGTATAGGTAGTATATTATGTGGAGTCACCCTTACTGACCGAATGAGAAATGGTGTGTGGTGAATGACCTACCCTGTTGGCGGCGGGGCCTTTACAGCTTCACTGGATAAGAGGGCGGGCGTGCAACCACTACTTTCGAGCCAGAGAGGAATTGTGTGAATAGAAACAGATGTGAAATGTGGTCAAGTTGATGTATGGATACTGGGAAAAGTATGAATTGTAAGTACAGTCAAAAGCACATGAAGCTAACATTTGTGTGCACAGTCATCATGGCTAGACCATTAAGACGATTTTCTCCCATGGTGCTTCTTAGCCAGGTTATTAATCTTCTAAGACTGCTAAACGATCGCTGCGCCTTACACGTTGCGCACGGTACAGAGATCAAAATTTTCAACGCTTTTCCTCTTTCGAGAAAGAAGGTTTTTGCTTCTTTTAGGACATTAACAATGGAACGAACTTGCGAACGTAACACTTGGAATACTTCATTCGAGTTTCAACGTAGGGGATTGATTTGCATTGGCTATGTTTTTAATCTTTATTAGCTACCCTCCCTGCTCGCACTTGGCGACGCCCTTTACTGCCAACCTACATCTAGGTACGTCGAAATAGTAATCCAAACTTAGGTTATTTGGTTAAGTAGATACTAGGTATATTATTGTACCAACGCCATACCTACACAAAGAATATTCGAGATTCTTTGATGGTACAGTGTAGTCTTCAGACAGTTATATTGCCTATTGGAAAGAATCTGTTGGAACTCTCTCTGCACTCTCTGCCTAATCCGGCAGGTATTTAGCGTGATGATATAGATCACCAAGTAAATATAAAGAGGAGCCGGCATAAATAATTGTGTAAACTAGATGACAAATACGGACGAGGTGTAACGTCATCTTCATCCCGCACCGCTCCACACAGTGGCACGCTTGATTGAATAGGGAAATCTAGTAATGTCATCTCCTCGGAATATTTGCTTCGTGATTTAGATAGATATGAAAGGGCATATTGCAAAGAACAACAATTTTTTGACAAATCTATATCATCGATAAATCTTTTCGGAAAAGTGGGGGAAAGGTGCTCTAGTTATCAGATGTCACTACTGATAACCGGGGGTTAAATGTCAACGTCAAAGGTCAATGACATTTTGTTTGTTTGTTTGACGTTTTGTACTTATCTATTCGTGCATTTTTTTCAGAGTTTTAAGCGAAAATATATACTCGACATAGATATGAGGATACTCGTGCTCATATCGCTCGTCTGCTTAGCTCACGCCAGGATAGACCGCGCAAGTCCACGCAATGTATCTAACGCTTTGAACGAAGATTTAGATAGAAATGTAAACAAGAAATATAACCCCGATTGGGCTGACTTGGACACCCGGCCACTGCCCGAGTGGTATGATAAAGCTAAAATCGGCATATTCCTCCACTGGGGAGTTTACAGTGTGCCAAGTTTTGGGTCTGAATGGTTCTGGATCAATTGGAAAGGTAGTAATTAAAAATCATACTTAGTTTTATACTTTTATTAGACCCAGTTCCTACTGAGAATACTATCCTTATACCTTTCAAAACATAATACCTATTGTTAAATTAAATAATTTTCCATTTAGACACAAAAACATGTCCTTAGTGCTAGGCACCTTTTTTATTAGTACCAACAGCCTATTTACTTATCTCTACCTACCAAGAAATCCTTCTCTTAGGTACTAATACACTAATATCACTGTTTTTCAGGTGGCTCAAAATCAATTTCTGATTTCATGGAAAAGAATTATAAGCCAGGCTTCACATACCAAGAATTTGGACCTATGTTTACAGCAGAGTTCTTTGATCCTCAAGAATGGGCTGACCTTTTTGTTGAAGCAGGAGCAAAGTAATTAATATATAAATACTAAACCCAGCATGTATCCTATACTGAAAACTGACTAACATATTTTGTATTTCCATATTTCCAGATACATTGTCCTTACCAGTAAACATCATGAAGGTTTCACCTTGTTTCCATCAAAGAGATCCTACAGCTGGAATTCAGTTGAAGTTGGTCCCAAACGAGATCTTGTTGGTGAACTCGCTGAAGCTGTAAGGAGCAAGAATTTGAAATTTGGTGTCTACCACTCCTTGTTTGAGTGGTACAACCCTATTTATTTAGAAGACAAACACTCATTATTCACCACACACAATTTTGTGGATACCAAACTATGGCCAGACTTAAAACAACTGGTCAATGATTACCAACCAAGTATTATTTGGTCTGACGGTGACTGGGAAGCTTTTGATCCTTATTGGAAGTCTAAGGAACTGCTGGCTTGGTTGTATAATGATAGTCCTATCAAAGATGAAGTAGTTGTCAATGACAGATGGGGGATAGGTATTCCTGGTCATCATGGGGATTTTTATAATTATGCTGATAGATATAACCCTGGTTAGTATTCAGTTACCAGCTAATGAAAAAGTACTGAGAATGATGACTTGTTGGTAAAATTTCCTTGGTACAATATTTCTGTTTCATTTTTAGGAAAACTTTTAAAACACAAATGGGAAAATGCATTTACAGTTGACTCCAAGTCCTGGGGTTACCGCCGGAATATGAAATTGTCAGAAATATTGTCAGGGCCTGAATTACTGTATCAAGTTGTTTCTACTGTCAGCTGTGGAGGTAAGCACTAAAACTAATTTGAAGCTGTGATCCTGTGAAAACTTCCATTTTGCAGCTGCATTAAAAGAAACTCCTTGACAAAATGTCTTAATTTTAGTTGACGTTAAAACGGCGACATTTCTTCGCCAAGGATAAAATAAAGCTACAAAGATTTTGTTACTTAATATGATTATCCCTTTATTTACTCAGAAAATAATATTTTGAACGGTTTCAAATGTTATCAATTGAATTTTTAGGAAATGTACTCATCAACATCGGACCTACCAGAGAGGGCACAATCGTTCCTATATTCCAAGAGAGGCTTCGTGTACTAGGAAAATGGCTTTCCATAAACGGCGAAGCGATATACGCCTCTTCACCATGGCAATACCAAAATGACTCTTTAAACCATGATGTTTGGTACACGTGTACTAAAACCACCTATAACGGCGCCCATCCCACGGCAGTACCTACACCATCTGATACAGTTACTGCAGTTTACGCAATATTCTTGAAATGGCCTATTGACGGTACACTCGTCGTGAGGGATATTGCCTCTTATCTACACAAGGGCACTTATAAGGTAGAGTTGTTGGGCAATACAGGACAATACTTGAATGTAAGTACTTATTGGTTAATGTTGCCCTAGATTTCGCAAGATTAATAACACTATGTTTACAATGTTACTGATTAGTATTATTTACTATATTGCATAGTTCCTTTTATCTACTTAACCTTTTTATTCGCTATGAAAAGGTACTCTACTTAAAACCAAGCATGGATTCTAAGGGTGGTATTCATTTCGTCGTTCAAAGGTAAAGAAGTTAAACAACCCTTATGAACTTTTAGAATGGTTATTGATTTTATATAAAATGATCAAATATCTTACTCCGCAAGGGATATTATGTCCGTTAATTATAACGGACAGGTGGAATACCGCCCTAATAAATAGTGAGAATAACTTCACTAATCGTTAATGCTTATATTTACCCACTTATATTTTTTACAGTGGAAGATAACTAGCGGCCAGGCTAACATACAGCTACCTGACCGATCCACCGTACAATCAGAAGATGCGTGGACATTGAAAATTACTTTGAAATAAATAATATATTAATTGAACTTGGGTCATATTTTTATTTGCATATTTGAACATTAAATAAATGCACGTTTAGGTATTTCAACAGGTATTTAGTGAAAGTATTGATTTAGTTGTTATTGATACCGGTAGTCTGCTGGACTTACTGGATCAAGTAGTCGATTCCCACACAGAACAAACCCTTATGCGACCCATGAATGGTTGGTTCTGAGGCACGTGGATTTCATGTTGAAAAATATACCCATGACACAGAACGTAGTGTGACACGTTACTGTGGGGCTACATTTACAAAATAATTAATTCATTTTTTAATAAGACCACATGAAGTGGGACACCGATTTCGATTGTATAAGTATTACTAACAGAACATCTGAAGGACAAGTAAAGAGTCTCCGTAACCGGCGAGCGTGTATGAGACGAACTATGAGGGTGGAGGAAGCCAGAGAGGTATTGGAACTCTGTACTCTCTGCCTACACCGCAAGGGAGCTGGCGTGATGATATAGATAGATAGAACATGACAAGACTTTCGGTCTGGATTAGGTAATGTATGTTTTTCATATAATGCATAAATCTGTTTAAAAGCTATGAAAATGACGGACGATTTAGCGCAGTGGTTAAGAACTTAAGCCGCTCCATCCACTGTGTCTAATAGTCGCGGGTTCGATTCCCGCACGGGACAAATCTTTGTGTCCACAATTTTTTGTTCCTGTCTGGGTATTTGTGTATGTGGATTTTCATGTTTGTAAACGCACCCACGACACAGGAATAAATCCTAGTGTGGGGCTACGTTTTGTAAAAGAAAAGAAAGAAAATGATAAAGTAACTTTACTTTTCTGTGCATTGAAGAGTTTGCTTCTCTAGTTATAATTTCAATCCATTATGTCTGCTCAATAACATATAAAAAGTAGCTAATTTAATCGAAAGTTACTTATGGCATAGTAGGTAAATAAAAAGGTTGATAACATCAAACGAGTGTATTTAATTAAATGTTTTATACATAAATTACTATATGGACATGGTTAGTCTTAACTAAATAAAACCAAAATAAATACAGCATGTTTGTGCTTCACAAGAAAATCTATAGCGTATTTAAGGATGTTAAAACAGTAAAGTTTATATATACAAAAAATATAAAAATTAACCTAATATTAGAGGAAAATATCGATCATAACAATTTCATGGTTATAAAACAAAATTAAATCTGAATAAAGTTTGAAATGGGATCAACTATAATAACATGGCTCTCCAAAATACAATCGACAATAATACGAATGGAGCTGTAAAATCGCAAAACTAAATTTCACCTATTTTTGGTTAGTTTCTGTAAATTCTGTCGATTCTGTCAATCAATTTTTAGAATCAGTCCAATTCCAATTAAACTAAGCAAATATGTGTCCTAGAGACCTCTAAATAGTCGACCATAATATATATCTTCAAAGACATAAAAAATGTATATTCTAGTCGACTATTTAGAGGTCTCTGGGACACATATTTGTCTTGTCTTTTTTGGCATCAAGCAAAAAACCACTAAACTGATGTTGACAGCACCTTTAGGTTTGGATAACTTATAGTGCAACTTAAAAAGTGGAATATATTTATTTAAACTTGTTAGGAAGAATCGGAGTTACAGATTGATCTCTCCATAGAACGTGTTTTAGGGAAAGGTCAAGGACATATTTAAGTGGGATAATTGGTTATCAATGCTCCAGATTAACTCGAGTTAAGCCGTAAACGTTTAGTCCGACAAGGATCTTTTGGCCCGCGGATGACATTGACAGGGATTGGTGTGAAATTATATACTTCCAAGGAGATATTTCAACATTTGGGCCTCCCACATCGGTTACTAATAAAAAAAAGAAGTTAGTTCCGATTCCGGTTGCGGGCCGAAAGATCCTTGTAGGATTGTAGACAAATTTATTTATAAACACGTAATACTACATATACAATTCATAATTCTACGGTTTTGAAGTTGGTTGGTGGTTGAGATCGATTTGAAAAAGTGCAGGCCATGTTATCATACCGAGTTCTTAGATTTACGCGAATATTACACATGAAAAAAAAAACTATTTTTCGGATTTTATGGCGGTTAATTTTTGATTTTCGGGAACGTCGGGAACTTAAAAATCAAAAATAAACCGTAATGAAATCCGAAAAATAGTTTTATTTCATGTTATCATAGTTTCGATTTATTATTAAGATGCAAGTGAAATGATAAGATTTACATAGTAAAGTTTCATGAGAGAGTATTGATACATTAGACATCATAAAAGCTTTATCCTACAGCCAAACTTTAAATGTAAGTGTATTGTCGTCGATTTACTATAATCTGAATCTTATAGTTCATTGTCGTAAAATTCCACTTCTATATCGACTTACGTAATTAAAAGCATCTGTATATAATTGTACCCAAAATTCGTTACAATGTTTAAAGCCATGTATAGAAAGCGCGGTTCAGTGTACGCGTGATAGAAAAGACGTACAGAGTAGGAACGCTCGACAAATCCCTTTTATTTTATAGGACATCGCATCAAATGATTACAAATGAAATGCAAACTAAGTAGAACAAAAACCTTTGGAAATCTCGCTAAGCACAGTAATGGCCATTACTGTGCTTAGCTTACATTTTATGGTAAATTCTCATGCTTTGCCACCGGCTTCACCTTTGGCTACAAATGGGAAAAATTCCAACTGTTGCTCTATATATATGACACATAGTCCCCAAGTTGTCATCACGGCTTCGTTGCCACTGGTGACAAAAATAAAATATTCCATTTATCGCCAGTGACGAAGCTGTTGACAACAACTGGGAAAATACCCTTTTTATGCGCTATTTAAAAACAATAAAGTTCCGTAAATGCCGAATTATTTAACAGCTTAAAATAATCTAGAGATTCAATGACAAATGTCGTTTCGCGAAACGCTGGGGACTTTTCCACGTAACGTTTGCGGATTCTATTCTAGGAATCGTTGCTCTAGATAACGCTGTACGCGCACGTGTACGCATGCCGCGTACCAGACTCCGCGTACAATGAAACGCGCTGTCTATACATGGCTTTATATTATCATCTAATCAATTAGTGGCGGTGTATAAAAATATGTGATTTAATATAAGCTTGGATAATTTATATTGCTTAGTCTAAAATATTGGAATATTAAAAATCATCTTGAAAAACTTGAATACAAGGGAGATTTATACAGTTAAAGGTTTTATACTTGTTACACGGTAAATATAACCTCTGGCGGTAAAGCCTAAAATTATATTCGTATTGCTATATTATAGTCAAGCGTTACACTGCGAAGCACCGTCATTACGTAGACACGCTATAGGGCATATCATTAGAACTACTTATAGGCACTCTTATAGACATAATATTATTTTATGATTAGAGCAAAAAAATGATTAATTCTAATAATTGTTATATATTATGATAAAAGCTTTAATGATATATTTTCATTTTCAAACATGATAAAGCCCATATACTGGAGTCATAATATAAATTCGTGCAGCTTTTGATACAATTTAATTTTGGTCAGTTACATTAACCCCGGTCAGTTAGAAAAAAATCACTATATATTACGGATAAAAAAAAAACGCTATTTTGTATTAAAACTAATATTTCATTTAATTATATATTATAACAATACACAGTAGATTAGGTACAACGTATAAACAAAGATAACGAACATTTTAACTATTCATTATCTTTGCTTTAACATAACTATTTATGTTATCCTACTAACTAACTTAAAAATAATATGGCTACGGAATTAATGAACATTAACATCAATTTTCCAAATATTTGGCACGCCACAAGACTACGGCGTGTCAAATATTTGGAACACAAAATTTTGGAATGTATTTATCGCGTGAAATTCTAGTATTTGAACAATTTCCCCACGGTTAGTTTACTTTTTAATCGCTTGATTTTATATGTGTTGCCGTGCCCTAGGCGGCCCCGTTTTCATAAATCGCCAAACTGATACAAATCGTTATTTTCAATACATCGAAGTATGGCAAGTCATTCTAATTTATTGTAAAGTTTTTTTGGATATTCTATCTCTATTACATTGACTGTCAGTATAGCACATTGACGAATGAACGAAAAAAATGAAATATTAACATAAAAAAATGGCGGTATGGGCACGAAAATATCTATCGGATATATCCGAGTGGGGCAGTCACTAGGTTAAATGTTTATGATCATATTGGAAATCATCACGGATGCTTATTATCTTTCCATTTTTGCGGGCTTATTTTTAGACTTTTCTTTGGAAATCAATACATGATTGTTTTTATCAGAGCAAACATTTTGGCGGGACTGAGGCCGCTGGTAACCTCTCTGGTACTTTTCCTGATTTCGACGTTCAGTGCCTTTTAACAGCAGAGTCTGGAATTCTATCTATCGCGTAACCATTAATCAAATCCCTCTGTTTATTCTTCACTACTTAAATGTTTTTACAAAAAAGGAACTAAGCTATTGTTCTACATCTTGATTCAGAAGAAAAATAATTTCATTAAAAATACTCCCAGCCCTTTATTTATGTATACATCATAATATTATTACTACCACTTACATTAAATTTATTACATTATTTTATATCATTCTATAAGCATTAATATATGTTAGAACGAGTTTAATTTAAAATGCGTATGAACATTACGAACTAACTTTGCTAAGGCCATTATTCAAGAATGATCTCAAAATGTTATCTTGCCTTCCCATCATTATTTAGTACATACTAGATTACGGATCATGAACAAAATAACAAAATGACAGCCAAAACATGGTCGCTTTTGGATATACTGACGCATATATACCTACTCGTAGCTAGTAGCAACTGTAGATATTTTAATTATGCTAGTTTAACTGTGTGTGTGTGAAGGATCTACGCTCGAGCCAGAATGGCAACGGGGTAACTATTTCGAGGGCGCCTCAACTAGGAACGGCCTCGGCTTGGGCAGACGCTATGGGGGAGGGCGTATACTAGGTATCTCGCCGTGGTGCTCTGCACCGGTCCGCGGGCAAGGGATTCTTCGACCTGGTCGGCGAGGTCGGTGTCTGATCCTGTGTGTGGTATCTGTATTCGTAAGAAGGGAAGTAAAGGCATCGGTCGGTAAGAATATGCCGCGGGCGGCGGTAGCGGCTGATAGGAGGGGAGACAAGTGCGTAGTCGGCGGTGACAACGATTAGGGGGTTCCGATGGTTGGATGCGTTCGCAAAGTGGAGAATTGTCGCCTTTTTAATTTAGGCGGGAAAAGGTTCGAGACGGAGATCGAAATGGAATAGTTTTAGCAAACTTTAGCATTTTAACGCGGCCTCACGTTGGCTATAGTTGGATCGAACAATTCAAAATAAGACCACATTCATAGTTTGGGCCGTTTTTAGACTGTCACCTTTAATCAAATACAAATAATATATCGATGTGCGGGATAGATTAAATTGATCTCTATTCTCTAGATCTGTGTCTAGACTTGTTTTTATTTTTGCTTAAACAGAAAACGATCTATTAGAATTGTTTAAAGTATGGTCCAGATAGATTATTAGGCACCAAGATAACCGACCTGCATGTTTCGTATGCACTCTGGCTATCGTTTTCGGTCTATTGAATGAGATGCATAAATTTCTCGACGCGGCTAGCTAGTTATGTGATCTTATCCTTAGTACATTAGAACATACAAAACTAGCTATTAAATAGATATCTTGAATATAATACATAAGTTTACATTTACAGGTTGAATACGATTTTAAGCAGGAATCTGCAAATACAAATTACATTATTTTTAGAGGCGCGATTGTTATTACATCGGCTTGTGGATCTTTGATTATTAATGTTACGTGGCTACCTAAAATAAATAAATATTCGCAGTAGCTACTGAGTTAACGAAAATAACAACTTTTAACATAAATAGGGAAGAATGACTATAGATTTGGTAACGACGCCTCATATGCCGCTATTCAACCAAGCAGTTGCGTACAAAAATAACGACTCTACCAGCATACTTAATGCACTCTAACATATAGCAATCACCCTCGTGGTCTAACATTGTCAACTGGGCTGGTCGCATTATCCACGGAAGAACAAAATTAGAGAAAGTGCCTTATAACTATAGTCTTTTTAATGAGACACGGGTACAGTGACGTTTGATCATATTCCATAGGGAAATAGGGAATCCAAAAAATAAATCTAATTTAATTCTCATTTAGATCATACACTGTTTATAAACTCTCGTGATTATTTAAAGAAACTTAAAACTAAATAAAACTAATACACAATTATGTAAATTGGAACGGTTCGCGTTTCGGGGACTGACACAATGAAATCGTTATAATGGATACATTGTTTTTAAAATGTACAAAGTCGATTGCCGATTTCTTTTCTACGATACGATTGAGAGACATAGTATACACGTGGTAACGAAATTAATAAAAAAAAGCGCGGATGCATCATTTTGACATATTAAAATAGTCAATTTACGTAAGCGACAAATTTAGCGATTTGTAAGACGTTTTTTCCAAACCAATCGCTTGATTTGTAAATAAATAATGAAATTCTTGTATTTTGTTTTCTTTTTGTTCCTAAAATATTGTTATTAATATCTATTCATTCTTCTTTATAAATCATCTCGATACAAATTTTAATCGATTCTATTTCATTCGATTTTAGCATCACTACATTTCTAGAAATGTCAAATTCCAAACATTACCGCACCAATGTCTCGTAAAAAAGAGTATACCGTACGGCAGACAATAATACGCGCTAATACGCACTCCCATCCCTTAACCAGGCGCAGTCGCGTTTACTTACCTAATAACAAGCGAAGTTTTCACGTAACCTTAAAAAATATAATGATACCTATTACACAATCATGAGACTTATTGGGAAACTAAAAGAAATATGTATAACGGGGGTGTATAACAGCGTATTATTCAGTTTGTAACTGTGCGAGTTTGTCTTTACCAGTTCCCATACTAACGTAGATAAAGGGCACTTTCTCCGTTTTCGTCCTACCGTGGCATTACCTTATAACCCGTACAGTGCATAATCCGATACCTTGGGATTCAAAGGGCGTAAAGGACATATTGGCGAAAATGAGTTTATTATATAATAACATTATTATGATTAAGTTAAAAATTCATTTTCGCCAAAATGTCCTTTACGCCCTTTGAACCCTGATGATAAAGTCAAGACTTATATACTCACAATCAATATTTGTATAGGTAAATATGTAACCTTTGGTAAGCTCTTCAAGGTCTTCCCTTGCTATATGGAACAGCCTACCTGATCGAAGCAGGGCCTACATTCAGGATCCCAGCAACTCCGCGAACTCCACCAGCTATGTGACTGATTGTAGCCTGTCCCTCTGCCTTAGCGCTTCTAGCGCTGGCATGAGGGAGATGTTCTGGTTAAAGAACTCTTCAAGAGGCGGTTGTGCCAGCATAGTGGCGAGGAACTGCTCCAGGGTTATGGACCAGGAGTCGTCTGATTCGATTTCTTTGGATGGGGATTGTTCGGATTCTGTAGCATTACCGTTGGGGTCCAGCTGAAATGAAAAACAAAGTTGTTTAATGTAATATCTTATTGTATATTTTGAATTTAATTTCTTTATTTATAGAAAACCAACAGCTATGGTGATACAAATAATACACAATACTTAATGAACTTAAATTAGGACAATTATAGATTTTCTTAAAGTAATTACACATATTAATATTCAGAGTGGAAGTTTTGTAGCTTCAAGAAAGTGATCTTATCATAAGAAGTAAAAAAAAATATAGAATCAGACTTGTTTGTTAATTTACAGTTAAGATAAGTACTAATTGTGATGTGTGTCAGGACATGTGTGTGAGTGCGTGTGTTTGAGTTCGTGTGTGTGTGTGTGATGTTACTTTAAACCTGGTTAACAGTTTATTAAAAACTATTTTTCTAAAAACTTGTATCCTGTTATTAAAAAGATCTATGTCTGAGTTTAAATCAGAGAACATGTGGTTATGTGCAGAACAACTCCTATTTATACATACGTACGTAATTACGTGCATAATTGGTGTGTGCGATGGTCGTGAAAAATAATTTTGTTTGTCTGGTGCGATGAGAAGGTGTAGAGAATTTGTGGGTGCGTGCGTGCGTGCGTGCAATTGTGTGCACGTGTGTGTGCGCGTGCGCCCGTGTGTGTGTGTGTGATATAATATCTAGCGCCATAAAATATTGGGACCTAACCTCGTTGGTGAAACGTTGGTGTCCACAGTACACCTATGCCACTATAGCTGTATTTTTATCATTTGTGACAGCCAGCCACACATTCCCGCTATTGTAACTCCTATAAGCCAGGATTCACAATGGTATCCATAGATAACGCCAAGGTTTGAACCTTGGGATGACCCGAAAAAAGCTTTAAATGTCTTGTAACCAGCAACAAATTTAATTAGAAAAAGAAACAGGAGGTGGAAAAATAAAATTCCAGTTCCCTCTTTTGCAAGGCGGGACACACAAAAAATTAGCAGATCAGCCATAGAGAACGCGAGTACAACTAGGATAAGCCTGTGCTTATCCTAGTTGTACTCGCGTTGTACAGTTGTAAAGCACCATGGATACGAAAAAAAATAACAGGGCCTATTTGAGAGCCTCATGTTTGATTCCAGTAATAGGTATGGAAAAAACGCTTAAACGCACGGCAATTATCCCGAGTTTCTACAAGATATTAGATTAGCCTGTTAAATAAGCACGTAAGTTTTTTTCTTTTATATTTATTTATTTCAATGAAACCTTTCTAGAAATAAGTGGTGCTCTATGTATTTACCTGGGCATCTGGTTGTTTTTCAGCGGCAGCCAAGAATAGACTATCTTGTGATATCTCACGGTCTAAATGAGGACGCTGACTCAATTCACCCAATTGTAGTAGCAGGGTTCCTGCAATCGAAGCAAAAGATGTTATTCCAAATGACTACCTAACGAAGGTAATGTAAGAAACCAGTATCTTAGGAGCATTCAATGGATAATGACTTCTAAATACTTTATAATATTCGACATACGGGCAAAACCGCTGAAAAAGTAGGCGGCCGAGCCTACGACTTAATGTGTAGCAGTCATAACACTTCTAAACTACAAATTAATCGTGAGGTGTTGTCCACCACGCTGGCCATAGCCATCTATCTATCACGCTAACACATTCTGAGCCTAATCCTGAGTTTCTAGAGAAGTAAATATGAGCTACTGACGGGGCAGAAAGATTCTAGACTGGAAACCACGTATTGGTAAGCGCAGCGCGGGACTGTCACCTACCAGATGGACTGACGATCTTGTGAGGATCGCAGGAAGTCGTTCGATGTACGTGGCATCAGCCCGGCTGCGCTGGAGAGCGCTTTGGGAGGCCTATGATCATCAGTGGACAAGTATAGGCTGCGATGATGATGAAAATGAGCTAATTGCCACGCCCTCAAATGGTTGTACATACCTGCCAACACGACGGCTTCGTAGAGCGGTGGGCTGTGTTGCGTGAGGTCGTGTAGTACGGCCAGTAGCTGCAGGAAGTGAGCTCGTGGTAGACGCGGCGCGGAACAAGCCGCCGGCGCAGAACCGGGCGTGGACGGTAGAGATGTCGGCAGCCCCGCTAAGGCACAAGCGCGAACGCTCTCCGCTGTATGTGAATCCCCGTTGCTCGATACTACAGAGATGACGAGGATTTGGTTAAGGGCACAGATCATCGAGTTATTATCACTGGTTCGATTGAGACAAGATTTTGTGAGTCCCATAATTGTTTTATTATGAGGGTTTCATAGCTGTAAACGTGATCACGAGTCAGAAATAATAATTACAGAGGTGGGCTACTATAAAAAAAAAAAAAAAATTGTGCGTCTCGGGACGCCCGACAGAAGTGATAACTTAAACTAGCGCTGTGGGTTAGAGTGAGAGAGGAAGAGCCTGCCTACCGCTGCCGTATGCGTGAGAGAATAGGAAGAGCGCTGTGGGTTAGAGTGTGAGAGGAAGAGCATGCCTACCGCTGCCGTATGCGTGAGAGAAAGGGAAGAGCGCTGTTGGTTAGAGTGTGAGAGGAAGAGCATGCCTACCGCTGCCGTATGCGTGAGAGAAAGGGAAGAGCGCTGTTGGTTAGAGTGTGAGAGGAAGAGCATGCCTACCGCTGCCGTATGCGTGAGAGAAAGGGAAGAGCGCTGTTGGTTAGAGTGTGAGAGGAAGAGCATGCCTACCGCTGCCGTATGCGTGAGAGAAAGGGAAGAGCGCTGTTGGTTAGAGTGTGAGAGGAAGAGCATGCCTACCGCTGCCGTATGCGTGAGAGAAAGGGAAGCCAGACTGGCGCCGTTACGCGTTACGTTACGAAGCGGTTTACCCTCCCATAAGAAGTTATCACTTCAACATCAATCAGGAATACGTATCGCAGCATTAACTAAAAAAATACGTTCACGTTCATTTCTGCCTACCCAGCCCATGCTGCAGATCCCATGATCTGACGTGAAAATATAGATATAATAATTATTAACGACGGATGTACAGGCGATATGCTAATTTTTGGAGGAGGAGGGGAGCGTAGGAGGACTCTCTCAGTATAGTATTTTTCATGAAGGAAGGGTACTGTGACAGTTCTTTTTTTTTTTCTTTTTAAAGAACGTAGCCCCACACTAGGATTTATTCCTGTGTCGTGGGTGCGTTTACAAACATGAAAATTCACATACACAAATACCCAGACCGGAACAAATAATTGTGGATCACACAAAGATTTGTCCCGTGCGGGACTCGAACCCGCGACTATTAGACGCAGTGGGCAGAGCGGCTTAAGCTCTTAACCACTGCGCTAAATCAACCCAAGGACAAATTTGCTTACTGTCAGAAGAATTTTGACAGATTTTCCATACAAAATATAGTAGTAGGCAAATCTATCCGTGAGTGAAATATTGAAATTGGCCATAGGTATGACTAATTCTTTGTCTATAAATACGAGTGTTAGAATTGATGTTTTTTTCATAGCGGCTTAAGCTCTTAACCACTGCGCTAAATCGTCCGTCGTAGTTGTAAGTGTCAAAAAAAATATACATTATTCAATGGCAATAAGAGGTATTACCTGTTTCTATGCTTATGGTGATAACACCATAAGCATAGAAACAGGTAATAACACCGTAACACCATTGAATTAAATATTAATTTCGTTTGGCACTTAGAACTGTCACTACCCATCTTATGTGAAAAATATTATAGGCATTCTTCTCCCCTAATGGCTTGACCGATTTTAAAGATTTTTTTTGTACTTATGGGGGGTCACCTGGATGTTTCTTAGCTGTAGTCGGAACCGGTAGGTGGCGTGATCGTCGACCAGACACGAGCAGCGAGAAACTGCTAGTAAGACTATAATTTTGCTCACCAGTTTGGCTATGGTCGGTGTCACTAGATTTCTCCATGGTCCCATTGTCTCCACACATCTCGCTTATTGATCTCTGCATATTCGCCGGTGCGGCCGGCTCGGGCGTTGGCGGGTTATCTGAGCTGTTAAAAATATTATGGGATCCTCACTCAATCAAAATAATTTTAATACTATCATATTTGGATGGCCTATGCATTACAGTGTTCGTGTACACAGGAATGCTTACTCTTGAATATTTTTCTACGTGCATAACAAAGCGGCTTATATGATGATCTAAAGGAAAAATCCGTCGAAAGTCTGTACGATGTTTTTACTTCGAGAGGGATTTGTCATGGTGATATCGATAGAAGAGAACAAATTGCTTTAAGCGATAAAGCCGCCTTTAAGCTTACGCCACATAGACGACGGAACGGGACGACGGCGTTCAGCCGACGGGCGGCAGCGCGGCGCGTACGTCACTGCGGGTCAGCGTCACGCCACCCGTCCCGTTCCCGCCGTACTTCGTTTGAAACCGCGCTGGGCACATCGGCACACAACCGCAACGGAACGGAACGACAGTTTTAGCGGAAAATCGAAGAGCGAGGTCGTTAAGATGTTTTAATTTCCAAAACTGGTGTTATTTCGAATAATAATATGTAATGTTCGTGAAATATTAACCATTATGTATTCTTATATGTGCATGAGTGAAGGTAATTGTGCCTTTTCGATATCCCTCAAAACGGCCATCGCAATCATCGCTTTACTATCCAGGGTGGGGAACTTCATCAATTTCATATTCATCGTAGTCATCAAGTTTACCGGGGAGGATTTTTTTAGTTGTTTGTTTGTAGTGTACTGTACCTGTCGAAGAACGAGATGGCGTCGGCGGCGAGCTCCTCCCCGGTGTCGGTGAAGTGCGTGGGGCGCAGGTCGCGGTGCGCGAGCAGCGGCGGCGCGTGCGCGCAGTACAGATGTAGAGTACTGTACCTGTCGAAGAACGAGATGGCGTCGGCGGCGAGCTCCTCCCCGGTGTCGGTGAAGTGCGTGGGGCGCAGGTCGCGGTGCGCGAGCAGCGGCGGCGCGTGCGCGCAGTACAGATGTAGAGTACTGTACCTGTCGAAGAACGAGATGGCGTCGGCGGCGAGCTCCTCCCCGGTGTCGGTGAAGTGCGTGGGGCGCAGGTCGCGGTGCGCGAGCAGCGGCGGCGCGTGCGCGCAGTACAGATGTAGAGTACTGTACCTGTCGAAGAACGAGATGGCGTCGGCGGCGAGCTCCTCCCCGGTGTCGGTGAAGTGCGTGGGGCGCAGGTCGCGGTGCGCGAGCAGCGGCGGCGCGTGCGCGCAGTACAGATGTAGAGTACTGTACCTGTCGAAGAACGAGATGGCGTCGGCGGCGAGCTCCTCCCCGGTGTCGGTGAAGTGCGTGGGGCGCAGGTCGCGGTGCGCGAGCAGCGGCGGCGCGTGCGCGCAGTACAGATGTAGAGTACTGTACCTGTCGAAGAACGAAATGGCGTCGGCGGCGAGCTCCTCCCCGGTGTCGGTGAAGTGCGTGGGGCGCAGGTCGCGGTGCGCGAGCAGCGGCGGCGCGTGCGCGCAGTACAGATGTAGAGTACTGTACCTGTCGAAGAACGAGATGGCGTCGGCGGCGAGCTCCTCCCCGGTGTCGGTGAAGTGCGTGGGGCGCAGGTCGCGGTGCGCGAGCAGCGGCGGCGCGTGCGCGCAGTACAGATGTAGAGTACTGTACCTGTCGAAGAACGAGATGGCGTCGGCGGCGAGCTCCTCCCCGGTGTCGGTGAAGTGCGTGGGGCGCAGGTCGCGGTGCGCGAGCAGCGGCGGCGCGTGCGCGCAGTACAGATGTAGAGTACTGTACCTGTCGAAGAACGAGATGGCGTCGGCGGCGAGCTCCTCCCCGGTGTCGGTGAAGTGCGTGGGGCGCAGGTCGCGGTGCGCGAGCAGCGGCGGCGCGTGCGCGCAGTACAGATGTAGAGTACTGTACCTGTCGAAGAACGAGATGGCGTCGGCGGCGAGCTCCTCCCCGGTGTCGGTGAAGTGCGTGGGGCGCAGGTCGCGGTGCGCGAGCAGCGGCGGCGCGTGCGCGCAGTACAGATGTAGAGTACTGTACCTGTCGAAGAACGAGATGGCGTCGGCGGCGAGCTCCTCCCCGGTGTCGGTGAAGTGCGTGGGGCGCAGGTCGCGGTGCGCGAGCAGCGGCGGCGCGTGCGCGCAGTACAGATGTAGAGTACTGTACCTGTCGAAGAACGAGATGGCGTCGGCGGCGAGCTCCTCCCCGGTGTCGGTGAAGTGCGTGGGGCGCAGGTCGCGGTGCGCGAGCAGCGGCGGCGCGTGCGCGCAGTACAGATGTAGAGTACTGTACCTGTCGAAGAACGAGATGGCGTCGGCGGCGAGCTCCTCCCCGGTGTCGGTGAAGTGCGTGGGGCGCAGGTCGCGGTGCGCGAGCAGCGGCGGCGCGTGCGCGCAGTACAGATGTAGAGTACTGTCCCTGTCGAAGAACGAGATGGCGTCGGCGGCGAGCTCCTCCCCGGTGTCGGTGAAGTGCGTGGGGCGCAGGTCGCGGTGCGCGAGCAGCGGCGGCGCGTGCGCGCAGTACAGATGTAGAGTACTGTACCTGTCGAAGAACGAGATGGCGTCGGCGGCGAGCTCCTCCCCGGTGTCGGTGAAGTGCGTGGGGCGCAGGTCGCGGTGCGCGAGCAGCGGCGGCGCGTGCGCGCAGTACAGATGTAGAGTACTGTACCTGTCGAAGAACGAGATGGCGTCGGCGGCGAGCTCCTCCCCGGTGTCGGTGAAGTGCGTGGGGCGCAGGTCGCGGTGCGCGAGCAGCGGCGGCGCGTGCGCGCAGTACAGATGTAGAGTACTGTACCTGTCGAAGAACGAGATGGCGTCGGCGGCGAGCTCCTCCCCGGTGTCGGTGAAGTGCGTGGGGCGCAGGTCGCGGTGCGCGAGCAGCGGCGGCGCGTGCGCGCAGTACAGATGTAGAGTACTGTACCTGTCGAAGAACGAGATGGCGTCGGCGGCGAGCTCCTCCCCGGTGTCGGTGAAGTGCGTGGGGCGCAGGTCGCGGTGCGCGAGCAGCGGCGGCGCGTGCGCGCAGTACAGATGTAGAGTACTGTACCTGTCGAAGAACGAGATGGCGTCGGCGGCGAGCTCCTCCCCGGTGTCGGTGAAGTGCGTGGGGCGCAGGTCGCGGTGCGCGAGCAGCGGCGGCGCGTGCGCGCAGTACAGATGTAGAGTACTGTACCTGTCGAAGAACGAGATGGCGTCGGCGGCGAGCTCCTCCCCGGTGTCGGTGAAGTGCGTGGGGCGCAGGTCGCGGTGCGCGAGCAGCGGCGGCGCGTGCGCGCAGTACAGATGTAGAGTACTGTACCTGTCGAAGAACGAGATGGCGTCGGCGGCGAGCTCCTCCCCGGTGTCGGTGAAGTGCGTGGGGCGCAGGTCGCGGTGCGCGAGCAGCGGCGGCGCGTGCGCGCAGTACAGATGTAGAGTACTGTACCTGTCGAAGAACGAGATGGCGTCGGCGGCGAGCTCCTCCCCGGTGTCGGTGAAGTGCGTGGGGCGCAGGTCGCGGTGCGCGAGCAGCGGCGGCGCGTGCGCGCAGTACAGATGTAGAGTACTGTCCCTGTCGAAGAACGAGATGGCGTCGGCGGCGAGCTCCTCCCCGGTGTCGGTGAAGTGCGTGGGGCGCAGGTCGCGGTGCGCGAGCAGCGGCGGCGCGTGCGCGCAGTACAGATGTAGAGTACTGTACCTGTCGAAGAACGAGATGGCGTCGGCGGCGAGCTCCTCCCCGGTGTCGGTGAAGTGCGTGGGGCGCAGGTCGCGGTGCGCGAGCAGCGGCGGCGCGTGCGCGCAGTACAGATGTAGAGTACTGTACCTGTCGAAGAACGAGATGGCGTCGGCGGCGAGCTCCTCCCCGGTGTCGGTGAAGTGCGTGGGGCGCAGGTCGCGGTGCGCGAGCAGCGGCGGCGCGTGCGCGCAGTACAGATGTAGAGTACTGTACCTGTCGAAGAACGAGATGGCGTCGGCGGCGAGCTCCTCCCCGGTGTCGGTGAAGTGCGTGGGGCGCAGGTCGCGGTGCGCGAGCAGCGGCGGCGCGTGCGCGCAGTACAGATGTAGAGTACTGTACCTGTCGAAGAACGAGATGGCGTCGGCGGCGAGCTCCTCCCCGGTGTCGGTGAAGTGCGTGGGGCGCAGGTCGCGGTGCGCGAGCAGCGGCGGCGCGTGCGCGCAGTACAGATGTAGAGTACTGTACCTGTCGAAGAACGAGATGGCGTCGGCGGCGAGCTCCTCCCCGGTGTCGGTGAAGTGCGTGGGGCGCAGGTCGCGGTGCGCGAGCAGCGGCGGCGCGTGCGCGCAGTACAGATGTAGAGTACTGTACCTGTCGAAGAACGAGATGGCGTCGGCGGCGAGCTCCTCCCCGGTGTCGGTGAAGTGCGTGGGGCGCAGGTCGCGGTGCGCGAGCAGCGGCGGCGCGTGCGCGCAGTACAGATGTAGAGTACTGTACCTGTCGAAGAACGAGATGGCGTCGGCGGCGAGCTCCTCCCCGGTGTCGGTGAAGTGCGTGGGGCGCAGGTCGCGGTGCGCGAGCAGCGGCGGCGCGTGCGCGCAGTACAGATGTAGAGTACTGTACCTGTCGAAGAACGAGATGGCGTCGGCGGCGAGCTCCTCCCCGGTGTCGGTGAAGTGCGTGGGGCGCAGGTCGCGGTGCGCGAGCAGCGGCGGCGCGTGCGCGCAGTACAGCGCGCGCAGTCTCCGCGATGCGTCGCCGCGCGCGCACAGCCCCAGCGACACGCTCAGCCCGCGCGCGCTCACGAAACCGTCCTCGTCGTTGTCCATTAACTGTATGAAGTGCCACTTTTTATTACGACGTTGACCCACTATAACACGGTTCTATCACATGAGTATCTTGACTGTGTCAAACCAACGAGTCATATGGGCCACCGTTTTCAGTACGTAGCTTTTCACGTGACCGCGACGACGACGACGTAGTAGTAGATCCCCTCCCATAGCCGGCGGTTGACCGGTGCACTTAGTAGTGCACCCGTCCCCCTACAGCGACTGTCCCAACCGAGGGCACCTCTTCGAGGCGCCCTCGAGTATGTCGCCTCTTGCCCTTCTGGCTGGCTAGAGCGTAGTGGTTGCACGCTCGCCTTTAAGTCCGGTGAAGCTGTAAAGGCCTCGCGGCCAACAGCGTACATCATTCACACACACACACACACACGACCGGTCATCGGTGACTAAGACTAGAAAATTTCACGGAGCAACTTCAGCAATCAATATTTTAAATAAAAGAAGGCTAAAGTAAAAAGAACCTCTTTAAAAACAAACTTTAATGCAGCCAGGTAATTGTGCAATTTAAAGGTCCTGGCGGCCTGCTCTAATGGTTAAGAGCTTGAGTCGCTCCGCCCACTGGATTGAGTTTGATCCCCACATGGGACAAATCTTTGTGTAACCTACAAATATTTGTTGCGGTCTGAGTGTTTGTTCATGTGAATTTTCGTAAACGCACCCACGATATTGAAGTAATTCCTAGTGTGGGGCTACGGTTTTTATAAAAAGAAAGAAGAAAACGGCCAATAAAAATTAACTGTGTGTACAAAATTTTGTGTCTATACTGTTGGCTGTTGAGAAGTCCTTTCGTCTGAAGCCAATCTTGGGTGTAGAATTAGGTCAAGCTAATAGCAAGCTAATTCATTGTCATCGGAATTGAATCAAGATGTTAAAGGACATGGTCGAAAATTGCCCCAAAACCAACAAACATTTGACCTATGCCATCATTATATAAGTATTTATTTAAATAATGGCGAATATCCGTAACTAAAGGACAATTTGCAATCTGAAACGAATATTTCAAAGTATTGTAAGTACTTATATCGAAGTCGCCGACATCTTTGCTGAATGTTAACATACAACCTCATATGTATTAATGGCTACTAAATTATAACGTCAAAATGTAATACTTTTTGTGCAATATTGCGATTCTCCCGCTTGTCCGTTGATTAATAAATGCCTTAAGAGAATTTATGGATGATTTTAATTCATAAAAGTATTGTTTCATTGCTGTTGGTTATGGGGAAAATCATGTATGGGCGCAGAACAATGTCCTTTCATCTCCTTAGGATAAGAGAAAGTGGTTCTAATTCTGCTTGCAAGATTAGACCTCAACAAACTACCAAACATCGCAAGTTAAATGAAAGCTTGTAAAGAAGTCATAGATTTTGACACAAAAAGAATAGGGTATTCATTATTCGCTAAATAATAATTTTCGAAGACTATTTTCTCCAACTGAAGTTGCAAAGAGATTAACGCTCGGAATAAATTACTAACTAATATACCAACCTTAAACATCCTAGCGGTGATGGCTTCAGCGAAGTCGCCTTTAGCCCATGGCGATAAAGCTGAATACAATGTCTTGAACTGTGTGTAGTCCAATCTATACGCTTCGTAAGGCGCCTCTAAACGCTCGCAAGGCACTCGTTTTGCCCATAGCAACTCTTCGCGAATGACGCTTAGTAGTTCCTGCCAAAATTTTAAAGTGTTTTGTATTAGAAAAGTGATCGTATCGAAGCGGAATAGCTTTAGGATTTTGCCACATTGCCGATGGAACGCTCGGGAGGCGCTCGGCTGGCGCTCGGCCGGCGGTCGGCATCGTGATGCGCACGTCGTGCCGGCCAGGTGGCGATCCTGTAGCTGTCAAACATTAAGTTTTTTTGTTTTACGTTAGATACGTAATAAAAAAGCTTTATCGCGCTCTGTCGGCTATGTGGCAAGCGGCGTTCGGCCCCGACAACCTTAGATTGATGACTGTTTTTAGCATTTTCATACACAATGCCTCCGTACTTCGAAAGGCATGTAAAGCCATTGGTCCTGGCTGCCACTTATTGTGGTAAACGTTAAGTCGAGTTGGATACTTTATGACAGTACAGGTGTAGGACAGTACAGGATGATTTATCTGTAACATGTATCTGCAAAATTTTCAGCTCCTGCAGTTTATTCTGCTTTAGCACTCGCAGCGTGTTCCTCTCTAAACTGTTTTCCAGCTGTCGCACCACCCGCAGCCGGTACATCAGCAGCAGATGCTCGATGTTCTGTGTCACGTACCTGCAGCTCATTCAGCTCCAGCAGTCTGTCCTGCTGCAGCGCCCGCAGCGTGTTCCTCTCGAGGCTGTCCTCCAGCTGCCGCACCACCCGCAGCCGGTGCTTCAGCCGCAGGTGTTCGATGTTTTCGCTGGACACACTGCCCGCGTACGTGCGATACGACTGGTATACTAACTCTTGGATCTTTATGGTCTGAGCAGAAAATAAAGAAACGTAAAGGCAAGTTTAAACCAAGGTTTAGGACTTTACTTCCTCTAACAAAACTCCTATATACCAAATCTAAAACGCGAAAACACGAGGTAAACCAAACCACCACCGACCAACGTTACTGTATTGTAAATATTGTAATAGTACATGAGAACAGATAAACACCATTGATCGGTGGCGCTTAAGATTCGGTTTTAGCAAATTTCGAGAATAGGGAATATGCGTGTAATTCAAATAAGGGTCAATTTTTTTTTTTTACAAACTTTGTCGTATTAATGTCTATACCAATATTTTTTTAATAATATTACTTTTTTATTAAGAAAATAATTATTGAAAGTACAAAAAATGAGTGGGAAATTCAAAGTAACTGGAACGCCACGCTATTGGTCAGGTCGAATATGACGTCAAAGTCTACAATACAAATGTCAACAAGTGCATATTTGTTGGATGTTTGCTATTGAGATATTGAAGTTAATTCTTAGTTTAAAGTGATCTTCACAGCAATATAAACAAGATGATGGAGATATTATGTCTCTTTTTCTGATTTTACACTACTTTCTCCTTATGCCCGCACCTATCGGGTGCATTTCTTCTTCGAGGCACAACACAGTGTTGTTCCATTGTATAATAGTCGCAAAATACAAAATAATAATAAATTACTTCTGCAGCTGTTCACTAGTTGATTGTTATTATAGACTTTGACGTCATGCCAAGCACGCCAAAATGACGGGCGTTTAAAGTGCTCTTATCTGTTTGATAACTTCAACATTTTTTATGCCCTTAAATTTTGTTTCAGACGATAATTTTTTTTTTTTTGCTTTTATATATTGATGTAATCTATCGTATAAAAATATAAAAAATACACGCATATTCCCTATTGGGACTCAGCTTTATTTGTTACCATTTCGATGTTAAAACTGTCATCTAGAAACCACCCACTGAAGAAAAGAATCGTCGACTAGTAGATGCACAATCACATAAGTATGTAGTAAAGCAAAATTTGTGACAAAGACAAGTCTTAAGATACATTTTGTAAAATCATATCAAAATCAGAACGAGAAACAAACAAGATTCGTTAATATAAACCTTATCAGCTGTGCGTGGCTCGGTGGACAGCGCCATGGCTTCCTCGTTGTAAATACCTTGGAGGTAGTCGTTTAGGACTTGCATCGCCTGGCCATCCTCTGTGCACTTCAGTAGCTTATCTCGGTTGATATCTAGTATTGTTAGTGTTACCTAGGGAATGCAATAAATTTGTTATAAGCGATGCGGACTCGTCGGATGTTTGGGTCGGTAAATTATGGCTTCCTATAAAAAAGACAATAAATACAGAATAACTCAAACTTAAGCGTGCGTCTACATTGGCGATTGCGCCTTTTTAACAGACTTAAAAAAATCTTTAAAAAAAAAGAAGGTAAACCGACTTCAAAAAGCAAAAAATAAATATTTGAAGTCGGTGCTGGTTGGTGCAGTCGGTTACTTGGCACCGACTTCAAATATTTATTTTTTGCTTTTTGAAGTCGGTTTAACTTTTTTTTTAAAAGATTTTTATTTTACCATTTTAAGTGACGAGTGAATTATTTAGTAATATTTATATACCGATATTATATTATTTTGCTGAGTTGTACAGTAAGGTACCTACAGGATTAATATAATGACTATAATAACGGAATCTATACATTCGTGCTGTTCGCCGTTAAGGAGTTCCCTCTTGTATCTTCAAAGTCCAAGGTCTAATACCAATAACATTAAAATAAGACCACCTCACATCTATACTGAACCCAATGCAAAAAGAATCATCAAAATCGGTTCATAAGCAAAGGAGTTATAAAAAAGGACGAATTATGAACCTCCTTTTTTGAAGTTGGGTAATATACTGCTTAGTTCTATAGTAGGGTACCTATAGGATTGACGTAATACCAATAATATCTCAATTTACACATGCCTATTGTTTGTCGTTAAGGAGTTCCCTGGTGTATCTTCTAAGTCCAAGGTCCAATACCAATGAAATTAAAATGGGACCACCTCGGAGCTATAATCAACCCAATGCAAAAAAAACATCAAAATCGGTCCACAATTGACGAAAATATCGCTGAACATACATAAAAAAAAAGCAAACATACAACCGAACATAGAACCTCCTCCTTTTTGAAGTCGGTTTTTCGAATTTTTCGTTAGAAAACCTACATTTGTCCGACCTAGGATTTGAACCCAGGACCTCGTGATCACAAAGCGATGTGCTTTGCCACCAGACCAACGAAGCAGTCACAGTCACACCAGGGAACTCCTTAACGACAAACAATAGGAATGTGCAAATTGAGACAATATGGGTGTAACGTCAATCCTATAGGTACCCTACTATAGAATTAAGCAGAATGTTAACCGACTTAAAAAAGTAGTAGGCTCATAATTCATCTGTGATTTTATAACTTATTTGCTTATGAACCGATTTGGATGATTCTTTCTCAGCTGGATTCAATATAGTTTCAAGGTGGTCTTATTTTAATTTCATCAGTATTGGACCTTGGACTTTGAAGATACACCAGGAAACTCCTTAACGACAAACAATACGAATGCGTAGATTGAGATATTATGGGTATTACGTCAATCCTATAGGTACCCCACTATAGAACTAAACAGAATGTTAACCGACTTCAAAAAGGAGGATGTTCATAATTCGTCTGTATTCTTTTGTAATTTCTTTGCTAATAAACTGAGTTTGATGATTCTTTTTGCATTAGGTTCAGTATAACTCCGTGATGGTCGAATTTAAATTTTATTGGTATTGGATAATGGGCTTTGAAGATACACCAGGGGTTTACTATATGGCAAACAGCATGAATGTGAAAATTCAGTTATTATGAGTTTTATATGAATCTTGTAGGTACCTCACTATATAAATAAGTAGGATAATATAAAGGAGGTATATAAATAATAACAATAAATTCACTCATCACTAAAAATCGTAAAATAAAAAACCTTAAAAAAAGCGAAACCGACTTCAAAAAGCAAAAAATAAATATTTGAAGTCTGTGCCAAGTAACCGACTGCACCAACCAGCACCGACATCAAGTATTTAGTTTTTGCTTTTTGAAGTCGGTTTCTCTTTTTTTTTTAAAGTTTTTTATTCGCTAACAAACTAACTTTAACAGCACGTATGCAGTTCGAGAGCGTCTTGCAAGTGATACAGAAGTTGCACATGATTACAGTAAGTCTCAGTACCGATGTGTACACTGCATATTTGGCAATGCAGTTAATATTGCATCAATGAAATAGAAACAGTTTCTCTAACGCTAGTAACTTTTATAGTTTTGCGAGGAATTATCATCAAAAGATCCCCGGCATTGAATGAAAAAGACTAAAGTATTTAGGACTTTCAAAGTACTATAAAAAAAACAAAAGTGGCCTCCAGGGTCTCCAGTGATGATGGTTTCACCACAGAATCAAGGAACGAAAAAACTATGAATACTTTTGACGGACGATTTAGCGCAGTGGTTAAGAGCTTAAGCCGCTTCGCCCACTGTGCCTAATAGTCGCGGGTTTGATTCCCGCACGGGACAAATTTATTTATTTATTTATTTAATAGGTTTGTCGACAGTTGTTACAATGATTTAAAGATACAGTTTGGTCAGCAAGAGAGGTACTAAACTAACTGTACAACCAGTTATAGACAAACACAACATGCGCAAAAAAAATGCTTTAACAAAAAGAAAATAAACAATTATCTAAATAAGAAGTGACACCTTCGAAGCCAGTTATTATTGAAGTACAGCTTTGCGTATTTTAAAGAGAGAATCAGTAAAATCGACACTACTGCTGAATCTGTTGTAAAGGTTGCAAAGACGTGGCACTGGCGAATTACGGCCCATGATAGTCCTACGCGGAGGCGGCGAAAAAAGGTTTACGATCCTCTTTCGAGGGTAATGGTAAGGAATCCGAAAGCGTATGTGCGTGAGGAGTTGTGGACAGTCAATCTTGCTGGATAGTATTTTAACAAAGAACGTTAGGTCTAGAAGATCGCGACGCTTATCGAGATGAACCATTTTAAATCTTTTGAGCCTTTCCTCATATGACCTAATGCTCCTTGCCTCACCCATACTAAAAGCCAAGTGATACATAAATCTTTTCTGTAACCTCTCGATTCTCAACATGTGAGTTCCGTAATGGGGTCGCCAAACTACAGCGCCATATTCGAGTATGCTTCGCACTAAACTATTATAAAGCGCTATTTTAGTTTTGGGTTGTTTGAAGGCTTTGATGTTGCGAAGTACGAACCCAAGTGTTTTTGAAGCTTTATTAACAACATTCTCTATTTGTGGAATAAAAGTGAGTTTATTGTCAAGCATGATACCTAGATCCCTGATTGTTTCCACTTCGGAGATTAATGCGTCGTCAACTTTGTAGGTATTAGTTATTGTTTTTCTAGTTTTGCGGGAGAAGTTAATAAAAAAGCATTTATCAGTGTTAATGCACATGCGGTTCGATTTGCACCATGACTCAAGACCATTTATGTCCCTTTGCAATACTTCCACATCATGTTTGGACTTTATGACTTTTAAGATTTTTAAGTCATCAGCATACATGAAAGGCATGGAGCCTTTAATGTAGCTGGGAATGTCGTTAACGTATATATTGAACAGGACTGGACCTAGGTGAGATCCTTGTGGAACTCCGGAGGTGATGGTGTATAAGGATGATTTAAATCCATTGACCACTACAAAAAAGGACCTACCAGTGAGGTACGACTTAAGCCATTTTAGTAAAGGACCAGTAAAACCATAACGGGATAGTTTCAGCGTCAAAATTTCGTGAGAAACTCTATCGAAGGCTTTGCTAAAGTCAGTGTATATAACATGAGCTTGATTACCCTCTTCAACTGCCTCTACAACGTTTTCCAAAAAGCTAGCCAGGTTAGTGGAAATTGACCTAGACTGAACAAAACCGTGCTGGTGTTCTGTTAAGTATTGCTTGAAGTATTCTTTAATTGCTGAACAAACGAAAGACTCTAATAATTTACCAAAGGCGCTGAGAATAGAGATTGGCCGATAGTTCTTTACGGCTTGGTTGTCATCGGATTTATATATGGGCACAACTTTGGCCGATTTCCATTGGTCAGGAAATACGCCCAGACTTAATGACTTATTAAATATATATAATAAGGGCTGAACCAAACTCTTTGCACAACGCTTTATAAAGAGAGGCGGAATGCCATCAGGGCCAGAACCTTTATTCGCATTGAGAGATTGTAGCTTTTGAAGTAACTCATCATAGCCTATTTGTACCAAGGAGTAACATTCAGATGTTGTCGAGTCTTGTGAAGTAGCACTTGCCGAGATGGAGTGTAAATTTACTGTATCATGGACAGAGGAAAAATAGGAGGCAAACAGGTTACAAATTTCCATGCCATCTCTAGATTTTAAGTCATTATAGTGAATTTCCGAAGGATAGCCGCTACCGTTATTTCTTTTTGTTTTTATATAGCCCCAGAAACATTTAGGATTTTTTGCTATGTTTACCTCCATGTTCCTAATATATATATTGTAGCAATCAAGTATTTGTTTATCACAGCGTTTCTTTAAGAGCTTAAATTCTACCTCATCACGGGGATTATTATATTTTTTTAATAATCTTCTCTTTTTTTCTTTTTCTTTAATTCGCCTTATTAACTTGGGTGAGTACCATGGTGGAAATTTTTTAGATCGCGTTTTGCAATACGGTATATTGTCGTGGATTATTTTCTTTATTGTGTCTTGAAACCATTGAACCATTTCATTGATTGTATTACAGTTAGCAAGGTTAGGCGACCAATCTACACTATCTATTAACATATTTAACATGTTATAGTCCGCTTTATAGTAATTAATTTTAGTTGTAACTGGATTGAAACTTAAGCATTCTTTTTCCTTAGTCATTATCTTAACAATAAATGGAGGATGCATTTGGTCAATCCTACTTAAGGCTTTATTCGCAGCAAATAGTTCCACGTTACTAACATCTGTGAGTACTAGGTCCAAAATCCTACCATTCGAGTTCTTTATGAAGTTACGTTGTAAAAGATTATTCATGAAAACGAAATCCACCAAGTTCTGGGCTGTGCTCGGTAAGGCATACATCGGATTATCAAGCGAGTTCCAGTCGATGCAACCTATGTTGAAATCCCCAATAACAAATTTGGGTAATTCGATAAGCTCGTAAAGATTGTTACTATTATCAATGAATTCCTCTAATGATACCCTGGTAACAGGAGGAGGCATATACAATCCGCATAAAGCATATCTTTCAAGTAGTTTACCATTTTTAACGTCTAAATCTCTAAGTAAATCTTTGTGTGATCCACAATTATTTGTTCCGGTCTGTATATTTGAGTATGTGAATTTTTATGTTTGTAAACGCACCCACGACACGGGAATAAATTTTAAGTGTGTGGCTACGTTTTTTAAAAAAAAAGAAGAACAAATAGAAGAGGAATCAAGGAAAGAAAAACTATGAATACACACTTGCCTGGAATATAACCTTAGCGCCGTCATAGAAGAAGCAATCCATTACGTTGACAGCGCATTCATACGGCATAACGCTGATGAAGAGCGTCAGGAACCACGACAAGGAGATCATTTTCATCATTCCCAACTCGTCCAGTTTGGCGTGCAGTTCCGGCAGATGGACCTCGGTCAGTTCTTCTAGAACACCTTGGTCCACCTATGAAAAAACATTTTAGCTGATATAAAACATTATTATCTTATGTTCAACTCCATTTTGCTGTAACTATCCAAAGCTCTGCTGCATTTTTAGAGATCGCATCATCTCCATCAAACGTGGTCATCTTTATAGAAAATTTAAATTCAGCAAATTCAATTCCTTAATAATATTTTGATTTATGATATGTCTGACAACTGGGCGCCTTTACAAACGATTTGTCCTTAATAGCCTCAAATACAGAATGGAACACTGAGGAGATCGTTTTTAATAAGAATTGAAATAATTTGCCCAGTAGTCAGATACTAACGGCGACATACCTACACACACCTTACGAAAAAAAATAACATTGATGATGAAATAAATGTGTGGAAAAAGAAGGTAGAGTCCACGAAGCAATTGCGAAGAGGAGATGGCGTAATAAGATTTCCCTATACAATTAAGCGTGGCACTGCGCGGGGTCGCACATGGCGAGAGAGACGTTACGCCCCCCCCACATAATTTGTATTTGCCATCTGGCGGAGAGTGATAAAAACTAAACACTTTGTCCATGTAAATTTTACTTGTAACTTCAATTTGATTATGGTAGATGGCATCTATACTAATATTATAAATAGGTAAAGTTTGTTAGTTTGGATGTTCGGACTGATCCGATTTTAATGATTCTTTAACCATTGAAAAGCTACCTTATCCAGAAGTAACATAGGCTATTTAACATAGATCCGGTAGGTGGCGCTGTTGTCGACCGGGTACGAAGTCGCGGGAAACTGCTAGTTTGTAATAAAAGAAAAAGAAGAAATTACGAAAAAATACTTACAAGTCAAATGTGATACCATTTGTGTAACCAGCATGTAGATCCGAATTATTTTTACATGTTAAGATACTTCACCTAATTTTAAGGACTTAATTTTTATTAAAAATAGAGAGTATTTAATATCTATGCGAACTCGAGCGAACGTGTGAATGGAGCGAGTAGCGATGACAAACTGGGGTAAGCCACGCCCACTACGATGACGTTAAGGCTTCATACAATTCTAAAGGCTCGCTAGCTGAGGCCATAGCTTCCTCGTATATGCTTAGTGGTAGACCCAATCCAAAATCCAGCATACTAAGTAAATAAACAAAAAAAAGTTGCCTGGATACTTACCAACGCGCCGACGACCCTAGTATTGTAATAATCTGGCAGTAAAGTTTCGCAGATAGTAGCCAAAAGCCAGAAGGCTTGTTCTTCTGGGCAGTAGATCAGTAGCACAGAGGCCACGATGTTCATAGCTTGACAGTAGCCTATTGTCGGGTTCTTGAGTGCGTATGCGCATAAAACACGACGAAGGGCAGATATACCTATAAAGAGATGGTAAATTCAGACATGGTTAGATTATTACGAGTCTAATGTAGCATTCGAATATTCTATTTATAATCTTATTCATATAGCTGTGTACTGTATACTAGCTGTTCCCGCAACTTTGTTCGCGTTATTTTCAGTCGTGTATTTCAAACTCTTAAGCTTCTTTTTTGAGACTAAAGGTAGCCTATGTCCTTCCCCTGAATGAAATCTATGTCGTTGCCAATATATTAAATTTGATCAAAATCTCTTCAGTGGTTTGGCCGTAAAAAGGTAATAAACAGGCAGATAGACAGAGAGAGTTACTATCGAATTTATAGTACTAGTAAGTAAAGTATGGATGTACATAAGTGAAAGGGGTTAGTTCCCTTTTGATAGCCAGTTAGGGATTTCCGATACACAATATTACAACTCTATAGTTCTATATGCTGAAAAACACTCTTTTTAATAGTAAACAGGGGCACAAGAAACTGTTTTTTTTTTACACAGTTCTTTAAGTAGTCAATCCACTCACCGACTTCGTTTTGGAATGCTGGATGTTCTGGCAACGAACGATGCAGGTCCCTTTCGATTTCATCATTAGCCTGATTCTTAGTAGACAATGCTTCGTTGACGAGCCTCTCATACAAGCCTTTGTTCTGAGCCTTCTGAAGAATTGAGCCAGAGAAGACGCTCCACAGCTCTCCACGAAGGAGCTCTGGTATGCCGTTGACAACTAATTCGCTTCCTTCCGTGGTTTGGTACATGCTGACTCCGCGACCCACTTCGGCCATGTGGTCTTCCCATTGTTTTTCCTGTATAAAAAAAGTAACTGAGAACCCAAAACCATGGATATTGTAGAAAAAAAAACATATATTTGCCAAAACCCCACCCGTTTTGGCAAATAATTTTACTTGCCGTAAGATTTCTTTACAAATAATTATAGGCAACTCAAGATGTTAGTATTGTTTAGTTAATATCGTTTCATTAAAAGTACTACAATGAAGGCCAGTTTCTTATAAACCGCGTAATACGAATAATATTTTTTAAAAATTAGTATAGTTACATGTGTGTAGTTAATTTGATAAGGCAACAGGTTCTTCATATTCATATTTTATTTTGCGTTCCACAATGTTGATTGGATGGTAACATTGATCAGCTTAAAAGCTAGGTAACAGTCATGGACTCTGTCGGGCACAGCAAAGTGTTTAGGAGAGAGGAAGACTAGTAGGAATTTTAGTTTGAAAGTAATAAATATTATTAAATTTTCTATCTATCTATCTATCTATAACCTCACGCCAGATCCCTTGCGGGGTAGGCAGAGAGTACAGAGTTCTAACAGGTTCTTTCCTTACATACCTCTCTGGCTTCCTCGACTCTCATAGTTTGTCTCATACACGCTCGCCGATTACGGAGACTCTTGACTTTTCCATCAGATAAGACTCAGTTTATTTGGTCGTGGTAAGATAGTCTAGGTCTTCCCCGGTACCTGCATCCTTCCACTTTCACATTGTATATCTGTTTTGTCATTCTTTCCTCTGGCATTCTTTCTATATGCCCGAACCAACGGAGCATGCCCTTTCTCATCTTAACACCGATACTATCTTTCATACCTACTCGCTGTCTTACTATGCTGTTGCTAATGCGGTCGGTCAGCTTCACTCCGCACATCTTCCGCAGAGCTCGCATTTCTACCGCATTTATCCTACTTTCATTCTCCTTCTTACATACCCAGCTCTCGCTACCATATAACAGCGTTGGGACAAGAACTCCGTTATGTTTGCCAAGCTGCGCCTTATGGCTTAAGTGCCGGCTCCCGAGTAGCTTTCCCATCGCACCATTCACTCTGTTCCCTGCACTCACTCTTCTCTCTATGTCAGCGGTGTATTTCCCATCCTTACTGAAGGCGCATCCAAGATATACAAACTCATTCACTTGCTCCAGTACATCGTTACCAACCACAATCCTTACATTCGTTCTGGTTTCTTCCCTTTCAATAATATTATTAAATTTTTATATTGAAATACTTAGCTACGAACTGTTATTGTTGGTAGGAAGTCAGTAGTGATAGATTTTTTAATAGATATATTATGTCATTTATATTAGTTTTTTTTATAAATATATTATTATTATTATAAATGTCTATTACTATTATTATAAATATATATTATTTATGTATCTCGCTGAGATTCACGGGCTTTACCCGGCTTTTTTATAAATATATATTATTATTATTATTGTCTATTATTATTATTATAAATATCTATTATTATTATGTATATATTTATTCAGTATAATTTCTTATAAAATATATATAAAAATATAAAATACAAATATTCTTATATATATTGTATAAAAAAATGTGCTCCACCGACAGCAAGGTCTACGACCCATGCTACCGGCGGTCAGGGCTCCAAAGAGAGGAACCTCCTCACAATGCGTGCCGTGTCCAACATTACTGCCTTCTGTATCAGGCCCTTCACCCAACTGCCTAGCGAGAGCTTCTCAAGGTGTTTATCGAAGCTCTTCGCTATAAGGCCGTTGACTGAAACGACCATCGGAATAATGATAGTTGAATCAACATTCCACATGGCGGTAACCTCATGGGCCAGGTCCAAATATTTTGATTATTATTATTATAAATATCTATTGTTATTATTATAAATGTGTATTATTATTATTATAAATGTCTATTATTATTATTATTATTATAAATATCTACTATTATTATTATAAAATGTCTATTATATTAAGTTATCTTTTATGCCAGCGTAAATTACATTTATTATTATAATAATATAGTTTAGTCTACGTCACACGCAATTTAAAATATTCTGGTGTTATAGGTAGTGAATTTATTTGCGATGAGCATTTCTTTGTCATTCATATATTCGTCAACTGTGTAAAATGCTTTTGTGATTAGTAATTCTTTTGTTTTATTCATAAATTTACAAGAGTTAGGTTCAATTTTTATTGGGTCGGGTAGTTTATTGTATATCTTTATAGACATCACGTATGGGCTATTTGAGTGCAGTGTTATCCGAGAAGCGGGTTGAACCAGTCTGTTTCCATGTCTCAAGGATCGGTTTTTGTATGTGTCTGCTCGTGTTGTGAAAAAAGTGCTATGCTTCCTGACAAATTTGCATATTTCAAATATGTAAATACACGGTAATGTTAATATTTTATGTTTTTGGAACAGAGGTTTGCTACTATCGGTTTGTTTGATATTACCAAGGATGCGTATTAGCTTCTTTTGTAGAATAAAAAGTGTAGTTGCATTTGTACTGTTTCCCCCCCACATTATAATTCCATAGCTGAGCCAAGCATATGCATAGGCGTAATAGGTTGATAATGCGGTTTGTAAGTCTGTCGTTTTTTTGATTTCGCGTAACGCTTAAATGAATTTTAAAATTTTTGTTGCTATATTTTGTACGTGTGCTTTCCAGTTTATATGTGTGTCGATGGTAAGACCTAATAGAGTGAATGCATCCACTGTTTCTATATTTGTATTATTAAATGAAAATTTCACCGGTAATGGTGATTTTTGATAGGGATAGAAAGTCATTAGCTTGGTTTTTTTATAATTTATTTCTAAATTATGTGCATACATCCAGTTATTTATTTTATTTAAGATGCGGTGGAGCTGATTATTTATGTTTGAAGGGTTTTCGCATGAGGTTAGCAGGGATATATCATCAGCAAAGAGCACACATGGTTCTTGCATGATTTTTGGAAGATCATTAATATATATTAGAAACAATAGACACCCAATTACGCTTCCCTGTGGTATTGATGTGTTTATAATTTTTCTATTAGATCTTACATTTTGGATTTCGTTTCGATCGTGATTGTAATAATCTATGTCTACATATTGCTCCCTATTCTGTAAGTATGATGCAAACCATTTGTGTGCCACACCGCGTATGCCTATCCCATAAAGTTTGTCCAATAAGATGTTAAATTTAACTCTATCGTAAGCTTTCGTTAGGTATCAGCTTAACATTAATGATGGAAGGAAAATATCAGCAATTATTTTTAGCCTCGTGGTATTTAAGGTTATCAACTACAAAATCGTACATATTATTTTGGTATCTAAATTCCTCTTTCCACATATGTGTAAAACTCCATCGAAAAGACTTGTATCTTGTGCAACCCTTACCTTTTTCTGCTGGATTTGCTTAATAGGCGACGTCTGATGTGTCCTGAACAGCGTCATGAGAGGGGGCTGTGATGTCCAACCCTCCCCTTCCAGCCGCGCTACCGCCCGAGTCGCCTTCTCCCTGAACACATCACTGTTTTTTGACGCAACGCAATTAGTACAGGGGAATATCAACCTTAAATATATCATTCCCAAAGACGAAAATCTTGGTTAATAGACGGCCCGCCGCATGCTGTTAGGATGAAGAAATTCCCTGTTAAAATAATAATAAAACAAAAAATATATAATGGGTATGCTCTATGAGTATTTACTCTTATAGGAAAAGCTTAAATAATGATAGTTTTTGCAATAAGCAATCGAATAATGTGTACAAATGAAACATTTTGTTAATTCGAATTGTACAAAACCATGCTCTTTATCTAAACAAAACCTAGCGAAACTCAGACTAATGAGTTCAGAGGCATCGTCATTCGTATAATAAAAATCTATGAGGTCAACAATTTGAAATTCTCGTTTGTCGTTAGTCATATGTAATTTTTTTAATAAGGTACTAAATAATAATAGGGTGCCTATTACTAATTACTACTGTATATATAATGATACTGTATTTGTTATATTGATTTTTTACCATGTAAAACTGGCGTCAATGTTTACTGTGAAGATGATATAAACTATTCGGAACAGCATGGCGGCATAACTTTTCGCCAATTTAGCCGCAAATAATAAACTTTATATGCATTTTTAGGGCTTATAAATTAAAATTCTATAATCAAATTGAGCTAACCTTCATAAAAAGGTGAACGAAGTGAAGTACGATACTATACTTTATACCATATTAAGAACTTACTGCAGATGTTAAAGATGGTATCATGTTATGTGTTTTGGGTATAGCAAATGCACATGAGAATATTTTTAAATTTGATATACTTATGAATTAATCAATGTCTATAATCATGTCACTAATTTCTAAGATACTTAACAAATGTTTGACAATATGTTCACGTCACTATTTCCCAAGCATCATCAGAAAAAGCCCAATATAGTAGTCCAGCTCGCAGCACAGAAGTGAAGCTAAAGAAAAAATGGTTACATCACAATCGCAGTTAATTTAAAAACATGCAATATTATTCTAAAGTACGTACTTTGGCAATTTCGCTAGTAGCTCGGAGATTTTATGGACCAGGAAATCCCTATCGGATATGTTTCCAAATAGAAAGCTGGCGTGGTGTGCGGTCGTGATCAGAATGCTGCCGGAGTCTCCGGAGGAACTAGCCGCGGCGCCCGAGTCCGCCCGCTCCACTTGGTGCACGTTGCGGAGCGGTATCGTCAGACGAACTAGATTCCGGACCTAGATAAAAGGTTATTTTTTAATATGATCTAGTCGGGGTCTATAAATAATAAAGTCTTTAAACAGCGGAAAAGTAAAAGCAACGAAAAGTTATATAGTCAGAACAAGGTGCTATTTATTGTGGAAAGAGAAACAAAAAGTTTGCAACTTGTTTAGCGCCTCAGTATCATTTTCTTTTTCTTTTTTTTCTTTCTTTTTTTATTTTATTTTAAAAACGTACGTTCACAAACATGAAAATTCGCGTACACAAATACCCAAACCGAAACAAATAACTGTGTCACACAAAGATTTGTCCCGCGCGGGAGTCGAACCCGCGACTATTCGACCCAGTGGGTGGAGCGGCTTAAGCTCTTAACCACTGCGCCAAATCGTTCGTCATCATTAATAAAAACTTTTTACTCAGGAGTATCGATCGAAAAAGTTAGTCAATAAAATAAAAATCATTGTGTGAACTCAAGTTAAACAACTTGTGGCGTATGGTCTACGGTACAAAAGTAAATAAACAGGTCTACAAATACATAAGAATAACAAGACGAAACACATAACAACAACAATAACGTCGTTTACGCAAATTTCTATACCTCTAAGCTGCCTCATTATAGTAAAGCGAAACCATTATGTTTGCCATATTCGTTGAAACATTTAGTTTAACTTTTAAAATGTATCCAAATTAAGTATTCGGATGAAAGATTCGGCCATACTCCACCTAGCACGCCGAGTGAGAATTGATGAAGCCAGCTTTGTGGCTACTTTCTGCTGGATTTACCAAGCCGCCAATAAAGCATCCAACTCGACTTAGTGTCTACCACATTAAATGAGCCAGGAAGAACAGCTTAGCGTGCCTTTTAAAGAAGATAGTACAGAGACGCTAAAAAATGTAAATGCCACAAACTGTCACTCATCTCAGACCAACCAAGCCAAACGGTGCTTATTATTGGTGATCGTTAAGAACGCCATGGTCCTGTAGGCTTAAGAGTGCCTCTTTGTATACAAAGTGTAACATATATAACGTAAGACCTTAAACACCCCAATTAAATCATTGCCTTACGAATTCAATACGACAATCGAATTTCCAATTTTAAGGAGTTTCCATTTTTAAGCTCTGTGGTACTCAAATTAACCACGAAATCTGTTCATTTTCGTGCGTATTGAAGTATATGTATGAAAAATGCATTTAAAATAGCCGCATTGCTTTGAATAATGATAAAATTTTGTTCAAAACAGCGAACTGAGAGAATAACAGCATTTTTGATAATTAAAAAAAAAGACCTAGACTATCTTACCATGACCAAATAGACCGGGTCTTATCTGAAGGACAAGTCAGGAGTCTCCGTAACCGGCGAGCGTACATGAGACGAACTATGAGAGTAGAGGAAGCCAGAGAGGTATGTAAGGAAAGAGCCTGTTGGAACTCTGTACTCTCTGCCTACCCCAAGTTAGATAGAAAAAAAAAATCTAACATACTTTAAAAATAGTTGGAATCGGCTCAGTTGCCGATTTAGAACAAACTACTTTCAGGTCTTGCGGTATTTATTTTACACCTTGTATATAGCTGATTGTAAGAAAATGTTGCATTTTACTAATCTATGTTTATATTATGTATTATGATTCTATGATAGGGACTCAAGACTCAATTGAAAATCAAACACACGTCCGATACACATTCAATGCGATACCACGAACAATAAAGGTTATGTAAACAATAGCCCCTGACTCACACATCGAACAACGATAACTACAAATATATTATATAACTCGCTAACTATTTTCACACATCACATTAATAGAGTGTTAACATGTAGTCAATGCCGCAATGTATTCCTTCATATTGATTATAAACTTTATGACAATATCATAAAGAATTATAGTGCAATAAATCAATAACCGCTAATTGTTATTATAGCCTGACGATAAGTATAATTACAGATCGTTTGACTGTAATGTATGTAGATGTGTATTAGATTTGTCAAAAATATCTGCTGACAGCCGCGTTCATTTCATCGCTTTGAGATCACGAGGTCCTGGATTCAAATCCTAGGTCGGACAAATGTAGTTTTCCTAACGAAAAATTCCTAGTGTGAGTCCGGGGTCTGGAATTGTGCCCATTACATGGAAATAGGCTCGCCCCCTATTACATGAGACATAACATCGTCGGCGGAAAGTGGGTGTACTCACTAAACCTCTGCCACCCCCACTTGGGGAATATAGGCGTGACTGTGTTTATTATTTTTATTTCACTACATATTAGAAGCAAAGTCGCGTCTGTCTGTCTGAACGCAATAAACACAACAATTACCAAACGGATTTTGATGCAGTTTTCACCAATGGACGGAGTTATTCACGAGAAAGGTTTATGTGTATAATTAACCCGTGTAATGCCAGTGTGGGTCGCTAGTACTATTATAAAATGAAAATATATGTGGGATAACTATTGAGACCTCTGAACTAAACAAAAATTTAAAACTTTTTTCTATTTGTTTAGGCACGCAAAAACTATTTTGTGTGTGGCCTTTACAGCTTCACCGGAGAAGAGGGCGAGCGTGCAATCACTACGCTCCAGCCAGAAGGGCAAGGGGGCAACTAGCTCAAGGGCGTCTCAAGGAGGAACGCCCTCGACTTGGGCAGTCGCTATGGGGGACGGCGTATACTAGGTGTCCCGCTGTGGTGCTCTGCACCGGCCGGCGGGCAAGGGATTCTTCGACCTCGCCGGCGAGGTCGGTGTCTGATCCTGTGTGCGGTATCTGTATCCGAAAGAAGGGATGTAAGGGCATCGGGACGGTCGATGAGAACATGTCGCGGACGGCGGTAGCGGCTGATAGGAGGGAATCGCAAAAACAACTCAGCGGTTTCGACGGATATTTCGCATTTGGAAAAACCCATGATTTTTTTGATTTGTGGATGATGTTGAGGATATAATATTAATAGCTATAGGTCATACAATGAGAAATACGATGACACACATTGCACAATGTTTCCTATAAACATGATTTGATACCATGATAAAACATAATGTTACTTACCCGGCTATCAAAACAGATAAAATTCTGCGAAAGATACATTCTGCCCCAGTTATGTCTCTTATTGTATGGTGTCCATAGAGTGCATTCTTCAGTACCATCTAGCTTCTCATTCTGTGGTAATCTGAACCGCAGAGTGAACAAGTTGGACTGCTTCCTCGCATCCAGGTCCCGTTTAAGAAATGAAGGTTTCTTTGGTACATTTTTACTCAGTTTAGTTAATAGATCTTTGTCAATGTTGAAAGTTCCAGTTTTGTCATCAATCAACCTGCAGAATTCAACCAGCTTCATTGTTACCAGATAAAATGAAATATTAATGCCATATTTTACAATATAAAAAAATATTGTACTCAACTTCCTAGCTTTTCTTGTAATTATTATAATCAGGAAATCCCTTAGCATTTTTTCAGATTCAATAGATAATAATATAACATATAATACAGAAATTGATGACAATAATACAATGTCAGAATCATGCCCAATTTAAGTTTTTAAATGCTGTTATCAATACAGGTGTTATCAGAAATGTCTCAAATTTCAATTATGCAAGAGAATATAAACCATTATATCATATATTTAAATTTATAATGACACGTATCTGACAGGCATATAGTTTGATGTAAAGTTACAAGATTAAAACATACTGATTATTATAACTTACTGCTTCATAGCAATATTAGCGAGTTGTTGCATCAAAGCAAATGTCTCATTCTTCCTCATAAACAATGTAAAATAATATTCTCCATCCCTTGTGACAACTTTGATGGAATCTGGGAACAGGAAACTGTTGGTTTTGGCTAGTTCAGTGACGTCAGCCCAGCGTATCTTGATGGATGTTTTTCGCCCAAATATATATGAGTAAAAACACATGTAGTGTACGGAAAGATACATCCAGCCTTGCCGTAGCATTTTGCCTTTCCAGTAACTGAAATATACATTCACTTATAATATTAGCCCTGTTAAGAAACTGTCCCACTGTTGGGCACGGGCCTCCTCTCAAACTGAGAGGGTTTAGGCCATAGTCCACCACGCTGGCCCAGTGCGGGTTGGCGAACTTCACACACCTTCGAGAAACTCTTAGGCATGCAGGTTTCCTCACGATGTTTTCCTTCACCGTTAAAGCAAGTGATAATTAATTTTTAATACGCACATGCTTTCGAAAAGACAGAGGTGCGTGCCTGGGTTTGAACCCGAGACCTTTGACTTTGCAGTCCAACGGTCTAACCACTAGGCTATCACTGCGCTATCACATTCACTTAGTAACGAAAATTTATTAAATGTAATTGGTAATATCAGGTACAGAGGGCCACTACAACCTTTTAAGCAAAACTTTAAAAAATTAGAATTGTTTCTTAAGCTATAAACTGCATATCTCTTTCTGATAGAAAAGTATTGTAAAAGAGTTTTTTTTTTTTTAAAAACCTAGCCCCACCTTAGGATTTATCCCTGTGTCGTGGGTGCGTTTACAAACATGAAAATTCACATGCACAAATGCCCAGACCGTAACAAATAATTGTGGGTCACACAAAGATTTGTTCCGTGCGGGAATCGAACCCGCGACTATTCGACACAGTGGGCGGAGCGGCTTAACCACTGCGCTAAATCGTCAGTCAAAATTTCGTCGTCGAATTCGATTGACGTCATACTCGTGTAATCTGGAGGATCAAGTCAAGTAATTTGGTTAATATCAAATCTTGTACAAGACAAAGTTTGAAAGTTGACTTTAGCATAGCAAGAAATAGAAAATAATAATACACTTACCTACATGAATAGTAGCAAACCAACTTTTCATCCTTAGGCATACGGAATCGTTCATGGAACTCGTAAGCAACATTCTTGTATGTGACAGTATCCTCATCTGTACAAGATAAATATTGAGTGAATAAAAAACTTACATAATACAAAAATAAATTGTACCATACGTAAAAGGAAAGTATATCTAATTTTATTAATACCTTTCTTCAGGAACTCATTAAAGATAGAATACTGACACCTTTAAAATATAGTTTTCTTTATTTCATTTTTTTTTATTTATTTATTTTTCGCACTGAGTAAGAGTTTAATTTTCTTTAGCGATATTTAATAAAAGAATATTATATACAGTATGTACAATTATATAAAATAATATATAAAAAAATATTTCATATTTTGAAAACATCCGGATGTTCTCAGTAATGGCTGCATCTAATCCGATAGTAAAAAAAGGGAACTTGGACACTTTCTAGTGTCCCTTTAGGGTTTATACAAAATAAGTGATTGGAGTTTGAGTTTACATCATTATAATATATGGTATCAAAAAAGACAAACATAGAGATGAATACATAATCTCCTCCTTTTTGAAGTCAGTTAAAAATAATTAACAAATCACATAATACCTTCAGTAAAATTCTCCTGTTCAGTTGCAATAATAGAGTTTATTTTGCAGCACACAAATTCGGTGACCTCCTCCTCTGTGTCAAATGAGTGGAGAGTTGGGCATACATTGTCAAAAAGCCACTGCCATTCCAGGCGGATCTCTTGTTCAGTTAATGCTGTTGCTATGACTGTAAATTTGTATTATCTAGATAATAATGAAAATATTACAGCTTATTTAACAAAAACGGTTTTACATTTTTCAGATTGGTAGACATCAAATAAAAGCACACACATTTCCATTTAAAACATCTATATCGTCATGCCAGTTCCCTTGCAGGGTAGGCAGAGTTCCAATATTCTTTCTACAAACACATATACAGTTGAAAAACTCAATATTAATGAAATTGGCTATGGTAATAGGTAGTTATAAGTTGTACAAACTTGATTACAGACACCAAGATGTCCAAAAATGTTTCAGTTTATTACCAAGTTTTTTGTAACAAACAATAAAGCCAAAAAGCACTAAAACTTATTGTACTAGTTGTGATAACTTGTCCCGTGAAACTGTAAAGGCCCTGCGGCCAACAGCGTAGATCATTCACACCCACACACACAATTATGTTGTGATAAATAATACCTAAGTAAGGGAGTAAAAAAATCTTTTTAAAAAAAAAAAGCAGTCGGTTACTTGGCACCGACTTTAAATATTTATTTCTTGATTTTTGAAGTTGGTTTTTTTTTTTTCTTAAAAAGATTTTTATTTTACAGTTTTAAGTGACAAGTAAATTATTTACTAATATTCGCAAAAAGAATCATCAAAATCAGTTCATAAATAAAGACGTTTTAAAAAAAAACAGATGAATTGTCGACCCCCTACTTTTTTGAAGTCCGTTAATATTCTGAGTTTTATAGCAGGGTACCTATGGGATGGACGTAATACCCATAATATCTCAATCTACGCATTCGTATTGTTTGTCGTTAAGGAGTTCCTTGGAGTATCTTCCAAATCCAAGGTCCAATACCGATAAAATTGGCCGATAGTCATTTCGGAATGGCGAATTGGCGGAATGATCGTGTAACATACATACATACAAAAAAAGAACATACCGTCGAATTGAGAACCTCCTCCTTTGTAGAAGTTTGTTAAAAACTAATTACTTTTCCATACCTGGCAGTGGCAATGATTTCAGGTTAGGGCCAATGTTATGTGTGCAATTATTGGAATATTTTTTGAAGATAATTGGTAACAGTACCTACTTATATCTATGGAAAGGAAGCTAAATATCATTGAGAACCCCTTTACAAATGTTAAAGTTTGTCAGGTACTAAAGGAATGACAATTTATAACATTTTCCTTTTACAATGCCTGTATAAAAAAATGTCTATTTTCCTATTTTATGTATATTTGTACTTACACTACTTATTATTAAAATTACACCTAAACTAAAAAATAAAATAAAAATCTTGGACTTAATGAAGCTTAGGGATTAATGTGTACTACTTTAAAAAAAACTGACTGCCTCGTTGGTCTAGTGGCAAAGCACAACGTTTTGGGATCATGAGATCCTGGGTTCAAATCCTAGGTCAGACAAGTGTAGTAGCTCTAAGGAAAACTTCCCAATACGAGTCCGGAGTCCGGAATTTTGCCTGGATATGGCAATATGCTTGCCCCCTATTACATGGGACCTAACGTCGTCGGCGAAACGTGGGTGTACTCAGTACACCTCTGCCTCCCCCGCTTAGGGAATATAGGCGTGACGGTGTCTATTTAAAAAGAAAACGAAAAATCAGTAAACTCACTATTGCTCATTAGAATATCACAAGTTACTAAGATAAGTATATGTATTTACCATAATAAACTTCAGAGTTAGGCGTTTGGTGTAGTATCCTATAGGGCGCAGGTTTCGTGTCTCGAACGCTGTCTAAAGTACCCACAAGAAGCGAAGAGAACCCTTTTGACTTTCCATGCCCTTTCCGTCGTTGTAAGACGAAATATAACGTCGTTTCATCAGTATCCCTGCAGTAAACCCGAACATATTAATGAAATTTCGTAACTAAACAATTACAATAGATAAGAAATAATGGTAAACATAATTACCAAAGCGCAGTTTTCAAGAAAATTTCTTGAGGTTTAACCCACATTTTCAACACTTTAAAATATCGAATATATAGTAGGTCTTCAATTAAATAATTATGAACATTTTTTTATCGCGATAAGTAAAATAATTCACAGAAACCATACAAGGGGACACAAACAAGCCTTTGACAATATTTTTTGTGAAATGTCAATCAGTCTGACAGTAGATTTTTTTTTGGCATGTCCAATGTCCATCAAGTCAATATTAGAGATGTGAATAACTGCGTAGGCGTACCTATATAAAATTAATCGAACCTTAATTTAAAAATTAGATAGGTTACTCTCGTTAGCGCCACGGAACATTAATACTATCTGGAATGCTCACGACACAAATATTAGGATCTGAAAATGTACTTTATAGCAAACAAAATAAAGTTCATATTTGTTTAAGCGTAAGCCTTTTTGTGCTGTATCTCTATAAATAATTATGCAATGTCGTCTCTGTATACATTGTCTATAAATGTAAAGATAAAATAAATCATAATTTCACAATGCATGAGACTTGACTGAGCCCTGGCTCTTGAGTTTTTGGCATAAGAAAGTGAAAAGAACACGCTTTAATGTTCGGACCACAGAAGACAAACATTAAAGGCAACTACTACCTAGTACGTATTATTATTTCCTTGCCGGGTTTCCCAGTGATGAGAATCTCTGTTAATGGTGGCTTGATTACTGTAGAGCTATCAGTTCAAGTCCAACGACATACGTTTACATAAAATTATAATTCATCTATCTATCTAGCTACGTCTTTATTAATATTACAATCTTGTAAGCTTAATTGCTTTTTTTAAATCAACGTATCCCACTGCACAAACATTAAATCTCTTAATTTATATATGTGACATAAAAAAAATTGTCCCAATTGTTAGTAGAGAGCTGGACATCATAGTAGAAGGAGACACCATCCACTCTCGATGCTGGACTCTTCGGAAAGTTTCTTAGGGGATCGTAATCATTCCAGGTAGTTTATAAGTTCCTTGGTTACCTCATATAACTTTTTCTTTCGTAAACTAGTTTTATTTTATTGAGGAACAGCCATGGAACAGCCAACAGTTATAAAGCTTTACAACATTTAATAACATATAGAATCAAACAACAATAAACGTTGAAAATGTAGGCAATTTAATCTACCGTATAAAAGAATGATTTAAGATCTGGCTGTGGTTGTTATGAAAATATATTAAATTATTTGCCAAAAATGCTAAGAATCTAATCAGCTCATTTTATTATTGACTAAAATATTTTTCACATACGATAGGTACAGTTCTAAGTGCCAATCGAATTTAATATTTAACCCAATGGTATTAAGGTATAAAACTATAGTTATAAAAATGAGTCATGACTCTTATTGCCATTGAATAAAGTATAATTTTCTTTAACTCTTACAACTGTGTGTGTGTGTGTGTGTGTGTGTGTGAATGATGTACGCTGTTGGCCGCGAGGCCTTTACAGCTTCACCGGACTTAAAGGCGAGCGTGCAACCACTATGCTCTAGCCAGCCCGAAGGGCAAGAGGCGACATACTCGAGGGCGCCTCGAAGAGGCGCCCTCGGTTGGGACAGTCGCTGTAGGGGGACGGGTGCACTACTAAGTGCACCGGTCAACCGCCGGCTATGGGAGGGGATCTACTACTACGTCGTCGTCGTCGCCCGTATTCTGAGCGGAAAGAAGGGATGACAAAGCATCGGGGGGGTCGGTGAGAACATGTCGCGGCCGGCGGTGGCGGCAGGGGTCGGGGGGGAGATCGTAGTCGGCGGTGGCTACGATTAACGGATTCGCATGGGTAGATGCGTTCGCGAAGTGACGTGTTGACGCCTTTTTAATAAAGGCGCGAATAGGTTCGAGACCTAGATCGGAGTGGAGGTCGACGTTCCGTACGAACCAGGGGGCTCCTACGGCTTTACGGAGGAAGCGGTTTTGAACCACTTGGAGTTTATCGATGTGAGAGGGGGCCGAATGCCCGAACACAACACACGCATAAGTCATGATGGGTCGAACGCAAGTTTTGTAAAGTGTCACCTTATTTCTAAGGGACATTTTACTCCGCTTGCAGATTAACGAATGGAGACGACCGAGCACAAATGATGCTCGGTGACGGACCCGCTTGATGTGCGGGCCGAAGGACATGGTACTGTTTAGGGTGACCCCTAGATATTTGACCTCTTTGACCCAGGGAATGGGTCGGTCGAACATGGTCACTTGGCCGAGATTACTTCTAGGGCGGCGCAGGGAGTGGCGCGGTGTGGCACCTCTGGAGAAGAACACCGCAGCGCTCTTGTCCGGGTTCACCTCAATACGCCACTTCCTGAACCAATTCCCTAGGGAATTGGCGGATGCCTGAAGGTTTCTGGTAATGAAACACTTATTCCTATGCGAGACGTAGAGAGCGGTATCATCCGCGAATAGGGCTAGATGCGCCTTACTCGAACGAGGAATGTCGTTCGTGTAAAGGCTAAACAGGAGCGAAGAGAGAACTGAGCCCTGTGGGACTCCAGCACTGATGGAGTGGGAAATGGAGCGCGTCATTTCGACGCGATAACGGAAGGCGCGATTCGACAAGAAGTCTCGTAAGATGAGCACGAGTCTGTCCGGCACACCAGACCCCGGTTGTCCGGTTGTGCCAGACTTTGTCGAATGCCTTCGCGACATCTAGGAAGAGGACGCCCGTGTAGATGGGTTTGGGTCTATTGAGACCGGAGAGGATGTGCTCCGTGATGCGGTGCACTTGGTGGACGCAAGAGTGTTTGGCTCGAAAGCCGAACTGCTCGTCGATAAGGATACCCCTGGACGTTACGAAGTCTTTGAGCCTCGCCAGAAGTAGGCGCTCGTATATCTTGGCCAGGGAGTTGAGGAGACTGATAGGGCGGTAGCTCGCGGGGAGATTGCGAGGTTTGCCGGGCTTGGGAATGCCTATGACGTCCGCCTCCTTCCACTTAGCGGGGAAGGTGCAGTTCGCCATGGCGGCATTCAATATGGCCACTAAGAGGCAGATGAGTTGGGCGGGCAGGCATTTCAGAATGCGATTCGAAATGCCGTCAGAGCCGGGGGCTTTTTTAGTTTTGAGACCCATAATTAGATCTTCGACCTCCGTTTGGGTGATAGGAGGTAAGGAATCGACGGGGGGGAGGGATGCCCTGCGCTCGACTTCCCTGTCGACCGCGTCGACGTGAGACTGGTCGACGGACTGAGAGCTGGGGGCGCACTGGCTCTCGAGGGAGTCGGCGAGAAGCTCGGCCTTTTCGTCGTCATCGAAGGCTGGGGGTGCGCCTGAGGGGCGGGACAGCGGGGGCATGTCAGTCGTGGAGTCGGATTTGAGGCTACGCGCCAGCTGCCAGTAGGCCAGATGCGATGGCGCGATGCCCTCTAGGAAGTCACCCCACCGTTCCTCCCGGACCTCCGCGACACGACGCTTTACCTCTCGTTGTAAAGCGCGCATCCGGGCCCGATTGGCTTCGGTGGGGTAGGAGTCGTACGCTCGGATCGAAGCATTCTTGGAACGAATGAGATCCCTAACATCGTCCGGCAGTCGAAAGCGGTTGAGGTAGAGATCTTCCGCCTCGACTTGCTTGGACGATCGACTGACAGCCGATCGGATGTGTTCGGTGAAGGCATCTACGGCCTGATCGGTGTCCTGAGGGGACGGGATGGAGTCCGAGCTGAGAGGGAGGGGGGGAGGGTCGGCATCCGCCAAGGCCGTGCTTAGCGCATGCCAATCCACCACCGTCTTTTTGGGTCGCTGAGGGGCGGAAGGGGGGAACCGAGTCTCATGACTACAGGTCGATGATCAGAATCGAGTTCCTGGACTACTTCCAAGGAGTGCAGCCGTAGGGTGACACCCTTCAGAAGCGCCATGTCCAGGACGTCGGGTCGGTGGTTGGGATTGATAGGATAGTGGGTAGGGTGCATAGGTGCGATGACGTCAAAGTCGAGAACTTCGACCAGGGCGTCAAGGCTCCTACCGTTAGGGGAAGTGGTGAGACCGTTCCAGGCCACGTGCTTACTGTTGAAGTCGCCCGCCAGAATGACGGCGCTTCTCAGATTAAGGAGTCCTTCAAAGTCACTCCTGAGAACGGATTTAGTGGGGGAAAGGTATACGGAGGCGATCACGATGGGCTGGTGCCCCGTGAGAGAGATGCGACAGACCGAGGCTTCGATGTTGGTGAGCGCGGGGGGATCGAGAGGGATGCAGTGAAAGGACCTCCTGTAGTAAATGAGAGTACCGCCTCCGCGGGAGCCGATTCTGTCATTACGCACGAGGTTATAGTTTGCGATCCTAGGATCGCGTTGTGCGGGCTTAAGGAAGGTTTCCTGCACAAGGAGGATATCAAGTTGGTGATTTCGGAGGAAATCAGCAACCTGATCTCGCTGGGAGCGAAGGCCATCGGCGTTAAAGAACGCCAGGGAGAGGTTGTGGGGCTTATGGCGGGGAGGTCGTAGATCCATTATTGGGTGCGGGGGGGTTGGGTTCTAAGGGACGCCAGGACGTCATAGACGTCCCTGTATTCCGCGGCCAGGAGAACCTGGTCCGCCAAGTTGGTGGCGGCGCGGAGTTAGAGGGCGAGTTCCCAGACTCTGGGGAATAGTGCGGGGCTTATCACCGCCGAGACGCTCATAATGAGGTTGACGTCCTGACTTACGTTAGTGGACGGAGGGGGACAAGCCGCCGCCGGCCGGATCGCCGGCGCGCGCTTTGGAGGGCGGGCAGGGCCCACTGACGGGTGGGAGGCCGCGGTGTAGGGCAGCGGCTTCACCCACGCGTTGGCGCCAAGAGACGGCCTGAGCGACGGGGGAGGGGGGGTCAGCTACTGTGGTGCAGGAGCGCGGGGAGCTGTGGTCGCTGGCGCTGAAGGCACCGGACGGGGGTGCGCTGAGGGCGCGGGGAGGTGTTGCGCTGAGGGCGCAAAGGGGGGGGCAACCGCGCGGGGGCGGCGGCGGCCGCCGCGCCTCGCCCGGCCGCGCTTCCCCTTCGGGGCCGTGGTGCCGCAGAGGACGCAGCTGGGGGGCTCGGCCGCCGTCTCCTTCGAACGGGCGCACTGGGACGTCGCGTGGTCCCCGATGCACTTCACGCATCGAGGGCGCGCGTGACAATTACGGGCAGAGTGCCCGTATAGCTGGCAGTTGTGGCACTGCCCGGGCGTGCCACGTTTGTGGGGGGCCTCCACGGAGAGGCCAGAAATGTGGCACACGGCCTTCAGGTCGAAGACCCTACGGCCGGACTCAGTGCGGTCGAGGACTACCAGCACCATGTCGTAGGCCTCCTTGGAGCGCCCATTGACCATTCTGTGCACCTGGCGCACAGGAAGGTCCTGGGACTGGAGGTCGGCCTTAATGACGGCGGTGTCCAGCTCCCTAGGGACACCGCGGATTACTACCCTGAGCTCCCTTTCCTCCTCCAGGGTGTAAGTGTGATATGCGATCTTGTTCGATCGCAGGAAAGCGGATAGCCGTCGGTGGTCGTCCGAAGACGCCACCTTGACGGCTATGCCTTGCGCGGTCTTACAACTATCACAGTACCCTTTCTTCATGAAAAATACTATACCTTCTGCCCGCGACTTCGCCCGAGTTGGTCTTTTGTGTGTGTTTATCTAAGTAATAATGTATTTGTGTGCCAAATATAATCTAAATCCCTTTAGCTGTTTTTGCTCAACGTTTTTGCGTGATTGAGTAACATACATCCCATAAGTAAGACGAGCTGTACCCGCAACTTTTTCGCGTTATTTTCAGGCGTGTATTTCACACCCTTACGTTTTTTTAGACAAAAGGTAGCCTATGTTCTTCCCCTGAATGACTTTCATATTTATAATACTAGAAATTAGTTTCTGCCGGCGACTTCATCTGCGTCCCGAAAAAATGTAAGGTTGTCTAAAGTCAACACTAAACTGTCTGTGTGTCAAATTTCATTCAAATCCGTTAACCCTCTTGCGTGATTGAGTAACAAAGATCCAAACATCTAAACACACAAACTTTCACATTTATAATATAGTAGGACACAGGATACTAGCTGTACCCGCAACTTCCTAAGCGTTATTTCCACCCCTTCACACACACCCTTCAGCTTTTTTGAGACAAAAGGTAGCCCATGTCCTTCCCCTAGATAAAATCCTTGCCGAATTTGATCAAAATCTGTTCAGCGGTTTGGGCGTGAAAAGTAACAGATGAACAGAATTACTTTCAAATTTATAATATTATGGTATGGATACATACAGTTACAAGGAATCTCTTTTTGGCTTTTCTATGATATTTATATGGTATACACTAAGAGGTATAAACTTAAGAATGCAAAAATAGCAAATATCTTTTCTTTTATTGTCAAGTAGTTGTTACAAATTAGTGTTCGCCGTGTTCTTTTTCAGCATTTTTTCTTTGAGTTTCTGCCCAACTTCTAACATTAGTGTCTGAATTAACAACTGCATGTATTTTAGAGAACACATACAGGCCACCCAAAAAACCAAGTGGATAATATGTCCAAATAAAGTTATGTTTTAAATAAAAAAAAAGTGGAAATTGTGCAAGTTTTGCTGAAAACGTGTAAGGATACTTCATATGCCGGCCGGATTTACTGAAAAGAACCAAAAATTAATCTTCATTAATCTGTCCATCTTTTCTTTATTCTTTATTCTTTATTGTACAAAAAGAGATAACATGTTTGTAAGCATATTGATACAAATGATGTACAAAGGCGAACTTAACTCAGTTTGAGTTATCTACCAGTTAACCTTTGTAGACAGAACAAAACATATGGAAGTAAGGGCAATTGTACAACAATTTTAGATTTATAAAGAAATAATTATATTAACACGACACAATAATACAAAGTACATATATAAATAAAAATATACATACTTATACATTTATATGTATTATAAATATATATTAATATATAATAATATATATCACACAGAGAGGAAATGCTCTTTAACTCTTCTTCTAAATACATCTAAAGAACAGCTATCACGTAGGGAATGCGGAAGAGAATTCCAAGTTTTCACCGCATGTACAGCAAAGGAACCATCGTAAAGACTAGAAGTATGATGCGGAGTTCGGAGAAGGAGAGAGGTAGCCGTACGACACGTTTTGTCTCTGGGAATAAGAAACTCGAAACGTTCGCGAAGATATGCAGGCGAGTTAGGGTTGTGAAGAACAGAATATAGAAGAGAGAGAACATGTAAGTCCCGTCGTCGTCTAATAGGTAGCCACTTGAGTTTTTTTCGGTATTCAGAGATGTGGTCGTATTTACGTAGACCAAAGACGAAGCAGATACCTAAATTTTGCAGTCGTTCGAGTTTGTTAAGATGTTCCTCTGTAGCATTCAGAAAGCAGACATCAGCGTAGTCTAGAAGTGAAAGAAGAAAAGACTGAGCTAGAACTACTCTAGTTTGAAAGGGTAGAAATTTCTGGAGACGTTTGAGAGATTGAAACGAACAATATACTCTCCTGCTGATTTCCGCAATGTGAATGCTCCAGGAAAGATTGCAGTTTATGTACACGCCTAAATTTTTCGCACTTGTCGAATACGGTATAGGGACTGAATCAAGAATAATCGGGGGGATAGACTGATGGTCCAAAAGATTGTAGAAATATCTGCCACCAATAATGAGAGCTTGAGATTTTGTTGGATTGACTAAAAGCCCAAAACTCTTAGCCCACTGACTGATGTTTCCAAGATCACTATTAATGGCATCAATGGCTTGAGATAATTCTTCGACCTTGAAGTGACGATAAAGCTGCAAGTCATCTGCATAGAGATGATAGTGTGATGTTATAACCTTAGTGATTGCGTCGATAAATATCGAGAAAAGAAGAGGAGAGAGTACGTCACCCTGCGGTACGCCCGCTGAGAGATCACACCATTCTGAGGATTCCTCATTAGAGCGGACCGACTGCGAGCGACCGCGAAGATATGAATTGAACCAGGCAGTTACAGAGGGAGATACATTAAGGGAAGAGAGGATACCCAGGAGGATATCGAAATCGACAGAATTGAAGGCACTGCTAAAGTCCAGCAGAACCAGAACTGTAAGAAGCTTATTTTCCATGGCCAATCGCACGTCATCAGTAATCTTAACCAAGGCAGTTACTGTACTATGGCCAGTACGGAATCCCGACTGGTAAGGACTGAGCAAGCTGTTAGAGGAAAGAAAGTGAGATAGTTGATTCAGGACAATGCCTTCAAGAACTTTGGATAAGATTGGAAGTATGGATATGGGACGGAATTGTGAGGCAGAGGAGGGATTTGAGACCTTAGGAAGCGGAAGAACGTAGGCCTTCTTCCAAGCTAAAGGAAAGAAGCTTACCTCGAGTGAGTAGTTAATAATGTGGATAATTACTGGAATAAGTTCATCTATGAGGGGGCGAAGCATTTGGATCTGAAGGCCATCATCACCAACAGCCTTAGTAGAAATTGCCTGGATGGATTTTTTTATTTCTGCCTCTGTTAATAGCTGAAAAGAAAATTGGGGACATGCAGGCAAAGGTTGGCTAGAAAGGTTGCGTAGAGTAGAAGTTTTAATATCATTGTCTAATATGACAGGGGAATTTGAATAGTGTGTATTAATTGCATTTAGGTCGATATCTAGAATGCTATCGTTATTAGCTTTCCCGACACCGAGAGACTTTAAGAATTGCCAGGCCTGCGCCGTATTAAAATTTTGGATTGAATTGTGTATGTGGCGTCTCTTAGGATCCCTACACATACGACTGCAGCGGTTTCGTAGTTTCTTATATAGGGACCAGTTCAACTCTGTAGGGGACTTGATGTAGTGTCTCTTAGCCTTGTCCCTTTTCGACATTTCCGCTTTAATGGTAACAGATAACCATGGTGCAAGAAGATGTTTTACCCTCACCTTTTTTACTGGAGCATGCACATCAAAGAGATCTATTAGTATTGTATTAAAGATCGAGACTTTAACATCCAAATTATTAGTGTTGTACACAGGAGACCAATCAATATTGCCCGCGTCTTCTCTCAAACGGTCCAGATCTATGTTTTTAAAACTACGAAGGAAAAGAAACTTAGGTTTGCGTTTAGGTGCGCGTATTTTATAAGAGAGGTAAAGAAGATCATGATAGGAAAAGGAGGCAGGAAGTTGACCGTGTTGAGCTACTTTACTAATATCAGACACTAAGATTAAATCAAGAAGTGAAGGAGGACAGTGAGGTGCATGATGAGTAGCATGCAGTGGAAGAATTTGCATATTGACAGAAGAGACAAGGGAGTGGAGTCTACGGCTACGGGTATCATCCCTGAGCAAGCAGGTGTTGAAATCTCCAAGTAAAATAATATTGTCATATAATTAAGAAAAATACTCAAGTTTCGTATCAAAAGAGTGAAAATAATCTATATGACAAGAGGGACTATAATAAACACCTAGAAGAATCTTATTATGGTTAAAAGCTAGTTCTATGAAAAGATGTTCTGCAAATTTAGAATAAATACTCGGAGACTGATCAACGATCAACTTTTTGTATTGTTTGGGATGATTGCTACCGCAAATAATTCAGTTGGGATTTTTGGGTATTGCATTATTATGTTTCTGTATGTACTACCCTCTTTATAAACTTTAGTCCTAACTAGCTATATCAACAATTACTTTCTAATTGACCCCTTCTAAAAACAATATTATTGTTGTGTGATTTAACATATCCGGTCTACACCTTTATTCTCAAAATAATATGGTATTCTTAAAATATTCTTTTCTAATAATACAGTAATAATAATGATTACTTTATTCGTCCCGTATAAAATTAAAAATTTTAATTATATTATTTAGTTCATGTTTAATCAATATTTTCTGAATAGAGTGCAGAAAAGCTGTCTTTTATATTCTTACCCTGCAATAATACCAGCGTTACGAAGAGCGATTTCAATATCTGCATAAAACTTTCCTAATACTTTAGGAGTTAACATTATTTAAATAATTCAAACTTTGAGAAAGTAAAATAGACTTTAGATTCCAATTATCGCTGAAAAGCCGGTTGACACTTATTCTTATTTTCAACTTTTGATTTTGATTGATTCTTAAGTATTGTATCATCTATGATCCTAAGCATCAAAGAGAATTTAATCACTGATCCGAATGAGTCCGAGATATAATGACAATCGTTTTTCAAAGTGCTGTAATTTTGGCCAATTGTCTTGTTGCAGGAATGTGTGTGTGTGTGTGTGAATCATCTACTAAGGATCTACTCTGTTGGCCGCGGGGACTATAGAGGTATTAAGTCTTACCTCTGTGGCGGACTTTTAAAACTTTACCGGAAAAAGATAGTTGCAGGAAGAACACCAAAGAGAATATATTATGTCGTAGGATACAAACGGACTTGACGGACGATTTAGCGCAGTGGTTAAGAGCTTGAGCTGCTCCGCCCACTGTGTCGAATAGTCGCGGGTTCGATTCCCGCACGGGACAAATCTTTGTGTGATCCACAATTATTTGTTCCGGTTTGGGTATTTGTTTGTGAATTTTCATGTTTGTAAACGCACCCACGACACAGGAATAAATCCTAGTGTGGGGCTACGTTTTTTTTAAAAAAAAAAGAGAAAGAGAAACACTGCTCGCCGCACACTGCCACACACATCTATCCCCATCTCTGCTGTAGACCATTACTGCACACCGTTACGTACTTGCGACTTAATTGGCAAATATAGAACTCTCATAGAACCATTTGTCGTCCGTCTGTCTGTCTATATTTATAGCCCGAGGGTTAAGACCCTTTTTCAGGAACGGACAAAGGTATCAAGTTCGAAATAATGTCAAATACTAAATGCTGCGATTCTTCGATGGTATAAAAAATATCGAAGCTAAGTCAATGTAATCCACATGCAATCAAACGAAACATAAACACTCACTCATCAAAACCTCGATGACCAAACAATGTTATACGTCTGTGGGTTATACGTACGTTAAACAGAACAAGTACCAAGAAAAATCTGATAATTGTTAATTTGTAATTATATCACATATTTTACCCCTGAATTCTATGAAAAATTAAAATAGCGACAGCTCGTGGCACTTGCACGGAAACTTCCGAGTGAGAGTCCGTTTTGCACTTGGTTTTACACTTATACTGGTTTTTTAATATAACAAACCTTGTTTTTATGTTATGTCTATGATTTAAAATAAGATCGAGGAATCCCTCCTCTCCAACAAAACTGGGTGCCCTAAGCAGTGGGAAGATTGGGAATTACATCCCCTATTCTTTCCACCCACCTCGAGAGATACCGCGGAAGTCAAAGTGAACGAAATTTGCTGTTTTGGGTCCGGACACGTTGACTTTAACCACAAACCTAAACATATATTTTTAATCAATTACTTACATCAGTGGTCAATTTGACAAAATGTCAGCCAATAACGTAATTTAAATTACGTCATTAGCTTAGATTCACACTCATTGAGTACAGAATGCTTGGCCTGAACCAAGCCTAAACTCTGAACTCGATCACCTCCCTAATTTTATTCAACAAATGTCTGATTCAGTCTGATGGATGTCAGTGTCAGTGTCAGTCATCACTTCTATCCTGTCTATGTCAGTCAGCCAAGGCAATTTAGAATATAAAGTAATATCGTGTAATTTTATCGCGAAAAACAGCGCTCATTGCTTTCTAAAAACGGACGAATCGCTTCTGCCTAATTTGTACCATAACAGATCGTTGAAATGTGTGACAACGAGAAAGAAGAAGCAGCTAACTTGGTCCGTTTAGTATATTTAATCGCTTTGTGTAACCGATTCATTTGTGACTTGTTACGTTGGATATTATTCAATAATGTAACGATTGTTTTAGAAGGAAGAGTTCGAGTGGGTGCTACGTGAAGAAGTTCACGCTATTTTACATCAGCTTCATTCTGTATTAGTAGTAAGTTTCATGTATAATCTTTGTTTCGTGGGATTATAGAATGTCCTTTTAATAAAAGATTCAAAAAATAAGTTTATTTGTCAGTCTATCCCCTATGGATAGAGGGACTGCAATTCCATGTGGAATAAAGGAATTTTTTTTCACAGAATCTTTTTTATATGGATATGTACAATTTTCAATAACAATTTCTGGCTTGCCTGTGATCATAGGTCTTTAAATGACTATCATTCTTTTAGGAATGTGCTCACCGATTCCCTGTTCCTTTGTATGGCAATGAGGGTCAGAAGCAAGACAAATTCATATTGACATCACAACCAGAACAACTTAAATGTATAGTCACACTTACTGGAGATAGTATAACACATGCTGTAAGTATTAGCATCATATCATACAAGTAGTTTATCTATCGATCTATATTATCACGCCAGATCCCCTGCAGGGTAGGTAGAGAGTACAGAGTTCCAACAGGTTCTTTCTTTACATACCTCTCGGGCTTTCTCCACTCTCATAGTTCATCTCATACATGCTCGCCGGTTACGGAGACTCTTGACAGATATACAATGCGAAAGTGGAAGGATGTAGGTACAGTGGAAGACCTAGACTATCTTACCAAGACCAAATAGACCGAGTGTTATCTGAAGGACAAGTAGTTTAAATTAAATAAATATCATGCCTACCTATACCTTAAGTGAGGGTGACAGAAATGTACTGCGTACACCCACTTTTCGCTGCCAATGTTAGGTCCCATGTAATAGGGGCGAGCCTATTGCCAAATACTGGGCTCCAGACTAATGCTGGGAATTTTTCGTTAAAAATTTTTATAATCAAAGGACTCATTTTAGGCTCTAAATTCTTATAATATTGATAGTTGGGGACCTTTTGCATCTCAGAAAGTAAACTAATTTTTATTTATGCAAATTTCTATTTATCTAATAGCCAGTTCCAATATTCAACATAAGGATAAATTTGCTTACTGTCAGTAGAATTTTGACAGATTTTCTGTACAAAATATATCAAAATTCTATCCATAGTAGGCAAATCTATCCTTGAGTTGAATATTGTAACCGGCCATAAATCATTACACCAGATCTCTTGCGGGGTAGGTAGAGAGTACAGTTTTTTAAATCTAAAAGTGAAATTAGATCTATTTTTACAACATTTTCATGTTTATATATTTATTGTCACATTATCATTACCAGGACATAAGCTTCAAAGTGCTACGGCAAATGCATACTATATGCCGTACATCTATCAATCAGGATGGCCCATGGAAACTCCAGCAGATCCAGGATGCAGCCAATCATTTGCAGCAGGCTATCGGTTACATTGACAATGTTGACAAACACTATGTGTTTAGGTATGTACTCATTGAATATAATTAAAGTTTAGTGATAGAGATGACATTATAAATAAAAAAATAAACACCGTCACACTTATATACCCCAAGTGGTGGTGGCAGAGGTGCACCGAGAGATATTGGAAACTTTTCTATGGGAAAGTTGCATTTTTATCCAACATAGAATTAGAATCCAGGACTTGGTGATCACTACACGCATTATTTGGCAATATACCAATGAGGTAGTCACTACTTTATACTAGATTGAATAGACTACTGACCCAGGTCGGTTGGAGCAAGAAAAACATGCCCAGGTGGAAACTAATTGACAGTACATGCAGCAAGACTTGATGTCTGCTTTCGAAAATGCAGTTCATGTTGCTGCTTTCTGGACCTCATCCAAATAATTGTATCATGTTTGCCATTGAAATGCTAAGAAGAACACTAAATTGAGTGTAATATAGCTGGTGTTGTGACATATGGCTAGATTATATTAAAGAGAGTGGATCATTAAGTTATTGCACATAAATGCAAATACAGCTTCATGCAGGGAAAGTACAATCTTATATTTGGTTTTTATATCAAAATGTGGTTAATGACATTTTACCAATTGTATGAAACATTAGAACATGAAATACATTAACATGTTGTGCATGTAATTCATAAACTTGTGCAGGAGTATAAAGTGATGTGAAGTTCCAAATTAGTTTTCCGTATGTATTGATCAAATGTAGACATACATATTTTGATCCTACATTTAGAACTTGTTATTTTTAAACATGAATAGAGTATGTCTTAAAGATTTTGTTTAATCAGCCTAAGCATTGCAGCAGAAAGAGCATTCAGAATTAATACCTTAAATTGAATATGCAAGGTGTCTCTTGTATATTTATACTAGTTTCTGCCTGAGACTTTGCCCGCATTGACTTTAGACCTAAACTTTTTCCGGAATAAAAAGTTCCTACGTGTTAATCCAGGGAATAAACTATCTGTGTGCCAAATTGCATCCAAATCCGCTCAGCTGTTTTTGCGTGATTGAGTAACATTATATAAAAATAATAAACAAATATCTAACATAGAAATATTCACATTTATAATATTAGTAGGATGATCAGTGATGAATGACATGAAAAAAATAAATGATTAATTTTCGAAAATAAAAGTATGTCTAATTAATCTAATAAATTATTAATCTTTATCTTGATCAGACTGTTCTATGTGTATAATCCAACATTCTTGTGAATTTATATATACATACATATAGTACAGTCACAAAACAATTCATTATAATAAATTACACACATCCTTTATAGTTACTCTTCAAACAATTCAGCGGCCTTGCCAGTCAGTGGAGCTCAAGGTCAGCTGTGCCATACTTGTATATTTTGAAGAAAAAACTGTTTTCATTATCAATTCTTATCTACTAAATGTTTTTAGGAAAATGTCACATGTATACATAAGAGCAAATACAGCTTTGAATAAATGTTCCATGCCTGGATTGAGAATGTTTTTAGTGATCTTATTATTAACTTAAAGGATGTAAAGAAATTACATTGTACTTTAATTTAGTTTCTTACTAAAATTAATGATCACTTGCTTTAACGGTAAAGGAAAACATCGTGAGGAAATCTGCATACCTAAGGGTTTCTCGAAAGTGAAGTTCGCCAACCCGCACTGGGCTAGCGTGGTGGACTATGGCCTAAACCCTCTGTTTGAGAGGGGGCCAATGCCCAATGGTGGGAATGTTTTTTAACAGGGCTAATATTATTAATTTATTAGTGTATATATAAACGAAAATACTTTTGGCTTACTTTTGATTGACTGCACACTGACAGCGACTGATTTCTCGTCTAGTTTCTTAATAGATATAATATTTTTCATAGACTGTTGAAAGATTTTATGACTATGTTATGAAATTGAACGATTTCTTTGTATTACAGGTCATCAGAAGAAGTACTGCACATAATTCAGTGTCTGATTGGTTCACTGCAAAGAGCGCGTACTGCGTTAGTATTGCCCAAGAAAAAAGCAATTGACGAACTTATGAAAAGTAGAAATATGGTATGCATTTGAGATTTTACTATACAATATGATATAACATTTATTGTGGCTCTAAACATCAGTTCGAAAGTACTTCTACATGTTACACAACTTGAAGTCCATATAGATGTGAATGGACATTAATATTATTGAGTACAATAATATTAATGTCCATTCACATCTATAGGGACTTCAAGTTGTGTAACATGTAGAAGCACTTAGAATAGTAAATCCACTATGAATAAAATGTCATATACTTTGTATGTTTTTTCATGTAGCCGAGTAGACTTCATACAGTTAATCAAAAAAGATTTTATTTTATTGTTGGCTTAGCGGACTGAGGATACCTCAAGCGCATTTCGACCCGATGGGATCTTTTGTGCTGTCCTTGATCTGATGCTATTACGTACCTGAAGATCCACATACACCCTGTACTAACTCGTAGATTCCAGCAGGGGGCAAGAGCCGCAATTCCTCTGAAGTTGGATACGCCACTCCCAGTAGCTTCATTCGCCGCGCCGCTAGTGCGTCGCAGTTGCAGAGAATGTGCTTCATGGTTTCAGTTTCTGTACCACAGTTTCTGCATACCACGTCGCTTGATAGGTTCATCTTGTGTAGATGTTATTTTGTGCCATAATGACCTGTATATGCACCAATTAATTGCCTCAGTTGAAGTCTACTGTGTCTTAGTAGTCTTTTGCTATCGCTGTCTTTCCATGTAGAGATAAATTCCTTGGAGTGTCTCAGCCCTGTGTTTCTATTCCATTCTATCCTGTGTTGTTCTTCGGCATATTTGAAGAGCACGCCTCTGTAGGCGCAATCTGGTATGCATATGAACGGTTCAGGACCGATGAGTATTTCGATTGATCCCTTTCTGGCTAAGCCATCCGCACGCTCATTGCCATCGACCCCCGTGTGCCCAGGGACCCAAACCAATCTGGCCGTGTTGCGGAGGAATCTAAAATGATAACTGTATGGTAATGATATTTTACAACAAAAAATCACGTCGTCATCACAAACCGCTATCGATTTTCGAAAAATATATACTAAACGCTTGCAGGTTGGCTAGGCCCTCAGGATGGTTAGATTGTATTGTCTTTATATCATCTGTATCTTATTATTAAACAGAAGATTGATCTAAGGATACAGATCAAAAGAATACTCAGTCTACATTTTTGTCACAACAAATTTAAGTTAGGGCGGATATGACAGGTATATTTTATTTGTTCAATGCCTTAATTAAAATTGTTATTAACACATTTTCAGAAAGCACTATCACCAAACTTACCTGAAGATCTAGCGATATCATTCTACATACAGTCCCACAAGCTGATATTTGTCGCGTACCAACTGAGTTCGGTTCACGGGACGATGCGGATCGACTCCTGCCAGGCGGACTGCGCTGTGCCGTGGCTAAGCGACGTGCTCTTCATGCTGACTGCTGCACTCCACATGTGTCAACAACTTAAGGATAAGGTGAGCTTTAAGAGTACTCCATGTGGAACACTTTGAGTTTCCATCTTTCTTGAAATGAAAAAAACATCAATTCTAACACTCGTATTTATAGACAAAGAATTAGTCATACCTATGGCCAATTTCAATATTTCACTCACGGATAGATTTGCCTACTACTATATTTTGTATGGAAAATCTGTCAAAATTCTTCTGACAGTAAGCAAATTTGTCCTTGGGTTGATTTAGCGCAGTGGTTAAGAGCTTAAGCCGCTCTGCCCACTGCGTCTAATAGTCGCGGGTTCGAGTCCCGCACGAAATCTTTGTGTGATCCACAATTATTTGTTCCTGTCTGGGTATTTGTGTATGTGAATTTTCATGTTTGTAAACGCACCCACGACACAGGAATAAATCCTAGTGTGGGGCAACGTTTAAAAAAAAAAAAATTAAAAAAAAATAATATTGAAACCGGCCATTAGGCATATAATGTCATGTGTTTAGAAGTCTTTCCGTCGAAATGCTATTCTATAACCAATTAATGGTCCTTACTTATTTGAGCTATACCCAGTATGACTCAGTACTGCAGAAGCTTCCTAAACTGGCGATATTACGTCTTACCTTTTTATTATTAATGAAAAAGTAGAAACGGTGCACAGGTACTACAAAATTATGCACCGTTACAAGTACATTGCTTACTTATTGCTTAAGTAACGAAAATGATGAATATTACTTGGATGAGAAAACTTACTTCACATTTCTTACTTTTGACAGTTTCTCAACTATAGAATTAAAATGAGGTACTTAGTAAATACATCAATAAGAAAAACATCCCATAAATCAAACATCACATATATTAATAAGAATATGAATGAAGCCCATACAATTATACTCAATATTACATTTATATGACAACGCAGAATGTGTGTTATTCCAATAAATATTCTCCTGATAATACAATTATATTGCTTTGCAATTTCAGTTATAATTTAAATGACGTATTATGGTAATAATGAATGAAGAACATGTTCTTATGACTACTGCCTACATTTTTGTTTTAAATAAAAAAAATATTCAAATATAAGTAATGAGTAAAATCACTGTCTCCACACACATTGCATAGCGTTATCGAATAATGAAAGAATCAGATCTTTTTATTATCTAACTTGACGTAGCAATAACAAGTGAGAGACGAGACTTCCTTGATAACTTATCGGTATTTTTTTTATATAACCTAGGATTATCGAAGCGTGACTAACCTAGACTTATAGTTCCCAGTACTTAAAATTCCCTGGTCGGATTAAACAATAATTGTTTATCGGATGACTGTTTCGATATCAGTCGATATATCGGTACCTATTTGATGTGTTATCTTACCATTACATGAATGACGTGCCTTAGATACAATATTTGTTCATATTCATATTTGATAAGTTGATTTTATTTTTCAATCGATTTATCGTCTTTGCTTGCGATCGACATAACACACGCACACGCACGCAGCAACGCGCACACACACGCACGCACGCGCACACACCCACGCACGCGCACACACCCACACACGCGCACACACCCACACACGCGCACACACCCACACACGCGCACACACCCACACACGCGCACACACCCACACACGCGCACACACCCACACACGCGCACACACCCACACACGCGCACACACACACACGCACGCACGCACGCAATCACACACACACACACACACACATTTTAATGTCAATTGATAAAATAGAAAGGTTACGCTGTTTTCTTATGGGTACCTATGCGTTTTTTTATTTTTACTTGTGGTAGACAAGTCAAGAGAAAGAGAGGCAAGAAAGGCTTGGGAATATAAAAGCACATATTTCCAAGATATAGTTTATGTTTAGAAGAGAAGCTGCAAATGTTTTCCCCATATCTATCTTTATTATGCCCTTGATTTATCATTTGATCCTTGGGGGCTGGTGATAGCCTGGCTATGCTTTGATTTTATGAGACGAAGTATGAGAGTGAATGAAGCCAGAGAGGTATTTAAGGAAAGAACCTGTTGGGACTCTATACTCTCTGCCTACCCCGCAAGGGATCTGGCGTGATAATATAGATAGATGTATTTGATTTTAATAAATTTCTAGTATAGAGACATCACAAGTAAACAGGGCTTACATAATTATTCTTTTACAACTTTCTCCTGCGAATCGCGATAGAAAACTATCCCGATATAAATTGAATATTTAAACCTGTGAGTGTGTTGTTCTCATATTTTTACAAGCTTTTATTTAATTTGCAATGTTCGTATGTCTGGCTTTCCGGTTCAAATCTTATGAACCATTTTTTAAGCACTTGCGGGTATCCGATTGAGCTGAAATTTTGCACATGTATGTAAGTTCGATGATGATGCAATAATATGGTACCACGAAGTCTGATAATGGAATTGGAAGGCCATAGGCACATGTGAAATATATGTACAATGTAACCCCCTCGTGTAGGCTCTAGATTGGTGTTAGGCTTGTTAGATTGGTATTGATAAGTACCATACAACCAGATAGTGTTTAGGGTCTCAAGGCAAAGCGAAAAGGTGGCCAATGGAACCACCCAACTATATATAATAGGAACACCTCAACTTCTGATTTTGATTCTAAGAAAAATAACTTCATTGTATTTTTAACCGACTTCAAAAAGGAGGAGGTTCTATGTTCGGTTGTATGTATGCTTTTTTTTTTTTATGTATTTTCAGCGATATTTCCGTCAATTGTCGACCGATTTTGATAAATTTTTTTGCATTGGGTTCAGTATATCTCCAAGGTGGTCCCATATTAATTTTATTGACATTGGACCTTGGACTTAGAAGATACACCAGGGAACTCCTTAACGACAAACAATAGGCATGTGTAAATTGAGATATTATGGGTATTACGTCAATCCTATAGGTACCCTACTATAGAATAATTCACTGGTCACTTAAAATTGTAAAATAAAAATCTTTTATAAAAAAAGGTAAACCGACTTCAAAAAGCAAAAAAATAAATATTTGAAGTCGGTGCCAAGTAACCGACTGCACCAACCAGCACCGACTTCAAATATTTATTTTTTTGCTTTTTGAAGTCGGTTTACCTTTTTTTATAAAAGATTTTTATTGCTATAAAAGCTTGTTTATAAAAAGAAGTTTTTAAATTGAAATTATTGTTATGATTTTCAGCTGTGCGTGTTCTCCCAATACAAAGATTTCACAGTGGGATCGAGATCTGCCTCAATGGTGTTTAACTAAGCGTTACTTTGGAAATGTTACCTAATTATCGAGAATGTATAGTCATATTAACCACTAAGTATGACATACGAAACAATTGTGTATGTAAGAACTTGTATTTAATTAGTTATAGTTATTGAGTCCATTGTTGATATTCTTGTTGAGTATGATGTAATATATTGTATAGAAACTAATGTTATGAATTATAAATATAGGGGAAATAACATTGTTTAGCCACGAATGTATATTTTGAGTAGCTTATTTAAAATAATTATTCTCTTATTTATTTGACCTGCGTTATTTATGATCAATCTGATTCTATAGAATCGAGGTGTCTATGTACCAGACATTGTGTCATAATAGGGTATTTGAATATTTATATTTTGGTTTCTCCAACCGTAATCATATAAGAAAACCAAATAAAATGGTACAGTAAGCACCAAAAGTCGATGAATACATCCAGATTTCTAAAACCCCTATACGCCGTAGCCTATGTACATATCCCATTGAACAAGACTAGCGACAGATTTGGGTGAACATTTTAAAAGGCCAAAATTAGCAGAACTCCAGATTGGTGAAAATAGGTGGACATTGTTAAATCCAAAAATATCTTAACATCATAGGATACAAATGATGCTGAACAATATTAAATGTTTGTTTTGGTCAGACTGTTTTTGTGTGTGAGTTTTATATATGTAAACGTACCCACGATATAAAAAACAATATGACGGCACCATATAAGTCACATTATAGTCAGAGATGGGCAAAATGTAATCAGATTACTGATTACAATTGCAATTTGTAATATTCAATCATGATTAAAGATTAAAAGTTTTATCGTAATCGTTGAAGATTACAAAATGTAATTGTAATCGTTAATCATTATTACACCATCGCGCCTATATTCCATAAGCGGGGGTGGTTTATCATTAATCTGATTACATTTTGCCCATACCTGATTATAGTGACGGAGTGTCACATTCTCTGTGGTAGCGCGGCGATAATCTCACTTCTGGTTGAGGAGCTGGGAATCTGCAACTATTTGATCCCGCTGTGCGGCTTAAACTCTTAAAGACCGGACCAAGCCGAGAAAAAATTGTTCAGTTATATTTGGGGCGTATGATGCGAAGATATTTTTTGATAGATTATTATTTTTTGCCAACCTGTCACTGTAAAATCATTCAGCGACATTTGTTTCCAATGATGTTAAGATATTTTTGGATTTAATAACGTCCACCTATTTGGTCAATCAGGTGTTCCGCTAATTTTGACCTTTAACAATATTCACCCAAATCTGTCTGGCTGTATTAAAAACATTTCAAATTGTTCATGCGGTTTACGAAGCTTGGCAATTACGTATTCCAAAGGGTTGTTTGGGACACCAGAATTTGGACGTGGAGACATGTACATATTTAGAAAGAGGACTTGGAGACTTGAACAATTCTGATGATCATTTTGTCATTGGTGATTATGAAAAGGTGAGAGAAACAACCGTACGCAGTCGTACGCTTTCGCGTCAGCTATGTATGGTTTCTCCCCAAATTTCATTTTTTAACTGTGTTCTACATACCCTAATTGACTCGATCTATAGTAATATTGACAAAGTTACTTATAAAGTACACTGTTACCTATTAATCAGTATTTAAATGCAGTAGACGTTCAGTAGAACTGAGGGGTGCAAAGTTAGCTCGAATTCACGGTAGCTTAGACCAATTTAGTTAACTATCTGCCAACAAGAAGGCTCTTGTTAAAGTAATGTGCGCGCACAGTGTGTTGTAGGATACGATAAAGCAATAATATTTTGTGCCGACTAACAATTTCAAGTTATATGAGTCTATTTGTACCGAGTAGCCGTATGATTACCATATTGTAGTTTATGTTGATGGTATAAGGTCGGTTTTCGACTGACTGATTTATAGACAGCGATTATAAAATTTCTTCCATAAAACTATGCAAGTATTAGTTTGTTGTTGTTATTTTGTTATTTAAGGCAATTATAGAGCGATTTCTTTATGAGTATGATACCTGCTTACGAATTTTGGGTTATTCGTAATAAATAGATGTTTGTTTAACTGTAGTACCTATTTAGTTAGAAGCCAACAAAATATTTATAGTTATTATGTACTAAGTGCGCACCCAAATAGATCTGAATGTATAGTTAAATTAATTAATGATAATGCAACGTAGAAGCAATAATGCTTCGACTTTATTTCCGTAATGCCATTATGAAAGTTACTAATTTATAAACGAACGTGTACTTGTTGATAGTTGTATTTTGATATTTATAATTGAGTAACAACAAAAACAAGAATTGTATTCAAATAGGTAGTTCATTTTAAACTGGTACAGTTAGTAACGTAAATCAGCATTCTCAGTTTTTCAAATCAGTAATTTGTCGGATGATGTGTTTAAGAGCATAAACCGCTCCGCCCTCTGGGTCGAATAGTCGCGAGTTCGATTCCCACACAGGACAATCTTTGAGTGACTCAAAAAATTGCTTCGGTCTAGGTATTTGTGTATATGAATTTTCATGTTTGTAAACGCACTCACGACATGAATAAATTATAGTGTTAAAAAAAAGTAATACTCTTTATTTTACAAATGTTGGTGAACATTGTCGAAACCAAATATTAGCCACACATTTAAATATTATTTGCATCAAGAAAAAATATGGACTAATCCATATTACATCATAACATTTTCACATTACATCTAAATGTAAAACAAATGTACAAACGTTTTGAATTACTGAAAATGTTCAGTTACTTATGACGCTGACTATATGCTGTGTATTGTATATTGTTTAACATCCTGAATTATACCACAGTAAAGATATGTAAACAGTAGAGCATTTTAGACTAGCGGGTCTCTACTCGCCGACACCTGCTTAGAAGCCGCGTGTTTATGTGCGTGATTTTTATACGGGCCGTTGCTATTAAGCTGTTCTACTTTTTACATATTGTTATACTGTGATAATATTTTTCAGTCTCACGTTCACAAAAACATAATACGCATAAAAACCATAAATGTTGCCAAAATAGCATATTCCCACCATTCATTTTAGTATTTAAAGTCTGTACCTACCTAACATTTTCAAATCACTAAAAATAATGTCATAATAATTATCTTGTGGGTATTATGATTTTGTGTAATCTGGGACCCATTGTTTAGATTTCAAAAACCATATTTTTTGGTCTTTTCTTTATTTTTTTTCCGAAATGAATTATCGAGGTTAATTGTTAACCATTTTTGCCCATTGATTATTATTAATAATTAATTCTATTTACGTCTGATGGTTGTTGGATTGGACTACTTTCTATTTCGAGTCCAAATTATATTGGACATCTGATCAAATATTGACTTGGGAAATTTTTGAAAAATAATAAGTTATATGTAATTTTATAGAACTTCAATAACTTTAACCATTTATTAATATTTGGACAATTTTCTTACTTTTTAAATTAAAGCACGAATACCGTAAAATAAATAAATAAAAATAAATTCCGACGCTTTTTTCTCGGAAGTTGCTTTGTTTGACTTAGTACGCTATTTGAACAGAACTGCGACATGTGCGCGATAATTCACTCAATTAAAAAAATAAAGTGTGATATTCGTAGTATCGTTATTGTTACGCTAATTTATTGAAAAATAAATTATCTTGTAAAAATTCAAAATTCAATTAAAGTTCATTACTAAGGATTTTTTCGACAGATATACCCTAATCTTCATCTTTCTTCCCAACTTAGATTTTGAACTCAGTACCTCATGGTTGTCAGTCGCACTATGGGCACTTAGGCGAACGGAGCAATTTTGAACATTCTTCCGAAAATATAGGAAAATATAAAAAAAATGTGACCACCTTTATCTTATTTAATAAAAAGGAACAATGGCAACCCATGATTTCAAACAATGTCTTATATAATTTATTGGTTTCAAAACAGTTTCCTATCTTGAGGCTCTACATATTATTATTGTGATGTTGGCATAATAGAGATATACACACACAGCCATTTAACAATTTGGGAGGTAATGCTTTTTTCAAATGCTATTCAATGTAATTGAAAAGGTTGTGTATTGTAAGATTTGACTAAGAATCAATAATTGGGAAAATATATACAGCTTTTAATGTAAAAATGCATTTGTAAGTCGTTTATAATATGTCACGATAGTTATATAATGGGCCACATTTTCATGTGAAGAATATTGCGGGTAAGTAAACTAACCGGTAAATAAGTTAGACAAAAATGGCATGTTGAAGGCGTCACAATTATTATGGCAGGAATATTATAATAAAATTTATGTAACTTATGATTAGCTTATAATATGGCAAAGGAATTGGAAAATAAGGTCAAAAATGTATAGTATGCACTCATAATAACTTTATAGATAAAAAATTGTTAACGCACATCTGATTTTTAACTTTACTCTTTGAAAACTTGTAAAATTCTCGATTTTTATAGTATAATGACGCTAATTCTGTTAACCAAAAAGTAGGTAATAAACTAATTTGATAACAACATTTTCTGCCGTCCTCATATTTATAATTATTATGACAAATAAAAAAAATCAAATAATTCCCGTATTTTCTTTTTAGAATTGGCGTCATCTATGGAATAAAATAATGGCATGCCATTTCAAATGTATTTTTATCCTACTACTTATTGACTATACTACTACTTAACTTGCATTTAATTTATTTTACAAAAAGGAAACAGGATTCTTATTATCTGCTGAGGCAAATTACTCCGAATGTGTAATGTTTAATGAATCATGTTAAAATTGTTTATTTGACATGTTTGACAATAAAAATATTATACTAGTATTATTAGGTAGTCTCAAGACTATTTTTATCTATACCTACTGTATAAACAGTTCATGTGATTGTGTTGTATTTCAATAAATAAAAATGCTGTTAAGCAGTTTTCGTTTTATTAAATAAACACTTAAGCAAGCGTTCAACAAATCCACGCCCTTGATCCTTGGTAGAGTTTTTAATTAAATGACATTGCATTGATGGATTGCATAAATTATACTTTGAGTCTTCAGACAACCCGTATTTTAATTAAAAATTGAAAGACTTATAAGAAATTTATTTAATATCTGAAAGGCGATAAGTATCACGTTCCTATAGTAGAAAACCAAGGACTTATAAACCATTAACACAAAATAATGTAATATGTTCGAATTTGATTTTGATGTAGTTCTATTATTTATTTAGTCATAAAAGTTTCATTTCTCAAATCCAAGTACCAGAGATTGGCAAAATGTAATCAGATTAATGATTAACGACCCCCGCTTGGGGAATATAGGCGTGATGCTGTATTAATGATTAAAGATTATAATTGCATTTTGTAATCTTCAACGATTACGATTAAACTTTTAATTTTGGATCATGATTGAATATTACAAAATGCACATGCAATCATTAATCTGATTATATTTTGCCCATCTCTGCTAAGTAACTATATCTAATTTATTAATATTTGCCGCCATTATCCACTCTCAGCTTTCATTCGACAGACTTATGTATTAATTAGGTAATCTAGAAAAGTGAATCATCTTGATTTAAATATTATAAACTAGTTTCTGACTAGACTTTAGACAGACCCTCCCGATGCCCTTACATCCCTTCTTTCGGATACAGATACCGCACACAGGATCAGACACCGACCTCGCCGGCGAGGTCGAAGAATCCCGGCGACCGGTGCAGAGCACCACGGCGAGACATCTAGTATACACCCTCCCCCCATAGCGACTGCGCAAGCCGAGGACGTACCTCCTTGAGGCGCCCTTGCGCTAGTTGCCCCCTTGCCCTTCTGGCTCGAGCGTAGTGGTTGCACGCTTGCCCTCTTAACTCTCAACAGCGTAGATCATTCACACACACACACACACTTTAGACAGAAAACTTACATTTTTCCGGAATAAAAAGTATTCTGTGTTAATCCAAGTAATAAACTATTTGGGTGATTGAGTAACAAAACAAGCAAACTTTTACATTTATAATATTTGTAGGATTACGATTTAGATGAAGGGGCGCTTGTGTAGTCCCCTTACATCGTTTCATTCAGTCGTTTTGCATACCCATTAAAAAGCATATATAGTTTGTTAAATCATAGAAATTTCAGTGTTCTGTCTGTGAGTAAGGGTTTAATTTTCTCTACCAATATTTTATCATTACTGAATCCGTTTTGAATAGAAATCCATGAACAATGTATAATTCATAATCAAACCTGAACCATAGAGTAAGGACTAAAAGCATTTGTTTGACGTCTGTCAAAATGACGTACGAAAGTAAAGCGTTAGAAATCCAAGGGACGGAATCTGTTTTCATTCATTATTTTGTTTAAATTATATTTAAATTGTTGTTGTTTGTTGTTCATAAATAAAAAAATACCACACAAACATGGCTATGAGACTCGTTGGCTGGTTTGGTCTTATTACTGTTACTATTACCGGGTTATTTGGTTTTGGGTTATATTTAACTATTCTTACGTTTCTAGTTTCATTTCTCATTGGGTAAGTTGATAAGGACGCATATTTTCTTGTTAATTGCGAGTATAATTGCTTGAGATTATGCTCATTTATGTATATTTATAATTTGTATTGTTTGAATAGAAAATGTTGTTTATCGAGAGCGACTTAAAAAGTAGTGTAATAATTTTATTTGTCCACTTGGTAGTGGATTTTCTAAATACAGACAGGTTCTAGATCAGTTTTACATCGTCTCCGTTGCACTATACTGTACCCTCTGCCCACAACGGATATGGCATGATGATATAGATACTTTCCAATACATTACTAGTATTATTAGTCTGCAAATTATTGTTATTCTGTAAACATGTAGTGTTCAACTATAAATAGGTCCTGTTACTTATCTAGAATATATCTAAAATACAGATTCAGAACAAATTTCTGTCTATGTCTGATAAATATCAATCTCATTATCATGACTGTCTCCTCGAAATATACACTAAGATATATTTCTATAGAAAAATTCCCAGTCCAGAGCATTAAGATGTGCCCAGTATAATGGAGAGCTCACATTACTCACACCTATAATAGAGCACCAAAAAAACACCATCACACCTAAATTCCCCAAGCGGGGGTGGCAGAGGTGTACTGGGTACACCCGCTTTTCGCCAACGAAGTTAGGTCTCCTGAAATAGGGGGTGAGGCTATTGCCATTTACTGTGCAAAATACATATACTCTGAGCGCATACTGAGAAGTTTTTATTAGAAAAACTACATTTGTCTGACCTAGGAGTTGTACCCAGGCCTTTGTGATCACAAATTGATGTGCTTTGCCACTAGACCAACGCAGCAGTTGAAACCTATGATATAGATATGTGGGAATATAGGCATGAGAGTGTTATTTTTAATTAATGTGTTATTAACATAGTATCTATTGATTTATCTATATTGTGGTACCAGATCATATGGGGGTATCTAGAGAGTACAGAGTTCCAACAGGTTCCAATACCTCTTTAACACAAAATAATTACTGTTTATCATTTACAGAATCCTAACTGTTCTGTACTTCACTTATGATAATAAGAAGATATTCTCAGTTGATCTCGACTGCATTGATGATCCATTACAGCAGACAAACTTCTCCGTTCAAGTGCCCAAGGTACGGTCATCGCTATTTATAACTTAATTTACATACTGTTAGTTATGTTATCCAAAAACTTGATTAGAAATTATGATTCATGTTGTCAGTTTTCATTAATGTCTCAAAATTTGTTAATGGAATGTGGATTTAATCAAGTTGTGGATGGGGATAAAATCAGAGTTTCCTTGTACGCATTTCATTAAAAACAATTCCCCTAAGTTCTGTAATTGTTTTATGAACCTAAAAAGTGATTAAAGAACTTGACAATTCTATTCAATGGTGGAAAGTTTAATTGAAATATGGTAGACTTATTATCGAGAATGCTTGAGACTGACCATTGTATATAGGGATTGCAATCTGGTATCAATTTCGATTCGGCCGGATTCAACTGGATTTGTATTGATCTGACCAGATCCGGTTGGATTGGTACAATCAAGACGATAATTAAGTGTAATACAATTTTTATAAATATATATAATAACGCATTTACGTAAAAAGTCAGCGCGAGTATTTCTTCAAAAAATGTTATTTGTATCTATTACCGGATCCCGTCATCCGTCATCGGATCCGGCAAATTGGTACCATATCCAGTGGACATTTAATCATGGCGGATTCGCCGGATTACCGAATGCGGTTTTCCGGATTGCAATCCCTAATTGTATACAACAACATTTATGTCATCTCATCCAGCATTCATTTCTATATCTAGAGTAAAATAAAGAATTGCATATGATTTTTCTTATTATTTTAAGGTGCTGGAATTATTTCAAAAGGAAAGTCAGTTGCCGAAATATGATAGTAGGATAACTGGCAGTGAGACAGTGGATTCCTTCCTCAATGAGATAATCACAATAATCATCAATGATTATGTGACACCATGGTATGAGGTATTGACTGATGATGAAGAGTTCACATCACATTCTATTAAACGTTTGGTGCAGGCAGCTGGTGCTAATATTGCTAACAGGTATCATACTTCTGCTGTTTCAATATCCTGATGTGGTAGCTATGAATAGAGGGCATAATACATGGAAAATAAACTATTTAGCATCGCTAATATAGTCCATTCAATCGCTAACATATCAACACTTGGATATTGCTGGATGGATTGATGATGTGGTTAAGTGCATAGGTAAGAACTGGCCAAATTTGCCTCACGATAAGGATATGGGGCGTATGGGGAAGGAGGCTTATGCCATGCAGCAGGTAGGATGAGCTGGAAGTGATGATGATGATATCAACGCTTAAAAGGCTAATGGGAATAAGTGACTCAAAGGGTTGAATAGGCGTAAAGGTTTGGTCAAATAGCCGATGGAGCGCCACGAAAACGCTCGGCTATGCTCGGCCGAGCATAGCCGGCGGCAGCGCGGCGCACATGTTACTTAGTGGTGGGCGATAGTGAGATATACTAATGAAATCAGTCGATTGAAAATGTCTCGAGATATCTCGATTCGAGTTCGATTACGACGATGCGAATGATGCGATGGCACTTGGCGCGGGCTCACTGTATGTACCTGCTGTGCCAGCGGCATACGCTACTGAGTAATAGAGTTGTAAAAGTATTTTTTACGTGTTTAATTAGATATTAAAAAAAAATACTATTCATGAACTTAACGCTTAAAAGATATCCTATAAGATATTTAATGATAATTGGCTTGGCTCAATATAAATAAAAGACAAAGTTATAAGTATCCTTAATTAATATATTTTTGTTTTCGTTTAACTATTGTATTTTTATAGTATAAAAGTATAAACTAAAATTAGTAATACTAATTAGTAACGTCATTCGATTATAAGAATTAGTAAGTTAATCATTACAAGATTAATTATCAATATAAGTAATTAGTAAATGTCTCGATTATGTAAATCATTCATAATCGCCTACCTCTAATGTTACTACGGGAGCGGCGCAACGACAGCGGCGCCGCTCAACACTAGCGACCCGCTCGCACACCTATTGGCGTCTCGCTCCCCCGTTTTTAATGGCGTCGAGCACGACAGCGGCGGCTCGTGACGTTTGCCGTCGCGCTGAGCGTGGCTGCGCTGAGTGGCGTCTCCCGTACATTTCAGTACGTTACGTGGCGAAACCTGAGATGTATAATAGGGAATATGCGTGTATTTTTTTATATTTTTATACGATAGATTACGTCAATATTTAATTGCAAAAAAAATTAAACGTCAAAAACAAAATGTAAAGGGCAAAAAAATTTGTTGAGGATAGCAAACAGATAAGAGCACTTTAAACGCCCGCCATTTTGGCGCGCTTGGCGTGAAGTCAAAGTCTATAATAACAATTAATTAGTGAACAGCTGTAGAAGTATTTTATTCTGTAATTTATTTTTATTTTGTATTTTGCGACTATTATACAATGGAACAACACTGTGTTGTGCCTAGGTGTAAAAATACAATGAGAAATGCACACGATAGGTGCGGACATAAGGAGAAAGTGGTGTAAAATCAGAAAAAGAGACATGGTATCTCCATTAACTTGTTTATATTGCTGCGAAGATCACTTTAACGTAAGAATTAACTTAAATAATTTAAACTAAAATTTTGTCTTTGTGTAAATCGACAGCAAAAAATAACAATAAAACTAACTCAATAGTAAACATCCAACAAATATGCACTTGTTGACATTCGTATTGTAGACTTTGACGTCATATTTGATCTGACCAATAGCGTGGCGTTCTACTTTGAATTTCCCACTCATGTTTTGTACTTTCAATAATTATTTTCCTAAAAAAAAGTAATGTTATTAAAAAAATATTGGTACAGACATTATTCTAATGGGATAAAGTTGGTAAAAAATAATATTTGACCCTTATTTGAATTACACGCATATGCCTTATTGCATGTCTCTTACATCTACCACTACTACGACTACATAATTATTGTGTAATTATTCCATATTAAACCCCCACATCAGTGGAATATCAACATTTAGTAGATTTATAAATGTTAGATGTATATTTCTCAGTATCCCATGTATTACTATGAACACCAAATTGCTACATTAATATTGTTGTATTTACTGGTAAAGCATTATTTAAGGATGCTACCTCAAATAAGTTTTTAAATAACCTTTCGTTTAATAGAGTTAAAAGTGTGGATTGGATCCATCTTCTCTCCACTCGGTTCCCGGAGGAGTTGACTATGCATTTGAAACTATTTAAGCAGTCCAAGGTCAGATTGAAGCACATAGATTTGCTGAGTGCCAAAGATGTAGCTAATGGGAATCCAAAGTCGAGCCCTAAGAGGCAAGAGGACAAGAAGACACATAGGAGAAATAAGAGTGAAACGGATTTGTCTTGGCCACCAGGTATTTTTAAATATTTTTTGTTGCAAAAATGAGTGTTAATTTAAATTGACACTATTCCTATCAACCATAATTGAGGAGAGATTTTTAAAAGGACTACTTTATAAAAAACCAGCGGCCCGTCTCGTGTTCGCACGGGTGGATATCGCGTCCGCTGCGTAGGAACGCGCGGCTACCTATTTCATAGATCTGCACGCCCCTCTCCCGCACTACGGTCCCCCCTCCTTCGCCGCGTTGCCCGCTGCGCTACGTGGGGCCACGCCGGCCACGACGCGACGACATTTATTTTTCTATTAGTATTTTCTTTAGATTGCCATTTTGAAAACGTTATATCTTTTAAAAAAATGTACGATTTGAATATTTCAAAAAGTAATCTACAGGTATTTAAACAGTCTTATACAGGTATAAAACATACAAAGGTATTGATAACATGGTATGATTTTGGTAGGCATTTATTTCTATCAACTATTAATATGTAAAAAGTTAGTGACCTAACTACAATAGTTAGACATATGGTGTCGAAATTATTTGTAGATATTGATATGTTCTTAAATATTGTAGAACATTTTTTTGTGATAGAACAAAAAAATAAAGTTAATAGTTTCCGCAGCGCATGAAAGTAGCTGAAATAGACTATCCTCGCGGTGTCCACATCAGTTAGTTGTCTGATCTTCCTTACGGCATAGGCAGCGGAGCTAAGCCGTTTACCTAAATTCTCAATATGAGGACCCCATTGTAACTTGGAGTCAAGCGTAATCCCTAAAAAAGATGAATTATTGATGAACTCAAGTTTCTCATTGTTCAGTATATCATGTACAGTACTTTTTACATTTGGCAAAGAAAACCTTATACATTTAGTTTTCTTGTTATTGAGCACTAAATTGTTGGATGTAAACCAGTTATGTAGTTGAAGAATAGCGTCATTTACTTGTCAAAATTATTAACATGTCTACCTACTAGCAAATAACACTATCTTCGCTCAATTTTTAATTACTTCAGGTAGATCATTTATGTAAACTAAGAATAGGAACGGACTCAGTATCGATCCTTGTGGAACGCCCATTTTAACTAAAGAGCCTAGAGATTTAGTTTGATTTATTTGAACACAATATTATTGTCTGTCCTCTAGGTAAGATTTTAAAAGATTAAGTGCTTTACCATGGATACCATAGTGCTCCAATTTAAGCAGCAGTGTTTCATGTTTCACACAATCAAATGCTTTGGAAAGATCACAAAAAATGCCAATGGCGTCCTGTGAGTTCTCCCAGGCATCGAAGATATGCTTTATTAGAGTTACACCGGCGTCAGTAGTACAACGCCATTTGGTAAAACCAAATTGCTGATCGTGCAGGATGTTGTTTGCGTCAAAATGATCTAGCATTTGCATGAGCATTATCTTTTCGAACACTTTACTGAGCACTGGCAAGACAGACACTGGCCTATAGTTGTTGGCATCTTTACTATCGCCGGATTTGAACAGTGGCATTACCTTACTAAATTTCATTAAATTCGGGAAGACTCCTTGATCTACGCACATATTAAAAATAACAGCTAAGTGTGGCGCGATTGTATGTATAATGGATTTACACACTTTTACCGACATTCCCCATAAGTCTTCAGTTACTTTTAATTTTAAATCATTAAAGACTTTGATAACAGACCGGGGATTAGTGTACTCAAACCCGAACTCCACCGGACAAAGAGTAATGTTGCTTTTAACAAAAAAAATTGCAAGGAAAGAAGAGCAATTTAAGGATTTTGTTGTCTCCACCGGAAAATTAGTGAAAAAAAAATCGAATTCTTGAGCTACGTCCCTATCTGCCTGAATGAGCGCACGCGCAGTCTCTAGAGTAAAGTCCACACTGCGGTGCTTAGACCTCCCAGTTTCACTATTAACAATTTTCCAGGTGGTCTTAATTTTGTCATCTGCAGATTTAATTCTTTTACTTATATGTAGCGCTTTTGCTGCCTTACATACTCTTTTAAACGTTTTAGAATAATTTGCAACATACTTTGCAAAACTTTCACTATTTGTTTGGGATTTTAGGTCATATAATTCATATAGCTTTTCCCTACTTCTACGAATTCCAGCGGTGGCCCAATCACAGAAGGTGAACTTGGGTTTGATATTTTTCATTTTAATGGGAAAGCTACTAGTAAACTGTACCTGTATAATTGAAAAAAGATCAGCATACAGTTTATGAGGTTCGTTTGCGTTACTCATGTAAATATCTAATTTATTACTCAAAGCTGGATTAAATGTATGCAATGTTGCAGGTGTTATATTTATAGATTTAACTTTAACACTTCTCAATGGCGCAATATTAGTAAAAGTGACTGTTTGCCAAGTGTGATCAGATTGTAGATAACTAACTACTGCTTGATCTATATAATCGCAATTACAAAAAATATTGTCAATGCATGTAGCAGAAGTTAATGTTAGTCGAGTCGGTTCGAGGAAAACATTAATTACCTTAAAAGAATTGAATAAACGTAAGAGTCTGTCACTATACGATGTTATTTCTAAAATATTTATGTTGAAGTCACTACAAACTACAACAGACTTGTTACTCATGAAAGTTTTATTCAGCACATCTTCCATTACAGATTCAAATGTAGTAAAATTTTGACTGTTTGGGTGTCTGTATACACACACAATAATATGCTTATCCAGCTCAACACAAGAAATTTCAACACACTGTTCAACTGAAAGCTCAACTATATCCCTACGTTCTCTCGACTTGATATTTTTTTTTAACCAAAATTAATGTACCTCCATGAAGCTTGGATTTACGAGTATAGTAATTTAAGACGGAATAATTGTTATAATTTATTAATAATTCATACGATTTAAACCAATGTTCACAAATACAAACAACATCATATTTAGTTTTTTCCAAAAATAATAATGTTTAAATGACATTCAATTCTAACATGTTATTACAATAATTTTTTTTATGTATCAACGTTGTTCAAATCGGTATAGGTCTTATTGAAAATGGTCATGAACAAGTGCATTACTTTAATAAAATGACACATTTGCCTCTAGACTTTTTTAAACAAATATAAATAGTGTTGCCAATGAATTGATAAAGACTAAACGAGATCCTTTGAAAAGTCATCTCTCAACTGAATTAGGATATCTGAAAAGAGATTTCTTGTTTTTTTTGCAGACGCACAGACATTTGGGAAATCAAAATTTTATGATAGTTCCGAAAATATACATGGGCGAACATTGAAAGACATATTCTTCGAACTTGAAAGTTCGATAGAGAACAGACAGTTTTGTCGCGACATATTTTGTATGGATGCTGATAAAGAGTATGGTTAGTTTATTATTATTATAGATGATGAAATTATGAGTTTTGCTAAGATATTTTCGACCTATGAAACCACAGCCAAAATTTCATGTAACTACGTTATGCTAAGATATTTTGGGTGAACGACGGAACCTCTGTCAAAATTAACAAGAATTGAAACAAAGAATTATTGCAGTATTCATGCCAGAGCAATGGTTATTATTAATATACCTGTGTGCGCTTTTACTAACTTCACACTAAAGATAGTAGTGAATGCTACTAATGTAAACGTAAAAGTAAAGATCAATGTATGGATGTTTGTTATATTTTGACACAAAAACTACTGAATGGATTTTCATGAAACTTTACTGTAATATAACTTATACATTAGAATAAGAAGGCTCAAAGTCACGCAAAGGGCAATGGAAAGAGCTATGCTCGGATTTTCTCTGCGGGACCGAATCAGAAATGGAGAGATCCGCAGGAGAACCAAAGTCAACGATATAGCTCTAAGAATTGCCAAACTTAAGTGGCAGTGGGCGGGGCACATCGCTCGTAGAACTGACGGCCATTGGGGCAGAAAGGTTCTCGAGTGGCGACCTCGTACCAGAAGACGTGGAGCGGGCAGGCCTCCCACAAGGTGGAGCGATGACCTGGTGAAGGTCGCAGGTAGAAGCTGGATGCGTACAGCACAAAGCCGGTCGTTGTGGCGATCTTTGAGGGAGGCCTTTGTCCTGCAGTGGACGTCTTTCGGCTGATGATGATGATTAGAATAACATATCGGTTATAATTTATATAGATGCATAGATAGACGAAGTCGCGGGCGGCTACTAGTACATAATATATGTTTGTATGTAGGTACTAAGCAATAAAGTTTTATGTGAGTGAGAAGATAACCTAATCGTTCTATAAATTCATACAATTCATACAATAATGGTAAAGCGCATCGCTTTGCGATCTTAAGGTCCTGGGTTCGAATCCTACGTCGGACAAATCTAGTTTTTCTAACAAAAAAATCCCAGTATGCGTCTGGTGTCTGGAAAGTGGGTGAACTCAGTAAACCCCTGCCACCCCCGCTTGGGGAATATAGGCTTGTCGGTGTTTATTTTATTTTATTTTAATATATTTTTTCTAATTTTCTATCACTCAGTTGCAGAAATGTCATCATTTACACTTCATTACTTAATATGTTTTCTAGAATTATTATGTGAAGTGTCAGAAGCAGTGTTGTACTTGGTGGCTCCGGAGGAGGCGTGGCGTTGTCACGCGCTGAAGCAGATACTCATCGAGCTGATCTCCGGTGTGGTGCTGCGGCCTATGATTAGCCTGCTGAGCGATCCTGACAATATCAACAGAACTATCATAAGAACTGTAAGTTTGTAGTTGCTTAGTGTTTTTTGCAGTTAGTGCAGTTTGTAGTCAGCTTAGTAAGTTTGCAGTTGGTTGCAGTTAGTAATTTGACAGACAGCTTGGTGTAGTGGTAAAGATCTTAAGCTATTCCGCCTACTGAATTGACACACACAGGAATAATTCCTTTTCACAAAGATATATTAGTCACAAATTATCCCACAAACATGATGTTTTTGATCGAATTATAACAGTCATTGTAGGTTTCATGATTCTTTTATATAATTCACAAATTATCCCGCAAACATGTTTGATCAAATTATTACAGTCATAGTAGGTTTCATGATGCTTTGATGTTTGAGCAGATTGCGATCAAAATACTAATTCCTTGACTTCCGTATTGTTTAGTGTTGCCGTGACTCAAGTCTTCCGTCCGAGTTGTTTTTGGTTGTTATACGGTGTTGCGTCGACGCCGAAGAGTTGGACGCCACATTGGAACTTGTTCAGAAGGATACCCAGAAATTGGTTAGTATCATGAAGTAAGGGATATTTTCACACCTCACTCGAAGACTTAATTGACTAAAAGAGTATTATCAATTTAGTCTCAAGCTTTTAGTCTTATTTAAAATATTGTTATGTTTCAGCATTCCAGGGACAGTGCAGGAGAGTGGGAATTGCAGGATAGACAGAAATTGTCCTCCTTACAGTATTTGACGCGAATAATACAGGCCAGAAGAGCTACGTTAGGACCACAGGAAGGTTCGCAAATATTATTAGATATTAATCTCAACAAAAAAAAAATGGTGAACTTAGAATATAATATTTTACTCCTGATAGATTTTTTAATAAAGGGAATGTTTTTAGGTTCAACACATAACACAAACACAGATAAAATAACTGAGGATGTCGCAAGATCATTGAAATTTTTGCGATCTACCACTGCTTGGAGGTCTAACGCGCAGTATTTATTGGAAATTGAGTTGAATGAACCAGGTAATTGAATTCATATTACAATGCCTAAAAAATTACTATCCCTAAACCCAAGTGATAGGTGAAAGTAGTTAGAGGGAACGGGGACTACTTCTAGGGGATAGCACTTCTTACTTGTAGCTAGTAGTAGTATTAGCTCGTAGCTTGTTGCTATTATTGATGTAAACATCATCGCTGACCATCGAGCGTTTAGCGCTGAGTCGACGCTTATGAGGGTTGAAACACTTTGAAGACTCGAGCGTTTAGGCACCGTCTTAACAAGACTAGCGCTTTTACAAAACTAGTTGCTACGCTGCCAAGTAAAATACATTCATTTTTATTTTATTTTCCTTTAGAAAAAGACTGAGCTATAAACTGCGTATATACACGTATCTTTCTCACTGCAAAAATATGATTAAATAGATTAATAGTCATTTTATAGTCTGCGAAAATAAGCCACACTAGGAATTATGCATGTGTCGTGGGTGCGTTTACAAGCATGAAACTCTCATACATAAGAACTTTGTTAAAAAAGGGAAACGGACTTCAAAAAGCAAAAAAATACATATTTGAAGCCTGAATCGGTTAGTGCAGTCAGTTACTTGGCACAGACTTCAAATATTTATTTTTTGCTCAATGAAAGTCGGATCCCATTTTTTAAAAACGTTGTTTACTTTACATTTTAAGTGATAAGTGAATTAATTATTAAAATTTATATACCTATAATATATTATTCTGCTTAATTCAATAGTACGGTATCTACAGGATTGATTTAACACCCATAATAACGGAATCTACACATTCATGCAGTTTGCCATTAAGGAGTCCCCTAGTGTATCTTCAAAGTCCAAGGTTCAATACCGATTTCATTAAAATGGGACCACTTCGAAACTGTACTAAACCCAAAACAAAAAGAATCATGAAAATCAGTTCATAAATAAAGACATCATAATAAAACACGGATTGTAAACCTCCTTTTTTGAAGTCGGTTAATATTCTGATTCTTTCAATGGTATTGTGGTAATCCTATAGGTACCCCATCTATTACCACAATACTTATAATAACATACATAAAAAAGCATACATACAGACGAACATAGAACCTCCTCCTTTTGAAGTCGGTTAAAACATACTGGAACGAATAATTACTCAAAATACAACTGTATTTTGACCCCCTTTGATTGATTTCAGATGCTCCACACACCTCGAAGGCAGTTCTAGACAACTTGCGCTCGTCAGCACTGGAGCTGTGTGATCTCTACCTGGCACCCAATAGACCGGCCGTAATGGGCCTCCCGGAGAACTGTCACGCGGAACTCGTGAGAAAGATCACGACAGAGGGCGAGGAGTTTACTAACAACCCCGTCGTTTGCTTCGATGACGTTCAGAAATGCGTATGCGATGCTTTGGAGGTGAAAAAATAAATAAAACTTTATTATGTATCTATCATACTAACTGTACTCTCTGCCTACCCCGCAAGGGATCCGGCGTGATGATATAGTTAAATATGTATATATCATCACGCCAGATCCCTTGCGGTATGTTGCATAGTACAGAGTTCCTACAGGTCCTTTCCTTACAGGCCTCTTTAGTTTCATCCACACACATAGGTCGTCTCATGCACGCTCGCTGCTTACTTTTTAACCGACTTCAAAAAGGAGGAGGTTCTATGTTCGGTTGTATGTATGCTTTTTTTTTTTTTTTTTTTTTATGTATGTTCAGCGATATTTCCGTCAATTGTGGACCGATCTTGATAATTTTTTTTGCATTGGGTTCAGTATATCTCCAAGGTGGTCCCATATTAATTTTATTGACATTGGACCTTGGACTTAGAAGATACACCAGGGAACTCCTTAACGACAAACAATAGGCATGTGTAAATTGAGATATTATGGGTATTACGTCAAGCCTATAGGTACCCTACTATAGAATAATTCACTGGTCACTTAAAATTGTAAAATAAAAATCTTTTATAAAAAAAGGTAAACCGACTTCAAAAAGCAAAAAAATAAATATTTGAAGTCGGTGCCAAGTAACCGACTGCACCAACCAGCACCGACTTCAAATATTTATTTTTTTGCTTTTTGAAGTCGGTTTACCTTTTTTTATAAAAGATTTTTTTATTATTATACTTAACGGCACTTGGGTTTTCTGGATGGTCAGTTTCAATGCTGGTAACGGTGAAAGGTGGATTTATTTTTGTTTTCATAGTCCGTCACACTGGGGTCTCGTCCGGTACACTAATCCTCCCTGATATGCGAACATGTGCACAATCGTTGGAGATTAAGTCACATGGAATGCAGTGAGGTTAGCTGCTCCGTGATACGTCCGAGCGCTTGCTCCGTTGCCACTAACAACGCATAGGAGTGATCGTTGTATTACACAACTGAAAAATTAATCTATTATTATTAATTAATCAAATCACTTATTATTCATTACCTCAGGCAAGCATTATTTTATTAACGTTATTTTTATTACATATTGTCCGACCAAAACCGCCTACCAGCCTGCCACGCGACATAGCGACTGACTTAAGGTCAATTTCACTTTGACGTATAATATTTTTGTCACAAGTCACTTGTTAAAATATGCTATAAGACAATTACATATGAACTATATTTAAATGAGTGTCCAGTTATGATTACTTTCATTACTATATTATTTTACTATATTATTTATATTACTATATTATTAGGTGATTTATTATATATATTTGTTCGTATTATTCGTTATAACATGTTGCTTACTACGTTAGATTATTTTTTGAATAAAATCAGTGCGGATTACTGGCGTGATCTTGGATGACGTACTTATGCATTTATCGTGGGTTTGTGAGCGATTGCGGCGTCGCGTGTCAAATTGTTTGCAAATAAATCGTTGGTTTGTTTATTGTAATAACTGTAAATAAAAGTTAGTTTTAGTTACGTGTAAATAATTAATTTATTAAATATATAATTGATTTTTAGCTCACGGCGGCGGCGCAGCGTGTTTTCGACAATAATCAAAAGGCGTCCTTCAACGAAGCAAAGTAATAACTATTATTAATAGCGTAAAAAATAATAGGCGTTTTAAAAATAGCGTATCGTTATAACGCGTTTTTAATATATAGCCGTTGCTCCTAACAACGCAGCGCCGTCCGCCATCTTATATCGACTATCTGTCATCGGTGATTCGTCATCTGACAGATATCATCTGTCATCGCTTCACAACTAAACACACTCGAGCAATCATAGATTACGTCTATGACAAAATTATAAGGTTACTAAAATGAAAATAACTGCTCGCCATTCCATTAACTGATTTTTAAATAATAGGATACGACATACTAATAAATCCGGCCAATTGCCTTCTCTCACAAATCCAAGTGAGAGAGCCTATTCCTGGAGTCAACTTTGTGGCCACTTGCTTTTGGAAATGATCAAGCTGTATAGGCAGCTTGATCATTTCTCGTGATTGGCTCGTCGGCTTGAGACGAGTAACTATTTGAGGCATTTACATTTTTACGCGTCTCCATGGTTCGGAACGCACTTTAAACCGTTGCTCCCAGCTACCATTTAATGAGGTAATTATTAAGCCAACTTGGATGCCTCAAAGCTGGCTTGATAAGTTCCAACAGCAGGTGGCCACAAACCTGCCTCCACCAATCCGTACTGGGTCCGCGTGGTGGAGTATGACCTAATCTCTCTCATCTCGATTAGTGAGAGAAGGCCTTTGTCCGGCAGTGGGCAATATAGGCTGATATTATAATGCAGAAACCATACCACGTACTTAAACCAAAGAGTGTATAGCTTTTCGTGTTAATCTGAACCCTGATCTCATTTAGCACATTTGCGTCGAAGTTTTGTAAGGGAATTAGGAATGTAAAAATGTTAATTCAAAAAGACCTTTTTAAAAACGAGCTTGCACAGCAAAAACAACGAATAGATCTGGCTTAGTTGAGGAGTTCCTATTTCTTCCTTCCGGCTCCATCATCAGACCCTGCACACCACCCTGGTCTGAAGTAGCAAGCACTAACACGAGGGGGTTACGTCGTATAGTTCACATGTTCCTATGGCCACCTTCCGACTCCATTACCAGACCAGCTCCATGCTCATTGTCATCAGACTTACATATATATGCCAAATTTTCACAAGATTTAAACCGGAAAGACAGACATACGAACATTGCAATTTAAATAAAAGCTGTAAAAGCAGTACATATAAACATTACATAACCGCGTTGCTGACTTACAAATTGACTACAAATTCAGCCAGCGATACAACATTTCGTATGCGAGCCAGCGATACGAAATTTCGCGTTTCTCAAATTTGATTATTTAAATAAGCATTCTAATTCCGACGAACAAAAAGTTTATTGTTTTTGTTTTACTAGTTGTGCCATTATTCCATTCATCCAATGATATACACTTCCCTGGCCACTGTCGCGGTATACATTTTTCCGGTAACCAATTTCATTTCCATTTCCCTGTTCTCTGTTGTAAGACTGGACAAAATGTATCCCAGGGACGATCTCTATAATTCGATTTTTGGTTAATAGGATGACCCATCTTGGCAAGCTGATTTTATGATGGACGGAGAGGACAGTTCTGAAAAGAGTAGGTGAGAACTACACATAATTATTTGCTTTCTAATTAAAGTTTACTGAGTATTAACTTTTTATTTAGGATAAATAACCTAATAATATTTTATAATTGTTACAGCGATGTAAAAAAGGACGAAAAAAACGACAGCAAAAAATACGGTGGTAAGTAATACTAATAATATAATTAAGACCTCAGAATCCCCATAGTTACCCCAAACTTAACCATATCATACAATTGCCGTGTAAAAAATGCGCAGAGAAATGCAAGAAAATAATGAAGTCATGTCTGAATCAGTTGCCAAAGTTGTTCTTCAAGTCGAAATACAAGTACGACCTGCCGAACAAGTCCTCCACGTTCCCCCGCTCGCTCGCGCGAAGAGTACCAAGTAACAAGAATCACACACTTCCTAAATGCAAAGCGTTTGGTATTTAATTTCAAACTGAAGTTAGAACTTATCTGTTAGTTGTACCTGATTATTTTAGTAGTACCCTGCAAGAAGCGATTGGATGAGCTAGTCATTTGCTGTGTAGTACCTACCTCTCCTATTCCTTCTTATGGTATTTCTCTATTGACTCTTTCTTTGTGTATAAGATTCCATTGCAAGCGAAGTACAAAAACTCCTTATATATTGTTTAATACATTCTTTAAAATAACAATAAATATACCTGCTTAAATTTGCTCGAAACCTGCTTAAGTGGCGGAAAAAGTTTTCAAAGGTTTGACAGAAATGTAATGATTTAACATGGGAATGTATTATTGCTTTAAATGAGATGCTGCTGAATGTTATACTGGCCTAAACCAAAATCGTGACCTATTTAAAATTAAACCTATTCAAAAAGAGTTTGAAGGAGCACCATAATCAAAATATATAATGACTTCGCCATCAATGGTATCTATATTCTTTTCAATTTCTGACCTTCATAGACAACAAATGTATAGAGTAGACCGTCATACTGAATTAGAAGTACGCACGTTTGTGTGCGTAGTATAGTAGTTTTGTTCGTCTTAATTAGTTGTAAAGTCGTTTATATTTTATAGGTGAACTATTGCCCGTCCCCGGATCGAGGCATAACCGTTCGAGGTCGGATATCGTTGGCAATCTAGCGCAAAGGATGATCAACGAGAGTGCAGGTTTAAAAGCGTCCAATGAAATATATTAACTACGCCCATACACATGTCCTGGATATAGTAAAGTGATCTTTTGATGATAATACCTGTTTGTCACTATTAACAATATCGTACTAAAGGCCCACTTCTGGTTTAAACGTTCAAGCTAAGCGCTGCTCAAGAATGATTGTACTGATACGAGCTGTCGAACATTTTTAAGGAATTATGAAGAAGTAGAAAATAAGTAGCAATCTGTCAAAGATTGCTACTTTTTTCCTACTTCTCCTGTTTTTATTTAGTTAAAGGACATCGGCGAAAATTGCCCCAGAACCAACAAACATGTGTCCTATACCATAATTATTCATCTATTTTATTCTAGTAATGGCAAATATCCGTATCTGACGGACAATTGACAATCCAAACCGAACATTTCAAAGTATTGTAAGAATGGATATAATACAATGGATAGAGCACTCTGCGAAAAAAAACGTTATGACAAGGATACTCACTGAGAGCCCTACGTCTCTTTCCAAGTAGGGTGACCAAACATTGGTACGATTATGGACTTATTTACATATAATTAACGCATGATTCTCGGGCACTGTTTATTGCCGTAATTCTTTCTTTCTACGCTGGCATATGCGTAGGAAGAAAGAATTACGGCATCTTAAATGAGTAGTAGTCAAAGTTTTTGATTGAATTGTCTATTCCTGCTTACTGTTGGTCTGGTGGCAAAGCGCATCGCTTTGTGATCACGAGGTCCTGGGTTCAAATCCTAGGTCGGACAAATGTAGTTTTTCTAACGAAAAATTCCCAGTATGAATCCGGAGTCTGGAATTGTGCCCGGTATATGGCAATAGGCTTGCCCCCTATTACATGGGACCTAACATCGTCGGCGAAACGTGGGTGTACTCAGTACACCTCTGCCACCCCCTGTGGGGAATATAGGCGCGAAGGAGTTTTTTTTTTTTTATTCAGCTCCAAATGTCGCAAAAATTTAGGATAGTCCCCTAGAGCCGTTTTTCTGTATCTACAAAGGGTTGAGATAGCTGCCCTTACTGCCCCATCTTAATCCATTCTGTATATAAATACGAATTGAGAACCTTGTTCGTTTTGAACTCGGTAATAAATGGTTTACAGCGTATTTAAACCACATCATAAATAGGTATAGTCCGTATTAGTTCTACCTTATGGTCACCGTACTGCATCGTAATGGGTGCGAGCGTGACACCGGGCTTCTGGTTATTGCTCTCACTCATTATGGTTTCTCGAGTTGTTTAAATCATAGAAAATTTAATGTTGTGTCTGTGAGTAAGAGTTTAATTTTCTTGGGCAATTTTTTCACAGTACTCAATCCTTTGTTTTATATCCATGATTGTAAGTACTTAAATCGAAGTCTCCGCCATCTTTACCGAATTTTAACGTTGTTATCGATATACGATGGAAGACGTTGGCATCATATGAATCAGTTATAATCAATCGATTACATTCAACCATAATAATTTGATTATTGCTAATATATTTTTAAATAACGATTTTACAGATGTATTGTTACTAATTTATAATTCAAAATCTAATACTTTTTTGCAATATTGCGAATCCCGCGCTTGTCCGTTCATTAATAAATGCATGAAGGTAATTTATCTATGACTTGAAATCATACATGTATTTTTTCATTGCTGTTGGTTCTGGGGCGAATCGTGTATGGGCGCAGAACAATGTTCTTTGTTGCTGATTCCAATCTAAAGTGCTCTCTAAGATGCCTCGAGAGTCAAACCTCGGTATCATCTATGAAGGCTATTGTGGATTCAGGCTTACAGAAGTGTAAGTTTTGGGTATTTGTAGCTTCAAATGATTAATTTGGAAACTGGCCTTGCTTAGTACAATGTATTAAAACGATTTTTAAACATTTGTTGGTCATTAACAGGTCACTTTACCTAATCAGTATTAATAAGAAAAATATATTTTGATGTATGTGTAATATTATTACAGGACCGTCGAATTTATCGTCAGCTACGACAAGCAGTCTATCGTTGTCGCATTCGGAAATCAGTCGGAATGCAAAAAATCTGCTTTCGCCTTTATCAGCATGCATTATTGAAACTGGTATGTCTGTTTACAATAGTCAATAATGTAATGAACAAATATCAGTCTATCTATTTATCTAAAATTCCGTCTTGCGACTTACAACCGGTTTCAATAAATAACTCTAGTATAGATTTTCCTACTACAAATAGAATTTTGACATATTTTGTATGGAAAATCTGTCAAAATTCTACTGACAGTAAGCAAATCTATCCTTCAGTTGAATATTGAAACTGGCCATTACTCAAGTAGGACAAGTACTTTATACTAAATAAATTATTTGAGTTTAAGTTTCAGTTCTGTGTGCCAAATTTTATGTAAATCCGATTAGCCGTTTTTGCGTGATTGAGTAATAAACATCCTTACATCTAAGCATACAAACCTTCACATTTATAATGTTAGTACGATAGGATAATAGCTAAAAGATACCATGTAGTTTTGAATTCATAATTAAAATAAACGTTAATGTTTTAGCACTAGTACAAGACAAGGGTCGCGCGTTCGGAATCTACGCCATAGCCGTGACCAGGCTGTCAGACAACGAAGTGTGGCATATCTATAGGAGATATAGCGATTTTTACGATCTACATTCTTCTATAAAAGATAAGGTAATTATGATCATTATCATCTTTATAATAATAATATATAATAATAAATTTATTCATTTAAGATCAGTACATGATACAATCTTATTCGAACTTATATTTAAGTAGGTATATTTACCGCTTTGCCTGAACTAGGTCGTGACCTGTGTTTCAGGCATGTTTAGTGCTAAAGCATCGTAAATCTAATAATTTTAATTACAATAATATAGCTTATTTGATTAGAAAGTGGCTTAACTAATAACATATGTTTTATTCTAATTTTATAATAAAATTAAAGTTATGATATGCTATGAGAAAATATGTTATCTACAAATTGCTAGTAATTGTTCCGTCTGTTCGTTGGATATTCATTGTAAATAGTTATATAGCATTTGTTTACAGCTAAAATAATTTAATTTGTATATATTTAGTGCTTTATTTATTCTATTGTACAGAAAAGGTCCTAGAAAAGTAAAAAATTTAGTCTATAGAAGGTAATTATACAAGTACTAGTGTCATTATTAGAAATCCGATATCAGAGCTGCATCTGCATTTCTATGCATAGAATATTATTGTTTATTACAAACACGTAAGATTCAAATTTTAATGATGTAATTTTCATTTGAATAATGAGTGTCATACTACACCATATATCTTTATTAAATGTAAAAAGGGGCTTCTTATAATGACTTTAGTGTTAGCGACCTAGCCACAAAGGCCATAGACAAGAATTGAATTGTGCAATGAATCCTTTATTACTTACCAGCATTATTTATCATATTCACCAATCTTTGTCGTAAAACGAATACTTAAAGCACTTAACAACATGAAGGGCAAGCCAAGAGTCTTCGTAACCGGCGACCGTGTATGAGACGAACTATGGGAGTGGAGGAAGCCAGAGAGGTCAAGAAAGAACCTGTTAGAACTTTGTACTCTCTGCCTATACCGCAAGGGATCTGGAGTGATGATATAGATACATAGATTAACAGCGTGAGTCAAGATTCAACTAGCACATTTGTCCTGCACTGTAATCATTACCTAAACTTCATAGTATAAGGTTCAAATTTGCTTACAGTGGCCAGAACTCGGCAACCTTTCCTTCCCCGCCAAGAAAACATTCCAGAACACGTCACGAACGGTGCTGGAGAGCCGCAAGAGGATGTTGAACAATTACCTCCAGACCTTAGCCAATTTGGCTAGAGATGCGAAGTACATGACTCTGTTATCGCAAGATTATTTAGGAGGATTTTTGAGTCCTGAAAATCAGACCGAAAAACATAGTAATACAGTAAGTGTACTAAATACTTTATCGACCTTATTAATCGTCTTATGTCTTTGGTCTATATCTAGAATTTAAATCAAAGTTATTGTATGATTTATCCATTTATTAGATCATATTTAGTATCTGTATGTTCGAATGGGAGACTAAGTATGGATTGAGTAGGACTTGTATTTTCAGTTTTGCAGGCTCAGGCGTCTCTTATTTAATAAATCTGAAGTGACAGAGCGGCTTTTCGCGAGTAATTTACATGGTAGCTTTGGATGGTAATCTTTAAAAGCGAAGTCAGGGCTGCTTAATAAGTTTCAATAGCATTTTTTCGCATTGGATTCGCGTGGTAGAACATGCCCGATTCTATCTTACCTTCATTTGTGACAGAACATATTGCATACTAGTAAGCCAGTGTAGGTTGATTAATTATATTATTATTAGATAAAATAACATATTGCTTTTAATTCACAGATTGATGCCCTTTTAGTAAATTCATTGAGGGCTGGAATGAGGACTCTCAAGAATATGCCCGATCAGTTCGCGAATACTGTTGACGGGGTGATGGATGGTAAATATGATTTTAAATCTACCCTAAACTAGATTGTTCTTTAATCATCATTTACTTCAAATAAACACGGGGTTCCTCGGGCCTTAGGAAGACTTGTGTGAGGACATGGGTCAAACATGTAGAGGCCTTTTGAGGAATAATGTTATGTAATACGTCTGCCGAGATTGCTGAAAATGTAGAAATATCAACAGCTAGCTGATCCTAACAAAGCAGAGAGATATTGTGTTTATGTAATTGACCTCTTGCAAAAGGACTTCGAAATTATTTACTTTATTATTATGAATATTTTCGTACTAAGGCGCGATTATGATGACCTGTTCCTTAAGAGAGCAGAACTGATATCCGTTTCAAAGAAAATAAATTTGTAAGATTTAAAATATTGTGTATAATTATTTTGTAGGTATATCTAAAGTATTTCAAGGCAAGAGTGAAGAAAATTATTACGATGGTATTAAAAGTGGAAACTCTTCTGACGGACAAGACGTGAGTGGTTTTTTGGACATAATACAAACAGGGTTGCTAGGGTTTAAAAACACATTTTTGTCTCAGTTGTTTGAAGCTTGCACGACCATAGTCATCCGCGAAATGGATAGAAAATTTCGAACATTCTCTTTACAGGTCAATAGTGTACAAAGTTACTTAAAACAACTATTTAATTTATGAATTTTAATCCACTATAATGATTTTTCATTGAAGATCTCGCCCCCTATTACATGGGACGGATCGACGGCGAAACGTGGGTGTACTCAGGTACAACTCTTCTACCCCCGCTTGGGGAATATAGGCGTGACGGTGTGTACATTGAAAATATAAGAAAAGAATATACTATCTCGGCAACATGTGTAAATCGTGGAATTTAAAGTGTTTCTAATATTTTGTACATGATATTCATTCCATACAATGTATGAGCTCATAACTTCCTGTACCAGGATGGCGATGAAAGTGTAGCATTGAAACTATTTGAGGAAGTGTTGGGCATCCGGGGTCTGTGGCTTAGACGGCGCCTCCTGGCTCCCATTAGAACGCTGATTGCAGACCGGGTCAATAAGTAAGTAACTTTGCTGTTTTAACTATATCGCACCTCCGCTTAAATAGTGTTACAACTTAAAATTGCTTCTTTTTTTATCATACCAATTTACTCAACCTGCAAGTTTAATCGCCTTAAAAACGCCGCAATAAAGCGGCCAAGAGTATTATATGCCATTTTATAGAAATTAAAAAAAAACGGTTGGAAAAAATTGTTTGTTTTTTTAGTGAGGACCCATTACCATTATGTGTTCCTATATGTGCATGAGGGAAGGTAATTGTAACAAAGTGATAAAACGTGCCTTTGAGCGGAGGTGCGATATTTTTTCAATTACTTACGTAATTAATTAAGTTTAATTCATAAGTTTTTGAATCGAATTGTTAACTACCTAAGTCAGCCACGATACAGATTCAGCTATTATCGGGTCTAATGAAAACTGTGACTATAATTTAATTATTTTTAATTAATTTCACTTGATTGAGAAACCTTAGGGTTGTTATCCAGCGAGTCATGTCGTTGGTTCATTACTCCGCTGTTTTATTTTATTGATTTATTATTTTTATTAGAACTTTCGGAATACTGACATTTCGAAAAAAATTAATGGAACCAACTGAAGAACGTACTGAAGAAGTGTGTCGTAGTTGTTAACGCCCTCAACACGAGTTTTATACGTCAGTATAAAACTAAGTTCAGTCAAGTGCATACATATTGAAAATTAATATAAATCTATAAATAAAACATGAAATTACGAATACAATTGTGAAGTCAACAAAAAAATAATAAAAAATCTAAACAATGTTAATATTATTACTAATAAAACTATAAATGGGATAATTAATAAAAAAATAGTACTATATTACATAATGGTGACCCAATATAAAACTGTAATACGAAAGATTTATTAAATGTCATGCCGCGCTTTATGGGGGCTGCCGCGTACGCGTCATCGTCTGGCGCGGCGGATATGCCCGGCGGCATGTCCTGTAGCAATTGCTATTATTGATTTTTGAACTGACTACAACTTCTGCGTAGTATTTAAACGTCTATAATACAAGCGCTGATTTTACACCATTTGATTTTGTTTATGCAAACTGCATAAAATCATAACGATGAAGCAGATGTACAGAACTTAACTTTTGCTTTACAGAAAAGTCCTAGAATTTGTGTCATCACTCACGTCACCTCGGAACGTCGTTCAGTATTTGAAGACTTTCAAGTACGTATAATAGGAATTTTTATCTTATTTGTCATAGTCCTAAAATAGCATAACATACTATGAATATTCTGCATTCATATGAAATATACAGTTTTGGATTAACCTCGGCTTTACTCAGACCTTAGAAGACTAGCGTGGCGACATGGGAGCATCACGTAAGGGTCCACCCACAGGGACCAACTGTTGGAAACAAACAGCGAACAGACGACCTTTTGTACGAGACGAACTTTGAGAGTGAAGCAAGTGAAAGAGATCTGTAAGTGAAGAACCTGTAAGAACTCTGCTCTCTGCCTACCCCCACAAGGGATCTGACGGGACAATATAGATAATAATAATAATAATACGTTGATGTACTCCAGGGGTGGAAGTGTTAAAGGGCATAACGCCGCGAGTAACTTCGGAGAAAGCGCAGCACACCTCTCTACACTCCTGAGCCGCTTACACCGGTGTTGCCCTCAGTTGTCCTAGGACGACCGTTTGAGGGCCCATCTAGTTAGCGGCGAGTCACCGCCGGCCACGGGTAATTAGGTATCACTAATTATGGCCGGTGTCCGTCCCCTTTGAAATAGTCCAGTTTTTGTCCATCAAACCTCATTTACATAGCCCTCGTTTCTTTCCATAATTTACAATAGTCCTTGCACCTGCCGGGGTCAGTTCGCTGGTTATGTTTCTTCATTTTCAGCAAGTGATCTCAGCAGGTGGCTTACATAACATTAACTTCTCGCAAAGGGCCTCTACGTGTTGGACCCATGTCCCCATGCAAGCCTTTCAAAGGTCCGGGTAAAGCCCGTGAATCTCAGCGAGATACATATAATAATAATAATATCAGCCTTTACTGCCCACTGCTGGACAAAGGCCTTCTCTCACAAATCGGGGTGAGAAAGATTAGGTCATACTCCACCACGCAGACCCAGTGCGGATTGATGGAGGCAGGTTTGTGGCCACCCGCCGTTGGAACTTATCAAGCCGCCTTTAAGGCTTCCAACTCGGCTTAAGGACTACCACTATTAAGTGGTAGCAGGGACCAACGGCTTAACGTGCCTTCCGAAGCACGGAGACGCTCGAATATGAAAATGCCACAAACGGTCACCCATCTCGGGCCGACCGAGTCGAACGCTGCTTAACCTTAGTAATCGGTAAGGACACCGCGGTCGCATAGCGCTACGAACGCCTCGATATGATATCAATATAGATATATAAATGACACAGTGAACTGACCCTAGCAGATGCAAAGATTAACCTTATTTCTATTGTTTTAGACAGTGGCTGACTAGTCGCAACAACTCGAATTATAGCAACAGAGATGCAGCAACTAAAGCTCGAACGAGAGTGGCTGCGAAAGTTGCTTTATTATCAGCGTGTTCGGGTAAGACATGACTACTTTAAATGATTCGACAATTTCCTATAAATATATTGTGGGGCGCAATTTTATTTCTTTTGTCAGTTTATCAGTTATACTAAATAATTTATTACTGTTTATACATCTATACATATAATAAAACTGTAACCGAGCTGAATCTGTACATTGAATATTTTTTGAAAAATTAATTTGAGGTACACTTCCTTATCGATATAGAGGCTGAAACAATTTTTTTTTGGAATTATTGACTGTCTGTCTCTTTGTGTTTCAATCACGCAAATACTACCGAACGGATTTGAATGGAATCGAAAAAAAACTTGGTATGGTAATAACTTATACTCTAACTTAAAATCTTAGATACTTTTCATCCCGGAAAAATCAAGCAATCCCGTATTATTGCGGGATAAACCATAAAACTCTTTATTTTAATGATGGTTAGTCGCGAGCTGCAATGTTACGTTAAAATATGTGATTTCGCCTACTAATATTGCACTCGGGTTCGTCTCCTTACGAAGTAACTCTTCATCTTCTATCTATCTTCTATACATCTATCTATCTATATCTATAAATTCGGAAAGTAAATTGATTTTATCCAGGGGAAGGACATACATAGGCTATCTGCTGTCTCAAAATAAAATCTTAGTAGTGTAAAATACACGCCAAAAAATAACGCGAACGAAGTTGCGGGTGCAGCTAGTTTGTTATAAAATAGGTTACAAACAAGAGGTATTAGTGGCTCACACAAATAGTATTAAAACAATGAAGATGTACAAAAAAAGCTCTACTATACGGATCGCAAAAGTAGTTGAATTGTTTGCTACTTGCCACAAGCAATACATACTGGATTTCGGTACATTTTACATTAAACAAAATTAAAACATAATCAGTCATTTAAACCGTTTCCTAAAAATATATATGACAGTTTTATTTGATTCTCATAACAGCTCTGGTATTTATTAATTTTTATACATACATGAAATCATACGAATACAACTGCCTCTTTCCCTCTCTCCCTCCCCCTTCATTAATTCTCGCTCTCTACTGTTAATACAATCATATTCTTATTCGTTTTACAGATGATCTGAGGCATATAGTTGGTTCAGACACAGCCAGAAGAGGCTTGTTGACCGTGTTCGACCTATTCCAAACGCAAGAGATAAACAAGCGACTCATGTTTGTACTACTTGAAGGTAAGAATAAACAGTACTCCATGTAGCTCTGACTCTTAAATAAAATTAAGAAATAGATTAATTGGTTTTCAAAATGTATTTATTTTTCAGCAATTTTAACGAATCTCTTCCCGGACAATAAAATACAAGATTTGTTTAAGAAAATCTATTCAAATTCGCCACGAGTGCCTGCAGCGAAAAAATCTATCAACTTGTAGGAGGATCTAATTATATCAGAGTTGAATGTGTGTATATCAATGTCAAGAGATTTTTCCGATATATTTTTGTTTTCACACAAATTTATTTACGATAGAAATACATTTTCTTTTTTATAATAACTTAAACTTTGGGTATAAAACATGGTGCTGTTCGCTCAAGCTTATTTTGTATCACTTATGTACTGATAATATTTATAAATATACATAGGTTTCAGAATCTACTTTGTTCCAATTAAATTTCATACGAAGTACAAGCTCTGGTGGTGCCCTCTGCTTTTTGCCGTTGGAACATCTGGCATGTTAATATTTATTTGTTTTTAAATTTATAATAGAGGTGAATAGCAAAATAAAAAAGTGTGTGCCAAAAACAATGTAGTCATTCATTGGCAATGTTATATGATGTGATATTTGAAAATGTACCTAAATTGAGATTCTAAATATCGTTTTTAACTTAAAGTATTGACGGTTTTTTTACATAATCATTTATTAGGAAAATGTACAATTGTCTACTTTAGTACACGCTTTGTCCAGATGGACCAAGCACAGTCGAGCACGCCTCGTATCTGGAGGCAACGAATGACCCAGGTAGCCCAACCGAGGTAGGCCGAGGTATGTTGGCTCATGAGCCATGCTCGGACTGTAATCGGTCCGTTTGGCCCCGGCTATATATGTATAGTTTGTTTTCTCCTGCGTGGTCAATTTATAAACATATATGGCGTGGAAACTAAAGACAATAAAATTGATATCTTTGGGAAATCAATGAATGAATAAAATTAATGAATTCTTTAGTTGTCACGCCATATATTCATAAAATTGGCTACGTAAGAAAAAAACTGACTTTAGAAGATATATAATTAGAGTGTGGAGTGAAAGATGCTTAAAGGTTTGGTCCAATAGCCGACGGAGGGTAGCGTTCGGCTACGCTCGGTCGGCGGTCGGCAGCGCGGCGCACACGTGCGCACTGCGGGAGCGACGTCGCGCCGACCGGGCGGCCGCCCAACACCAGCGTCCCGCTTGCATGCGTATTGGCGTCTCGCTCCCCCCGTGCTTCGTTTGTACTCGCATCAGCCGTGACGGTGGCGGGTGATGACGTTTGCCGTCGCTCCGATCGTGGCTGCGCTGTGTGGCGTCTACCGAACATTTCAGTACATTACTACTCCCCAGGTCCTGTCGCGTTCCCGTCGCGCTGCGTCGGCTATGTGGCGAAACCTTTATTGGCGTAAGGTAGGTAGGTACTTAGGGAATATTCAAATCCGGACTATCTAGTATCGAGCTATTCTACTATGGAGTGACGTGATATTTACTACACTGGGTACCATCTGGTATTCTTAGTGGGAATCCAAGTTGATATGTGCCCGAATTGATATTACAGAGATTCTTTATTGGGCATAACATGCTTTCTAAATTACAATACAATTACGGTTATAAAGTTATAGCAATATTTTTATTGTGAAATTAATGAATTATTAAGGATTTCGTAAGTTTGAGTAATGTTTAGAATACGACATCCCGAGCTTTCAAAGCATGATATAATGCTACAAGTATCTTTTGGCACGTGGATGATATTGACCGTTGGTGTGAAATTAGGGTTATCATTTAGGAAATATTTCAACGGATGGGTCTGCACATTTACTAATTCAAAAAAGAACTTGTGTAAATGTTATAGCAAACAGCAACCCTGCGACTGTCTTGAGGTGACATATCATTTGATTACAGCGTTAGTTCCGATTTTGGCCGCGGGCCAAAAGATCCTTGTGGGACTGTACGCAATTTTTAGAGCCAGGGTATTGTTAAAAACAATATAATGGATGAAAAAATGGCCGCAACCCAAACCGATCTCCAATGAGGTCCTCCTGATCTACATTGGATCAAAATATAACAATGTACTAATGTATGTATCTCATATTTGGATTGCGTCGTAAAACAAAATTTATTGTAACTGATCTTTATCATGCAATATGTTGCTTCTGCTACTTCTGTCCATGCCCGCAAACTATTTTGGAAGTTTTATATTACTTGTTAGTGCAACCAAAGCAATAAGTAGGTTATGAATTCTTCAGCAAATATAATACATATCATAACTTTCTCATTAGGGACATTCCAAATAGTTCAAATTATATTATTTATTGTAATTAAGTGCATAAGTATTTATATCATTATTGAATAAAAATCTTTTTAAAATTCACGATTTTTATTGAATTCTCACATGGTATTCACCAGATCATTGAAACACTGGAGTAGGCCATAGGGGTATAAATTGAAACAATAAAAAGGAAAATGGTTTTTTAATTTACTGTCCATTAGGTATCGGCCGCCTCACTGACACGAACTCTTCACGGAATTTATTTACTAGGCTTGAGGTTTTGGAAGCCATGGAAAATGAAATGTGGTCTTGATTCCAACAAGATCCAGTCCAAACAAATAACTGTAATATGGCAACAGAGTATAACATGGCGTGAACCTGAGCATGGCTTTAAATAAGATAATACAAAAATAAAGAAAATACTTATAGAAATCTTGCTTCCCGTGCTACAAATTGTGATTGAGCATTACTGAGTTACATTTCAGCCCATATACATGGTGAAGCATGATCCCGCAAAACATATTGTCAGTACTTGCACAGAATTTTACATAAACCTAATTAGGTCAAACATATTAAGGATATTGGAGACGTATCAAACAATTAATTGTGGCTAATTAGTCGGGTCGGAATATGGTCGCATTACCGGGGTGAGTTGGCACCGGGACAGGTCCTGGCGGGCTCCCAACCCTCGGCGAGCAGCGGAGTGGTCGACGCTTACCACTTGCATTTGGCAATCTTTCACTGCATAGTAATGCGCTTTCAATTCATGTTACGTTATTGCCTTTGTTATTTGCTTACGTTTTTCGTTATAGGCATTTTTAGTTTCAGTTGTCTGTTTTAGCAAGATTTTATTGTTAATATTATGGCAGGAACGTTGTGGCAGGATTTGTCAAAGGGAAGATCTTCCAGCCAGACGGGTGGTGTGTCTGGCGGGGCCTGCCACTCTCCCCCAAGAGTTGTTGTCGGGGACTTGTATATATGTTTTACGTCGTGCGCACTCTAATATCGCGTTCTAGAAATGTATAGTGAATCGTCAGCACCATCTATTGGTAGGTAGTCGCAACTATGTAGCGATGTATAGAGGTCGCTACAATATTGTTTTCTTTTTGTAACGATACTTATTACAATCCATATGGAAGGTTAAAAATACTTTTTTGTCACAATCATTAAACATTTTTTGATTGAAACGTCGCCTTTGGAATGAAGCATAACAACGACGAGTCAAGTAAGCACTTTGGTGTGATAGCAATAGGGTATGATCAAGTTACGACATTAGTCAAATTGCAATACACTCAATAGAAAAATAAATAGCATTTTCAACCATTTCGACATTTACGGATCCTGGTAAAATTCGGGGTTGCGGGAACAGTTGAAATAGACTGATAAGACCACTACAAAATAATGTAATGAACTAGTAAGATATCATCTCACTCGGGCATGAATAAAAAAATCTTTAGGGTATTACACAAAAGAGTGCTCACTATACTAGGGCTATAAGTTCTAATGTCAAAGGTGTGACATAATCACAATGCGAATTATCAGTTGCAAGGAAAGTATTTTGCGGCGTTCGAACACACCACAGACAAGTTTGTGGATCACATGTACTTACCAAAGGACAACTCATCGGCGGTATAAGGCTGAGTGGCGCTCGATTACTCTGTTCTACATATTCCTAAATCTACCTACCTCAGGGAGCGTTTTGACTTTCTTGTTCCAAGGGATAAGCCTTGCCGTGAAGCTACATCTCTCCTTCTTGGTGTTTCTCTTAATTCTTCCAGTCGTTACGATGGAACCTTCACTGTTCGTGCTGTGCGTCTGTGGAACTTTCTTCCACAGCCCATTCGTGCAAGCTCATCTCTGGATGTGCTTAGAAGAAGAATCAGAGAACATTTTCTATACTAATTTATTTAGGTATGTATGTTTATGTATGTATTATAATTATATGTATTCAATATTTGTATAGTAAAATACTGGGTTCATGTACGTATATTTGAAAATATAGTATTTATTTGGTCGTGGTAAGATAGTCTAGGTCTTCCCCGGTACCTGCATCCTTCCACTTTCACATTGTATATCTGTTTTGTCATTCTTTCCTCTGGCATTCTTTCTATATGCCCGAACCAACGGAGCATGCCCTTTCTCATCTTTACACCGATACTATCTTTCATACCTACTCGCTGTCTTACTATACCGTTGCTAATGCGGTCGGTCAGCTTCACTCCGCACATCTTCCGCAGAGCTCGCATTTCTACCGCATTTATCCTACTTTCATTCTCCTTCTTACATACCTAGCTCTCGCTACCATATAACAGCGTTGGGACAAGAACTCCGTTATGTATGGCCAGCTGCGCCTTATGGCTTAAGTGCCGGCTCCCGAGTAGCTTTCCCATCGCACCATTCACTCTGTCCCTGCACTCACTCTTCTCTCTATGTCAGCGGTGTATTTCCCATCCTTACTGAAGGCGCATCCAAGATATACAAACTCATTCACTTGCTCCAGCACATCGTTACCAACCACAATCCTTACATTCGTTCTGGTTTCTTCCTTTCAAAAACCATAATCTTGAAAAACCATAAACAACCATAACCATGAGAGTCGAGGAAGCCAGAGAGGTATGTAAGGAAAGAACCTGTTGGAACTCTGTACTCTCTGCCTACCCCGCAAGGGATCTGGCGTGAGGTTATAGATAGATAGATAGATAGGTATTTATTCATATTACATTTTGCTATTTTCTATTAACATTCTATTATATAACTGCCTTCTTATTCACTTCCTCATCTCTCAACACTTTAAGGTTCGCTGGAGGATAACTCATATTTGAGTTAAGCTCACCTTCTGTATACATATAAATTGTAAATATTTAATTTCCATCCCAATGTATAGAATAAAGAATATTAAAAAAAGAACTTGGAACTTGTCTTCCCTACAGAAGAGTTCTAAAAAAATTGCGAATGCGATACCTGAATAAGAAGAAAATAATCCTAAACTTAGGTACGAAAATAACTACATTTTTTGGTCGTTTAAAGCAATCTTTATTTACGCTACCTCCTCACTCCGCGTCTAATCCTGAAAAATCTTTACCTCAAAAGGTAAACAATTTCACGGGCAGTGGTTCAATTTAATTGGAGGATTATCTTTTTTTCCGCTTTGGCTGTCGGAGGACCGTCGTCAAGTCAGCTGCGACAGCCGACAAATGATGCATCGGGAATTGTTAAATGTGGGGTAGTTAAGCAGTTCCGGACCTCTGATAAGTGTGCGACCCTTAAATAACGACTGGCAATCGTTTCCCACCGACTGCGAAAAAGTGCGAATTAATTCGGTTGATAAACTATGGATACAGAGTGTGCGTTGGATTTTTAAACTGAAGGACTCTTGATATTTGTAATAGTTGTTATATTGTATCGTTAATTTTTTTTTGAAAATATTTCCTATATAGTTCTTATTTCGCAGGTAGATTTCACCTTAATTTAATAGGGTTTGAAACGTGTTTAGTTTAATAAATTACGACTACACCTTAACGTCGCCTCCGTTAAACCGTAGGCGTCTTTTATTAAACTAAACTTAGCAGCCATGCATGCTCCTTTTTTTCGTTCTGTATAACTCCATTATTAATTCGTGGACAATATTGTGGGTTATATGGTTAATGTTTATATTTTATTATTAGAGTAAGATATATAACATATAACTGTTTTTTGTTCCTAATAAAATAAAAATAAACATGTTTCAAACCTATCTTAATAAAAAGAGCCAGTTGAATTTCTAAACATCGTTGAACAGCAGCATTTATAAACAAAAGCGCCCTATACTGTTTTAAAAGGCAAAATTGTTTCCGCCATTTCGCTGGCCTTCCCAAAGTCCCCGCGCCAATAAATGTAGGTGGGTATTTAGCAGACTATTTACTACGAGACACTCCGCTCGCCGACTCTACTAATACTCTTAATTATTTTTGCTAGTGTAAGCTGTTTTTCTGACGGGGAAATGCAATTGCAACATTTTGCATCCCTCCACCCCCCGCGCCGCGACCCCCTCGCCCCTCTCATTACGTACTCTGCAAGCGTCCGCCACGGCTGAGATCGCAGAATAATTAGACTCTAAATCAAGAGTAGCAAAGCGGTCAACCGCTTGAATGTGGTATGAATAGTCAATCGTCATTAAATTGTTCAGCTTTGGTAGTCTAATGCGTTCGGGCGATAGTCTACTCTCTACTTTCATCTCGAATGTGTTCGGGCGCCTTTATTGCTTTCCAAATCTTTCGGGTGAAATATTGTGAGATTTTTTTTGTGAAGATTTAGAGCATGCGGGTGCTCTGATAAGTCCTGGGAGGCGACTTTATCTGTAAAAGGCCGAAAAACATAAATATCCATTTCTTTTCGAGAGAATCGTACCAGAATTTTCAAAGGGAATAATTTGTATTTTTTGTGGGGAACGAGGTGATTTAGTCACGGTCACAATACACACAGCGTGCGCAAAAACACAATAGACTCTTCCACGTCGTGTTCGTTGGCGGAACGAAATTAAATTAATAACACGGCCTCAGTGAAGTTCGCTTCAAATTTAAGCAGTGCAAGATTTAAACGACAGCTCACATTTCGTAGGTACGTAATTATGGCGTGGCCGCCCCCGCCTGCTCCGGGCGCAATGTGCCAAATCGCTTACTCGTGGATCCACGACGCTATCATTGGTTTGCGAAGTCGAGTGGATCACTTTTCCAGTACAATTCGAAATATTTTAGGTCTAGGAATAGGTATATTGGATATAGCTAGTGTTTTTTTATTTGAGGATAAAAAAAACACCGTCACGCCTATATTCCCCAACCGGTGTGGCAGAGGTGTACTGAGTACACCGACGTTTCGCCGACGATGTTAGGTCCCATGTAAGGCGACCCTATTGCCATATACCGGGCACAATTCCCGACTCCGGACTCACACTGGAAATTTTTCGTTAGAAAAACTACATTTGTCCGACCTAGGATTTAAACCCAGGACCTGGTGATCACAAAGCGATGTGCTTTGCCACTAGACCAACGAGGCAGTCAGTCAGTATTTGAGGATAGGTTGCCGATAGACCACCTATCTCACCGGCTGCATGATATGATATGGAAGATGCTAGTTAGCTGGGATATATTGTTGGGATAACAACTAATATCTGCTTACTAGTAGTAGCAGCAGTTACTGCTACTACGAGGCATGCCTTTGAAGTTTTGTCGTTTAAAGAAAAAAACACAACTAGAACCTTATAGTACTTTTTATTGTTTTTCAAAGTATTCACCACGTAGCTTATTACACTTTTCCATTCGCTCAAACCAGTTATTATAACATTTATTCCACTCTAAAGTGGGGGTGTTCAAAATGGCTGACTTGAAAGCATCGACTGCTTCTTCACCGGACTGGAACCTTTGACCACGAAGACTTTTGTTAATTTTAGGAAATGTAAAGAAATCGTTAGGGCTTAGGTCAGGACTGTATGGATGATGGTCAAGAATTTCTACTTTTTCTTGCTTCAAATACTCAATCGTTTGACGAGCGCTGTGTGAGCTTGCGTTGTCGTGGTGCAGGATGATGCGTTGCTTTGAGTTAGACTTTCGAAGTTCGGCGATGTCTTGTGGTAAACAAACTGTGGTATACCACTCTGCGTTAACCGTTCTACGATCTTCAAGTGCAATAGTCGCAGCATGGCCGGTTTTTCTAACGAACGTGGCCGCCATCTTCTTTGAAGAGCTTCGAGAACGAACAACTTTAGTCGGCTTTGGCTCGTCTTGGAATCAGGATCGTAGGCATAGATCCAAGATTCGTCACCACTCATGATGTCGTAGACGTGATTTGACTCTACGGTTGAACCTTTGCAGAGTTTTCTTACACCATCTGACGCGGGCCGCCTTGTGATCGTCGGAAAGCAGATGGGGTATCCAACGGCAAACTAGCTTTCTCACACCAAGCGCTTCATGCAAGATTTTCTGAATGCTTGTCCCTGAGACGCCTAATAGAGCCTCTATCTCTCGATGTCGCATGACGATCTTCGAGAATTAGTTGTCTCACAGCAATGATGTTATATTCAGTGAAGGCGGAATTTGGAACATTTTCCTTACAAAAGATTCATTTTCGTACGTAACCTGACAGATTCCAATCGACGCTGTGACTAAACAATAGCATTAATCCTAATACTTTCAACTGTTTTGAGATTCAAAATTTAAACACGTTTGAATATAGAACAGTTCCAAATTCAAAATTGCCGGGAAATATGGAAACGACAGAACTTAAAAGGCATGCCTCGTACTAGCGTGCTTACTTAAGAGTTTATAAAGACGAGAAGTTTTAGGATTGATTTAACAACGGAACTCGACACTTTAGACAACAATTATTTATGAGTAGGTACAGGAGATTTGCCGAACGTCGGTCGTCGATCGTGGCGGCCTTAGAGGAGACCTTTGTCTTACAGTGGACATCTTTCGGCTGAAGATAGGTAGAGTAGAACGGCTTCGGCTGAAGATAGATAGTAGACAGATAGGGGGAGTGGAACTAAAGACTTGTTAAAAGTGAATCGTGAATGTATCTAGTTCCAGTGCTAGGGGTGTCTCTATCCTGAGTCAGCGCAGCTCGCCGCGCTCGGCTGCTCCCGTTTCCTGTCACCTTTGCTGCAGTGTTTCAGTTGATTTCATCGTGGTACGCAAATCACAAATTGTGATATAGTTATTATTTGCCCAACTTATTTACGGGATTGGTTCAGAGATTTACCGAGAGCGAGAGAGAAACAATACGAATATAACATATTTTTTTCTAAGTTTTACTCGACGACGACGAAATGCAAATGTCTGAATAATTATTTTGTATTTATGCTTCGTTTTCTACAAAGCAATTAAGCCAATGCTGTATGAGATTTTACAGTTTAGCTGTTCGTCTACGTGTTTTAAATGTCAGTGTCATAAATATTTCTTTGTCCCCAATTTATTTTTACGGACAATTTCTGTTTTGCAAATTTGCTTCCTTGCTCATTACGAGTATATTTTTTGCTAAGGTTATGTTTTTTACCTAAAAGACTAAACAAGTTGCGAGCAACTATACTTTGTTTCCAAATCTTTGATTACAGAGACTGAATCTACCACAATTCTTTGATTATCATAATTACCAATGCACTTCAATCACCTCGTTGAGAAAAACAAGGTTTTTGCTAAGTTGTACGCCATTGTTGTCTGAATTACATAGGTACATATTTAACTACACATACGTTTCCTTGTCAAAGGTCGATTTAAGCTCATCAACGGTTTATACGCACAAAACATATGTAGATCGTTAAACAGGAGCAAACAAGGGGCTCATCCATCGCATCTGATTAGACGCCGCCGCAGCTCCCAACACAATCGGATTGCGTCCTGATGCAGTTTAATAAGCAGACGGGCTAAACTAATAAATCAAAGCGATTTGATTATTTACTCCCGGTGTAGCGGCTATGGGGTTATGCCAAACATCTTGCGGCACGTCTATATTGCCTGTATTTCTTATGCATTCTGTCTTTCTAGAGATATATAACACGACAGAATGTATAAATTACATCATTACGTTTTATCGAGATATTTTGCTGAAGTATATAACACAATAATTATTAACAGTCCAAATACTGGACAGGATATAGGCCTGGAGTATATAGATTTGAAAATCTTAATAAGAACATCAACACCGCTAAGAAGCGAAATAACGATATATGAAGTTAACTTATAAATTGCAATACTAAAGATGACAGTAAGTACAGACAAATTAGGTAATTCGGAATTAGGTAATTCTATAGGTTAAATTGGTGGTTTACTGATTGAAAGAGAAGTCAAAGGTGCATGAAGTGATATTTTTCCAGCGGTAAATGCAAGCGATCTATTTATCTGCAACTGACAATATTGCCAGATATTTTTTAACGTGGAATCTGACGTAAATATATTTAAATTACTAAGTACCCTTTAAATATGGTTATCTTACATAAAATATTTCAAATCAAATATTGTTTGAATATAGTTAATATAATGAATTAGCAGTACGCCACAATTTGTACAATAACATACTCCCATGAATCCTGCGACTATGATTAAAGCTCGGGGGATTACCCCACGACACTAGATCTCATTGCGAATAATATTCTGAATTTATAACTGCTTCATGTCATATTCAAACGCGGTAAATAATAAAAATTAGATAAAGAAAATATGTGCCCGTGTGTGTGTTTATGTATGAGTGGAGTTTGCAGGTAAGACAGAGCCTGTTAGTAGACAACCCTGCGATGGATCTTGCATATGACAAGGTGTAACATAGTAAACGCAAGACCTGAAAGTAGTTTGTTCTAAATCAATAACTGAATAATTACAACAATTATTAATGTATTTTCATTTTTTTTTAAATTTGCAAAAGACTCTTTTACTTTTTCAGTGCGCTATAAAAACCTAAAGTTATTTTTGATTCATAGCAATAAGGAGATTTCAAATGCATTCCTAAAACGTATTTCTCAAAACGCACTCATACACGTACAAGTTTCATTGATAAAATAATTGGGGTATAAAAGTTCTTAAAAAAAGGGTAAAAACCTTTTAATTTGGAAATTTGGTTTTCATTTTGAATTTATGAAGCATTTCTCTAATCGGGGTGTCTGAGTTCTTGCGTTATTTATGTTACACCTTGTAGTAAGTGTGCTATGATGGACAAACTCTGTATAAGTGCAATGCCATTCTAAATTATTTACTAAAACCTATTATAAAATTAAACAAAGATCAGCTTTTTTTGTGAACAAATAAAGTTTCGGGTTTCAGGCATAAGTACGGTGCATAAACATACTCGTAGAACACGACGTATTTTCGTTGATCTTTATAAAATACATGTCAATTTGTTCGGACGCGTGGCTTGAAAATATTAGGTTACAAATTCTAGCTAGGCCTGCATCAATATACTGGCATTGTAAAGCAAGCCATGATCTATCTTAATTCAAACAATATTTAACATTCTCACTTACTGTAGCGAAAGCATAAGCCATGTTAAATCTAAGACTCACTAACCAGAGCACACTGAATGCGTACAAAGAAAAACAAACACATAATGAAATCGTGGCAAAAACCTAAGGGGTTTTCGCCATCGTTTTGTTAAACTCAAAATGTGTTACTGCAGAAAAGATCAACCAAAATTCTCTCATAAAGGTAACCAAGCAGCCATCAATATCCTATCAGACCTTAACACGAAGACAGGCAGTCCACGTGTAGGGTATGTTAATGCGGATTATATGCCATGCCTCGATAGCTGGAAGCGCCGACATTGGCCGGCCATTAATTAAATGCAGTGTGTTGCATACACTTAACACGAGAACGCACTTATACTATCGCAAATACCTGAATCAGCTGTGAATTAAAAGTGGATTATGATCGAACGCTCTGTAGGTAGGTACGTTGATTTAAATAAAGATAAAGGACATTGACAAGGATAAAAATATTCTTGAAGTTAGTCGTCGGCTTGTAGTCTAGTTTATTTTAGGTCTCAGCTAAATGGACTTCGGTGTTTTGGCTGTAAATTGGCGGTGGTCGGTGCAATATATCTTAACAAATTTCGTAATGCATATAGTGGTTCGGTTATTTTTACGACGTCAACCCTTCACGGCGTTTAGTAGTAGCCTAACTGACTAGGGTTTTGTATACGATAACACTCAGCCGAGGATTACACTAATGTGGCATCGGAGTACTATTTAGTCTTCTTTTACGAGCCGTTATTAGTCAAACTTGCGGTAGGAAAATCCATATTTTATTAGGTCCAAGACGATATTATGACGTTACACACGCACACCACCCTAAAAGGCGTGGTCGGAGACGCTAGGAACTCGTTAATGTACCTACCAAAGGTACACCTTTCACTGAAGTTATCTCAAACAGCCCACGTTGATTTTTACTTCACTAGTAGCTTTCTATGACATCTACATAAGAAGCCTCCCCTCAAAGAGAGGAATAAATTGTTTGTTATTGGAAAATAACCTAGTTATTGGATAGGTCGGAGACATGGTTTAGGCAGCAAATGAACGAAGAATATTGGTTTTCTCTACGCAAACTTTGTCCATTGAGATATGATTAAGATCCTTAAGGCTACTTTGACCAATTCGGCAACCACGACAAAATACCAGCACAGAATCGACCGCCTGCAAGTTATAGCATTGATATTTTTAAACATAAATGTGGATTCAATTCAATGTCAGAAGTTCGCACACTGGCCGGGAAATTCGCAACTAAGTTGAGAGGGAATTTTTGAAAAATATGATATAACGGGGCTGGAGGGCTGAGGGTCGGCTACAAGTTTGAAGAGGAATCGGCCCCAAGGGGGCTGTGATGAATCTTTCACGCGTTTTATCGCTGTGCATCGGGAATCGAACCTTGGAATCTTAAAAATGTTCAACATTTTCGATAAATGTTTGATTTCCGTGGGTGTTATTATGTATACGGTATAAATAAACAAATAATCGTAAATACCTATCTAAGTACTTGATTTATTACATTTCCAGAGGACCTTGAGGAATGGCATAAAATGCTCATACCCTGCAGTGGGTCACAGAAAGCTGATGATGAGGACGACAAAATATGTACTTAATAGATACGTCCCAAAACTCAACTATCATTAGTTTCAAAGGTAACCTTAAATCACAGCTCTAAATAATAAGAACTTCAAGTATAATAAATATGAGATAAAGTTTTGTGGCTTAAAACTATAAAAATAGGGTATAATAAAATAACTATATAGTAGTCGTTTTTCGCAGTCACGATGCTTGTAAAAGCACTTACCTCTTGCCTAGCGCTCTTGCCAGACATTGAGAGAAAATATTCTAATAAGTAATCAATTGTTGAATACATTTGGGTTTTCCTGTAAGCGTCGCGTCTTCATTGGGCATCTGTAAACTGTTACATAGATATACTTTCACGTCTAGGTGTTTTTGAACCGGTATTATAACTGATTCTAAACAGTATTAAAAACTTGTGCCGAAATAAAGCAATTTCAGTTGGCTTAGTGGCGTTCACGAGTGGAGGCCGGACATAGTTGGAGTGGCCGCGGTGAGCCACCGAGCCGGGTTGAAGAGCCACACACTCGCCCTGTGAATGTCCCGCCTTGGCATGTTTATCGGCAGAAGTTCTTTCAGATTTATATGTACGTCTGTTCTGTTTTTCTTTTAAATTTAAAGTTATGCCGAGATTATCTACAATCTACGTATGACTCTCTTACCTAATTTTAGGACGACATTAGGCCTAATCTAATAGAGGCGAGTCTGTTGATACCGGGTGCAATTTTAGTTTCAAGACCTTGGTTGATTTTTCTATAGAAAAAAATTCTTTGTCTGACCTAGAATTCGGGCCTTGGACTTCATAGTCGCACTTTGCACCGCTAGACCAACGAGGCAGTCTTACCTAACGTGGATGTCGAAAATGCCAGTCATACATTATAGATAAGAGGAATAATCTTAAAAATACATTTCTTAAACCAAGCTTTTATAGAAAAACACCACAATTATATCTCGCATGGTTGAGGAGTCAATATCAGTCTACTAAGTCTAAATAAGAGGGGGTTACGTTGTATACTTCACATGTTCCTATGGCTAGCTTCCGTCTCCATCATGAATGTCAGATTTGAACCGGAGAGACAGACAGACATACGAACATTGTAAGTTAAATAAAAGCTTGTAACAAAAATCATTTGACATTATGGAAGCTGAAGGTGGACGTTTGGAATATCAGTGTTAAGACCTGGAAGATCAAGATTTGGAAATCTGAAATATAGTTAGGCATTCGCATGTGCCACAAATGATTAATTTAAATGTTATTATTAAAGGAACATTACTTTATTTTGCCTGCAATTTGTTTATGAAATATATCTATTTTGCAACTAGGCTGACCTGGGGTCAATCGGATATATTTGAATTAGGCTTAATTCATAGTTAGACGGCCACATTGTCTCGTAGGTATTTCGCTTATTTCAAATTACCCACGTTTTTATTGACACCAGGATTGTACCTATTTAAGCCATACGATATTAATGCGAAAGTTAAAATACGATTTAAACAAAATCGGATGATGTAAAGCTTCTTTTACCCAAAAATGTTGAACATTAGTCGGTATATTGTACAGAACTCTTCGGAAATTGTCTGTTTAGTTCGTAATATTCTTTTATACGGATTAGCAGTTATCTATACGCTGGACAAAAGCTCGTAGTCTATTCCACAATACCTTGCTTTGGACCGTGTCCAATAATATCGGGGCTTTCCAATAAACTTACTTTGCACTAAATTATATTTTGTGCTAGCCCTTTCGGTCGGCTTTTGTTGCGTTGTTAGTAGGTATTGGGCTATTAGTGTAACAATTTATTTGCTCATTTCTGTTACTCATCATTGTCCAATCACCTGTGTTGTCTCAGTACACTAAAGAAATTTGTAAAGGACTCTCATCTGCGTTCTATATTTGTTGTAGATCCTACTAATATTATAAATATGAATGTTTGTATGTTCAGATGTTTGTTACTCAATCTCGCAAAAACGGCTGAAAGGGTTTGGATAAAATTTGCCCTACAGATAGAATTCCTAGCTAAAGTCAACGCGGAAAAAGTCGTGAGCAGACTAGCTTCTGCTCGCGACTTTTTACATAATATATAATTTAATTACCGTTAAGTAACATTGTAATAGGTAGATATCTAAATCAGTCACTATTCAAGATGTCTAGAAAAAGATACATATCTATTGAAGGCAAGAAGGTCGGAAAATTAGTAAGATGTACCCAGGCACACCTATTTCTGTGTCGCAAGATTTGGTAAAATATTAAATATTAATCATGCAAGTAGTAAGTTGTAGTATAGTTAGACAAAAATATAAATGCCGTGATTTAAAACTCAGTACCATTACCTATTAGTACATTATGTGACTATGGCCTTATAATGGATTGTGATAGAACCGTCCGGTTATGCTGTAAGCCCCTTTTCACTTTTATAAGGATCCTCTATAGGGGAATCAAACCCGAAAATAGCTCAACCATTTCTAATGTAAATTGTATGATATATCAAACATTACAGAGGGCTTAGCATAAAAAAGTAGACGTTAGCGTGACGCTAGCGAGTAATGGTGCTGTCAAGTTCATAAAATAAATAGCTCGACTAAATTTAATCATTAAGTCCCTAAATATACCTAGGTATGACCACCCTACTTAGAAAAGGTCGTAGGACTCTAGGTGAGTATCCTTGTCGTCACGTTTTTTTCTGAGTGCTTAATCTGTTTTGGATAATAAATCCATGTCTAAAACGGATTGAGTAATGTCATAATATTACTATAGAAAATTAAATCCCTACTCACAGACACAACATTGAATTTTCTACGATTTAAACAACAAGAGAAGCTGCGAAGAGTAAGTGCGACAACCCAGAGCCCGGTGTCACGTTTACACTCATTACAATGCAGTACGGTGACCATAATGAAGAAGTTATACGGACTATACCTATTTATGATGTTAGGTTTAATGTGTTATACATGATTATTTTACTATATTTTGTAATGATTTATTAACTAAATGTAATCGACTAATTATTAAATCGTTTTATCCGCGCTGGCAACACTGATATGATTCAAAATGGATTCAAACTGTCGACGGGGAGTAGGAAGGCGATCGGGAAAGGTGAGAGTAGAGTGTGATTCGTCGGCGCGGACGGACGACAAGTGTTGTTAGTTAAGTTGTGCAAGAGTGCAATAAAGTTGAGTTTGTTGTGAATTTGTGGAGTTTTATTATAATGATATAGTTTAAATGCGCTTTTATATACATACAACTATTCTTCAGTATTCAGTAATCTATCTACATCATCACGTCAAGTACCTTAATGAATCAGTAATGTCAGGCTTACTTATCAGTAATGTATAGAGTATAACGATATACAAACTTTAACGATTATATACGCGATTTTTTTAAACATGGCTCCACACTTGGATTTATTCCTGTGTCGTGAGTGTGTTTCAAAATATAACATTCTCATGAACAAATACCCAAACCCAAACAAATCCGTTTAGTATAGAAATCCATGTACTTAGTAAAGTAGTGTGACAACACGTTAGCGTCACGCTAACACCAATCTTTTCGTGCTAAATCCTCAGATCTTATGTAAATACTGCCGTCAAAGTTTCAACATTTCAAAGTCAAAACCACGTCGTTTATAAGTGCCATTCAAACTCAAGACATCATTGTAAGCATCCTCAAGTTGCTAAGAAACAATGTGGAAACGTGATGCCGTGCTGACAGGAATAACTTAAATTCATTATGAGGAGCACTTAAAAAAGAAAGGAACTTTGTTTTAAAGGCACACTGTTACATACAATTCGGTCCACTGTTTCATTGGTCTACCATGGTGCCACACATGATGACGTCATATGAAGTAAGAATTTATTTAAATTAGGCTTTGCTAGTATTACAGCATCGAATAGGCACTATAAAAGCGCTTTTAATCAACTATCCACATTTTCTACTTTGCAGTCTAAGTTGTTTCCTAAAAGTTCAAAGCAATTTTTTACGCAGACGTAAACATCGGGCTAAAAAGTTAGTATTAAGTCCCCAAATACCTTTTTTCGAAAATTTTCTTTTGAAAAGAGGATAACGGTTCACTTAGAAAAGTTCATTAATACTGAATATATAGATTTTTATGTAGAAATCCGAAATTACCATAACGAATTAAACGATGAGTTTGTGAGCATTCGGGCATCAGATTCCGGAACTCCGGCAGTGGGTAAACGCTTTAAAAGCCTTAAAAGACAAGCGCAATTGTTACCGCTCCTCAGACGTGCAGACGCCGTGAAAATCTGAGAAATAATACCCGCCGCCAGTTAAGCCAGTCCCTAGCTGACGATACAATAAAATGAGTAGCTCTCACGGACTAAACTACAAATTACGAGAGAGCTTGCTCAGCTTAAAATAATTAAGATACTTTGTCACAGAGCAGAGAGCAGTGGGTGTAGAAAAGCTGCAGTCGCATTTGATCTGATTTCCACTGAACCTACGGCAGTTTTAATCGTCATCAGTTTGAATATTAATATTCATGTCGAATACATCCAGGTAAGATAGTCTAGGTCTTCCTCGGTACCTACATCCTTTCACTTTTGCATTGTATATGTTTTGTCATTCTTTTTCCCGACATTCTTCCTATATGCCCGAACGAACGGAGCATGTTGGAACTCTGTACTCTCTGCCGACCCAGCAAGGGATCGAGCGTGATGATATAGATAAATAGAGATAAAGATACATCCAGATATATTGTGAATGTCCTGAAGAGATATCCGTACCTATATGTATGTGTATTGCTTCCATTCGAAGGTAAAATTCTGCCACTTAAAGAATTTGCAAATTGAATACAACAATTTCCAAGATTTACTAGAGCAGGTGTTTTATAAAAATTAATCTGACTAAAGTTTTTTTTGTGTTTATTCTAGCAATCTTCACTACCACACATTTTGATATCCATATGTAAATAACCCAAGAAATAGTTTTATTGCAATAGGTACTAGCAAGAAGTTATAGTTTAATTTAACCGTTACATTCGACGCGTTTTATCAAATGAGTCGACTCGTTATTTTTATAGTCGACACAAAGTTTTTTCGCCAGATGTTTGAGTACTTCACTAAGTAAGGGTACCCGGTTACAACGTTAATATCGTTGGTTTCAGTTAGACGCCATATTTTTTGTAGACCCACTACACTTTTTTCATAGAACTAATACAATTTTCTTGTTCAGATATTTTACGCAAGCACTTTATATTCTTGATTGTTCGACATGTACATAAATTAATATTTAAAGAAAACTTTTATGATTGGCTAAAATAATTAAATTTTATGTAGAATTAATTAATTGGTTTATTTTATGAATTAAAACTCAGACGTGACTTTGAAGTCGCTTTCTAACTTTATTTAAATTTCAATGCCGATATTCGGTTATGACAACAATTGTCAACGAGAAGTTGTATTCTTTAGCATAGTTGGAAAATCAATATTGGAATTGTATTAATTAATAAGGATAATAAATCATCGTAGATTAAGTACAATCTTTAGTACATAACCTAAAAAATTAATGTAGTTTAAGATACAGTAGGTCAGAAAAAAACAAAAACGGCCGCTTCTTCATAGGTGGATAATACTGGATTGCGGTGCCGCGCAAAAAATTTTATTCAAAGATTTCTATACGAAAACACCGTTTTAAGTAAATGAAACACAAATTATTCATCATCTCAGCCTATACTTGTCCACTGCTAAACATAGGCCTCCCCAATCGCTTTCCAGCGTAACCGGTGCGATGCCACCTGCATCCAACGACATCCTGCGATTTTCACAAGATCGTCGGTCCATCTGGCAGGCGGCCGTCCTACGCTGCGCTTACCAATACGTGGTCTCCACTAGAATCTTTCTGCCCCAACGCCTGTCCGATCTTCGCGCTATGTGGCCAGCCCATTGCCACTTCATCTTGCTAATCCTGAGGGCTATGTCGGTGACCTAGGTTCTTCTACGAATCTCCTTATTCCTGATTCGATCACGTAGAAACCCCAAGCATAGCTCTTTCCATAGCTCGCTGAGCAACTCTGAGCTTTTTTATGAGACCTATTGTAAGAGACCACGTCTCTGATCCATATGTCATCACTGGCAACACACATTGACTAAAAACTTTAGTCTTGAGGCACTGAGGTATTTTGGATGAGAAGATGTTGCGCAGTTTCCCGAACGCTGCCCAGCCGAGTTGGGTTCGTCGATTTACCTCTCTCTTAAAGTTGGACCTACCTAACCGGACTGCTTGTTCCAGGTAAATATATTCGTCGACAGCTTCAAGAGTAGAGTTCCCAACGGTGAGGATGGTGGGTACGACATGGACATTAAACATTATTTTCGTTTTGTCCATGTTCATTTTAAGTTGTTGGGATATTCTGATGAGGTCACCGAGCATTCGTCCTAGATCTTCCAGCGATTCTGCTATGACCACAGTGTCGTCGCAAATCAAAGGTGAGTGATGTCTTTACCATTGATGTTGATGCCAAGTCCTTGCCAAGAGCTTGAAGGCGTCCTCTAAGGTGGCCGTAAACAGTTTCGGAGAAATGACTTCTCCCTGTCTTACTCCTCTTTTTATAGGGATCGCCTACGTGCACTGCTCCTGTACTCGGACTGACATGGTGGCGTTATTATACAAGCACTTCAACACTTCGATGTACCGATAGTCAATGCGGCATCGCTGGAGAGATCTAAGAACCGCCCAAGTCTAGAACGAATCTAAGGCTTTCTCATGGTCCACAAACGCCAAGCATAGTGGCCGATTATACTCCTCAGTCTTGTGTATAATCTGCCGCAGCGTATGTATGTGGTCTATGGTACTAAAGCCTTTCCTTAGCTGTGTGGTTCCCGGCTTAGAATTGGACCAACCCATCTTATCTCACAGGATGTCGTACAAGGCGACTAGTGTAGAACTGGGGAATGGGCAGCAGCGTTCTCCTAGATACTTCCACGACCATCGAACTGCGTTCTTCAACCCACCTGCCAAGCTTGGCTAGTAAGCCAAATCCCCCAATTATGAAAGAAAAATATAAAACCAGGCCCCTAGTCCCCGGCGGTCCTGTTCGTCCTAGCCATGGTACCAGCCATGATAAAGACAAGACATGGGTTGCTAAGAATCTCCGGCAGAGATTCGGCTACCACCAACATCACCGAAAATTGGCCCTGGTGACATACAACGCACGCACGTTGAGGACAGATGAGAAGCTAGTTGAGCTAGAAGAAGAGATAGACAAGATGCACTGGAGTATCGTTGGTTTATCTGAAGTCCGAAGAGAGGGCGAGGACACGATAACCCTAAAATCCGCCAACTTGTTTTACTACCGGGAGGGCGAACAGCAGTTTCAAGGTGGTGTCGGATTTATCGTCCACAAGTGACTCATAAACAAAGTTGTATCGTGGTTATGGGTGACTTCAATGCGCGGCTGGGCAAACGGAGCGATGATGAGTTGAGAGTGGGGCAATTTGGATATGGGCAGCGCAACCCCAGGGGTCAGATGCTGGCCGAATTTCTGGAGAAAGAGGGACTCTTTATGATGAACTCTTTCTTCCAGAAGCCGCCTCATAGGAAAAGGACCTGGATGAGCTCTGATGGTTCCACAAAAAATGAGATAGACTTCATCATGCGCACCAAGCGCCAAATATTTAATGATGTCTTCGTAATTCACAGGGTAAAAACCGGCAGTGTTCACGAATGGTCAAAGGCACATTAAATATTAATGTCAAAATGGAAATATCGCGTCTGATGAAGTTTACGCTTCGACCTTCTTACGCAAATATCCAAAACCCCGAGAACTTTCAACTGGAATTGTCAAACCGCTTCGAATTGCTAGACAGCAGCGCATCAGTGGATGAAATCAGCAATAGGCTGGTAGAGACGATCCATATGGTCGGATCCAAGTATTTTAAGCCCCACCGTAAAAATAGGTCTGAAAAGCTATCTGGCTACACCCGGAACGTTATGGCTGAGCGACGTTCCATGACGCTCAAAACCTCCGATAAGGCTAAGTTCTATATTCAGCTCAATGGACAGATATTGAAGTCCTTGCGACACGATTTACGGTTCTTTGATACAAGGCGTATTGAGGAGACCATAGATTAGAACAAGGGCTCCAAAGTGTTCGAAAGAGACGCGATTATTGGCCAAAGCCAGTTGACAAAGTTGAAGACGGAGGATGGAAAAGTAACGTCGAATAGGTCAGAGGTGCTCAGGGAGATAGAGAGGTTCTATGGGCAGTTATATACCTCAGTAGCTTAACCTGTTGTTGACTTGGTAAAATACCCAAGAGTCAAGCTAATCCTGCTTGTACGACATTAGGATGGCTCTAAAACAACTCAAAAATAACAAAGTGCCGGGCGAAGACAGAATTACCGCAAAAGCGGGCGGATCGCCGGTACTTAAAGTCCTTCAGAGGCTGTTTTCCGTCTTGCACGAAGGGAAACCGCCGGAAGCATCAACAGGGGTGTGGTGGTGCTGTTTTTCAAGAAAGGTGATAACATCTTATTGAAGAACTATAGGCCCATCACACTGTTGAGCCATGTTTATAGTTGTTTTCGAAAGTCATCACGAATCGTCTCGAACGCAGGCTTGATGACTTTCAGACTCCCGAACAAGCCGGTTTCTGAAAAGGCTTTAGTAGCATAGACAGAAATTATTAAGACCAAATCATTACCTTATACCTGGTTAAATGGAAAGAGTGACGCAAGATTAAATTAAGTCGATTATTCAATTTCGATTATTATATTTTATTGACACACATCACAGATTATAATCAAAACATAACATTTAGTTTTTAAAGTTATTGCATAGATCTGGATTGTAATCCAAAACATGTGCATTCAGCTAATTAAAATTAAGTAACTAACGACAAACAAAAAAAAGAATGATCAGGTACACAATGTAATGATAATATTACAGTGCATGACATTATATAAAAAAAATGATATCTTTGACAATTTTAATAAATTTTGCAAATTCAATTTTTCAAGAACAAAACTAACAACAATTGTTAAATTTTTGTTTAGTGTGATGTTAAACCAAGTGTATAAAGTCATTTTGTATTACATAGTACCAAATCAATTATTTTAAGATAGCATAGATGTGCGTGATTTGGCAGTGGTGGCAAAATCTTTTTGCAAATTCTTTAAAATCACACGAATAAAGCATGAAAACCTAGTTTGATAATAAAACTTAACTCATCGTAACGTTCACTGTTACCAACATATTCTCAAGTAGTAAATATGTGCCAAAAGTGGAAGTGGAAATTGTTAGGGGGTAAGTTTGAGAGGTGTCGGCGCGGCGCCCGGAGTGGTCGCGGCGTGCGAACTATGTCCTCGTTGGCTGGTGCCTCGACGGGGTATTTGATGACACCTTTAAGAATTTAGCAATATTATTACTTCTATAAACAGAAAATATCTTCGCCATGTGTAGATATTTCAGGTTGGTTGGTTTAAAATTTAGGTATTTACTGGTATTGTGTCGACGGTGGGTAATTTTTGTTCTTTGTGTTAAATATACACAAAAATATGTACTTTATTTTATCGTAGTATCAAATATTTGTCCTTTTTAACTTAAGAATATTGTAAGATGTAGTGCTTGCTTATAATATATAAACTTTTTGCCTAAAAATAGCTTATACTGGGATCTCCTGCAATGGTAGGATATAAATTGTTGACGACTTATGTCAACAATTTAAACGTTTGGTCAAGCGTTTTAAGGCATTTAAAAATACATTTTACTTCATTTAATACTATTACTACTGGGAAAGAACTTATTGGAACTCTGGGTTGCCTTCCCCGTTATCTGGATCTGGTGTGACTAAAAATGTTATTATTTAATTTTATTATTCGAATAGAAGATCTTGTTGAATGATATAGATAGGTTACCTATTCACACACGCACACACACATATATATATTATATTTAATAGCTGCCACAATTCCTCCACTAGTAAGATACCATTACAATTCCAATATCTTGAAGGGACTATCAAACAGTGTCAATTCATAGTAGCGGCGTCCTAAAAACGTGATATCACAAAGAGTATCGCGCTGGGCGAGGGGCCGGGAGGTCATGCCAGCCGCGGAGGGCCCTTCGCTTTGTTCCACTGGCAACAATGCCTCACCGAGGGCCCACTCCAAGGCACTTGTATCGGATGCAAGCGATGTTTCGTTGGTGTGGATTAGGGTCTGAGGACAGAGATGGATTTACGACTGGCTAGGGTAATTCTATAACACATTCTAAAATCTCCGAGAGTGGAGCCAAGCCAGAAAGGTTTGTAAGGATCATTCCTTGACGCAGGGCAGGAACGGAATAACAACTGGGACATACAATTTAGGAGGAAGATTTAGCCGAATTACTATGTGATTTGAATAGTGTCTAGTAAATCATAAGGATAATTTTATGATAATGACATCAGAGTTACGAGTATGCAAGAAATGTAACATTTAGACCATATCAAAATAGTTTTGAGTGACTTGTAGCGCCGTGCAACTACGATATTCTTGGCGTTCACCAAGGATAAGCGGCGTTCGGCTCAGCCGGTCTGAGATGGGTGACACGTTAAACCGTTTGTCCCACTTAACGTGGTAGTCGTTAAACCAACTAAGAAGCTTATATGCGACTTGATGAGCTCCAACAGCAGGTGGCAACAAACATGCCTCCACGAATCCGTGGTGGAACATGACAATCTTTCTTGCATTGATTTGTGAGCAATCGCCCAGTAGTGGGACTGTCTATGCTTATACTGTCAAATTTATTATTCATAATTATAATTTTAACATGGACGACTAAATTTTCCCTATTTTTTTTGAATCAGCAGCAAACATAACTCCTCAGCTGACGAGGCCCCTTCGAATTTTACAATCCTTATCTATTCTCATTATATTTTCATGAATCGAGTACCCGCGGCCACTAAATCCAACCCTGTTCTGGAGAGTAGTAATTATACGATATTTATGCGCGCTGCCCCACCCCGGTTCTCGTCTTGAGGACTTGGTAAGAAGAAAAGCGATACGAGTGTCGAAACTTATGAGTCATAATACTCTTTAGCTCAAGATTTTTTGTCATAAAGGATATTAATGTTGCGAGTAACGAACTACAAAGGGCTGTGTGATGTATTAACATAAAGCGTGTACAAATAAAATCTGCATGGAATTGTGTAATTACAATCCCATGTGGATATTATATGTATACGCTCGTAGCACTGCAGATTACGACATATAATGTGCTGGTAGTTAAGCTAAGTTAGAAGTCTTATGGGCGGCTTTATTAGTTCTATATGTACTTTCTGCGTGGATCGGATTAAGAAAAATGAAATTTCAAAGAAACCGGAATATGAATGATATTTGGACGGCTAGTACTCCACTTAGGCCGCGGGCCGAACTGTGTGCCAAGGTCGATGGGTGCAGAGGTCTTAGAACATCAAAAGCCTGAAATATTCGGTAAACCGCGATAAAACTAGTAAAAGTTAGTTAACTAGTAAAAATTTAATGGTGTCAATATGATTTAATAGCCAAAAATCATTTATTTGTAGGTCGAAAAAACACTTCCAGAATATTTATGTGAGCTACAAGTATATTATTTATTCAAGCTTATGTAAGCTATAACCTAAGTAACGAGCATTAGTTTAAAAGTCTTTGTTCTTTCTTTTTTTTTATAAAATTGTCATGTACCACCAAGCTAGTAATTATTAAAATTGTTAATCACACCGTAAACCGTAAAATTCTTAGCGAAATACATTGTAACAAAAACTTACATTCCCCAGCCCCGAGCTACCTAGTGTAAAAAGTTTTCATTAAATTTAATTAATTTCAAGCGTTAGGTGTTTCCGTATTTGCCATAACCACTGCGTCGCGTACGCGTTACTTTGATTATTTAATTCTCATAATATTTAAAAATAAATGTAGTTTTCATTTTATAGCAAAAACTGTGTTAGGTACCATAAGTTCAAATTAGCCAAATCAATCTACTTCAATCCGGCTTAGTAGTAATGTTTGCTAACTTAATCATTGAATAGATTGAGTCAGTTGTTTAATTACCAGCTTGTAATATTGAATGTATGTTTTTTCCTGTGATTAGACCAAACGAAATTAACAAAAGTTCTCTTTTAGGATAGGACATCCTTACATTCATTTTCATTTACTTTGTCTCTATAAACCTTCTAAAAAGTCTATGGTACTTGAAGAGCTTGTTAAAACACTGAAATATAGCTTCCATTCTATATTGGTTCCTTTACTATATATGTTTAATTTCGCTTTCCTCTTACAGATCAAACGAAGAGGATACCAAACGAAACAAATCAACATACAACAATACGAAATGATTAAACATTAAAAAAAGCATAAATATTTAAATGTCTCTCCACCCACGTCGGTGCTATCTAGAATAGGCCGTCGAGCCTCCTCCGTGCGAGTACAAAGTCCAGCTAACCACCGGAAGACGCGGGCCTCTTAGCTTTGTTGTAACAATGAAAAGGAAATGTCTTTACCATTTTTCCAAGGTTCATACCACTGAATACCTGCCCATTTGATAATTCAAAGCGGCCTCCGTAACAACGTGGATTTTCGGGATTATTACCGGCAAACAGTAAGAATTATTTATAACTGACTTTGCTTCCGAAGTGCTTAACAATAAAACCGCGTAATCTGCGCAGGTAACGTAATTAACACTTGGGTTGTATGCATAAATTACTAACTAATCACTCGTGTAAGGTGGTGTGAGTTACGATTAAGCACTGTTAATTTATTTGCGTAATTTTATATATTATCACTTACGTACAAAAGTAATTTTCCTGTTTTTTTTTTCTATTCGAAGGCGTAGCAACGGAAAATAAAGCCTAAAATAGGTCACTTCTATTCCTCGTACATTACCAACGTTTAGGTGAGTAAGAAAAAGGTGAATAAATTTTCCTTACTATTTCTCATTATCTGGGGTTGACGTAATATTTCTCCATCGTAAGTATTTTCATGACCAGCCGCCTATCCCTCATTAATCCTTCTCGGAGTATAGAAGTAAGCTGGTTAGGTCTATGAATATCATAGATTCTAATGAGTGTTGTCCAGTTTGTGAGAACCAGTTCAAGCCAAACATGATTTCATGCGATGTGGCTCCAGTCAGAGTACTACCTAGCTTGCAGTACAGCTATGTGCGGTTTTGTTTTTTTTCCTTATATATTCCTCTGGCATGAGTCAGGAACCTGTTTTTTAGTTTTTACTTGTATATTTGTGTTATATATATTCTCTCTCTCTCTTAGGCAGTCTTAGTTATTTTTATGCAATATTTTGTTGTTGTCCGGGTCTTCCGGTCGGTGTTCAAAGCATTTCCGTATGGTGTCTATCCTTGCAGAATTGTGGACATGCCGTGACTACATGCAGGACGTCCTCCTCCGTCTCGTCGTCACACACGCAGCACAGCGTGTCCGTATGTGCGGTATTGGTTGCTGGATAGACATCTTATTAGGGTCTCGCACTTGTGCCTGGCATTAAGCTGATCTGGATACTTATTTGGCTCAGCCGTGAGACACATACTCATGTGTGTTACTTGGTTGTGTTCCTTTTTTGTATTTTTGTTCCTCATGAGTATTTTTTTGAGACAATTTTAATCGTTCGTACGTTTCGTAATTGTATGATTCAATTGCTGATGTGTATGTGTCATATCAGCTAAATATCGCGTCTCTAATGCTGTGACGATTAAAATTTCTTTCTTTCTTCTTCTTCTCTTTCTTCTTATTATTCCAGTTCACAAATTGGTGCTGGTGGTGTTGGGGTAGAATAGTAATAGAATTTACCCTACCGCTGTAGGTAAATTATATTCTGCCCCAGACCAGATATTTACAGTACAGTATTACATTAATACGATGTAATAAGTTCATTAATAAAGATTCTCTTCGTCAGCACATGTAACGGAGTACATGACCATGAACAAGAAATCAGTAATTGTCGATTTTCAAACTGAAAGGACCGTAACTTAGGAGAGCCACGTGTTCAGGGGTCGTGCGCAATCGTGCAGGACGGTGTACCATTATTGCAGTGGCACTAATTCTGTGCCACCGTACACCGCCCGGTGTGCGGGAATAAAGGAGCCAGAACAAAAAGGACATTCCTTTAAAGTTCTTTATTTCAAGGGATTGTGGCGGTAAAGTGCGGTTTAATTGCATGGTAGAACTTGTAGTTTAGCACTTTTATTTGTATTCGATGAATTTAGATTTAGAGTTCGCGAACGAAGTCCGAGGTAGTGAGTTTTATAAAATAATAGCAATGGTTTAGTTAGTTTTACTTGATATTTGAGACTAGCCTCACATTGATTTAGCTTATGATGCATTTCAAAGATTTTATTCCACTTGTTCAAGTAGGTTGAATACTGAAATAGTGTACGAAATATTATGTTAATGTAATTTATGAGGTAAAATTTTTCATACAAAGGAAAACTTTACGGCAACATAGAAGTATTCGGAAGCTTTATATACGAAGACGTATAAAATGCAAAAAATATATTTACACAGGGCTGAAGCGATGTTAAAAAGTTGTCGTGCGTGCGATACGACATTGTTCTGGAGTATAGCGTTTGTCGTAAAAATTCCTTAAAGTTTCCTGTGTGCACTCAAATGCGGCTAAGTTGGAAGGGGTGAGCGAGCCCGCTACCGCGCTTGCTGTCGCCCCCGCTCCCTCTTGCTTCCATATAACCAAGCCAATAAAACTTTTACTGCTCGCTATGATTTTAGAAATATATTGTGAGATGAGTTTTATAAAATTCTTAATTTATTCAAGTCAATTTTGAATGAATTCGTCCACTGTTTGCCGTTCCCGACTTAACTTAACCACGTGATCCAGTTTTTTGTCGCTCATATCTTTTTCTCTAACAGATTCTTTGGGAATGATTAGTTGTATCAGTGGTCATAAAGTTTATCCGTTGTTTACTTACCTATATGAAAATAATATTAAAGAGAGAGTGCCATTTATTTTTTTCTTTGTCGGAGAATGGCTGCATAAAAAACTATGTATGTTTATGACACCAAACAAGTTTGTTATTAATTACGATAATACTCGTATATAATTATTGTGCAATGTCTGTTTTGTTTACAACCTGTGCTGTGTGCTGTGATCTACTTGAAGTATGGATGTTGGATTAGATGTTCTATCGTGTTCCGAAAATCACAGTACATTTTCAAGAATATTTGAATGAAGTTATTTCGGACGCTGGTGTTCAATATCTATTTATGGACTAAGACTAACTCTGGGTAATATGAAAGGACTCGTGCTCATGTCACATGACCACGGGTTGCATTGTAAAATTCACGTGGAAGAGCATCTGGTAAAACTAATAAGTACATAACACCTTTATTTAAATAGTGGGATGGTAGAAAAACCCGCATCAAATAATAAGGCTTAAGTATTTGAATCAGTATTAGTTTACAGCTAAATTATACCTAGTACTTGTAAATGTAAAAGTACATTTGCTAATAAGGGAAAAGGTGGACGATCTTGTCTCCAAAATGGAGTTTTTCTTCACAAAGAAAACATTTTACCTGTTTATATTTTGGATGTTTGCGGGGAGGGAGGGAGATAGTGGGGGAGTGTGTGGGAGGGATGAGATAAGAATCAAATAGATGTTGTTTCGCTGCATGGCGCTCTGTCGCACGGGGCATATGCATGCGGTGACAAGTGGCCACCGTGTCTTGACACTTGCTACGAAGATGGGCCGTCGAGATTATCCTGTTAACAACTTCGGTAGCTTTGCATTAATAGCGCTAAATTGTGTGCTTGGAAATGAATTCTGGTCCTAAAAACTATTCGTTTGTTTGAGAAACATAAACGAAGTAGCGAGTTTATTATACACCACAAAAAGTTAGTTTAAAGAATATTATTTTCAATCGACTTTAACCGATTTTCGTACATGGATCCGTTACCAAACTATTTTATCATTTGTAGTTCTTCTTTACGATAACAATCGTCGTAGTTTTATGCATCAATATTGCGTTTTTGGACTTCTTATCGATTAATTAATTAAATTCTTGTCCAGAATTGAGTACTGATTTATATTGTAAACTTTTCATCTTCTGCCTACCCCGCGATAGATCTGGCACGATTATTTATATAGATAGAGTTCTGATATTTAAATGCGCTGAGTTATAGTATTACCATAATCAAATTTATCTATTTCGTATTTATTTCACGTTTTATCAAAACCATTCGATCGTTGTATATTTTTCACCTGAAGTATGTTTCGGCTGACGTAACAGTCATGAAACGTATTTTGGCAGAGCGATAAGGAAATGACACAAAGAAAACAAACTACAGTCCGCCGCGGCCGAAAATTTGTGCAGGCGCGCGGACGCGGGAGCTGGCGCGGGGGCGGGCGCGGCAGAGATAGCGATGTTAAAGTTATTGGAACGGTGTCAGAGATCGCTCGCAGCGGATATCTATCCTTTGCGTTCTCCCATTATTATTTGGACGACGAAATCAATATAAAACATGCCGAAAAGTATTCATTTTAATTAAGTAGCCTTGTCTTACTGAAACTCAATTAGTGCGGTAAGAATTTCTAAATAGTTTGAAAGCTTTTTAATTGAATGTTAGGCCTTAATTATAAATTATTGATTAGAAATTATTGGGGCACTCATAATTTACTTATAAGTGAATATTGTTTTATTCAACTAGTTTTTAATGAAGTAGAGAACTGAAGATAAATACAGATATTTTGTAAAATACACCTCACGTAATTTTTCTTACTATTTCACACAAAGAATTGTTGAAAACGGAAAAAGGTTTTTACAAAAATCCATCGAGCTACAGCGGTCAGCTAGGAAAATCGCTAGTGGCGCGCACTGAGCCTTTGTCCAGTACCGTTAAAGAAAGAGCTATAATAGGACAGACATTTGTAAGATTGCCTCCACTCGTAACCCAGATCGATATATCGCGGGCATTGTGTATTCACCGGGCTGTTTCATAGGTTGGAAATGAACGGACACGCTACCCGAACACGATTGACGTATTATCGTTATGTCTCGAAATAGCCTTCGCAGAAACGACTCCGTGGAACGGCCCATTTAATTCAACAGACAATGTATAGAGTGCAGAGCGACGATTTGTCAACAAAATGAATTTCAACAAAGGGCGTATTCATTCGAATGGCGACTTGTTGTACGAGACCGGTTTTAATTTCATAAGTCGTTTATCATAATCAAGGCGAGGGTGGAGTCCAACCCATGTCAGTGTCTGGAGAAAACGTCACATACCTGGTCGGACAATGTGGACATTTTGTGGACACGGCCTTGCCGAACTCGTTTAGGCTATTTAGATTTCGATTTAAATGATTTAGATGGATATTGTTATGCGACGAAATGGTTTATCGTTAGTAGTCACCCTTAATGATCAATGGTGAGGCACAGGCCAGTCTTTAAAGGGAATAAGATTCAGAGAGCTTAGCACGAAGATATTGATGTTAATGTGACGCTAGCGAGATTGCTATGCCATCCTTGTCACACTGAAAATTTACTAAATAAACATGAACGTGACAGTATGATTATTCGCTAGCGTCACGCTAACGTCAAAGTTTTCGTGCTACGCCGGGACCTGAGTCCCAGTTTTAATTTGCATTTAATTTAATTTTATTTGCTTTCTCTGTCGCAACAGAATAGAGGGCAACACAAGGCTACTGTTCTCTTTGAGGTTCGGTAATGGAAAGGTTTTATTTACAGAATCAGAAATATTCCGTAACCCATGCCGGGATATTTGAAAACCCTTTTATAGGTAGTGCTATATCGTAAAAAGTGACCTTTGAAGTAAATACTATTAGTCATCATTGAACCTACCGGCTCACGTGGGCTGATTAAATACATTTTGGTGTGGGTATTTGAAATTCGTATGGGGTAAGTATTCCTAACTCCTTTGGAAATACGCTCGTTAAAATGTATGGACCTAAAATACTTATAAAAAGAAAAGAAATATAAATTGGTACTGATTGATTGGAAGAGACCTACATTCTGTATGATGAATGTGAAGTATCTAGTTTACCTACTTATATTTCAATTAATAATGTTTATTCGATATTCACTTTGACCTAATTCTCACCCCTCAAAAACCAGTCAGGTATTACAAAAATGCGAAGGCAAATTAAACTACCCAAAAAGTGTTCCATTTTCAGTATCCCACGTGAGAACGGGCACACCATTTCATCATTGGAACCTCGAGGTATATGGTTAAATAGTTGGCGTGCGACATCTCCAATCTAAAACGCCCTACTCGGCACTCCACGAGTCGGGAATGCAATCTTCGCCCCGCGCTGGGGCTGCGTGCTCTCTATTATCTCGATAATGGTACACCGGACCTTAGCTGATACAGACTAACTATCTACGCAAGTGTGAACCTTCTCCGAATATGTATAACACTGTTTCGGGAGAATTTAATTTAGATCCCCCTGTATCTCGATCGAAGTACTATCAATTATTCGAATGTGTGATTGAACTAAATGTAAGGTTGTAAAGAATGGTCGGTTTCCGCGAAATTTGTCGTCAATAAGTTGATTAAAATGTGCTTCGAATAATGATCGTGTTTTTGTAACAGTAAAACATTTTTAGGTTTTGTTTGATTTAAAAAAAATAGTCCCACATCACTGACTTAAGGGGATAGTTTGGGGACAGTAGGAATTATTTCTACATCTTGAATGCGTCTACATGCAAGAAATTACCATACAGAAACACGCTTACTGAAAAAAATATCTGTATCGAACTCACGACAACTCATTTCAGTGAGCAGAGTGGCCTATGCTTTTGATCACTGGACAAAGCCGTTGTCAAGTTGCATGCCTCATATTTTGATATACTTATCGCAATTTTTGCTACTTCTAGTTTTGCATTCTGTTTGCAGTGTAATCCAGGTGCTTCTACATACTCCTATCTACATATTTGTTATGCTATGTCTCACTTAGGGTCACAGGGATCGAAACTGGTACTGCACCTACAGGCCTGGTACTGCACCTGCACCTTCAGTCTTACAACTTATAGGTCCTTTTTATATATCTCATTTTGTATGTATCACAACTAGGTGGTTTTAGGCTTTTAAATTTGCCCATGTCACTGTTTTGTCCTGTGAATTTACCTACTTTGCTTGGTTCAACTGCACTAAGAGAATGTGGTTTGGTGCGTAAAATGTCATAAACGCAAAATGACAGGTGCTATGTCGAAAACGCAAAATGATAGTTTAGCAGAATGACAGATTTACAGAATGCAGATTAACACAATGACAAATTCGTATTATGACAGATTTACAGATAAGTATACAAGGTGTTTACCGCTAATTAACGCTAGATGGATGTCTAACGTTAGTAAGCGGTGTCTAAGTACATCCCGATTAGATAATTGCTTCACCAATTCAATACGAAAACTACATTTCCAAATTTTAGTTTTTTACCCCCTTTTTAAGCACTTTTATACCCCACTTAACAATGAAACTTGTACGTGTATGTGATAGTATTGAGAAATACGTTTTAGAAATGCATTTGAAATCTCCGTATTGTTTTGATTTCAGAGTACTTAGTTTGGTATTGTGCACTAAATGGGTAACAGCATTTTTGCAAATTAATAAAAATGTGAGATACATTCAAAATTAATGGAATTATTTCAGTTCCCGATTTAGAACAAACTACTTTCAGGTCTTGTGTTAATTATGTTATAGCTTAGATATGTATGCCACTATAAATCAATCCACCATAACAGTTGTTAAATATTTGCTTGTAAAACTATGTCCATCGAAAATTTCACAAAAACGATATAAATTTATATTGCACTTGTTCAAACTGTTGACTCAATTCATTTTTTTCGCCATAGCAAACTACACCATGGGGAAAACCATGGCATGGGGGTCTCAACGATCGAAATCTAAATAATAAAGATCGCAAACCTCCCCCTGCAGGATAGGCTTAGTCGTACAAAATTGGAGTAATAAAAGAGGAATGCTCGCAAAAGTTTTGCAATAAAGCCAACAAGTATCGACTGTTAAGGAGTAAAGAGTTCGCCGGTGCGGCTCACACGAGGGCATGTTGTTGTGTGTTATCAGCACAACAATTTCATGTGTATCTTGTGGAGGATTTAGTAACGTGCGTGTACTTAGCAGTGGCTTTATTGTAGCATATATAGAAATTCAACGTTTTATTTAGTATAAATTACAGCTATTTTTTTCAAATATTTTTGTAATGAAAGAGCATGACTTAATTTGAGCGTAGCCTACTGGGGTCACTCGATCGTCATGGGTTGGAGCCCCGCACAGGATATTTTTTGTGTGACTTACCACTTTCTTTTAAACTGAGTGTTATGTCGTATCCATTATTAGAAGGTTATTTCTAAAATTTACAAGTTCAATAATATATGATTATAAATAGAAATTAATTATATTGTCTTATTTGAAGATAATCATTTCAAATTACCAGTGATCATAGCACTAAATGTATATGAGGGAAAGGTAGCAAATGTGTTAGAAGCACTTAGTTCATTTTAAGTTCTTTAAAAGTATCTCTGCATGATGAGACGCAGGTATGTGTATGACTTTTGCGAATATCCTTGTAGAGATATTGCTCCGAGAGAGCAGTCTTACCAATAAGCAATATACAGTTTGCATGCTGTAAGATTTGTGTTTATTTGACGAATACATAAAGGAATGATGACGAATACCTGAAGAATATATATAAATTTTAGTAAAACCGAGTGAAAGCACAAGTACAAATATACAGGTATACTATACACACAAACCAATTTGCAAGATGAATTTTATTCCACACATGAAAACTACTCATATAGCATTCGTATCCATAGATCTCAAAGTTACATATCAGTAGAATGGTATAGAAGTTGGATGATATTCCGACTTTTGGCTTACGTTCGGAATGTAGGACGCATCTGAGTGGACTGGATGAAATGAGTAGCATGCCAGACAGGTGCATCAACGAAATTAAACTGATAGCTACGACAGACGTGGCAGGAAATTGTTTAGCACGACGTTCGTACATACTACCCATACGGTTTTAGAAAATATACATTATACATAAACACAAGTCGCGCATAAATTTGCCAATTAGGTATGGGGTGTGTACTTTGTGCTCTCGTATTTAATGTCATAGGGGCCGAGCCTGTTGCCATTTGAAATTCCCGCCGGCGGTTGGGATTTATCGTCAACTTTACTACAAACCACTAGACCAACGAGGAAGTCAGAAAAAATATAAGCTGAATCATACAAAAGCTTTACTGAGAATGCAAAATAATAATTGATTTAATGTGTAAGAATAATTAAATTGCTAGAAGCTAAGAATTGCTAAGTGGTTTAGCAAAATATGTGTAATAACTATGAACTAATCAAAAATGTAATAGTCGGCTTATGGAAATCATATGTGTATTACTAATATAAAATGACGTATTCTCCCGTGTTCGGCTTTTGCCTTCCAATACAATAATAATAATTAAACAGTCACGTCTTTGCTATATACTGTCCATGGTAAATGCCTCCTCCTTATAAACAAAACGTAATAAAACAAATAAATAAACTATATCATCCACAGATTCCAATATCAACCGTAGCAGACCCTTAATCAGATTACAAAACCAAATCCGCATTAGAGTTGAAAATCGTTCATCGGCCGCCCATATTTGAACACGCCCTTTGTAAGTATGCTCTAATGAACCTGGATAGACAAATTAAACAATCCCATAGTAACGAGGCTCGTTCCAAAGACGCTAACGTTTTTCGGGAGAGTTTCACGTGGGAAATAATTACATGGTGTCTGTGACGTATGGCCGCTATTTAAGCCGGGCCCAAAGACTAATAGCGACGATAAACACTCGCAATTAAAGCATTGCTACGCGACGCACGCTTTTCTTTACGCCTGCCGTAATAGAGATTTGTAGAGCGCCCGTTTGCTTCGAGAATTGCGGCATGTAAAATTTGTTGAGGACCGCCCGTTGTTGTTAGTGCAACGAGTAATTGCTGCCGCGGCAGTGTTTGGGCCTCGCGTTTTATAATGGGGGTGTATGCTTTTAAATAATTTTGTTGATCTATTGGACTTTTAATGAGTACAATTTCTAGTATAAGAAAATGTCATTAGCTGCAAGCAACAAATCTAGGGTCTTGGGCATAAACAATATCAGTCTATGACATGCCTACGCGTTGGTTTGGGTTAAGCTTTACCGAAATTAATTACTAATAAAAAGTTTTTTATACAATACATTTGCAATACATTTTTTATACAATACATAAATGCGCCCCCGTCGCGCTGTGTCGGCAATGTGGCGAAACCTTTATGCACGCAAGGCTTAGGTTTAGTCGTACCTTTATGTTATACCTTTGGCCTTGTTAATTATTTTTGCACTGATGTTTTTGCGAACATGCGTGTACGCGTTCTTACCCTATTATTACAAGTACCTACTTAAACTAATTTTCAGTAGTATATTTAAGAAGAAAAATAACGTGCTTCAGTACAACTATTTAATAAAACAGTAGTTATTTGTTAGTGAGTGTAATTCGTGGGAACTTACAGGCTTCATATTCGCTAACCAACGCGGCACGTTACAAGAACTTGGTGAAATGTTCAGTTAATCGTATTCCAGTGGCATACAGAACACGATCATTTCACGAAGTTATCGTAACGCACGTTTAGTTATAGCGAATAAGGGGCCAGGTTCGGTTCCTGCTTGCTTACAATTCGGTTTTAAACTTCCGTTACCGTAACAGGAATCTAACAGTTCGCAGTACATTTAGTTCAGTTCTACTTGAAATTGAGAAGTTTGTGACGCTGTTGCTAATGTATTATAGGTCATATTTAATTACATGTTATTAGTAATTTTTAAAATAACTATCGTGTGGTTAATATCTGCGGCCGAAAGGCTATTTGGCTTTACCAATTTTTTTTGCATATAGCTTACACCAATTAAACTTTTTAAAGTCGATATAATTATGCGAAACACATGAACAATATTGTTTTTATTAGCCCTATTAGGAAACTGTCCCACTGTTGGGCACGGGCCTCCTGTCAAACTGAGAGGGTTTAGGCCATAGTCCACCACGCTGGCCCAGTGCGCGTTGGCGAACTTCACACACCTTCGAGAAACTCTTAGACATGCAGGTTTCCTCACGATGTTTTGCTTCACCGTTAAAGCAAGTATTAGTTAATTTAATACGCACATGCTTTCGAAAAGACAGAAGTGCGTGCCTGGGTTTGAACCCGAGACCTCTGACTTTGCAGTCCAACGGTCTAACCACTAGGCTATCACTGCTTGAACAATTTACTGAAACTTATTTAGTAGGAAAAGAAGGAAATGTAGAATATATGCATTGCTGTCCTTTTTTTAAAAAAATAGTAGTAATGTTGAAGATGGATAAAAATAAACTCCGTCATACTTATCTATCATTCATCATCGTCATATATATCATATTTCATCGTCATATTTTTCGAGCGGGATTGGCCGGGGAGTTCTGCGTACATCCACTATTAGCCATTCCTAATATAATATATATAAATAAGCAATGAGCCAATTAAAAAAATGCCATCATACCGGGCACAATTCCAGACTCCGAATTTATATTATTATATTATAGATATTATGATATTGCCCTTCTTCTCCACAGGAATGACATTCCGAAGTGGTGGTAGAGTCTTTGTTACTTTTCTGACGATTCATAAATATTATAATGGTTTATATGAATAAAAAATATCATGATTCTGATACTGGGATGCTTTCGATGGAAAAACTTAATTGCGTCCGACATAGGATTTAAATCCAGGACCTTGTGATCGATTAAACCCCTCTAGACCAACGAGACCGTTAGTCAGTTGAATATAGTACTGCAGAATTTGCCAACGTTTATAAAAGTTTTGTTTTTGTTCACTATATCATCACGCTAGCTCCCTCGCAGGGTAGGCAGAGAGTACAGAGTTCCAACAGGTTCTTTCCTTACATACCTCTCTGGCTTCCTCCACTCGCATAGTTCGTCTCATACACGCTTGCCGGTTACGGAGACTCTTGACTTGCCCTTCATATATAAGATAAGACTCGGTTTATTTGGTCGTGGTAAGATAGGTTAACAAAATCTTTATAGTGCTACAAGGATATTTTGGCCCGTGGATGACATTGACAGGGGGGCGTTGGTGTGAAATTAGGGTTAGCATTTAGTAAAATTTTCCTACTCCCAGGGAAATATGCCAAAAGGCGGGTCCGCATCGTTACTAATTAAAAAAAGGACTTGGGTAAATTTCATAGAAAATGGCAACTCTACGACTGTCGTGAAGTGACAATTGACTTGATGACAGCGTTAAATCTGATTTTGGCCGCAGGCAAAAATATCCTTGTATGACTGTACTACCTTTTCGGTTACCACACGTGTCCACCCGCCCACGAATATAGGTATTTTCCAAAAAAGAACCCATAGTAAACCAAAAGTATATAAACATAGCAAATTAACACCGTCACGCCTATATTCCCTAGAGGGGGTGGCAAAGGTGTACTGAGTACACCCACGTTTTGCCGACGATGTTAGGTCCCATGTAATAGGGGGCGAGCCTATTGCCATATACCGGGCACAATTCCAGGCTCCGGACTCATACTGGGAATTTTTCGTTAGAAAAACTACATTTGTCCGACCTAGGATTTGAACCCAGGACCTCGTGATCACAAAGCGACACGCTTTGCCACCAGACCAACGAGGCAGTCACCAGACCAACGAGGCAGCCACCAGCAAATTAATTTACTAGAATATAAATAAAATAAATAACCAAAACCGCAAATACGAGTACGACACATAAGGAAAACGAACGGTTTACGCATTGACGCCGTTTATTGGTTAACACAATAAATAAATAAATAATACAACCACATTCCCCTATGCATTTATTTTTCCTCTAACCCGTCGCCAATCGTGTATTGTACGTATAAAGCGAATCCTTGATATCGCGCCTATACTAATTCTATGAAATATGTGCTATTTAGCGGATTTATAAGGAAGTATAATTCTCCCCCTATCACATGGGACCTAATATCGATGTCAACAAGTAGGTGTAGACACTACACCTTGGAACATAGGCGTTACGGCATGTATAATTTATAAAATAATTCTTAAAAGACCTTTTTAAAAACAAGCATTTATAGCAAATATACAGCGATGATACGAGTATCTTGCTTAGTTGGAAAGTTCCTACGGCTTTTTTACTATCCGGGTCTAGAGTACTTATCAAGACCAATCCAACGAGCCCAAACACGGCGGGGTTATATTCAGTATTTAGATGGTTCCATTGGCCACCTTTCGGCATCATCATCAGACCCGAACACTATCTGGTTGTATAGTATTTGTCAGTACCAATCTAACAAGATTAAACACGATAAGGTTACGTTGTATGATTCACATGTTCCCATGGTCACCCTCCGACTCCATCATCAGACCAGCTCCATGTTACCATATTATTTATTGCATTGTCACCGAACTTCCACACGTATGCCAAATTTCAGCTCAATCGGATACCTGCAAGTGCTTGAAAAGATTTTAACCGGAAAGACGGACAGACAGACACACGCACATTGCTAGTTAAATAAAAGCTGAAAAAATGTCATCAAGCTTATATTCCTCAAGCGGTACAAGTGACAGGTTCTTTGTGCACCAACATTTCACCGAATACATAAGGTGTACCCCTTGTACCTAAAAGGGTGTCTCTATTGCTATAATTACTACAAAATGCTACTGAAAATTAGAAAAAGTTAATTAACTTTTTTTCCAACCTAGGATCTGGTGACCTTTAACTTTATAGGATTTCAATATTTGGTCGACCAGGAAAACTCTCTGTTTTCCTCTGATTTTGTACAGATTGCCTTTTTAAAGCGACCGTATCTGGATTCCATAAGTGAATACGAGCAAAGCTTCATCAAGGTGGAAAGGAAAAAGAAGCCTCCTCGACAAAACCGGTGTGGGACTGCGCCGGCCGATGATGGCATGCTCCTCCGTTCAGCAGTACCAACGACGCTGCTGTACGTGTCACGGTTACATTACACCACCAAAGCCGATGACATTGTGGAGTATGCCTGTAACAAGACCATGTACACTCTGAGGGTCGAGAAGCTGAACTCGCAATACAATACGACGTTTAATTCGTTTGTGGTGCGAGTTCCCACTGACAAGCTGGAGACCTTCATGAGTGAAGAGTTCTGGCCGAAGGGTTCTTCTTCAGATTTCGTGGGAGACTGCGAGACGCCCCTGCACAGCGCAACATGTCGCCGAAATTACATGTTACTTAGGTTATAAGTTTAATATATTATATGTATGTTAGTCTGTAAGGTATATATTATATGGGCCTGTAAATTGTACAATTTCTGATACCTGAAATAAATAAATTATTATTATGTATATATTCATTTCTTTTTCTTTTTTTTTTATTTTAAAAACGTAGCCCCACACTAGGATTTATTCCTGTGTCGTGGGTGCGTTTACAAACATGAAAATTCACAAACAAATACCCAGACCGGAACAAATAATTGTGGATCACACAAAGATTTGTCCCGTGCGAGAATCGAACCCGTGACTATTCGACACAGTGGGCGGAGCAGCTCAAGCTCTTAACCACCGCGCTAAATCGTCCGTCAAGTCCGTTTAATTCATTAAGTATAATTTCTTATAAAATATATATAAAAATACAAAATACAAATATTCTTATATATTGTATAAAAAAAAATGTGCTCCACCGACAGCAAGGTCTACGACCCAAGCACCGGCGGTCAGGGCTCCAAAGAGAGGAACCTCCTCACATTGCGCGCCGTGTCCAATATTACTGCCTTCTGTATCTGACCCTTCACCCAACCGCCTAGCGAGAGCTTCTCGAGGTGTTTATCGAAGCTCTACGCTATAAGGCCGTTGACTGAAACGACTATCGGAATAATGATAGTTAAATCAACATTCCACATGTCGGTAACCTCATGGGCCAGGTCCAAATATTTAGATAATTTGTCTTTTTCGGCCTTCACAAGGTTCTCATCATGCGGAATGGTGACATCAACTAGCATTACACGACGCATCGATCGATATATTATTACGATATCAGATTTATTGGCTACAATAGTCCTGTCCGTGATAATAGATCGATCCCAGTAGAGTGTGATATGACCACTTTCGAGAAGTGGAAAAGGCTGGTACTGGTAGTATGGTACTTCATAGTCCACAAGGCCATATTTAAGAGCAAGTTGCTGATGGATTCTTCAGTTTCCCCAAAGAGGTGGCTGAAGCGTAGCCAGGTCACGGAAGCGAGCTGGTCTACATCAGGCCCTGTAAGAGCCTGATAGAACCGTCCGTGCAGCTCCTTGCCATTCCATATGGTTGTGCGGTCCGAAATACTTAATACCTGGGGCCTTCGCCAGTTCCTGTTTGCCAAGGAAAGCGGTGCGGAAAGTACTGTCTGAGACTGTACACCTCGCGGTTGTGTAGTGTCTTAGCGTTTAAAAACCCCCGACCACCGCACTTCCGCGGTATGTACAACCTCATAACAGACGATTGCGGGTGATGCATACGATACGCTGTCAGCAATCGATGGACCTTTCTATCCAGGGCATCCAGTTCAGACTGAGTCCACCTTAGTATGCCAAAAGAGTAAGTAAAAAAAGGCATGACCCAACCATTGGAAGCTCGGACCTTATTTTCACCTGATAGAAGGCTTTTTAACACTTTTATCAGGCGGCTAAAGAACCGATCTATCAATGATTGTTTCATATCCTGTTCAGCTATAGTTAAGGCTTGGGACATACCAAGATACTTATTGGAATCCATTTCAGAAAGAGACCTGAGGGATAATTCTTCAGAGAGTTGCAGATTGGAAGAATCTTCAATTCTCCCTCTTTGTACATGGATGACCGACAACTTGTCTACTTTAAACTCCATTCCGAAGTCGTTGCTAAAATTGCCGGTTATTTTGAGCAACTCCATCGGGTCTGTTTTCTTTGAAGCGTACAACTTGAGGTCATCCATGTATAGTATATGAGATATATGCTCACTCTCCCTCCGCAAATGGTAACCTAGCTTTGAATCTTTAAGTATACCACTTAATGGATTCAAAGCTAAGCAGAACCACAAAGGACTCAAACTGTCACCCTGAAAGAAACCCTTATCTTTATCAAGTTCGACGAACCAGAAAGGCCTCCACATCCTGTGTGATGAAGAACTGTGGTCCACTGCCTCATACACGAACTGAGGAAAGAGCATAGCGCCGGGTGTACTCTGCACAGCTCTAGTACCCTCCCCAGCCATGTATGAGGCACCGAATCATAGGCCATCTTATAGTCAATCCAGGCCATGGAGACATTCTTTCTGGATCGTCGCACATGTTGGCAAATGGCCATATCAATGAGGACCAAATCCTTTGTACCCCCCTTACATTCATTCTGAGTAGATGATAGAATATGCTGTGCCTTAAGTTGATTATTGATTTTTATTCTCAGAATGGATGTAAGGAGTTTATAGATCGTAGGTAGACATGTAATCGGTCTATAATTTTTAGGTTCCGAAGTACTACCAGATTTGTGATTCAAGTGAGTGACACTTGATGTCATAAAGCTAGGGAGCAATCGCAATTCAAGAGCTTTTTGGAATTGAGTCGCTAGACGAGAATGTGAGCCCTGGAGCCTCTTTAGCCAGAATGCGTGCAGTCCATCCGACCCCGGACTTTTCCAGTTCGGCGCCGCACGAACCGCACAGTACTTGATCCGATAGTCGTTGCGCAGTAACGGCGACAGTCGGGTGAAGCCCCTGAAACAGACAATAATTTCGGACGGTAAGTGGTGAGGATGGTTCCTCCCTCTGTAGCACCATAGTAGGCCCGCATGACACTCAGATTTAATTTCGGAGTCCATCTCATGCGGCGCACTACACCACCGGTAGCAGGGGCCGTGGGCGGAGCACAATGTCCCGCTGGTCTTAGGCGTGCCGGCAGCGGTGGGCGTCCTCTCCTCGCAGGTCTTAATATAGGCGGAGACGCCGATATCCCGGCATCGTCGCTAGAGGCCCCAGATGTCGGCGGTGTGAAAAAATCTTTATCCTCCGAAGGCTGAGGCGAGGTGGGCGAGCTGGGCAAGGGTGATGGGCGTACGCTAGGTGACCGGGCATCCTGCTGCCGGCACAGCCGCACGGGGTTTCTTCGGCTGGGCTCGGCCATTTATAGATGTGGTATGTATTTTCGTCCAAATGTGGGTTCGCATTGAAAATTTTGCTCTTAAACTGCGTTGTTTTATTGTGTAAACGGGGTTTTTCTTCGTAAAAAAATTTTTCTTTATACAAAACGACGTGTCGTTGACAGCGGTTGCCATGGTTATAATTATTATTATTAAAGCACACATTGATATCATCACCTCATGGTTATTATTTTAATGGTTAAAGTTAAAAAAATTGAAACTCTTTATTATTCCCCAGAGCCTAAATTCAATACCAAAAAACTCAAAAGACCACGTAAGAACGAAAGGAACTTACTGCCGTCAGTATAGGGCAATAATAATAATATCAGCCTGTCCCACTGCTGGGCAAAAACTTTCTCTCACCAATCGAGGTGAGAGAGATTAGGTCATAATCCACCACGTGGACCCAGTGAGAATTGGCGGAGGCAGGTTTATGGTCACCTTCTGTTGGAACTTATCAAGCTCCTACGAGGATAATTACCACATTACGTACATAACAGGGGCCAACGGCGTAACGTGCCTTTCGAAGCACGGAGACGTTCGAATATGAGAAAGCCACAAACGGTAACCCAACACAGGCCAACCGAGTCGAACGCTGCTTAACCTTGGTGATCGCTTAGAACACCGCGCTCGCACAGCGTTACGACTAAGGGTAAATAATATCGAGGGAATTCGAGTATAAGAGTCGGAAGAGGTCGCTCAAAGAGAAACTACTGAGACCCAATATCGGTCTTTTTATCAAGAGTTCGTGCGTAGTACAATGGACATTATAGTAGTTTCATTCAGTAAGGAAAAAACCTGTTGGAACTCCGTACTTTCTGCCTACCAGGCGTAATGATATAGACGTGGGATTTTTGCATGATGCAATAGACAATATTGCCATGTCTAATTTGCTTCAGTGTTTGTTTGTATTGTCTTTTCGATGCATTAGGAATGAAGAGTAGAACTATTTAGCGTTGAACTATATGAGTAGACAGGCCGTACCGCATGTAGATATGTAAGCAAATTTATTTTATATTAGTTGAACGCACTTATGCCGGCGCTGCCTGCGAACGGCTTACAATGCAAATTTATTCTAGTTACCGGATTAACGGTTCATCATTGAGGCACTTGCGGTAATTATGTAAACGCAGGATATCCTCGCGAATATTCGATGTATCATTCGATGTGGCGGGTGCAAATGCAAATACAGTATAAGGTTACGTCTGTGCCTTAAGTTTCATATCATTTGGACATCTTTTGGTTTTTTTAAAGTGCTAAAAGTCCTACACATCTCACTTCTGCTTACAGGGATCTAAGAATATTTTGAATTTTTTCGCGCTGCGGAAGAGATAAAAGTATGGTTATTCGGCTCGGTCACGTCACTCGGCAGAAAAAAGAAAGAAAGATTTTCTCTTGATTTATTTTGGTTTGGGTCCTATAGTTCAACGCTAAATGTCTTCATTCCAGATTTTAGTTTTCGAACAATACAATCAAATGAAGAATTAATAATTTTATTAAGAGTTTCAATTCATTATGCCTTCGATGCTGTTATGTTATTCATGATTATTTTTTACATGAGACAATTTTTATTATTGGTAAGTTTAGTTTATAGTTTACCCCTTTCAGAACTCGCTATATCTTGAAAGGTAAGAAAATATCCAACTATCTATATCATCACACCAGATCACTTGCAGTAGTGCAATGTTAAGTGCAGCGTGTCCTGCCTAGCGAGCGTTCATTGATTTTAAATATTATTCTCGAACGATGTTGACAGGGTCGTGGATTGGTCATGCTCACTAAAATGTCTTTGCTAGTGGCGGCTCTGTAGAGCGGGTCATTCTTTTCCCTCTAAAATGGTTAAGGAGAGTGATGGCTGCTTCTCAGGTCATACTCGTGAACGGGTGCTGCTGGTGGGGACTGGTCCGTCTCCTGCCCTTTGTCTGACTGAACGTGTACCATAATGCTGTTGAATTTTGTCTCGTTCGGCATCACACTGGAGCTATGACCAGTTGTTTTGTACGCGCTCTTTACATATTTTATAGTAACGCTTTCTCTTACTATTATTATTATGCTTTTTATTATATACCTCTACAACATCTCTATTTTGTAAATGAGAGGACTATGTAGACACTGACCAATATCATGAATCTAAGTACACTTATGATTAATCTATACTTAAGCACATCTATTTAGCTCGTTCTGCATTGTTCTCCCATACTCCATAAATGCAATGTATACAAAAAGAATTGTAAACCTCATTTTTTAAAAAAGAGTAACCGTGGAGTTTCTTGCCCTTCTTCTCCACAGGAATGACTTTCCGAACGGGTGGTAGAGTCTTAAGTAATAATAATTTTCTCTTTTTGACTATTCATAAGTGCCTTTTGGTCTACATGAATAAAAAACTTTTGATTTTGACTTTTGATTTTGAGTACAGAGTTCCAACACGTTCTTTCCTTACAGACCTCTCTATAATTTCGAGTATATTTAAATTAATTTCTGCTTTAAAATCTCTCCAAAAATTAATTTGTTGTGTTCTTATAATAGGGATTGGCGGACTTTGAGTCCAGTATTACAGAGCTGCCTAATTAAATTGTGCACGCAGGGTTTCAAACTTTGTGCGGAACCGTTCGTCATCCCAGCGCCGCGTCCGAACTACGGTTGGCCAGGAAGTCGTATGAAAATGGGATTTTTCATATGCCATCTCATAATGTGGACAATTACGGCGGTGTACAGTTTCAGGTTATTTCGTAAAGCATAATGGACAAAAAACACGTTGTTGTGTAAATAGCCTCTTTTAAAGCTCCACACAATTTAGTTTGGTTAATTTTTGCAGTGTTTTTGTGAGGGAACTTCTAAAATATTAAGTGCGTAATAGAGCTCGACTTTGTAAGCCTATTTGAACAAGTATAGTTTTATGAGCAACTGGTATTTATTTTTTTAAGTAAGAGAAGACTTTTGCCTAGCTGTGAAACAGTATGGGTGGATTTAAAGCAGTAAAAAAATGTATTTGCAACTTAATTTCAACAAAAATGCCGACAAAAATATAAACATGAGCTACCTTAATTTAATGCCAGACACGTTCTAATTTCCCGTTTAATACTCCAGTAAATACAATACACATGAATGTTAAAAAGCCCAATGGCTTCATAACAGCCGAACGTCCTAATAAACCGCGTTCCATATATTGTAGTGTTGTCGCAAAAACATTTTCATTTTAGCATTTTATTGAGCCTGTTGTCACTGATTTACATTCTGTCCGTTCCGGCCGTTTTTAACCTTTCCGAGAGCCGCATCATAAACGGTTTAGTGCCGGTTATGGAGCTCAAATTACGAAGAATGGAAGTATAGCTCTCCCTCATTGTCTGCCCTTTATGAAGGGTTCGAGTTTATAAAGGAATACAGGCGAAATGGCCCGTAATTCGAATAACATTTCTGTGACCTATAAAAATATATATGGTGAGTGGCGAAATTGTTTTTTAGGCGACATATACACTTTGTACTCGACAGAACGTATTTCGTGATGTAAGTTTTCTATATATGGCCGAGCAAAGGGTAAAGGCTTTTCTTTCTGCCTTTCTTGAAGTTTGGACGAGCTTAAAGGAAGGTCACAATAGATTTGTATCTAAAATCGCAGTCGTAGGCTTACTTCGGATCTTATTCGACTGTGATATTTCTTTCTCTAACCTTGTCTATATCACGGTCGGATGGTCTGTAGAAATTTTGACGTTAATGAAAAAAGGGAAAGAATAATGGGGTGACCTGTCAGCGGCGGATCCTCTCAATGACTCGCATGTTACTAAGATTTTTTTTATTCGAAGAGATTGTTGCGTACCAAAACGTTATCTATTTTAGTGCAAAGAATTTCTATTCAATTCCATCTATAAGACTGTATCATTTCATTTACACAGAAACTATTTGTTGACTGAAAGCGAAGTAAACATAGTTAATAGGCAACCACACTCAACAATATAGTGGCGACATCCCAAATTGCCGGCTACTTGAATGCGTTAATAAAAATCGTGGGGCGTCGAAATTAAGGCTCTGTGCGAGCGTCGTCATTAGGGCCGAAATAGGGTTGTATCCTGGTGGTTGTAATAAGTCATGTCTGCCGCAGGACCCGCCCGTCCCCCGCCGCCGCCCCGCGCCCACCCCGAACGGACCCGTGCCATTTCTCGCTCTGCCCTGAAGATTATCGCGCACTAAGTATGATCAATAGTCAATTTAACGGGCAAGTGGCTATACTGATCAGATTAATCAGAGATGAAGTAAGGCGTTTTGTTAATTGATTTTAATTACAGACTATCTATATTATTTTTATTTAGAAATATGGATAGAAAGCTAATATTGTAACTGTCCGCCCTGCTGAAATTATCATGCTTTTGAGTAATCATAAGGCATGAATGGAGGTTGTATATGAATAGCCTTTTACTGTACTCTTTAGATAAAATTATATTATTTAGAGTACTTTGAAAAACAATTATCCGTTATGAGAACGAACCATGAGAGTGGAAGCCAGAGAGTCCGGAGGTAGTATGACGGACGATTTAGCACAGTCGTTAAGAGTTTATGCCGCTCCGCCCACTGTGTCTAATAGTCGCGGGTTCGAGTCCTCGTTCGGGACAAATCTTTGTGTGATCCACAATTATTTGTTTCGGTCTGGGTATGTGAATTTTCATGTTTGTAAACGCACCTACGACACAGGAATTAATGCTATTGTGGGGTTACGTTTAAAAAAAAAAAAGAAAAAGAGGTCTGTAAGGAAAGAACTTGTTGGAACTCTGTACTCTCTGCCTACCCCGTAAGGGATCTGGCGTGATGATATAGATAGAATGGCCAATTATGCGAGCTATAGTAACCTCAAAAAACTAACCATAAATAGTCGTGCTGTTTGTTAAATATTACTGCTCTTTTATATAGGAACTGTAGTCTCAGAGGAAGAAAAAAATTAATTAGTCATGATGCTACGCAATATTCGCATTCAGAGTCACCTAGATCAAATATTTAGGTCACACCAAGATTTGTTCTGCGCGAAGACTGAACCCGTGCGAACTCGATCGAGCTAAACGGCTACGTTTAACCACTTGACTCGACTAGTTATAGACTTTATTGAAATAAACAATACTTACGAACCGTATAATTAGAGAGTGGTTAAGCGGTCTAAGTATAGGCCTCGTGTACTTGTAGTGATTTGTACAAGCATTGCTTAGTCAGAAACCATACAATAATTGGTTAACAGGTTTTATAGTAATAGGTACACTATTACTGTAATACTGCCCCGTTTGTTTAGTGGGAAATAACGGGTAGCAATCACGGCATCCGGTCCTAGGTTGGACAATATTAATTTTTTCTATAGAAAATTTACCAGTCCGTATTTAATAGTAGAGGCGCTCGTAGCACTGTGGAGGCGCTCGTAGCGCTGTCAGGCGCTCGTAGCGCTGTGCGACCGCGGTAGCCTTGCTGATTACCAAGGTTAAGCAGCGTTCGACTCGGTCGGCCTGAGATGGGTGACCGTTTGTGGCATTTTCATATTCAAGCGTCTCCGTGCTTCGGAAGGAACGTTAAGCCGTTGGTCCCGACTACCACTTTATGTGGTAGTCGTTAAGCCGAGTTGGAAACCTTTAAGGGGGCTTGATAAATTCCAACAGCAGGTGGCCACAAACCTGCCTTCACCAATCCGCACTGGGTCTGCGTGGTGAAGTATGACCTAATCTCTCTCACCTCGATTTGTAAGAGAAGGCCTTTGCCCAGCAGTGGGCAGTATAGGCTGCAATTATATTATTATTTAATAGTAGTTTACGTATTGTCAATATACCGAGCACAATGCCGAACCCCCATTGTGTTCGGCGAAACACCGTCGGCGAAAAGTGTATGTACCCAGTGCACCTTTACCACCCCCGCTTTGGGAATATAGGCGTAACAGTGTCTATTTCTTAGGTACGCTATTACTATGAAACCGGTTGTTCAATCTTCATAACCATTTACATTTGACAAACTTGTATGACCCTTTCGGAGTAAATAATGTCAAGAGCGGACCCTCTTAAATAATACCAAGGTTCTTTTCTGACTTCCCACGCATTCCAAAGTAAAAATGTGTCATTTGAGATACTGTGAGGTTATCAAGGTCTGTTTCTGAAAAAGTGTGTCACGTTTTGTGTTAGGAGAATAGGGAATTTAAATTTTTGTGGACATAATCACAACACCATGATTGTATAAACTTATTTATCATAACACATAATCAAATGAAATCGAATCGAATCGAACCCGTCAATGGTTCACTTGTCATTTTATAGTTGCAGTAGTTGCGGAATATAATTCTATCTATCTATCTATCTATATCATCACGCCTGATCCCTTACGGGGTAGGCAGAGAGTACAGAGTTCCAACAGGTTCCTTCCTTACATACCTCTCTGGCTTCCTCTACTCTCATAGTTCGTCTCATACACGCTCGCCGGTTACGGAGACTCCTGACTTGTCCTTCAGATAAGACCCGGTATATATTTGTAAGATAGTCTAGGTTTTTCCCGGTACCTACATCCTTCCACTTTCGCATTGTATATCAGTTTTGTCATTCTTTCGATATACAATTATATGATAATAATAACTACTTAATTATATTCATTTGAATATCAACAATTTACCTACGGCATAAAGGAGTCAATACTAATAATTTGTCGTGTATAATTACGAAAAGAAATACAACTTGATATATTTCTATGCACGAAATTTCTACGTAAACTTAAAAAAACAGACATAGTTTTATTTTTCGAACATTAACCGTTATCCTAGTATAACAACACTACAACCGGGTCGTGTAATAATTTCGGTACGCATTTTATCAAAACAAAATTCCATGTAAATTCGTCGCGCACACAAATCCTAAGCGTAAGCTTGGAGCACTTCCCTGGGTCCCCGGTATCAGTTCAGTTCATAAACTACGCCCCCCTCCCCCTACGCCCCCGAGCCCCCGGTGGCTCTTCCGCCCGCTTCCGGTCTCTCGCGGCAACATAAGCGGTGCCATTTTTTAAAATGCGTGCCTTGGACCTCGTAGTTACGAGTACATGTTACATCGGCGTTCTCAATTTATTTTTATTTTCTTCACGTAAATACTATGTTCATAATTAGTATATACACGTGTTGAACATTTTAGCTCATAAAAAGTGCCTGAATTTGAACAACTAAATATCAATAATTTGTGGTCAAACTTCAGTCTATTATGTTACAGCTCTTAAGGCCTTCACTACCGCTGTGGGTTACCTACAGGAAATATTGAGTGGTCTTTCGCTGAGTAAATATTTCTTAAAAAAAGATTCACTCTTGATGCATTCTTCATACATTTAATCGGTTGGATATCGCTCGGTATTTTTCGATACCCACAGCGGTCGCAAATTTCACTTATATCCGAACAGGCCTTAACTTAGTGATTGTTAAATTTACAGGCATATAATATTATTGAACCGCTTGCATGATGATACTTTGATGAGCTACTGATTCGCTCACAATGTTTTAAATCCTTCTATAATGAACTCCACTATACCTAGGCAGTAGCCGTTTATTTAGTTTCAATTGTGATAGTGCGCGGTGCGGTTATAAAATCATTTGTTTTACTTTTAATTTCGTCAGTCTAACAAGTATCAAAGACAACTTTGTGCACTTTTTTCTTATGATATACTGTCATACCACACCTACCATCACTATCTATCACTGTCATAGTTACATTTTCTTCGTTCAGAACTAGGTACAGACCACATATAATGGGTGTACATCATTGGCTTATATAGCATGTGCCCCATTTCCTTTCACTGATGCTTGTAAAAAAGGACTTACAAGAAACTTAACGGGATCTCACGCAACCCCGTGACATGACAGCTAAGAAAGTTACGCTTTTATTCCTGAAGTAGGGGCAGAGGTAAATAGTATCTTTGTTATCCTAATGTAATAGAGGGCGAGCATATTACTGGGCATATACCGGATAGGATTCCAGACTTGGGATTAGTATTGAGAATTATTCGATAAAAAATCATCAGTAACATTTCATTCGACTTAAGATTCGAACTCAAGACTTCATTATCGCCAGCTTCAACATGCGCTATTAGACAAATGAAGCAGTTTTTTGTGTCTATCAATAAACCTAGTTGATCACACAACTCATTAGTAGGAGATGTAGATAGTTCTACAGAAGAATAAACTGACCGTATTTATAGGTACTACATAACTTTGAACTCCCTACCTACTCTACGAGGGATCTAGCTTGACTATATAGATTCATAGGCATTATACCTTCTAAAATGTTCTGTTATACTCTATCTCTTTGAATATCACGACTCTCGCATTTTAACACACCACCATTCACAAATTAGACAATCACACCGCTGAAATCCCAGTTAGGTAACAACAAACATATTTGCGGTGTAATACTGTCGTGTTAACAACTAAAACGTGTATGTACATAGTTTTTGTGAGAGCTTAGTCGCGACGAGTCGACCACTCCAGCCGCAGGAGTAGGGCGGCAATTAAAACTTGCGAATGTCAAGTGCCGACGAGAACCGAGCTTTATTATTTTTTTATTTTATACGAACAAATAAACAGACCGCTGACTGTTAACGTCTTGTCTGCGTTGAGGTTTGTGTGGGTGTACGGTGTTTTGGCTTCAATTATGTTCATAATATGTAATGAAATACAGAATGAAATAAAGATCGTATCGGTGTAAAGATGAGAAAGGGTATGCTCCGTTGGTTCGGGCATATAGAAAGAATGTCAGAAGAAAGAATGACAAAACAGATATACAATGCGAAAGTGGAAGGATGTAGGTACCGGGGAAACCTAGACTATCTTACCACGACCAAATAGACCGAGTCTTATCTGAAGGACAAGTCAAGAGTCGCCGTAACCGGCAAGCGTGTATGAGACGAACTTTGAGAGTGGAGGAAGTCAGAGAGGTATATAAGGAGAAGAACCTGTTGGAAATCTGTACTCTCTGCCTACCCCACAAGGGATCTGGCGTCATGATATAGATAGACAGAAATACAGAACAAAGAAATAATCCTTATTCCGTGTAATAAAAGAAACGATCTCTCTTTTCGATTTGTGACCGAAGACTTAGAAGTAGTACAGCCTGGTTTATGACGAAAGTAGTGCGATTGTTTTTAGGGAAGCAGCTTTAGTGAAAGAAACTATCTACCGTAACCCATTCTGTATCCCACGGCTGGGCAAAGTCTTACCTTCACGTCTTTACATAAACTAAAAAAAGCAAAAAACTATGATTACTTAGAAATTTACGCTGATTTGCATATTATAAAAAATATCACGAATAGAAGAATATGCTAGTAAGATCCACTTACATATTTGTAAACTTTTAAAAGTCACCCGCGACTAAAAGTAGTGTTCATTCCGAACAAAAACTTGTGCTATTATAAATGGGATTCGAATTCACCCTAAAAATTAAGTCATAACTTTCCAAGACTGCTTCCAAGAAGCTAATAAAGCAGTCAAGATAATACGTAGAAGGCATTCGTTCCGAGTTCCGATATCGCTTTTTACATTTAACGCTAATAAAAATCCCATTCCAGTTAACATCACTTCCCCAAGAATATTGGTGTGCGCTATAACATGCCTTAATAACTGAAAATAGATACGCAATCCTATTTTAACCGAAGACATTATCATTGGTCTAATGGTAAAGCGCTTTGTGATCACGAGGTCCTGGGTTTGGTAGTTTTTTTAACTAAAACTTCCCAGTATGAGTCCGGAGTCTGGAATTGTGCCTGGTATATGGCAATAGACTCGCCTCCTGTTAAATGGGACCATTAGGTCGTCGGCGAAAAGTGGGTGTACTTAGTACCGTCTCCCACCCCCGCTTGGGGAATATAGGCGTGACGGTGTTTATTTTTTATTTATTTTAAAATATCATATTCCGATTGAAACTTTAATTAGAAGCGATAACGTTCCATTTCCTGCAGATTGATCTTAACATTCGAAACGTTATTGCAAAATTATATGAAAGTTCTTTAACCGTAATAGTCAATTGGCCTGGTAAAGTACGGTTACGATTCCCGAACACGGTACTAACAACTTAGAAACGCATACAAAATCGCGAAACACCGTAAAAACTGCTCATTGTGGACCATCAACGGGGTCATTAACGATTTCATAAAAGGCTTAAAGGGGTCGCTTCCCTTTCCTCGTGTGATATTTTTCATGGGCTCGACCATTTCCGAGGCATTATGGGCGTACCTGAGGCGAGGGCGATGTGGCCGGAATCGATATGTTCCTTAATACGTTTACCGTTGGTTGTATCGTGTCTGTAAAACTTTGATTTTAGCTGCCATATTAGTTTTTTACGAGTTGTTTTGATCCACTGATACAATGACTTTATGCTTTTAAAACAAAAAATAGAAGCTACAAAAAGGTTTGTTTTAGTTAAAATTGATGTGATGCATTGATTTTATAAAACCAGATTTTGTCTGGGAATATGCACACCTAAAATATCTAGATTTGAGTCACTTTTAAAAGACATTCAATATCATCTAAAATACTCACGCGTAGTCATTTTGAGATGATATTCTTGAAGTGACTACCACCTAAAATATCTCGCAGTCATTTTGATAAGACATTTTTAAAGTGACTCCGAGGTATTTTAGGCGGGAGTGAGGTATTGGGGGTACCTACTCATTATTTTATCATTTCGCCGCTCTCGTAAATTCTGTTTGGAATCTATACTATCCAGACAAAGGGGAGAACACATTTTTTTTTGAGACAAAAGACAAAATATCGCGAACGAAGTTGCGGGTATAGCTAATAGGGCAAACATACCGTAATATTTATTTTCTACTTACTTTTTCGTTGCATGCGTGACGATAAAAGCCTTATAAAACTACGACCTATATATCGATGACCTCATACAAGAAATGATTTCTCGGAAGGGATATTGCTAGCTAATAGCTCTATCTACGAAGCAACCTTCCACATTGGCTAATATACATCGTAGAAGATTGCTTCAAGTGAGTGTTTTTTTTAAATCGCAGCCTCAGATTAGGATGCATTCCTGTATAGTGGTTACGTTTACAATCATAAAAAATCACATACACAAATACCAAAACCGACTCAAATAATTGTGGTTCACACAAAGATTTGTTCCGTGCTATAATCGAACCCGCGACTGTTTGACCTAGTGGGCGGAGCGGCTAAAGCTGTGTGTGTGTGTCAAAGTGGGTGTGTGTGTTTTTTTAACCCTAGCCCTACACTAAGAATTATTCCGGTGTCGTGGGTGTGTTTACAAACATGAATTTCACATGCACCCAGACCGGCACAAATATTTGTGGGTCACATGACAATAATGTGGGTCACATGACTAAGATATGTTCCGTGCGGGAATCGAACTAGCGACTTCTTGATCCAGTCGGTGGAGTGACTCAAGCTCCTAACCACTAATCCAAGCCGTCTGTTAATTACGGTGTAGTTCGTAACTTGAAAAATACGTGCTACGCTTATATTTCCCGAGCTAGTGTGGCAGAGGTGTAATATATACACCCACATATCATCAACAATAGCGAGTGCCAACTGTTTTCTTTTTTAACGTAGCCTCACACTAGGATTTATTCCTGTGTCGTAGTTGCGTTTACAAACATGAAAATTCACATACACAAATACCCGGACCGAAACAAGTAATAGTGGGTCACACAAAAATTTGTCCAGTGCGGGCATCAAACCCGCGACTATTCGACCCAGTGGGTGGTGCGGCTTTAGCTCTTAACCACTGCGCCAAATCGTCCGTCAAAGTTTAGCGACAATAGGCTCGTCCCTAAAGTGGTCGCCATATTGTGAGTTTAAAAAGTATTCCTCCGTCACTTCTGCTTGGGGAATATGGATTGCACAGGTAACAGCTTTGAGCATGATATTGAGACCAAACATACCTTGGCATAATGTGGGTGTGCAGTCCGTTGACTGTTTATACAAATATATGTGAACGTTAAGATGGCCAAGAGAATAGGATGGGCTTAAACTCATTTAAAGGCATTTACGAAATCAGATAATATCTATTGTCTATTAAGGACCGAGAGTGGTCTATCTACCTTTTCCTTTTTTTTTAAATACGTAGATTTATTCCTGTGTCGTGAGTGCGTTTACAAATATGAAATATTATGATTTGTCCCGTGCGGGAATCGAACCCGCGACTATTCGACACAGTGGGCGGAGCAGCTCAAGCTCTTAACCACTGCGCTAAATCGTCCGTCAAATCTATCTATATTACGAGGCCAGATCCCTTGGTAGATAGGCAGATTTTAGACATGCCTTGTTGGTCTAGTGCCTGATCACGAGTCCTGGGTCTGACACCCGGACTCGAATCCTAGGTCCTAGAATTTAAATCCTAGGTCGGACAAAAATTTAATTTTTCGATAGACAAAATTCCATTATCAGTCTGGAGTCTGACGTTGTGCCCGGTATGGCAATAGGCTCACCGCCTATTATACGGGACCTGACATTGTCAGCGTGGGCGTACACAGTACACCTCTGCTACCACATGCACTGGGGAATCTAGGTGTGACTGTGATTTTTCTATAATGTATTCACCAATTACGTACCTATAAGTTATTAAAACTTATCCCACCAGTCACGTAATAACACTTAAAATAACTGTCAAAACACTTTAAAAGATTTAATATAAATAGAAAGTGTTAAGAACTTCGTTGTTTCTCCAAACCGTAACCTTTTTGTATTTTTAAGTCAAAGTTAGGACAAATGGGGCACCTTTTTAAATGTTTTACCTGATTACGTTCGTGACGGCACGGGTAATGTTTACTGAATCAGAAACAAACTAAGTAGTCACGACATTTCTTTATGTATTGGTATGTATTTTAAACCTGTATTAAATTATATAAGGCTTACGCCTGTTATTTAAGGGGTATAGTGGTAACTCACGTTTGAGTAAGGTTTTTTCGTCTTAATATAACAGGTCTATTCTGAAGTAAAATATCTTAATGTTTGAGGTAAATTATCGTTGTAAACTGTTTATGAAGGAAAGAACTGGTCATGAAGGAGACACGACAATATGAAAATTTCTTTAAACGCTATTAATGAAATGGTTAATGATCGGTTTCTGATTTCAATGTTTGATGGCTGATAGGTGTGGTTTTAGTGGCGAAATATGAAACTTTATACAAATTTAAAATATTTCTTAGTTATTTTTGTCTGTGTAGGGACGGACTAAAATTTCAGAATCAGAATCAGAATGCTTTTTATTCATGTAAACCATTACAGTATTTATGAATCGTCAAAATAGTAACAAAGACTGTACCACCACTTCGGAATGTCATTCCTGTGGAGAAGAACGGCAAGAAACTCCACGGTTACTCTTTTAAAATAGTATTTTTACAATTTTTCCATCTACATTTTGTTGTGGGGTATGGGAGAACAATGTAGTATCAGGTGAGTCTAAATTAAATTAACCAAGTTTTTTTTTTTTCTTAAAAAAAACGTAGCCCCATACTAGGATTTATTCCTGTGTCGTGGGTGCGTTTACAAACATGAAAGTTCACACACACAAATACCCAGACCGAAACAAATAATTGTGGATCACACAAAGATTTGTTCCGTGCGGGAATCGAACCCGCGACTATTAGACACAGTGGGCGGAGCGACTTAAGCTCTTAACCACTGCGCTAAATCGTCCGTCAAACTATTCATGTGAATGGCTACATGGTTCTCTCATTTATAGATAAAGAAATGGGGAAGAAAAATGATAAATTTTATTTAACTACTAGAAGGAAGAGAGGGAATACTAAATAATTATAGCTGAACATGTTATCCACATTCTGGTGGAGCTGGAGCAACACCTATCCAAGCATTTTTATCTTTTAAATAATTATCTAGAGTATAGTAAGCTCGCTTGCAGAGCGCACGTTTAATACAGGCTTTGAATTTATTTTCACTAAGTTGAGTGACGTCAAGTGGAATTTTATTATAAAATCTAACACAGTACCCCATGAAAGACGTGTGAATTTTAGACAGACGAAATTGAGGTTGATCCAATTTATTTCTATGTCGCGTGTTATAGCAATGCCTATTACCTAGCTGATTAAATAGATCCAAATTTTTCCGTGTGTACATTATGTTTTCATAAATATACTGACATGGGACCGTCATAATATTGGGTTCTTTAAACAATTCTCTCAAAGAGTCGCGACAACCTAAGTTATAGATGGCTCTAATAGCCCTTTTTTGTAAGATAAAAATAGAGTCAATGTCAGATGCCCTATCCCACAATATTATATCGTAAGACATGACACTATGAGAGTAACTGAGCTAGACCAATCGCGCGGTGTCCACATCAGTAAGCTGTCTGATTTTTCTTACGGCATAGGCAGCGGGACTGAGTCGTTTACCTAAAGTCTTAATATGAGGGCCCCATTGCAACTTAGAGTCAAGCGTAATCCCTAAGAAAACTGCATCATTTATAAACTCAAGTTTCTCGTTATTAAGTATAATATCACATGCAGTGCTTTTCACATTCGGTAAAGAAAACCGTATACATTTAGTTTTCTTGTTATTAAGCCCTAAATTGTTGCATGTGAACCAATTATGTACTTGAAGAATAGCGTCATTTACCTCGTCTAAGTTATTTACATGTCTACCTTCTTTAAAGATCAAAGAGGTATCATCAGCAAACAACACTACCTTCGCCCGCCCCTCAACTGCTCGAGGCAGGTCATTTATATATACCAAAAATACAAACGGACCCAGTATCGATCCCTGAGGAACGCCCATTTTAACTAAAGCTCCTAGAGATTTCATTTCATTTATATGAACACACTGTTGTCTATCTCCTCCTAAGTAAGATTTTAGTAGATTTAGTGCTTTACCTCGGATTCCATAATGCTCTAGTTTAAGCAACAGCGTTTCATGTTCAACACAATCAAATGTCTTCGACAGGTCGCAAAAGATGCCAATGGCGTCCTGAGAGTTCTCCCAAGCATCAAAGATATGCTTTATTAAGGTCACACGGGCGTCGGTAGTACAACGTCCTTTGGTGAAGCCATATTGTTGGTCATGAAGGATGTTATTAACGTTGAAGTGATCTAACATTTGAATAAGCATTATCTTTTCAAACACTTTGCTGAGCACTGGCAAAACAGATACAGGCCTATAGTTGTTAAGATCATTACTATTGCCGGATTTAAACAGTGGTATTACTTTACTAAACTTCATTAAATCCGGGAACACTCCCTAATCTACACACATATTAAAAATTAAAGCTAAGTGAGGCGCGATTGTATGAATAATTGATTTACATACTTTAACAGACATGCCCCATAGGTCTTCTGTTATTTTTATTTTTAGATTATTGAAGACTTTAATAACAGACTGTGGACTAGTATATTTGAACCTAAACTCTACAGGACAAGCACCAATGTTTTTTTTAACAAATGAAACCGCAAGGCAAGAGGATTTTAAATATTTAGTCGTCTCTATTGGAATATTAGTAAAAAATCTTTCAAATTCGAGAGCTACTTCTCTGTCTGTGTTAAAGAGACCGCGCGGAGTCTCAAGGGTGAAGTCTGTACTGCGTCGTTTAGACCTCCCGGTTTCATTATTAATAATTTTCCAGGTGGTCTTTATTTTATCATCGGCAGATTTAATTTTTTACTTATGTGAAGCGCTTTAGCTGCCTTACACACTCTTCTAAACGTTTTGGAATAATTTGTAATGTACCTTGCAAAGTTTTTATTACGATTTTGGGATTTGAGATCATAGAATTCAAAGAGTCTTTCCCTACTTCTACGAATTACCGTGGTAGCTCAAACACTGAAGATAAACTTGGGCTTAATATATTTCATTTTAACAGGAAAGTTACTAGTAAATTCCTTTTGTATAATCGAAAAGAAGTCAGCATAGGATCTACTAGGATCTTTTGGAATATACTTGAAAACACCTAATTTATTACCTAAAACGCTATTAAATTTATGCAGATTCTTAGGTGTTATATGACTACATTTAGAGTTAATACCCTTTTGTGGTGTAATATTATTAAAGGTAACTGATTGTCCTGTGTGATCTGATGGGAGATAGTTAACTACTGCTTGATCTATGTAATTGCAATTACAAAAAATATGATCTATGTAATTGCAATTACAAAAAATATTATCGATGCATGTAGCAGAAGTTGCTGTTATTCGAGTCGGTTCGAAAAAAACGTTAATAATTTAAAAGAATTAAATAAACTTAAGAGTCTGTCACTGTGCCAGGTTTGTTCTAAAACATTTATGTTTAGGTCACCGCAAAGTACAAGAGATTTGTTACTCATGAAAGTTTTATTGAGCACATCTTCCATTACAGATTCAAATGTTGAAAAATTTTGACTGTTTGGGGGTCTGTATACACACACAATAATATGTTTATCCAGCTCAACACAAGAAATTTCAACACACTGTTCAACTGACAGCCCAACTATATCACAATGTTCTGTGGACTTCAAATTTTTTTTAACCAAAATTAATGTACCTCCATGAAGCCTGGATTTACGACTATAGCTACGTACGACCAAATAATTTTCATAATTGACTAATATTTCACATGATTTAAGCCAATGCTCACAAATACAAACAACATCATATTTTGTCTTTTCCAAAAATAACTCAATCTCTAATGATTTTGAAGAGAATCCTTGTATATTCTGATGGAATAGTTTCGAACTACCAGACCTCTCTTCCTCCCTATTCAAAGTATGCGAATTGCTAGAGGTACTCCAATGTACTTCTGTTGTCAGCCTCTGTCGTTTAAACAGTTTATCACAGTATTATTAGAAAGACTATATAATACTGGCTCGTCTCTTATCCTAGATATTGTTATATTACTTATAACAGAGTTAATATTATAAGCTAACAAATAAGCAATTTTTAATTTACATTTCTTAGGAAGGAACATCGCTTCCTGAGTCAATTTAAACCCACTAACAAACTTGTTAGAGTTAAAAAAATAAAACATTGTCATTATAACTTGACAACATGTACATAAAGTTATTCAAATAATGAATAAATTTATTTTGTTTTTCTGACAAGTAGTCAGAGTACGGAAAAGCACATAAAATTAATTTCCATTTAGTTTGTCCAGCGCAGTAACAGAAGGTACTTTTTGACACATAGGAGGAAGGTCTGTCGTTTGAGCAGAAATTCGGAAGCAGTAAAACACTCTTTGGAATTATAGTATCCGTTGCAACTATAGTCCTAATCAGTTAAGTTATTGCTACTACCAAAAAGGGTAGTCGTCCTGTATTCGTAAAAAATGTCAAATTACGCGATTGATATGTTGGGCCGACTCTAGACAATGGGACACGGTAAAATTAGGTTGTTTCGTTGAACAATCTATCCTTATTCGTTAGTCTACTCACTTACGCTGCAATCAACCGTTCAAATATGCATGATCTTCTTAGCTAGTACATCAATCAAAAAAAGGTACGACTAAAAATTCGTTTTAAAAACCACAGAACAGTACAGTGGCTTTATAAATCTTGGTACAAAATAGCTACTATTTATGTTAGTTGTGAATAAGTTTGCGGCGTAAATAAAACGTGGTGCACGTGTAATTGACAGCGTGAAGTATGATAAAATTCAAAAGTGTGGTTTTATTCGAGGTCTTGGGGAGGATGGGGGGCGGGAATCAATTGCACGGTTGTGGCTAACGGGGCGAGGAGGGCGATAAGCCAAACTTACGACGTCTTTTGTATTCACTGTATTTTATTGTGACTCTTTATTATGTGGTGCTTTGTCGAACTTGAGAATTGTGATTTTTACCGCCGACAGATGGAGCATTTGACGTTTTGACAGTCTTTGGCATGGTAAATTTCGGATGGGTAAATTCTCGGAATAAAGAAGTAGTACCTTTATTCTGCTTTCGACTGGTTTTGTGTTTGATAATTTATGTTAGCTAAATTATTTTTGACTATGTTTCAAATCGTCAATCCTTTTTGCTTGAGTCAGAGTTATATTTATATCCATAAGTATTATAAATTTTAAATGGCTTAGGGAAATAATGTCTAAACATGCTACATATTCATGAGAACATAATAGTTTCTTTGAAAAAAATGCTATTTTTGGTATTTCAACGCGGTGTACATTATTTTTAAGTTCCTGAAGTTTGGACTATTACAGCATGACCTTAAGCACGCAGATTATAGTATAACATGATTAAAAACGTTAAAGTTACCGCGGAATAACAATGGCATAATGGACTTCCACCTTTCCAGTGGGGCCTTTTCGGCACTTTGATTTGATGAGATACGTTAGGAATATAAATAAATTGCAATTAAATCTGAAACGTATAATCATCATCATCATCATCATTTCAGCCTATACTTGTCCACTGCTGAACATAGGCCTCCCCAATCGCTTTCCAGCGTAACCGGTCCGATGCCACCTGCATCCAACGATTTCCTGCGATTTTCACAAGATCGTCGGTCCATCTGGCAGGCGGTCGTCCTACGCTGCGCTTGCCAATACGTGGTCTCCACTCTAGAATCTTTCTGCCCCAACGCCCGTCCGATCTTCGCGCTATGTGGCCAGCCCATTGCCACTTCAGCATGCTAATCCTAAGGGCTATGTCGGTGACCTTGGTTCTTCTACGAATCTCCTCATTCCTGATTCGATCACGTAGAGAAACGCCGAGCATAGCTCTTTCCATAGCTCGCTGAGCAACTTTGAGCTTTTTTATGAGACCTATTGTAAGAGACCACGTCTCTATATAATACTTAACGTATAATACTTAACGTAAATCTAAAAAGTCAATAATCGATAGGTACTTATGCCGGCTGATCAGTATGGGTGAATCTGTTAGTCCATTACACTACTAAGTCGCGTCCGAAAGTTCTTTCGTTAAGGCTGTGACATAATAAGTAAGCCTTATCCAAACCATGAAACCTTGCTCCATCTGCGTCGTAACGCGTTAATAAATACGCTTTCTAAGACATAACGGAGATGTAGCCAATAGTTTAATGCGTTCATTGAGATGTGGCATTGTTAACGACGTTAAATTTAGTTATAACGTAACGTAAGTTAAATATATAATGGAGCTATTCGCTAACGCGTTAACTTTAGCGCCTTGTTTAAAGCGTATTCTGACGCAGCCGTTAACGTCAACGCATTACATCCAAAATTGTATCATACACGACCATTCCAATTAACACCTCTACGCAACCGGCTGTCATCTAAGTATTAAACTGGTGTAGTACTAAATCTCTCAGCTTTAACTAGCCAGAGTAACGCGTGCTCCGAAATAGCTAACCTTTTCGAGGAACCCGCGGCTATCTCGCAGGAAACCCTCCCCTCTCCCCCACTTACGACACGAGAGGGTCATTAGGCAAAAATAAACGATTATACTTGAGAGATGGAAAAAAATGCTTATTTTATGTTTGAGTTTCGTTGTGCCTGGTGTACTTATCCGGTAAATTGACCCCGATACAGACCCCGCATACAGATTGTCTAAGGCATTGTTTCGATTTGGAAAAAGGGAAGAAAAAGGGTGTAATAGAAAACCGAAGGTATTTCGGTGGACAAACAGTAGATATATTTTGTTGAGATATTTTGTTATACTTGTTAGAAGTTGGATAGTGACAAAATTACGCTATAACGCTATAGGTCAAGCAAGAGCATCTTTGTGGTCTAATTGTGCATGCTCTGGCTGAATCACTAGGTTCTAGGATCAGATTCCTCCGGTAGGATAGGTCGGACAAAACGTTATCGGGGTTTTAGTATTGACAAATTCTGATTTCGGACTGCTAGTACGGATTTTAAAATTCAATGATTCTGGATAAAGGCAATAGGTTCTTTTGTATTACTTTGGGACCCAAAAACGTTACGAAATGTGCAAGAAGCAAGAATACCATGATGATAGTAAGATAATTCACATTTAATTCTTAATGTTGCATTGTACTAACTGAAGAATGCCTGTATTGCCATTATAGTGATTATAATTCGAGACCCTGGACTGATATGAGAATTTTTGATAGAATTATCTCGATAACACTGATTTAGGGTTTCAAATTTGGACCTCAGGGTTGCCTAGTGCCGTGCGCTACTAAATAGAATGATAACTATTATACACGGTGTAATTTTAGACGTCCTGGAGCGAAAGCCGAGATGATGTATATATGGTTTAAAAAAGAATACTACAGTGACAATACACAAGTAACTTCTCTATATCATATATAAAACACCTATACCAAGCGGAAAATGACATTGAGGGAGCGGCGCGGCTTGTCTCCTGGCCGGTAGATACCTTCGGTGTTCCAGATTTTCACCTTAGCTGTGATATTCGGTTAGGTCAGTAGGTAGATGTTCCAGGTCGATGATGGTGCGCCAGGACTATACACCGTGTATAAGTATTAATGTTGAAGATACAATTGTATCCGCAACACAAATGCACATAATATGTTTAAATTATGTTATTAACTTGAATCCCACTTCGCTCTATATCCAACAAAACTTTGTCTTGGATTTTTTTTTCCACGTGAACAGTAAAGAAACCGGTAAGTTTCAATTGTTATTGTTTTAGTTTTTGGCATCGCTTTAGGTTATTCATGATCAGATATTATGTTGCAGCTTTTTGTGTTATGCAACTGTGTAGTACGCCAGTATGTATTTTATTTATATTAATTTTCTTTGGAACTTGAAAGTTATGTGGTTGTATCTATTTAAAATTATACAGGCTGTTGATTTGTATTCTTGTGGAATACGTAATAGACACAATACTTGATTGTTTTACAGTTGAAACACGCTATGTTCGGTTTTAGCTTGAAAGTAAATCAGATTAAACTTTTGTCAAAGTAAAAATACCCTACCATACGGTAGGTATGTAGATCATATACTTATGTGCTTCGTTCTACTCGACCGCACGGGTGTATCACGACACATGCGAGGAGACAATATAAAAGGTTATTTTTTGTTAGAAATTAAGTGTTTTTTTATTATTTTAAGTTGAAACATAGCCCAGCACTAGGATTTATTCATGTGTCGTGGGTGCGTTTACAAACATGAAAATTCACATACACAAATACCCAGACCGCAACAAATAATTGTGGATCACACAAAGATTTGTCCCGTGCGGGAATCGAACCCGCGACTATTAGACACAGTGGGCGAAGCAGCTTATGCTCTTAACCACTGCGCTAAATCATCCGTCATATCATTCATCCATCATAAGTTGTCATTATGCAGACGGCTAATCCCGTACACGTACAAACCTAATTCTCATTCTAACTTTTGATACACCGTTTATGTAATAATTAGAATCTTTATTTATGTATTTTAAATAAAATAAATATATTGTGATAATTCGATTTAGTTTCTTATGTTGGTTTATTAATTGGTGCTCAGTCTGCAGCATTTATTCTTTTCCCTTCGTGAAAAACGTGGGTGAAAGATACATCCGAAAATATAGTGGAACATTTAGTATATTAGCTATTCTATTTTCCGATAACCGCAGGTCGGAACCGCATTGGTTACCATGAATCCGGCTTACTGTCTTCAAGCTCACAATAAATATTGTTTTAAAAAGCATGGCCGCGATTTGCCCGCTCAAGTAACAAATAAAGTGGTGTCCGGGTGTCCACATCGGCGTACATATATCATTTTTATCGGTAGCACTCGGCCGCTCGTTTATTCATTGCTTACCTATTGCACACGCGGTTCTGTGACGACTCGGCTGTAACTGCTGGTTTTCGATGGGATTGTAAAATCTGTATGTTTTTTGAGGTTATTTGGTATCGTACTCAATGGTATATAAACTCGTTCGCACGGGTGGATTTTCACTGTTTAGTGCTGAAGCAGTTTTCAAAAAATATAGTTGTTCTTTTCATTCCAGCGCTTGATTACCGCGCGTCGAAAAAGCGTTCGTGCGAAAGTAGGCTAACTATAGGCTAACGCGCTCCTAAAGTTGCTAGATCACGGTGTTCTAGTCGTCAAGGTTAGGTTAGCTTAGTTTTTTTGTAGCTTTTAACTCGTTCAGCCTAGAATAGGTGAAAATTTCCAGGTTTGAGCGTCGCTGTGCTTTGGAAGTATACTTAGCCGTTGGTCATGGTTACTCATTAATGGGGTTGTCGTTAAGCCAAGTTGGAAACTTTGGGAGCGGCTTAATATGTTCCAATTGCAGATGATCATAAATATGATTCCACTAATCCACGCTGATATATTCCGTGTATGATGTTTTACACCCACCTTTAATTAAAACCATCTCATTTTCCTTCAACAAGACTTATTGATAAATTTTTCTACCTAATCATCTTTGAGACAAATAGTATTTTGGCCCTGACATTATGGTTCTGTGTGCTTGTAAGATAGTGCTACTTTACTCGAGACTGTCGTAAACGAAATTTATTTATTTATTCATCATTATGCTGTTTAAAAAGTTAAAAGTAGGTTTTATAAGTTTTAGGAAACAAAGCATAAAAGCTTATAAGAAATTAATCGATAATTCAGTCGTTTATAACAGTAACAGCTTTGTAGACGTACAGTATAAATCTACTCATTTGTAAGTCACTCGTAATCGCATACGGAGTCCGTCGGTATACCCCACTAGGTAGCAATGGCGCGCCCAAGTGAGACCGTATTTCTTTTTTTAGAAATGCCGTTTAGTCAACTACGTATTGAAGATGAATGTTTATAGGTTCCACCATTTTGTACCGAAAAAGGTAGTGTTGTGATTTATTTATCACTACTAACTACACAACTTACGATAAAACGGGGGACCTTTGGAAATTAGACCGTACATTCTAATATATACGTCCATTTTCGTAGTTAAAAAAGACTTGAGAACCCCTAAAGAGTGGTCGTTAAAGTTTGTGCGACTTGTTTGTAAAATGGCTTGGGGCCAAAAAGCTTGGAACCTTTGAAAATACTGTTTGTAATTCTTTCCTCGAAATTAGACGGCACTGTCAGGGAAGCTTGAATAATACTTCAAGCCTTGTGCTATAATCTTGTTGGTTTGGACAGCTATTAGAAAATATGTCTTTGTGATACAGCACAAATGTCTGAAAAAATGTAGAAACTAGAAAAGGATAACCATTTACTCCATGTAAAGGATCGTATGATACAAGGTTTATTGAACGCAGGCAGCTGATTATCAAATCGTTGACTGAAGCCAATTTATATACTAGCAATTCGCATTATAAGCTATCTATATCATCACGCCAGATCCCTTGCACATTATAATCGTTATACAATAATAGCAATTGGATAGTATGAGGACCATTTCATTAGCTCTTTCATCTGCCGTGGCTTTACAAAACAATAAAAATTAACGAGATAAATTTTAGGTAAGTTTTCTGTAGCCCCAAGAATATATTGCTGTAAATTACACATCCTTTTTAGACAGCTTTCAAATCTCACTCAAAGGAGACGATCCCTCAACCAGCTTACCATTATTTTCCAAGACTTTCCTTTTACAAGTCAAACCGAGGCAGTACTTTATTTACATTTCTACCTCAACTAAACGAACCACAATTTCGTATAGCGAACCAACCCAAGTTTATTTCCAGGTGACATTTTATCAACACAAACAGTAAACACGGTTTGCGTACTGCAGTATTCGCCACAACTTTACATATTTACACGTCCTACATATGTATGTGTGGTGGAATTCAAAGCGTGAACTATTTAATCAACTCATGAAATATGCATTCGCCGAAATTCTGGCTCGGGCCGTCCATCACCAAGCGACCTTATCGACGACAGCGCTTATCATCAACAGGTCCGTCTACCGACTCATGTGCTCTGTTATCTCTTGCTACAAATAGTCACGAGTTTAACATAAACGAGACGACTTAAGCACCTTTTAGTTCCTACAGAAAAATCAGCTTTACTCTATGTAGTGTATGGTCGATTTTAGAAGTGTATAGGCAAAGTTTAGTGCTGCATTATAATGGATAAACGCATTGTCACAGTGCATTACGGGGCCAGTCGCCTAATGCGCCTAATTCACGACAATGTGAACAAGTCTTTTGCAGTTGTACTTGTTATATTATTTTGAATAGTTTTTGCTTGTTAATTAGAACAAAAGAATCGTAAATTTATTGATTTAAACGCATTTTAATTATATTCCGGCGCTTGGATTATCTGGATGGCCGTTTCAATACCGGTAGCGGTGAAAGGTGGATTTATCTTCGTTTTCATATTCGTCCGCATGGTGGCCGAACATAAAGGAAATCTTGAAATAAACACTGGGGTCTTGCCGGCGATTAAGTCACATGAAATGTAGTGAGGTTAGCTCCGCGATACGTCCGAACGCTTGCCCCGTTGCTTGTCGTTGCATCTTACATCGACTATCTGTCATCGGTGATTCGTCATCTGACAGATGTCATCTGTCATCGCTTCGCAGCTAAACACACTCGACCTATCATAGAGTATGTCTATGACAAGATTAAAAGGTTACTAAAATGAAAATAACTGATCGCCATTCCATTAACTGATTTTCAAATAACAGGATACTACATATATATACAGAATTACATAATGAGATGAATGTTGGATACCTATTCTTTCGGAGTTGAGATAATTATTTTGTGACGACACGTGAATCAGATACTTACTTACCTAAAATATGTAAGTAGAGATAATAGTTTAATTTGTCCTAAACTCTGATTCCAAAAATGAGCCGGAAATCAAATTTTTTATGTGCATTAAGTACCTAATATTATTCTTTATAAGCTCATTTTGAATTCTAAAGTTTATTAGTAGGTATATTACGTTCGTAACATATATATCGAAACCGGACTCATAAGTATAAAATTCTATGAGCAGTACACTTTTAAGCCCAAACATTTTGTTTCCGTTCCCATTTCTATGAAGGTCCTCAGTAAAACCATGTTAGGTTTTGTATTATTAATGAACATTCGGAATCCGTCTTGTGTCCCCGAGAACAGAAGATATGAGACGTCCATTTGATTAATCACCTCGCACATCAAGTTTGGTGATTAATTTAATTGAATGTTACTGACCCGAGCTATCTTTAGATTTGTAGTATTAATATGTAGTATTTGTGTTTTGGTAGATATGAAGATTGTTTGGGATTTAGATAGGCTATGACTAGCTAACTCGTTACGGTACGGCCAAACTAACGCGTCCAGCCACGGCCGCGATGGCGTCCCCGGCGGCGATCACGATGGCGATCAGTATCTCCCTATGATTGCACGTGCAGACGCCGCTAAGATAGCGCGTGCAGGACGCAGGACGCGTTGGTGTGAATATTTCCATACAAATATTACTGCAGGAGCTGATCGCTACCGTACTCGCCACCGCGGCCGTTGGTTTGGCCATACCTTTAGTCTAGTGGCTGACGATAGATCTGGCCATCACGAGGTCCTGTGCTTGAATCGGAAGTTAGTTCGGAAAAAATCTTATCGGTGTTTTTTCTACTGAAAAACTCAGAAACAGTTCGGCGTTTGAAATTGTGCCCGGTATATTGGCAATGGATTCGCCTTTTATTACATTAGGACCTAAGATCGTCGATAAAATGAGGGTGACTACAGTGTACCTGTGTTACTCTCATTGGGGAATATTGACGTGATGGTGTAGGTTTACAGGTCGTTTGTAGGAGTTTTTTATAAGCGACACAGGAATATTTTTTATTTTATTATGTTTAGTTTCAATTTGGTAACTCTTGATCACGAAGTAGGGTAACTACGTGCTCTTAGCATCGTCATCATCATCTCAGCCTATAACTGCCCACTGCTGAACAAAGGCCCCCCGATCGCTTTCCAGCGCAACCGGTCCGAAGCCGTCTGCTCTTAACATATATCCATTCAATTACATAATATTGATTTAATACAAGAAGACTTTGCTTTTTATTACAGTCGTTACGCTTAGCTTCGAAACAGGCGACTGATCTATTGTCCGCTGACAAGGGCGGACTTACTATAAGTCCGCCGTTGTTACATTCGCATCATATGTGTTATTATAACTTTTACTGATTTCTCCGCCAATGCCTAATGAAAGTCCGCCGCTATCGTCGTTGTGTTAAGAAGTCAAATTAGCTTCCATTGTTACACAATGTCGCCCATAACATCGCGTTACTATGTCTTCATTTAATTACAGTACAATATGTCTGAGATATTACTGCCTGGTCGAGTCTTGTATTTGACAAATGGCCGAGCAATATCGTCGATATGTCACCGGCAGAGTTAATAGATTTCCCTAATGTAATGCACTTGATGCAATAAAGCCGGTACGTGGAATAGCTTCGGCGATAAATTTTTAATAGTGTTCGAACGTTTAATTGTCGTATAATGCCTTTAAACGGTGCAGGAGTTATGTTTGTTACGACTTGTTAAAAAATATTACTTTCTCGTTCCAGTTTTATGAGGTTTAGATTGATTATAAATATCGATTTCGGTTTCTAATTAGATTCAAACTGATATGTTAATTATTAACTTAGAAAATTCTGATAGATAATACCACACAGTCTTATTTTATTGCTTGGTGGGTAATTGTCTCTTGCCGAATTGTCAAATACATGTCCTCTAATATCCGTATCTGTAGATATTTAATTACTTAGTCTTAAGAATAAACCTAACCAAGTAATGTTATGTGTTTAAAATTCTATACTTGGCTAAGAAAACTAACTTTTGACAGTTTCTCAACTATAGAATAGAAATGATGTGCTGAGTAAATACTTGGGTAAATGTAACTTAGACATGTTTATACGGTGTTGTATATACGAGTGTAAGAGTTTAGTTTGAGGCTCTTAAATCCAAGTATTTCGTATAACTATAATGCATAGAATACTACAATATTCAGTTACTATACGCAATCATAAATGTGAAATCGTATTTTACGGTTTTGTGTCTAGTTATCGCTAGCAAAATTGCCAAACACATATTTACTTGGCCTTAAAAGAGACCCTCTAATAAAAATAAATTAAAAATACAAGTATTTTCGTACAACAATCGTCCATGAATTTCAATACTTAATTCCTATACGCATTCAAGCGGAACAATGAAACACTAATAACCGCAAACCTAGCTTTCTAAGCCCCTAAAGCCATTACACCTTTTGTAAAGCCAGCCATTCGATAAAGCAACTAAAATGACGGGGCCACTTACACGACAAAGTAAGATACAATTAGAGTTGCAAGTTTTCGCGTTGGTTCCTTTAATTACGCGTTCCCGAAGGTGCGTCGTTAAGCCGCGCGTAAAACTGCTACACGGTGCAGTCCTGAAAGGTTAGTACAAAAAGATTGACGCTAGCGAGTTAATAGCCATCCTTGTCATACTAGAAATTTACTAAATAAACATGAACGTTATAGCACGGTTATTCAAAAATTACGGCATATTACCCGACAAAGAAAGATACAATTGAAGAGTTGCAAGTTTTCGCGTTGGTTCCTTTAATTACGCGCTCTCGAAGGCGCAGTCCTGAGACCTTAGTATTAAAAGATAGACGCAACGTGACGCTAGAGAGTTTATATGCCATCCTTGTCACACTACAAAATTTACTATATAAACATGAACGTGACAAAACGATTACTGGTCAGCGTCTCGCTAACGTCACAGTTTCGTACTAAGCCGTCCCAGCATGGACTGTTTCACGTAATAGTGACATTGTTAAGAATGTGTGCTGCCACTTTATTTAATAATTTTCTTGTAGGGGAATGATGGCATATCAATCCGATAGCGTTACAAGAATATCAACTAGTTCCTGCTAAGTTCTTGAACGCCTTAGCAAAAACAATTTGACGTTATAGTTACATTGTCGAGAAAGCGCGCTGGCGCGTTTGGCAATACTGGCAATTTGTAGTGTGAGAGCAATGGCATATCGACTCGATAGCTATACATTAATGTGAATCTGTTTCTATTAAGCCCTTAGCTAAGCGAAGTAAGGCCTTAGCCAGGCTAAGTAGGTACAAACAATTTGACGTTATAGTAATGTTGTTGAAGAATTGTAGTGTCATAACAATATTAGCCCTGTTACGAAACTGTCCCACTGTTGGACGCAGGCCTCCTTTCAGACTGAGAGGGTTTAGGCCATAGTCCACCACGTTGGCCCAGTGCGGGTTGGCGAACTTGACACACCTTTGAGAAACTCTTAGGCATGCAAGTTTCCTTACGACGTTTACCTTCACCGTTAAAGCAAGTGATAGCCAAGTTTTAATACGCACTTGCTTTGGAAAAGAAAGAGGTGTTTGCCTGGGTTTAAACCCGAGACCTCTGACTTTGCAGCCCAACGGTGGTTAGACTGTTGGTTGCAAAGTCTTTACGTTTATTATACTCGCGTTACGCTAACGTGAATCTGTTCGTGCTAAGCCCTATCGCACGGCTCGACGTTCGTAATACCGTTTTATTATTATTTGTTCAACAGGTAGATAGTTTTAAGTGGATCTGTTGCAATTAAGAAGTGGGTGCTGCAAGAATGTAGAGGTGATTAGATAGGAATAGTTTAACTTCAGTTTATTGCGGTTTAGGTTGTTAGTTAGTTATCAATAACTTAAGTAAATGAGGTGTATGCTTTGTTTTCAGGATCTAAGAACACTGAGGGAGAGTGCCTACTCGAGGAATAATAAAATGTAGAGTACATACTTGTGTTTTGGGAAGTAATTTATTAGTAACCTGATGTCCTTTATGTTCTTTAACTGAAAATCATTTTATTTAGATCAGATAGAGCTTTTTCATTTTTAGGTGGACTAAATCAAGTTGAAAGTATTCTGGTTATTTAAAAATTTTAAGTTATCCTCAGCCTTAAGAATATATTACTGTAAATTAAACATCCTTTTTAGACAGGTTTGAAATCTGAAACGATCCCTCAAACAGGTTACTATTATTTTCCAAGACTTTCCTTTTCCAAGTCAAACCGAGGCAATACTTTATTTACATTTCTACCTCAACAAAACGAACCACAATTACGTATAGCGAACCAACCCCAGGTTTATTTTCAGGTGACATTTTATCAAAACAAACAGTAAACATGGTTTGCGTACTGCAGTATTCGCCAGAACTTTATATATGTAAACGTCCTACATATGTATGTGCGGTGGAATTCAAAGCGTGAACTATTTAATCAACTCATGAAATATGCATTCGCCGAAATTCTGGCTCGGGCCGTCCATCACCAAGCGACCTTATCGACGACGGCGCTTATTATCAACAGGTCCGTCTACCGACTCATGTGCTCTGTTATCTCTTGCTACAAATAATCACTAGTTAAACAGAAACGAAATGAGTTAAGCACCTTTTAGTTCTTACACAAAAATCAGCTTTACTCTATGTAGTGTAGGGTCGATTTTAGAAGCATAGACAAAGTTTAGTGCTGCATAATCATGGATAAACGCATTGTCAAGTGCATTACGGGGCCAATCGCCTAATGCGCCTAATTCACGACAATGTGGACAAGTCGTTTGCAATTGTACTTGTTATTAGGTATGTAATTTTGAATAGTTTTTGCTTGTTAATTTGAACAAAAGAATCGTAAATTTAAAAGATATTTTTGGAGCTAATTAAGAATCATAATTAAATGAATGTTGGATACCTATTCTTTCAGAGTTAAATAACTATTTTGCGACGACACGCGAATCAGATACTTACTTTCCTAAAATATATAGATAGAGATACTAGTTTAATTTGTCCTGAGCTCTGATTCCAAAAATGAGCCGGAAATCTAATTTTTTATGTGCATTAAGTACCTAATATTATTCTTTATAAGCTCATTTTGAATTCTAAAGTTTATTACTAGGTATATTATGTTCGTAACATATCTTAATTAAGCCCAAGCATTTTGTTTTCGTTCCCGTTTCTATAAGGTCCTCAGTAAAACCATGTTAGATTTTGTATTATTAATGAACATTCGGAACCCGTCTCGTGTCCCCGAGAACAGAAGATATGAGACGTCCATTTGATTAATCACCTCGCACATCAAGTTTGGTGATTAATTTAATTGAATGTTACTGGCCCGAGCTATCGTTAGATTTGTAGTATTTGTTTTTTGGTAGATATGAAGATTATTTGGGATTTAGATAGGCTATGACTAGCTAACTCGTTACGGTACGGACAAACCAATGCGTTCAGCCGCATCCGCGGTGGTGTCCCCGGCGGCGATCACGGTGGCGATCAGTATCTCCCAATGTGAGATGGTGTGAATATTTCCAAACAAATCTTACTGCAAGAGCTGATCGCCTCCGTGCTCGCCATCGCGGCCGCGGCTGAATGCGTTGGTTTGGCTATACCTTTAGTCTAATGGCTGACGATAGATCTGGCCATCAAGAGATTCCGTGTTTAAATCGGAAGTTAGTTCGGAAAAAATGTTATTGGTCTTTTTTCTACTGAAAAACTCAGAAACAATATATTGGCAATGGATTCGCCCTTTAACATATTGGAAACTCAGATCGTCGATATAATGAGGGTGACCACAGTATAACTTAGTTACTCTCATTGGGGAATATTAGCGTGGCGGTGTAGGTTTAAAGATAGTTTGTAGGAGTTTTTTATAAGCGACACAGGAATATTTTTTAATTTTATTATGTTAAGTTTCAGTTTGGTAACTCTTAATCACGAAGAAGGGTAACTTCGTGCTCTTGGCATCATCATCATCATCATAACCTATAATTGCCCACTGCTAATCATAGGCATCCCCAAACGCTGTCCAGCGCAACCGGTCCGATGCCACCTGCTCTTAACATATATCCAGTCAATTATATAATATTGATTTTATACATTGATAGAAAGTATGAAAAACGGTAAAGCTGCGGGAGTAGACATGATATCTGCCGAGATGATCAAATATGGTGGAACTTGCGTCCGGGACGCTTTCCGGGCCCTTGCAAACCTTTGCTGGAGGACCGGTAGAGTCCCTACAGATTGGCGCCGCGCAGTCATAGTACCCTTGTATAAAGGCAAGGGTTCACAATATGACTGCGCCAATTACAGAGCCATCAGTTTGATCAGCTTGGCAGCCAAGGTGTACGGTAAAATTATTGAACGGAGAATGTGCGTGAAGTCCGATGGAATGTTGTGCGAGGCACAAGGGGGTTTCAGGTCTGGAAGAGGATGTTCGGATCAAGTCTTCTCACTCCGCAACATCGTAGAGAAGCATCTGGCAGTGGGCCGGAAGGTTTTCTGCGGTTTTGTAGATCTGGAGAAGGCATTTGACAGAGTTGTGCGAAAGAGACTTTGGGACATTTTGCCAGAGTATGGTATAGATGGCACTCTGTTGCGAGCCGTCCAGTCCACTTATGTGGACTGCAAGGCATACGTACGGGTGGGTGGTAACAGGTCACCCTGACTTGACGTTAAAATCGGCGTCAAGCAGGGTTGCGTGTTGTCCGCTAGACTGTTTATAATATATCTGGACAAAAGTCTCCAAAGACTGAAAGCGATGAATGAAGGTGTACAAATGGGTGTCTTAGTGGTAAACCATCTACTTTATGCAGATGACGCGGTTTTAATAGCGCCAACAGCCACTGATCTGCAAACACTAGTCACAGTTATGAAAGACGACTGCATGATCAATGGCTTACACTTGAATGTGAAGAAAACAATGGTTTTTGAAAGGGAAGAAACCAGAACGAATGTAAGGATTGTGGTTGGTAACGATGTGCTGGAGCAAGTGAATGAGTTTGTATATCTTGGATGCGCCTTCAGTAAGGATGGGAAATACACCGCTGACATAGAGAGAAGAGTGAGTGCAGGGAACAGAGTGAATGGTGCGATGGGAAAGCTACTCGGGAGCCGGCACTTAAGCCATAAGGCGCAGCTGGCCATACATAACGGAGTTCTTGTCCCAACGCTGTTATATGGTAGCGAGAGCTGGGTATGTAAGAAGGAGAATGAAAGTAGGATAAATGCGGTAGAAATGCGAGCTCTGCGGAAGATGTGCGGAGTGAAGCTGACCGACCGCATTAGCAACAGCATAGTAAGACAGCGAGTAGGTATGAAAGATAGTATCGGTGTAAAGATGAGAAAGGGCATGCTCCGTTGGTTCGGGCATATAGAAAGAATGCCAGAGGAAAGAATGACAAAACAGATATACAATGTGAAAGTGGAAGGATGCAGGTACCGGGGAAGACCTAGACTATCTTACCACGACCAAATAAACCGAGTCTTATCTGATGGAAAAGTCAAGAGTCTCCGGCGGTCTAACCGGCGAGCGTGTATGAGACAAACTATGAGAGTCGAGGAAGCCAGAGAGGTATGTAAGGAACGAACCTGTTGGAACTCTGTACTCTCTGCCTACCCCGCGAGGGATCTGGCGTGAGTTTATAGATAGATAGATTTTATACAAGGAGACTTAGCTTTTTATATAGTTAGTATAGTCGTCATGCTTAGCTTCGAAACAGGCGACGGATCTATTGACGCTGGTACTGTACTTACTATAAGTCCGCCGTTGTTACATTCGCATCATATGTGTTATTACAACTTTTACTGACTTTTCCACCAATGCATAATGAAAGTCCGCCGCTATCGTCGTTGTGTTAAGAAGTCAAATTAGCTTCCATTGTTACACAATGTCGCCCATAACATCGCGTTACTATGTCTTCATTTAATTACAGTACAATATGTCTGAGATATTGCTGCCTGGTTAACGAGTCTTGTGTTTGACAAATGGCCGAGCAATATCGTCGATATGTCACCGGCAGAGTTAATAGATTTCCCCAATGTTATGCACTTGAAGCAATAAAGCCGGTACGTGGAATAGCTTCGGCGATAAATTTTTAATAGTATTCGAACGTTTAATTGTCACATAATGCCTTTAAACGGTGCAGTTATTATGTTGGTTACGAATTGTTTAAAAATATTACTTTCTCATTCCGGTTTTATGAATTTTAGATTGATTTTAATTATCGATTTCGGGTTCTAATTAGATTTAAATTGATATGTTAATTATTAACTTGAAACATACTGATAGATAATACCACACAGTCTTATTTTATTGCTCGGTGTCTAATTGTCTCTTGCAGAATTGTCAAATACATGTCCTTTAACACCCGTATCTATAGATATTTAATTACTTAGTCTTAAGAATAAACTTAACCAAGTAATGTTACGTGTTTAAAATTCTATTCTTGGCTAAGAAAACTATTTTTTGACAGTTTCTCAATTATAGAATAAAAATGATGTGCTTAGTAAATACTTGGGTAAATGTAACTACTTAGACATGTTTATTGATATACGGGTGTAAGAGTTTATAGGTAGATAAATGTGTAATCGTATTTTACGGTTTTGTGTCTAGTTATCGTAAGCGAAATTGCCAGACACATATTTACTTAGCCTTAAGAGGGTCGCACTCTAATAAAAATAGGTAAAAAATATAAGTATTTTCGTACAACAATCGTCCATGAATTTCAACACTTAATTTGTATAGGCATTCAAACAGAACAATTTAATATTAATTAACACAAACCTAGCTTTCTAAGCACCTAAAGCCATTACACCTTTTGTAAAGCCAGCCATTCGATAAAGCAACAAAAATGACGGGGCCACTTACATGACAAAGTAAGATACAATTGAAGAATTGCAAGTTTTCGCGTTGGTTCTTTTAATTACGCGTTCCCGAAGGCGCGTCGTTAAGCCGCGCGTAAAACTGCTACACGGCGCAGTCCTGAGAGCTGAGCAATAAAAGATTGACGCAATGTGACGCTAGCGAGTTGATATGCCATCCTTGTTACACTACAAATATACTAAATAAACATGAACGTGAAAAATGATTACTGGTCAGCGTCACGCTACTGTCAAAGTTTCGTACTAAGCCGTCCCAGCCATAGCCAGGCTAAGTAGGTACAAACAATTTGATGTTATAGTAATGTCGTTGAAGAATTGTACTGTCATAATAAAATTAGCCCTGTTAAGAAACTGCCCCACTGTTGGACACGGGCCTCGTCTCTGAGAGGGTTTAGGCCATAGTCCACCACGCTGACCTAGTGCGGGTTGGTGAACTTCACACACCTTCGTGAAACTCTTAGGCATGCAGGTTTTCTCACGACGTTTTCCTTCACCGTTAAAGCAAGTGATACTTAATTTTTAATACGCACATGCTTTCGAAAGAAAGAACAACGACAGAAACCCGAGACCTCTGACTTGGCAGCCCAACGGTCTAACCATTTTACGTTTATTCTTATTTAGTAAAAATATAATGTTAAAATGATAGCATATGAACTCGCGTTACGCTAACGTGAATCTGTTCGTGCTAAGCCCTATCGCACGGCTCGTCGTTCGTAATACCGTTTTATTATTATTTGTTCAACAGGTAGATAATTTTAATTGGATCTGTTGCAATTAAGAAGTAAGTGCTGCAAGAATGTAGAGGTGATTAGATAGAAATAGTTTTAACTTCGGTTTATTGCGTTTTAGGTTGGTAGTTGATTTTAAATTATTAGTTTTACATCATTTCGTGTTACTAAAGCGAATAATGCTATCTCTCTATTTTGGATTAGTCAGATGATAATTTCATTACCTTCTGAAGGATTCTAAATTAATTTGTCTACTTAATCTAGCGAATCAAGCACTATTCTTTCCAAGTTCAGAAGGATTAAATGGCATGAGGTTGATAAAATGAAAATCCATTTTACTTTGCATTTGTTCGTCTAACTGACAGACGGACGAAAGATATTCAGTCTCCCTGTACTAAAGTTACATTTACAACCGACGAACGTTATTGATTCGGATTTTATGAGACATATGTGGACTTGCCCAAACATGCCCATAATCGGAATACCTCGTAGTTATCACCGGTCTTTGAAACCCATGTCCCGTGCGCTAATCGACCCACTGTCAGAAGCATTCGCCCCTTCCGACCGATCACACCGACAACCACATACCCGAAAAGTTTCCATACCCACATACAATAATAGACCTTCACTTAACGTAATAAGGTTGTACTCAACAAGCTCACGCATACTCTACGCATGTTGTCAATAACTTAAGTAAACGAGGTATATGCTTTGTTTTCAGGATCTAAGAACATTGTGGGAGAGTGCCTACTCGAGGAATAATAAAATTTAGAGTACATACTTGTGTTTTGGGAAATAATTTATTAGTAACCTGGTGTCCTTTATGTTCTTTAACCGAAGATCATTTTATTTTGTTAAGAGCTTTTTCATTTTTAGGTAGAGTACATCAAGTTGAAAGTATTCTGGTTATTTAAATATTTTTATCTTTATTTAATCAATAGTTACTGTTCTATTTCGAAGTTCCGTCTCGAAGTTTCGAGATATCTTATTCCCACGCTCTTTGGATGGTTTTGTCTGCCCCTTTAGGATAAAAATGTCTCGATAAAATCAGTGTTTTGTAGTTTTATTCAACAGAGGTATTTCAAATGTATTCCGAATGTTCACGCCTCATCAAAATGATTACAAAACCCAAAACAATTTATATAATTTTCGAGTGTAAATTAACCTTTTTACTGCACATGTTTAATCTCCACCAAAACTATTCTCACCTCCTTAACAATTTCATAAGCAGAGCAATATTTTTTCTCAGTAACTATTACATTAATATCGTCCTTAATGGTCGGTAGGCGCAAATTCCAGTAGTCGGCAACAATCGGCGTGTAAAAATACGACCTATTAAGTGCACCCTGTTACATTATATTTTATAAAGGTGTAACACCCACAGCAAGGCGCACGATAAATATACCAAACAGCGTGTAAGATATAATAAAAATGAATTATTAGAACAAAACCTATTCGTACGTAGCGGTATTTATTTTTATGGTATTCTCACTGTTATCTTTGCTTGATATAACGCGGTAAAGTTGTTTTTTTAGGCGGTCTCAGTGCGGCTAAAGCGATTTGGGGTGCTCTCTCGATGTTTAGGGGCTTTCTTTTTTCCGAGTGATATAAGAAAAATAATATTATGATGTGTTTAATGCGGGAAAACAGAAGGGGCTGTGTTGAAACTGTTTGATGTAACTTGTGTGGTGTAAGAATGATAATTATGGGTTTGTTCGTTGTGAGATATAGAATTTCTGCCCGTGACTTCGTCTGCGTTGACTTTAGATAGGAACCTAACATTTTTCTGGAGTAAAAAGTAGCCTATGTGTTAAAGGTTGGCGACCACGAGGTTATGAGTTTAAATTCTGGATCGACTGGAGTACTATTGTGATTTTCCAATCGAATAATTTTCAGTAACAGACCGGAGTCTGAAAGTGTGTGCCCGATAGTATACCAACAGGCGTATCTCCTATTATTTTAGAACTTAACATCGTCGGTAACATGTCAATGTACACAGTAGATATACCCCTGCCACTTCCACTTGGGCAATAAATACGTGTCAATGATTTCATTTTATTTTTGGGATATTGAATGCATTCGCCCTACATTTTGTGAGTCCCATAAAATTAAGGGTCTAAAATGGGACCATTTCTTCTTCTTATAGATGTCGTAAAAGGTAACGTAATTATAAAAACAATTTACATTGCGATATTGTCCAAACATATTCGTGTGTGCATGTAAATTAAATGGTAAAATATGACCTCGTCAAGAAAATTCAAAAGAGTACAGAACAAAATCTAATATTTATATATAGGCTCAAAAAAACCACTGTGTTAGTATTCTAGTGTATAACATAGGTTCATTGTATTCATTATTACGAAACCTTGTTCCGAACTAAAACTACTAATGACACGTGCGCAATATCGGTTCAGAGGACCCCCTACAGGGATCCAAGGTACCTCGTCAAGGCGCTCTTACCATTAACATGTAAATGAGCATTGTCTTACACTCAAAATTGTTCTACACACGTTGAATAATCGATGGCTTGCTCAAAGCATAAATTTTAACGCTAATATTCTTTAGCATTATGGACAAATTGTATTTATCCGCACACGTTCGCCCGTCCGCCATGTGTAGTTAATGTGCTTCTCAATTTCGCTGCAAGTTAACTAGAAGACATAGTGAAATATTAAGTTCTTACTATGATGGTTCATTTTACGTATATTTATTAATGGTTTAAAGTAATTCTGTTTATAAAATGGAGTAAAAACTATCAAACAATGATGAATCAACTGTCCTACAATTATGTACATACAACACCCATGTAATTAGAACTTCGTAGACGATTTGAGTAAATTTTAGTGCAATGCTCGGAATACTCTATATATTAATTGGCTTTCATCACGATCTTGAAGATTTAAAGATCATAAAAAGTTGTTTTATTTATTGAAATATATATAGATTACAAATAAAATTGCGTGCGGTGAAGTGTGATTTGTCCTTTACTAGGTTATGCCCCGAGCGTTTTAAGTTTATGTGTGTTTAACACTTAGCTGAAAATCATGATTTGGAGAGACTTAATTGCATTATAAGTTTTTTTTTGGAGATAGTTGTACTCGTTTGTGTAACAGGTATTTTTGTTATATTTTGTGAATGAAAAATTAAGTTTTCTTCTACTATTTATGCTGTTCAAGACTGAAATTGTGCCCACACTTACAGCAAGTAAATAAATATTTCTATGTAATGTTTGTATGCCACAGGTTGCATTCCTGGTATAATTTCAAGGTTTTTAGATTCAGATCCGTGGCTTGAATCGCAGTATTGTATCGTACCTAAAATTGTGGCATTATACGATAATATTGATAATGCACAATCATGGATGGCACTTTTGCACACTCATAAAGCACCTTAAATTGCCTATTGTAATCGGCTGGCTGTTCAATCGACCCTGATCACTAAATTAGTAAGGTAGGTAATATAGGACAATCGTTTGTAACCTCCGCCATGCATTGACGTGTAATAAATGGCCAAACTTATCGAAGTTAGCACATTTATTTATAATAATTACTCAAAGGTACCACCCACGATACCCCAATGTTTGGGGTACTTAAGAATTACGCCGCATCTGATTTTACCATCTGTCAGGAATTACAACAGGCAAAATTAGTCCTTATTGCTAAACATTTGAGTCTAGGATTGCATGTACAAATATCAGTTTTCATGCCATTAGTCTGTGTATACTCTTTCATTAGTTATCGAGGTGATAGATATAGGTATAACGGTTCCACCAACTGGAAATTTTAATTTATTGCACAAGTTACTCAAGTAAAAACTTAATGTAGTTGAAAGCGTTTATTTAGAATTATAAATATTTACTTACTTATCTAAATAATATACTTCAAAGCTGTTGTATTTCTGATTATAATTACTTTTATTGACGGTGTTATCAGTGTGAGTGTGTGTAAGTGATGTACGCTGTTGGCCGCGAGGGCTTTACAGCTTCACCGGACTTAAGGGCGAGCTTGCAACCACTACGCTCGAGCCAGAAGGGCAAGGGGTGACATACTCGAGGGCGCCTTGAAGGCGCCCTCGGTTGGGACAGTCGCTGTGGGGGGACGGGGTGCACTACTAAGTGCACCGGTCAACCGCCGGCTATGGGAGGGGATCTACGACTACGTCGTCGTTGCCCGTATCCTGAGCGGAAAGAATGGAAGACAAAGCATCGGGGGGAAACGGTGTTATCAATGGTTACTACTGCTCATAGAGTTAGGACTAAATTATACTTTAAGCTACTGGTTATTTAGTTATTTATTTATCTTCATGCACTTACGTACGTAGGCGGACCTAATGCCTACTACCTTGTTACTGTTCTCCTTGACCATACCTATCGCTTTTAATATAACTTGGTTTAGTGGTATGAGACTTACAGTTATTTGTTCCAGTCTGGATTTTGTGCATGTAAAATTCATAATATATACACATCCACGCTAGAGGCACAATTTCAATTGCGGAGCATCGATTTTTAGATATAAAAAAGGGTGGGAAGCGATTTCTGAAATACTATAAATATTCAAAACGTCCATTTTAACCACGGGGTGATTAGGTGGACCTAAGTATTTTCTACTACTGTAATAAGTAGCATAAATAGGTAGCATGAAAGAGGGTTAAGAAATGTAATAGTATAACTATTGTCTAACATCACACCAGATCGATTCACTCGCTACTCTTTCTGATCAACGTATGAAATAAAACTTATTCACTAGGGAACAGATTAGCAGATTAATCTAGTCCGGTAGACTAGAAGCGGCCACAGACGCAATTCCTCACCAATCTATTGAAGTGATTCCCTTGTGGAGCAGTTTAATTAGTCTTATGGATTATCAGACTCAAACCTTTTCTTAAGTCTTGACAAAACGGTTTTATAAGTTTGAGGGTTTTGGCTTGTCAGGATAAAGTGATTGGAATATGTTTATTTTTAATATAATATGACTTTAGTATGTTTTGTATAAATAAATCCTGTTGTTTCGAAATTATTATTTCCTTTTATTTTTTAACTTTATAGATTCATAAGTTGCGATATTGTGACATCTGAGCAAGTTTCTTATGCAAAAATAGGCTTTCCGTGACATACCTAATTGAACTTCGATTGTAGCTCTACTACAAAGTTTTTTTTGTTGGAGAGTTCCTTCCTCTATAGGTTCTGTGGGAAGATTGGGGTATATGGAACTCTTAACATACCAAATAATACCCGTGTTGGCCTCATTCTGAATGGGCTCCGAAGTCTCTAAATGGAATGCATCGATGTCACCCTCTTGTGCCTCGTTAGCCCTTAGGGCATTTACGGCAATGTGGAGCCTGAACTCACATTGTCACCCCCCTACCGAATACGCAAGGAACTATTAAAAAATCTATATTGTGAATATGATTACAGTGTATAATGTACAAAATCGTGGTGACTAACTCTTTAATTTTTCCGTTAGTCGATTTGTCTTATATCGAATTGAGCGGTTCTGTGTTTTTCTGTATCTCTGAATATGTAGGAAACGAACTGGACCAAAATCAGTTCATACATTTTTACTAAAGGTGTAGTCTGCAGCCACATGTATACCTTTGATGTGAACATTGCGAGTCGACGGCCAGTAATCCGATCAGAATTGCCGCTGAATGGATTCAACTGGGACTGTAAAAGGCCCTCTTCGTAGCATGCACGACTAATTTTATGAAACCATATCAAGTTCTAGTCCTCCCGCTCGCACTACGAAATCAGTTAATAGGGATGAATGCAACACCATGCTTCCTCGATGGTGAAACGTTACGGATTTTTCGTGCTAATTCCCTCAATATTTGGTGCTGTTAACGATCTGCGAACGGTTTTTGGTGCACTGAGGTAGGTGAAGATTTGTGAATTATTTGTGTATTGTGATAGGTGCACTGGATTTTATGATTCGGTTTAGAATCTACTGGTTAACACTAAGCGAAACTTTATTAACTGTTCAATAGCAGCCTGGATTCTTGAATTGGGACCGATATTATGGCAATCGTTTCCTCTCTATTATATACCTATGGTACCTATTATCGATAAATGCAGGTAGGTATAGTACAGGTAAATCTGTGCCACCTCAGTTTGAGAATATAGGTGGGTCGTTATTTTTTTTACAGATTCTACCTATTTTAAACCACTAACACTAGGTCAGTATGGTGGACTGAATCTTCGTTCAAAAGTACCGCAAATAAAAGCAAAAGTAATTACACTTCACAAGACCGCTATAAATCGCAGGAAATAGCAATAGCGTATTCAGTATTACGAACAGCACGTGCTGGACGTAACAATAATTGTAATCATAACAGATTACTCATTAATAAGTGAGTATTTCAAGTTAATGGGCACATAAACAGCAGCCCGCCGCGGCCGCTGAACATTTATCAACAAAAAGTGGTAATTTTCTTGGAACGTAATTCTTTCGACGTCAGTTATGACGACCGCAATCTCGGCCTGTTGAAACTTTTACTTGGTTCAACACGAGAACAACGTTTAGCGGTTTGTAGAGTCGATCAAATTGTGTTTCCTGGGGGCTTAGCACGAACAGATTGATGTTAGCTAGAGGCTATTAACGGGTTGATATGCCTTCCTTTTTAACCGACTTCAATAAGGTGGAGGTTTAACGTTCGTCTGTATGTATGCTTCTTTATGTTGGTTCACCGATATTTCCGTTAATTCTGGACTGACTTTGATAATTGTTTTTGCATTTGGGTCAAGGTGTTTTTAGGTGTTAAGTTTAATTTCATCGGTATTGGACCTTGGACTTTGAAGATACACCAGGGAACTCCTTAACGACAAATAATACGGTTCTGTATTATTTATCGTTGAGTTATTAATAGTATTGTGTTAAACCTATACGTACCCTACCATAGAATTAATCAGAAAATTAACCAACTTAAAAAAGGAGGAGGTTTACAATTCGTCTGTGTTTTTTTAGGTTTTAATTTATTAACTGATTTTGATGATTTTTTGCGTTGGGTTTAGTGTAGTTTCGAGGTGGTCCCATTTTAATGAAATCGGTATTGAATCTTGGCCTTTGAAGATACACCAGGGCAATGGCAAACAGCACAAATGTATAGATTCAGTTATTATGGGTATTATATCAATCCTGTAGGTACCTTACTGTAGAACTAAGCAAAATAATATAATAAAGGTATCTAAATATTAATAATTAATTCACTAATCACTAAAAATTTGTATAATAAATAACCTTTTAAAAAAAGAGAAACCGACTTCGAAATACAAAAAAATAAATATTTTAAGTCGGTGCCAAGTAACGGACTGCACTAACCGGCTCCGACATCAAATATTTATTTTTAGTTTTTTTCATTCGGTTTCCATTTTTTTAAGTTATTTTCACATTATAAATTACATAGATAAAAATGAATGTGACAGCACGCTTTGTCGACAACTTTACGATAACGTCAATTGGCCTGCACTTAAGCCTCAAAGAGCTTAGCACGAACAGATTAACATTATCGTAATGTTGTCAAGAAAGCGTTACGTCACGTTCATCTTTATTCAGTAAATTTGTGGTGTGAAAAGGACGGTATATCAACTCAACAGCGTTACGCTAACGTCAATCTGTTGGTGCTAAGCCCCCTGTTGAAATGTGCATGTTTCAGCGGGTTACAAGACTGTGCGGTCGAAGTTTGATTGAGTCTTCCTTATTTATTTTTCTTATTAATTGGCGTTCAGCGTTTGTGTTTTGTTGTAAAGCAATATCGTCTTATGTACTAAGATGTAAGGGTCATTTACGATATATTGAGTTATTATGTACTAGAAAAGACACTTAAACTATTTATTTTGTAGCAAAAACTTATTTGCCGTAATTTGACGCGTTTGATGCTAAGTTGTATTTCAAAAATATGCCACTGAGGTATGTGTACTGAGGTACTGTTTAAAAAACTCTGGAGACCTACGATTTTATTATATGCTAGTTTTTGCCCGCGACTTCATCCGTGCTGACTTTAGACAGGAACCTAACATCTTTCCAGAATAAAAAGTTTACGGAATCCTATGTGTTAATACAGGTAATAAACAGTCTGTGTGCCAAATTTCAATTAAATCCGTTCAACGAGTAACACACATCCGAACATAAACTTTCACTGTTTAACCGACTTCAAAAAGGAGGAGGTTCTATGTTCGGTTGTATGTATGCTTTTTTAAAATATTAGGATAGAAAGTAAAATGAAAACACTAACATCTCCGCTAAGATCGCGGTCATGTTTTGTTTCAAGTAGCTTTTTTAGCACGTAATAATAAGTCATTGACAATAACATGATAACTTCGTCGTTGTATGTAAATGCAACATTTATAGATCTCATATTGAATATTTTATACGCACTGTGTGAAATCTAGTTCCGTTAAGTGTTGCAAGACACATGCAGGTATCAGTTGGATTGTACTGTGGTAAAAATAGATACGGTCGATATCCACTTACCGCTTTGTTGCATTACGTGTAAGAACTATGTACTGTCTCTGACATTTTCAAGCAACAGTAGGTTTTTTAAAACGTAGCTCCACACATGGATTTATTCCTGTGGCGTGGGTGCGTTTACAAACATGAAAAGAACAATGGCGAGATCTACCTAAATGTTTTATGAAGTGTCTAAAAATACGACATGTGCAAGTGTTTAAGTAATGGAAACCCTATAGTTTTCACATTTTTTCATTCATAGACGCTTCAAATCGATATCAGGCAAAACAATGTATTGGAGTTTGCCATTGTCCTTTACATACACAAATACCCAGACCGAAACAAATGATTGTGGGTCACACAAAGATTTGTCCTGTGCGGGAATCGAACCCGCGACTATTAGACACAATGGGCGGAGCGGCTTAAGCTCTAAACCACTGCGCTAAATCATCAAATCTACTCGTTTATAACATTCAGATATCGATTAATAAGTCCCAAAGAATAAACTTCGAGATTTTCTTAGAAAAGACTTTGTCTACTCGTTGTGGTGAATCTGAATAATGTTTTTAACAACTCCTTTTAAATTAGGCTTATTTTATGCCAAAACAAAGCATTTGCACCATCATATGATTGTGGATTACATAAAGATTTGTCATATGCAGGAATGGAATCCTCAGAATCAGGAAATATTTGATTCGTGTAATATTCATTAACCTAACAAAAACTCTACCACCATATCGGAATTTCATTCCTGTAGAGAAGAAGGGCAACCTCCCGTTTTAGGGCAAATTTACACTTTAACCACCAGATCATTTGTATCATCAAGCCAGATCCCTTGCAGGGTAGGCAGAGAGTACAGAGTTCCAACAGGTTATTTCCTTACATACCTCTCTGACTTCCTCCACTCTCATAATTCGTCTCATACGCGCTCGCCGGTTACGGACACTCTTGATTTGCCCTTCAGATAAGACTCGGTCTATTATTATCTCATGGTAAGATATATTAGGTTTTCGCCGGTACCTATATCCTTCTACTTTCGCATTGTATATCTGTTTCTGTAGATCATTTCGTTATCCCATTAGCTTTTATGATGTTCATGGGATACAGAAGCAGAACTTTTCTCCTATCTATATATTTATGCTATATAAATTCTAGTATCGCACGAGAAAATATATCTAGATGTTTATAATAACCTGACACTTTTATAGATACCGTCGATCGACGGACGATTTCGCGCAGTAGTAAAGAGCTTAATTCGCTCCACCCACTGGGTCGAATAGTCGCGGGTTTGATTTCCCCACAAGACAAATCTTTGTTTCGGTCTGAGTATTTGTGTATGTGAATATTCATGTTTGTAAACGCACTCACAACACAGAAATAAATCCTAGTGTTACGAAGGGCTACGTTTTATACAATAAAAAAACGTAGATTGTGGTTCGAACATGAAGTCCACTTAGGGCATAGGAATACTACTACTATAGTCGTTTTCGTGTGTGTGTGAATGATGTACGCTGTTGGCCGCGAGGCCTTTACAGCTTCACCGGACTTAAAGGCGAGCGTGCAACCACTACGCTCTAGCCAGCCAGAAGGGCAAGAGGCGACATACTCGAGGCGCCCTCGGTTGGGACAGTCGCTGTAGGGGGTCGGGTGCACTACTAAGTGCACCGGTCAACTGCCGGCTATGGGAGGGAATCTACTACTACGTCGTCGTCGTCGCCCGTATTCTGAGCGGAAAGAAGGGATGACAAAGCATCGGGGGGGGGGGGGGGGGGTCGGTGAGAACATGTCGCGGCCGGCACAAGCCATGGGTAAAGTGAGAAATAAGGTGATAATGAAATTTAAAGAAAAAGAATCGATTGAATATCGTATCAAATCGATTTTAATAATAATAATTCAGGAACAAAAGGAAACAAAATACAATAAAATCATTATTTCAATACGACTCAAGCGATTGGTTAGAAAAATCGTCTGACAAATCGCTTTATGCGTCGCTCACGTGAATTATTATTTAAAAATCTATGAAATTTATCTATTCTAATATAACACGATGGCGCATCCACATCTTTTTTTATTAATTTCTTTACCATAAGCATACTATGTCTCTCAGTCGGATATACATAGAATAATATTCGTAATGGAATCGGCAATCAATTTTGTCCATTTTTAAAACCAATTTATCGATTCAGTTTACATGATTGAGTGATGAGGTTTTATATAGTTGTAAGTTTTTTAAGTCCGATGGAATGTTGTGCGAGGCACAAGGGGGTTTCAGGTCTGGAAGAGGATGTTCGGATCAAGTCTTCTCACTCCGCAACATCGTAGAGAAGCATCTGGCAGTGGGGCGGAAGGTTTTCTGCGGTTTTGTAGATCTGGAGAAACCCCGCAAGGGATCTGGCGTGAGGTTATAGATACATAGAAGGTTTTTAAATAATTACGCGTATTTATAAACAGTATATGGGAGTTTTGGCGGGAAGTCGAAGAGATATGTTGTCAATTTGTTTTAATTTTCAAAACTTGTGTCATTTCGGCTAATAATGTGTTATGTTGGTGGAATATTAACCATTATGTGTTCTTATGTGTGTGCATGAGTGAAGGTTATTGTAACAAAGTGATAAAACGTGCCTTTTCGACTTCCCTCAAAACGGCCGTTGCAATTGGTATGTAAAGTATCCACCGCTTTACAATCCAGGGTGGGGTACTTCATTAATTTCATTATCATCGTTAACATCATATTCATCGGGGAGTCGAATTAACTTAAACAAACACGATTATATATCTCACTGGACACTGGCAACGTACACTTATAATTAGTGTAAAGACATAACTTGAAGAAGAAGAAGAAGAAACAATATATGATTTAAATGCAAATTAAAATATGTTTTTCATTTATCTTTATATCCTTTTTATTTTTCTTTACGGAAAATTCTCAGTATGAGTCCGGAGTCTGGAATTATGCTCGGTAATAGGCTCGCTCCCTATTACATGGGACCTAACATTGTCGGTAAAAAGTGGGTGTACTCAGTACACCTCTGCCACCCCCGTTTGGGGAATAAAGGCGTGACGGTGTTTTAAAAGCCTCAGTCCCGTGTCCCGTGACCACGGTTGCTGTAGAGAATTTGTGACGTCGGGAACTGAAAAATAAACCGCGATAACATCAGAAATATTTCACGTGCAATTTAATTTTTCACAATTTATTTTGGCCGAACCCTGGTGGTCACAAACCTGCCTCCGATAATCCGCAGTAAGTTTGCGTGATGGTATGACCTCTCTCTCTTCCCGATCTGTCTTTGCCCAGCAGTGGGCCAGTAAGTATAATATTATTCAAACTCCAATCGTTTATTTTGTTTAAACCCGGTGGGGGTTTACATATTGTCATATTTATTTATTTTTTTAACTTACTAATCTGCTACCGGAACGGAACGCGGCCTTCACTGAGAAAATCCGGCGAGAAAATCAACTTGTATTTTTTGTCTAATTCTCCATTCATTTCTTTCATGATCATAGACACGTACATTTTTATATTATACAAAATCAATAATGCGATCCAGCTTCTGTGATGCTTAACGATTGAAATATAAGACTAATGAAGGGTATATGGATTGCACAGAGGAGAGAAATAAGCCTTTTATTATTATCTTGTTTATTATTATTATCTGTATTTTAATATATATCCACCATTTTTACATTTTTACAGACCATAGTAACTTTTAAGATGATGCCTCTACCCATAGACTACTGACTGGTTTATTAGTGTTGTGCCACACTGCAATAGGGATCTAGCTACTAACAACTAATAATAATCTATATATTAATACGTGAAGCAAAAACTTTGTACACATTTTTACGAAAACGCGCGGACGGAGTATGAAATTTGCCACACTTATAGTTTGTATAGAGAAGGAGTGCAGAATGCAAATATTTTTTTAATATTATGCATAAAACATACATTAAATCAATGAAAAAAACATTAATAATAATAATAATAAAATGATGAAAGTGTTAAAAAGCCTTCTATCAGGTGGAAATAAGGTCCGAGCTTTCAATGGTTGGGTCATGCCTGTTCTTACTTACTCTTTTGGCATACTAAGGTGGACTCAGTCTGAACTGGATGCCCTGGATAGAAAGGTCCGTCGATTGCTGACAGCGTATCGTATGCATCACCCGCGGTCGTCTGTTATGAGGTTGTACATCCCGCGGAGGTGCGGTGGTCGTGGGTTTTTAAACGCTAAGACACTACACAACCGCGAGGTGTGCAATCTTAGACAGTACTTTTTGAGTGTGTCCGTGGTGATGTATCGAGATGTTGCCGCAATCGATAGAGGCCTAACTCCGCTTTCCTTGGCAAACGGGAACTGGCGAAGGCCCCAGGTATTAAGTATTTCGGACCGCACAGCCATATGGAAGGGCAAGGAGCTACACGGACGGTTCTATCGGGCTCTTACAGGGCCTTTTGTGGACCAGCTCGCTTCCGTGACTTGGCTACGCTTCAGCAACCTTTTTGGGGAAACTGAAGGGTTTGTATTTGCAATTATGGACGAAGTTATCATGACGAACAACTACCGGAGGCACATCCTAAAGGACGGCACGGTTGACATTTGTCGGGCATGCCACCGTCCCGGTGAGTCTATTAGACATGTAGTTTCCGGTTGTTCTCGTCTTGCTAACGGAGAGTACTTGCACAGACACAACCAAGTGGCTAAGATTATCCATCAGCAACTTGCTCTTAAATATGACCTTGTGGACTCTGAAGTACCGTACTACCAGTACCAGCCTCTTCCAGTTCTCGAAAGTGGTCATATCACGCTCTACTGGGATCGATCTATTATCACGGACAGGACTATTGTAGCCAATAAGCCTGATATCGTGATAATAGATCGATCGATGCGTCGTGTAATGCTAGTTGATGTCACCATTCCGCATGATGAGAACCTTGTGAAGGCCGAAAAAGAAAAAATATCTAAATATTTGGACCTGGCTCATGAGGTTACCGCCATGTGGAATGTTGATTCAACTATCATTATTCCGATGGTCGTATCAGTCAACGGCCTAATAGCGAAGAGCTTCGATAAACACCTCGAGAAGCTCTCGCTTGGCAGTTGGGTGAAGGGCCTGATACAGAAGGTGGTAGTATTGGACACGGCGCGCATAGTGAGGAGATTTCTCTCTTTGGAGCCCTGACCACCGGTAGCTTGGGTCGTAGACCCCGTTGCCAGTGGAGCACATTTTTTGTATAATATATATAAGAATATTTGTTTTTTGTATTTTTATATATATTTTATAAGAAATTGTATTTAAATAAATGCATACATAATAATAATAAAATAATTTATTTTCTCATCACAAATGTGCATCATTAGTACAGTACGAGCTTAATCTAATAGAATAATAGGACATTTGTGAGAGACTGGTGCCCGAGATAGGTATAGCAATACCTGTGTTACGGGTCACCAGGCCCCCGAAACTTAAAGTAACATTTAACATTAGATCAAGTATGAACTAGGTGTGTGATGAAAATATTAAACAACAAACCAAACAAGGTTACTATAAAAGAGAGGATATACAGTTTGTGTGTGTGTGTGTGTGTGTATGTGTGTATGTGTGTGTGTGTGTGTGTGTGTGTGTGTGTGTGTGTGTGTGTGTGTGTGTGTGTGTGTGTGTGTGTGTGTGTGTGTGAGAGAGAGAGTGTGTGTGTGAGTGTGTGTGTGAGTGTGTGTGTGAAAGGATACTTTGTGTCTAAGTCAAGTGAGTGTGTGTGTGTTGAAGATTTTAGCTATTTGGTATGAGCAGACATTCAGTTGCCTTATAGTCAAGTGTTTTCAGCCATTTACATAGTGTAGATTTACATACTGATTTACGTAATGGGTATATTGATAGCGAGGAGTTGATTTTATTATATAGATATCCTCCCAAAACATTACACACACTACCATGTATTTGACACAATACACGTCAAATTGATGTTTGTCTTTAATATTATTTGTCTGTAGTCTTACTGAATGTCAAACATAACCAGCAAACAATGAAAGAGTAGATCGAATATCGACCTATGGGCGACCACTAGTATTTTTAAATATATGTTGTAATGAAAAGCTAGAAGATTCTGGGTGGATCAATCTGCACAAGCAGCGTTCACTAATACGACTACTTAGCAGCCATCACATCCCCCGATATTCCATATTAGATGGAAGGAAGTGACCCGCACCAAATAACCACTGCTAGTTTATTCATCGCGTATGTAACCTGTGTCAATATAATATCGTTAATATATACACAAATATAGTGAAGTACGACAATTCCACCAGACCTTAATCCATAAGCTTCACAATTAACTTCAAGTAAGTCGATCGATCGGTCGAGAACTCGAATAAGGCAAAAAGTTAATCTTGAAGCGAGGGTATGGGGAAGTTACGTGCGTGATAGCATGGAATGGGCTCCGTTTTATATCGATCGGCTTGGGTTTGAATCCTGACTTTTTATTTTTGTGTTATATATGTTTATGACTTCTTTATGTTCTGTTAAAGAGCTGGGCTTGTGTTGAGACTTATTCTCCGGTCATCTTTTGGATGAAGTGAAAGATAGGAAAGATCTGAATTATAAAACGGGGGCTACTTTATTTTTAACTAGGTTTTGACAAATGTTACGCTGAAGAATGTCTTTGTGAGGAGATTTTTATAGCCAGAAGGTAATATGTTATGCATTTATAATGATCCCGGTGTAATGTTTCTATTTATTTATTTAATTTCTTTGGTATACACCCACACACCTATTTTATTTTAGATTTTTTTGAAAACGTTATTCAACACTAGGGTCGCCATTGATATCGTGTCTCTGTTGTTACAATGCAAAATTTGCATCAATGAACAGCTTATCTTAAATGAAAAAACAAACAGTGGCACTCTGGGGTGCCCACAGAAGTGAAAACTTGAACAATTACGTGTGTAGTTTTGAATCGTCAGGAAATATTTTTGTTTTTTTTTAATATACAGAGGTGTCGGTAACGGTAACAGTGTCGTGAGTTCAATGGTTTTTTCCCATCTTAAAAAATGCCAACGTGCATGTTTTTTACCATCTCAAAAAATACCCAACGCGCCTTAAGAAGTTTTCTCTTCAAAACTAAGGCGACTACCTGTTTATCGGTACGGGAATCGAAGTCATCATCTCGTATCATACTCTCCAACGGTACTCGATGTGTGCGTTAATCAAGTTGATATCAGCGACTTTCTTATCGTGCAGAAAATTTCGTCGATAAGATACTTTCTAAAGCAAAAAGTCAATCATTTGGCGATATTACGCCAGCCATGGAAGGAAACAATGCGCATAATAATCAGACAATCTGAATGGCGACGCTAATTAGGTCTGACAGTGACAGAGCGAACACTGTTTGCGTAGTGCAGCCCGCACTCATTGTTCCGCACTCATTGTGCACCCGCTTTGTCGTACTCGCATCGTGTTTGTTTCTATTGACTGTCTAGTTACGGATTTGTTCGCGAGTTTCAAGTTTTTCGTCCAATCTATAATGATTTTTGAGATAACATCATTAGATAACTATCGCTTGTGTAAAAGAAGTCTGTAGAACGCGATCGTTTTTTAATTTATATTAAAATTTATTTCGAAATTTAAATTTAGTTTTTTTTAATTGCTGGCCAAATAAAATTATGCCATATTTAAAAAACAAAGATATAAGCAATTCCGAAACTAGGGTACCAAATTAAATAACTTTATTTTTAATAGTACAAGTATTTTATCTGGCCAGTGTTATAACTAATAAAATTAAAAAAACAATAATATTAGGCATTGGCCACCATTTTATGAAAATATACAAGTATAGACCTTGCCAGTTAGTACAGTCACCAACAGAAACATCATCAGTATTAACGTTAACATAAAGGTGATATTCCAAAAGCGTTTATAATCGCGACGGCAAATGAAAATTTGCTTGTGTGTAATGTTCACCGCTTAGTGTAACTCTGTCAGTGTCAGGCCTAATTAGAGCCATTGAAATTGGCTGATTAATATGCGTAATGCCACCGTGGTGTATGTGCCGATGCTCCATTGTGGAGGCGCCCGGTGAATTATGCACATGGAGTGAAATGACGTGATTATATCCGATATTATCTTTACATATTGTCGACGCATAATTATAAAGTATGTCGCGGCTGTTTAACGGGCAATATATAGGTACATGCAATAATGTATAGGATATTATGTGGTGTGTAAGTGCTAGATCTTAATTATTATGGTTAAATTACAATATTGTAAGAGGTGTAGGTATATCGAGGTGTAGTTCTTACGAAGTTTGGTGATTGCCTCGTTCTGTGTTACGTTGGGAAAGTCTACGTCTAAATGTAGGTAAAGGAATGTCTACCGTTTTGAAGAAAATGTGCGCAAGAGGTTTATAAAAAATAGATAGAGTAGAGTTACTTACTTAAAATGTATACCTTTTTCACTTTGCGTGCGTATATGTGTGTGTGTATGAGTGTGCATACGTACATGCGTGTGCATGTGTGACAACATAAAAATTGTGTTAATTTTAGTTATAGTCTTTTTTATTAGACATGTGACATGAAACGTCAAATCCCAAACGTCACCCTATCCATGTCTCGTGAAAAAACACTAGAAAGCAGACAACGTACGACCATTAAAATTATACAAGTACCTACCTAGTTAGGTAAACAGAGAAGCTTGTTCGTAAATCGTAGTAGTATACGGGTTGTGGTTTCATAACAAATTCTATACCACCGAGTGTAGATCCCGGCTCCCAGTATTTATGATTTTCTGATTATACAAAGATGCAAGACGAGTGGTAAAATAGGACATTTTTTAAAGACTGGTTCTATGACCTTTTATTTAGCTGTCACAGGCGGAATACTTCGTCTACGAAGTATTCCGCCTACTTTTAAAAGGAACATGATATCTAAAATTAGAGGATGAATGTATTAAGCTAGTGACGGGTGACCACCCGTAGAAGCAAAGGTATTTTTTTTAAGTGACGGCGGTCGTCCGCACGCACTAAGAATTAATTTTGTGTTCTGGGTGCGTTGGAAAACACTAACACATATACTGAAATAAATAATTTTATTGTAATTTACACAAAGATTTTTGTGCGGTGATGGAGCCCGCGACTTCTCGATTATAGATCCAAGTGGCTGACGCCCGAACCACTAGATTGTTGTTATTCTACACCTATATTTTGTTATGTATATTTGAGTGATAGAAGATAGTAGTTTTGTAAAAATGAGCGCTGAGTCGACGCTTACGAGCGTTAAAGCACGTAGAATACTAAAGCGTTTAAAGCGCCGTCTCGAACGTTTTTACAACATTTACACACAAAGCTGCACTAGACTAAGCTGTCATCCCATACCTTGTTATGTATATTATATTCGTCGTAGACAGGTCATGTCATGCATGGTCCCCAGATATTGGCTCGTTCTTAAGACTATTTATATAGACTAAATCTGTACTTTGCGCAATAGGATTCAAAACGTCATTGAAATGTTCCACCCAACGAGCAAGTATAGTTTTCTGGTCTATCAGACGTCTTTCCCTATTACGCGTGTAGATCGGTACTGTTTTTCTACACGTTGGGCTAAAAACTGCCTGTATAGCCTCAAAACTTTGCATGTCTGGTTCGTATCAGCATATTGCTGAATCTGTTTAGATTTTTCTACCCGAGTCAAAATAGGCGTCACTGATTTTGAAGTGGTCTTCTATCACAGATTGACGCTAAACTGCAATTACAAAAGACTCGTTCTAAGCTCTCCTACAATTACACTTACAACAACGGAGGGCAACTCTACTGTCGGACATGTGACCGAATTTTTTAGACTAAATTCGGTTTGCGAGTCACATTCGAGCTCACGCTCGTAGTTGGTTTGTCTCGGGTCGCCATAGCCGATTCCGGCTGGGAGGTATATATATACAAGCTGTATTGTGAATAACGCAAGACCTCAGACACCCCTATTACATAATCGCTTCACAAATTCAATACCAAAACCAAATTTCCATTTACCCCTTTTTTAAGCAGTTTTATACCCCAATTAACAATGAAACTTGTACGTTCATGTGTGCATATTGAGAAATACGTTTTAAAAATGCATTTGAAATCTCCGTGTTGGTATGAATCAAGAAAAAAAATATTTATGGCGCACTAAAGGAGTAACAGTATTTTTTGCAAGTTAAAAAAAATAAGATACGATGAAAACTGTTGGAATCAATTCAGCTATCGATTTAGAACAAACTACTTTCAGGTCTTGCGTTTATAATGTTACACCTTGTATATGTATATTGTCTTGATAGTAGATAGTTTCCTATAATATCCCAAAAACTGGACGCGTATAACACAATATAATTATCGTCACGTTTATAGCTACGGCATTCTAGAACGGAAAATTACGAGACGGACATAATGGATACAATGTAAACTCCTGAAAGTGTACTTTTCCAAAAAAACTACCTTAAACATCGTATGTTATTATGAATGAGGTATATAGTTACTATTGCCGTAATATATTAATCAATATCATCACGCCAGATTGCAGGGTAGTCAGAGAGTATAGAGTTAGTTAGTAGATTATTTCCCTACGGTCTTCTCTATTTCCTCCACTCTCATACTTCTCATACACGCTTGCCAGAGACTTGCTTTTTGCCGTAATGATAACATTTTTTATATAAATTAGACGAAAAATCATTACTGCGTCAGTTGCATCTCTATCTATCTATATCATCACGCCAGCTCCCTCGCAGGGTAGGCAGAGAGTTCCAACAGGTTCTTTTCTTACATACCTCTCTGGCTACCTCCACTCTCATAGTTCGTCTCATACACACTCGCCGGTTACAAAGACTATGGACTTGCCCTTCAGATAAGACACGGTCTACTTGGTCATGGTTAGATAGTCTAGGTCTTCCCCGGTGGGGCTTCGAAGAGCATTTCGAGCGTCTTGTCCCCCGAGTCGAAAGGGTAGTGGGTGCCATGCATAGACTGCTACCCAACCTCGGGGGGCCGTGAGAGGAGGTACGCCACCTCTACGGGGGGGTCGTGCGATCGGTGGCTCTCTATGGGGCGCCTGTATGGTCTCACCGACTGTCGGGCGTCCGGCGCTGCAAGACCAAAATCTATAGCCTGCAGCGCAAGTTGGCCCTCCGCATCGCACGAGGATACCGGACCGTATCTTTCGAGGCGACAACCCTCTTGGCACGCTTTCCGCCGTTCGACATCCTGGCGGACATGGACGCGAGGGTCTACGACCGGACTCGCGACGTCCGCCAAAGCGACGAATGCGTGCCCGCGCTCGAAATTAGACGGCAGGAACGACGACGCGGTCTGGAGGAGTGGCGCGCGAGGCTCAGCCAGGAGCACATCGCGCGCAAGCGCGTCGTCCAAGCCATCCTGCCGTCCTTCGAAGCCTGGCAACAGCGGAGGAGTGGGCGAATCTCCTACAGGCTTGCTCAGATAATCACCGGTCACGGCTGTTTCGGTGATTATCTGAGCAAGATCGGACGCAAGGCGACGGCGACATGTCACCATTGTGGTGGGGACCGGGATTCCGCAGAACACACGATCGTTGAGTGCCCAGCGTGGGCCTCCGAGCGGCGGATCCTGGTCGACCGGATCGGACCGGACCTCTCCCTGCCAGCAGTAGTAGCGGCTATGTTGGCAGGGGAATCGGCGTGGGAGGCCGTATCCTCCTTCTGTGAGACTGTGATGTCCCAGAAGGAGGAGGCCGAGCGGGATCGGGAGAGAGCCGATCCCGCCCGGCGAAGGCGACGGCGCCAGGGCGGAGGCACAGCTCGCCCAGGCCCCCCAGCCCAGTAGCCCGGGGCTTTATAATACGGGCTAACTTGTGTCCCCCGCCGCAACATCTGGCGGGGGACCCCCCCTGCACCAACATCCGCAGGGGGGCCCTAGGGGTTGTGGGATATTGGGGCGGGGGCCCTAAGCGTCCTTCACACGTGACCCCGAGGAGGACGGCGCCGTGGTGTGGCCCATGCCGCTGTGAGTACCGTGACGGTGCAGGGCGGGAGCGGATCCATAGGCTCCCCCCCCGAAGGCGGGCTCTTCGGAGCATGACACAGAGGGGCACCGGTGCGTTCCTAACGGAGATCCCGGAGCCCTTCCCTGAAGTGTCGATGCCGGTCATCGTGGGGTTTTAATCGGTAAGAGTCCGACATGCTCCGCCAGCTTCCCCCGAGACTGGCGGAAGTCCATGAGGATTTCCCCAAGTTAAAAAAAAAAAAAAGCTCTTCCACGGTACCTACATCCTTCCACTTTCGCATTGTATATCTGTTTTGTCATTATTTCTTCTGACATTCTTTCTTCTTTCTGAAGGGTATGCTCCGTTGGTTCGGGCATATGCCCGAACCAACGGAGCATACCCTTTCTCATCTTTACACCGATACTATCTTTCATACCTACTCGCTTTCTTACTACGCTGTTGCTTATACGGTCGGTCAGCGTGACTCCGCACATCTCATTTCGACCGTATTTATCCTGTTTTCGTTCTCCTTCTTACATACCCAACTCTCACTGCCATATAACAGCGTTGGGACAAGCACTCCGTTATGCATGACCAGCTGCACCTTTTGGCTGAAGTGCCGGCTCCCAAGTAGCCTTCCCATCGTACCATTTACTCTATTCCATGCATTCACTCTTCTCTCTATATCAGCGGTGTATTTCCCATCCTTACTGAAGGCGCATTCAAGATATACAAACTCATTCACTGGCTCCAGCACATCGTTACCAACCACAATCCCTGCATTCGTTCTGGTTTCTTCCCGTTCAAAAACCATAATTTTGGTTTTCTTTACTTTCAAATGTAAGCTATTGTTCATGCAATCGTCTTTCATAACTGTGACTAGTGTTTGCAGATCAGTGGCTGTTGGCGCTATCAAAACCGCGTCATCTGCATACAATAGGTGGTTTACCACTAGATCACCCATTTTTACCCCTTCATTCATCGCATTCAGTCTTTGAAGACTTTTATCCAGATATATTATAAACAGTCTAGCGGACAACACGCAACTCTAGGTGACGCCGATTTTAACGTCAAACCGTAACATGTTACCTTAACATGTTACCACTCACCCGTACGCATGCCTTGCTGTCCACATAGGTGGACTGGACGGCTCGCAACAGAGTGCCGTTTATACCATACTCTGGCAATATGTCCCAAAGTCTCTTTCGCACGTCTCTATCAAACGCCTTCTCCAGATACACAAAACCGCAGAAAACTTTCCGGCCTACTGCCAGATGCTTCTCTACGATGTTGCGGAGGGAGAAAACTTGAACCAAACATCCTCCTCCAGACCTGAAACCTCCCTGTGCCTCGCACAACATTCCATCGGACTTCTTCTGCGTCACTTGTAATAACATGATAACTTGAATTCGTTCGTGGATTAGATTCAGGTCATCTAAAAATCGTTTTAAGGTATGTAATAAAAAGCCAGTGCATACGATCACAGGCGTTACACGTACAGTAGTACAGTGAACAATGGAGCTATCTATCATCCAGACATAACGAACTTAAACTGGCACGCGACAAAATGCGCACTGTCGCTGACGCCTCCGCCGGATTGATATGTTGTGAGCGCCTGCCTTGGTTGCATTAAACTTGATTGAGTGTAAAATTATTTTATTACTTGTTTTGCCTACATTGAGACTTCTTTGTCAAGTAAAATTAAATTGTCAACATTATTACATTAATAATATGTTAGTTTTAATCGTTCGACCGTTTTAATTTAATAGCCCTGGGCAAAGGCCTCTCCATTATATTAGGTCCTGCTGTCACTATAGACAGATATGTTTTTTACTAAATGCTTTTTGAACGTAATGAGATTTGATATATACATGTTAGTTCTTAGAATTTTTATGAAAAGCTTAACCATTACTATCATAACTGGATTATTTGTCATCATTATTTTATTAAAATATTTTTTGTTAATAGAAATCATGTCAAATGTATCATGTAAATAGTCTGTGCTTTCACCATGCTACACACACTACAGTACCTTTTTAATACTGTGTCCGATTATGAATCCAAAATTATAAAAAATGATATTGATAACGGAAAACCGTGCACCTAGTACAGTTATTATTTCGAAAATCTGACAAGAACGTGCAATAACAATACAAACTCATTTGACTGTGTTCGACGGATACTAATTCTTTTCTACTTCTAAGGAGATATTTCAACCAAATACCTCTATGATTTCAAGAGGTAAGTCTGTACGGTTAATAATTAAAAAAAGAACTTAGGTAGAACGAAAGCAGGATAAATGCGGTCGAAATGCGATCTCTGCGGAAGATGTATATCTCGTGATTAATGTATTGTTTTAAGATCTGCAAGCAACTAGCCAATGTTGTGTACACCTTTTATTGGCTCACGTATCAGGATTGTATTCTGATAAATGATTGTACGAATGTAATAATATGTGTGCTGTTGGTGTACCATTCTGAATAAATAAATAAATAAATAAATAAAAGATGTGCGGAGTCACGCTGACCGACCGTATTCGCAACAGCGTAGTAAGAAAGCGAGTAGGTTTGAAAGATAGTATCGGTGTAAAGATGAGAAAGGGTATGCTCCGTTGGTTCGGGCATATAGAAAGGATGCCAGAAGAAAGAATGACAAAACAGATATACAATGCGAAAGTGGAAGGATGTAGGTGCCGGGGAAGACCTAGACTATCTTACCATGACCAAATAGACCGTGTCTTATCTGAAGGGCAAGTCAAGAGTCTCCGTAACCGGCGAGTGTGTATGAGACGAACTATGAGAGTGGAGGAAGCCAGAGAGGTATGTAAGGAAAGAACCTGTTGGAACTCTGTACTCTTTGCCTACCCCGCGAGGGAGCTGGCGTGGTGATATAGATAGATAGATAGAGAACTTAGGTACATTTGCGCAAAAGGCAACTCTGCGGCTGTCGGTCGGTCGGTCGACGGTTTGGTCAAATAGCCGACGGAGCGCAACGGGAGCGCGCTGTGTGGCATCTCCAGTACATTTCAGTACATTACAACTCCCCAAACCGTGCCATCGTCGCGCTCCCGTCGCGCTGTGTCGGCTATGTGACGAAACTTTAACACTCAGTAATCCAGTTGTAAAGGAAAATTGTGCTGTATTGTATCTAATTATGATTTCAAAATTAGAAAATCACAGAGACAGGCAACCACAGTATAATCTCAACCAACTGTGTTCGGCAGATTGATCCGTCAAAACCATCGTTATGTGTATTATTCAAACTAACAGCGGCGGTGGACAACAGGATAACTCACAGTCATCCGGACGTAACGAACTTAAACTGGCTCGCAACAACGCAGACGGAGCTCCGACGGATTCATTGGTCACGAGCACACGAGTATTGTTTACATACAAGTACCGTCTATTGCTAACATGATAGTGTGCTACCCACGGTAGCTGTAATGTTAATCCTACTAATATTATAAATGTATGTTTGTATATTTGTTACTGAATCACGCAAAAACGGCTGAACGGACTTGGATAAAATGTGTCACACAGATAGTCTATTACCTGGATTAACACATAGGATACTTTTTCTATCTATCTATATCATCACGCCAGATCCCTTGCGGAGTAGGCAGAGAGTACAGACTTCGAACAAGTTCTTTTCTTACATACCTTTTGGCTTCCTCCAGTCTCATAGTTCGTCTCATACAGTAGTATGAGGATTTTCCGGTATAAAATGTTAGGTTCCTATCTAAACTAAAAGCGGACGAAGTCGCGGACAGAAACTAGTGTTTAAAAACGTCAATACCTTTATATATTACATCCTGAGATAGATATTTTAACTTTGTCATGGCAATAGCTGTCAAAAAAAACAGTAAAGATACGGTCAAGTTTATATTTCCCAAGCGGAATTGGCAGAGGTGTACTGTGTACACCCACTTTTCGCTGATGATGTGAGCTCCTATGTAATAGGGGGTGATCGCCCCTATATTGTCATAATATGTCGGGCACAATTCCAGACTCCGGACTGATAAACAATAAACAAACATGAGAATAACCAATTCAATCAAAATTATATTCCTCAAAAGGCACCGGTAGAGGTGTACTTATACATTTCACGCAACGTAACAGAAATCTTTTATAGTTCTTATCCTTTCTTATATAGTTTCCTATAGACTAGAGAGTCTACTAATTTCAAATCAGGCATAATTTTAAACGTCGGACTTATATTGAGATTTATTTTCGTCTGATTTGAAACCTGTACCTCGTAATCGCCGGTCACACTGAGCATTACTAGACTACCGAGACAGTTTCATCTTAAACTCCCATCTATTTTGTTGAACAAACTTAATTAACAACGAAGTCTATCAAACAATCTATAACAGTTCTCCGCGAGAAAAACTTCAATCAATTCGATATCACTTCAGCGGGAGCCACAACACGATAACTTCGGAGTTGTTCTTATGAAAATTATAGGTTGCAATCGCGATCACTTCGCTCACAACAACTTGATTACAGCTTTAATTAACATCAAAACTTGGGAATACGGTCATTAAAAATTGAGGAGCTCACTTGAACTAATTAAAAATGGGCGCTGCTCTGACACAATTTGGACTATTTAAGTGCTTACGCGGCCCGTTTCTGTCCAAGTCCAAGTTGTTTCGAATGAAGAATTAATTATGAAGAAGAAGGACCAAGTTGGCGGAACGGGCGACTTGCGAGTTGGAACCGGTTACAATTTGTGGGAAAGTAGCAGGTGTGACGCAGCCCCGGAAAACTTGGGAGTCGCTCGTACATACGCTTTGTTGCCTTCTCGGATGATAAACTTGATTTGAATCGCAGATTGTACCACCACCGTTTTAAATATAGCCTGAGACGTGCCTGAACTGGCTAGATTATTAGGTTTGCGGCGTAAATGTATGATATTTATGCTGTAAAGGGGTTCTGGTTTAAATCGCGAGTTCTATGTAGAAGTATAAAATAAGGCATAATATATACTCCCGTATGATTAAATTCGATTGCGTGGTATGAAAATTGTGAGAGTAAAACTACTAAGTATAATGTTATAGATATCATATTTGGAAATCGTCCGTAAATCCATAAAATTAGCCATTTTGTTGTCACATAATTCGGTTAGAATTCGCAAATGCCACTCTGTGAGGCTTGCCTAAGTCGGTGGTCTCTTTGTTGTTATCATTATCGTATTGACCTGAAAAAAAAGAAGTTCATTTCATCGAATTTCTTAAACGAATAGAACATCATACCTACATTGTAAAAAATATATTGACTAAAAGAATAACTTTGACCTAATGTTGGCAACAATTCGCGCAAGCAAATAAACTACATCCTTATTTTAGAAATTTAAACTGAATAGAATATTGTGTTATGACATAATAATATGTATTTACGTTAGTTTGTAACAAGGAAACTCGTAGCTATTAAGAACAATGGTGGTAATTGCCAATGACAAGTTCATTTATAACTCACAGGTACCGGTATCCTTTCATTGCCTTAACAATGCGTATCCAATTCCGCGATTAGTATTACTTATCGTGGGTTGTTAACAGTAATTATAAGTGTAATGTTTAATGACGGCAAAATGTGACATGTGAGGAGTTAGCTTGAATTCCATTAGGCTGAAATCACATAGCATGTGAAACGGGTAGTGTTAGGCAAGTGATGGCTTAGCACGAATAGATGAATGTTAATGTAACGATATCGAATTGGTATGACATCATTTTTACACTGATAATGTTTTACATATAGGCAAACGTGACAACACGCTTCCTCAACAACGTTATGATAGCCTTAATCTCTTCGTGCTAGGTCCTCTAGTCGCTTTAACTAACTTATCTCGGTGAAAAACAAGGGGCTTAATGCATGCGGCCACTCAAAGCACCTACTAATAAAGCTTAGACCTGTATTTTTTATTGGAAAATATTGCCTCGCCTAGTGCGAGTAATTTATTCCTGTTTAGTGTGTGCGTTTACGAGAATGAAAGTCACGTACGCAAACACTCGAAGTGCACCAAGTATTTGAGGGTTACACAAAGCTTTATCCTGTGCGGGTTTCTAGCATGTGACTAGTCTATCCATTGGTTGGACTAATACTAATTAAGCTAGACGAAGCCATCGTTGTTTTATATTCACATTTTGGATTTTAGAAACATTCAGCACATACGCGCGAAAGTGAGCTGTTTTCTTGTGTACCCCAAATAGTGTTGTTATGGAGCCACAGCGTTACACTAACTGGAATAACCTCTCACAAGTCTACATGCTCTACCAACGTTGATATTAATAGATAAGACACATTAGTACCAATTAGACGCGTAAAATTTTACTAAAACAAAACAAACTATACCGTTCATCCTTATTTACTGATATTGCAACGTGACCGAGATAGAATGTGATCTAGAAAATTCTAGAAAATCTATCGTGAAAAAATATTTTTGCTCGCTACACTGACTGGTATTAGTTAAAAATCTACGACCGGTATTAAGGTCTACAGGGAAAGCTGATTACGTCACATTGGTTTTAGTAAAATAAAATATACAAGAGCTTTCAGTCGCACACTACAATATACAAGAGCTTTTAGTCACACGAATTACACTCTGAAAATACTCCGTGGATGTGAAAGTTCTAAATTCAGGTTTGGAAAATGGATTGGGTTATTGGGAATATATTATAGTTCCAAGCTATTTTAAGGAATTATTGGTACACAAATTGTTAAAGTCTAAGCTTTTACTTGTTTTCAGACAACATACAACTGATCTTATTCTCCTTATTTCTTACTTATTTTACAGGTAGTAGAGAAATTGACATGAAACTGATCAGCACGAGAATTTCAACATCGGCAGTGAACAGATAATAATGGGTTAAACTTTACATACCTGCACTCCATTCTCTCTATTTCCATGTCCACTTATTTGAGCATAACCGCGTCAGTATGTTGAATATAAGTCAGATGTATTTCATCATCATTACGACGAACGATTCTGTTGTACGTATTCAGCTTTTATCTGCGACCTATATCAGGTCATGGTTCCCCTGGTGGGGTTCTGCCTGCTCCACATCGCACTTTCTGGAGCGTTCATCTATTTTTTCCAAAGAAGCTCAAAAAGCAGTTAAGTTTGGGGGATACGAGTATTGAGTAGTTTTAAGAAAGGTCTGGTTGCCCACGACTTGGTTTGGTTATTTCAAAGACGCAGTCCATCATTGCTTTTTTAGCCAATGTTGATAGTACTAACAAAAAAATCTTTTAAAAAAACAATAAAACCGACTTCAAAAAGCAATAAATAAATATTTGACGTCGGTACCGGTTAGTGCAGTCGGTTACTTAGCACCGACTTCAAATATTTATTTTTAGCTTTTTGAAGTCAAGTATGACAAGTGAATTATTTACTAATATTTATATAACTATATTATATTATTTTGCTGAGTTGTACAGCAAGGTACCTACAGGATTGATATAATAACCATAATAACGGAATCTATACATTCGTGCTGTTCGCTGTTTAGGAGTCCCCTGATGTATCTTCAAAGTCCAAAGTACACCATACCGATTTCATTAAAATGGGACCACCTCAAAACTATACTAAACCCAAAGCAAAAAGAATCATCAAAATCAGTTCATAAATAAAGACGTTATAAAAAACACAGACGAATTGTCAACCTCCACCTATTTTGAAGTCGGTTAATATTCTGATTAGTTCTATGGCAGGGTATCTATAGGATTGACGTAATACCCAAAATATCTCAATCTACGCATTCGTATTGTTTGTCGTTAAGGAGTTCCCTGGTGTATGTTCCAAATCCAATACCAATGAAATTAAAATGGGACTACCTTGGAGCTATACTGAACGCAATGCAAAAAGAATCATCAAAATCGATTCATAATTGGCGGAATGATCGCGTAACATACATACAAAAAAAAACAAACAGTCGAATTGAGAACCTCTTTTTTAGAAGTCGGTTAAAAAATATAACGATCAACACCTGAATATTTCAAAGATATATTTCAAGAATGACAACTTTCAATTTGCAGAATCATAATACAACAAAGTATGTAGAAAATTTATAATAGCCTTTGTTATCTCAGTCTCTATAATAACATTTTTGGTACGAGATAAAACAAATTTTTCCTAGTATAATAAATTCCAATTTTACTTTTTTCGATCCGTCGCTTTGAATACCTAAAGAGATAAAGTGCTTTTAATGGCAGGTTTAAGTACCTACTCACATAATTGATTTTGACTGTAATTCCGCGACGTGCTTGCTACCTTATACACGAGAGGAGCGATTATGGAAGATATATGAAGTAAAAGAACTTTTCATATAGAATATATTTCTTTGAGAATGTAAAGCAACATCATTTTTTTCAAACTATGACCATTGTGGTTGGACAATCTTGTTACTATTCCAAATAATGTGAAGCAGCTATAGTTAGGTATAATCTGCAATCCATTTTTATCATCAGGACAGATCCCTTGCGGGGTAGGCAGAGAGTACAGAGTTCCAGCAGGTTCTTTCCTTACATACCTCTTCGGCTTCCTCCACTCTCAGAGTTCGTCTCATACACGCTCGCCGGTTACGGAGACTCTTGACTTGTCCTTCAGATAAGACACGGTCTATTTGGTCATAGTAAGATAGTCTAGGTCTTCCCCGGTCGGGGTTGCGGACGCAAGGGGCGGGGGCCCTGAGCGTCCTTCACGAGCAACCCCGAGGAGGACAGTGGCGTGGTGTGGCCAACGTCATCGTGAGCACCGCGTCGGTGCGGGAGGGAGCATGTCATCAAGTCTCCCTCCGATGGCGGGCTCTTCGGAGCGAGGCACAAGAGGGGCACCGGTGCGTTCCATACGGAGATCCCGGAGCCCTTCCAAAGTGCTGATGTCGGCCACCCTGGGGTTTTTAGTCGGTAGGAATCCGACACGCCCCGCGAGCTTCCCCCGAGGCTCGCGGAAGTCCTATGCAGGATTTTCCCCCGGTAAAAAAAAAAAAAAGGTCTTCCCCGGTTACTACATCCTTCCACTTTCGCATTCTATATCTGTTTTATCATTCTGTCTTCTGATATTCTTCCTATATGCCCGAACCAACGGAGCATACCCTTTGGTTGCGAATACAGTCGGTCAGTTTCACTCCGCACATCTTCCGCAGAGCTCGAATTTCGACCGCATTTATCCTACTTTCATTCTCCTTCTTATATACCCAGCTCTCGCTGCCATATTGCGTTGGGGCAAGCACTCCGTTATGGCCAGTTGTGCCTTTTGGCTTAATATTTAAATAATATTATTAAACTAGTTAATAGTTAGTAATAAACTATCTTTGTGCCAAATTTCATTCAAATCCGTTCCGTCATTTTTGCGTGATTGAGTAACGTCCAGACATCTAATTATATAAACATACAAACTGTCACATTTATAGTATTAGTATATTTATATAGGATAAGATGATATATGTTATTACATTGCATTGGGAACATTGTCGTCATGGGTTCGATCTTCGCAAAAGACAAATTTTTGTGTGACACTTAAATATTTGTTTGGGTGTATGTGGATGTAATATTCACGTATCTAAACGCACTCAATGTTTAATATAAATCTGAAAATTTGCTATTCAATATTGTTTTAATATACATTTGATGCTTTCTGATCGAGTATTACCACTCGTGCGCAATGCGGATAACAGCTAATTGGTTCGGTTAAAATCAATGCCAGATAAGTTTGTTTATTCCGCGCTCCGCTCACAGTTGAACCCCTGTACAGTGCCTATTCACAAAGGGAGTATGGGAATACATATCTCTAATACATAATTATCCGAAGGGATCCGATGTCCGTGCAAAAATATCCTCCAGGTGTGCAAAATTCGGTAGGGGATGACTTAGAAATACAAAAATAATCGTCACACCTATATTTCCGAAGTAAGGGTTACAAAGGTGTAGAGTACACAATAATACACCTACTTATCGCATACGATGTTGTACGATGTGTGCCAATGTAATGATGGGTGAATGTAAAGATGGGGGTAAGCGTATTGCCTTTATAGCGGGCACAATTGTAGACTCTGGACAGCGATTGATAGTATTTTTACACTTATATAAGACGTAACGATTTCTTTTTTTACAAACGTACTTACCATATATATCTCTGTCTACGCAACTATATAGTCGGTGGCGACCTCGCGCAACTGAAGACTTCACAATCATTCAGTAGTCAACTTCATTCTATTGTTAACTTAGCAGACGAAGTGACGGTCAACGAACACACATGACTGTACTATTTTTGATTATTTTCTATAATATGTTTACAACTGAAATTAAATCAATTTTATTTCGCACTTGTTGATGATTTATTTTATCCAACCATTAACAATCTCCTTTCCTTTTTATCTAATACGACTCCGTTCGCGTAATTTTTAGGCATATTCAGGCATTTTGTAGTCGATGTCACTTTTTATGCAAGAAACACAATGAAAGTAGGATAAAAGCCGTCAAAATACGAGCTCTGGTGAAGCGTTCGTAACAGCATAGTAAAAAAGCGTGTAGGTATGCGAAAAAGTATTCATGTAAATAAACCAATACTTTCTTTAATAAGTAGGTAGAAACCTACATCAATAGTATGATAGCTCTAGGTTGTTATTTCGGAAAAAGATTCCATGTACAGACACGACTTCGTAACAGTCTTATTATATGTATAGAATAATACTGCCTACATACGGGCGCTACTCAATTTCACGTCGACTTCCCACTTCACTGGCATGCTTAAGGTAAGGCCCCACCACCGAAATTCCACAGTTTTATCCCATCAACTAGTTAACCTCGTTCAAAAACATTAAATCCCAAGCGTTCAATCAATTTCCACAGGGTCTGTCGGCTGGGTAGGATAAGGATTCATTTGAGGTTCTGTCGCGTCTATCTGCTGGGTCTTTATTCGCTATTACCAAACGCGGCGCGTTACTGTAACTTCGTGAAATGATTGTGTTATGGTATTCTGTATACTACTGAAGTTCCATTAAGCGATAACTCCACGAAGTGTTGAGAATTACAGACTTTCGTCGTTGAAGGGTTGTAATGCTTTTATTTCCTTAAAATAATGTCCTGTCCGGGCCCGTTCGTCCCCTTTGAAATAGACCAGTTTTTGTCTGTCAATTAAGTTTTTTATCGAAAAAATCCCATTATGAGTCCGGAGTCTAGAATTGTGCCGGTATATGGCAATAGGCTCGCCCCCTTTCGGGTGCGTGCACACCTCTGCCTTCCCCACTTGGGGAATATAGGCGAGGTGTTTATTTTTAAAATTTTATATTTGACTGCCTCGTTGGTCTGGTGGCAAAGCGCATCGCTTTGTGATCACGAGGTCCTGGGTTCAAATCCTAGGTCGGACAAATGTCTATAATAATTTCTAACGAAAAATTCCCAGTATGAGTCCGGAGTCTGGAATTGTGCCCGGTATATGGCAATAGGCTCGCCCCCTATTACATGGGACCTAACATCGTCGGCGAAACGTGGGTGTACTCAGTACACCTCTGCCACCCCCTCTGGGGAATATAGGCGTGACGGTGATTTTTTTTATATTTCAGTTTTTGTTCATCAAACTTCATTTACATAGTTCTTGTTCTTTTTCAATAATTTACTTTAATAGTCCTTGCACCTGCTGGGGTCAGTTCCTTGTTTATTTTTCTTCATTTTCAGCAATTGATCGCAGTAGGTGAATCACATAACATAAACCATGTCCTAACGCAAGTCTATAGTATAGGGTAGTGATAGCCTAGTGGTTAGACCGTTGGACTGCAAAGTCAGAGGCCTCTGCTTTTTCGAAAGCATGTGCGTATTAAAAATTAACTCTTACTTGCTTGAAAGGTGAAGGAAAACATCGTGAGGAAACCTGCATGCCTAAGTGTTTCTCGAAGGTGTGTTAAGTTCGCCAACCCGCATTGGGCCACCGCGGTGGACTATGGCCTAAACCCTCTCAGTTTGTGAGGAGGCCCGTGCCCAACGGTGGAGCAGTTTCTTAATAGAGCTAATATTATTATTATTATTATGTAATGAAATGACAATATCAGACTATTCTGCCACACTGCTGGGAAACCAGTCACCACCCGTCTCGTACCGTGGTTTGTGTTGAGGCTAGAAAATAATTACCTTAACACAAAGTGATCATAACACACCGCGTTACGTGTTTAATTAGTCATAAAGAATAAGGACCCTGGACAGGGCATTGCAATTAATTCAATTAATTGCTTGTCATCTGTTGATTGTGGTGGCTTGCGCAGTCATTAGTCAAAACGGGCGGCATGCACGATATGCCTGCGTGTACACAAGTCTAGGTAATATAATTAGGTACTAATAAGTCAACCGTGATCATAAGATTAATAGCCTCTGTTCGAACTAATGGATGATTAATGGAAGAGTATTATGTTTTATATATTAAAATTATGTAGCCGTGTGGGCATTAGTAAAAATGTTTGTCATTGTATAGGATGACTTCATTTGTACGTCTTTGTATTAAAACATAGCCTCATTCAGAAAGTATACACTTTCTGTGTTTGTGTTGGTCATTTACAAATAAGAATTTTACATGCTTAAGAATCCAAATTAAAAGAAATAATTATGCGTCACACAAAAATTAGTCTATGGCAAAATCGAACCCGCGACCACTCAATCTAGAGAACCGAACAGCCCATGCTCAAACCACTACACCAAGATGTCATTGTCTTCTTTTAAATAAATAAATATCATTATCACGAATAGTCTTAATTTAAGTTTTTCATAAAAGTAACCAGACATTTAATAAAATCATGGTATGATTCCAGTAAAACCTAAATTCGAGTAAACAATGAAAAACCTTTCCTAAAAGTTGTGTGAAAATTGAACCTACAACCAGCTGATCTAAGGGACCTTAGACCACAGAACTAGACTAAACCAGACTGTAGAAATGTTACTGTCTTAACAAAATTAATGTAACATTCAACTATACTGTTGTAAGTGTTTAAAATTTGTTACACACCTACTTTTAATTTCAGGACATTAATCATAAAAAAAAAATTGTCGAAATATTTAATTCCTTCGTACCTGGGACAATATTCCAAACTACAATTAATTACCGAAATAAATTCCACCCCGTCGTACCCTAGAAGCCTATCACATGAATAATCACTACACAGCCTACATCTGTCACCGAACACAAAGCCTTTAGGTATCCTCCGAAATCTATTTACCGTGTGTGTAATAGCTAGGATTGCCATCGTTTTATTTAGGACAGATCCATTTTAATGGTTTATTAAACTTTTTTACTGCTCTACATTTTTACCATTCGATGTGGAACGTAGATTGCCTAGGGCTTCAGGTTCCAAAATAAAAATGCGATGTTGAAGGTAATCTGGGAAGCAGTGGAGGCAATGAGGCTTCACTTTCCTTTTTTTCTTTAGGCAGACCTTCTTAGTATGAAGCCTGATCGCCGAATGCCGGCTAGACGGATGCGGCGGGTATTTCGTCGCTGTTTCTGGAACATTCCCCTGCCTCACCCCCTCTGCCTATTTTCCCATTATTTTATTTATACATTCATAATTTAAAAACTTATACTAGTTATTACATAATAGTACATACATTTCCTGATATTTCTATACATACGTGTGCACGCGGCGTAGCTCGGTTTGCGAGTGGCGGGGCGTGTGTGTGTGTGTGTGTGTGAATGACCTACGCTGTTGGCCTCGAGGCCTCTACAGCTTCACCGGATTTTAAAGGCGAGCGTGCAACCACTACGCTCCAGCCAGCCAGAAGGGCAAGAGGCGACATACTCGAGGGCGCCTCGAAGAGGCGCCCTCGGTTGGGACAGTCGCTGTAGGGGGACGGGTGCACTACTAAGCGCACCGGTCAACCGCCGGCTATGGGAGGGGATCTACTACTACGTCTATGTCTACTTCGTCGTCGCTCGTATTCTGAGCGGAAAGAAGGGATGACAAAGCATCGGGGGGGTCGGTGAGAACATGTCGCGGCCGGCGGTAGCGGCAGGAGTCGTGAGGGAGGTCGTAGTCGGCGGTGGCTACGATTAACGTATTCGCATGGGTAGATGCGTTCGCGAAGTGACGTGTTGACGCCTTTTTAATAAAGGTGCGAATAGGTTCGAGACCTAGATCGGAGTGGAAGACCTAGATCGGAGTGGAGTGGCGGGGCGTTTTTCGTGCTCCGTATTTTATATTATTTCTTGAAATAGTCACGAGAATTGCTCGTTTTTAAAAATCTTGCGCAAGGACATGGGTCTAACTCGTAGAAGCCCTTTGAGAGAATTTAATATTAGGTATGTAGTCTGTCGGTTGAGATCAACTGGTGAAAATGTCAGGATGTCGACAGAAAACTTATCTCAGTAGGTGGAAGAACTATTGTATGTTTATAGAAAAGAGTGTGGATTGACATGGAATTGGGCTGTGGCAAATAAATATTTAATTTTATTATTTTGTGTTGTCCAATACTTTACTCTGACTTTAAAATTCTTCTTGATAGTTGTACTTCTCATTAATATATAACGTAGATAGCTGTGTCCTGGACAACTTTAGATTTTTTTGTTAACTAGGACCCTTCCTCGATAAAAAATATGGTACCATCTTCATTCGGTGCCACATTGCGAAAATCGTTTGGGATTCTATTAACTTAGCAGGATAGATAACAATTATTATTAGATATGGGACCTAACACTTATATGCCTTTTCAGACAGTGTATTATATATATCTATCTATGTAAGCCAGAGAGGTATGTAAGGAAAGAACCTGTTGGAACTCTGTACTCTCTGCCTACCCCGCAAGGGATCTGGCGTGAGGTTATAGATAGATAGATAGTAAATCTTTTCTTTACAGACTCTGCCTTTTCCTCTCTCATAGTTCGTCTAATATTGATGTATTATATCTTTTTTTCTTATAGACAGTCTCAAAAGCCTTTCAAAATCTGAACGTGTGGTTGGTCTAGTAATAGCGACGTGAAAAACAATTTTATCACATCGGGCAGGGGCACTGTCGGGCGGGGCAGCCCGAAGGACGCGCGATTACGCCTGACAAGGCAATTAATAAGGGCAGATGGCGATTGAGCACGAGTCACCCGCTCGACCGGAATTAATCATAGGCACGGGGTGTCATTACGTGTTGTTGATAAGGGAATTATAGATATCTATTTATGTTCTTTTTTGTAGTAGTAATTTGGATGCACGATGAGGCACACAGAATTGCTATGCAGTATTGATGCAGTTGCAATATCGTTAGTTGCTGTTGCTAAAATGACTATGTGATCTTTGCCCCTAACTTTTAGGTTAAACCAGAAACTCGATATTACTACGATAATAGCACCTAATAAAAAGTTCAGGAAACTGAGTATTGTAAAGTCATGCTCCATCGGATGACAATTAATAAATCTATATATCAATCAATAGACTATTTGCGGTAGCAAAAGTCTAAAAAAACTAGCCAGAGCTTAGCCAAAAAATTCGTCGATAAAAAGTTGATACAAACTATCTTCTAGATGTTGTATGCTTTCCGTTGTGACTATCTCGGATGTTAGCAACAGTTATCTAATAGAGTTTTTACATATACACAATTGGATAGCTGTAATGTAGCTTTGTACACGTGTAACCAAAATTAATTCACCACCCACAAAGTACGGAGTGTACCACGAGAAGTCTAGTTGCGAAAAATAATGAAAATTCTTCTATCGCAACAAGTTGCAGATAAAGAATAATCTGTCCTCTATTGCAACTGGTTGCAAAATTTTGTTGCAATGGCGGCCGGAGGGGATATTACTAATGGGGAATAGAAACTGATAGCAATAGCGATTAGGTACGTATTAGCACCTTGCGTATCAGTCTCCGTAATGACGTTTTACTTGCGTGATTGTTGCTGTCAGTGTGTCCGAGTGGAGGGTACGTAATATTGGCACTTCTGCGGAGATACATGACGTGAAGAATAGGATGTGTGCTGATGAAATGGAATAGATTATGAGAAAAAAGAATCGGATCCTTACAAAAAGCAGTATACGGTAGATGTTGGTGCGGTAGACAAAATAGTGTTTGGAACACTACAGCTGAATCTAAGTAGCAGTGTTGGGTACTAATTGTTTAATTGTTCAATTGTAGGACCAAACAATTGAAATTTCAATCTCACAAAAAAATCAATTGCAATTGACGATTGAAAAATTAATTGTTAATTGTAGGGTTCACAATTAACAATTGATCAATGGTAATTGTAAAACGTTGCAATTACCATTGATCAATTGTTAATCGTTTTTTGCATGTTTACGATTAAACAATTAACAATTAAACACACGACAATATATTTTAAACAAATCCAAGATGGCGGACGTGACTTTTGAAGTAAAATGGGTGTCATTTTTGGGGTTTCAGGGAATACTGATTGCAAATATGGCGTGAATTTTTGGATCTAAGTAAAATACGACGATAAGACTTTTGAAGTAAAATCAATATACGAGTCACATTTGGGATATTAGGGGATGCTGATTACGAATATGACGTTAATTTCTGGATCTAAGATGGTGGACGTGACTTTTGTAACAAAATCAATATGCATGTCACTTTTATGGTTTTGAAAGAAGTTGATAACGAATATTATGTTAATTTTAAAATCCAAGATGGCAGATGCGACTTTTTATGAAAATCGATATGGGTATTGATTTCGGGGTTTTATGAGATGCTGATTACGAATATGGCGTTAGTTTCTGGATCCAAGATGGCGGACGCGACTTTTTATGAAAATCGATATGGGTATCGATTTCAAGGTTTAGGGAATGTTGATAACAAATGTAACGTTAATTTTAAAACCCAAGATGGCGGACGCGACTTTTTATGAAAAGCGATATGGGTAACGATTTCAGGGTATTAGGGGATGCTGATTACGAATATGGCGTTAGTTTCTAGATCCAAGATGGCGGACATGACTTTTGAAGTAAAATCAATATAGGTGTCACTTTTAGGGTTTTAAGGGATGCAGAGTAAAAATATAACGTTAATTTAAAGATCCAAGATGGCGGACGCGACTATTGAAGTAAAATCGATGTGGGTTTTATTTTTGGGGTTTTAGGGATGCTGATAACAAATATAACGTTAATTTTGAAATCAAGATGGTGGGCGCAACTTTTTATTAAAATCAATATGGGTATAGATTTCGGGATTTCAGGCGATGCTAATTACGAATATGGCGTTAGTTTCTAGAAACAAGATGGCGGACGCGACTTTTGATGTAAAATCAATATGGGTGCCACTTTTAGGGTTTTAAGGAATGCTGAGTACAAATATAACGTTAATTTAAAAATCCAAGATAGCGGCCGCGACATTTGATGTAAAATCAATATGGGTGTCACTTTCTGGGTTTTAGGGGATGCTGATAACGAATATGGCGTTAACTTTTGGAACCAAGATGGCGGACGAGACTTTTCGAGTTAAATCGATATGGGTTTCATTTTTGGGTATTTAAGGGATGCTGATAACAAATATAACGTTAATTTTGAAATCCAAGATGGCGGGCGCGACTTTTTATGAAAATCGATATGGGTATCGATTTCGGGGTTTTAGGGGATGCTGATTACGAATATGGCGTTAGTTTCTGGATGCAAGATGGCGGACATGACTTTTGAAGTAAAATCAATATAGGTGTCACTTTTAGGGTTTTAAGGGATGCTGAGTACAAATATAACGTTAATTAAAAGATCCAACATGGCGGACGCGACTTGCGAAGTAAAATCGATATGGGTTTTATTTTTGGGGTTTTAGGGGATGCTGATAACAAATATAACGTTAATTTTGAAATCCAAGATGGCGGGCGCGACTTGTTATGAAAATCGATATGGGTATCGATGTCGGGGTTTTAGGGCATGTTGATTACGAATATGGCGTTAGTTTTTGGATCCAAGATGGCGGTCGTGACCTATTTTGTAAAATTCGATATGAGTTTCATTTTTGGGGTTTTAGGTGATTCTGATAACGAATATAACCTTAATATTGGAATCCAAGATGGCGAACGCTACTTTTGAAGTAAAATCAGTATGGGTGTTATTTTTAGGGTTTGGGGGAAGCTGATAAAGAATATAGCGTTAATTTTGAAATCCAAGATGGTGGATGCGACTTTTGAAGTAACATCAATGTGGGTATCATTTCGGAGGTTATGTCCAAGAGCGTGCTCGTTGCGACCCCTGCCAGCCATCTAGGCTGGGTCGTTTCCCTGAGGCGACGCGTGTATTCTAGGGTACCACTGAGTGGTCGTGCCAGCAAGGGGGTGGGTATCTGGCTGTCCCATCGCCTGGCTTCTGGAGTGAGACTATGGCCTGTACGATGCAAGATTCTCTAAGTCCGTTTAAATCCTAAGTCTCACTAGAATATTTTTGGATGCAGCATACGCTTCTGTAACTTGTTGACACACCAGGAGCTTGAAAAGTTTTGGGATAATGTCAGGGAACTTTTGAATCTGACTGATGCAAATGAAAAGGTGATTTTGTGCGACGACCTGAATAAATGGGTGGAAACCAGGTGGCAATCTTACGACGTTGCTCTAGGTCCTTATGGTGATAAGAGAGTAAATGATGCGGGTAAGGTCATTGTAGATGCATGTTTGGAAAGAGGCCTTTTTGTGTCAAATACGATATTCCAACATAAAGCGATTTATATTACGTGGAGAAGGAATGAACAGAAAAGCATGATAGATTTGATCCTAGTAGATAACCGTCTCCAGAGCAAACTTTAAGATATCTGTGCATATAGAGGTCTCACTCTTGAATCGGAACACTATCTCATAGTTACGTGGTTTAGTGGTTTGTTTAGAAGAAGAGGCACTGGCGAGAGCATATACCCTTTGGAGGCCATAAAAGAATTATAATTGAAAAGTTGCAAGAGTGAGAAGAATGTATGAAGATCTGTTCATAAAGACTCTGGTCCGGGAGAAGCTTTTGACAGCAGGTACTTCGAACTTGAATATAAATGAATGCTGAAATAGCCTGAAAGAGAGTTTTTTAGAATCCGCGAAAGAAGTATGTCGTTGCTCAAAAAAGCAAAGCACAGCGGAAGGTGGGACGGAGAGTTACAAAGCTTCGTAGAAAGTAAGAAGAAAGCTTGACAGGACTGTGTTTCTTCTTTGAATGTAAATGACAGTATGACAGAGCTGAAGAAATAAATATACGGCAATGCAAGAGTGCCACCAAAACTTTAGTGAAAGAAATGTTTGAAAGAACTAGTGCGATTGGAGAAGAAAGGCTCGAGGTGATTCGTCAGGCTTAAGCCAAAAGGCATAGCAAGCCATGCATTAAGGAGTGCTTGTCCTAACGCTGTTATATGGCAGTAAGGGTTGGGTATGTAAGAATGAAAGCAGGATAAATGCGGTCGAAATGCGAGCACTGCGGAAGATGTGCCGTGATTGACCGTATTCGCAATAGCATAGTAAGAAAGCTTGTAGGTATGAATGTTAGTATTGGTGTAAAGATGCGAAAGGGTATGCTTCGTTGGTTCGGGCATAAAGAATGTCGGAAGAAAGAATGACAAAACAGATATCAAATGGAAAATGGAAGGATGTAGGTACCGGGAAATATCTAGACCATCTTACCCCGTTTGATTGGTTATGACGAGTACTATAGATCCTAAGAGTTCCGTTGGCCACCTTCCTGATCCATCATCAGGACGTGGCCGCCATCTGAGTTTAAAGTACTGATCAAGACAAATATAACGATCTAAAACACGACGGAGTTTCTAAATCTCGAACCGACCGAGACATGTTGGTCTAGTTTTTTCGACCCGCAAAGTCAATTTGTCTTCTTATCACAAATTCAATTTGTCATAAGAATTCAAGATAAACAATAGCAAACAAGGAGCAACAATAGTGTTAAATAAATATACAACGAGAAATATTAAAAATCAATTTTTATTTAAATCAATGTTCTGATTTAATGACACATAATTAAAATGTTTTCTGTATATTCTTTGAATAGTTTAAGTTGCACTTCAACACGACTCTCTTTTCAAACATTTGATCTGATAATCTATGACTTTTTGGTGAATTGGTCATAGTAGCAAAAGAAAACAATCTTTCAACTGCTGCGGAAGCTGGTAATGGGTATTAAATTTTATAAAGACTCTTTTTATTTCTGGGTATTTGTTCAGCAGACTTAGTTCTTCACTTTCTTCAGCAAAAAAGTGTAGCATTAATAGCTCAGCCTTTGTTATAGGCATGTTACTACCGGCAGCCGCTGTAGGTGACACATGAATATTACTATCTGAGTCAGAATCAGATTCAAAAAGTTTTTCATTATGGCTTTTTGTTGCTATAATTTGTTGAGGCTCTTCATTGAGTTCTTTTGAAATAAGTGTTTTAAAAAGATTCTGTACCTTAGTTTGGTCTTGATTATCTAAGCAAGAAAGCCACTTATTTTTAAAACGGGGATAAGATACAGCAGCTATTGCTGCATGTTCTGCCTCAGCGTGTTAAAGTTAAAAACTGTTTAAATCTCGTTTCAACGCTTATTCTGTACGCCTCGATTAAAGGTGCACAGTACATCAAATTGTCTCTCCTTTCAATTTTTTGTATTTTTCTTATCAATGCAAACAGACATGGCAATAAAATGCCATAATAGGCATTGGTTTCACTTTGCATAATATCTAGTGCTTCTGCTACTGGTGCAGCACATGTCAAATGTTCTTTCAAGTAATCAAATTCAACATCTTTTATGGGATTACTAATATTTAAAGCTCTATGAAGCTGAAATTTTTTTTCTTGAATTGATAAAATTTGTTGAAGTGAAATATATAGGCTATTCCATCTGGTTTTACCCGGTCGACTTAATGTGTGTTGTAATATATCTTGTATAATTTCAGCCGTTTTTGGACGACCAGCTGCATTCCATAAAGAATTGCATTTTTTTAATGTGGTGGTATGTATATGAGATAATGGAGTACCTATGTCATTTAAAACTTTATTGGCATCAAAGGTAGCACATAAGCTTAATGTATGCGCACAGCATCTTAGATGGGCAGGCAAAAAAAAATCTTCGGATTCTTCTTCGTCCAGACTTGAGTCAGATTCCACATCTATTTCTTCAAACAAAGAATCTTCTGGCTGACTGGTTTTGTCACAACTGATGTTTGTAAGTTCCACGCCAAAAGCGCGAAATGCTTTTACAAAATTACTGCCGTTGTCAGTAATGGTTGCGACTACCTTATTACCGTTATGCCAAATTCTGTATAAATTTCTTTAATTAAATTATTAATACGATCGTAACTATGAATGCCTTTGAACCGCTGACATGCTAATGCTACTGAAACACGTTTCAAATCTTTTGTGATCCAATGTGCAGTCATACCTAAGAAGCTTCTCTTCTTTCCTGACCAGATATCAGTTGTAGTGCACACGAAATCAACAGCCTTTAGTTCAGATTTTATGGCAGACATTTTTTCTTCATAATATGTATTTATACGGCGACTCAAACTTCGACGGCTTACAACTTTCAAATTCTTATCGGATATCTTCAAGTTGCTAAACATCTCTAAAAATATGGGTTTTCAATAGCCCTCAATGGGATCATAGAATCAATAAAGAAGTTTATCATATTTTGTGCAAATTTTTCTTGTGTATATGGACCTCTTCAACTTTTCTTAAGCCCCTAGTCGGTATTTTTTTTGGAATGTTTGCACCTTTTTTATCATTTTTCTTTGTTTTTATGTATCTTTTATATTCATTTACACAATCTTGTCCATGTTTCCGTTTGAGGTGACTCAGAAAATTGGATGTACAGTTGTCGAATCCTCTAATTTTAGTAGTGACAGGCGAGCATTTAGTACACAGAGCTGTAATTATATGTGCTGTTGATTCTTCTGGTAAATATTTGAAAAATGTACCGTCAAGTAGTGCTAGACGCGGGGGTGAAGATATCGACGTGATTGAGCTCGGCCCTGAAGACTGCCCATCTCGATCTAACTGTTCATTGATGTGCAACGTTTTTAAAAAAAAATTGCAATAAAGGTAAATAATATTTAAGCATAAATATTAAAAGCATAAACGTTTTCATTATGCTGTTATTACACAGTCCCTATGGTAAATTGTATTACGCTGCACTCATACGAAAAATTACAGGCTTATAACCACTGCAGTAGATAAGTTTTAATAAATGAAAAAAAAAGGTGCTAACCTTAACAACATTCTGACGGGGAGTGTTGGTAATTATACCACTAAAACGGCTTAGATGAGTTACTGGATAGATAGATACTGTGGCATTACCGACCGACTCTAGCTACCTACGCACGTGCCCTTTGTCGGCTCGTGCCGGTGCCGAAAGGCGACGAGTAACTAGGGTTGCTACCCGTAGTTTATTATAAAGTACGTATCGTACGTTATTTAAGGTAAGTATACCTTGTACTTTATGAGAACTGTAAAGCGAAAATACTTTATTTCGAATAGTTTGACACATTTTACATAAATCATTAAAAAGAAAAAAATGATCGCAATTAAAAGCAAAGTAGACAAAGCAGCAAAGCAAAGCAAAGTGTCTGGTGTTAAAATCTGAATCTATGGTACTAGATTTAAGAAAAAAACATTATTACATCTAACTTCTCCAACTTAAAGAAAATAGTAAAAACTATAAGCACTTCTTAATTCTTACTAATCTATTCAAGTTAATTATAGACTGTCAACATGCTGTGAAGGTGTTTAGCAATGATAACAGTGACTGAAAAGTTCTAAAAGTAATAATAAATATGTTTTAAACAAAATAATAAAGTGAAATAAATAATACTTTATTTTGATACAATGTACTTTTTTTGCCTACCTTTAAAAACCAATGTACTTAATTTGCTCAAATAAAAGGTGGCAACCCTACTAGTGACGCGCGCGCACTTGTCGGCTCGTGACACTGCCGAAAGGCGACAAGTGCGCGCGCGCTCCTTTAAAGTTTAGGTACCTTTTTATAAACAAACATTTGGTTACCACGGGGGGTTGGCAGAGAGGTGCAGTGTATTGGCCGAATTTCGAATGATTTATGGAACTGGAACTTGTAAAATATTCCATTTTTATATGGACAAAATAGAATACTTAATTTTTACAAGCTTTTATTTGCTCCCTGCCTTACTACTGCTTACTGCCTCGTTGGTCTGGTGGCAAAGCGCATCGCTATGTGATCACGAGGTCCTGGGTTCAAATCAGTGGTCGGACAAATGTAGTTTTTCTAACGAAAAATTCTCAGTAGCAGTCCGGAGTCTGGAGTTGTGCCCGGTATATGGCAATAGGCTCGCGCCCTATTACATGGGACCTAACATCGTCGGCGAAACGTGGGTGTACTCAGTACACCTCTGCCACCCCCTCTGGGGAATATAGGCGTGACGTGTAACGGTGTTACTTTTATTTAACTTGCACTGTTCGTATGTCTGTCTGTCTTTCCGGTTTAACTCTTCTGATCCTTTTCTCAAGCACTTACGGTATCCGATTCAGCTGAAATTGGCATACGTATGTAAGTTCGGTGACAATACAATAATATGGTACCATGGGGATAGTCTGATGAAGTTGGAAGGTGGCCATAGAAACATGTGAACTGGACAAAATTATCCCCTCGTGTTTAGGTTGGTTAGTTTGATATTGACAAGTACAAGTAGATTGATATTGATGTTAAATTAATATGGATATCATTTTTGGGGTTTTAGGGAATGCCGATAAAGTACATAGTGTTTAATTTGCGCGATATTCGTAATCAGCGTACCCTTAAAACCCAAAAACGATGCCCATATTGATTATTCATAAGAAGTCGCGACGCCATCTTTGATCCAAAAATAAACGCCATTTTAGTTATCAGCATCTCCTAAAATCTCATAGATGATGATGTCTTCTTTTGTCTTGAGTCTTTTTAGAAGGCAAACATACACTCAAGCTTCGTACTCCCGATTCAAGCCTTTCAACACCAGACAGAAGTTTACATTGTACACTCCCACATTGGGCCAACGTTAGGTGTGTTTTTTTTTATGATTAATTGTTAATTGTTTAATCGTAAATGTGCATAAAACGATTAACAATTGATCAATTGTAATTGCGTTGTTTTGCAATTACAATTGATCAATTGTTAATTGCAAAACATTGCAATTACAATTGATCAATTGTTAATTGCATAACACTGCAATTACAGTTGATCAATTGTTAATTGTCAATTGTTTAATCAATTGATTTTTGCCCAACACTGCTAAGTAGTGATTGGTCTATAATCTATTAATAATAATTATAATATAATTTCTTAATTCGAGTGACCAGTATTCATCATGTTAGTAAAACTTAACCTATGCTAGTATTTCGTCGTACAAAATATTCGATTCAATACTGCGCCATCCCGTGCGAGATGGCGCAGCAGTGATTCACATAAAGACAGTCCAGCCTGCTGGAAATCATATTCAGCAGGCTGTTTGAGCTGCTCCACGTCCTGCGCACCAGAGATGCACACCTCTTCCGCATTGTGGTGTAGAAGCAATCTACATTGGCGTCTGCGAACATCCCTGACATGCTACAGAATCGGGGCAGTCCAACTAGTACTCTGAACGCATTATTGTACTGAACTCTGAGGGCGCTGTATGATTGTCGAGTAAATCTAGCCCACGGGCTGCAAGTGTAGAAGTTCGTACAGTACGCTCGGAAGAGTGTAATTTTAACCTTAAGTGAGCAACGTGCGAACCTGCGTGCCAGCATATTAGCTCATCGTCGTCATCGTCTTTTAGTCCGGAAGTCAGCAGATGACCTAGATATTTGGCCTTATACACCCTTTTCAATGGAGTCCCATTGAGTGCTATAGGCGGATTTTTTTCAGGACTCTTACCCCCGGCCTGAAAGACCATGACTTATGATTTACTATATTGTAGATGAGACCATGTGTAGCAGCATACCGCTTGCACTGTAAAACTAGCCTTCTGAAACCGCAGACCGACGCGCTCAGCAACACCATGTCGTCTGCGTAGCTAATGTTATTTATGCATATACCATCAACAAAACAGCCGACTCTGGTGCTGCTGAGCCCCTCGATAAGTTCACGTACAGGTTGAAGAGCATTGGCGGACTTAGGCCCCCCTGCATCACACCGCACTCCAGTCCATACGGAAGAGACAAGGTCCCAGCCCATCATACATTGTTGACCTGGTTTCCATACCAGTATTTAAAAATGTTTATAAGTTCGGTTGGTAATTGCACCTTTTCTAACTTTTTCCATAACACATCGTAGGAAACCAGGTCAAAAGCCTTCGAGAGATCCAGGAAACAAGCATAAATAGGCGTGTCGCGTGTAGTATAGTATGTGACAGCATGCTTCAGACACAGGACTGCAGTTTCTGTTGACAAACCAGGACGAAACCCGAACTGATTGTCGTTAAGCGTTATGTACATATTTAATTGCGTAGCAAGCATGCTACGCAATTAAATATGCAAGCAAGTGTATAATTATTTTAAAGTTTCTGTTTAAACAATATCTGCCTAAGAGTTGAAAGTCTGTACATTATTAATTTGTTCATGCTAGGAATCATTTCTGTGTTATAGGTAACAATGCACAAACACCCAGACCGAAACCAGTATATGTGGAATACATAAAGATTCGCCTTGTCTGGTGGCAGATACTCAATTATATTAATATTGGAATAAATCAATTAATATTTAACATGTAATACTTTGTACAAATTTATTTACTATATTTCAATCCGACTCTTAATAAAATTACAATATATCACAAGAGCACCCAAATCAAATAATTCTGTACTGCACGTCATGTAGGTCAAATATCCATTTACGTAGGGCGATATTATGCACCACGCCACCAGGACAGCAATTCCATCAAGTGCAAAATGGGCGGGGGATCTCGGTCTCGCTTATCGGGCACCTGTGGACTCTGTATAAAGCCATCTACTTAACGAATGAGATCCTTAACGCACCAGTATAAAATTAAATTTTGATCAAATTTTGTTACCTTGATTATTTTCGCAGTATAATATAAGGCTTTATCTATAAACATTTTGGTCCCAATAATGATCCGATATCGTATTCAGTGAGGTTTAAGGAATATACAAAAGGTTAAATAAAAATGTTTCGTTGGTCTAGTGGCATATAATGCGCGTAGTGATGATAACGTTCTGGGTTCAAATCCTAGGTTGCAAAATATATAGTTATTGTATATCAGGTATAATGGCAATAGGTTCGCCCTCTATTTCCACGTCAGTAAAAAATGGGTGTACATAGTTCACCACGGCCATCCCCACTTAGAATCTAATCGAAGAATTTAGGGGTGGCCCAAAGGGTGACAGTGCGAACAAAACCGAATGCAAAACTTGTTAACCTCACAATTAAGGTTATGTCAAAAAGCCGACGGAGTGCGACGGGAGTTCGATGGTGGCGCGGCTTGGGGAGTTGTAATGTACTGAAATGTACGGGAGCCGCCACACAGCGCAACCCCGCTCGGCGCGATGGCAAACGTCACGACCAAATGTAATCGTCCGTACGCGCCATCGTCGCGCTCCCGTCACGCTGCGTCGGCTATGTGGCGAAACCTTTAGTGTTTTCTTAATTTGTTTAACTACTTGCAATCCTCGGTAGTATAGTGGTAAGTATCCCCGCCTGTCACGCGGGAGACCGGGGTTCGATTCCCCGCCGGGGAGGTGCTTTTTAGTTGCAATTGTATTTTTTTCTAAATAGGCGATCCAAGGAAATATAAATTTATATAAAAACAGTTTACATTTTTTTTTATTATTATAACCGATGCATAAACAAGATAATATATACTAGTGGTCGCCCATTGGTCGAAATTCGACCATAATTAATTTAAATTATAAGTGAACATTATTAAGGTTCTATTCTCAAAGACTATAATCACAGATTTCACCAAGGCTACACTATTAATTTGTCTAATTTTTTCAAACAAATTATATGAAATTTAAATAAAGAATAAAACAAAAAATGATTTAAATAAATATTGAGAATAGAATAATATAATATTATTCTATTCTCAATTTGAAGTGTATTGTGTCAGTGTGAAGTGTGTGTAACGTGTTTTTTAATGATTTAATGTATTTTTTATGCATAGTTTAAAAAAAATATTAGCATTCTGCACTCCTTCTCGATATAAACTATAAGTGTGGGAAATTTCAAACTCCTCCGTCCGCGCAATTTTCGTAAAAAGGTGTACAAAGTTTTTGCTTCACGTATTAATATAATGATTATTACTTTCCTATTGCTATGCAAAGAAAAACTCTAGTATGGTTTATAATAATAGTAGGTTTATAGTTATAGTCAATAAAATAGCTTTCAAGAACATTCCTTTTGTTCACAAACCTTGCAAATAAATTTCAATTACAAAAACATTTCAATTGCAACCATAATTACTTTTATTTCAAGCTATATACTCATAAATGCACGTTTTCCGTGCATAATTAAATGAACGTGGCTGACGGAAACTAAAGCACTCACGGCAAACATTAGTTAGGTATTTTGCGACACATTTTCCGAGCATATTCGAAGGCAACGGCAGGTGCCAGGTGCCTCTCAATTTCCAGCCTTACAATACCACCAAATCTGTCGACGTCCACTCGGCCAGCGCCCGGCGGCATATGTAATGGGGTTCAAAATCTACTTCTATACATCTTCTGCCTGAGTTGGGGTAGGAGTTGCATGCCTATCCCTCCTATATCATCACCACGGATCACTTGCGAGGTAAGTACAGAGTTTTAACAGCTCCTTTTCGTACCTCTCTGGCTTCTTACACTATCATAGTTTGTCTTACACACGCTCGCCGGTTATGGAGATTCTAGACTGGCTTTTCAAATAAGATACGGTCTGTTCGGTCATGGTAAGATATGTGTGTAATTTTTATAATATTCTGGAAGATAGCAGTACGTTACGTTTAAAATAGAAACACCAGTTTTACAAGATAGTTTGTCATACAAACAGTCAGTAAATACAAACATAGTTTGTCAGGAATTGGCTAGTTATGTTACGAATTTGTTATAGTTGCCCGCTCACTCGACGATATACTGTGCTTAACTTAAGTTTGCATCCAATTTGCAGCTCAAAGCCATCTAGAAGACAGGCGGTTGCAAACTGTTAAGTAGTGGGTCGAAAGTCGGAACATGATCTGAATAGAATGTAAAAATTATACCATGGGATGAGACACAGCACAAAGGCTTGCAGTCGACTGAAGATAGATAATATGCACCATTTTCAAGAGCTTTATCGGTGGTCATGAAATCGATTCGAAAATCGAAACGATACTTTTCAAATTAATCTGTAACATTTTTATATTTAATGCACAATATTAAGTATCTCTGATAGGACTACCAAAGGACTCAAACACTATGAAAGAATCTCATTTTATAACAATGAGTTTCAGCAAAAACACTGATTCACTCCAGCACCACCTAAATACCGTTTTCCTAAATACGCTTTCAGTGCACTACAGTACGGCTGCAAATTAATACACGTTGCGACCCTGGTTTTAATTTCGCTAGGTGCCTCTGATTTACGATGTCCATATGAAAGAGCGGTGCGTGCGTCATGTCAATTAAGAGCCTTCAATTAATACGAAATCCCCCTCCGACACCCTCCACAGCTCTATTAGAGGGGGGCAGGGTAGTTTACAAGTCGATGGAGCTATAACTACGCCTTTTCATCGGTAACGTGGAATTAGTTGGGTCTATTCATTACCCGCTGGAACGCGGTGTGATGTTGATTGCTTATTGAAGTTGTTAATAGTTCTCGCGAGTTGTCGGTGTGGGTATGAAAATTTTGGTTAATAATATCTACGATGATGTATGTACGTAGAATAATGTATGAAGCTGTATTTTGAAGAGAGCTGACGTTTTTTACTTTTAAGCAAGTTAAAGCAACCTGTTGTGAGGACTTATCAAACCATCTCTAACTTGGCTTAACGGCTACCACATGAAGTGGTAACTGAACCTTACTTTACGAAGTACGAAGACACATGTTCATGGATACACTACGACCGGTGACTCATCTCAGACTGACCGAGCCGAACACTACTTATCTTTGGTGATTGCTAAAGAAAATATGGACACGCGGCGCCATTAGCATTTTTGTTATAAGCATTTCCTATTACATATTTTATTATGAAAGAAAATACAATACTGAATTCGAATTGGCATTTTATTCGATTACTTTCTTTTACAGACGTAATATTGTATACTTGAGAGCATATCTATAAAATTGCAGGTACATCGAGGATGACATGAGTTGGCACATACGTTGCAGATTCTGCGTATAGCGATATTGGACGTCTAACTTCAATGCAATCTTATTTCAAGAGGCAATATTTGATTTCTACGGAGTAGAATGTGGGAACTACTTTAATTAAATCTATCTATCTAAGTAATTACGCCAGATCCCTTGCGGGGCAGGCAGAGAGTGCAGAGTTCCAACAGGTTATTTCCTTACATACCTCTCTCGCTTCCTTCACTCTCATAGTTCCTCTCATACACACTCGCCGGTTACGGAGACTGACTTGTCCTTCAGATAAGACTCAGTCTATTTGGTCATGGTATGATAGTCTAGGTCTTCCCCCGTACCTAAATCTTGTCACTTTCGCATTGTATATCTGTTTTGTCATTATTTCTTCTGACATTGTTTCTACATGCCCGAACCAACCTAGCATACCCTTTTTCATCTTTACACCGATACTATCTTTCATACGTACTCGCTTTCTTACTACGCTGTTGCGAATACGGTCGGTCAGCTTTACTCCGCACATCTTCGCAGAGTTCGTATTTGGACCGCATTTATCCTACGTTCAATCTCCTTCTTACATACCCAGCTTTCGCTGCCATAATACAGCGTTAGAACAAGCACTCCGTTTAATTAAATGCTTATCTTATAATAATTATTGGAACTAAAACTTATAATGTGCTATACAAAATCTGTTTGCTTCGTTATTCTAGTGGTGCATAGTTCGGCTGACGATTACGAGAGTACAAATCATAGAACGAAAAGTGTAAATTTTCCATCAAAAAATCGTTTGCAGTCTGGAATTGTGTCCGGTATAATGACATTAAGCTCGTCCCCTATAACATTGAGATATAACATTATCGGTGAAACGTGGGCGTACACAATACACTTTTGTTACACCTGCTTGGAGAATAAAGATATGATGGCATTTGTCATTACTTTTCACAGATCGAAACAATCGCAATTTAAATCCAAACGCCTCAGTTTTATGGTGCAGAATATTATAACACTAAGGAGAGTTAACTAGGTTCAAGGTGACATTTCATCCAAACAAATTGTTGCCGAATCCAAGCTGATATCATTTGTTAGAGAAGGCCTTTGCCCAGCAGTGGGCTTGGTGCTGATTTATTTTTATTATTATTTTATTATTAATCAATAATGTTATTCAATGGTTGCCCAAAATGGTAACAAGCTTACTATTTTATCTGAACCAACAAATGTCTTGAAAAAGCTATATACTTCTGCTTACCATTTGAGGAATAAACAGTGCGATAGATCTTTTTTTCATAAAAATCTAAATTGTTTGACAAAAAAATTAAAAAGGCCTTGCTCTCAGTAAGATTGATATAATTTATTCCAGAAATTAATTCAATATAATTTATCTATAATGGAATTCCTGAAGACAATTGGATGTGACGGCGCATAGAATAGCTCTGATGGCTTTTAGGAGATTTATTTTCAAGGATTTTCATACCTTCTGGGGTTTGAATTGAAAATCTTGTAGGTACTTTTGTAGCTTATTTCTTTGCGGTGTAAAGATTATCCACTTAATGGCTTAGATAATAATGGTGGCAAAAATGAAACCTCAAAGTGGTGTGAGGCATCGGAAAACATATTGACTGTTTGTGTCTGTACCTACTTAAATATTCTTAATGCATGTTGATTAGCTTTAGTTCGTATTTTTACTTATACTCAGTATACAGTGTATTGAACCCTTAGATAAAGTGAAGAATACCCTACCAAGCGCTTGGTATACAAGGTGTAACATAATAAACGCAAGACCTGAAAGTAGTTTGTTCTGAATCGATAACTGAATTGATTCCAATAATTTTTATGGTAGCTGACGGACGATTTAGCGCAGTGGTTAAGAGCTTAGGTCGCTCCACCTACTGTGTTTAATAGTCGCGGGTTCGATTCCCGCACGGGACAAATCTTTGTGTGATCCACAATTATTTGTTCCGGTCTGGGTATTTGTGTGTGAATTTTCATGTTTGTAAACGCACCCACGACACAGGAATAAATCCTAGTGTGGGGCTACGTTTAAAAAAAAAAAAAAAAAAAATTTTTAATTCGCAAAAATGGTAAAACGTATTTCTCAATACGCAAACGTACACGTACAAGTTTCATTGATTGTTAATTAGGGTATAAAAGTGTTTAAAAAGGGGTAAAACATTTTAAACTTGGAAATTTGGCTTTCGTATTGAAATTGTGAAGCTATTATCTAATCGGGGTGGCTGAGGTCTTGCGTTATTTACAATACAGCTTGTATACAGGTCATGAGTTATTGAGGATACAGCTTGTATACGCAGATGTATGGTATTCTTCGGTGTGCTCGATCGCAACGCTGGAGATTAACATACGATATATATTTTTAAATTGTTCATTAACATTAAATAATTCATTCGAATTTTTTGTATTTCTCGCATATATGTAGAGAGCACAAATTGTTATAAGGTAAATTCTTTCCTTATAAACATCTCTTGCTGTTATCATTGTTCATGTTATCAAAACCAATAATCGGTTTTAGGAAATCTTATCATTTTGACCTCTATGTCTGGAATTTTCAGTTTAATGGGCAAACGCTTAGAAACACTAGGTATTCGATATTATGAGCTAATGTGACATATCACATTAGCTCATAATATCGAATACTTTATTTCTAAGCGTTTGCCCGGCATTGAAAAATACGTGGGTTCGATTGTAACATGGAATAAAGCTTTTTTTTCGATTATTATCACTATCCTGTTTTACTTATTTACTAATAGGCCGACCACGAGGATATCAATGTTCTTAAAAACCAGCATTGGATATTTATAATTCACAGCAGCGCAGGCGTTATGATTTCTGTCCAGGAGCAGGAAGTAAAATAGAATACATTTTATCCGGAGTCAGCGGTATGAGGCGGAGATTTAAAGCACCAGGTGTTTCAATATTTCGTGTAAAATATTAAAATGAAACCGCACAGACGGAACTTTACAAATTACAATTTTCAGGTGACCTTTATACCCAAAACTTTCATGTTCGACTTTCATCTGTAGCCACATTTAAAATATATAAAACCTGAATTGTTTACAACTATCGATCTTAAATAAGTCTGGGTACCTACCGAAGTTCTAAGAACCCTAAGCTTCACTTAGAACTTTGAGAAGAAATAAATAAAAGTTACTTACTAGAAAGTTCAAGACGTTGAGAGTAAAGAAGCGATTTTTCGATTTTATAGACGCGATATGTAATATTTGAGTGCTTGTGAGATTGTTGAGGAATAGTGTAATAAATAATACATTACCTTTTTTTCTATTTTATTGAATGGTGGCCGATGTGGATATTATTTAGTACGAAATCTTAAAGCGGCATTCGAGAATATATATTACTTTAGATAAGTCTGTATGTCTCCTCTCCTCTCTTTTATACATACCCAGCTCTCGCTACCACATAACAGCGTTGCGACAAGCAATCCGTTATGTATAGCCAGCTGCGCCTGCGCTTTGCCTTAAGTGCCGGCTCCCAAGTAGCTTTCCCATCACATCATTTACTCTGTTCCCTGCACTCATTCTTCTCTCTATGTCAGCGGAGTATTATCCATCCTTACTGAAGGTGCATTTAAGATATACAAACTCATTCACTTGCTCCAGCACATCGTTACTAACCACAATCCTTGCATTCGTTCTGGTTTCTTCCCGTTCAAAAACCATAATCTTGATTTTCTTAACATTCAAATGTAAGCCATTGTTCATGCAGTCGTCTTTCATAACTGTGACTAGTGTTTGCAGATCAGTGGTTGTTGGCGCTATTAAAACTGCGTCATCTGCATATAGTAGGTGGTTTACCACTAGGTCACCCATTTGTACACCTTCATTCATCGCTTTCAGTCTTTGAAGACTATTGTCCGCAACCGCTCGCAACGCATCGCTCCAATTATTATTTAGTATCCCAATCTATATATTACGCCAATGCGACGTGTTTTAAAATAAACTTATATCAAATATTTCGATGAAAGGTCATTTACTCCATTTAATTTTTAAATAGTGAAGTTATATTATTATATTAGTAAGCCAATGGATTATTTGTGACTAGATCAATCAAAAACAGAGCTGGCATTTCACCATCAGTAGCAAACTCTTTTATGCTCAAGTACTGCAAATCATATTTCCATACATCACCTCAGCAGCGAATATCCCCATGTATCTTACAATATATTTGAGCTCGATGTGCTCACGATAAAATATGTGAACAGGTGCTTTATCATAACGCAAAGCCGCGTGTCAGGGGCGCAGCGCCGCCATGATGTACAGGGACCTTAGGGGCTTACGAACAACCCTGCTTGCACGGGATCTCGGGGGGAAATTAGTGGCCTCCATAATAGATTTTCGACAACTTTTTATTTAACTTTTAAAACTTTTCTTAAATAGACCCTCGTGAAAGTCAACTCGAGGAGCCAACTTTTATTGTCCTTTTGGTTTTAAATTATTAAGATTACGGTGTATTTTTCGTCTACTTATTTTTTTTGGTAATAAATGTTATGTTTTCTTTATTTTTAGTACGTCCGGTAAATTTTTATTATGATGTTGGCTACACGATATAGTGCGCCACAATAAATGTAAATATTTTGTAGATATTGACTTATGTTTCAACACTCACTACACACATTAATAATTGTATGCTGTGGAGATCATCATACTTATATTCCCCAAGCGGGGGTGGCAGAAGTGTACTGTGTACACCCACATTGCACCGACGATCTTAGATCCTAATGCAATAGGGGGCAAGCGCATCGCTATTACACCGGATACGGTTTGTGATTTCAACTAAAATTTGTTTTTTGCAAGAAAGCCCTTGTAAATACTCTGTCTGACCAAATCGAGCACAGGACCTCGTGCCCACCAAGCTTCCGCATCATACCCTTTTAGAATATCAAGGCAATTACATTATTGAACACACATTTACATACTTAATCCCTTTCCACATCTATACTGCTCCTGCCACCTTTAATTAATAAACGACTTATTCTGGAAACAATGAAATCTTAATGCAATTTGTTAGCCAGCAATAATTAGCGAATTACAAGGGGCTATTTCGCGCGCTCTCCGTAATCAAAGGAAAGATACTAAAGAGAATAACTTATTCGATTTATCCGCTAATAGAGCTAGGAATACACAAACAAGATTAAGTTGGAGTAAGCGGGCTTTATAAATTTATGGAGTGAATCCCTTAATTCCCGAAACTGATGTCAGAATTTTAAGTTCGCCTCGCGGGAAGATTTCGAGGAAGTTGGCTAATCCAGTAGATGCGCCTCTGCTCGTCAACTTGTCTAGAATACCTTGCACCTGCTATTGTAGTCCTGTATCGAAAATAACAGCCTATTCATGGTAGTCTTAAATTTCTTTTTTAATAAAAACGTAGCTCCACACTACGAAAGAAATGTTCCTGTATCGTGGGTGCGATTACAGACATAAAATTAATATACACAAACAGACCAAAATAATTATTTGTGAGTCACACAAAAATTTGTTCCGTGTGAGAATCGAACCTGCGACTACTCTATCGGCGGGCGTAGTGGCTTAAGTCGTCATCACTGGGTCAAGCCGTCTGTCAAGTCTATTTTAAGAAACACTCTTATGTCTTAAAAATGTTTTTAAACTATTGAGACTTGCTCGTTGTTATGAATTCTATAAGTGTATCTATATCATCACACCAGATCCCTTGCGGGGTAGGCAGAGAGTACAGTGTTATAATAGGTTCTTTTCTTACAGACTTCCTCCACTCTCTATACATTTATTGTATTTATTTTCTGGAGATCCGTCGCACATGTTAACCCTTAGTTCGGGCACCAGTCACTCAAAAAGGTAGAAATTGTAATTACGGTTTTATTTTGTTATATCATAAATCGTAACTTGCCTTTGTGTTGAGAACAATAAATATATAATTATAATTTAATTATTGGTCTTGTGTAGTTTAGTTATAATTTATACCTTTATAAATTCTTAGAACTATGAATGGAGACTCTTGTTTCCTATATAGGTTAAGGAAATATAGAGTCATTTTTAATTGTTAGAAATTTTTGCTAGGAATACTAATCTAGTAGAATATGTATTGAAATCCAGTTATTATATCTCTGAAGAATCTGCAAAAATTATTTTATTTTTGCATATTAAAATAAATTTAAAATAAACATAATAAACTAACACATTCAACCTACATTAAGACAAACAGTTATATATGACTTATAAACATTTGTCAAAATTAGTTTAAGTCCTTCAACTTTAGATAACACACTCTCACGCTTCGTAATGAATAGCTGAACTAATATAACTTACAGAACAGAATTCTGTTTGGTGTTATGGGACCAGAATTCATTGGTCTACCTTACCCCTTAAATAACCTTATAAAGACACGAAACAGGGGTAAATGGTAGATCTTATCCAGGTCTTGACAAACTGGTACTACCTCTTTCATATGGATGTCGTAAATCAAAAGACACCAAGTAAAATTAAAATATTGTCTCAGATTTGAGCAGGTACTTATTGTGTAATAATTTGAGAGGTTCCTCGGGCCATCTTCGTGTTTTATCATTTAGGTTATAAATTGAAATTAATTGCGAGCAATTTCTTGTTTCGGCTCAGGTTATTGTCTCAATATATTATATTTAATAACGTTTATAATATTGCTTATATTGAATTTTGTAATTTATTAAGACAGCTGTAAAATGTACAGTTTGTTAAATTATTGTGTGTTTTGATATCTTTTAAAACTCGTGGGGACCGAGTGAGAATATACAAGGTGTAACATAATAAACGCAAGCCCTGAAAGTCGTTCTAAATCGATAACTAAATTGATTCCAACTGTTTTTAATGTATTTTTTTATATGCAAAAAAATCCTGTTACTCCCTTAGTACGCTATCATCATCATCATCATCATTTCAGCCTATACTTGTCCACTGCTGAACATAGGCCTCCCCAATCGCTTTCCAGCGTAACCGGTCCGATGCCACCTGCATCCAACGATTTCCTGCGATTTTCACAAGATCGTCGGTCCATCTGGCAGGCGGTCGTCCTACGCTGCGCTTGCCAATACGTGGTCTCCACTCTAGAATCTTTCTGCCCCAACGCCCGTCCGATCTTCGCGCTATGTGGCCAGCCCATTGCCACTTCAGCATGCTAATCCTGAGGGCTATGTCGGTGACCTTGGTTCTTCTACGAATCTCCTCATTCCTGATTCGATCACGTAGAGAAACGCCGAGCATAGCTCTTTCCATAGCTCGCTGAGCAACTTTGAGCTTTTTTATGAGACCTATTGTAAGAGACCACGTCTCTGATCCATATGTGATCACTGGTAACACACATTGACTAAAAACTTTAGTCTTTAGGCACTGAGGTATTTTAGTACGCTATAATAAACTAATATTTATTCTTGATTCAAAGCAATACGGAGATTACAAATGCATGTCTAAAACGTATTTCTCAATTCGGACACATACACGTACAAGTTTCTTTGATAGTTGGGGTATAAACGTACGTAAAAAAGGGGTTAAAAATTTTAAATTTGGATAATTGGATTTCCTATAGAATTTGTGAAGCAATTATCTAATCGGAGTTTCTGAGGTCTTGCGATATTTATGATACACCTTGTAGGTATCCCCATTGCAAGTATTGAACTAAAAGTAGGTTGTAGAGGCGGTTAAATCTAGCATCAAATAACGATACCTAAAACAAGGGAATATTTTAGGGCTACTTTGGGCTCAGTGTTGTCTAAACAGGTTTATTAGGAATGGCTTTTTGGTAGAGGCTACTATATCTCGAGAGAGAGCTATTATGGCGAGACGCAAAAACAATGCTTAATCATAAATATGTCTTGGTGTGGTTGCAACAACGCCAGATTTATTGGATATTATTGATACATCATCATCATCATTAGCCGAAAGACGTCCACTGCAGGATAAAGGCCTCCCCCAAAGATCGCCACAACGACCGGCTTTGTGCTTTACGCATCCAGCTTCTACCTGTGACCTTCACCAGGTCACCTCTACGTCTTCCGGTACGAGGTCGTCACTCGCCACAATTATTGAGACATGGTAAGGAAAATGACAATCGTAAATTTTTCGTACTCTGTAATATAATAGACTGATCAATACGCAGGTAAAGAATTGCCTCAAACTATAAATTAAAAGACGGCTAACTACTAAATGATCATCTAAAAACATGTCGGTACCTACAAAAATATTCATCTTAGAAACCCAGCCACAAACAAACAATACTATCATTACTTCTTCGGGATTATCCGTCCGTCCAATATAACATAATGCAAGTTCAGTTATTATTGCAATAATACTTTGTTCTAACCGGATGCCCACGACGATACATAACTGTACCAGATTATCCGGGTTTATCGGAACAATTCCACCAGACTCATGGATAAGAGTACAATCGATTAAGCTCTCTTAATACGTTCTTGCTTATAGGTATCGATATAAAAATATCTTAAAATAGCGTATAGCGATTCATAAACTCGAACTTTACCTTAAGGTATAATGGTAATTCTAGTAATCTGTGAGGGGTTTTTTGATCTGTAAAAAGAAATGTTTAGCACCCCTTCTTTGGATTTATATCGATGCATCATCACGCCAGATCCAGGGATACTTACTTACTTACTTACTCTGCTTGCTGTACACTCTGTAGAGTGTACAGCAAGCAAAGTAAAAACTACCTCAAACCGCACGTCCTTTGGGTTTCGTGGATAAAAAAAATTTTTTAGTGATTGATACGGACAATAATAAGTATAAAACATGGTATGGTTCAGTACAGTTTTTCTTATGAATACGCAGAGAGTCATCAACGTGCTTATGGAATCGATTTTTTAAAATAAGATACAGTCAAGGCGCAAACTGCTCTAACCACTGAGTTACCTAACAAAAATAAACGTTGAATATTCCCTTCTTTATTTTTGATGAGTTTGTATATCTTGGATGCGCCTTTAGTAAGGATGGAAAATACACCGTTGACATAGAGAGAAGAGTGAGTGCAAGGAACAGAGTAAATGGTGCGATGGGGAGAGCTACTTGGGAGCCGGCACAAAAGGCGCAGCTGGCCATACATAACGGAGTTTTTGTCCCAACGCTATTATATGGAGGCGAAAGCTGGGTATGTAAGAAGTAGAATGAAAGTAGGATAAAATGCGCTAGATATCCGAGCTCTGCGGAAGATGTGCGGAATGAAGCTGACCGATCGTATTTGCAACAGCGTAGTAAGAAAGCAAATAGGTATGAAAGAGAGTATCGGTGTAAAGATAAGAAAGGGTGTGCTCCGTTGGTCTGGGCATATAAAAAGAATGTTAGAAGAAAGAATGACAAAACAGATATACAATGCTAAAGTGGAAGGATGTAGGTACCGGGGACGACCTATACTATCTTACCACGACCAAATAGACCGAGTCTTATCTGAAGGACAAGTCAAGAGACTACTTAACCGGCGAGCGTGTATGAGAAGAACTATGAGAGTGGACGAAGCTAGAGAGGTATGGAAGTAAAAAAACCTGCTGGAACTCTGCCTACCCCGCAAGGGATCTGACGTGATGATATGGATAGATAGATAGATTTATTTTTACATCATTAGATAACCGAAAATAAGATTGTAGATATATTTCACATATTAATATTCAACAAAAAAGGTATGCGTAGATGCCCAACATTGCGTCGTCAAGGGGTGAATGCTCTATGACACCTAAAACGGTACATAATCACCCTATTTCATTATGTAATGTAATCCACCGAATCCTAAAAGTGAGTCTCCATCGCGCGTATTCTCATATTTATTTGGCTATGAGAATCCTTGCAGTACCCATTCAGGAGCTTCAGCGGATTCGAAAGAGAGCACAAAGTTTCTCTGATGATTAAATATGTACGTATTAATTAGGGGGCACATGTCTTGAAACATCGACCAAGGTCACTTAACGTATTGTCTCGCTCTTAAACGAATGCTTTCTGAAAAAATTACAACCAACCGAAGCGCCATTCCGCTTTCGCAGAAACACGTGCGGAGAATTATTTACTCGCGAAAAAATATTTGCAGTGAAAATATACCTTAACAGATAAAGAGGATTATATGCAAAATGTGTTAATGATATTTAATTTAGATCTAAATTATCGTTGCACTGCTCCGTATCCGATTAGATTTATAATAATGCTTAGGTATATAATTGAATATTCCGGATTGTTTGGCACGGGCTAAATTCTAACTTTATTAATCGAATGAATCGTTTTAACCGTTTGGTTGTTAATTTGTGTATTTAATTTATTAATTTTAAATGGTTTTAGTTTTATTATTAACATTTTATTGAGACCGTTTGTGACTTCAGCAAATGAGTTGCCTTTTAGCTGGATTGCATAGTTTGCGGGTGTGTGAACTGTACTATTACGAGAGGTTGTAGAGGAAGCGATTTTGATTCTTAAGGAGTCAATTGAGTGAGCTACTAAAGATAGGTACTGTTGCGGTTGATAGGTACTAAATCGGTAACTGAATTGATTCCAACAATTTCATCAGTGCGCTATAAAAACTAAAATTATTCTTGATTCATAACAATTAGGGGATTTCAAATGCATTCCTAAAAGGTATTTCTCATAAGGCACACATATACGTACAAGTTTCATTGATAATTGGGGTATTAAAGTGCTTAAAAAAGGATATTTGGAATTATGGTTAACGTTTTGAATTTATGAAGCAATTCTTTATCGGGGTATCTAAAGTCTTGCGTTATTTATGTTACATAATAAACGCAAGACCTCAGACACCCCAAACGAAAACCAAATTTCCAAATTTAAAGGTTTTTACCCCTTTTTTAAGCACGTTGATACCCCAATTAACAATGAAACTTGTACGTGTATGTGTGCATTTTGAGAAATGCGGGTTAGGAATGCATTTGTAATTTTCTTATAGCTATGAATCAAGAATAAATTTAGTTTTTTATAGCGCACTGAAGGAGTAAAAGTATTTTTTGCAAATTAAAAAAAAATGTAACATACATTAAAAATAGTTGGAATCAATTCAGTTACCGGTTAAGAACAAACTACTTTCAGGTCTTGCGTTTATTATGTTACAGCTTGTATAGAGTCGGTATTTTAGTCGACCTTTGAGATAAGCTCTGTACTTCGTGTTAAAAATCAATCCAAACTGCTGACAATCCAAAGTAGCCAACGCCCTTTTTATCTTAAAACAAATGATTGGGCATTCAAGGTAAGAGTACCTACCAAGGTACTGCAGAAGTAGAAAACCGTTATTAGTATGTAATACGAATTTGAAAATCAATTAAACAGCGTAATATACCGTTATTTAACTGCACCCCTGAAACCAAGGTATTTAAGCTCAGTCGGTACCCAACACAGCACTCGCACAATATACCTTAATCCCAGCATGCATATTGGAGGGTAATTGCCAACTTATGTCGTCCGACCAATCGCTTTAATTATCCGCTGGGCCCGCCCGGGTGTGAAGATTATTTCGCCTGCCAAATGCAGTATTTTCGTTTTAAGGCGAGGTTCAATCCATCGCCTACTATTAAATATTGGTGGTAAGGCTGTGACTGTGTGACGACGATCAGCCAGATCAAAACCCATTCCACCGTCTTGACACCCGTATCGCATCGTTCTCCATTCTCTGTCCATCTTCCTTATTCAATCAAATCCCCTTGACTCTGGCGTTCCGTCAGCGCACCGCTGAAGCGCTAACTAGCGGACGACTCGCGTACTATTTCCCACAGATAATAACCACGCCGACGAATCCATAATATTATAATAAATAAAAAAATTGATCATAATTTCAAAGACGAAGAAGTATTAAAAAATGCTTATAGTTTTTTCACAAGCCATGGGTAAGGTGACGTTTAATGTTTCTAGAAATGTGGTGATAATAAATTTGAATGAAAAAGAATTGATTGTATATCCTATCGAGATAGTATATAGCGACGAATGAATCGATCTTAATAACAATAATTAAGAAACAAAAAGAAAACAAAATACAATAATTTCATTATGTGATTACGAATTAAGCGATTGGTTAGAAAAATCGTCTGACAAATTGCTTTATTCGTCGCTCACGGGAATTATTATTTAAAAATCTACGAAACCTATCTATTTTAATATAACACGATGGCGCATCGACGGCACATTTTTTTTATTTATTTTTTGACCATGACCATACCATGTCTTTCAGTCGGGTACATAGATAATATTCGTAAAGATATCGGCAATCGATTTTGTCCATTTTAAAAAACAATTTATCGATTATAGTAATTTTATTTTGTCAGTCCCTAAATCGGTTTTAAGTTTTTTAAATAAATACGCAAATTTATAAACAGTATATAATTAAAATGCAAATTTAAATAGCTATTTCATTTATCTTTATATCCTTTTTTATTTTTCTTTGTATTTGTAAATAATGTTTACTTATAATAAAAACACTCACTTTAAACTAAAATAGAAAATAAAAAGAAAAAAAAACCTTAATCAAAAAGACCGCATCCGCGTGGAATGGTGGCAAGATTGCTGGCTGCGTTTTCTCGCTGAATAGACAGACCAATCTTTTGAGCGAGGAATGGGCCAGCCCTCTTGTCTTGTTGTGCTATTTTATTGATAAATTGTTTTGAAGCCGAACTCCATGGGCCCAACGTTTCTACGGCAAACGGCACAAATATATAATTGTTGCTAATAGCAGCATATTTGCGCCGTTTGCCCAGGTCCACCTTCTCAGCCGCATCTCCCGCCCTAGATATTAACTCCCTGTGATGGGACGGAGCCAATGTATCGACGCACGTGGCGTGCCATACAAGTGCCCGCCCCCGTTCCCAAGGGATCAACGACATCCCATCGGGTCTCTTGCCATCATCACGGAATATCCCCGCCGGATCTAACACCGAAGGAACGTTGATGGTAGCAAGAGTCTTTCTGATTTTGTCATTGAGCGAACCGTGTTGAGAAAACCTGCCGGCACTTTTGCGGCAAGAGAGTCCATGGAGTCCGGACCGATCCACCTCCGCTCCACACGGACTTCTGTGTTCTTCGCAAATCGGTGCTCCTAAGCGAATACCCATAGTAATCCGGAAACTTTCACTATCCAACAGTATGCTAAGGTGGGATTAAATTAATCCAATGACCCGATTCTTTTTGACCCAACGCTAGTAAACGAGCACGATCGCAGTCACTGACGATAATTTCGGCCAAATAGTCCTTTGGTTTTTGCACCAATGGCATATTCCAAAGTTTTTGCACATTCACTTCCTTTGGAATATCGTCATTAGGGCAAATTCTTTTCCAGGCCTCCAAAGCCTCCGCAGCGCCGGCTACTAATTCTGTGTTGGAAAGCATTTTTGATCACAGTTCCTGGACACTATAAACAGAGGCTAGGAAAGCCGGTAGAGCAATACTAGCAATTTTTCGCACGCCGATACCACCATGTCTAATAGGTAACGTTGCTTGGGTCTAGAATGCTTCATTTAAGGATAAATTTAGAATTTTTTCAAGGTTATCTTTGAGGACGGTATCCATTTGGTCGATAAGGGCCAAGAATTTCCAGAGTGGGCTTGCGCGAGTGGCGTATGTTAATTTTGGAACGAATAGACAGTATTTTAATAAAGTATATGCAATATGGCAATTTAGAACTCCCAATCTGAAAGAATTATCTTAGTTTCCAAGAAAGGTTTGACTCCATCGTCAAATAGAGGGGCACCAAGAAGGCAAAGCGAATCACTACTGAGAATTTTTACGCCTGTCGAAAACTTGTTAAACTTTTCGGAAATAAACTGCTTTTCATTTAAAGGAAGGCTCTCCAAAATAAAAATTTCACATTTAGACAGATTTAAATCCAAGTCTAAATTCTTAAAGTTGCTGTTAATTTTGATGAAGTCACTAAAAACTGTATTGGCTTTGCCGCCTAAAGTGCTATCGTCTAGGTACCATACATTCAATTTTGAATTTAAGGATAAGATGTGTCGATGGATACCTAGACTGAATAGAGCAGGGCCGAGATGGTCACCTTGCTGAACGCCGACTGCTGAATCTATAGTGTTTTCGCCAAATGACAGTTTAGAAGAATCTTCTATAGCACTGCCAAATATAAGGATAAATTTCGGGAAGTTGAGAAGCTACTTCTATCTAATGAATTAAACCATTCCTCACGTCAAACTTGAGAAGAACCTCCATCTTATTTGATAAGACGATGGTTCTGGTTGCATGAACTGCTACCTCACAGCCCCCTTTGCTGCCAAATCCTAATTGAATTGGCTGAAATTTGGACTTAAGCTTCGAAGCTATGTGTCTACAAACTATTTTGGAGGTTAGCCGCCGGATCGTAGCGCCTATTGCTATAGGACGGATGCCACCATCCTTCTTGTTGAAGGCACATAGTCTCGCACCGTCGAGGTAGGGAAGAAATAATCAATTAAAATGGCTGGCGAACATAAAATTACATAATTTTGTTAAGGAGCTTAAAAGTGCTCCGCCGGTGTCACCGTTATAATTGCTTCAAGAACGCCTTTTCATTAATCTGTAATTTTTGAAAGCTGATTTGGGGTGGATTTGGCAGCTGAAAGACTGAATTAGCTGAGGGCAAAAGGCAAAAGAGAGAGATCTTGCTAACGACACTCTTGCTCCTCTAGGAATACGTTTCACTATCGGTGTGCATCTATATAGACGAGATATTAAGATTTCAAAAGGAAATGTAGGCTGGTTTGCTAAATTGAAGGAAATATGCGTGAAATGGGATTTGATGAAACGTCACCGTACCCATGTCTCGTGAAAAAGACTAAAGAGACTCCAATTAACGTCACTAAATGTTTTTAAGTCTTGTCTTTTTATTTGGGTAACAAAGAAAAAAAAGACAAACAATTCGGTAGGTTTTTGATTCGAAAACATCATATCATCAATTATTTCATGATATATAGTCATAGCTTGACTTCTCTCTAAAACCCATCATTTTTTAGTTTTAAAGTTTATTCAAATTTTGTTTATACAAATCTGATATACAATGTGAAAGTGGAAGGATGTAGGTACCAGGGAAGGCCTAGACTATCTTACCATGACCAAATATACCGGGTTTTATCTGAAGGACAACTCAGGAGTCTCCGTAACCGGCGAGTGTGTATGAGACGAACTATGAGAGTAGAGGAAGCCAGAGAGGTATGTAAGGAAAGAGCCTGTTGGAACTCTGTACTCTCTGCCTACCCCGTAAGGGATCTGGCGTGATGATATAGATAGATAGATTGTTTATACATGTAGACCAAAATAGTACTTACGCATAGAATCTTTTGGCCACGGTAAATTTCATAGCTAACGGCAACTCTGTGACTGTCATGAAGTGACATTTCGCTCGATGACAGCGTTAGTTCCAATTTTGGTTGCGGGCCAAAAGATTCTTGTATGCATCTTTTACGTAAGTACTACCTCTATGAATGTCATTACTTCGGATAAGAAGGGCAATTTATTCTATGGTTACTCTTTTTTAAAAATGTAGATGTGGTGCAGGTACAGTCATACAAGTATAATTTGGCCCACGGCCAAAATCGGAACTAACGCTGTCATTAAGTGAATTGTTACTTCATGACAGTCGCAGAATTGCCGTTTGCTATAAAATTTATCCAAGTGTAGGGTAGGCACAAAATAAAACAACGGAAGTAGGTACTTTACGTGTATTGTGACTGACTCGGAATACAAACACGCGAACTACACAGCCTATCCTGTAACAACTACGTAGGTTACAGGATAGGCTGCTGACGCTGCCAGATCCTGCTTCCACCCTAGCTAACAAAGTGGTATGCTGACGCTAACCGGCTTTGCGTACTGTCCTTGTCTTAAGGGCTGCTGACGCTACCGCTTAAGACGAAGGCTAGCTAACGACTACTTACACTTGACCGCGGCGCGGCTTATATAGGCGCTCGACGCAGCGGCAACGCTCCATTGGGAAGGGGTGGCGTGCGACGTCATCAAGGCTTTGTGAAACAGCAGTATATGTGCGAGCAGGAAAGTATTCGAGTCCACGCGCAATCGTATTCTCTTAGTTCATAGGGGTTAAATGGTTTGCTACACAAGTTCTTTTTTTAATTAGTAATCGTGCGGACTTACCAGATGTAATATATGCTTGGAAGTAGGAAAAGTTTCCTAAATATTAATTCTATTTTCACAACAACGCCCCCCTGTTATTGTCACCCATAGGCCATAAGATCCTTGTAGCACTAAATATAAATGTTTCGCTGACAATGTGAGAACTCAATGTAATAGGTAGCAAGCCTATAGCTGCAAATCATGTAAATTTCAGACCCCGGACGGTTAATCAGATTTTTCTGATAGAGAAAACCTAATAACACCTTTTCAGACCTAGTGTTCGAACTCAGGTTCGAGATTGTTTACCGCCTTACGCACCACTGAACCAATAAGACAGGCGACACGTAACACAGTAGAACCTTGGACTATATTATTGAGATGTAGAGATATTGAAGGCTTAGCACGAAAATATTGGCTTTAGCGGGACGCTAGCGAGTAAGTGTATGCACACTACATTCATGTTGATTAAATAAATTTTATTATGACAAGGATGGCATATTACCTCTCTAGCATTAGGTTAACAGTGTGAACACACTTGTTGAAATATTTGCCTAGAAGTAAGAACATTTAATTGAATTGTAAAACTCTCATTTTTAAAAAGAGTAACCGTGGAGTTTCTTGGCCTTCTTCTCCACAGTAATCACTTTCCGAACGAGTGGTAGAGTCTTAAGTAAACAATAATTTTCTCCTTTTGACTATTCAGAAGTGCTTTTTGGCTACATGAATAAAAAACTTTTGATTTTGATTGTGAATGATAACCCTTATTTCACACTAACGCCCCCTTGTCAATATCCTTGTCGCATTATAATTATGAAATAATATTCTGCCGTCGAATTAAAAGCTTTATTGTATCTACAAAAAAAAACAGAAACGACGTAATCGCTTTTAGCCGACCATACAAGAGCCTAAAATAATATTTCTCGGGATAACAATAACTTATGACAATGAAAAAAATGTCTTAAATTTTGATTAGCTCTAAAAAACATGGAGGATTGGGATATATTTCAGTAGTTACCTGGAACTTCAGCGTTGTTTGTTGTCTGTTTGGTATTGTTGTTTCAAACATTCTCTTAAACGCGTTGTTAGTTCAGAGGGTTTAGCTCGAGATTTTTTTGTTTTTCTAAATATACTTAACCCTACACTAGGATTTATTCCTGTGTCGGGTGCGTTTACAAACATAAAAACTCACATACACATATACCCAGACCGAAACAAATAATTGTGGATCACACAAAGATTTGTCCCGTGGGGAAATCGAAACCGCGATTATTAGACACAGTGAGCGGAGCGGCTTAAGCTCTTAACCACTCCGCTAAATCGTCCGTCATCCTACCTCCTGGCGAGTTAATATGCCATCCTTGTCATACTAAAATTTATACAATTAACATGAATGTGGTATGTGTGCATACACGCTAGCGTCTCGCTAAAGCCAATCTTTTCGTGCTAAGCCTTCAATATATCTACATCACAAGCGATAATATAGTCCAAGGTTCTACTGTGTTACGTGACGTCTTATTGGTTCAGTGGTGCGTAAGGCGGTAAACAATCTTGAAGACCTGATCTCGAACACTTCGGAAAAGGTGTTATTAGGTTTTCTCTATCAGAAAATCTTATTAGCAGTCCGGAGTCTAAAATTTGCCTGGTTTGCAGCTAAAGGCTTGCCACTTATTACATTGAGTTCTCACATTGTCAGCGAAACATGTATATTTAGTGCGATAAAAATCTTTCGGCCCATGGGTGACAATAACAGGGGGGCGTTGTTGTGAAATTAGTGTTAACATTTAGCAACCTTTTCCTACTTCCAAGGATATATTTCAGCTGGTGAGTCCGCACGGCTACTAATTAAAAAAAGAACTTGGTAAATTTTATAGGAAACGGTTTCTCTGCGACTGTCTAGAAGTAACATTTCACTTTATGACAGCGTTAGCTTCAATTTTTGCCGCGGCACATATTATTCTTGTGTGACTACATTTATTTGCACCCCATCTACATTTGTAAGAGTATCTATAGAGTATCTCGCCCTGATATTCATACGGGTGGTACACACATACAAGCTGCGCACAAAGATCTTTTAGCCTGCCGCTAAAATTGGAACTAACGCTGTCATCAAGCGAAATGTCACTTTATGACAGTCGCAGAGTTGCTGTTGGCCACGGGCTTAAAGATCCTTGTGGGCCTGTACATAATAGACCATTGTTATCCCCGTTTGGGGAATGTAGGCGTGGATTATTTGAAGAATTGTCCCTTTTTTATTGTCAGTTATTAGCCGAAAGACATCTACTGGAGGACAAACGGCTCCCTCAAAGATAACCACGACGTTCAGCTATGTGCTGTACTCATCCAGCTTCTTCCTGCAACCTTCATCAGATCATCGGTCCACCTTGTTCTTGCCTACCCACTTCACGTCATCCGGTAGGAGGTCGTCACTCGAGAACCTTTCTGCCCCAACGGTCGTGAGTTCTACGAGCAATGTGCCCTGCCCACTGCCACTTTAGTTCAGCAATACTGTGAGCTATATCGGGATTTTGGTTCTCCTGTGGCTCTCATCATTTCTGGTTAGACATTAGATAGATTGTTATCCATGCATGTTTTATTTTAGTTAGAGAGTGGAGAAAGTCAGAGAGGTCTGTAAGGAATGAACCTGTTGGAACTCTGTACTTTCTGGTGGATCTGGCGTGATAATATAGATAGATTTTAGTTAGGGCTTTCCCTTAACACACGTTCGCACGGACTGACAACGCGATACGCGAAATCAGATTACTTTATTGAACGAGAACAGATCATGAATGAAATTGATAAAATCGTCTGCGGCGTGAATCTATTTATATCCATTATTAAACGATATTTAAACGGACCAACCGTTAGATTGCTTTTTTAGATTTTAGGTTATGAAAGATAGTATCGGTGTAAAGATGAGAAAGGGCATGCTCCGTTGGTTCGGGCATATAGAAAGAATGCCAGAGGAAAGAATGACAAAACAGATATACAATGTGAAAGTGGAAGGATGCAGGTACCGGGGAAGACCTAGACTATTTTACCACAACCAAATAAACCGAGTCTTATCTGATGGAAAAGTCAAGAGTCTCCGTAACCGGCGAGCGTGTATGAGACGAACTATGAGAGTCGAGGAAGCCAGAGAGGTATGTAAGGAAAGAACCTGTTGGAACTCTGTACTCTCTGCCTACCCCGCAAGGGATCTGGCGTGAGGTTATAGATAGATAGGTTATTATTTGATATTAATAGATACGGATTTATAAAATTTGTTTGCGGCTTCTTGGAGTTGTTTTTTGACCTGTAAAACTAAACATGTAAATATTAAAAAGTACTGTTGAAATATTTTTCCAAGATTGTTTGTTTCCTGTGGTCGTTGTTGATAGTTTATAAAATAATATTTTCACCACACCGTCACGCGTATATTCCCCAAGCGGGGGTGGCAGAGGTGTACTGAGTACACCCACTTTTCGCGCACGATGTTAGGTGCCATGTAATAGGGGGCGGGCCTATTGCCATATATCGGGCACAATTCCAAACTCTGGACTCATACTAGGAATTTTTCGTTAGAAAAACTGTATTTGTCCGACCTAGGATTTGAACCCAGGACCCAGGACCTCGATCACAAAGCGATGCGTTTTGCCACTAGACCAACGAGGTAGACTAAAATAATATTTTCATTTAATTAAAATACAAATTGCTGATTTGCACCCTCGCGGGATCATCAGGAATCCCACTGTGAAATCTTACCTTAACTTCATAAAATGAAACTAAAATTAGTAATTTTTATTAATATATTTTAAAAACATTTCATGTTTCGCCAAACGTATGTGTTGACCCACCTGTACGAGTTTGCTTATTGAAGCATACAACACAGACTACATATCAACTGCGTAGTATTCTTTACTTCAATTAAGGTTATTCTGATTACTGCCTCAGTATAATTAAAAACATGGGTTACAGACAAACATAGCGTATTCGCAATCAATCAAATCAGTACACTATTTTTAACGTATTCTATAAAGTTTGCGAGAATACAAATCAACAGCCTGTATTTTATGAAGGTCATATTGACTACTTTTAGGTATACGTAATATAATAATAATAATAACAGCAGTGATAGGGATACCTGGGGAAACTCCTGCATAGGACTTCCGCGAGCCTCGGAGGACGCTCGCGGGGCGTGTCGGATTCCTACTGACTAAAAACCCCAAAGTGGCCGACATCAGCACCTTGGAGGGGCTCCGGGATCTCCGTATAGAACGCACCGGTGCCTTTTTTGTGCTGCGTTCTGAAGAGACCGCCTTCGGGGGTAGACTTAATGACACGCACCCCCCCGCAGCAGTGATAGCCTAGTACAGCAGTGATAAGTCAGAGGTCTCGGTTTCAAACCCAGGCACGCACCTCTGTGGTGAAGGAAACCATCGTGAGAATGAAGGTGTGTGAAGTTCGCTATCCCGCACTGGGCCAGCGTGCCTAAACCCTCTTAGTTTGAGAGGAGGTTCGTGCCCAACGGTGGGACAGTTTCTAATAGGGCTAATATTATATTAACTACTTTGAGGTATACGTAATATATTAATAATACCAGCCTATACTGTCCCACTGCTGGGCAAAGGCCATGTCTTACAAATTGAGGTGAGAGAGATTAGGTCATACTCCACCACGCGGACCCAGAGCGGATTTGTGGAGACAGGTTTGTAGCCATCTGCTGTTGGAACTTATCAAGCCGCTTATAAGGTTTCCAACTCGCTTAACGACTACCACATTTAGTTGTAACCGGAACAACGGCTTGCCATGCCTTCTGAAGCACGGGAGACGCTCGAATATGAAAATGCCACAAACGGTCACCCATCTCAGGCCGACCGAGTCGAACGCTGCTTAACCTTGGTGATCGGTAAGAACACCGCGGTCTGACAGTGCTTCAAGCGCCTCTAGGTATACGTGTTAACATTAAATACTCTACAAATGTTTAATTTACTACCACGGTGACCTTTAGGACATTAATAATTTAACCTCAAACCTATACCCAAACGTATCCAATTTAATTTCCAATATTTGACCACTCGTATGATACTTAAAGTAATTGGTCATAGGGTCTCGACTTTTCTCCGGACCACTTTACAAATTGTATATCGCATCACAATGCCTTAACAGATTGGGCTGTTTCAGCCGGTCGAGGTAAATTGTTGGATAGAGGTCCATTTCTCTCTAAATAGAGTCACGTAACGAATAAGAACGTTGTGTATTAGAGGCAATGGTGACGTACTAAGGGGGTCTCTACGAAAATATGTTTTGCGGCGATCTCATCTAACTATTGCAGAGAACAAACTAGTGTAGAGTGAATGGAGCAATTTTTTCGGCGTGTGATTTCGATTGCGAGCGAATTATGTAAATCACAGAATAAAAGATGTTACGTATATTAAAAAAATTAAAAATATCATGACGCCTAAACTCTCTAAGGAGTGTATTTGTACTTTCATAATTTGGCACAGATATTAGATTCCAATACGTGAGTTTATTGCCTTTTTGTAGGGCGCCATATGGGATTCTTCAGATTTTTTTGCTAAAAATTAAAGTTTTTATCGGTAGAGGTTCGAATCAGATGAAGTGTTATCATCTCTGATAACAATTCGTCTAATATAGGATTCAAACCTAGAACCTCGTGACTATCAACCGCATCCCCGATTGCTGGCCTTTTTAAGTTTCGGGTTCCTAATAGAATTCCTCGCAGGCTAATTTTTGACACCACTTTGCCCACCACTAAGGAGAACGGTTTTGGGAGCTAACTCCCCTTATGCAAAATACTGTAAAGTCTTGAACGCGAATAGTGATCAAATTGACTTACATTTCGAATCACTAGGCAAATTGAGTAAATCTTTGCATCATAGCTTGTCTGACGTTTAGTCACAACTAATTTTTTTTTTTTTTTCATTTATATTTATTTATGTACCTTTGATTTAGTCATATCAACTTTGGAGTTTAGTTAGTTTTCGTTTTTGCTGTGCAAGCGGTGTTTGCCTATAAGTAATTGTTACACTTAGATCTTATTTAAGAAATGTTTTTTCTACTGTCCCAATAGTGTAAACAATTGTTGGTGAACCGAGTCAAGAAAATAAAAAATAAAATCTTACGCTCCTAGACCGACTAGACAGTCCATAAGATATTCAAAACCAAATATTATGACCACTCTAGATCTAGATTTCTAGAGAAACCCTGTGCCTAACAGCCTACTGTTTGTGTATAGGCAGTTTTTATGTATAATTAAAAGGATGTATTTGCGAAAATGCTAAAAAACGACTGACACAAACAAGTTCAGCGAGTTATCGACGCTAGGTTAAAATCGTCTTGTAAAAATAGTTCATTTTATTAGTCTACTAAAATCATCTGAAACTAGTTTTTCAAGCCAATTGCCACGGGATCCGGTGTAACACCCGGGTGTATGACCTCACATGCGTGACCTAAGCCCTCAGGCTTAGCACGAAAAGATAGACGTTAGTGTGATGGTAGCGACTTGATAAGCCATCTTGGGGACTGGTCCATCTGGAATCCTTTAGACACTTTATAAATAATATCATTAGTCTCATATCTCGGTCGTAAGACATCACACTGAAGCTAGATCGTTAACTATTTAATTAAATTTAACGATAATAAAGAGGGGTCCTCCCCTTCCATACCAAAACGTCTAGAAGGCTCTTGCCTTTTGGTTTTGGTATTCAAGCGCGGTTCTAGATCTTTCTACACGGATTGATAGGAGACCTAAGGGTGAGTAATGCATTTTAGAATTAACATACCCCGATAAAGGGTTTTCAAGATATCGGGGTATGTCCAGGTCGTAACAATACAAAATAATTTTTTTGAGTTTGTACATTGTCACAATTCAAATTTACTAAATAATAATGGACGTGACAGCATGACTACTCGCTAGCGTCACGTTGAAGTCAATCTTTTTGTGCTAAGCTCTCAGTAAAGTTAGCGAAAATAATATCCATCTAATACCGCTAGTTAATCACAGTAATGCAAGGTAGTATATGGCTGTAATAGACCTTCTCAATAGGTGCTAGCTAGTTCTAGAAGTTTAGCAATATAGGTAGGTCACCGAGTACTAGATGTAAAAAGCACTAATGACAGATTTTTTTTACTGAACATATATAGGTAACTATGAGTCTACAAAAAAAATTAGCTCCTTTCGACTACTAAACTCATAAAACGAATCCAGATATGTAGAAACAGATTAAAACATACTAATAAACGAATGAACTCTGGAACTCTATACTCTTTCCCTTCAAGGAATCTGATGCTATAGATAAATAGATAATACAAACAACAAAAAGAGGACCTCATAATTTGAAATTGAAATTCTCAGCATTCGATAGCATATCAACTCGCTAGCATAATGCTAGCGAGTTGATATGCTATCCTTGTCCCACTACAAATTTACAGAATAAAGATGAACTTGACAATACGAGTATTCGCTAGCGTTATGCTAACGTCAAAGTTTTAGTACTAAGCCCTTTGAATTTAGTTCGTTTTTCATTTACCTCCTTTTACGTATCCATGTATTACTTCTTACCATTCTTATCTGGCAATCCTACCTGTTGTACTACTTCCATTGAATTGTTCGCAGCTCTTCGGGACGACGGTGTATCTTAGCGATAGCTTATGTTAAGCAATGCCGACTCAGCCAGTCTAAGATTGACGATCATTTGTGATACGTATGTATACTTGAGCGTTTCTTCGCTTTAGAGGAATAATCACGAAGAGGGAGGTTATCATTATCTCTTTAGCTAAACCATTTTAAAAACATCTGACTTTGTCGTAAAAAAAGACAGAGCTATAAACTTTTTCTTATAACTATCTTCAGAGCTATAAAGTTAAGATAATACTACTCGTATATAGCTTTGTTATAAAGGTTGTGGTACAAGCCCAGATTGATAATAGTGTAACGCTATTGGTTTGATATGCTATCCTTTTCGCATTAATAATTTACTAAATAAAGATGAATGTGATATCACGCTTACTTGACAACGTAATTCTAAAATTTATCTATCTATATCATCACGCCAGATCCCTTGCGGGGTAGGTAGAGAGTACAGAGTTCTAACAGGTTCTTTTCTTATATATCTCTCTGGCTTTCTCCACTCTCATAGTTCGTCTCATATACGCTCGCCGGTTGCGGATACTCTTGACTTGTCCTTCAGATAAGACTCGGTCTATTTGGTCAGTTGTTCTAAAATTCCTGTTAGTGCTAATCCTTGAAGTTACCGCTTAATGTGGTAGTGGTTATATCATGTTGAAAGCCTGCTTGATAAGCGGCTTGATAAGTTCCAATCCAACTGCACGTGGCCACCTGCATCTACGAATCCGCCATGGGTTTACTTAGCGCAGTGTGCCCTATTATCTTTTTCCTTGATGTATTTGATACTTAGATGTTCCGATTTTGAGTCATTCTGCCTTGTGTTTGGTGCGGGACCCATTGTTCTATTAGTGGAAATCTAGTGAAGTAAAGTACTGATTTTGGACTAATAAATTTTCTGTTCGTGTTTGAGAAAGTTTGTCAACTTAAAATTTCATGGAAGTCATTGTGTATCTTTTAAGTCATAATTTTGATTAAATTTCTTTCTGTTTGCTTAACATAATAGTGCCTGTTTTGATTCATATATCATTTACAACTATAATACAGAATTAATATTCTTAAGCAGTAGCTTGTTCAAGTAGTTGTATTTTAATTATGGCGGTTTATACTTACGAACATTGTCATGCGGTAACTTAGCACACCCACGTCAGCTATGTACGTACGAGTACTTGTTCGAAATGTGATAAATGTAGAGAGTATTGTTAAGGAATAATATAAACAGGTTTGTCTAACTAATTGAAGAAACCTTAAAAACTGTAGTGTCATAAGATTCATTGTTGTCTTCGATATTTTTTGCGATGTATTAGGTACGTAGGTATTATTGGTCCTTTACTTTAGGTAACTTTTAAATATATATTTTTTTGTCTCATAGTGTTTTCCATGTTTAAAATTGGTTTTTTATTCTACAAAATTTTCTACAATTTCGGTGACAATGTGTAAAGAAAATGAGGGTTCAGGATACATGCGTGAATTACAAAGTAAGTAAATAAAACAACTGGTTATTGTTTGAACAATGTCCATATTATATTTATTACCACATACACACGGCACGATGTGAACCTTGTCTTAAATCATTGTATTATATAAGGTATATGTACATTGCACAATGTGTATACATACATCGCCATACACGCGCGCCCCGAGAGGCTGTATGATTATATATCTCATAGTATTATGTACGTTATATAATGTTATATCCAATAAGAAAGTGCATTGGTGCACGAAATCGGGGCGGCGGACATACCCACCGCTTTTTACAAAACATTTTGATATTATCATTATTTTAATAAGGAGATGCCGTAAAAACTAATTTTATTCATCATTACGATTTATATCCATATTGTATACAGATTCATGTAACATATTATACACGAAGAAATGACGAAAATATTGCGCCGACGCCGCGACGGATCGTCGCGGATCGTTCGCCTATCGTTATCTCCTTTCTCTAATGTTTTAAATGTACATGACACCAAATTCGAACGTATATAAATCCAAATTTATTTTAATGTAAAATCTTAGGTAATTGATTTTTATTGCTATAGAAAATCAGTCAGCACGCGAAGCACGCAATCGAGAAGTAACCGCGAGAACGAAACCAAGCGGGCGGCGTTGCGCGGGGCGGGGTGCCGGGAGCGGGACGGTGCGCGAGCGCCGCCGGTCCCCGTGCGGGGGCCGTGCTCGACCGAGGCTGGGGTTCGTGCGGAGCCAGTGCGCAACCGGTTCTACGCGAATAAATACCTTTGGTCCTTGTTACTCTTTGTTGGCCATCGCCGAATATGCGAAGCTAGATCTATGGCCGCCGCGGCGACTCTACGAACTTTACCAGTCTGTCACGTTATTAGATTAAAATTAATTATTATCTTTTAATAACAATATAAAGTAGATCGAGTGTAAAATAACATAGAATGTCGTTATACAAAATATAATAAATTATCTTTTCAATTTCATTATATATACGATAAGTCGCAATACTAGGATCACATAAACAATTTTTAAAATAAATTTGAGATCTCGCTTATTATTACGTAGTCTTTATTCTGATATAGAACACATCTCTAAATGGTGACTGAAGTAACTCAACTAACGCGATAACAAACAAGCGAGAAGGAAAGGTGCAGGAGCCGCAAGAACGCATAGCTTATGATCGGTGATCACGTGGCTACGGTTCGGTGACTATGCGTCTAATGACCGGCGACCACGCGGCTACTGACCGGTGACCGCGCAGTGACTGCGGGCGACTCACACCGGCGGCGTGGCTTCTACAATGCAGGCTATATTCGTGAGAAAATGAAAAGAAATAACAAATGAAGTAACGAAACGAATGTTAAATAAATATTTTAAAATAAGTGATATATGAAAACTTGATTTTCGAAACTAAAAGCTACAAATATGAATTTATAAGTAATCATTTGTAGTATATTGAAATATGTATTTGAAGCTTTAATTCTAATATAGCCTGTAGAAGCCTTAAGGGTGACACTAACGAAATGACCTCACGAATAATAACAACAACAATGAAACTAATCCGTCAGCTATCCTGAATGCAGTTCAAATGTATCTAATATCGACCAGATGGTTGTAACTAAGCGCAGCGCCAGAACACGATCCTTATACCGGTATTTTTACACGCTACCATTATTGAAATATTAATAACAAACCATTGAATATTATGTTTTAAATTTAAAAATAATATCGTTTTTAAAAAAGTGTTGAAAAGAATACGGGATTCATTTGAAATTTTTAAAAATAACGTATAACGGACCGCTGAAACACTCGTTGGCGAGTCACGACGTTGTAATGGCCGACAGACGAAGAGCGATGTTCTATCGCTCGCATACATTATCTCACCACGTGTGGCGCCTACCTAAACGTCTTTTTACATATGCGGCTAACTATGTATATACAATTGTCATTACGTCTCGATGCATCGCGGCGAACCGATAGCTACTCACGAACGCGGCGAACGAACGTCTCTCACTATATGTTTGTTTGTATGTTTGTACTCGTACTCGCACGGGGACAAGCAGCCGTGTGCGCTTCTCCTACGTTAAAAAGGTCGGTAAGAAAATATAATTATAGTGAGGATGTGAGAGTGAATGAGACGGCCGACGGCGGCGAAGTGCGCGCGCCGCTCCGCCGCCGGCCCGGGCCTAACAGTTATAACATCTCATCGTAATAATTAAATATTCTAAGAAAAAATGTCTTAATTACCTATAACACCGTAAATATAAAACAAATAATTACGTTAATTTGTTAGGTATGATATCGATATTCCGACCGTCCTATAGACGCACACCTTTTGATTTCATTATCAATTTCCTAGCTAATGTTTTAACAACATAATCGCGGTCGCGTCTCTTGCGGTGTGTGCGGCGCGGCGCGCGGCTCGGCGTACGGCTCGGCGCGGTGCCTGCCGCACGTGACGTCATCTCAGCGAACGAATTCGGCATGAACGAACAAAAAACGCGAAGCGAGCGCGCCGCTCGGCGACGAGCGCACTCCATCTAACACTCCATTATTCAATTAACTACATACTCATAAGTAATAAATTACCTTTAAAAAGAATATTGATTTATTTCGTATCATTTTCAATATTTTTTTTTTGTAACAGGAAACATTTATATTTATAACGTATTTATATAATAATAGCATTTAAAAGATTGTTTATTATTATTACCTAAAATTTAATACCTAGATTTATAATATTAATGTTTAATTGATGTAGGTAATGAGTAATAATAATAGTAAATAACGAATGAATGCATGCAACCGAGTGCATGTATATTGCGAGTGTCGAACGCATGCGCGGCGTGGCGTCCAGCAGTCGCGGCGGCCGCTACGCGCTACGCCATAGCGTGTAACGCGTAGCCGTGCTACAGCGGCTGCTACGCGTAGCCCGCGTAGCTCCCTAACTGCTGCAAACTAGACGAAGTGGTCGATAAAATGTCGCCGTACCTAACGAATATGATTAATGAATTGACTTCATATTTTAATCTATTACCTCGAACCTGCGCCTTTGGCTGTAATTTTTTAATATCCCTGTCTTTAGTTTATTGAAATGTTTGTGTCGTGTTAGTATAACCGCCTGTACGAAATTTTATTAATTATAATTAGTATTTTGGTTAAAATTTTAAATATAACTAAGTACGGTGGGGCTCCTTGTACCAAATGGAGCCTTGTTATTTCATCAACAGTGGTCTTAAATTACGGTAAATACAATCGTAAGAAACAATGAAATATTTATTACGTAATGCACAAAATTGTTATTATTATAATTACAATACCTACGTTCAAAGGTCCAAGATAGAAACGAATTATCTTAACGCGATGAGAGATATTCTGAAATGTTCCGACTTAGCTTTCCATACGTCCTTATGAATCGTAAATATGATCATATTATCCTTAGGATAAAAATTTATATCATAATACATAATATTAGAAAGTATGTATACGCGTAACTAACATAGTCTTATACAGAAGTAATCGAGAAACTTGACTGCTACTGAAACAGAACAACCGTTCAAATAGGTGATTTTATACAATTCGAATTAGGCGAAAATAATTACATTCATAGGTAAAATATGCGTAATATAATTATAGTAGTATAATAATTATGTTAATATTTGACATTAATATTAAAAATAGATAGAATAAAATATGTGTGGGTGGACGAGCGGGGAGGCGAGCGGGACGCGAGTCGCGCCGCGTTATTGTCTCCGGGGAGGCGCCTGCGCCGCTGCGCCGCCGCACCGGCCGGCTCACATCCCACTACCGAACCATGAAGCGACCTACTCATCAAACACGCGAAACCACGGTGGACTATCACGCTGTGAAAGATACGGGACTCCGATAACTACAGAAAATGAAAGCCCCGTCCGAGACCGTTACACCTTAGATTAACTATGAATAATAAAATATTTTAAGATATACCTCCCTGCAATAAAATCGTCTAGATGCACTTTATATTATATGAAATGTTTTTTTTTTGGTAGTTTAATCGTTTATTACTCTGACAACACAGCTACAGTACAGTCGAAAGCGAGAAAAGTTTGAAAAAATACCTGTTCAATCGATAGACTATCTCTCGTTCACACGACAAAAAGTAGATTATCGTTATTTACAATAGAGGGTTTTGTGTGGGGGGAGGGGCGGTGTGTGAGGGGTAGGGGGAAGGGAAGGGGTTGGGGGAGGGTTTGGAAATTGTGATGTGTGAGACGCCACAGTTGACGGAGTGTGGCCGGTGGTGTCCGGCGGTGTGTTCGCACCGGTGCGGCGGGGGCGGGCGGGGTCGGGAAGCGGCGCGTGCGACGGCCTGTGTGCGCGTGGGACACTATGCGCCGCCACACCGCTCGCCACCTGCCAGCATAACCAGAGTTAGGTACCAAACTTAGTAAATTTTAAGATACACAGAAATTTAAGAATTTTGCCTTGATTTAAGAGGATTGGTGAAAATAGAATAGAATAGAATAGAATACACTTTATTGTACACCAACATAAGCAAGAACAACAAACAAAGAAAAGAAAAAAATATGCTGTACTTGACAGTAAATTAATTGAAAACATTTAAATAAAAAAAACAGGCTTGCAGCAGCTAGGTTAAGTTACAATTTAAAACTACCAATTAAAATTAACACAAAACTTCGTGTCGATACTTTTGGCCAATGAGGAGTTCTTTCGTCTGGAGTCAATCCTGTCAGTAGAATCAAGTCATTCAATACCATAAAAATGAATTGTCATCGATCTTGGACCAACACGTCAAATTTTAACTCCGTAGGATAAGTCAGCTTGCAAGATTTATCCTCAACAAAACTAAGAAAAATTGCTTCAGCACAATTAATAATGCAAACTCGTAGATATGTCCGTTAAGATTTTTTTTGACTTAATCCTCACCTCAATCCTGGCTTGATAGAGAAAAGTAACAAAACAGCACTCATGATCACATGACTGATCAATGAGAGTTTTCAATGATAGTTAAATAAGTAGTAAAACCAGGTCAATTCTAGACTTATGAAGCTCTTCCATCCTTGATCATCAGTCAATATGGTACAGAACAAACACACACTTGTAATATGTACCATATCTTTATGCAAGCTTTGAATATTATTTCCGAGCTTTACCAAACAATTTAGCTGACCAGAAGTGCTTAAATTATTACAAACATCGGTATTAACATATCAAAATCACTGTCATAAGCCAACTAATTACTACAGCGTCGTAAAGCAATGAAACAAACTACAAGTCTTTTGAGACCATTTAAAAAAACATTTTATATAATTGCCTCCCGAGTGTTCATTTTCGCAGCGGTATGAACACACGTGGACGTTTTTATTTAGCATAACGACATTTTAATAGACTGGAACGCAAAAGAATATTAAAAAACACAGTAATCGGTACTTACGTAAAATATTTGTGCTATAACACTTTCAATGATAACCGTTGGTGAAAGCCGCGGGGATCAGGGGTCCCTGAAATGAGAGGAAATTAATACAAGTTAGTATTTAATGGAGGGAGTTCTAGGTTTTTTTTTTGCGATCGTTATGTTGGTCCATTTAAGGAATCGTTCACGCCTCATGGGTGCACATAAGCACCCAGTACGAAATAATTGTACATAACACGAATATTTGTTTCGTGCGGAGATTGATTCCGCGATTACTAAATCCAGGCCCGTAACCTACGAGACTAAAATTTCGTTGAAATATTGAGCAAAGCATTTTCTTCAAGTTTCGATGACCTATGTGGGTCTTCTGTAAATGATCAGGAACTTATTTCAAATTAAACCGCTAATAAATTTTGGGAACCGATAATGAGTCCCAAAACCCAATTTTAGTTCCTCTAATTGGATTATTAGCAAATGATTCAGAAAAAAAGGAATTCTAATCAAGTTGTTTAATTATGATGAATATGAGTGATGTAGCAGTGTTGTAATTGTAATGAACACGCAATGCCATGAATTCACGAACTTTATTAAAGCTTCTCCATCTGTCTCTTCTTATGGAAAGAATTGTATGTGGTTTACGTCTTTACGGCTAAAAACATAACATGGCTACTAAAAAACATTGTTTTTTATAAAGAAATTTAGAAAGTGGTCATAAATCCAACATAATTAACTAGCGCTGAATTTAACATTCTCAGGGGTTACAAAATGGAACGTGGGTAGGTCTTAATAGAAATTACTTGGCCACACGATCTGCAATATTGCAACTCCGCTAGAACTTTTTAACTAGTTAGTCGTTAAAAGTATTGATCCCTCGAATTATTCGCATTCAGGTTATAATTGAATGGAAGTATAAATCGTGCGAGTGTACCTTAACCTCTCCAGGGGCAGATTTAAAGGTAGTAAGTTTGGTGTTCGCAGTCGATAGAGCAGTAGCGGGCTCAGTAGCCAACAAAATAAAAACAGTGAGTGGATGAGTTAGAGCAACGCGCGACCGCTCGCCAGCGGTAATTACACCGCTTGTTCTCCTTGATTTACGGTTATTGCCCGTGGGGGCATTCCCGTTACCTAATAAGACCGTTTTACACCCGGGAACCACATGCGCCGGTCCGGACCGGCCGGCGGCCGAACCGTTCATTCTCTCATTAGCGACGTATTTGTTTTGCCCCAGCGATTACGGACGATTGAGTTAATATCCCGTTTGATATATGACGCGCCTGGAACGGAAGGGTAGCTTAGTGTAGCCGCGGGCGAATGACTCGAATTAAGCCCCGGGTAACAATCAGTCAGTCCGCCGGCAACCTGTTCTACATTTGATTACAATTAGATCTACTGGCCTGCCCCTGTCTGGATTACTTACGGGCTATTTGATGAAACATTATTTGCGAACGCTACTAATTATAAACTATACCTACAAAACTCGAGCTATAGTTTACTTGACCGTATTTACTTTTTGTTACTGTAAGATGCACTTATTTGATATTGTTAAAATGAAAGCAGCTTTCGAGTGCAATTTGAAAAATGTCCCTGTGATAGTAAGACGTGAGGAGTTAAGATCTCGGCAGCGGAGGCTGCGCTGGCGGGCGTCGACAAGCAATGAAGACTGATGGCGTCTCAGGGAAGCAGTTATGGAGCGCGGTCGCAGTTTTAAAAAGCCATTACGGGCGGCAGTGCACCGCGTAGATTGCCGCGACGCCCGCCCTCCTCATATTTTGGAACACTTTATAATCGCATCTCTCACGCTTCACTCGCTCGCTAACTTATGGTGATTACGCTTTAAGAGCGACAAGGAAGATCGGTTCTGTAATGAGATTGGACCGTCTCGCTAAAATTTTAGAGTGTCGTCGGCTAATTGCGTCTGAGTCGGCGCGGCTTGCCGGCGCTCCGGGCGCGGACCCGCCGCTCTTAGTCCCTTATCCCACTATGACTAACTGCTAATGAAATTCTTACACCGCCGGCTAGACGCACCAAATTTACGGCTCCTTGACGCAAAATAAGAACATGTTAACTATGTTTTCCTTTCCCGGTGCGATGAATAATGCAAGAATTAATTCTAACATCACAGAACGAGAATCAAACGTGGAAAAACAAAACAGAACAAACATTAATTTGAATGCTGTGACAGTTGAAAGTTCCCGAACAAGGACAATTTTGGGAACTGCCTTCATTTGGGCGTTACTGAAGGCATTTTGAACATGACGTAATAAATGAAAAAAGTTAGAATCGAAAGTTATAAACTTAATCCCATTCATCATGGAATAAAATAAGTATGAGAAAATAAAATTTTTCTTATATTCTTTCTATTAAAAGAACGTACGTTGCTTTCATTGGTGTAACGTTATAGAATTTGAAAAATGAAACTTTTAAATCATTAAAAAAAATACCGTCACACCTATATTCCCCAACCGGGGGTGGCAGAGGTCTACTGTGTACCTGTGTTTGAAAGGGAAGAAACCAGAACGAATGTAAGGATTGTGGTTGGTAACGATGTGCTGGAGCAAGTGAATGAGTTTGTATATCTTGGATGCGCCTTCAGTAAGGATGGGAAATACACCGCTGACATAGAAAGAAGAGTGAGTGCAGGGAACAGAGTGAATGGTGCGATGGGAAAGCTACTCGGGAGCCGGCACTTAAGCCATAAGGCGCAGCTGGCCATACATAACAGAGTTCTTGTCCCAACGCTGTTATATGGTAGCGAGAGCTGAGTATGTAAGAAGGAGAACGAAAGTAGGATAAATGCGGTAGAAATGCGAGCTCTGCGGAAGATGTGCGGAGTGAAGCTGACCGACCGCATTAGCAACAGCATAGTAAGACAGCGAGTAGGTATGAAAGATAGTATCGGTGTAAAGATGAGAAAGGGCATGCTCCGTTGGTTCGGGCATATAGAAAGAATGCCAGAGGAAAGAATGACAAAACAGATATACAATGTGAAAGTGGAAGGATGCAGGTACCAGGGAAGACCTAGACTATCTTACCACGACCAAATAAACCGAGTCTTATCTGATGGAAAAGTCAAGAGTCTCCGTAACCGGCGAGCGTGTATGAGACGAACTATGAGAGTCGAGGAAGCCAGAGAGGTATGTAAGGAAAGAACCTGTTGAAACTCTGTACTCTCTGCCTACCCCGCAAGGGATCTGGCGTGAGGTTATAGATAGATAGATAGATCAAAAAAATACGTGATATTGAGGTATACACTCACTGGGGTGTAATTGAGGGGCGCGCGGCTGACTGCGATTGCGGGGAAGCCGGAGGGCTGCGGGCTGGCGGCTTGCACGTAGCCGACGCTGTCGGCAGCCGAGCCGTACACGTCGAGCGCCGGGCCCGGCGAGCTGGCAGTGGGGAAGCCGGCGCGCCCGCCGGCCGCGTGCGGTGACGCCGGCGGCCCGAACCCAGCTGCTGCTGCTTGATAATTGTTCATCACTGTGGAAAGAGGCATACGGATAGGTTAGATATTGTCTCATTTGAGATTAAAGAGACAAGGAGTTTACCTACATATCAAAGACTAGGAATATTTAAACGGATATCGGCGGTTTTTTATATAAATATCTTAAAAAAGCTTGCACCTGTTAAAAGGAAGTTAAAGCATCTGAGTTAAAATAAAGTTCTATTTTAAAAGCACAATTTGCCAATAATAAATAACCAATTGTAATTTAGGTATTCCTACTATTATAACATATGTATAACTTTGTTGAATACTTCATGGTTAGGTATCTTAAAATAAAAATCTTCAATAATAGTCAACGTACTACTGTACTTCAACAGAATCAGATTCCAAACACCATTATGTCATAACACAGGATAGCACAGTTATCATCAATCTAAAATGTCAACAAATGATTCGAATCGAGCTTTTTAAATTACAACTTTCTTCATCTTATCTATGTATCTGACTTCGCAATCTACATAGATGTGTTTAAAAAAACTTAAGCTGTAAAGAAACGATCATCAAAAAAAATAACCTATTTTTCATATATTCTCAGTGTAAAATTGTAAATAAGCACAAGTGTATGAATTTTAGCTGAAATAACAGTTCTTTAATCAGAATACGTACAACACTAGAAATAAAAATCAGAGTCGTGCCTTTCGTTGTGCGAAAGCTCAATGGTTCGCTTTAAGTGACGGGAGCGAGATAGAGGTGTACCTCACGTGTTTATTCGACCGTTGAAAATGCGGAATCGTGTGCCAGTTGCAAGGTTTTCTTTGCATATTACCGTACGTGGGTGTTCGATATCCAATTTACGTTCTGACTTTAGAAGTATTTTAAAATGTATTTTTACCTTTTAATATTTGTTTGTTTCGATATCATGTTATTCTCGTATAAATCACTTTCAGTATTTGTAATGGGTACCTATTATTTGGATGAATGTTTTTCATTCAACTCATTGGTTTCGTGCGACAGATTAAAAACAGACAACTTTTTTTGTAGTTTTCACGTTTGGCTTGCATTTGTAGTTTTATAGGATGTAACAAAAAAAATTGTGTCAAAGGAATAGGTTATTATTCACAATGATCGTCTTCAAACCTAGGGAATAACTATCGTGAGTTTATAGAATGAGATCTTATTTACATATTAGAATACCACACTTACCCATAGCGACATGTAGGTAATATAGACACGTTAAATCATACTTATTGAGATCCTGCGAAAACATAGGTAAACATTGATTGTTTTTTCTAGATAATTGTCCCTGTATTTTTTTCGTGTGACTTGAAATTATGTTTTTTACAATGGATGTACATAAATATACATGAATCTATATTTTCGCATCATCTAAAACCGTGAAATGAAATCCATAGACTGGACAAAACTCAACAAGGAGCACAGGAAGCGGATAGATAAAGAGAGTAAGCGCACATTTTCGTAAATTATGTTATGATGACTTGTCAGGGATATTGAGTTTAGTTTTGTTTGAGTAGATGTGTCAAAGTGTCATTAGTTATAGCTCTGAAGGGTGTATATTTAAAAAGTGTGCAATTATAAGAGGTGTGCACACATTTTAATTCCTGATACTATGTATTGGTAGATGTTACGTTGTGGTGTGCGCTCACCTTGACAACGAACACTTTTTTAAAACGATGAAATAATGTGTCCAAATTTAGAAGTATAATATACACCCTTAACGTGAGTTGCATAAGTATGGTATGTGGGGCGTCCTCACCTGAGAGCGCCTGCGCGAGCAGCGGTGTGTTGTTGTTCGGTGTCAGTTGGCCGTTGGTCAGGTCAACTGCAAACATACACACGGTTCGCATCCGCCACGGCACGAGTGACGTCACACTCGTTAGAACACCACACGCACACATTCATGACTGAACCATCGAAATTTTTGCAATTCAAAAACTTTCCCGCCATCCTCGCCTACACCTCATCTTTTCTCAATTTACCATATTCAACGCCAAAGTGACTATCGATGTAATCCCAACTCAATATTAAAGTTCTATAAAGTTGGACCGCGTAAATGCATGAATAATTTAGCCGTTGGAGACAGATGCCGAGCTGACGGATGACGTAGAAGACTCCCCGGGCTGAGATTATGTCGGAACAAAAAAATATCACGTATGTCACGTGCATTCAAATGAAAAAGAGAGCTCGAAGTTTCGCGGGCATAAATCACAGAGGGCGAAAAAACTTTTACAAAATATCCAGTAAATTATCCGACGTGAGTTCTCTGGCACGCGGCGGTCTGCTTATTGAATAGGGAAGGGCATTAGCATACGGCGCACGTCGCGGCGTCGCGCGACTCGCGGCGGCCGCCCGCCGGCCCGCGCGCAGCTTCACGCGTTTATTTAACCGACTTACTTGCCAGAATGTGTGGGTGAAATATAAAGAATCTTTTATGTAAGTGTGCAAGACCTTTGTAATTATCTCAGTTTGTAAAATGTACGGAATTTAAACATGTTTCATTCTTTTAAGGTAAAGTGTATTTGTTGAGATATCAAAGAGTATGTCAATTGTGAGTCTATGAACTTTGTTGACAATGCAGTTGTAGAAATTACAATAAAACGCCTTTACTAAGGAGTGCGACAGTGAAAGAAGCTATAAAAAAGTCACCTTGTGTCGTTAGCTAGTACAAACGTATGTAGGTCTATTAGGAAAGCACTAGGTTAAAATCTCAACAATAATCACATTAATATTTGTCCCGCATTTTCGCTTGCTCATAGTGCCCCCATTTACCCCTATTGGCTTGTACGACAAATTTTATTTTTGTCAGATGCGCGAGTTATGATTTAGTGTGAAAAATGGTGGTCCGCGGTCGCACCAGGTGATTACCGGCCTGCGAGTGACTTTGCAAAAAAAGTACAATATAAAGTAATGGAGGATGAATGATAGATGGCGCCGCGGGCAGGCCACTCCCGCGCCTGCGCCCGGCGCTCGCCGCTCGGCTGCGGCCACAAAATGCTGACACATTTTAATAACATTACTTTGCGATGTGAGAGGCTATTTATTTGAGGGCCGCACTGCAATAAATAAGAATTCGAGTGGCGCAGACACGTCTCGGGATCATTAATATGTCGGTCGGTATTAGTTCATTCTTTTCCCATTACGGCGAGGCGTCGTCGGCCCGCTTCGCACTTTCATAGCCTCGATTTAAAGGAGTAAGATGAGAAAAAGCATTTACATTATGCTTGATGAAAAACGAGAATATTCCAAGTACTAAAGATATCCTCTTTTCATTCGTCAGCGGACGACTGTCGTCAGTTAACATCTAAAAACTCGTCGGCGGTTATTGTTACAAATGCCGTTTATGCCTTCAATCATACTTCACGGGTCGGCACCCAGCAAATAAAGTCACAAACAGGCGTAACTTAGTTGGGCGCAAACGTGTTTCTAACCTCAAATAATTTACGACTTAAACTATTCGGTGAACATGCGAATGGCGCGAGACAGCGAGTTATCTACACCGGTCATATCTGCGTCGGACGTCGTTCCGAACTACACAGTTTGTACGCCGATGTTAACACATGTTTCCCGTTAATTTGTGCGTGTAATGGGTAAAGTTTCTTGACGCTTTGAACGTAACCGAGGTGGAGCCGAAGAAGCGGCGCGGCCGGGTGGAAGCAACAAAGTTTAAGCTCGAAAAGTTGATACTATAATTAGAGTTTTAGCGGTTCATATACATACTGACGCAGTTTCGGTTCGATTATTCAAAGCAACTTTTTCTAGTTAATATCTCTCGGCGAAAGTGGCTCATCTAAATTATCTGAGGGCGAATAAGTTGCACGCGAAGTGTGTCTCACCTTGTCGGGCGCGGGAGCACACATTCATCTATAAATTCAGAGGCCGTCTTGCGAGAGCTATTCGAACTTTCATAATTGCGAAGTTCGGGGAAAGTTAATAATTCTTCTTCAAAAGTAGGATGACGGCCGAAGGAAATATTCACGGAGCGTACTCGCGGCGTAAGACCCGTCCTTGAATCCACTATATTATGTAGGAAATTTTATGTGTACGAGTAACAATGCTTCAGTTTCGAAAATCGGCTCTCAGTATTTTAAGGAACGAGTAAGTATTTTATGACCTCCACTTACGGAAAGTAATAACAAAGAGATGAAAACGTTAGATTTAATATTGAATTTTCTGTAAATAACTAAAACTTTTTATGTGTTACTTAGTAAGAAAATATATATATGGCTTACAGCCACAACATGTTTTATAGATACTTGGAACTTGTTTGGTTTGACACTAATACTTGAGCTATGTTTTAATTGCATATTTAGGGGCCCGTAAATAAAGTATATGGTATAAAGCATTATCTACAGTGGAAACTATTCGATATCAAGTCGACAAACAAGTGCGACACATAACTTTCTTGCTGTAAGCTAAAGTTACTACTATTTGCTAAAAGCAAGAAAGTTACGTGAAAAATACTGCAGCAACTATAGGATAGTAAATTTAGAACGTTCGCATCCCTTACCAATGCGATCCAATACTTCATTTCGCACTTGGCGCGATTGAAATGTTTTATTTGAGTAAGCGCGTATTCAGCTCGCGCACGTCTTGCGCCGCCAAAAACGTATATTTAATAGGTGCCATCAATAACTCACCGCGGAGATGATACGCTTTTGCGGGTTTTCGATCGTTTAGCCGCCGGGACTTATCTCCATTGCAAATTAATCGAATTTCTATGCTGGTTGTTGGGAGGCCCCACGCACGCGCCGCGTTCCTATTTGTAATTCTAAGGGGGAACCGCGTGTCCTTTCTTTAAATCTCGGGAGTCTTCGAGTCTAACTCGTATATTTGTGTGATCATATTCGTGGTTCAGCCATAGAACGGGATTATTCAGAAAATACATTTAAAGCGACATTAAAAAAAGCAAAACGAAACTCCAGAAATATGAATCATCAAAAAACACACATTTATGAATCAGAAAAATTTTAAATTGTTTATCTACGAATTACTAATACCCTCAATAAAAAATTCTACCCATGTAGTCAAATTATAATTTACCTACTTGCGGATTAATTCCGCTTACGTCTACGAAAAATACTACAGCTTAAGTAATTACATTGTTTGTTCTATTCTATTGTAAAAAATATAAATGTTTCTATGCTAGCTGAATTTCAATTTCATATATTACACTTAAAATTTGACTATGTATATGTACCTACTGAGGCCTAAGGCGTCATTATTATCAGAATAATATTAAAACTATTCTAGTTAATTAAATCTTAAAACTAAACAACAATAAATATATCTATGGAAAGTTTGCACCACCAATCATATTTTTATACCACCAATCACTGTTCTAGTCGCTTACTTGACTATCTATTATACAAAGGAAAAGCAATTTTATTTTCCAGATTTAAAGATGTTTTTCTTTTAACGAAAACCTTGGAAGTCGGCACTAATTTAAAGCTTTGCTAATATACAGTAAGTAATAAAAATCACCCGAGATAATTTAAACTAGACTAGACTATCGTGAATTTTAATAAGACGGCAGAACATTCTACGGAGACAGCTTACACGGATTCGCTTTGGTTTTCTCTAATTCTTATTCTAATCTAGAGTCTATTAACTTTTCGACTACGCTTGTCTAATTTACTTCTTAATTCTGAAAACACTATGAAATGTCTACCACACTTCAGTCTTTACATGTATTAAAGTCTTCCAATGTTACACACATTATTAAACTATTCTAATGTTCAACGATATCGACCAAACTGTTATGTTCAAAATCAAAATTACTCGCCCTAGTCGTGGTGACGTCACACTCCATCGCGCAACTGCTGTTCTCTCGGTCAACACAGACTTCTTTATCGGCCCACGTACGGTGTACGAGGTAGGTATTTACACAATTTGTCTCTATGTAAATCCCTTATCCCCATTCGGAGCAGTTTCGAGTGTGTATAGGCTCGTTGGTGAATGTGGACGGTGGCTATAGGGCTATTAGAGCGGTCGGGCAGCTAACGCGGCGTCGTCCATGCAGGGGAGAAAGGACTTACTATGCGTATACCGCACACATTGCGCAGGATTTGTGCGCTCGATACGACACTAACTAGAAGAGATTAGTATGCTAATAGCGCCCATTATGGACTCACGGACACACTCCAATTCGGTGAAATTCTACAATAAAAATTTATGGACGATGGAGCTCGCTAGACTAGCGCATTTATAGTCAAAATCTATGGGCATCCATAAAACAACATCTATCTAAAAAAAGGTAAATAAAAGTGAAGAAATTAAAAATTTCTGACCCATCCAAACACAGCACTCGTAATACTAATCAGCGTTGGACCGCTGGGCGCTATGGAGGTACACTATTAGCTAGGTATTTACATGAGTATCTAAAGAAGTGCTGTAGATTAGTACGGAGCAAGGTCGCACTGTAGTCCGACCTAAGCAACAAGCACTAAACGTAACAGTTTCTAACACAATTAACGGTCAAATATCTTAAATTACAAATGGAGTTGGCAACGCTTGCGACGCGCGGCCACTCGCCGCTTCGCCACCTAATTATTTGGATCCGAACCGACGGCCATGTGACCCTTTAAAGAATTTCGTTTCAAGGCGCTAATTTGTCGGTACGTCGTTTTCTTACTTTTATTTGGACGAATTTCTATCTAGGACCGACATTAATTCGAGGCGTGAGTTCGAATCGCACGGATGGGAATCGTAAAAGGTTCGATGCGCGCGTAAGAGAATGAGTGAGTATAGAACTATGCAAAATAGTTGTGTGGGTGAGTCTGGTTCGCGGGCTGCATTCTGCGGGCGAGCGTGTTGAATGCGCGGAATGCTGGCGATGCGGCGGGCGGCGGCGGCGCCCCCGCGTGCTCGGCTTACCGGCGTGCTGGGCAGGGCCGCGGCGCGGACACCACGCTGCGTGTGCCGCATTGGATGAGTCAGAAAAACGAAATGCCAACGTTAAAATACATTCCGAACGCGACGCCGACGGTAAGGAACGATCAGAGTTTGCCGCACGCTAGCCGACTCCACGCTAACACACTATCTCTTCCAGTTTATTTTCGGTCGCAATCGATAATGATGTTAAATGAGCGAGGCACTGATCGACCTCGATTTATAAGCGATCAATTGGACAATAAACGATAAAACGTTTTGCTTATACGACGGCAATTTTCTTTATTTTAAAATATAGCGGTTTCACAATATCATAAAACTTACGAGTAATGATATAAGACGATATGTCGGAACAGCGATAAGAACATTACTATTAACTTATGATTATAAAATAGACTTAATTATTATAAAGAATTTGACACATGGGTTACAAATACAATTATGAAAGATTTATATTATGTGTATCATGAACGACATCTAGTTAACATATTTAAAGATAATTGGAATTACTTCCTGAGGGATACCGCAATTCAATGAATCTGATTCATCATTCAAATTGATTTACATGAGCAATTTCGTGTCGTGCTATATGGGCAAACCTAGTCGGGCGGTCGGCACGCATCTGCGAAATCGGGCGAAATTATGAAAATTATCTTACTTTCGGCGACATTGCATTCCTGAGAATCGAGAGGGTAAGCGGAGAGCGTAATACCAAAGAGCTATTCGCTTGAGAAAAGATTTATTCGTAAGAAATTCTGGGAGCCGTTAACGGGTGTTCCGGGTAAGAGAGTGGTAAGCGGTGGGTCGGGCGTGGAGGAGCCGGCGGCGGGCGGCGCCTACGAACTCTGGCCCAGCACGCCCGCGCTAACGTACTCCGCACCGACCAACAGACGACTTTCCGGCGGTATTACTCCCACTACACCTGCGGCAACAAAATAAAAAAAGCTACAAAGCCGGCTACGGTGCTACCGGGGGCCCGCGGCCGACGCTCCACGCGGACCCCGACCACTCACAATCAAAATTAACATCGAAATGGCAAACAAAAGATGGTAAAAAATATTGCACATAAGAACCGTGTAAGGAGAGAGAATATCGCCCGAAGTCCCGCTCGTCGAATGTTTATGGGGAAACTTGGAATTGATAGTTTCCTGTTTACTGTTTTCGGGCTATTTTAAATAGTTTGCACGCACGAAATGATGGACTAGTTTTATTAATGTTCCCGCATCGGCGGCCCACACGCACAGGGTGCGGGTAGGGGCAGAGGCATCATAACACGTATTGATTCGATCATCAAAACTGTATCAAGAACATGGTGTTATTCACTGAATAATTCATTCGGTATTAGTATATCTAAACACGCAATGGATCACGTAAAGGGGAAAAGTTCATTTTAATGCCCGAGCGGCGATTACATATACTCGTATCGTTATTGTATCTGAATGTATGCTATATTTAGTTGAATGGAGATACGTAAACTACCCGAGTGAGGAGTAATGGCTCATAATGGTAACTAAAATACCCGTGGTCACACGTTAAATTACACTTACACGACGCGATATAATATTTCAAGCTTATTTTATTTATGACTAGTTTAGAGGATGGCGATAAGGACGGTCGCATACGTAGCGATTTAATGATCGAATGTTAACTTATATTTACGTAATTTCGATAAAATACCTTAATTTTGACAAAGAAGTATTGCGAGGTGCGATGATAAAGCAATGGTTTATTGCTATAGAAATCGATGACTTAAATAGATCGCGCGGAGGCATATTATCCCGTGGCTGAGTCGTTCGAATACAATGTACCGCTTTTATTAACAATAACACGAAGAAGGTAGCGTAAAGTAGATGTATCCAAAAATATAATACAACAACAACAATAAATATCAATATCAATAACATTATCATATAAGCAGTGTAAATATTTAAAATATAATTGAGACATAACTTTAAAATCGAAATCAAATACATATATTACATTATAATTATAGCGAATATTCAATAAAGTATTAAAATAACACTTTTCAAGCTCGATGAATTGTTTATTTTTTTATCATTACAATGAATAAAATAATAATATACGAATCTAAACTAATGCTATACTTTATGGTAATCTACGCAAATTAAATTCTAAATGTCGGTTAGTATTCATCCTCTAAACTTAGTAATTTTCAAAATTAACTACTCTACAAATCTTATCTATCTATTTTTATTTACTCTTAGATTTATTCAAGTACCTATTTAGTTACGTCGACTGAACACAACGTTAGACTACCCGATGGAAAATAGTTTTCAATTATTCATTGTTTTTGAAGAATAAAAATTGAATAAATACAATGTTATTCACACTTGTTGCTATGAATAAGTAAACATCGTATAAGTTGACTGAAATGCGTCATTCCCCTCGTCACGGTTAAACTTTTATTAATTATTTATAGGTGTTATTACCAACTATAGGTGAATTTCACTTGAATTTATTGCCGAATAAATATATGGATATAGCGGAGACAAGGATAAATTACTTGTTATTAATTTTATTGCTGTACACGAGTCGGGTTCGGACTCATTTTGTATGCATGCACAGGGATCAGGGTGGCCCCTACCATGAGTTTTAGTTTTACAATTGTCTATAAAGTTTTTGTGGAATATTTTTTTTTAAATGTCTAGACTTGCTAATCTTGATTACTTTTAATAAAAACAATATTATACATCCAGCGTTGTGTCCAATTTACACCTATTTCCTATGAAAATCCAAACACTACGCACACTACTGCATGCTAAGTAGGCGATATAGATATATGTATGAATACTGACGCTACGAAAGTTCTACATCTAATGCCGCTATGATCATTTAGACCTATATAATATAGAGGAAGAAGTAGAAACACCTGCCTAAGTCTAACAATACACGTTTATCACCGAGTTCTAAAATTCAAGTCCGGACTACGATTTTCAATAAATATGCAAATAAGATTATGAGCTTAGTTGTTTTAGCTTGTGGGGCTTAAATGCTTTGATTATCCTCGCTATCACGCCGCTTGTAATTGTATTTTCAACGTCGAAGATTTACATTTTTCTCTCGAACATTTTACGGTTTATAATCTTGGTAGTGGACGAAAAGTTTTCGTGGTTATTCGACGGCATAGCGAAACTATGTGTAAACTATGCCCTGGCGGCTCCATACTTCCTCTGGACGCGTTTTAACGAGGTTGTCTTCCGAATTTTGTAAACTAATATTTTACGTCGAAAACTGTTCTCGTATCGTCGCAGAGGCGACGCGACAAATTATTATACTATAATTCCATTCTATTAGGAATTAAAATTCTTCGATATCTTCTTCCTTGCGCTTACTTGAAGTCGTTTCCAAGTTCAAGAAAACGAAATCATATTAAAGGACTTTGACGGAGTCGAGGTTCGCAGCGGCGCGGCACTTTGTCATTGCATCTGCTGCATCAAAGGATGTAACCGCGTTTTACTTTGCAATAAAATTAAATTAAGGGCGTGCGCCTGCAGTGTATTGAGAAATTAACATTCAAAACGTGAAATTTAACCAACCGGCTCCTGACCGGATATCTGCGGTTTGGTAATTTATGGTCGACTAAATATTGGTGATGTAGATGACGGTACCAATAAGCCGGTGCGGCGTCGGCTGAGGAATGCTAATGGCCGATATGGGCGCACATTAATTGTAGCAGCCGCCGCCCGCGCCGGCGCACGGCACACGCACGTCCTGCCTGAATGGCCGGCCGCTGCCGCCCGAACTGATTTCCTGCGGTGTACTCACACACGCAAATGTTATGCATTAGATTTCCATCGACTACTCTTTGTACCGTAAACTATAAATTTCCTAACGTATATAATTTTGGCGTGTATATTGTTTAGCGTTGCGGGTGTTTCGGTTCGACAACCGCTATTAATTACGACTGTTCGTTCGGACAGAGTAATTATTGGGCCCTTCGATTACCCAATTATATTTACGACTGAGCGGATACCGAAACCATTTTTTTAACCAAGACGAGATGGGCTCGAAGCGCGTGTCGTAAAATTGCGGTAAGGCAGTAATTAGCTTCGAATGATTTGAACGGTACGCGAAGTTTAGGCAAGCAGGATCGCTGCCATAGCTTCAATAGTTATTCACCGCACAGATTTCACTGGCGTCGGCGCCTAATAAGAATTTTAGATAGTGTTCTTGCTTTGAGATTACGTCTGCGTTCAACCGAAAAATTCTTGGGGCACGCTCGCCCGGAGCAAAGTGGGAAGCCAAAGCTTAGTGGCGTAATTATGGTGAGGCCAAGGCGACTCCGATGAGTGTGGACAAACAACGGGAAGAATATTTGTGCAGCTGCGCTCGCCTCCGCCCACCCCGCGCCCTGTGGCCCACTCTATCATATACTGTTGTTTTTTAGTGCGACGAACTAACCCCGAAAGAACAATAAAAACCGAAAAATTAACATTCTAGTCTCATTCGGCGGGATCGACTGGAAGCCCGCGGACTACTTTTAATTAGTGGGAATTCTTTTTCGTCAGGCCCGAGATTTACATAGAAGTCACCGCAAAAAGGACGTCACTTTTTCAGTACTTTTGTTTGAATCTGTTTAAATCTCTTTTAAAAGCTTTCGCTGTTAATGAGGAGAGGGCGATGGTGCGATACTAGTGGCGCGGGGGCGCGGGCGGGGCGGCGGCCCGCTGTTTGCCCGTGTTTGTTTGCCCGACGCGTAGCATTTGAGAATCGTTAGGGCGAATCGTCTGCAAACATGGAGGCGCTCGCAATCGTCCGGATTGTCTCAACAAAATTCTGGAGATAAACAATAAATAGCATTCCCTCCGAACGTGGACGTTTTGTAATTGACGACGCGGCTGATTTATCTAGATGGTTCAGTCATTGTTAGGGGTGTTAACTTGTTAGTAAAGTTGTTAGTGAGAGTTCACACGAACTTTTGCGTCGGCGAGTTAGTCGAAATGGGAAGTTAGGACATAGTCACCACAGCAGATTACGAAAATTAGCGTATGCGATATTAAGTTTTGTAAATGAGGAGCATGTCATTAAGCGGGTCGGTGGAGATAGACGTTAGCGATTAGTGGAATGCAAAGTCGCGGCTCGAGTTCACAGATGCATGGCGTGAACGTTGTAAACCCCGCTGAGCTCGAGCGGATGGTATGGCAGGAGTGTCGCCAGGTGATGGTAGTGGTTGCCGGACAGTTGGTGGTGCAAGCTCGCCAGGGGATTACCTGCTGGGTATGGCAGCCCGAAGCTAGGATAGCCCGAATAGCTACGTCCTGCCGCGTAGGCGGCGTACGCTGCGGGGAAACCTGCACAACAAAGAATCACACGTTATTAACGGCTACTACAGCGGGGGGACAAGCGGAGGTTAACTATTGGATTGCATGCTTCTGTTTGGCGTCTCGAATGCTGCTTTTGAATGCTGCGTCGCTGATAGTTATCCGTCGATATAAACATTCGGCATATAATGCGTCCCAGTGGCCCGATTCTAAAATAGAGCCGTCACATAAAAGGTACGGGTGTAGGTATGTACATCGTACGCGCTCGGTGCGACATCGCTTTGGACAATGTCCAGCGGGCGATATTTTGTAAACATCGTTTAATGTAGCACAATCTAAGTGGACTAACGACGGCTACATACGACCGTAACAGATACCAGTCACCTAGTTTCATTAACAAACTTACTGTATCAACAAATAACTTTCTACTCTATGTCAAAACATGTCATTATTCTAATTTGAAACGTGTAGTGTGGTGGCGCGGTGTCCGCGTACCGCACTATAGGTTTCGTTAACAAAATTAACTCCGTTATAAAATGTAAAATGAATAATGGCCGGACCGTACATCGGCTGATATGATTACTACACCGGATCGTTTATCATATTATTGCCAATCAAAATAGTGTATCTGTCAGGCGACGCTATCTATCATGGCGGTTGGACGTACTCTAAAGGCGACGAGATACCAATATAGGGTCTACACCGACAACTAACACTTTAAGTGAATTACTCAGTTAATTAATTATGCCATGATCCGTTTTGGCATGTACCCCCGATTAGCACTTTAATAGTTCGCTTAAGAACGTCGTATATAATACAAGCAATTTCATAGAGGGGAATGTACTGACTGATGCGGGATAGCAGGTAATGAAGTGACTTTTTGAAAATAAAAATGTGAATAAACTTACCGTCAGGAAGAGCACCCAATGACCACATGAAATCTAGAAATGTAAAAACATTTACATAAATTGATCGATCCTTACACCTTACATTACATATGTGTGTAATTGTTATATATGCATATTATTATATATTGATATAGTAATGTGCCGTGAGACACTATTTTGCTTGGCGAAAACTTTGAGCTTACACAAGAGTATATATGGTGATATATAATGTCTATATCTAGTTTTATATTTATATAAAGAGCATTCAATAGATCTAAATGGCAGTCTACTATAAAACATTTTCTAATGTGGCTCCAAATAATGGGGTATGTTAGTAAACTTGATCATCGCTTGCGACGACGTACAGTTCACTTGATATGTTAATCTATTCTACACATTGTTAGTCTAATGCTAAACATGTTAAACAAACAGACATTTTTAAATATTTTAGAAATGATTTTTATTAATCTAAATTCTACCAAAAATCCTACTTAATAAGTTAATAAGTACAATTAATACTATTAGTTTACGAGAGCTAAGTATCATAGTACAAATTTTGAGTGATCAAGGTGGCCTCACTGTTAAACGAACGCTAACAGTATTGTGAAGTCGGAAGACATACAACTAAAATATAAACTAATAGTGAACACATTTTAGTCATAATTTGGCATTGCACAATAAAAATAAATAAATATGTAAAGAGTAAGGATTCAAATTAAATAAATTACCTATATTTATAATAAATAACTAGAAACACAATTTTACTCATCAAATTTTCAACATACCTAATTTTATTATTTTTTCACAAAACAATTGTAAGTAAATCAACAGAAATAAACAAAAATGTCTAATGATCTCCATAAAACTGATAATTAACATCCACAGATAATAGGTACCTTTGTTCTTCCATCGTTAACATTTTTTGAAAAGCCGACATCAAGCTGTAGGTAAAACTATTTTTGATAAAGAGCTAAAGAATGTAATATCATTTATGAAAATATTCTCAATGAGCTGCACCAATAGTTCGCGAATCATGACATTTGTAACTAGGCTCTGACTGCTAAAGATTAGTTTACTTTATGGATGGATTGTAGCAAAACTGGCAAGAATCAGCGGGCCACCGGGCCCTTACTTTAAACATTTGCATTAAAAAAAGCTACTCTGAAATACCAGGCGCCGCTCTATTTATCTTCTAGCTATGAATGTATCATGAATCAAATCGAATTAAGCACCTACTACCTGGTAGAAAAATAGTACTCTCTATTAACCCTACGTAAAATTGTTCCAGTTTTTCAATCTACTTGCCTCAAATGTATGAGTATTTAATTATAAAAATTATTGTATAGTAACTGATTCTATAGCTCTTCTAATTTATTTTGGTACATATTTCGAAAATCTGCTATCTAACTGATCTTCTAATGGCAATTACTAAAAATAAGACACTTTGGATATTATTAGTTTCCTTAAAGTACATCGTCACTTTGGTTCGGTTGGAGAAGAGAAGGAATGTAAAAGAAAACTAGGAATGGAAAGGAGGAGTTTACCGACGCAGCGTTGCGAGGAATGTCATAAAGAGAGTGTGAGACGGGAGAGCTTGGTTAGAAGGGGTGATGCGGGTGCTGCTGGAAGAGGATCGCGGATCAGAGAGGCAGAGGGGTCGGGATCGTCGTATGGGTGAGTGGGGAGTAGAGGGCGGGGATGTCGAGAGCGTGGGCGCCGAGGAGTTCGGAGACGGAGTAAGTGAGTGGTGGTATGGCGAGTGGCGCGAGCGCGGGGCGCGGAGCGCGGGGTGCGGGGCGGAGGGCGGCCAGCGCGCGGCGGTAGGCAGCCGCGTGCGCCGCGCTGCCGGCGCCCGCACCCGCGCCGGCCACCAGGAGCTGCGCCGGCGCATGGACGGGATAGGGCGCGTAACGAACGCCGCCGGCGCCGGCCGCCACGGCGCTACCTAGCAACTCACCGTACGCGCCGCGTCCGGCGGCTCTCGTCTTTGCCAGGTTAGCAGGGAGCATGACTTCTTTCGGTTGTGCTTTTTTGCATTCCACCTGGAACAAAGGATAAGAGATTTATAAATCTTGTCTAAAAATATTGCTGGATACTATGCCCAAGAGGAGCCTGATGATAAAAACGGTCGGTTTGGCCCATTGGTTCAGACCTTAAGCACCATCCTCTAGATCGAGAAGTCACGGTTTCAATCTCCCACGGGATAAATGGTTGTGTGACCCATTTGTCGGTTTGGGCGTTTGTGTATACGTAATTCATGTTTTTAAGCGTAACTACTACATGTTATTAAAATTAAATACATAGTGAAGCATGACGACAGGGTTTGTCGTAATTTAAAAAATCTGATCGTAGTAATTAAAGTAACAAATATATTTTTTGTTGTTTGTAGTTATTACTAAAATCAGTAGAACGAAGAAAATTTCCTTCAAAATCTGAGTGACTCGCAAATTATGGAAGAAAGGGGGCGATGGAAACGGTCGACAATCCGTTATGCTTCACGGTTCGAGTAATAAATTGAATTTTAATTTGGCCAGCCAAGTCATAAGCTTATCATTGAATTCTTATTAAACGGTTTAATTTTACGACTCTGATATAATTATTCGCTATCAATATATCATATCGTATAACCTATTTTCGAACGAAACCCAAAGAAACCTGTTGAAGCATTATTATTTCCTAAAACCCTCGGTATTAAACTGATAAATAGGTGCCAGTATTAAATTCTGTAATACCGGTTAATTTTAAGCATGACAATAAATAAATAAAGCATCAACGTAATCCCAACACTCTACCATCGACTACGAAAATCTACCAAAGTAAATTAATGTACCTCATAATTAAACCCTACGTTTAATCGATCCATTAAGTAATTTTAACGAACAGTATGGTTCTCGTCAGTACTTGTATCTTCCTCCCCCACCCGATGGGAGGGCCGGAGGCAAGTATAAATTACCCAATCTGCGCTAACCCAAACCTCTAGCAATAGAATTTTCGCTGTGGAGCAGCGTTACAGAAAAGTATATAGGCTTAAATTAAGGACGCTAGAATGATGACATCATCGGGTTCCGTACTTTTTCTTAAGCAATCTTAGTATAAAATAAAATTGAGTTAGTATTTAAGTTCGGTGGGAAGTGTTTCTCATAGCGATGCATAATCGCAGCGTCCCCATTTCACGCGTGAACATAAACTCTCGTCCACATTTGTCACGCGGCCGTCACAAGCCGACAAATGAAGGCTTTACCGCGGCGTTCGCGCACTTTGTGCACTTTGCACAACTTTCTGCGTCGACATGGAACTACGTGCTTTTGCATTAACGTGGGGGAGTGAGCGGGCTTTACTGCGCTGAGTGTCTTTCCGCCAAGTTTTATGCCTAGATAAGGCTGCATAATCAACACCAAGAATTAAAGTCGGAGATTATGATGAGAAGTAAAACGTAGTAGTAATAATTAGAAACACCACACTGTAAGCGAAATATTAAAGTATCATACAGTTATAAACTATGTATATTTAATGTTATCTACACAAAATAAAAAAAACCTACTCGGTAAATATATTGTCATGGTTGTGATCCGCGATTGCTGTGCTAAATTGTCGTGTAGCGAGAATGGTATTCTTCGATCGTCCGCGACATAAAAATAGTGAGTGTCGCCATTTGTCAGGAGCGATAAAGCTTTACAAATGAACAGGCGCCTACGCCAGCTTCGGCCGGCAGGCCCGTGGCCACCCCCCATTTGTTCGGCAACACGCAACCAAGGGGACACGCCAGATAAATGCCAGCCCAACTTAAAACTAAGATAGGAAACATCGTTTGTTATACTGTCACATGCACCTTGGCTGGCGACCTATCTAATTAAATCGGGTGAAATACGAAAACAGAATCTGTAGCGTGTAATCAGGAGCGGAAAATGATTCCGTTTTAAATCTATCTACAATACGAACGGCCATGAAGAAAATTCAGTGAGGGGATCCGACGTTAATTGATGTCGCGTCGCTGGCGAGCGAAGTGGGAAACAAAAGCTCACAAACAATTCGCATCGGAGTTCGCAATGCCGATCGAGCGTTCGAGATCGCGACGCAGTTTAATGACACGAAAAATAACAAAGGTAAATTGTATTTAGCCCCCGCTAGGTAGGCGCGCCCTCCCGCCGATATATCGATCGCACTGGATCCAGCGCCGTTCGACACCGACGCGAAGATCTCGCTTTAACCGAGCGGACTTAAGATCTGCTCCAGTGCGCCGTAGCTTAATGCGGACCGACTCCGACCGCCACGGAAAACCTCTCTAATCCCATCGATGTATGAGGAATTTAATTGTTTCGCGAGAAAACACAACGTTTTATGCTCCACCACCTCGACTCGGCGCTGGCACGTAAATGTGAATTAATACGAATCTGAAAGCAGTCATTAAATTTTCGCTCGATTGGTTTTGAGTGAAAACCTTTTAAGGTAAAACAGTAATGTCAATAAATTCCGAGGAGAAGAATCGCGCTTACCTTTTAAGAAGGTTGATTTCGAAATTCTCGGTAGGTACCGAGCGTTCGCACGTCAATATATTATCAAGTTTACAACATCAACTCATTTTTTTGTTCGCGTGCGTTAATGTTCACGAAAGATATGGAGTGTCTGTTAATGTATTTTTAATTCTTTCACGAAACTTTTGCGGAACATTAAAGTGTTGGAAAAATGTAGTATTTCTAAAAGTTAACCGCAACGTAAAGGGAAAGAAGGGAATCAACATTTTGTTCGCTCGCGTAGTATTGTGCGTCTAATATTGCGGGTGCTGATGAGTTATTGCCGACCCGGACTTGCCGGGGACCCTTAAAACAAAGACGCTTAGATTAAGCGATGGCGATGTAAAAGGATATAGAATAAAGGATGGTGACCGTACTGCGCAAGTTGAGCGCACTGACGCACCGCCGACGATGTTGACGTATGAGCCCGACGTAAGCAAATTTCACACTGGACATTGTTCCACATTCCAGCCGCCCTTGCATCCCACTAAGGAACTACGAAATAAAGCGAGTTCTCTAAACTACTAGCTTCCGGATCCCCCTCGCATGTGTGTTGACGTTAAATGCATTTTATAAGATTTTGCATTTGTTCCTCTGGTATTTTTATTTCCTTTTACTTTGATACACTTGTGGCGGAATGCGGGCAGCCGGCCAAATAGACAACTTTATAAAAGGATAAAATATCTTAGCTGTTCTTAAACGAACATAAATTCGTGTTGCGAACGAGTGACATTTTGATTTGAATTCGAGGGCGATCTTTGCAAAATGAGACAAGAGAATGTCGGTCGTAAAATGTGAGGCAATTTTCATATTAGCGGCCTAACGCAGTGGATATAAAAAGTGAAGAAAGTACGAGGCAAGCAAGTTTTGCTGGAGAGTAATGCGGTGCGGGCGAGGCGTACGAACATATGTACGTGAGAGATAAAGTGAGACGACGGGGGGAAGGGTTAGGTGGTGTGAGGAAGGGGGCACGCTAGATAAGTTTATCAGGGAAACCTCTCGCCTTCGTATTGACAGAGCGTCGCAAGCCTGGCCCTGATTGCCGCTAAACGGAAGCCGGAGCGTGGGAACCGGAGGCTAGGTAAGAGCTCCAGAATTACATATTTACCGAGATAAAAATGTGGGAGTACGTTCAGGTAAGGCGAGGGTACTTTAGATAATAAAAAGTTGAATTTAATTTTGTATAAAAGTCTTATCTTTATTTTTATATAGGGGTGTATAATAATAAGTTGCTGTCATCACCTTACATGTTTAAGTTGGTTTTAGAATAGCTTGCATTACAAATACTCCATAGAGATGCTATATTAAATAACATCGTCACGCCTATATTCCCCAGAGGGGGTGGCAGAGGTGTACTGAGTACACCCACGTTTCGCCGACGATGTTAGGACCCATGTAATAGGGGGCGAGCCTATTGCCATATACCGGGCACAATTCCATGAAAATGCTATATTCACTATGAAAATAATAAATATGGGCATTGAATCTAAAATAGTAACATACTATTATTTAGAATACAATATATCTTTAAAATGAAGCGGTATAGCGAACCTACATTACGGGAAGGAGATGAGTCACAAATCTTGCGCTCAACAGGTCACGGATAATGAAATACTCAGCGCACTCCGGGAGCTCCTTCATATTTACCTAACTGTTGTTCGAAGAAATAAGATAAGCGCAAGTAAACGATTTCTGTCGAATTTTGCGAGCAGTTACTTAAAATGGTTGAGTGTTTACCGAGAGGAGTAGGGTGGATGATGGTACGTAATGCGCGAAATTTAAATCAAACGTTGCGATCGAATCGGCGTTGGCGATAAGCGATGTTACCTGCATTGCCCGCCCCCAGCCACAAGTATATTGCACGCGTTTATAAGGAGAACGTTCGAAATATTCGAATGTAGCGTTCAATTTTAGTACGCTTCGATGCCTTTTGAAATCTTTGATAAAATTGAAAAATGGAATTGTAGGTGTGGGGTAGATTTTAAAAGGATTCAATTTCATTTTTTTAACTTTTCTGCGATAAGAACATTCAGGTTTTCAATAAAGTAGCGAAATAGTGATCTTTCGTTTCAATCTATTGTTTGCAATGTACCCTTGCAGGACGTGTTTGTCATTCATTCATTGTTGAACATTCTTTGTAAGCAGAATAGCTAAGCTTAAGTAGGTACGTTTATATACGCTCTGCATACATTATGACTTATGCATGCACTATTAGCTACGCCTTATATAAGGGAAACGGCAAGGAAATAAGAACGTGGCACATACATAAGATATTACTGAATGACGTTGGAAATAATACTCCCCGTCACATTCACGTTGCATTTTAAATTAAAAGCACACATTCAAAGTCATAGAAATGTTGGTAAGACATTAAATATTAAGGGGTGGCATACACCGGCGGCGTGCAACATTCATACTGGCGCGGAAGCCTGTCAAACGCCCACGGCTATTTCTGGGAAATCGATTGCAGTCGATGGCCAATGCAAGTTTGTTACGCGAAACCGCTGAGTCGTTTACACGAGGAGGCTTATTAGTGTCGTTTCATTTTCATAATGCTATGATTTGGTCAAGAAAGGTCAAAATTGGGAAAGAAAAGTTTCGTACGAAGCACATAAAATTTGAATTTATGTATGATAAATTATATACATTGTACAAAGTTACTTTACGTAACAGACTTACAAATCTGACTAACAATACAAATCTGCACTACTATTCGCTTTCAATTTAAAACAACCTGTAAATTCAATTACAATAATGACACACGCGATAATACTATATAAATCACCTTTAGAAAACCTTTTAATACTTCCGACGGTAAAGGACAAACAACTTAACGAAGTTCCAACATAACCGAATAGTCGAACAAACAATACACCAATTAAACTGAAAGCAAAATGAGCAAAGAGTATATTGGCAGATACTCGGCGGCATTAGCTTGCGTCGCCATTGTGAGCAAACACGATTACCCGCACTTGCTGCTTAACTAATTCGTATCACGGTTAAGTGCCACTTCAACGTAAGGGGAAAGAATATAACGGCTATAGCCGTCCGGCGACCTCGCATTTCGGCCAATGGAAACCCATAATGAAATTTGTATATTAGTTAGGAATGGCCAAACGATAACCTTATAAAAGTGTTTCCATGTACGAATTGAAATACCCCGGAAATTTTCTCGGCGAAATTCAAATAAAATTGCAAACGATGTATTGGCTCCGAGAGAGCGACGTTAGAGGAGTGCAGTTTGCATTAAAGTAATTGTTGAATGTCGGCCGTTTGTGGTCGTGCTGTGTTCACGCAGCTTCAATTTGCAAAATTAGATGCTGCTATACAACGCGAAGTGGCTATTTTTTTCATCAAACAACATTGCTTTCTTAATTAAAACCCACATATCTTCCATAAATGCAGGTTGAATATGGATGCGTTTTTATTCTGAGCTTTCAGCGCAATATAACGTTTAAAATTTTCATTCGAGAACAGCGCGGAATCTCAACTCGGGTTGAAACAACGATAATTACAAATGATCATAAATCAGAAACTTGCTCATCAGCAAGGAAAGATAAACCGAAACGTACAAGACAAATTCAGGTGATATTCAGAATTAATAACGGCCCGTGAGAAAGTTTATGACGCACGTACATGTATAAGCTGTAGCAATTAGTAGTAATTAAGTAGGTTGGAGCTCGAGCGCCGGCGGGGCTTGTCACACACTACCGACTAGATTAAGGTTGCGGCACGTGGCCCCGTCGCTCGTAACTTGTTTTGCATGAATCTGTACGCGACTTTCATATGACTCTCAGGAGGAGCCCGAGTTCAGCACCTCTAATGTAAATGAAATTGTGTGCAAGAAATAAAGCAAGGCTCCTTGGCCGCTATTTATCGCCGCTCGCGTCTCCTAACTCCGCCGTAATGGGAACGTGGAGACGACGAGCAGCAGTAATGAACCGGCCTGACCTAACGTATGGTCTTTATTGATGACGTCGGCGCCCTCTGCACAGTTACTACTTTATTGTCTCCGTACGCAGGCATGGTTTCAATTACGCGACGCTTCTTACGATACTTTATGGTTGGATCAGTTCTGCGCAGCCGGAGAAAATCCTAGACTGCCTTTGTTAGGTTTAATTAATACCTACTGAGGTCTTAGGACGTAATTAGCTATGAAACGGAGTGGATTGTTGAGATGTCTGCTTTTATTTTGTTTCGTTTGCGGTTTGTTGTAAGTAATTAATGCTTGTGTATGTATATAGAGATATCATTTGTGAAATGTCATTTTTATTGCTTTGTTAGCCAAGTCCTGCATAGTATCGCTGGTTAGTATGAATCCTGGATCGGAAAAGTGTGGGCTTTATATCAGAATATAACTAATATGGAATGAAATAATGAGAATGGAATTATATCTGGTGTCATGAAGACAGGCTCACCTTCTAAGATATGAGGTCCTAAAATCACCACCCAAATGTAGGTATACACCGTACACTTCTGCTATCATCACTTGGCAATAAAGGCGTGACGGTGTGTGTCCGTTTTACTTCTTTGTAAAAAGTTTTACCTAAGGTCTAACACGCATTCCTTGTAAAAAGACGTGAGAGACGTGGCCCACATAATAATATTTATGGCTAAATTTAAAAAAGAATTCTGTATTAAGGAATAAGGTAAAAACGCCAATGCAGTTGGATCGCGTACCTACGTTATTTCTTAATGTAAAAATGCGGCCCACGATTAAGATCGAGTGAGTTAACTCTGATCTGCGTTCAACATAAATCCGGTCATCATCGTGACGATCTTTTGAGATAGTCTTTAATGATCTTTTAGGGGATCTTCTTTAATGATTCATTGATTCATTCCTATGACATGAGTGCGTTTGAAAACATGAAACTTTACATGCACAAATACCCAGACCGAAACAAATAATTGTGGGTCACACAAAGATTTGCTCCATGCGGGAATCCAATCCGCGACTATCTGACCCAGTGGGTGGAGCGGCTTAAGCTCTTAACCACTGCCAAATCGTCCGTCAATTACATTATGATAGCGTGTCTAAACTGCGTGTGTGATAAACGAATTGAAAAACATTTCTCTAGGCAAAGGTGGCAGAGTTGAGCTGTGTACATTTACATTTTTCTCATTATACCGGTCACAATTTCACACTATGATACTAGAAATTTTTCGATAGATAACTTAATTTTTTCGGATTCGAATCCTCCTTAATGCTACGCGCAGCATACTCCTCTAGAACAACTAAGCGGTCCGAATTTTAGTTCCAATATAAATCATTAACTGCCGGAAGTGCCTGTTGAGTCTTAATTTACCTCTTTTCGTCCAACATCAGTTACTTTCGTCATTTCACAGTTGCGTGTTATATGTTTCGTAACCATTAAGTTTTATATGTGTACATAGGGAAATTAGGTAGTTGTTCAAATAGTGATTGTCGTCAGATTATGAACGGAACCTGTAAGTTTTTATATAGAAAATATTAAAGGTGTGTTATGTTTTTTTTTGTGTTTGACCTATTAATGAAGAATTACGTTTTTATCCGTGTGGAATCGAAAAGGTGTTAACGATAATGCTTGTGAGTATTTATGAATGTAGGCGAATGTAGATCAAGTGTTGACTCTTTCAGCGGTCGAGACTTGTAAAGGTTTTTTTAGAGATGTATGATTGTTACTAACACTATGGACGCCCTGTCTAAAATAAATCGTTTGAATTTGAATTAAAAAGGCGATCAGGGGGCTTAGCATGGAGACAATAATCTTATCGTGGCGCTATCGACAAAGCGCACTGTTACGTTATCATTATATTAATACGTGAAGCAAAAACTTTGTACCCCTTTTACGAATATTGCGCGGACGGAGGAGTATGAAATTTCCCACACTTATAGTTTATATAGAGAAGATGTGCAGAATGCTAATATTTTTAAAAATTATGCATAAAGAATAAATTAAATCAATAAAAAAGCATTACACACACTACCATGTATTTGACACAAACACGCATATATACTATTGTTTATTGTTAAAAAGTCTGTGGTCAAATTGAGAATAGATTTATATTGTTTGTCTCATGTCTCATGTCTCAACATAACCAGCAAACGATGGAAGAGTAGGTCGAATTTCGACCAATGGGCGACCACTAGTTTACTTAATTTGTTGTGTGACAAGAATGTCACATCAACTCAAAAGCATATTATTGTTTTTTCTCAAGTTCCGCCAGTGACGAAACCTTTTACATCTAATCTATTCTGCCACTTCTTCTATGTAAATGAAATATTTAATACGCCAACCTTTTGACATTAAAAAAATACTAAATAAGGATGAACCTGACAGTGCGCTTGCTAAGATCATCAGGCTAACGCCATCCTATTTGTACCAAGATCTCTGATAGTTTGTTAAAAAATGTCAAACAGAAAAAAAAGCTCTCTAGAAAAAAAATATGTATTAGGCCATTCATAGATCAATGTATTAATAGCCATTTAGTATGGTGGGGTGCTATGAAACAAAATGAACTGCCTTACTTACTGATACTATACAAAGCACCACTTTAGGGAACACCTTACTTGGACAAGTAAGTTTAATTAATTTTGTAGTACGAAATACCCGGATGAAAATCTCGTTACCGACAACCAGTGCATCTACCCATCTACCTCACACGCCGGGAACGCTGTATTATTAATAACGGAGTGACAAGTGTATAGTGGCTTGCCTCTTTTATTTTTTAGTTCCAAAATCGTAAAATTTTGTACTTTTTCTGTTTTCTTTTGCATGCAGAAACAATATATCATTATCTATCCTTCTTTTCCCTCTTCCTTTTATTTTAAAAACTTGTCGTTGGCAGAATGCAATACACAGTTTATGTAAGTTTATAAAAATGCGATGTAAAGTTTTCTTGATAATTTAAGAAGACACCACGAATATTGATTTTATAGGTATATTACGTGATCACAAATATTTATCGGATCATGCCTGCTTCGTTGGTCTAGTGGCAAAGCGCGTCGCTTGGTGATCACGAGGTCCTGGGTTCAAATCCTAGGTCGGACAAATTAAGTTTTTCTAACAAAGAACTTCTCAGTATGAGTCCGGAGTCTGAAATTGTGCTCGGTATATGGCAATGGACTCGTCCTCTATTACATAGGACCTAACATCGTCGACGACAAGTGGGTGTACACAGTACACCTTTGCCACCCCCGCTCGGGGAATATAGGAGTGACGGTGTTTATTTTTATTATTTTATCGGATCATATTATTCATTCTAACAAGTTGCACCTACCACGCTAATGCAGTCCTACCTAGATATGTGAGGGACTGCCATTGCTCAGTTCTGTACAATCTACGCTGTGTGTAGGGTACATTTCAATACAATAGTCAAGTTAATAGAAAAGTGATTTCAATAGGTATGTTTTAAGCACAACATTTTAAATATGGAAAAGTTTCATATGTTCCAGCCAAATCCATCCAAATATTAGACAAACAGCTTGGCAACTGCAAGTTTTAATAAAAAGGATGGATGCTCGGACCAACTGATATATAGAAGGCGCAAAAATGCCCGCGGACCAATCAATAAAGGGTCGGGTCCAGCTTAAACGGGAAGTTTATGGTAATCACGATTCGAGGAAGAGTTGATTGATTGTTCGACGCGACCCACTGCGGCGGGGACCGACGCCCATGCGAGTAACCAACTAGTACACACTTCGGAACGTGTCCCCCGTCTTGTTGGGACACTGTAATTTCGGTTGCGGAACCTTTTTCAGACCGTGTCACCCACTCTTTAGTAATGGCACCCGTATCCGTGTGCAATAGAAACCCCTCCCCTTATCTGTCTATCTATCAACGCCGCGTCCGTTCCGCGTGAGTGTGGGGCCCATTCTTTAATGTGGCAGTAACGACACGGGTGCTCCCGACATCCCTACGCGGCCTGTTAAGACGCTAAGAGAAATGGCGATCGAGAATCCCGAGATTTAAGTGGCAGTTTCAAATGTGCCTACTTTTAGTGTTATTTCCTAAACGGAAACCATTTGTTTGCCTCATGCACGATCGAAAAGGAACATTTACGCAATACTAAAGTCTTCCTTAGATGTGTTTATGTGAGAATGTACCGCGAAGTGCATTTGCATTATTGTGTTCGCACCGCCGCATCGATACGGCGAGTGCGACTATTACTCGGGAAATATTAAAATCGATATAGTGTTCCGAATGCGTGCGCCCAAAAAAAGAACTCGGGGTATGAATCATCGAGTCCTGCTGTCACGTTGTTTTTGGTACCCATTAGTTAAACGTTCAATGAAAAGTAACGCGTAGTTCGCAAAATAAAACCTATCCGGCGTGTTCACTCGTGTGGCTTACGCCATAAAAGTTGGTCGTACCCGGAACTTAGGTGATCCACACGAACTTGTAACACGACCGTGATGGGCACTGATATTTCATTTGGCAATTTAAAAAATAAATTCCCGAACGAATATGACACGAGATCCGGGAACCCTTATTTTATAACCGCTGTCTCATCTTTTTAGTGACGTATATCCTTGAGACATATGGTTTTATTTCGTCTAAATTTAGTTACGTTCGTGATAGTAGGCGATGTTGTCATGTGATTCACTATATCGGGATATTCGGCAGATATTTTCGGTAGCCCAAAGTTGACGCGTACACCCTCGTATATCGTGCGGCTATATGACTTTAACAGGTGTGACCTCGTAAAGAAACGCAGGTGTACGAGTCCCAGGGACGGTTAAATCCGGCAAATAGAAATTGATGTTAGTAGGTGAAATCTAAACTACACTATATTTTAGCCATTTCGAGGCGCGTCGGTGCTTTGTTGTTAAAATTCACGGTAAGCGGAAGCAATTAAGGGAGTAATGTGTAAGGACGTAATGGAGTGACGGGAATTTGTTCAGAGCGTTTTAATGGACGTCCGTATTTATGTTTCAAAATGCAGAACCGCGAGCCTCGCCGTTCCTTCGCATTAATAATTATACAATCGTTTGTAACGCAATTATTTTCGACTTAAACTGTCTTATTAAAATTTTAATTACGTTAAATATTATAACGAGAGATTCAAGATTTATTTTCGAAACAATATCGTAATTCGTAGTCATTTGAGTCTGTGTCGTTTATACTGCGGTCATTAAACACAAAAATCGTGGGAGAAATAAAGATATTTTTTATTATTCAAAGTATGGTGCCGCGTCACCCTATCAGTGCGGCAGGGGGCGGAGCCGCTATTAGCTTAACGACCATTTTCATATAAGAGATGACATATTAAATTTACGAGGCCAAGCTACCCGTAGCGTAAGCGTTGGCGCTCACTTGACGCCTCTGTCTTCTTTATCGCGTACGCAAGTGAAACTATTACATATGTTTATGATATGCGAATTTTTAATGGTCGGTTTGTTTACAAGTCACATCCGGACTGTAATACCGATGATCGCGCCGTTTATAATCCCTGTGTCACAAAATTTTATGCAAAACAACGTTTCCGTTTCACTTTGTGACTGGAACGTCGCAGGCACTATTTACCGAGTGCCGTGTAAAAACCGAGTTTTGCCGGTAACATTGATCATTTTCTCCGGCACGCAACAAAAAGGGGCGAAATAATAAGCGATTAGTTTCCCGCTCCGCCGTAGGTGTATATACCTATACATTACACGAGAGAGGAGCTCGCCTCATGCACACCTCTCGTTTCGCACGGAAGCGAACCGTAATTACTCTAAAACACTACCCATTTGTTTGATGTCTTTGTTCGTTGTTTGCTCCACTTAGGGCGAGCATCACCCTTGCGATTTCGCCCGACACATGCCCTGAGTTCGGTACAGCCATTAGGTGCCAGACAATGGGGCAAGACACAAAAAACAAGCATTAATAATCAGGAATATGCATCGACGACGGGAAAGGGTGGTATCTGTTCCCCTTTCAGTGGGGACGAAAGATAATGGCCATGGAAACTTCAAGCGACAAAGACAATGATAATGGCTCGGATAGGTATAGGCATGGCGGCGCCGATTTTTCGTACTTTCTGTGCGTACTGCGAATCTACCCTACCCACGCGAATATGCCCCTCCCTTTGTGTTTTAGAGGACGAGGAATGATTGAATATTTTAATATCTCGCGACAAATTAAATGTTAATAAGATGTTTTGTTTTTTATAAAGAATGTTTCTTTTCATGCCAGAATGAATGAAGAAAATGGTATTTTAAATGTTATGCAATTACAGACATAATAGGCATTAACTGAAAGTTTAATATACATTGAATATATTATCATCGTACGACCTCAGTGAGATAGGCAGTAGGAGCAGACAGCCATTTGGCCCGATTTGAATTAGTCCTGTCTAGTCAATACTAAGCAGTGATAGACCGTTGGACTGCAAAGTCAAAGGTCTCGGGTTCAAACCCAGGCACGCAACTCTGTCTTTTCGAAAGCATGTGCGTATTAAAAATTAATTATCACTTGCTCTAACGGTGAAGGAAATCGTGAGGAAACCTGCATGCCTAAGAGTTTCTCGAAGGTGTGTGAAGTTCGCCAACCCGCACTGGGCCAGCGTGGTGGACTATGGCCTAAACCCTCTTAGTTTGAGAGGAGGCCCGTGCCCAACAGTGGGACAGTTTCTTAACAGGGCTTATATTATATTATTAGTCAATACTCAAAGTTCGGTTTATTCACGCACGCCGAGTTAGGTGACGCTTCATTCCTTCCTTAGTCAGACAATAATCATTGCACAAATCAACCGAAACAAAACAATCAACCAAAATATTACCAGAGTGCTTAGCACGCACACATTGACGTCCACGAAACACTAGCGAGTTTATTACGATGCAGATGACAGCGTGCTTTCTGGACATCGTCGCAATAATGGCAATTCGTTTGTGCTAAGCCCTTAATAGTTAAAATCGAACAACAAGTATTCAAAATTTCCTTGGTAATGTTAAAGTGCGTGAGCGAAACAGTCGTATCTCGCTACAAGTTCACCGGGACAAGGTTTATGGTCGCACATGATTGTAATAGTCTTGTAAAGAAAGGGTGACTAGTAATGTATAGTGACAGATGGATGGCGGTACGCTGTAGAGTGAAAGTTAAACGACGATAATAATTAACTGTACTTCCTGGTTCTATTTTTCTAAACGAGAATTGGTTACTGTATTGTTCATGTTCAGTTGACGAAATATGATCTATGTTATGGCATGTTTTTGAACTTTACCTACAGGTTTGAGCGATAAAATTAAGACCTTAAGAATAGTGAAGACATACGAACACTAATACAATACAAATGATTAAAAATCTCTCAATAAAAATTTAGGAATAAAGGCAACAACAATATATTTACTAGTGCAAAATTTATGATAAGAACTAATAATTCCCAGTTCGAAAAGATTGACTCACTAATTTCCATAATTCCATCTCAAAGATACTTTTCAATTTAAAAATCGAACATATGTCAGCATTGTTAAAAGTTTCAACTAACGTAGTTTCAATGTGGGACGGATTGAATCGCTAACTTGCAATTAAGTAGTGAATCTGGCAATAGCTGAGTTCATGGCTACATCTCGAATACACATGTTCCGGAGTTCCCCTCCAGGGGAGGTGGGGAAAAATCTAAACACAGTAAAAGCTGGTTTTAGTAGGGTTTTATTAGCTCCGTTTGGATCGCCGCCAACTCGGCTCCTTCGTCTCTAATTGATATCACGGCTCTTATTCGCTATGACCTAACGCGGCACGCTATGGTAACTTCGTGATATCGTGTGATGGTATTCTGTATGAAACTGAAGTATGGTCAGCAATTTAAGTTGATTAACATTCTCCGTTTTCCTAATCCATTGTACGCTTTTGTTTTGCGTCAGATCTGTTATTTTTTTTAAACTAAATATGTTAGATCTATCCATATCATCACGCTAGATTTCTTTGCAGACCTCTATGGATGTTAGATACACCGTCACGCCTATATTCCCCAAGCAGGGGTGGCAGAGGTGTACTGAGTACACCCAAGTTTCGCCGACGATGTTAGGTCCCATGTAATAGGGGGCGAGCCTATTGCCATATACCGGTCACAATTCCAGACTCCGGACTCATACTGGGAATTTTTTGTTAGAAAAACTACATTTGTCCGACCTAGGATTTGAACCAAGGACCTCGTGGTCACAAAGCGACGTGCTTTGCCGCCAGACCAACGAGGTTAGATGTTGATAATAATTAAGTTTTAACAATGTTTACTAACATTCGTAATTTGTTAGCTGTTCTCCTCTTGTTTTCTTTTCTTTTCATTATATTTCTAGTGGTTCCAAGACACTTAAAGCGCTTCCCGGGAAATTCCGAGGTTAAAACCTCAATGACATCTAAGGAGACCATTGTGAATCCTGGCTTACAGGCTCTCACCGATCCCCCCGATGCTCTGACATCGCTTCTTTCCACTCCGGATACGGACGTTGACGACTAAGTCGTAGATCCCCTCCCCCCGTAGCGACTGTCCAAACTCGAGGCGCCCTCGAGTATGTCACCCCCCTGCCCTTCTGGCTCGAGCGTAGTGGTTGCACGCTCTTAAGTCCGCCGCTGCCGCCGACCGCGACACATTCTCACCGATCCCCCGATGCTCTGACATCGCTTCTTTTCGCTCCGGATACGGACGTCTACGACTAAGTCGTAGATCCCCTCCCCCCGTAGCGACTGTCCCAACTCAAGGCGCCTTCGAGTATATCGCCCCTTGCCCTTGTGGCTCGAGCGTAGTAGTTGCACGCTCGCCCTTGAGTCCGGTGAAGCTGTAAAGGCCTCACGGCCAACAGCGTATATCACTCAAACACACACACACACACCTGGCTTACAGGAGTCAGATTTGTAAAATTAAGAGTATAACTGATTTGAAAACCTGAAAATGTTAAGCGACTTACGTTGCTGATGGTACCGTTAAACTTCACGGCGCTATCGTAACACACCACGTTACGTATTTAATTGGTTGTATCGAATAAGAATTCTAACCGAAATGTTCATTTTACGCACGCAGACTCCTTGTAGACTAGTGTTTTGCGTATAGATATACCAATCAACAAAGTATTTGTGGGAATAAATCTATTAACAGTAAACAAAAGAATCGGCTCATTTACATGATGTTTTCTGAGCATAGTTTCATGACCCAGAACTTTCTTGCGAAGAACATTCTTTGGGGATTTTATTCTTTGGGGATAGGGAGAGATATCTTCATGACTTTGTTACTGTAATGTGTAATATGTATCTGAGAAGTGCATAAGAGAGTAATATCTAACATCGATAAAGCAGTTGATATTATGACCGTCGCTTATAAGAAGAAACAGCATTTAATAACATTAAATAGTTATATGACAGCGAGAGCTGAGTAAGTAAGAAGGAGAATGAAAGTAGGATAAATGCGGTAGAAATGCGAGCTCTGCGGAAGATGTGCGGAGTGAAGCTGACCGACCGTATTCGCAACAGCGTAGTAAGAAAGCGAATAGGTATGAAAGAGAGTATCGGTGTAAAGATGAGAAAGGGTATGCTCCGTTGGTTCGGGCATATAGAAAGAATGTCAGAATAAAAAATGACAAAACTGATATACAATGCGAAAGTGGAAGGATGTAGGTACCGGGGAAGACCTAGACTATCTTACCATGACCAAATAGACCGGGCCTTATCTGAAGGACAAGTCAGGAGTCTCCGTAACCGGCGAGCGTGTATGAGACGAACTATGAGAGTAGAGGAATCCAGAGAAGTACGTAAGGAAAGAACCTGTTGGAACTCTGTACTCTCTGCCTACCCTGTAAGGGATCTGGCGTGATGATATAGATAGATAGATAGAAATAGTTTTTCAGGTCAGGAATTTCAGTATTAATGTGTTCCAACCGTTTAAGATTACCCCATCTGGGAATACGACCGTGATGGTATTAATGTATATATTATGTATGTATATGCTGTTAATAGTTTTGTCAGAATTTGACAGTTTTTAAATAGTCATGTCATGTCAGTTACTTTTTTGCCGATGATAGAAATAAAATAAAAATTAATATTGTACAACTAAATCTTATTTATATCACAATTTTTAATGTTAAAATACATGTAAAAAAGTCGCCGATAATATATTATTAACAATTTTTATAACTTAAAAAATCTCAAGTAATTTGTATTTGTCTAAATAATTTGATTTTAAAAATTCTCTTTAAGAACAAGCTTTTATGCAGCAGGTACAACGATCAATCAATATTAAATGTGTACACAAAATTTCGTGTCTATGCTCTTGACCGTTGAGGAATTCCTTAGTCTGGAGTCAATTCTGGGTGTACAATAAGGTCATGCTTACCATTAAAATGCATTGTCATCACAACTGAACCAACATGGCAAATTTCAACTTCGTAGTATAATAGAAAGTGGTTTTAATTCAGCTTGTAAGATTTAATCTAAACCAAGAAACTTACAAACATTGCAAGCTAAATAAAAGCTGCACAATTTTATTATTTATTATTAATTTTTATTTATTATTGAAATTAACACTGCCTCGTTGGTCTAGTGGCAAAGGGCATCGCTTTGTGATCACGAGGTCCTGGGTCGGACAAGTGTAGTTTTTCTAACGAAAACATCCCAGTACCATACCGGAGTCTGGAATTGTGCCCGGTATATGGCAATAGGCTCGCCTCCTATTACATGGGACCTAACATCGTCGGCGAAACGTGGGTGTACTCTGTACACCTCTGCCACCCCCGCTTGGGGAATATAGGCGTGACGGTGTGTTTTTTTTTTGTTTTTGTGCAACACTGAGCATAGTTCAAACTTATATTTTTAAATAGGTCTATAATTTATGTCGATTCATTTAGTTGTTAGTTCTACACTAGTCGTCATAAGCTGGCAACATTTTTTGTTTTTACATTTGCACCTGTCAAGTTGTCCGTGGATTTGTGAACACGATTATAGGTACTTCCTTCCTCAGCCGAAAGACGTCCACTGCAGAACAAAGGCCTCCCCTAAAGACCGCCACAACGACCGGCTTTGTGCTGTACGCATCCAACTTCTACCCGCGACCTTCACCAGGTCATCGGTCCATCTTGTAGGGGGCCTACCCACTTACTTCTACAGAAATCATATCATAGCGTAAAATTTTTCATAGAGTCGCGTCTCCATCGCGAGCAATTCTACGTGATCATTTCTTCGCATACGTTCAAAAGGTTGCGAATTTTTCACCGCAAAATAACTATAACGAAAAGTCAACGAAATGTGTTTGTTGTGACGCACACACTAAAATGACAATTGTATTCACAAACAAAGTTTGGTAATGCAAATCGTACCTGCCCCAAATTTCATACCCGAATATAATAATGTTTCATACCCGAATACAATATAGTGATATTGCGACCGGCAGAGACACAATTTAACACGATTTTCACTACTATGAATAAAAGAAGCGCTCCCATAATACTCAGAAACTGAAACTACAAGAGATAATAGAGCGTGCCAGCAAATGGCCCGTGGCCGACAGAGTGGAGCATTACGGGGAAATTTTCAATCTCGAGCTTAAAATTAAATCGATATGACTTTATTATGTGGCTGTACTTACATTAAACGTTTGGCTGCAATGAAGAGTGTATTTTAAAAGTTGCAGCTGTTCGACTGTAGTGGTAAAAACTGTAAAAGACTGTGTTTTATCTGAATGTTGTCAGACCGAGTCTTATCTGAAGGACAAGTCAAAAGTCTCCTTAACCGGCGAGCGTGTATGAGACGAACTATGAGAGTGAAGAAAGTCAGAGAGGTCTGCAAGGAAAGAATCTGTTGGAACTCTGTACTATCTACCTACCTCGCAACGGGTCTGGCGTGATGATAGCCTTATTGACAATAATAATAATCGCCGAGCTTGCATGAACCGAAGTATAAGATTGGAGGAGGCCAGAGGGGTGTAAGGAAATAATCTGTTGAAACTCTGTTATCTCTGCCCACACTACAAGCGATCTATTAATGATATAGATAGATACATAGAATTGTGGTACTGTGATGGTGATGAATCTACGACACATGAATAATTATTAAGACTAAAGTTTTTAGTTAATGTGTGTTACCAGTGATGATATATGGATCAGAGACATGGTCTCTTACAATAGGTCTCATAAAAAAGCTCAAAGTTGCTCAGCGAGCTATGGAGAGAGCTATGCTCGGCAATTCTCTACGCGATCAAATCATGAAAGAGGTGATTCGTAGAAGAACCAAGGTCACCGACATAGCCCTTAAGATTAGCAAGCTGAAGTGGCAATGGGCGGGCCACATAGCGCGTAGATCGGACGGGCGTTGGGGCAGAAAGATTCTAGAGTGGAGACCACGTATTGGCAAGCGCAGCGTGGGACGACCGCCTGCCAGATGGACCGACGATCTTGTGAAAATCGCAGGAAGTCGTTGGATGCAGGTGGCATCGGACCGCTTACGCTGGAAAGCGATTGGGGAGGCCTTTGTTCAGCAGTGGACAAGTATAGACTGAGATGATAATGATGATGATGATGAATAATTTTAATGTAGAGAAAATTTTATATAAATGATATTTGAGAGTATCTTTCACCTTAGGTAATTTATCAAGATGTATGGTTTAAACAATATTTCCTAAAAGTAAGAGCGGTGCTAACTCCTCGATATTGACATGAGTTGTTCCAACCACAGTGGATGGGTTTATTATTTAGATAACTTTGTCTCGTTCAAAATTTCGTGTTTGTAAACGCATCTACGACACAGGAATATTTACAGGTGTAGGGCGTTTTTAAAAAAAATATGCACAACGCGCTAACAACTACCTACTATCAATAGTAATCTTCGCCTCAGCTTATGTATGTTTTTCCCGTCCGACCTGCACTAATTGTATATTTCTTTTGCTGTGTTGTTTGTTTGTGTTCTTTTTGTTTTGACGGACGATTTGGCGTAGTGGTTAAGAGCTTAAGCTGCTCCACGCACTGGTTCGAATAGTCGCAGTTTTTATTCCCGTACGGGACAAATCTTGGTGTGACCCACAATTATTTGTTTCGGTATGGGTATTTGTGTATGCGAATTTTCATGTTTGTAAACGCACCCATGACACAGGAATAAATCCTACGCGGGGCTACATTAAAAAAAAAACACTGCATACCCTGGCCCAAGCCAAGAGTCCCCCTAACCGGCGAGCGTGTATGAGACGAACTATGAGAGTGGAGGAAGCCATAGAGATATGTAAGGAAAGAACCTGTTGGAACTGTACTCTCTGCCTACCCCGCAAGGGTTCTGGCATGATGACATAGATGATATAAATAGACACCCTGGCCAATACTAATAAGAGTGAGTGTACACCCCTATAGAAAGGCCCACAAACAAACAACACAACCTTTTTCCTCCTTAATATTAGTGCAAACGCATAACTACCTATCTCGAGGAGGAAGGGAACGTGAATAAATAAACGGGATGATAATTTACTTACCTAATGTTTTGGGAACTTTTAACAAGTACCTTCCTATGAGAAACACTTTGTTGTTCGCCTAACAATAAAAGTTTTAAGGATATCACATCGCCGGAATACGGGTCTAATGAATGGGATTAATTACTGGACTTTTTAATAATTAGTGGGTAACTTTTGTTTGGTGTGAAGCATTAATCTTCAAATTTAAGCACACTATATTACACTTACATTATACTTGTGCTATACGCATCTTGAACGATTAAGGAAAACATCGAGAGGAAACCTGCATGCCTAAGAGTTTCTCCAAGGTGTGTGAAGTTCACCAACCCGCACTGGGCCAGCGTGGTGGACTATGGCCTAAACCCTCTCAGTTTGAGACGAGGCCCGTGCCCAACGGTGGCACAGTTTTTTAAGAGGGCTTATATTATTATTATATATAAGATTAGAAGGGAAGTAATACAACATTTTGGATTATCTTGACTCAGAATCAGCAAAATTAAACAATGCTGTATAATAAAATTTTGAAAAAAAAAAATTGTTATCAGAAAGGCCAAACAAATTAAGTTAAAAGACTAGCCCGCTAGGTTTCTTGCGGGATCTTTTCAGTGGAAGCCGCATTCCGATCCGGTGGTAGATGTAAAAGGTGTAATAATTTTGACGTTTGTAAGTGATCTTGTATTGGCCTAAAGAAATAAATAATTTTTGACTTTAACAACAAATTTCACTAGTTAAGTTATATTTAATTACTGACTAACTTAGACGATATTCACCTATTATTTCTATAATAAATCTTTTCCTACATGAAAAAAGGAAATAATAAGCCTTGTTTTAGGTTATGGCTATGATTAGGAACTATAAATAAATCCTAATATCATATTTTGGTTACAATAACTATAATTTTAGGCGGAGGCGCTCGTAGCGCTGTGAGACCCCGGTGTTCTAACCAATCACCAAGATTAAGCACCGTTCGACTTGGTTGGCCGGAGATGGGTGACCGTTTGTGGCATTTTCATATTCGAGGACACACGGAGACATTCGTGCTTCGGAAGTCACGTAAAGCCGTTGGACCCGGTTACCACTTAATGTGGCAGTGGTTAAGCTGAGTTGTAAGTCTTACAGGCGGCTTACAAGTTCCAACAGCACGTGGCCACAAACCTGACTCTGCCAATCCGCACTGAGTCCGCGTGGTGGAGTATCACCTAATCTCTGCCACCTCAATTTGTGAGAGAATGCCTTTGCCCAGCAGTGGGCAGTATTAGCTGATATTATTATTATAAATATAATTTGTGTATAAACTTACCATTTTGTTGTTTATTTCGTGAAAATGTATTTCGCACACTTTATCTACTATGTCTTCACTTTGAAACGTGACGAAACCAAAACCTGAAACAAAGGAAAACAACATTAAACATGGTATTTTATAGTAGTAATGGTGTTAGAAAGACTAAGTAACATTTATTTTAGTTTTTACCAAATATAATATGTATCAACAACATTTTAATCTTTACTGTTAGTACATCCAATAAATAATCTTATAACTACAGAATTTGTAATAATAAGAGACGGTTTCTGTGTTTAAAACGGTTCTTTTAATTAGCACTTTAAAAGTTTTTATTTCGCACTAATTACGATCCACAATCAACTTCTATTGGAATTTGAAATACAACTTAAAACCTCGGTTCAGTCTGAAAACTTTTCGAATTTACCTCGTCCCTTCAAGTTATCAGAACCTCAAAAGTCTCATCTTTGATATCGTTTTAATTAAAGGCAATTTGCGTCAAGTTCATTTCAAAAGGCCCGTCAATCGTTTTCCAACACCTGTCAGTATTGTACGAGCGCCGGGCGCGGGCAGGCACAGACTTTGTACTTGGCAATTTAATAAAACTCGTCCCCCACCGCACCGGCGACAAACCAAACAATACCTACACCCTCCTTTAAACGCTGCCAGACATTCACGTGGCCGCGACGACCAACTTCCCCTATACGTTCTCCTTCCAATTCAAAAGATCGTCCAAGTTCGCCCTCGCACAATTCATGAATTACAAATTGCAATTTTGAGTTTCGCACTCGAATCGCTTTCCGATATTTACACAGCGAAACTTACGCCCCGGCTTACAATCTGTCACACGAATAAATCCATCGCGTCTGAAACACGAACCATTGCGTTCCTCGAATCACATAATCACCTGACGCAGACCAAGTTCCCGCTTAAAGTGGCAAACAAAACAAGGCGATGAGCAGCCGCGTTGTCTGCTAACGATTAAGACACACACACACGACGTGACGTCCACCCACAACGACAAACAGCATTAGCGAGCCGCTCCACAAACAGTAGGTGGCGCCGCGTTTATGCTGACACGGGCACGCACGGCCCCCGCATCGCACTCTCAAACTTTCGACTCGTTCCCTGTCCACGTGTTGATATGGGCACGTGCGGACGACACAGATCTTCGTGACACGGGATCAACATCACGAACTCCAAAACTTGTTCAGAGCTGTTCGAAAATTGAAGTTGAGAATCGCTCTCGGCTATAAAGCGCTAATCAATACCCTTGTAAGCGTTACACCCGTCCGATACTTATAATCCGTCAGTCTGGCGGTTTGTTAATATTTAGTTCATCACCTTTCACGAGTCCGATCGCCTAAACAAACAGTACGCTCCGCTCGGAAACTAGGGCGCATTTGGTATTTCACGCGCGGCCGGGTAGCTTTGCGTAGGAATCGAGGCAAAGATAGTAACACCCCAAAAAGGCAAATAGGGGTTCGATCGAGTTTCGTTAGATGACCGTATTTTCTTTATGCATTATAAGGTCGGCGCGGTATATCAAGTGAATCGTTTCTGCGTTATTGCTTTACCGATAAAAACGATTGGAAACAATCCCCACTTACATAAAACATTGTGTCGGGAAAGTCGTTTGGAAGTTGATAAAGCATTGTTTGGATGCTTAGATTATAGCGAGTCAGAGAGTTGGCGGCCAGAGGACAGATATTATGTAGTTGCGTGGCGAGCGAAGCCGATTTCCCCCTTATTTATGCGGGTCTGCAAACTGAATAAAGTAAGAAGTGAGCAACGTCGGCCGAGCGAAGTTATCTGCGGGCGAGATGGCTGAGCAAATATGAAATCGGACCGCGGATTCCAAGTAAATTAAGTTCATCTAAATGAATTAGTGCGACGTTCGATTCGATGTCTCTCTACCATATCCACAAACCGTGTAAATAAATACAATGACCGTAAAAGTTACGAATGAAACGTTAAGAGAAAAGAGAGAAATAGCGTTGTCACTGACCACGTAAAAAGTTTTGGGTTTCGTGTTGCCTTTGTGTGCTTGCTTTAGATAAATGGGGTATTTTCGTGAAATTCGTCCGCGTCACTTCTCGTAACAATGGAGAAGATAAATAATCTCTGCGTAAGAAAAGGATTCCGTAAACATAATTATTTGAACTCGCAATTGTAGCTATGAAACGCTAATGAAAGTTCTCCAGGGTTTCTTCTGGAATTAACTTATTTTTTCCCGGACTTCAATTAGAGTATCTTAACTTTAAGCAGAAGTCTTTAATTAAAATTGTTGGTTTATTGGTGACCGGAGTTGAACAGCTCTGACTGGCCCATTATGTTTCGTTTGAGAAAATTGTAACATTGCTTTGATCCTCTAATTTTTCTACATGATATAGTAGATAGTAGCAACCTTACAGACAGACATGACCGAAATGTTGTTATTATTTGTGAGTTTAATTTTTTATTATCAATAGTGAGCTATTCCAATAAGAAGAGCCATAGTGTTCCCCGTAAGCGCTACAAGGGGGTTCCGTGTAAATCTCGACCGATTTTTATTAATTCTCTTCGAGTTCACACCTGCGATAGCAGCGTTCGTTATTTTAATATAAGACGGTTCAGGCGAAGATTATGAATGTGTCTCCCGATATCGGATATCTCGACACATCTGTCGGGCGGCACGTGGGGCTGACAGAGGGCGCCTCCTCCCGTCGCGCCCGCCCTCGCCCCGGCCATAAGCAGTATAATCTGCCCTGGCACTGTATGAAACACCGGCCGGTGGCGTTTATGGCGCTATAATAACCGTATAAAACGAGACTTATTGTAGGCGTCGATAACGGACGTTATACAACCTTAGCCCTCCACTTTGGGCCACCGCCCTGGGTTCTAACAATTTTTTCTATCTTACCTTCGCGCGCCCACCGAATGCTATAATGGAATTTATTGCGATATCTCCTGCTAATCTTATTCCGGCACTCATTTGTCTAATTGAATATTACATAAGAGCATCAATTATGCACACGATACTTTCACATGACTATATGTTACGTGTTCGATACGATTTTTATAGGTGCCGCAGTAATGCAAAATTTTCTCTCAAACATACGGATTTTCTTAAGATGTTTTCCTTTACTGAAAATAAATATTTACCTGCGCTGAGGAAAATTCAATGGTGCAAAACGTCGATAGAACGTGGCTCACGTACACGATTAATTCTCTTACGTTCTTCTTTCGATGTATGGCCCAAACGGGAGAGAACACATTTTTATAATTGCTAATGCCTTCTTTACTTCTTAAGCGTATACACAGTGATATTTTGCATTGATCGTACGGGAAACAATAACATAATACAAGCTCATAAAACAGTATCTAGTTAGTCAGAAACTGAGTCCACGGGGTTCATCGTAGCGTCAATTTTACTGTTGTTTTTGTACAGAGTAGAAGTAATGTTCTATGAGGGCGATAACTAGCAAGTTTTCATTAGTAGCTCGCTCAACAAGCTCTCAAATGATCAGCGGAGTTGGCCGGTGGCCGCGCTCCGACGTCCCAACTTTTGTTATTGTTTCGTTTCATTATTGTAATACCAAATACGCGCCACTATAATTAAGAGATACTCGTTTATCGCCCCTTCTGACGTACTAGTTATACCAAACTTTTATCAACGGGCTCTCATCGTGACAGAATGTTTGCTCCGTAAATAATTGCAGGATCGCCTCTGAGCACGGCTAATAATAACAGCCTAATCGCTATAGTTATTACCGAGAAATACACTAAGGTTATATATATTAGAAATGGGAATTGCCTTCGACCGTCGTTACGCGTTCAATGCTTATTAGAAATCTATTAGGTGAACATTTGTTTTCATGTAGCAGGGTTACACGAGCAGCTTATAAACATTTCATTCCCGCGTCGACGTGGATGTGAAAGCCTCGGATGACCTCGAGCCTGCCTATTGGATATCGAACTGGTGCCAATCAAGTTTTTTAGGTTTACGTTCAATTAATCAAAGGAAAATATCGTGACCTAGCCACACCGGCTGCGGTGGAAAAACCTGTGTAACATCTAAAAAGTTCGTAGTAATGCGAATTTTATGTCCATAAATCACACTTAAGCTGAAATCGCCAAACGTTTCAAATAATTATTTTTATTTTTGCCGTTTTTCGTGTCAAAACTACTGTTCACTATGACATTCTAGGATTTAATAATAAATGATTGAACGCTCTTTTATGAATATTACTGCATCGATACAGGTTGGTATGTAGGTAAGAACAACAGCCGTACATTACTATAAGATAAACTAATCTATCGAGAACTCGAATAGTTTATCGAAATAGCCGCAGCGTAATAGTACACCCATTGGATGCCAACACAAATACGCCCTGATTCTAATGCATTCGCAGCGAGGTGCGGAGTTTAAATGTAAACTTTCGGCAAGCTGAGAAAATGGGAAAGAAAAGCTGAAAAGAATTGGCTCCTCCTCATTTTCTCTATTGTTAAGTTGAATGGAACACGAACTATCAACTCGCTCGACGCGCTGATTGTGTGGAGCCACCTTTATTGTCTACATTCAGGTAAGTAAAATAGAAACACCGCTCCTACGGTACTTTTTCCGTCAAGATGCTCAACTTTTAAAATCCCGAAGTTTGTCCAACTTGTTTTATTGCTTGAGAAACGTTTTAAAGCTTTTGACACAAGAAGAATTTTCGGATTCGTCCCGTATCACTTGGCGAGGAATTCGCTACATGGTTTCTTATACAAGTGCCCATTTTTCAAATGATACAATATTGACGTTACATTTTTCACAAAAACTTTCCGCTCACGTGTTTACTCCAGAAACTCGGAAACTTATCAAAAGGCGTTAAGGGAAATTATACCATAAATCAAACACATCGAAATTTTTTAGAGCGATCCGTAACACGAGAAATATTCGGGAGAGTGGCCGTTAGGCCGCAACCGGCAGGACAATTTATCAAGGGCGACGGTACCCTCGTCCAATCGGTTGATAGCAATGCCATAAATATTTACTTTAATAAGATTCCGTCCTTTTTATTCGCGAGTGTGTTGTTTTACGATACCGTTTGGCCCTTGATGTCGACCTGCCCCCGAGCGGCGTAAGCGCATTGTTTTTTTTAGTACCGGAATTTGTAGCGCACGGAATGAATATCCCTGACCCCTCGTAATAGATTGTAAAACTGTGAAAAGTGGCAATCAAGGATATTAACTCCGGAGCGCCACAAAAGCGGTATACTGAGCTATTTCTGAGATTGGGGTATTGATAACGTCTCAATTTGTTCGGTGCTTTTATTTAGGTCATGTGAGCGTAGACAGAAAGTAGGCACGGTAAATGCACGATTGAGTCATAGAAATTTTGTATGGAAAATTGTAAAGTTGATCGTTTGTCGCACGGAATGAAGCAATAAGAATTCGACGAATTTATACAATAACCATAACCCAAATTTGCGATTTATAGCACATAATAATGTAAATGAAACGTTGAACGGAGACCAATTTTTCTATAAACGCCATAAACTTTATTTTACGGTAGGTTGGAAGTCTAGGTTGGAACAATTTACTTAGTAAACCATTTATGTTTTTTTAAGCTGCAGGAAGAAAAATATATACCATCGTGTTTTTGCTACATGAAAGTGCATATAGTCGGACTGTAGTATTGATTTGATAAAAATAATATCTATTTGACTTTTTTTATTCTGACTGAAAACAGAAATATTTTAGAATCGACTATTTTTAATTCTGCTTCATTAGGAAATCTTAGATTCGTTCTTGATCGTATTAATAAGTTATTGAGGTTTATACAGGACGGATTTTGAGCCTGGGTAATAAGGCCAGCTACCTCAATCGTTGTAGCTACAGGAAAACGGTCTTAGGAGACTATCCTTATTATTTTGCGATATTTCGGACTGAATTTACAGTCAGCGAAAAAACGGACAGAACACAAGAACTGTTTTTGATACCAAAGCTACATCCATAAAAATGGGCCTAGTGGTTACGGTAAAACGCTGGCCCTCTAGTAAAATGTCGGTGTAAATAGCAGAGGAGAGGCCTAAAATTAGGAGTGGTTAAATACAGGCTGATTGATGATATAGCATTTCTACTACACTCATGTAGGAAATATCTATCTATCTATCTATACCATCACGCCAGCTCCCTCGCGGGGTAGGCAGAGAGTACAGAGTTCCAACAGATTCTTTTCTTACATACCTCTCTGGCTTCCTCCACTCTCATACGTTCGTCTCGTTCGTCTCATACACACTCGCCGGTTACGGAGACTCTTGACTTGCCCTTCAGATAAGACACGGTTATAGACCGTGACGGAAATATGACGTTGTAAACTGAAGTTGTACTAAGTACCTAATACTCCAGACTCTCAAAGACATTGTATTAAACTGAAAAAGATAACGATTAAGCGAGTCGATTGTTTTTAATTCGATTAGATTACAAGGACGGTATTCGAGATAGTCTGCTATGATTGTTACGGTCATTCGGTATCGCCAAGATCGTCTCGTGAGCGCATAATCCCGCCCTGGAGACGTGCCCCAGACGTGAGGGAGGGGATTTGTGGTATCATCGGACACAAGACGGGAATACCCTTGTTGTGGTAACAACACTACTTGGCATTCACCGCTCCTTGTAGATTTTGATTCTACTGTTTTGGCAGTGGCAATCAACTTTGAAACACAGCCATTTTCGCCAATTTTGAGTAGCTTCATTCTAATATTCTAAACGTGAAAGTATGTGAGGATGGATGTTTGTCACTCTTCCACGCATAGGCTATAATTTATAAAGATATTACAAAAATAATAGGCAGGTAATAGCTAGTATTATATTAGAGTTTTTTTTAAATTAATCTAACTCTTCGATTGAAATAATGATAGCGATGGTAATGGCATTGATGAACTCAATGATGATGCCAATTACGACGGGGGAAAAGTAACGTTTTATCACTTTAACATTATCTTCACCCGTGCATTTACACGAATAGGGTAACATTCTACTAGAGTGGTTAATATTCTACTAACGTTACACATTATTATTCAAAACAACACAAGTTTTAGACACTTTATAATCCTGATATGTAATACAAGTGGATAAGTTTAAGACACTTATCTATGTAATGAGGTACTGAGACCATAAAAGATAATTTTATGACGATAATTACATAATAATAGAATTTATTTTTGTTTAGTGATTTGTACTGTAAAGATGTATAATAAAGCTTATTAATTAAGCTTAATTGTATAATAAAGTATTTTTGTTTGCTAAACAAATACTCAAACTTACTTAATCCCAATTTTCATTCAATAAAGTAATATAACAAGAAAATATTGAACTTACAAAAGGAAAGTTCAGTTGGAGCAAAGTTATAATATTTTATATTGAGTTCGTCCGGAAGAAAAAATCCAATGTAAAAGTTATGAGGACGGGCGAGTGCATGATTCCGATAATATCGTTTTAATTGCGAATAGAAGTGAGCCGAGCGCGGGATGGATCGGCAACATTGGGATTCGGACGGCGCACACCGCCGCGCGCAGATTGGGAATGGAGGAGCCTCTAGCACGTACGTCACGGTTCACTTGTTAAAAAGACCGCAGCGAGAAAACCAAATATTTACAATTGCATCCGAAATACAAAACTTTGCACTCGAAAAGCCATCTTAAAGTTGGCGGGTGGAGTTGCCGAGGTCGTATCTCGAGTTGTCTCCGCTCGAGTGGGCGAGTGACCGGTGCCGAGTAGCGGCCGTTATTACCGACCGACCTTGTTTGCTCTCCACTGCAGCCGTTTCCGTGGCGATTTCGGCAATATTCGCTGTTCCACGTCACTACCCGGCCGCAGCGATTGTAACAACTTTTTATGTTTCTCTCGCAAAATGAAACAGAGTTGCTCAATACCATAAAAGCTCCTCCCAGTTTCCGTTCTACATCAAATAACACAGGGAAGCGAGAATTTGATTTAAAGTATAATTTATTGCAGCAGTATTATAGGGAATTGTTGCTTCCAAAGTATATTTTTATGAAATAAAGCCAGTAACAGGAATACGAATTGTATTGTCAACCGAGTCTGTAAATCTAGCAATAAAAGCGTCCACTCAACGTCGCAATTCACGACATTTCTTCAAGTAGCGGACGACTAAAGCGGAGCTTGCAAATCTCAATTTGTCTCTCTCTAATAGAGTACAGCCTCTATTTGTTTTCTTTGTCTTTCACGCGATTGAGCTGGGCCATGTTATCACGGACTTAGTTTGAACGATGCACTTTCTTGTTATCTCAATGCTGGATTACGGCGGTTTATCCTTTCATCAATAAGTAGGTAGATGTTATTAAGGTCGGTACTAGAGATGAGCCAGTAAAGCTTTTTTTTAATTCGTAACTATAATAATGACATGATCAAATATTCCATGAAAAAATAGACAAATGTTTCATTTCGACTTTTTTCATTACTGTTTATTCCAAGTCGTTTATTAAATTATGTCTAGATGGCAGTCGTTAGAAGGGCGCACTGACTTACAAGGTGACCTAACGTAACACATTGTGTTTATTAGTAATTTATAGGTCGTTTTAGTCACGAAAAGTTAACAAAACCACTTTAAACTTATTGTTATCCATTCAGAAATGAAATATGGGCGGTATATATTGGATAGAAAGCCTTTTGAGTCGATTCTGTGGACCTGCGTTTCATCCATCGCTTTGTTCGGCATGAGGGCTTGAACACACATGGAGTACCTGTCATGAGTGGCCAGCAATAAGTGCTGAGCGTATTTGCGTAGCGCGATTACGCGTTCTATGAAAATCGAGCGCTATCGAGCGTAAAATCATTTTTTTTTGTTCGTATCTTTGCGATTTATTGTTCATGAGTGCGTTTGCTATACATTTGATATTAAATCATAATGATTTCAGTGTTTTAGTAATCTATAGAGAAGAATACGTATGAGTTGTAAATAACCAATGAAAAGTACAAATAAAATAAGTGATGAAAAAACTTCATACTTTTTTTTAGAAAATATGACTATAACTTAAACGAGTAAGTGTATCATGTTCTGTAAAAGCTTGTAACTGGCAACTAAGTAATTAAGTAGCATTTTTTATAGAAATGCTGCTTAATATACTCCAATAAAAATAATATAATAAAAACTAACCGTTTTTCGTAAAATAACGCGACATAAAACCGAGAAGGTGACTTTTTTATTTGAAAACACCGCGTGCCACCTTTGAAAAACTTCCAATTCGATTGATAGTCCACTAAAAGCTCGTAAAGCCTATCCAATCAAAGTCGCTAAGAGGGCATCAGATTACAAATTTACAGGTAGGTCGGCCAATAAAGATGAGAGTAAGAGAGAGTTAACTGCGCGAAGTAATCGCGGGCCGAAACGCTGTTTTACGAGTCCGACTTTGCATACCCCGACAGATGTTAGCATAATAAACCCGAAAGAGACGCCCGGGTATTGTGCGGAGTTGTTACTTGTTATTCCATCCAAATCTATGTTTTAAAGGTTTAGAAACGTGTCCAACTAGAATTTTATGAAACAACTGCGCGCGGTAGGGTCGCGTTTTGATTTTTAATGCGCTCAGTGTGGCCGCGCCCGGCGCACCAAACTTTGTTACGCACATTTTATGACAATCATCAAGAATGTTACGACTGAATTTATGAGTTACATCGCCGAATGTGAGTGTATATTAGACATTAAATAAATTTGAATATTCTGACGTACACTAATTAATCGTACTGCGGTATGTTTAATTCAGTCTTAATATTCTTGTCGTTCCAAATTGTGAACGGCCTCTTGATTAAGTACGATTTTATTAAGTAAATGCGACGCTTGCTTTAATATCTAGATTTTGCGAAATAAAATTCAGCATCTATCGCCTTTAAAAGCCCATGTTTTATTTAAAAATTGAATCCTCTTTCACATTTAAATTTGAAAAAGTTGTCGATGAGTCCGGCCCGCTCGGTAAAAGGGTATTACTTATGAATCAATAGTTAATGAGTATCAATGGAAGGCTTTTGAAACTCGCCAGCCTCTGTGTGCATTCTCGGCGCATCATTAATATTGAAAGTTACTCGCCCGGCCATTGTCTCTCGAGTGGTCGGCTCTTTGTATATTACGCGTCGACTTCTGTACGGAAACGAACCACTCATTTCCTTTACTGAAAAGTTTTTCTTGCGAAAATTTCGCATCGGGTTTACATAGTCTCCGACGGCGGCCGATATCGTTTCCTTATTAAAATAAATATATCCCATCTCTGATTTAAATAGGGAAGCACCGAAATTACGCGCAATATTGAATTTAATGAAAATGTTAACGACGTTGTTAGTAAGTATAACGGAGCATCGTCACTTAAACGCCGTGGCTATAACAGCCTTTAGGTTTCGGTTACACTGAGGTTTTATGTGCAATATACATAATAATGAATACGGCTGCGTAAGCACTGATAATAATTAAGTATATATGCGGAGGCATAACCGAATTGTAAAGTCAGCATATGCGATTGTGGTCGCGCAAATCCGCCCTGTTTAGCTCCAAAAACCGAGCCGTTATGAGTTCCGTTATTCTTGTAATGCTTTTAAATTTAGGCTAGGAGTCTAAAAATCGGGGCCAATATAGTTAGCCGCTATCGAGTACATAAAAGGCGACCCTAAAAATACTGTCTCGGAAAACCTGGACGAATAAATGGAGTAAGCGCCTTACACAATTTTTCCCGTGAAACTATTTTAATTAAAGCCGTTCGAATGGAAGGAGTTTATAGAGGGACAAATCGGGCGGTATCGGCCACGGATTGGGAATGTTCAATTTCGGACAGACCTCTCGACGAAGCTCGGAGGCCAGTAATTGTCGTCGTCATTAACATTTACGATAATGACTCGGATAGGATTGACGTGGTTGGTTATCGCGTATCGGATATAGCTTCGGAGATGCTGGTAATCCACACCACTGCGCCCTGATATCATGTCACCTGGCAATCATGCTCTGTAATTTCTATAGCCGTGTTCAAATATCCACAGGCAAATTGCCGTTTATAGTGTCATGAATTGCTAAATTTTTAGTCACAATTTAGATTTAAGTCGATAATTGAATAGAAATAAAAATTAATCTTATACAACTGGATCTGGCGTGATGATATAGATAGAAAGATAGACAACTAGAACTTATTTTAATGAGTTTTTATGTTACGACAGATGTAAAGAAGGTATCGAATATATTTTATTCAACAATTTTATTACACAAAATAAATTAAAAAGAATCTTTATTTATTTCCAAAATCATTTTATCTACTTCTATTGTTCAAACTACTAGTACTTTCATCTATTTGTTATTTAAATGTACAATGAGTAAAAATAAAACTTAAGTTACTGAAAACAATAAATATTTTTAAATATGTCGATAATTTAAGTCGATTGATTTAAATGTTACCTCTGTGCAGAGGTTGTCTTAAGCTGGCCACATTTTTTTAGTTTTGACAAATGCACCTGTCATTTTGTCTGTGGATTTGTGAACACGAGTTTAGAGGAACAGTATATATTCGCTGTTTGTTTCTAGCGACGGTTAATAATTGATCTCGAGTTGTGTTCGTCTGAGTTTACAGCGCTGTGTGTATGCTGTAACGTTGTTTTGCAATTATTATTAATTATTGTCGAATACGACGCGTGCTTAAACTTTATTTGTTGAAGGGAAATGTAATGAAATGGGAAGATTCTTCGTTTAATATATTAGTAATATAACCAGTGATAGTTTTAGATTGTATTATTCAGTAGACGCTAAGTTTATGATTTAGAATACAACTATAAATCGGAATCAGAATACATTTTATTCATGTAAACCATTCTAGTATTATGAATCGTCAGAAAAGTAAAATACACTCTACTACCACTTTGAAATGTCATTGCTGTGGAGAAGAAGGGTAAGGGAAACTCCATGCTTACTTTATTTAAATGATAGATAGGCAAAATGTAATCAGATTAATGATTAACCACCTCCGCTTGGGGAATCTAGGCGCGACGGTTTATTGATGATTAACGATTACAATTACATTTTGTAATTTTCACCGATTACGATAACACTTTTAATCTTGAATCATGATTGAATATAAAAAAATGCAATCGTAATAATTAATCTGATTACATTTTGCCCATCTCTCATTAAAACATTGTTTTTTACTTTCGTATCGTCACGCCTAAATTCCCCAAGCGGGGGTCGCAGAGGTGTACTGTGTACACCCACTTTTCATCGACGATGTTAGTTCTCATGTAATAGGAGGCGATCCTATTGCCATATACCGGACACAATTCCAGACTCCGGAATAATACTGGGACTTTTTCGAAAGGAAAACTACATTTATCCGACCTAGGATTTGAACCCATGCCCTCGTGATCACACATAAAGCATATTATATTTTTACATCACTCCTATATCCATCTATATTTTGCTGTGGGGTATAGAACACCAATAAAGGCTGGACTATCAGGTGAGTCTCAGTTAAATAAACCAAATTTTACTATCCATGAGAATGGCTCAATATAAAAAATAGTACATTATATCTAACAATGCTACTACATTACATTAATTAACTAGTTGAAACGAGTACAATTAACTATATTTTAACCCGAAATACCTCCTAAATATATCTACATAATATCGAAATTATTTCGTACAACATGTTTACACTTTTGTGTGCGAGCATACACCCAGCGCGACGTGCTTAGTCGCAGGAATAATGAGATTAAATTTTCAGACACATGTGTAGCGAAATTGGAGGACACATATTGTCTCCTTCCATTATGTCACATCAGGGTTTAAAAAACTATGTCATTAGCATTTGTGTGTCCCGAATACTGAGGGAAATAATGAGACATTTACATTAAAGAAATACGTTGAAGTTAGTCCTGAACGCAAGACTGAAAGTAGTTCGTTCTAAATAGACAACTGAATTGATCCTATTTTTAAAGTATGTATTTTTTTTAATATCTAATAATAAGCAGTGATAGCCTAGTGGTTAGCCCGATGGACTGCAAAGTCAGAGGTCTCGGGTTCAAACCCAGGCAAGGCAGGGTTACGAAACTGTCCCACCGTTGGGCACGGGCCTCCTCTGAAACTGAGAGGGTTTAGGCCATAGTTTACCATGGCCCAGTGCGGGTTGGCTAACTTCACACACCTTCGAAAAACTCTTAGGCATACAGGTTTCCTCACGATGTTTTCCTTCACCGTTAAAGCAAGTGGTAATGCACGTGCTTTTGAAAAGACAGAGGTGCGTGCCTGGGTTTGAACACGAGACCTCTGACTTTGCAGTCCAGCGGTCTAACCACTAGGCTATCACTGCTGTTTATGATATAGGTAGCGGTTTAGGATAACGTAATGAAATGATCATTTAATGGTTCTCCAGTGAAATACAGAATACCTTGGTGATCTTAATAACACTAAGAGATCATGGAGATATAGGGTAACATACAGAAAAAAGTTTTAGTGGATTATAACTCGTAAATACTTAGGACATAGTGTTATTATGTCTGAACAAGCCTAGGCAAGAATCTATTCCGGTCATATCATGGGACAGTAAAATGTAGGTATTATTACAACTTATCTCATAATGGTCTGATTATATAGAAGATGTCCACATACGCCGTAAACTCGAGTTCTAATCAAGGTAAGAATAATATGAACAACTAGTTTCAGCCCGCCACGTAGTCCACGTTGATTTTAGATAGGAAGCTAACATTTTTCCAGAATAAAATAGATTATGTGTTAATTCTGGTCATAAACTATATGTGTGCCAACTTTCATCAAAATCCGTTCAGCCGTTTTTGCGTAATTGAGTAACAAACATACAAATTTTCACATTTATGATATTACTAGGATTTTTACAAATAAACATATATCTTATTTGTATTATCTGAAGATTTCAAACCGGATTCCGGATGGATTTTCCAGAACTGTTGTTCAATTAAGCATTTTGTATTTATACATCTCAAATAGATACTGTTTAAAATGTACACTTTACTACTACTTATATCACGGAAACATGTTAGTGTAGCCATCGCTGCCTGCTCCATGGGACATCGAAAGCATGAGTTATATTAGATAATTAATTAAGGAAAAAAAAAATTAAGGTCCTTATGCTGATTCTAGAATTATGTCCTGTTTAATGATAAGCTCACTCCCTATTATATTGAGACCTAATAAAGTTGGTAATAAGTGGGTGTACACTCTATCTACGTATCTGTCTATATCATCAGGCACGCAGGCAGGTAGGCAGAGTAAGCATAATATAAGCATGCCAGTGTTTTTTTATTACTAGTAGTTCTCTGTGCTGTCTGCGTACTCTTAAGGGATCTGATGTAACTATATCGATAGCTAGCTCAACGTTTTAACGAAACCCATTCGTTTTCTAAACCACGTTTTACTATCTCAAACTCTCTATATGTCTCATACGAACTCTATATATAATTAAGCTTTACTAGGGGTAGCTATTAAAGCTGGGAGGGTGGAAGTCTTGAAGAAGCCGTCTGCATGATTTGCGCATATTAATAACGCCGAGCCAGCACGTGCGGTGAGGGCACATAACGCCGGGAATATGTTATACCACTATTAGAGATTTGATTTCTGCATTTTCATAGCTTCGGAGATTTTAATAGGTTCATTAGTGGTTTATGTTTAGCTCATTCGTGTAGCAGGGAAGTGGCAGTGGTGTTGAAGTTTACATAATCAATTTGGTAATTTTCATTTGCTCACTGCTGTGGTTTATATTCTTGCACTGGTCAGTTGGATGTCTATTTCTCGACTGTCACTGGGTGAGTGAGTTAAAATGTCATTCAGGAGTAACAACATACTTCAACTCTGGAAATCTATGACTGTAGCTCTATCATTAGAGTCCAAATTTGAGAACGAAACCAATAAAAACCTATAATGAGATCGACGGATTGTCTTAATTTCGGTAAATAAATAAAAAACTTAGGTAATTTTTTTACCGAAATTAATCTATATCAATGATGATATAGATTAATTTTGGTAAAAAAACTACATGAGTAGAACTAAATCAAAACACTGGTAATTACAAATTTAGTCAAACTGTTAGCTCTACGATATTCATAATATTATGGCATTTCTCTCTTGGCTATACCTAAATTATTCGCCCAACATTCTATCATCTGAACAGGTCTTTAAAAAGCCGAAGAACAGCAATTTTTTATTCAAAAAACTTTTTTTTCAAGACCTTTATGGCAAGATGGTGTGTATGCACTTCGGTAAAGACGCAGCCCGCGATGAGTAGGTACACTATGTAAACACACCTTCAAATGAGATACTAGGCCATGTCCACACTGACAATCCACAGCGGAAAGATTCACGCCACAGATGTATCCAACTTTGAACTAAATAGAACAATCTTAATTACATTTTCTTACTTAGAAACTATGATAAATTGAAATTAATTACGTACCTAATTAAACAAACCAGTCAGAATAAGATAGTAACAGACTCGCATTTTAGTACTAATGACTGTAATTTATTTTTTGTAATATTGTCTGATAAATAACACCTAGGTTATTGTTTTGGAGATGAAAATGAATATATTTTATTTGTGACATTATTCATGAGATGACTTTACTTTGCCTGATAGTTGACAATAGAGTAGACTGAAAAAAGTGGAGGAGGAGTTTTTTCAACACGGGGGTAGTGACTATTTAAATTCTATTATTTAGTTATAGAGATCTCTATAAAGAATAACAAAAAAAAATCTTTTTACCTTTCGGGCATCACGTGAAACACTGTTTTAGATTTAGAAACTATTGAAATGTTACAAAGCTAGTATTACATAAAAAGTGTAAACAATATGTTATATCAAAATCGGTTGATTATAACTGGAGATACGGCTTGGAAAATATCAAGCGGGAATAAGCGTAGTATTCGCCCTGATCTAATAGGATTCACTCGGAGAGAATCACAGAAATCTAGGTATGAATACACACGTTAGTACACTATTAGGTTGGTTGGTTAGTTTTATAATATTGTTTTATACGACAAAACATATCTACTAAGCCTTGTTGCCTTCATAATGAAAAGAGGGACTAGCATGGAGCATTTTTCATTTACCCGCTCCCGCTACCACAGTGCTGTAAGCTTTACAAGCTCTCGACTCCACGCGGCACGCTACACCCCCATAATGATGCATCTCGGGAGATACGGTTTAAGGCAGCTTTACAGATTTTAACTACGCCGCCATATTTATCTTTCTTTTTACGCGTGGTCACGCACGCATTTGTATTTTTTCTACAAGCCTTTTTATTTATAAGTCTTAGGGGAGCGAGCGCCGGTACGCAAAAAACCTCCACAAAAAATAAGGCTTTGAGATTTCACCTCTCTATTTTATGTAACAAAAAACATTTCGACGTTTTGTTTCGGAGTTTGACACAGACGGACGGCTCGATAAAAGAAAAAGATAGGATTTTTGGGTTCTTTTTACAGAAAATGGAGTTAAATTTGCAAATAGTGTTGAGTATTTCTTGGTACTATCAATCAATCAATCAGCCTATCGCAGTCCACTGATGGACATAGGCCTCTCCTGACACGCGCCATTGCACACGGTCCTCCGCCTTCCGCATCCAGTCTGTCCCAGCGACCTTTTTGAGGTCGTCGTACTATAAAAATGTAAAATATTTCTGTTTTTTTTATACTCGTATGTATGTATGAGTAATTTATTAATAGCAGAGATTATAATAAATAGAAGTATTAGTTTATAATAAGTTAAAGTTTCAAAATCCGTTATAAATCACTTTATTTAATGCAGTTTGTTTAATTTCGACAACAAAACAGAAGAAAAGACACAAAATGGTCAATTTGGTTGAGGCGTGTAATAAATTTTTTAATCATATTCCGGGAAATATTTTCTACACATAAATGTAACTAGCTTGAAGTTATAAAGGAGAGTATAATTCTGTTAAGTTCAAGTTTCCCGGCGACAGTCACTCATCAAATTAGCAGAAAAGTGTTCATAAGCATTGTTTGAGAAAATACCGTATTTTTCCATCTATACTCCAAGTTTGTTCTCTCGGGGCACATAACTAGACAGAAGAGATATACACAATATAATATAATATATCAGGCACATAAATAAAATGTGTGCTTTGTACTTTGGTTATATTTGCTCGTAGGGTAAGCAGAGTTCGGTATGAACATTCATTTGTTATATTCGGGTTCATATTATTTTCGGGTACAACCCAAAGAATTTTGATAAGTGCACCTCCATAGCCTGTTTTTGATGGTTAAGTACTTTTTATCTACATATTATTAATCTATCTCTATCTTTACGCTTGATCCTTTGCGGACTTGCCAAAGAATACAACTTAAGTGATGTTATTTAAAAAATATATTCTAAAATAGAGGCCGAGATATTAAATTGTTGTTAAATTATGTTTAATTATGTCTACCATAATGTAAGCTGTATGTTATATAACTTTATCATGTACCTTGTAATAGTATTGCATACCTATAAGTAATTTTTACACAAAAAAAAATCTGTTCAAAATGCTTGTATTCCAAATTTTCTATTAGTAAAAACAAAGTATTTGTATCATTACGACAGGTCCCTTGCGAGGTAGGCAGAGAGAACAGGGTTCCTACATGCATAAAGAATTACTGGTAAACCAAAAACTAAAATAAAAGAGATTGGTAATTGGCAACTACATGTTTAACGCAACAGCATAGGATGCTAGTCCATGGTATTTACGACATTCCTACCTACGCTACTTCTGTGGCCTACCACCGGGTCCAATTCCCCACTTACGGGAGAGGAGTGACACTGCATTCCCTCGGTGCTCGATGGTCGCTTCTAATGAAGTCTCGTGCGGGCACAAAGCCTCCCGCTGCCCCCACTTGTCACCACAGTCGCTAAGAATGCACCTTTAAAATGTAGCTAAAATGATACTCATTATATTAACGACTGGGTTTTGGACACGGTTATCCCCGGTGGACTAAATTTATACTGCTTTTATGTTATCTAGTTTATAGTTCCACAGTCTACCAAATTCATGTGAATCGGTTTAGCCACTTAGACGTTACTTACAAACATCCAAAAATTGTGATTGTTTTACTATCTATCTCTATCTATCTATAACCTCACGCCAGATCCCTTGCGGGGTAGGCAGTTGTTTTACTAGTAGATTGAAACTATATTTCTTCTGAAGCCGTCAAAATGGAGCCGTATTTTTTATTAAAAATTGATAAATTCAAATGAATACACCTTTCGACCATTGCATTTATAATGTGTATTAACAACGCCGCGTAATAGAATTTTACGACACCTATTTTATAATGCAAAGTCTTGTCGTTCGTGGCGTGAAAAAGTGAGAGTAAAAATATATTTCTTACACAGCAATACACTTAGTTGAAACTTTGAAATGACTTTTTTCACAAAGAAAAAGCGTCCATTCAAAGAAAACCTTGTAGTGTAACAATAACAATTTCGAGAGAAATATCCATTTACTAACCTTATTTTCCTTTTTGAATTATATCTCTGGCAGCAACGGAACATTTTAAATTTTTATTTTAAGCGTGAAAATATATCATAAGATAAAACACGACCGCTCGAACGGTACGCAGATGCGACGAATCCAACTGATCCCGGCCCGGGGGAGCGAGAAACAAACATCGTAAAAACTTGCAAATATTGCGAACAATTCGCAAAGTTGTAGGTAAGTGAGCGTTTTTCTCGTTTGAAGAATTTGAAGACGGTGAACGCCGCCTACCGCGATCCAGATCCGACTCCAGTCTGCGTGAATAACTAATGAAGGAAAAACGAAGCACTCAGCGGGTCTCTAGTAGCGAATTACACGATCTCCCGATAGCTTTCGACGATCAAGTATTTTATTTTGCATATTATGGGTTCATAAAGTTTTATAAAGATATTTTCAAAACCTTCATTATCTTGAAAATAATTGGTTATCGAAAAAATGGCTGAAGTGCAGAGATAGAAGATATTCAATTTCAAAAGTCTATCTACTTGTGTGGCAAAAATTCTTTTTTCACTTAGCTTATAATATTATTGCATTCAACTAAAATAACATTTACTCCTTGAAGCGGTAATTTCATTCAAAAAGAAAGACTGCAATACTTTTTTTATTACAGAAAAAAATAGCTATTGTGATGGCAATAAAAAACTTCAAAGATGTCATACAAAAATTATTTTGTAGAATCAACAAATTCATGAATACACATTTAAATATTTGTTATGGTATCTGTCGATATGTCACAAGATGCGCAGCCGTAAAGGTGTTAAAAGAGGAGGTATAAATGTGACAGCGAAACATGTTCACGAGGGCAAAACTTTACTTGAACTGTTGACATCATCCAAGTGGCGACGGGTGAGAATCTTGTGTACAATTTGTACATATCACACTTTTAAAACTTGACATTTTTAAGTTGGAAAGGAATTTTATTTGTTCTGTTTGAATTTCATGATTTATAGTTTAGAATTTATCAGTCCGGGGTGTATGTGAGATATAACGTTTATAGAGTAGTAAAATAACGATAAATGTGATAATGTGACTAAAAGATTAAAAATTATATTGTCTCTATTAAGACAGGCTGCTTGATCAAGGTGACATAATTATATATATTTGGAATCTACTAACTGTGGCCAGAATTCAAGGCTGTAAGGCTCTGTATTTTGCAGTTTGCTAAGCAGTTCTTTCAATTTATTTATTTTATATACTTACTAATGAGGAAAAAAACCGTTTAAGATAGTATAAAAACCGCCTACAAGAAGAAATGAAAGAAATATAACAAGCGATTATTTATTATTATCTGGAAGATATTTTTGCTAGCTTGTTTTTGTTTTATATTATGTGGTTGTCATTTTACTCGTAAAAAAAAAAAACACCGTCACGCCTATATTCCCCAGAGGGGGTGGCAGAGGTGCACTGAGTACACCCACGTTTCGCCAACGATGTTAGGTCCCATGTAATAGGGGGCGAGTTTATTGCCATATACCGGGCACAATTCCAGACTCCGGACTCATACTGGGAATTTTTCGTTAGAAAAACTACATTTGTCCGACCTAGGATTTGAACCCAGGATCTCGTGATCACAAAGCGACGCGCTTTGCCACCAGACCAACGAGGCTGTAAACTAAAATAAAATTGGTTGGTGCAAAAATACAAGGTTTTATATTCAGGAATGCCGGGGATGTCAACGAATTATAATGAAAATAACATTGTTGGTGTGTCGAAACTCACTATAATATACAGACTTAGGATTGCTCCTTTTGACTTGGAAATGCTTAAGATAATTTTGATGAAGTAAGAACTTTGTGTTTTTTTTTGTAGTGTTTTTACCGATCACCAAAGTTAAGCAGCGTTCGACTCGGTCGGCCTGAGATGGGTGACCGTTTGTGGCATTTTCATTTTCGATTTTTCATATTCGAGCGTCTCCGTGCTTTGGAAGGCACGTTAAGCCGTTAGTCCCGGTTACCACTTAATGTGGTAGTCGTTAAGCCGAGTTGGAAGCCTTAAAGGCAGCTTGATAAGTTCTAACAGCAGGTGGCCACAAACCTGCCTCCACCAATCCGCACTGGGCCCCCATGGTGGAGTATGGCCTAATCATACTCTCACTTCGATTTGTGTGAGGCCTTTTCCCAGTAGTGGGACAGTATAGGCTGATATTATTATTAAAGGCTGTAAATAAGTTCGGCTTCGTGTGTGTGTGTGTGTGTGTGTGTGTGTGTGTGTGTGTGTGTGTGTGTGAATGACCTACGCTGTTGGCCTCGAGGCCTCTACAGCTTCACCGGATTTTAAAGGCGAGCGTGCAACCACTACGCTCCAGCCATCCAGAAGGGCAAGAGGCGACATACTCGAGGGCGCCTCGAAGAGGCGCCCTCGGTTGGGACAGTCGACCGCCGGCTATGGGAGGGGATCTACTACTACGTCTACGTCTACTTCGTCGTCGCTCGTATTCTGAGCGGAAAGAAGGGATGACAAAGCATCGGGGGGGTCGGTGAGAACATGTCTCGGCCGGCGGTAGCGGCAGGGGTCATGAGGGAGGTCGTAGTCGGCGGTGGCTACGATTAACGGATTCGCATGGGTAGATGCGTTCACGAAGTGACGTGTTGACGCCTTTTTAATAAAGGCGCGAATAGGTTCGAGACCTAGATCGGAGTGGAGGAGTTCGGCTTCACTTTGTAGGGCTTGGTTATGAGGATACGTTTCTTATTATAACCAACTAGCAATTGTCTGTGGCTTCGCACCCGCACAACAGCGCCACTTACCGGTTCTATGTTGCTATTGGATAATGTAATTCTCTAATAGTGAAAGAATTTAAAAATTGTTTCAGTAGTTTCAGAATTTACCGTTTACAAACAAACAATCCTCTTTAGAATATTAGTAAAGAAGTATTAATAAGGACTATCTAATACAATATCACCGCAGCACAGTTTTCAATAAATACAGTTGTCACAGCATAGCAGTTCTACTGTTTACATATAGTGTGGAAACTGAAACAGCTGTGCTAAGGGATCCTCTCCATTGAAGTGTATAATGTGATATAAACTTTAAAACGTTGTAAGGGAGGGAAATACTATCGAACCTCCAACGGATTGCTCTCAGACTAAGGGTTCATGGTCGCTAGGGAGATAAAGAGAAAATGCCATTAAAATTTTAGAAGACAAAGGCTTTAGTCGTATTTTATAGATGACTTCAGTCTAATTATAGACTTTGACCTGAAACTAACCGCATTTAATTTCATTAGAAACGCTTAATAAAAACAAAGTTGATGTCTGATGTTTAAGGCGGTAAGTGAAATTGTGAAGTGGCGTTTGAAATAATAAATTAAATAAAAAAGAAAATTAATCAAATAAAAAAGAAAAATACCAATTGTCGTATCACGTGCTGATTCAATAACCTGTATAAAATTGTATGAAGTAAAGTTAAAAAGAAAACAAAATTTATATTTTGTTATCATTTTATAATTTTTCTGACTTTTCTAATTCTGTGTTGTAGCTTTCCCTATCTATATAGTTACACATTTTTCAAATTCTTAATGTAAAATGATTAAGCTGCATGTCCACTAAATCGTACAGTTTAGTGTGACGCAAATAATACTGTGCAATTTCACGTTCGCCTGTAAATAATAAATACCTTCCATGTGAATTACACCTAGCCGGGGTTATTTATAGCCGCAGATGGAGAGCCTAGGTAACATGTACCACGCAAATGCAATTTATTATCAAAATCTATTTATTTATTACCTAAATATGGCGTTGCTAATACTAAATATATCATTTTGTTGTTGATTGAATATATAAGTATCTAGTATGTCATCATCATCATCATCATTTCAGCCTATACTTGTCCACTGCTGAACATAGGCCTCCCCAATCGCTTTCCAGCGTAACCGGTCCGATGCCACCTGCATCCAACGATTTCCTGCGATTTTCACAAGATCGTCGGTCCATCTGGCAGGCGGTCGTCCTACGCTGCGCTTGCCAATACGTGGTCTCCACTCTAGAATCTTTCTGCCCCAACGCCCGTCCGATCTTCGCGCTATGTGGCCAGCCCATTGCCACTTCAGCATGCTAATCCTGAGGGCTAAAGCTCAAGGTTGCTCAGCGAGCTATGGAAAGAGCTATGCTCGGCGTTTCTCTACGTGATCGAATCAGGAATGAGGAGATTCGTAGAAGAACCAAGGTCACCGACATAGCCCTCAGGATCTAGTATGTACTTTTTAGTAAATTTATTTTTGAAAATAAAAATATTGGAAAACCACCGTCGGGTTTTAAGAATTTTTCAGAGGATTGTTATGCGTATCAAATATTACTACAATACTAAGTAGGTATTCATGAAGACATTACGGAGACTTATATGAAATTCATAACATTATTTACAACGAAAAAGGCAAGCCCCGAGATGTTCAAAACAATAATTTTCGTATAATCAAAGTAATTGCCTAATGACACATTTAATTACGTTTTAAAACCCACTTCGTCTCACATGCGAAGATAATTCAAACGCACCAAGTTGTAATTAACCAATTGCGAACTCTCATACGCAAGTTCAACGGAAACTTTGCATGTTTCGTCGCAGCATCATAAAGTAGGAATATATTTACAAGTAGGGGTGGGGTAGTCAGCAAATCCACAGTCGAGAGGCGTCTTACAAATTGTTGCCACGAAGCCCGCGGCAACGGCGTGTTATGAAAACTCCGGGCGCAGGTAAGGAGACAGAAGCAAACAATTTTGTTCACCGCTTATACAGTGAATAAACATCCTTATCTTGCGCGTTCGTGTAATAGATACCCTAATATGTTTTTCTTTTTGCTGTTGATGATGTGATGTTTTATTTTGAACGTACTTGGGACATTTTAGTTAGTGCGTTTGTGGATATGATATTTTGAGTTGACTGCCTTGTTGGTCTAGTGGCAAAGCGCATTGCTTTGTGATCATGAGGTCCTGGGTTCAAATCCTAGGTCCGACAAGTGTAGTTTTTCTAACGATTACTTTCCAGTGCGGAATCTGGAATTGTGCCCGGTATATGTATAGTATACAATAGGCTCGCCCTCTATTGCATGGGACCTAACATCGTCGGCGAAACGTGGGTGTACTCAGTACACCTCTGCCACCCCCGTTTGGGGAATATAGGCGTGACGGTGTTTCTATTTTAAGTTAAATTTGTGTTGAGGATGGGTTTGTAGATAACTAAAATATATATCTACGGCTTCTTTTATGTATGTGCATGCTCATAAAATACAGATTCACGAGTAAGGTTTTCAATTGGGCAAGCTATGATGATTTTATGATGATGTGTCTGTGCGTCCTAATTGTCTAAAATCGCAGCCGGTTGGTAAGCGAAAAATAACTTATATCGATCAATTAACACAGTAATAGTATTTTTATCGTCAACTCTGCTCTATTTTTTTTCTAATACGCTCATATACGCTCTCAATAGCTGCAAATAATAACAAAAAGGGATTTTATAATATTAACGACACAGAAATAGAAATATCTTAGGTAAATTTACAATTTCAATTTGGACCAAATCTAAATGGCATCTATACAATTTTCAATAACTCCAGTCAGTCACATGTCTCCAAGTACCCCAACCAATCGGTATTATCGTTTACCAATTACCGTAATAGTCCACTTAGCGCAAACTACGTCTCTAAATATTTACCGGTATTGGTAAATCCCTGTATTTATATGAAAACAATTATTTCGCCTAATTGCTAGGACGGCCCACCGCTTCGAGTTACACAACTAATGAGTATAATAATGTAATAGATATTTTCTGACCTCCCATAGTAATTATGTATAAATTGTTAACGTTGCTTTAAGGGGAGCGTGCGTGGGTAAACATCTTAATTATTTAATATCAGTGTCATATTTAAACAATTTTGGGTGCTCTAATTAATAATTAGTACAGTATACTTTATTTTTCAAAAAAATAGTATAAGACACAAGGCATGCAAGATGTTCAATTATCACATAATACCGAGTTTCATCTGAAGAACAAGTCATGAGTCTCCGTAACCGGCGAGCGTGTTTGAGACGAACCATGAGAGTGGAGGAAGCCAGAGAGGTATGTAAGGAAAGAACCTGTTGGAACTCTCTATTCTTTGCTTACCCCGCAAGGGATCTGGCGTGATGATATACGTATAGGCGTTCAAATTTAGTTTGCATTACTACAGTATATTCAACGTAATAAATAATTCTAATTCAAAATAAATATTACTTGTAATGAAAATAGTAATAAGTAAATATTGCAGTAATAGTAATAAATAACAATAAAGTGTGAAAAATGAACGGTTTATCGAATTTACTTAGATGGGTTAGAGTAGTTACATTAGTTTTCGGTCGTGAGGAGGCGGAGCGCTGCCATCATTGTGCGGCCCCAGAAGACACGGCGGCGCACACGTTGCTGGTGTGCCCGGCATGGGATGATGAGCGGCGCCGGCTCGCCGGAGCGCTCGGTGCAGGGGGACGGCCGCTGTCGCTCCCGACCGTGATATCATCCATGGTTGGGAGCGAGAGCGCCTGGGTCGCAGTGACGGCCTTTTGCGAGGCCATCATATCCGCTAAGGAGGAGGCAGAGCAGGGTGAAGGAGGAGACGTCCTCCAACTCCGCTCGTAGACGGCGCGTTGGGCGAAGGCGCAGGGACTACGCCCGAAACGACCTTCGCCCACCGTGATCGCGGCCAGCAAGCGTCGGGGAGGGCAGGCCGGTGCCCTAGCACACGCAGACCCACGCCGTAAAAGCGCTGCGTCCGCGCAGCCTCCGAAAGGCGGTAGGGAGGAGACCGAACTCCCCTAACAGGTTTTGAGGTCTGCACACGGACCGAGCCCGCCGGTGCCACAGAGGTCATGCTGGTGACGATTCCTGTGACCCGGCAAAAGGGCAGTGGGCCGCCGAGGGGTTTTAGTGGGTGCAAGCCCCACATAACCACCCGGGCCGTTCCCTCGGCCCGGGGGTATGCGTTAGGCATTTCCCCTCGATAAAAAAAAAGTTACATTAGTTTATCTGCCAAATTCATGTATGTTAAAATAGGCATTTTCTAATAATAGACATTTTAACTTTTTTCTTAGAGTTACAATTGTGTATTCCTTCCAACATTTTGACAACTTATTATATATAATTAGGGCCGTGCAGAATATACTTTTCCGCATTAGTGTGGTCCTGGAAAGATGGCTGCAAAGTATGTTATTGTCACGTCTATTACGGACTACTATATCCAATAACCGGGGATTTGATTCGACAAATATAATAAATTACGAAATGTATACACATGGAGCTGTTAATATTTTATATTGTTTAAAATAAGGCTTACAACTATCAGTAGTAGTATTAGTTTAAATAGTTATAGCTACATAAGCTATTATAATAGAAAAAGTAAAGAAACTCTTTAGCAAAGTTGGTTCTTTCTACCCTATATTGCGGAAACTCGCAAAATCACGTCAGATCTCCGTGACAAAATGGACGACGTCAACTTTGTTCCTAGTCTAGGGGTAATTATATTGGTTTATCTATACAACATTGATAGACCTAGATTGCGTTTATGCAGGTAATAGCTATGGAGTTAAAATATTTAGTAAATATACGCAAAGTCTCTGAAGATATAAAAATATGGCATAATAAGAAGAAATTCAAAATTGCAGAAATATTTAGCTAACTTTTTACATTACGCCGGATGCCTTGTAAATATTATTTCTTAACTACTTAATCATAGGTCTACCGCAAGATAACCAAAACAATAAAGCGAAAATCGCTCGCGTGCCAATGTCTCATACATGATCCTGAGTGTGACCTATTCCCTCTATTCGTTACACCGATACTATCTGTGCCACGCCGTTAGTGATTTGTTGAAGCGTTAATTATAGCTTAGCGGTGGATTAATGATGTTATACGGGATTTTTTATCTAAAATCTAGACATTTGTAAGGGGTGCAAGGGAGGACTGTAGCGTTATGAGCGTAAAACACGCCGATAATTGCCACCGGTTGCGAACTCCGGAAGCAGATGAAATATGTTCACGCACACCCCGATACGGACCCGTACGTCGGGGTTCCGGGGCTTTACGTGAAAGACCCTTAAATACGGTCTGTATATTATGTACCTATTCTTTGTGGTGGCGTCCTACTTTGCCTTAGTCGGTGTAACGAGGAAAATTTTTCACTGTTACATAGAGTGACGCGGTTTTCTTGGAGGTATTTTTTGGTAAAATGTTGCTTCGTGTGTTTTACAGGGTACAGCGTTAATGTTAGTAGAATGGTTGTGAAAATGTTAAGTAGGTATTTAGTGATAGGCGACAGTGTATCTTAAAAGGCGCTTTGGCTTATAGGTGGGTTGGATGTTCGTATACATACGAACACACTATACTTCACAACATACATTTGGATTATTTTTCTTCGCATTTCTTAAAGCAAGAGTTAATTTACTACCTCAAATGAACAGTATGGGGATTTATCTTTAGTAGTAAGGTGAACAGTAGTAGTACATATTATCTCTATAATTATTATGTATCTCGCTGAGATTCACCGGCTTTACCCGGACCTTTGAAAGGCTTGCATGCGGACATGGGTCCAACACGAAGAGGCCCTTTGCGAGAAATTAATGTAATTATTATTATTGTTATTATAAGCAATCTAGTATAAGCAGTATAGTATTATAATTAGTAAGGATGGGAAATACACCGCTGACATAGAGAGAAGAGTGAGTGCAGGGAACAGAGTGAATGGCGCGATGGGAAAGTTACTTGGGAGCCGGCACTTAAGCCAAAAGGCGCAGCTGGCCATACATAATGGAGTGCTTGTCCCAACGCTGTTATATGGCAGCGAGAGCTGGGTGTGCAAGAAGGAGAATGAAAGTAGGATAAATGCGGTGGAAATGCGAGCTCTGCGGAAGATGTGCGGAGTGAAGCTGACCGACCGTATTCACAACAGCGTAGTAAGAAAGCGAATAGGTATGAAAGATAGTATCGGTATAAAGATGAGAAAGGGTATGCTCCGTTAGTTCGGGCATATAGAAAGAATGTCCGAAGAAGAACTGATATACAATGCGAAAGTGGAAGGATGTAGGTGGCGGGGAAGACCTAGACTATCTTACCATGACCAAATAGACCGAGTCTTATCTGAAGGACAAGTCAGAAGTCTCCGTAACCGGAGAGCGTGTATGAGACGAACTATGAAAGTAGAGGAAGCCAGAGAGGTATATAAGGAATGAACCTGTTGGAACTGTACTCTCTGCCTACCCCGTAAGGGATCTGGTGTGATGATATAGATAGATTATTATAAGTCTATATTGTCCCACTGCAAGGCGAAGGCCTCTCCTCTCTTCTTCCACCTGTCCCGGTCCAGTCAAGCTGACGCCAGTCCTTATCGTAGGAGTCCAGCTCGTCTCATAACCTCTTTCTGGTCATATAATAAATATTCTTTCAAAATATCTAAACAAATTCAAATACGTTTTCGTACATACCTCTGTACCTAGATGTTTTCAAATTCTGATATCACAATATATAATCACGATTTGAATAATATCCCAAATTAAAGCAAGTTCCATAACCTTTCTCGTATAGATTACATCCGTGTTTATATGTTTATTAATACAAAATCAATTTTGATGTGTTTTCCACATGACCCAATATTTGCCTACGAGAAATTACTACGTGTGATTTGATATTAATTATTATAGTTTAATTATTATAGTTATTGCGAGCTACCTATCCCTTTATCAGTGTCTAAATTAGCGTTCAAATTCGACAGACAGAATTCGCACTGAGAGAAATAGTAATTGGATAGTAAAGTAATATTTGGATTAAAACATTTTTGGGACTTGGAAATTAAGAAATAGGTAATTAGAAAATTCACATAAATAAATTAGGGTACAAAGAAGACATTGCATCGTCGGTATGGAGGCTATTCGCCAGATGCGCGTAGTGATCACAAGGTCTTGAGTTCGAATCCTACGTCTGACAAAACGGAACTTTTCAATAGGAAAATTCCCAGTATCCATCCGAAGTCTGTTAATGTATCATGTAAAATAATGGCAATAGGCTTCCACCTTACTAAATTGGCACCTAACATTATCGGCGAAAAGTGGGTGTAAACAGTACACCTCTGCCACCCCCTCGTGGGGAAGACGGTATTTTTTAAGTATGTTATTGTAAATAGGACGACATGCCCTAAGTAAGCTTTCCCTGAAGATACTGTAGCAGCTTGATTGATTTCGTGGCGTGAATTGAGAAGACCACCCACAAGGTGCCACAAGTCATACTCGTGAACGGGTGCTGCTGGTGGGGACTGATCCGTTCTCTATCCTTTGACTTATCGAACATGTACCGTAGTACTGTTGAATTTTGTCTTGTTCGGCATCACACTGGAGTTATAACCAATTATTTTGTACGCACTCTTTACATATTTTATAGTAACCCTGTCTCTAACTATTATTATTATACTTTTTATTACATACTTTTATAAAGTCCCTATTTTGTAAATGATAGGATTATGTAGACACTGATTGATACCATGAATCTTTGTACACTTATGTTTAATCTATACTTAAGCACATCTATTTAGCTCATTCTCCACTGTTCTCCCATACCCCATGAATGCAATGTATACAAAAAGAATTGCAGAATTCTCATTTTTAAAAAGAGTAACCGTACAGTTTTTGCCCCTCTTCTGCACAGGGATGACTTTCCGAACGGGTGATAAAGTCTTAAGTAAACAATAATTTTCTGTTTTTGATTATTCATCAGTGCCTTTTGGTCTAAATTAATAAAAAACGTTTAATTTTGATGTTGAAGGTGGACGGAGGACCTGTTGAAGGTCCCGGGTAAAACTGGATGCATACAGTACAACGCTAGTCATCGTGGGAAAGACTTTTGTCCTGCAATAAACGTCTTCTAGCTGATAATATGTAGATCGATCTTAGAAACGATCATAAACCTATTCCTGTTTTATGACGTCACGGAAAAAAACGTGATGCTATAATTCTTTGTATCTTTACGAGTTCTCTACATTCAAGGAGACGCTTATACCTATGCGGGTCTCCTTTCGATCTCGGTCTCGAACCTATTGGGGCCTTTGTTAAAAAGGCGACAACCCGATATTTTGCGAACGCGGCCAATCATAGAAATCCACTAATCGTGCCCACCGCCAACTATGAACCTAAATCTCCTCCTCTCAGCCGCTATCGCCGTCCGTAGCATGTTCTCACTCACCATACCGATGCCCTTACATCCCTATTTTCGGATACAGATACCGCACATAGGATCAGACACCGACCTCTCCGGCGAGGTCGAAGAATCCCTCGCCCGCCAGCCGGAGCAGGGCACCACGGCGAGACAACTAGAATACGCTCTCCCCATAGCGACTGCCCAAGCCGAGGCCGTTCTTCCTTAAGGCACCCTTGAAGTAGTTGCCCCTTTGGCCTTCTTCAAGATTAAGCAGCGTTCGGCTCCATCAGCCTGAGATGAGTGGCCATTTGTGACATTTGATATTTAAGCGTATTCTTACTTTGGGAGGCATGTTGTTGATTCCGCTTGTAATTGAATTGTGTACTCATTAAGCTAAGGAGGAAGCTTTATAAGCGGCTTGATGACTTTAAATGTCTTGTCCACCTGCCTTTACAAGTGCGGGTGAACACAAACCTGCCTAGGCGAATCACTAAGACCGCATGGTGTTATAGGTTGTTATATTACATAGATTCAGAAAATTGCAAACTACCTTCTTAATAGTAATTTAAAACAATATTGTCGCTTACCATTTATCAAAGTAACAAAAACGACGCGAGAAGTCTTGAACTTCTTTGAATAAGTGACTGCTTACTGTTTACTTCGCGAAACTTGATAACAATGCTTTTAAGTGCCACCAACACCAGTGCAATTGCTAAAAAGCACGTTCGAAGGAGTTAGGTAAACAGCTCTAAGTAATCTTGCCGTTGAAACTGTGAAAGCATTTTGACTGCGTTTTATATTTAAGAATTGACACTTTTAATGTTGTTTTTGGTAACTTTTGGTATTGTAATTAAAGGACCTATGAAATTAGAAGATAAAAAATACAGAATTAAGTAGAATATTGGAGAGTAGGTAAACTTTTTGGTTCGTAATTTTTTATATATTGAAATAAGTATTTAAGAAAAAGTTTGACTGAACTGCTTTAATTCAATGATAGGTATTATCATCATCCTTCACAGGCCGTATTTACTTACTGTTAAGCAAAAACTTTCTGTCACAAATAAAGATAAGAAAGAATAGGTTACACCACATGGACCCATTGCGGATTAGTGGAGGCAGGTTTGCAGCCGCCTGCTGTTGGAACGCATCAAGCCGTCTCAAAGCTTCCAACTAGGCTCAATAGCTTTAAAATTAAGTAGGAATCACAACCAACGGCTTAACGCGTCGTCACGAAAGCACCATGAAAATGCCAAAAATGGTCACCCTTCCGTCCTAAGTGACCGAGCTAAATGGTGCCTGTTGATTGCTTCGATCACCGCAGTTTCACAGTTCTATGCGCGTTTCAATACTAGGTAGAACAAAGAAAAAAGATTGTAAAGAATAAAACAGCACAAAACGTATTTTCCACATAAGAAACAACAGGATCGCGTTGAAAATCAAGTCCCCACTTCTGATTACATCGTTCCGTCGCCGCCGACTCAGGCTTTATTCAACTTTTTCTCAACTAACGTTGTGAGAGTTCAAAAAAGCAATTTTGCGCTTCTACGTATCCATAGTTTATGGTAATACCGACCTATACCTTTGTTTAAAATTGTGCAATACTTGTTTCGTAACTACGCCTGCGGTTCCCAGGTACCTGTTTCAATGGCAGTAAGAGTAGCTTTTTGGTATCTTTGTTTGGTTAACGGATGTAGTTTAAAATGGTTGTTATATTTTACTGTAACTACCGAGAGTTGGTTACGATTTTTAAGTTTCTTTTAATGTCTTTAACTGGTTGAAATGGTCTTTGTGCAATAAAAAGTACATTAGAAAGTCATTGCTATGGAAATTTGAGACCAAGACGAGAGATATGTGGGCAGAAGGAAGGAATATACCTTTAGTCATTATTTCCTTATCCAGTTGTCTGTATGTCTCAGTATAATGACAATAGGTGGACCCCCAATTACTTTCGGCTCTAATATCATCAGTGATATATGGTGTACACAGTACATCTCTGCCACGCTCCACTTGGGGAAAATAGGGGTACACTATAGTATACTATGGGTGTCCACTAAATTGGTCTGAAAATACAAATAAGGTGGTCGAGGTAGGCATTAAAAGCGGTGTCGTGGAGACCTCGTCGCATATCTTCCTCAAAGGCCATATAGCTAGGGATTTATGAAAAGAAGAGGAGAAGACATTTGCCCAGCTGTGGGACCCAACAAGTTAGTTCAAAATGGAGTTTCTATAATCACCTGTCTTTAATACTTTCACAAAACAGACGCTAGCTTACAAAAAGAAGTGATTACGATCCAAACTTAGGTTAAATCTTTGTGTAACCCAAAATTTTTTGTTTCAGTATGTGTACATGAAAACAAACGCTCCCACGACCCAGGAATTTTGGCGTCGGCTACGGTTTTTAAATAAAGGAAGCACCTCCAATAAACATTTCATTAATTTCAAATCAACATTAATTTGCGTCTAAAATCAAGTGTGAATCATATGTGTGAAAGCCAAATGACGTTGTACCGAGGCGGGCAGATAGCCGCGGGCGCGGACGCCGAGTCGGTTCCGGCCGCGGCTTATCGTCGGCGATAACGCCACATACCCGCTGTACGGTTTAACCCACTTACCAGTGAGCATTGCTATGCGAGTATATTACTGTACAGCTAAGACTGTTGATCTGTGTCGTAAAATTCAGATGTTGGGCGCGTGTTTTTATTGTTACGCGTTTGATTTAGGAGATACGGGCTTAGGTTGGATTGATATATTATGCGAACGGTCTATAGTGGGTATATATTTGAGATTTAGAAAGATGGTGAATGGAATGGAATGAAGTGTGATGTTTATTTAATTAAAAGCAAGTAAAAGTATGTACTTTTGTCAAGGAAAACCTGTAAGTTTATATATGCGGCATTGGCTTAATTTAGTGGTTAGACGTGTTATCATAGCAGTGCACTTTCAGGATCAGACACCGACCTCGCCAGCGAGGTCGAAGAATCCCTTGTGCACCGGCCGGTGCAGAGCACTACGGCGAGACACCTAGTATGCCATATGCTCTTCCCCATAGCGACTGCCCCAGCCGACGCCGTTCCTCCTTGAGGCGCCCTTGAGCCACTTTGTTGTTGTTGCCACCTTGCCCTTCTGGCTCAAGCCTAGTGGTTGTATGCTCGCCCTCTTGGCCGGTGAAGCTGTAAAGGCCCCGCGGCCAACAGCGTAGATCATTCACACACACACACACACACAAAAATAACAGTGCACTGGATTATGTAGTCACAAATTCGATCACCGCATGAATATCTTAAAGTGGACCAAAAAAAATTGTTTCCGATTGGGTGTTTATGTACCCAATTTGTGCTAAACCACAGTACCAATTCCTAGTGTGGGGCGACGTGTTATTTAAAAACAGCTTCGAAGTAAAATGAAAGATATAGAATGTTTTTAATGGTTACATAAAACTGAAAGCGACTATGTCTGACCAAAAGATATTCTGTCTAAAAATCCGATAATGTCTAATATGATATAGACCTGAATATTTTATTTCAATTTCAGTAATCATTATTTAATTTTGATAAACCATGAGTCTGCAATATTCAAACTACACAGGCGGCCACTTCGCTTCTATTTACACAGAAAGAACACAGCCTCCCCTCGGCACGAGTAGCCTTATCTACTAATCTTGTTAAAGAACATTGATCCTCTTTTTATAAGGCGATCGAGTAGAAACCGAGATAACTACGCTTATTTCCCAAATTAGTTTCGAACTACGGCGTTATCGAAACTTGTACACGGCTCGATTGGCCCAATCTGCGTAATATTACACAAGTTCTTGATTAAATTTAATAAAACCAAGACGGCTACCTAATTGCGCGGGAGAAGTTTCGCTAACGACCGTTCGATTCGTACTGTTCCGGCTAGATCCAATCGATCTGTCGGTATCTGCGTCACGGAATTTCCTTGAAAGATCCGCGGGGCTGTAATGAGTCTTCATTTGCTGTAGAATCTGTCTCCCCTGCTTAGGAATATAGTCGTGACGGTGATTCTTTAAGCCGCTTATGGCATCACATCAAAAATAGTCGTGCATAAGTTTTTTTTTTCTTTGAAGGTTCTTTATTTAGATTTTGACATCTCTCATGTTTTCTTTTCCTTTGCGGGATACTAGTACTCTGAGACTACAAATTAGGTTAGATCTTAGTAAAATGAAATTCTTCTTAAATTTTAAGAAATGTGTTATAATCGCCGTAAGTATATAAATTTAAAGTAGACTGTTATCTCTAATTTGGAAACACACTGCGGGTAAAGGTACCCTACCCTAGATAATATTGTACGTCGAATGCCTGTTACGGAATTTGGCCCCTGTTACAAATTTATGTTTATTTAATAATGGTTAGGGTATTTACTTATAATGCTAATTACAACTTTTTACATACATACAAATCCAAAACAGGTTGGAAAATATAAAAATGAAATTACCAACTTCACGTGTCTAATTAAACACGACAAAAGACAGTGTAACAAACAGATCATGTCAAATTATAATTCAAGGTGCGTTGCTGCGACCGAATCATTTGTAAACTCGAGATGAGAGCCTAGGGCCTGCCTCCTAATGAGATTTATAAGCGCGGTTGATTCCGCCAAGCGATTACAGTCAATTGTTAGATTTGATTTTCTTAAGATAGGCGTCGAGATAGCGCCTGAAATTGCACGCCAACTGTGTGGAATTTAATTGAAAACCGATACTTGAGATAGCACGCTAATGATGATTGGGAACTGATAAGTTAAAAGATTATAATTTATGATCGCATTAATTTTGATTAGTTTTCAGGAGAATTATGTTTTATGGAGTGTGCAGGGCCCCTACAAGATGGACCGATGACCTGGTGAAGGTCACGGGTAAACCGTGGATGCATACAGCACAGAACCGGCCGTTATGGCGGTCTTTGGGGAGGTCTTTCAGCTGAAAACAGATGGATAGCAATGTTTTTATGTCTGTCGTATTGACTGCTTCGGTGCATATGTTCTGCTTGAAAATCGGTTTTAGAAAAAATATGTTTTGATGAGCAATTTAGTACTACGTACGGCTCCACTCATTCACAGCAGTATTTGCAAGAAGAACTTGGGATAGACATGTAAACTGTTCTAACGTCGTACATCTGTAGAACTCTTTTAACATTAACTCAATTCGGTTTAAAAAAACACTAATATCTTTGTAAGAGCGTATAGTCAAGAATCTCCGTAACCGGCGAGCGTGTATCAGACGAACTATGAGAGCGGAGGAAGCCAGAGAGGTCTGTAAGGAAAGGACCTGTTGGAACTTTGTGCTCTCTGTCTACTACTGTCTGTCTTCAACTTCAAGAAAGTACAAACGATATGTAAACTAACCTCTTCAAACATCACACACAATTACAACGGCGACATTCTTATCCTCTCATAATACCCAAAATATATGGAGCAACGAAATTAATTTCCGACAGAAACCCAACAATATTTGAACCGAATAACATCAATATTAATCGTAACATAGTTAGTTTAAACGATAACAGTGTTACAGATAACGGTGGCGCGTTAACGGCAGTTCAAAACATAGCGTGTTGCACATTACCTCGTTAACTCGAGTCGGAACTTAACATCGCTGCGGTTGGCGCTTATTAAACTTTGTTTCACCTTGAATTGTTTAGATTTTGTGCATCTTGCAGTCGTGTTGTATGTTGTATGCAACGGGATTTGGGAACGATTAGTATTCCACTTGATTGTGTTCCGAGAGTAACACTTTTGTCGGTGTAGTTGAAGTGTGCAATTTTCTTTAATCGTTTATTTATCAAAAGGCAAGCTCCCTTGCGAGATAAGCAGATAGTATAGGCCTATGCCTATACTACTATTTAGTGTACTTTAATCTACTTTACACTGCAGTAGGCAGAGATATATTTATATTTATTTCAAGCAGACTTTTTAAGCTCTTTATATGATAGTCTCTTTGAGTTGTCCCTTAAAGTTGTCTTGTACATTACCTCGTTAACTCGAGTCAGAATTAAACATCGCTGCTGGTTGGCGCTTATTAAACTTTGTTTGATCTTGAATGGTTTAAATTTTGTGCATCTTGCGGTTGTGTTGTATGTTGTATGCAACGGTATTTGGGAACGATTAGTATTCCGCTTGATTCTGTTCTTAGTGTAATACTTTTGTCGGTGTAGTAGGTGTGTAGCTTTCTTTATTCATATTTTCTACAGAAGTCTCTAAGCTCTTTTAACTAGTCACGTTCAAAAACAACCTCGAGTCTAACTTTTTCTATCTGGGGTGGAAGAAACCACTAGACCTATTTTTCTACTGTTTTTCGTGCCCTTAATATCTACTAGTCTAATGAGCATTTGTTTGAAGAAATTGATTTAATAATGTGGATTATCGGTTTTCTTTGGACTCGCTCTTAGTTTTCCAGTTCGTTATAAGATAAAATCATCCGAATTAGTTAATTTCTATGATCGAGAATACATTGGATAATCATATTGGTGGAAAATGAACCGTAGACATAGAATATAATTTGAGTTCAATATTGTTACTATAGCTAAGTATAAACCATTTGACGTCATCGTAACATTTTCAAGAAAGCGTGCTATTCATCTTTATGTAATTTAAACGTCTAGAGTAAAAAAGATGGCATATCAATTCAATAACGTCACGCTAATGTCAATCTATTCGTGCTAAGCCCTCAGGTACTCAATAAAATCTTCCTTCGCAATGTATTAAAAACAACATAGTCGCCCATTCCATAAGAAATATTATTAAAACCAGAACTATCCCTATAAAATCAAGCAGAATATGCACAATTGAATGGCTGAACAAGCAATAACAAACCAGAGCAAATAAAGCGTTTTTAATCAATTACCGCTATGAAACAGTACGATGGCGAAATACTTCCCACGTCGGCAAAAGTAAAAATGGGGAATAAAACGTGTATTAATTTAATCGAAACTCCTCTTCATTAGTCGGAGCCGTACGGTCGAGTGGGCAAACAAATAAAAATGTTTGATCCCCGGTTATGCAGTCGGAGCGGGCGAATCATTACAAAAGGATGGCAGTGCCATCTGTTATCGTTTGCGGGAAGAAACTACAATGTATTGCACATCGTATGATTTGTTTTTTTTATTTGAGCGTGTTTTAGGTGGTAAGATCGAATAGTTCTGGGAAAGACAGATTTATTTATGAGTAGCTTCTGCCCGCGAAGTCGTCTGCGTTGAAATGAACCTAAATTTTTTCTGGGATAAAAAGTATCCTATGTGTTAATCCAGGTAATAAACTAACTGTGTGCCAAATGTCATCAAAATCCGTTAAGCCGTTTTTGCTTGATTGAGTAACAAACATCCTAACATCTAAACATACAAACTTTCACATTTATAATACTAGTAGGATGAAGGTCTTTATTTTTTGTTTTCGATTTGCGCTACCTTACTTATTGACTGCAATTGCCTTTACAGGTATACTGGTTAATACCTGCTCTTCTATTTTTCGAACTATTATAACGATATTTAACTTTAGGCACGGATGTAAAAATTATGTTATACCCAAAGTAAGTACTCAAGTACAAACAAGCACATAAGGTGTTACCCAATTCGTTCCAAGACTTTCGTGGATGCATATAAAATGCTCTTTTAAAGGGCCTACACCAATTCCTCTAAATGCTTACACTAAGCTACACTCGGTCCGGGTGGTAGAGTATAACCTAATCTATTTCATTCCGATTTGTTAGAGAACTAGAATTTGGGCAAAGGCCCAGCAATAAAAGTGTATAGGCTGATTTGTTTTATTATCATAAAGTTAATAAAAATAATAATATTTCAACACTTTCTAATAAAATCTTGCCTACGTCATCCGAAAACCTAGGTATTCAGGTGTTGCCACTAGCTGTTAAATGCAAATGGATTCAGAGATTTCATCTAAAAGTATTTGACCAAGTACAGTAAAATTGAGCGGGTTTTCACAGCTCAACATTTTTGGTGTACAAAGGTAAAATCTCATAAAGTGGAATTGGGTAATGGTACGCGATTGAATTGATAAAAATATGTTTTTGTCGACTGACTAATTTTCAAGTGCTCGTGATTTTTAGTTACCGATCAAAAGAGGTAAAAATACAAAAGAATGACCTTTATTTCCCAAGCAGGGGTGGCAAAAGTGTACTATGTACGTCCACATCTTGCCGACGATGTTCCATTGCAAAAGGAAGCGAGTCGATCCCATAAACATCAACAATCAATCAAAAATGTCTCAAAAATTAGTAAACACCTGAGTAACCGGTTTTTCCTATAACCGTCCTTGTAAGCACAACTATCTATCGACACCTGTCTTAGAAAAATAATATGTTTAAAATGCTTGTGTCTCGTTTCTTTTGTTCTTTCTCTATTTCTGTATCTTTTTGTCAAAACTTGTAATTAACCTTCTGTATCTATTGTTTTTATATTTAAATGTATTAGCTGTAAGTTTTCGAAACCAATAAAATAAAATACCGAGCACAATTCTAAATTCTGGACAAACTAGATTTTTTTTCTTAAGGATACAACTTAACTAACCAATAGTTGCTAGCAGAATACCTATTGCCACTGTTTTATCCTGTGAATGTTACAAGACATCTATTTGAGTGAAAAGTATTTTGACACTAAATTTTTTACATTTAATTGTGATAGGTATTGCCAATTATCAACTGAGCTTATTTGAGTTATTTCAGCAAATTGTAGACAACCGAAAGATGAGATTATTAAATTTTCATTACAAATATCTCTGACCATTTCTTCGAGTATATCATCATGAAAAAGACACCATATGTATGTAAATATATACCAATATTTAGAAAAAAAAATACACCTACGCTAAAAATATATAACCTCGGTGTTCTACAATTTTAGGTAGCCGTGACTAGTAAGAATAATAAAATACCATATCTTAAAATAAAAACTTTTTATAGTAAACGTTTTGAGATAAACTAGATACCGTTAGTAATGGATGATGAGAACTTATTCTGTCTATTGCGTATTTTTAAGTTGTTCACAGAAAAAGTGTACCTATCTTTGTACAGTGGGAGATGAAAATTTGGTAGTAAATGAGGTAAGTTGAATAAGACTACGAAAGAATCGTGTTAGATTTCAGAAGCATTCCATTTTTTAAAAGGGGTAGCATTTTGTAGTTTTCCAATTATATTGTGCCGTGTAATAGCCACTCAATGGTTTTTATTGTGGTGTTTTACAAAATAAAACATTCTTTTTTTAATGTACAAAATTGCGTGGAATATACGTGAATACAAACAACACATAAACTGCTAAAAGCATAACTCTTTGGTTTGGCTTTGCAATAGTCAATTAAAAAGAGCGGAGTTATGGCCACGACATTTGCCAGTAACAAAAACACATTTAAGTAAGTAACGTCTTCATAACAATACTAATTAAATGCATTTAAAAAAAACAATTTTTCTCTTATACAAAGCCCAAAATTTTTTATAGGGCTGCGCGTCTTATTAGCTGGCCGGTAGATACTTCTGGTGTTCCAGATTTTTACCATAGCTATGATATTCGGATCAGTTATGGGGATGACTTATTGAAGTGTTCTTTTTTATTACTAGTGAATAGTAGGCATTGGATACATCACCTGGGATTTCGCTTCAGGACGACTAAAATTACACCACGTATAAACGGTTACAGTGGCAAAGGAAATCGACATGAAGAAAGGTATTGTGATAATGTAACTTAAGTTTAAATTCTCTCACTGCCCATTTCTATGTTCACTTCCCTACATACTACCGAGTAAGTTGGCTGAATATAAATCGGAGATCGCACAACGAACACTTTATGAATTATGTTTTATGTAAATCTAATACAAATAAAAGTCTATTCTATACACTGGGTCACTTCATTTTACGTTGACTAATTTCTTTTATATTTATATTTGGTATTTTTACATATGCAAATGAACTAAAGTAAATATTATAAGGAGCTTAATTATGCTAGTAACCTTATGAGGATTTTTAATTAAGTTTTTGTAAAGAAAATTAACGAATTTATCATGATATAAGACACCTTGATGTATTGCGTCAATTCAAAGAAAAAACAGCGATACGTAGTTTACTATAATTTAAACTATAACTAAAATATTTTCATCATCATCATCTCAGCACTTATATATACTTATCCACTATACTTACCCACTGCTCAACAAAGGCCTTCCCAATTGCTTTCCAGCTAACCGGTCCGATGCCATCTGCATCCAACGACTTCCTGCGATTTTCACAAGATCGTCGGACCATCTGGCAGGCGGTCGTCCTACGCTACGCTTGCCAATACGTGGTCTCCACTTTAGAATATTTCTGTCCCAACGCCTGCCCAATCTTCGCGCTATGTGGCCCGCACTTCAGCCTGCTAATCCTGAGGGCTATGTCGGTGACCTTGGTTCTTACGAATCTCCTCATACCTGATTCGATTACATAGAGAAACGCTGAGGATAGCTCTTGTCATAGCTCGCTGAGCAACTCTGAGCTTTTTTATGAGACCTATTGTAAGAGACCAAGTGTCTGATCCGTCAAATATTTTATTTTGTATAAATTCTGCAAAATGGCAATTTGTATGTGCCCACATACAAATTGTTGTTTATCTATCTTACTAATCTACCATAAGATCAGAACGCAGCCTATACTGAGAAGCTCCGGCGAGAAACTCAACGGGTCTGTCTTTTGTATCTAGTTCTCTTTTCTATTTATTTATTTCATCATTTGTGTCAATCTTCAGACACCAAAACCCCTACGATTTGCATCTATTTCGATCGTATCTCACAATACTTTCGCGCTAATAAGCCGTGGCGCACGTCGGCAGCTCTCGAGCCGACTCGAGTGGCCCAGAGCATTCGTTAGCGGCCGCGCGACGAACTCACTCCTCTGTCCCACTCCGTCCCACTTCTAGCCTCTTTTCATTAGGAAGTAATTCGGAGTACCCGCCACTCTTCCGCTTCATTCCTCCACGTTTGTGTGTGAAGAGTACTCGTGGCCTCCCTGAATCAGGTGACGCTTTTGTGACTAGATTAAAGAGAACATGCTTTCTTAGGGATGTGGCTCCGAGGTATTCTTCGTACGCTATATTTGGAATTAAGGTCTTGGTTAAGCGGGAATTGTGGTGGAAAATATGCGAAGGAACGTTTTGATGTGAGTTACATTGTGTTTTACACGTGTATGCTTAATGATACGCGAGATGTAAGAACACTTTCAGAAATTATGACGCTGGAAATAATAGGAGCGATGTTCACTGAGTGTAGGTTTGGGATGTTGTTGGTGCATTTAAATGGACGATTTAGCGCAGTGGTTAAGAGCTTAAGCTGCTCCACCCACTGTATTGAATAGTCGCTGGTTGGATTTCCGCACGGGACAAATCTTTGTGTGTCCCACAATTATTTGGTCTGGGTATTTGTGTACGTGAATTTTCATGTTTGTAAACGCACCCACGACGCAGGAATAAATGCTTGCGTGGGGCTATGTTTTGTTTAAATGAAAAAAAATAAAAAATATCTGGCAGTATATTTTAACTTAATTTGAGTACATAGTTACAGAAAGCGAAAAGAAACATTGTTACACCTATGATCTCCAAGGAGGTATTTTGGGTGACGATGTAAGGTCGCAATTTTATAAGGGGTGAAATTATTGTCATCATACTGAGCCGAATTCTAGACTATGAACTGACAGAGATAGAAAAAACAGTGACAACTTAGGATTCAAAACCAGGACCTCGCGATTGACTGTTACATCATGCGCGAGAAGACAATTGACTATTATGCGTCCATATGCGTCATTATAATAAAAAAATATTCTAATTAATACTTATTAATCCGTCAAACGCACAAAAATCGAGTAGTAGGCAACTAACAATTAATAAAAAAAAAGTATATTCAAACATTTTTCGTATTTCAACGTTATAAACGGCAGCCAGTTCAAAATTCCGTAGTGGCTATGAAAAACTCAAACTCGGACGCATAGGCTTAAATCACAAAGCTCAGCACAGCGGCTTAAAGCACAAATCATTGGCGAAATGACGCGATGAAAAATTGTGGGAACTGACCACTTGTGCATGTTAATGAATACTTGTAGGAAATGTACTGGGCCTGTACTGTACCCAAGTGATACAAAGTTGAAAGAAAATGAATATATGTGCGGGTATGACATTAACTAAGAAAAGTCACGTAAAGGAACATAACACTTGCCACTTGGCTAAGCCCTCTCTCCATGTTAGGTTACTATTAGTCAGATTACTAAAATGATTGGTTGCAATTAGTATATCCGAGGTCGCTTTAACTAATAAAAGTATTAAGTAGTATCAAGGTAGTGAATACCTCGGTTAAACTATACTAAAATGATAGTGAATACCTCGGTTAAACTATATGACAATATAAATATACTTAAATGAGGCTCGCAACTGGAATAATTCCAAATATGATTTCATATAATAAATTCGCAAACTAGAAGTTAGAGATGTGACAATATGGTCTTTTATTTTGAGTTCGTGGTCGAATAAAATATTTCAATTTGTACCATTTTCCTATAACATCAGCATGTTTGTGGCAAAAAGAAAATTGTCCTTACTAATATCCTAACGCTTTCCATGTCAACTTTTTGAAATTATTTTAGTTGAACAAATTAGAACACTATTTGAGCGTAAACTTATATTTTACGCTCAAATATTGTCATCCTTAAGTCAGTTGATACAAAAAAGTGACTGAAGAGAAGATCATTTAATCTTTTGAGACAATGATATACAGATTATATTTTATAGGGTTTAAAAGAACATACAAGGTGTAGGTACTTGTGACCAAGACAACTTGAAGTATCTCTCCGCCTTAATGGCGTGCGAAAGCAATTTGGTAATGCACTTGTACGTACATCACGCGAATACTTTAGGATGCTTCACTCGTTTGAGATATTCACTTACTGAAATACAAATAGGTACCTATTTTTCTGGATTTCACCTTTATGTTTATGTTTCCAACGTTTTGAGAGCTTTACAACACCTCTGGTTTATAGGCCTGAGGTGTTTAACGTCCATAAATGAATTAATTATTCGGAAGAAACTTTATATTTCTTACTTATATTTATTTCACCTATTTTACTAAGCTTACGTTGTCTTGAGTTAAAATGAAAAAGATTTTCATGTGTAGCGGTCGTGTAAATCAAAGAAGCCAGTAATACTCATGTAAATAGATGTTTTTCAGCAGTATAAAATATAAGTATAGTATTACAAAGTTAAACTAACTGAAAAGTGTTCAAATTTTCTGGTAAGCTTTTTTTATTAAGCGTTAAAAATTAAAAGCAGCGTAATACCAAAGGTAGGAAATAAAATCAATTAATACTAGAATCTAGTATTGTTTTATTTCATTCAGTAGTTCGCCATTCCACGGTATACCAGGTAGAATGTAGGCAAACCAACTGTCTAGACCAGACAAGGTTACGTAAAAATGTATTCGTCGTAAATGTAGCGCTCCACACGGTCCATTTACTTAGCTATTATCCGTCTAGAAAATTGAACGCTGGACTTTGTTCCCGAGCCTAATCGCAAAGGCTACACATGAGGGAAAACTTAATCCCAACAATTACACTAATGATTACATAACGTTGGGGACACAAAATATAAACAAAAGCATCTAGCCGGCAGCCGTTTACCTAGAGGACTACTATTAAGTAGGGTCGGTTCACTTAAAACGACCCGCGGGACTTGAAACCCCGATTTACTGGACATAGAATGAGCAATAAAAATATAATTACATTGTTTTATTTCGAATTAACGAATATCCAACGGAAAAAACGCCGAGTAAATTATGTATTTAGAACACTAAATTAGAATTGTGAGAGCATTATAACAAAATAGGGTATTATTTAAAACACTTCGGTGGCGCGACACTTTTGGGGTTATTCGATTTATTTTGGTACTGATAACGGCTTTGTAATTAACTTGAACGCATGTTTTGCTTTATTAGTTATATTTGGACTACCTTCAAGGCAAATTGTTGCTTAGTTAATAGTACTGCGTTTGTGAAACGATCACACATCCATTTTGTACCGTATTATGTCATGTTACGGTTTATAACGGAATAGGTGATATTTTTCACTAAAGTAATATTATAAGATAAACGGCGAAATGCATTTTTTTTTCTAATCAATTTTTTTAGTGTTCTAACCTCTTATTCAGATATATTAAAACGTCAGAATATGAAAACATCATGATATATATTTCTATGAAAATGGTAACAATATGAATTTATTACGCATCGAAAACTGAATTCTTGGAAAGTATACCCCATATTTTACCTCGGAATTTCTATTATAAACGGCGAAGTATTTGTTCGAATTCTTTACGCATATTGGTATTTCCGTGCAAGTGACTGTCAAGGCAGAAGGTAGGGCGACCTAATAAATACAAAGCCGTGCATAAAACCAGCTGGAAATTTACGCAAAAAGCGTATCGTGGGATCAATCGACGTTTATCGGCGGACGAAATCTGTAGCGCGTGTGTAGCGCACGTAGTCCGCGTACTATCGCGCCCGGCCATCGCGGAGCGAAGCGATATTAGTACCATTCGTCTTTGTCGTACCGTTACCTAATTTGAATAATCGTTGGTGAGAATGCAGAGTGATTTGCCGGCGCACGGATCCAACAAGACTTTAAACGCAACTAATGCTTTTAAAATTCGTACACGTTTTTATCTCCACTGCGAAAACAACAGCTATTAATTTTAACTCCACATTAAAAGGTACACCGAGTAAAAATTAAAAAAAGATAACTAAATAACACAAAGGGCGAAGAAAATAATTGCCAAGTGAGAATTTTCTCATTACGCCACAAATCAAGTGTTAAAACAAATATTTAAAAAGAGAAAGGAATTCACAGACTACAAAATGCTCCTCATCCCTGGCTACTGGCGAATGCGAAATCCGATTTAATTTATTTTTATCGCGGGGCTTTATAATTTCATTTTCGCACTTTCCATTTCGAGAGAACGCCCGCGCCGCGGACTGCCGCTCTATCCGAATGAGATCTCCACGAAATCAGGTACAAAAGAACGATAATGAACGCTCACTGCTTGCTACGTAATCTAAATTATTATACGAGTCGAAATTCTTACTTGGCAACGAAAGAAATCTACTTTATCTCGGGCACCGGGAGATGTTTAATAAAATTAAAATGTAGGAATAGGCCCTTTTCGATGTTTACGGTGGCTCTGTAATAGTACTTCGATCGTAATTTTTCTCTTGATTGAACTTTAATCGTCACTGTCGGAGAGTACACGCTAAATGAAAAAACGAGAAAGTTTACTTCATGTATTCACAATTTACGAGTAAATAAACTCAGTACGGAAACTTCCCAAGACAATTGTTCAAGAAGTTCTGACGTAAGATCACTAAAATCACTTAGAGTTGAAACATTAAAGTAGGTTGAATGCTTTAAGCTGCGTTTATTTTGTAGGTTAGGCTATGGATATGTGAGTACAATTGAGATATAAAAAAAACACCGTCACGCCTATTTTCCCCAGAGAGGGTGGCAGAGGTGTACTAAGTACACCCACGTTTCGCCGACGATGTTAGGTCCCATGTAATAGGGGGCGAGCCTATTGCCATATACCGGGCACAATTCCAGACTTCGGACTTATACTGGGAATTTTTCGTTAGAAAAACTACATTTGTCCGACCTAGGATTTGAACCCAGGACCTCGTGATCACAAAGCGATGCGCTTTGCCACCAGACCAATGAAACAGTCGATTGAGACATAAATAGTGCGACGTGTCTGATTGAGTTAGAAAAACGTTGTCTAGAGACACGGCAACTGTCTATAAGAATCGCGTCACGTCAGTACGGGAATCCGACAGGAAGGCTCGAGAAACTTCGTGGTCGAGCTCAAAATAAATGCAGACGATACAAAGCAGTGGTCCGCCGCCGCGGCGCCACCCGTCGATCTCTCTCGCCTGCTGCACTGACTATTTTCCGACTTCCTTTTTCCTGTCAGCCTGACTTATATTAACTTCATAACTTGTTAAACACAGCTTATAGAAATATGAGATAAGTAAGAGCCCTGGAGAGATTTGGAAGAAATGTTTCAGACGAGCGGTACCTACATTACGGGCCCGGAGACTCACTTAGGTTTTTTCGTCGTCGGCTACGTATCGTATTACCGAGGGCAAAAATGTTAGATATTTTATTTAATAAGAAAGGTCGCAGGCATAATAGTAGATGATGTCTGAGCTGTTTTATAAAGTATAATCCGAATAGAGTAGACATCTCCCGAAATGATCGTTACGGTAATCACGAATTGTCACACCAGTGAACTGGGATGTAATTAGGCAAATGCACCATGTAACGTCGAGTCGGCTGGCGAGGCCCGCCGAGCTCTCTCCGCCTTATTGTTCACCGTAATTATTATATAACCGTACTTATACTACACAGTTAAAATTTAAGCGTTTCTAAAATTGTACGGAAGATTGTACGGTACTCTATTTCATCTCGACGGAGCGTGGCGCGCGCCCTAAAAGGTTGTTCTTAAAATCAGAAGTAAATGTTATGACCGGATATAAATATTAAGAGAATTTGAGGGGAAAATACTCTTGTTAATATCAGTAGGAGCGGCCGTAAAACCTAGGTAGAACATGGACCCATTAGAAAATGAAAACCGACGCCGGGTACCAAACGGAGTGAATTAAGTATTGTCAAGGTGGTGGAATATGAAAAAGCAACATTCTATTAAGACGAATCCGACAGAAAGGTTAAAATGTTCCCGGCGAGTTCAGCGCGGCCGGAGTTTATAAAGCACCTTATTCGAAATAACAACGCGAACCGCCGCGGATGTCTAACTTAAATAAGATTTAATATTCCTATCCGGCAGGAAAGTTGTTGAAGGAGCGTGTGTAATCAAAATCTGCACCGGCGAACTTTCCGCAGAAATCTCCGAGCAATTGCAGAACCGGCTCGTCGGTAAAAAACTGAAATGAACTTGTCACTTAAAACTAATTTAGTTCCAAACTTTGGTATTAGAATAGTTTTTTTCTGATGTTTCGCGTTTTTTACATCCTAACTTTTGCACAGTTTAAAATCAATTTCATGCAACTCGCCAAAAGGGCAAGTTGCGAGGTGTTTACTTCGGACGCCGACTGCGGCTTGATGTGAACGAAAACTTAAACCACTCCACGCTTGCTACAAGGGGAATTTTCTTTTCGAAATTAACCAACTTTTGGAAAAATATTTGAAAACAGGTTTTCTCTACAAAAAAACGAGTCTACCCCCACGAAATCATTTTACAGTACAAGAAGGATATTAACAACAAAACGTTTTTTTCAAAAAGGTGAATTTTTCGTTTTGTCCTATTTTCATTTAAACAAGTTTGTGTTGAGCGACGAATCTTCCCTATATTTTTGTTTACGCATCTCCCCCTATTTTCTCGTGGTGTTGTTTTTTCCTTATTATGTACTTACATTTTATTTTATAAACAGTAGTAAGTGTATAAAATCTGTAGAACTGTAATTGTTCTGGATCAATTTATTATTCGAAGGCTATCGTGATTAGTGTGCGGCGATAGAGTCAGAAGAAGTGTTTTGTAAGCAAAATCTTCAGAAGATAGAAAAACCTTTAAACGTGACTAAGTACATTTGCGACAGAGTGAGCGGAGTGGCCCTTGTCCTTCAAGAACGCAATTAGTGATGTTTTTGCGCCACTTGAATACTGTGAGTAATAATTGTGCTTGGCTGGGCGCTGGGCACTGGGTGCTTCGCCTGTGGTTGTTTACGCGAGCAACAAACGCAGATTTATGGCTCGACCACTGCCTACTACATTTAGCTACATAAAATCACAATTACGATAGCGTTTAATATTAATTTCAGGTGATTTGGCATGCGTATCGCGACAGGCATAAAGATATTCTAGGTTTTCAATTATAAATTGTTTGAGCACAAATTGTACAATTCATAAGTGGGGTTTGTGAACTGTAAACTTTTTGAGTTCTTAGATTTACGCGAATATTACACATGAAATAAAACTATTTTACGGATTTTATCGCGGACCAACAACAACAAAAATAATTAAGAAGTTTGAGGGTACCTCGGAACAACTATGCCTATTGGACGTCTAACACCTCAGTACCTCCCGTGACCATGGGTGCTGCAAAGCACTCGAAACGTCGGGAACTAAAAATAAAAAAATAAACCGCGATAAAATCCGTAAAATAGTTTTATTTCATGTGTAAACTTTTTTAAAATAATAATATGTGATTTATGAGATTTTAAGCGGTGGTTGGTTTTGTCGAAGGCGAGCTGAAATACACAGTTTAACAACACTTAGAACTTATTGTTGTATTTATATACATTTTTGTGCCAAATATTGATTCACATATTTTGTACGTAGCACAGCCTCCGCTTAATATAAACAAACATGTAAAAGCAAACAACCAAAGTCAGGTCAACGTATGTACTATGTGATGCAAATGTGTAGGCGTGGCATAAGAAACTTGGCAACGAGCGCGCGGCCGCGATCCCGCAAATCTGCGCGCCGCGCTTATCAGTTGTGATTCATACTTAATGTCGTACACACGACATTGTAGCCGCCACCTACCTAACTACCCGCACACAATGTATCCGCAAACATTACAACACGTGCCGACGTTACACAGTAACTCCACCCCGCCAGACTCCATTTTATTTCGTGGATAAGGACGATCATACGTCCCAGGGATTCACTGACGCTTTGTCGACGTCGAAAAGAATGGATCGTGATGAGAAATGTTCTGGAATAATTTATCTTCGGTTCAGTTCAGAGAACATAGCTCGTCTCCTGAAGCGTCCGGATGACGGCTTATTTCTAATTCAGGGTTTTCGAACAGATAAAGCACTGCGGCCGAATAACTGAATAAAAACGATGACGCGCAAAGTTGCATGGAGGCGAGCCAAAATATCGGCGTCCGATAGGAAACAATACCTGCAGCGGCTACGAACCGACGGGACGCGGCGCGATAACCACGTTTTTTCACTTGCAGTTTGTTACATAAATACAGATATCGGCGCACGTGCCGTTTATTGCTAAAGATGTTGAGGGAGACACAAAGCGCCCCAGATTTATTGCTTCGCCGTAAACGCGCAAGAGGAACTTTGTACTCTCCCGCTCGACGAATCGCAATATTTAACGTTCAACTATTTCCATCAATTTGTTCTATCAAGAAAGGAAAAACTTAAATTGGAGCGATTAAAGCGCGCGGGCTCGTGATTGATTCCTCGGCGGAGGCGCCCGCGCTGCCCTTCCCGGCCGACCATTGTGCCCCCAGATTTATATCTGTTTCACCGTTTTTATTGCGTACTCGGAACTTATAACGAAATAGTTACGGCTGTTAAAAGGTTTTATTGGTTAACCTTCGGCGTGTGCGGTCATAAAATCGATTCGTAACCAAAGAAGCGTACGCATACCGCGTAGATTTATAACTGTATCACGTGAAAAAGAAACAAATTTGCCCTGCAGAAGGATATAAAACGGGAGATATAGCACGAATTTATCGGTAAATTGTGGAAATCTCAGTATAATAAAATATCTTCTATTGAATATTGTATGAAAAGAGTTTTACGGGTCTTACTCATTTCACTCCATTTTACTACCTACCTTTTTATGCAGGGCCCCTGTATCTCGGAATACAAAATAGTGTTTATGGTCGATGTAAATCGGGTTATTAGCAGTGTCATTCGAGTTCGTTTCTTACCTGTTATAAAGGGTTAGACGCAGGCGCGGAGTGGAGTGGTGGAAACTCCACAGACTGCAATTAAAATTGTTAATATCGTGGTGATCAGATTAAGAGCGCGCGATCGCGGCCTCCCCTCTAGCCTACGAGTGAATTCCCGTAATTTATCGCCCGCGCTGAAGCCCCGCTAAAACTTTACGCACTTAATAAACTCTGAGACGAATTAAAATTCCGTCGGTTTAGTAATAATCATGTCGGAACGCCGTTAACTCTTTCATCCGATGGCGAGTTATTAATACAAGACTAGCCTCGGTCGCTGTGAATTGTGTACAAAAATAATGATGGCGGACAGCGGCTAATCTGAGAGGACAAGTTAATAGGCAGATAAGTACAGGTTTATTTCACTTACTCCGTTGGCTCAGCGACGAAAAGTTAATTTTAGCCTTCTAAACAAGATTCCGCCACTTCTTGATATACGCATTTTATAGCTCTCTCAATCTCTTTTTCGCGGCAAAGTAACATTAGAGTAATTTTATTAAAGAAATTGTGGTGACCTACCAGATTTCTTGCTAGGTTTATTTTATATCTATCTATCTTCAGCCGAACGATGATGTCGATAATGTTAGATTCCATGACATAGGGGTAAACATACTGCCATTATATCAGTTATTATGCCAGCCTCCGGACTTATACTGGATTATTTTTATAGAAATATTATATTACACAAAACATATTCCAGAAAGTAACATTATAAGTAAAATTATTTAGCTCATTTTGCACTGTTCTCCTATACCCCATAAATGCAATGTATACAAAAAAAATTTGTAAAACTCTTATTTTTAAAAAGAGTAATCGGGAGTTTCTTGCCCTTCTTCTCCACAGGAATGACTTTCAGAACGGGTGGTAGAATAATCAATAATTTTCTATTTTTGACTATTCATAAGTGCCTTTTCGTCTACATGAAAAAAAAACTTTTGATTTTGATTTTGAAAAACTAAGTACAAGAATTACGGAATTTGAAAAAAGATAAAAAAGTTAAAGTTCATATATTGTAAAATGAAACAGAATTGCACTTAACTTACTTAATGTGAGTTATGAATCTTTGAGGATATTGTCTTTGTTTATTTTTTTTGTTAACCTTTGTGTCCCACTGCTGGGCAAAGGTCTCCCCCAAAATCTTCCACGTGGACATTCTTTATTTTATATATGCAACTTATTTTTAATTTGCTCGGTTTGAGTTTTGGCTGTGCCGCGTCTGCGCCGACACGTGGTTAGATGTGCGGAGAGAATAAATAATCTCGTAGTTAGATGCTCCTTCCTAGAGGGTCGATCGTAAATCAGCAAGAGACGAAATTTCCGTCTAATGTGAATGTAAAATTTAGAGAACAATGCCGCTCTCTGGAGCCGTAGACCAAGACCTCTTTGAGGCTCTTGCGAGACGTACATAGTTTAGGACTGATTAACTGTGATTTATGAACCCCAATACCTTGTTATTCAACTAATATCACAACGTTATTAAATTTGCGTGTCTTGATATGAATAATTGTTAATTCTGTTTAATTATTTTACTATTCTGATGCGTTCATTAAATAGTGTTTTGTTACAATCTACTTTAATTGCAATACGAAACTGAATAAAATTGAAACTGATTTACAGGTGATTTATAGGTATTGGTGAGTAGTTAAATGATTTCAAAGAGCAACTTATTTTAAATTAAAACGCTTGGTATTTTTACGATATAGAATCCGCATATTATCACGTTAGATCCTTTATGGTAGAGAGAAAGAGAGAGAAAGTAGCAAGGGATATGGCGTGATGATATAGATAGAGAGAGAGAGATTTTATGTCTCAAATCAAATTATTTATTGAAAGAAAATCCTATCTATACCTATAGTAGTAGTAGTAACCTATAGTTCATAATTATTTCCAAGTAAAAGCTATGCAAGTATTTAAAACGGTTCTACATTATTTAGATCTGTCGTGTAGCTTTACCAAGCTATTAGGTTTGGGCCCAGGATTAAGCGAGGTTATCCTCTCTGACCCGTCCCCGGATCATAGTGCTATAATGCTAACGATGATCCCACTCTCATTGCGTACCCAGTATTTATTAAATATTTAATTTAAGGCCCTTGACTACAAGCGATTTGAGAAAATATTTTAATTAAAAGGGAAAATATTACAATGCTACTTTTTTACTGATAGGTCCGAAGTCGGTTGTTGTGGTGATCTTTGGAAGTAGTTTTTGTACTGTAGTGGACGTCTTTTGGCTGATATGTAGAACAGGCACTTACCTAGGTCGTAAGTAATATTTAGAGGTTATTTTCAGAACCCACAAAGAGTACCAGAAAATGAGTGCCTATGGTTGTGATTTTTACATTAAATAGAGCTCAAGGCATGGAGATGTAGGTAGGTCGATTAAAAACTATTTAAAACTCATAATAATGACTTGGTTGAGGACACAATTTATCGTTTTTTTTTATAAAGAATATTGCATATCACAGGGCTACACACAAACGAATTGATGGAATCATAAAGTAATCAAGAAAACATGCTGTTATGTTCATCTTTATTTAGCAAATTTGTAGTGGGTAAAGGACGGCATCAACTCGACAGCGTTACCGAAACTGACGTTTACGTAACGCTGTCAGCTTTATGCTGTCTATTCGTGCTAAATACTCAGGACACCCTATATTCGAATAACCATTATTTGGAGCGGGTATCCACTACACATAACAATATTTCAATTTTACACTTTATTAACTACCATATTCTTGTTGTAACAGCCATCCATTTCACAATAGCAGTTCTTTTTATTTATAGAGAAGCCCTTGCAGGGTGAAATACGGATACCGGGAACATAAATTACGTAATATTTCTTAAAACATTGTCTTTGAGGGCACTAAAGTGCTTTTGATAAGGCACCGTGGAATGTGAAGCTGTTGGAATGATGTTAGATGTACTTACCTTTACTTATGTGTTTTGATCGTAAAGCAAAAATTCTTGAATATGTTTTGTATGTTGATATTGTTTTTATTTATTATGGTGGCATTTGTTTCACATGGATAGAAAGGGGTTGTGTGTTTAATTCATTGTTTCTTAGGTTATAGTCTAATGAGGGATAAAAAACCTGATTTTAAGCATATAAATTAATTTTTTATTAATTGAAAATTTGATCTGAGTAGGTGAGTTCTTCTATCTTCTTCTTTGCGGTTCGACGGTAAACATGATATAATTATATGGATATGGCCAAGAAAGCGGCCACATTAACACATTAAGCAGACATCTGCACTCCACTTCAATTTAAATGTGAAATAATGCCACTTATTACACTTGGAGAAGTCGTAAAAGGTGACTTAAAACGAGTAAAAATTATGAAATATAGATGTTGGAGTGTTAGTTTTTTTCTGAATATCTCTAATTATACTTTCTGAGTTAAGTATGGATATACATATCACGATTATGATTGTACTTATAATATTCAAATCACAAACCTTAAATCAAAATCGCTTTAATCTCACATCGACAGCTAGCGTAAAAGCGTTTCTTATAAACTTTTCCATTTAAAATCAAATAGTAAAATCCTATGACAAGCGTTCTGGTCCAGCAAATGATCATTAGGCGGCTACGATGGCTAAAGATGTCTGTGACACTACAAACTCCATTAATGTTGAAGAGAGAAGGGAACGAGTGTAAATAATAACTCCGCAACCAAGATTGCTGTTGGTAACCTGGCTTTTGAAATTGTTACTGTTTTTCTCCTTTAGTTTTATTATCTATGTAATGAGAAATCATTTAAAGTGGGAATGGTATTACATTTTCAGATAAGTACATATTAAATTTTAGCATATACCTAAAATGTTTTGACTTTAGTCTGGTAAGTGGTACTGAAAAATTGTGCTATTTGGCTTACGATGTACGGTAATATTATATTGCTTAGGTAAAATAAAATGGGTTAAGTGCGTGTCTAGGTTATTAATCGTATTCGCAAATTTTATACATTAGTGCAAAGACTTTCAAAAAAATTTTCACATTTTCCTATTACTATAAAATTAGGACTTGCTTTGTTAATTTGACTTGCATATTTAACGCGACTGTATTTTATATAAAAAAATCAAAAGTTTTGAAAAAATCTTCTAACGATACAAACGCGAACACTAAGTAATTACATAAAAACATAACAAAAAGGAATTCCCAAACTACCAATAACTTAAAGTAATAGCCATATTTAGGACGCCATAGCACAGATAGACACTTTATCATCCGAAACTTGGTCGTATCGGTACTTTTGGTGCACTCAGCATTAATATCCCGAGAACCAAGAACTTGTAACCGAATTCGAGTAATCCTCGAGTGAGATTTATATGAGACCGCGTAGGTAACGCAGTGCGGATACGGTCCGTAGCGTGTAGCTGCACGGAATGCTACATAGTATGCTACGCCGTAGCGTGTTCTACGGAATAGGGCGTAGCAATTCGTAGAAATGGGAAATTTAAGCGATTTTCCCGAACATTATTTTTAGTTTGTATTTTAAAGATGCGTTTCTGTGATAGAGGCAACTTCTGGCAATATGATTGCTTGATATTGTTACTACTATATAGATATTATTGCTTGTACTTAACATAAAATATAATAATATATTTTAAGCATAATAACGAAGAAAAGAAATCGAAATTATTCTGCAACGTTTGTATTGGTAGTATTAAAAGAAAAAAAAGGATCTGCCAATTCAGTTAATCTTTTCCCTCAAACGCATCGTAGCAGTATTACATGAGGTATTCCGAGAACTCAGCCGTACCTCGTAATCGAAAAAAAGACTTAATATTTGACTATACGAGGATAAAATAAAGGCTTATTCGACAAAAGCGAGCCTTTCGCGTGAGTGCGTCGTACATCGCTCGTAGTATGAAGATTATTCTATCTAAGAACGAGTAAGCAAATAAAATAATACGCGAGCGTATTACCTGGCACGCGGTGCGCGTTCCCACGCGTTTTAGCGTTTTCACTTACGATACGACAGTATAAACTCTAATTTGCTTTTGTTCTTACTAAATTTACTTAGCTACTTCGGTTTGAGTTTCTCGTTGGAATGAATAAGATGGTACGCATGGATAATGTAGTGTACACACGAACACGTTAATGTTCGGAATGTTAAAATTTGTAAATAATGGAGGTAATTTTATATCGTTGAAATGTGCTCGTGTGGGTTAAGATTGTTTTGATACATTTTACTTCTTAAAATAATATAGTACCTAATCCGTAGCGAGTTAATATTATTAATATTATAAATGTAAAAGTTCGTATGTTTGGATATTTAGATGTTTGGATGTTTGTTACTCAATTACGCAAAAACTGCTGCACGGATTTGGATGAAATTTTGTATATAGATAGTTTATTACCTGGATTAACACAAAGAGTACTTTTTTCACGTAAAAATGTTAGGTTCCGATCTAAAGTTCACGCGGAAGAAGTCGCGGGCAGAAACTAGTAAAATATATAATCTAAAATTTTCGTATTTGTAGACAGCTTGAGGATTATTTTTTACGTAAAACTAATAAATACCTCAAAAACTTCGTTCCTCTCTCTGCCTTTTCCATTTGTGAGGGAATGCAATGGCCTTCCTCTCACAAACTTAAATGTTGGTAGGCAATGGCCCAACAGTGGGATAACACAAACTGTTTTATATAAATTCCAAAGAGTATATTAAAAAAATATGTGAAAGTTTGTATGTTTACATGATTGTTACTCAAACACGAAAAAACGGCTGAATGGATTCGGATGAAATTTGGCACACAAACAGTTTACCTGGATTAACACAGAGTACTTTTTCCTGTCTAAAGTCACCACGGAGGTAGTCACGGGCAGAAACTAGTAAAATATAAAGAGTTGTGAAAAATGTTATTTTAAATGATAATAACAAATATACCTTATAATTGTATATTAAATTTACTTTATCGTACCGAGCGTAGCAATCGACAATTTATATAATAAGTATCAAATCGCATTCGTCCAACTACAAACAAAGTTTAACTTGATTCCAAAGAGTAACTACGTATCGATTAAACATACACCCGGGTAAACTTCACCGCGGTTAATCAACAAGCGAGAAAGATAAAACCGAAACTTTAATCGTAATTCACGTTATGATTACAGGCACCCGGCTACCATCAAAGTTGCTGAAACGGTGAGAGCTAGCGTGAAACGTTAGGCATGGTAATACGGTCTCCGGCTAATGAACCGACGTGCCCTAATTATGTTAGGATATCTTGATGTTTGGAGGTTGGCTGCGTCGTCGAGCTTATATGTATTTTTGACGAATATTCTGCTTGGCCCTATTAATCTCCTTTATCGATGCATCTAGAACGTTGTTAAGATCTTTGTAACTGAGGCTCTTGGTACAAGTTTCATTAATTTTAAGGCTATGAAAAAGTGTAATCAAGATATTGGAATGTCTATATTATTGGAGAATAAGGATAATATAAGGATTGTGATTGAGAACGATGTGCTGGAGCAAGTGAATGAGTTTGTATATCTTGGATGCGCATTCAGTAAGGATGGAAAATACACCGCTAACATAGAGAGAAGAGTGACTGCAGGGAACAGAGTGAATGGCGCGATGGGAAAGCTACTTGGAAGCCGGCACTTAAGCCGAAATGCGCAGCTGGCCATACATAATGGAGTGCTTGTCCCAACGCTGTTATATGGCAGCGAGAGCTGGGTATGTAAGAAGGAGAATGAAAGTAGGATAAATGCGGTGGAAATGCGAGCTCTGCGGAAGATGTGCGGAGTAAAGCTGACTGACCGTATTCGCAACAGAAGAAAAAATGACAAAACTGATATACAATGCGGAAGTGGAAGAATGTAGGTACCTGGGAAGACCTAGACTATCTTACCATGACCAAATAGACCGGGTCTTATCTGAAGGACAAGTCAGGAGTCTCCGTAACCGGTGAGCGTGTATGAGACGAACTATGAGAGTAGAGGAAGCCAGAGAGGTATGTAAGGGAAGAGCCTGTTGGAACTCTGTACTCTCTGCCTACCCCGTAAGGGATCTGGCGTGATGATATAGATAGATATAGATATATTGTTACATAATTAAACAATGTTTTGCTCTTTTACCTTTATTCTTTATTTGCATTTTTTTTTCGAGAACTCATTAATAGGAACTATAGAAACTACCTAAACCGTACTTGATTATAAAATACGCAACATGATGCCGTAAACTAGAACTAATTTAGGAATTTCTCCTTTACTATTCAACAAAATTTACTAAGACTGCACACATAGGACAGTGACGACGTCCCGGATCCTCCATCTCTGCTTAGTTGGATTATATCCGCATCATTAATCCTGGAAATTGCTTTCACGTGGCGACTCTGCGACCCATCTTAAATTAGAAACAAAACTTCACAATCACAGCCCATCGATCGACAGCCCGTGTCTCGTCGTTAGCGTCAAGAGTTTGATTTAAAGTGGTGGAGCAGAGGGATTAGTTCGAAATTTGGGAGGTTAATCTTTGTTGATATAGCGTCATCTGTGTTGAAGATGAGGTGCCCGTTGATCGAAACCGATCTAATGATGTTTATGCTGTTAAAATTAATATGTGATATTCTGCGACTTTGCGCGATGTCTTTTTAGAGATGTGTCACAACATATTTGTCCCGTAGTAAGAAAGCAGTTTAGTAGCGTATTCTTAAAATGAAATTCTTGAAATATTTTTTATCCTAGGACCACAAATAGCTGCCTGGCACTGCACTTAAGAGAGAAGTGGGCGTGGATCAGGCCAATGCGAGAGTGTAAACCGCAAATGTAGGAAGGAAAATGGGCATAAAACTGAGGTATGCGGTGTAAGTTGTATGTAAAGTTTAAATATTCGTACTGGCCAATTCAATGTCTACATCCCTACAAACTACTGTAGGCGTAAAATGAATGAAATCCGTCGGTTATTAATCTATGTAAAAAGGGTAACATGGTTTAATCGGTGGAAAAATAAAATGCGAAGCTGTCCACAATTTGGACACAGTCCTAATCCCTTTCATCTTCCGGTGACATCAATATTTTTGTATTGTATGAATATACATAACCGTTATTAAAATCTTAAGTCAAGTAATTTAACTTTGTAAAAGTTGGTTGTTACCTTGTTAGGCAGTTTCTATTTTTATATTTAGCTCCAACTGAGTTGGAAATTACTCTTAATGGTAGCTAACTAGTTTTAAATATTAGTTTAATGAGTTTCGGTCTATGATATTTTAAAGGAATTCCTATTATTTTTCTTTCTACATTTTTCTTGGAACTCGGTTTGTTCGGATGTATATTTTATGTAAAAAGTTTTTAGATTAATTTATTATTACAAAACACACACTAGACGTAAACATATTTTTGTTTTGTAGCTTTACGGCGGATTGGCTGTTTAATACTAGAAAAATATATCGATCACAAACCCATCAAATAAATGGCTCAAACTAAGAATCATTGATATTAAAAGTGTAATAATAGACTAGGTATTCGAGTAACACTTTTATAATAACAAGTTTAAATGATCATTTCCAATAATAATCGAAAATGTGGTGAATCTATCTAAACCATCAAGTCAGATATGTATGTAAAACGAAAAGTCCATACTCACTCAAGGCACAAAATAAATTTTTGCTTCATGAGGTAATCCGAATTTTTACTTTTTTATTGAGATTTCTCAGTCTAGATGATCAACACTAACTGGTGCTTAAACTTGCTCCGCTGTGTTCACCTTAAGAGAAATAGAACACTAGCCTGAAGAGGAGGAGATTATAACTAAAAAACAGATTTACTCTGTTTGCTATAATACTGTCAAATAATTTACCTATGTATTTTCTCTGTTAATTCAAAGTATAGTAAGTATGACTATGTAGACTATTGGCTATGATAGGAATGCCGGTCTGGCAGAGACGTCAACGATCAATCAGGCGTATGACTAGCGCCATCTATCAATGTGTCATGGCGGACGACGCGCCACGCCAGATGGCAGCACTGCCCGAAGAGAAATTAGAAAACAATTTTCGGCAACTGATACCAACGGATATTTTTGACTGTGTTTATAGCCAGCATAGTTAATTTGGTTTGCTTAAATTAAGCTTAAATATAGATAAGTAAATGTCTTCAAATATCTTTAACAAAAATAAATTAGGACCCTAGTTTCGAAATAAAAATATGCAACCTTGTTGCCAAAACTAGGAAACTTTATCACAAAAATAAAGTACCTACCATATATACGCCTTAAATAAAAAAAGTAACAACATGCAGGACCACATAAAAAAAAACCCTCCTCAGAAATTCTCAAACATTTGCCTAATATATTCATTGAAAATAAATCCACATTTCATAATACAGTACAAGACGATGCTTATTTTTTATTACCCGAAAAGCGGGGCGTACGGAACAATTTAATCACGAATTTAACGTCCGCGGCACGTCCCTCTATTGGACACTTTATGACATCAGACACTCCGCGTTAAATGGGAAGGCTTAAAAAGGGTTGATAGCGAGTCGGCTGTCACCTGGAAAAGCTTGGCCACCTTCATCATAGTGCCGGCGGACGTTCATTGATAATTAATGACCCGTGCCATTGTAACGAAAACAAACGACTTGTGGCACGCGTATGATAACGATTAATATCTTCGCGGGCGCAGCAAAAACAAACCAACGTTCGTAGCCTTGGTGTGATAAATCATATTTTCTCGAGGCACAAAAATAAATGAAGCTAATGATAAATGACGAGGTATAAGAGTGCCACCGCCGATTGAGTCGAGTGAATCTGAAAATTAAAATCATTCTTAGTACTTCCTTAGCAGCTTTGTAGTTTCTTAAATGTGTTTCACTGTCACGCTTATGTCCTCTAAGTAGGGGTGGCAAAGGTGTAGTATATAACCACTCTTCGCCGACGATGTTAGGTCCCATGTAATAGGGGGCGAGCCTATTGCATACACCAGGCGCAATTCCAGAATGCGGACTGATACTGAAAGTATCCCGATAGAAAAACTACATATGTCCGACTTAGGACATAAACCCAGAACCTCGTGATCGCAAAACACATTATTCGCCACTATACTAAAGTGGCAGTAAATGCGTTTCAATATCATTATACGTGTGTATCTAATATTCATATTTTTAAAGCACACCGAATGGCGAAGAGACTTTATTAATTCTTTGAATACTAATAATATATCTATCTATATCATCACGCCAGAGCCCTTGCGGGATAACAGAAAGTACAGAGTTCCAACAGGTTCTTTCCTTACACACCTCTCTGGCTTTCTCCACTCTCATAGTTCTTCTCATACACGCACGCCGGTTACGGAGACTCTTGACTTGTCTTTCAGATAAGACACCGTCTATTTGGTCACGGTAAAATAGTCTAGATTATCCCCGGTACCTACATCCGTCCACTTTTGCATTGTATATCTGTTTCGTCATTCTTACTTCTTCTCCCGTACAAACGCAGCATAACCTTTCTCATCTTTACACCGATACTATCTTCCATTTTATGTATAATTTAACCTGCTTGGTTAAGATAAAATTTTAAAAATCACGTAATACAAAGTCAATCCAAAATATTATAAAGACTTAATGGCAATAAAATTCTACACTATTGAAAATAAGACCAGAATGTAAAGTATGTTAAGAAACGACTCAATGGGAAGGCACGTAAGGGGCCTCGGACCACCACCAAGGGTCAAGTTAATGAGGAAGGCTTCATCAAGGTGCAGAAGAAGAAGCCTCCTCGAAGAAACCGGTGTGGGTCTGCACCGGTCCATGATAGAACACTCCTGCGTTCAGCAGTACCGACGAAGCTGCTGCCGATAACATTGTGGAGAATGCCCGCAAGAAGTCCTTGTATACTCTGAGGGTCGAGAAGCTGAATTCGCAACGCTTTCGCGACATGTTCGAGTTCTCACTGCCAAGCTGGAGTCCTTTATGAGCGAGGATTTTGGCCGAGGGGTGTCGTATTCAGGAGATTTCGTGGAAGACTGAGGGACACCCCTGTACAGCGTAACATGTCGCTGAAATGACATGTTATTTAGATTATAAGTTCAACATATTATTATACGTATGTTAGTCTGTAAGGTATATATTCTATGGGCCAGTAAGTTTTATAAAAATACTTTTGTCAATTTCTGTTGCCTGAATTAAATAAATTATTATTATTAATAAAAATTAAGTCTTGTATTCCGCATTTGTTTCTCATAGCTATCACAAATAAAATGCACAAATATCAAGTCACATCGTAAGAAGATATAAAGTTATAAAAAATATATAGTCGAGTTATAGAAAACTTCCCTTCGATATACGATAACTACATTGGAGATTTAGAGCCGAAAGTCGACAAAAAGCTCGGCGTATATTGTCAATCATTCAGTGAGGGAAATTTCCCTACTGTGAACTGTCAAATATTTATCTTTTTCTCTTATTTCTGGCAATGTTAATATCTGAGGGGCGAGAATGCTGGTATGTTAGTATTGAGACTTTTTCTCTTGCCAGTTATTTCATGATTTTCGTCTTAATAAAATGAATAGGCGGCTTTATTGGAGACACGGTTACGTCCGAGTGGGATGAAATTGTTATTTTTTATTTTTATTTTTATTTTGCAATCTCTCGTAAATTCAAAGATAGTGAAATGTGAATTTTTGAATATGGATGGATATTATCCGAAACGACAAGGAAATTCCCGAGATAGTGGTTATGATGAAAAATGTAAGTACATTGAAAGTTTTTATTAGTAAGTCCCATTTATCTAGTGGTCATGTTGTAGCTAGCAAGCACGAGATCCTGGGTTTGAACTTTAGGTCGAGTAGTTTTCTTAGGATTTTGTTATTCAAAGATTCTCACTTTTATTCAGGATTCTTAAATTAAACCCGGCAATCCGCTCTTTCTACTATGTACTCTGCTACTCTCGCATGGGATATATAGGCGTGACAGGATTTATATTTTTGTAATCACATCCAGTAATATGTTTTCGATTTAATGCTTAGTAATTTTCTAATGATGAAATATTTCGTATATTTGAGTCAGTTCGTTGAATGCTATTTTAATGAAACGTTGTTGCAAGCTACAGGAAATTCCATGAATAGAAAGCGTGATTAAAAAATTATACTGTTAGTACGGCTTAGTTTTCATTCATCAAAATAAGCAAAGATTTAATATTTTTCTTAGGAAAACATTTTTGTTAGAGGATTTAATTCCTATATATATTTTGCCTTATATGCTATGAAATACATACAATGTAACGTAGTTTATTTTTAAATGTATATGCCCGGTTCGAATCCGATAAATCCGAAAAGTTAAATAATTTTTTTGATGTCTACCCAACACCTATTTAAGTAAATATAGAACCGTACTATTATATATCATACGAAAGTGGAAGGATGTAGGTACCGAGAAAGACGTAAACTATCTTACCATGTCTAAAAGAATCACTAGTTTTATCTGATGGGCAAGTCAAGAGTTTCTGTAACCTACGAGCGTGTACGAAACAAAGTATGGGAGTAGATAAGGTAAAAAAACCCGCTGGAACTCTGTACTCTCTGCCTACCCCGCAAGTGATATGGCGTAAAGATATAGATACATACTTTATTTTGTATTCGATAAAGATCCTCCACAAAAAAAAAACTAACACCAGTCAGAATAAAACATTTTTATTGACTGTTCATCTCAATCGTGTAATTTGAAAAGACTCTTTATTTGATATCACGATAATGGTCCCATAAGTGGGTCCGGGCTTTCCCCAGGTACTTTATATATACAACCTCGGAAATTGTGTTAACCACATTCGAGTACCTACCAGGAAATTAGAAACGTTCGAGGGTATAATCGAATGTCTCCGACTATCGTTGAAAAAACTTGTTGGATGTCCTTCTTACAATGCTAACGCCATAGTGCGTGAATGCAACGTTGTCACTTTATAGTCACTTGAAATTGTACGTGTCTGCTTAAAACAGTGAATCAAATTATTGGTAACCGAACGATGAAAGAATTCACCATTATTTCAACATATATGTTGAAATAATGGTGAACTCTTATATAGGTATAGCTATATAATTCATGATTGTTAAATTATACGTATCTGCATTAATTTATGCATATCAAACTTTTGCAGAATTGTTAAAAGTCGGTGCCTCTATTTATTAAGTTAAGAAGTCTGTTTTTCGAGCGTAATGCAGAAAATATGGGTTTTAGTTGAGGCTTTCATTTTTGGATCCCTTTGATCTCTTCATTGTGTGCGGATGAGTCATTGAGAGAGATCTAGCTATCTGGTTTTAATCCACAAGTTCGAGTTGTTAATTTCAAAGTTCACACGAGTGGCACCGCAGAACAAATCTAGTAATATTGTGTTTTTCCATAATATTAAATCACACATTTTAGTTTTTCTTATTCAAATATTTACTCACAAAAATGAAAGAAAAGCAATTTAATATCCTAAAAGAATTGTGAATAATAATCAGCTGGAGATAGGGGAGACGCAGACAATTGAAATTGAATTTGCTTTCAATTTGAACGCTCTTATCCCGTTTGTAACGACGAACTGCACCGCAATAATAAGTTCTGTTTGTTCCAATACATTTTTCTCAAGATTGAGTTAGATGACGTCGGTACAGGGGTGGACAACTGCGCTAATTACTTTAGTGATCCGGTCCGCAGGCCCCAAAGTAAACGACTCCGCTTTCAATGTAAACAGCCGCTCAACTTCACCAGGAAAAATTCGCAAACCCACTTATTCACGTCTCCGAGGTATACGGTGACAGTGTCGTAACAGCGTTGTTCGATAGACAGTACACACTGGAGTGTACAGACAAATTAGTTGAGACGAGGGAGTTGTGTAATGGTCAGGGAAAAATATCAATGAACTCTTGTAGTTTTGTATTCTTCTGTGTTCAATTAATCTTACAATAATAAAATTAACAATGAAGTTTTGTTGGAAGAATGATTTTTCTTTCCATGCGTTTAAGCATTTTTGCCATACCTATTACTGGAATCAAATATGAGGCTCACAGATATGCCTTGTTAATATTTTTTCGTATCCATGGTGTTTTAAAACTGGGCTTATTCTAGTTGTAGTCTCCTTCTCTATGGCTAATGTGCCAATTTCTTTAAGACTACCGCTTTGCAATGAATGGAAGTGAAATTTTATTTTTCCTACTCCTACTGTTACGGTTCGCGGGTTCTAAGACAATTGAAGCGTTTCCCGGGACACCCCAAGGTGCTAACTTTCGTGTCATCAGGTTCCTAGCTTACAGGAGTTACAATGGTGGGAATGCGTCTCGGGCTTAGTACTCGTTAGTAGGTAGGTAGTAGGTAGTTCTCCCTTGACCTGTAGTCTGTCTTCCATATATTGCGATTGACAATTTCAATTAAATCATTAATACACAAAAGTAAACCGTCTAACAAACATCCCTCATTTAAATTTCATCAGAGTCCACATATCCTACACATATCTCTCATAGGTATGAACCATTAATATAAGTATACACCGCCTTAGTTTATAATATACTTCTATCCTTGTCGAATCGATTCGCAAGGTGAAGTAGCGATTGGTTCGGTCAGTCTGAGATGGAGAACCGTTTATGGCATTTTCATTTTCCAGCATCTCTATAATTGGTAGTTGTAAAACCAATTTAATAAGTTCAAATATTGCGCAGCCACAAACCTATTCCCACTAATCTACACTGGTTTTGTCTAGTGGAGTATAACTTAGTCTTTCTTACATATATTCGAGAGAGAAGGCCACCAGAAGGATAGTAAAAGACTGTTATTTAATTTTATAATAAAAAAAATAAACAATTAAACACCGTCACGCCTATATTCTCCTAACGTGGGTGGCAGAGCTGTATTGTGTACATCTGCTTATAGCTAACGACGTTAGGTCCCATGCAATTGGAGACAAGCCTATTGCCACATACCGGGCACAATTCTAGACTCCGGACTGATACTACGAATTTCTCTATAGAAAAACTACATTTGTCGAACGAGGCAGCATTTAATTTTATTTTATACTAGCTGTTACCCGCGGCTACGCACGCGTTTATTTTGTAATTTGACATAGGTAAGTCTCTAAAGCGCGATCTTATTCAATTCTCAAAATCTATAGCGTGATCTTATTCAACGCTAATGCCGTCTCATAAAAAAAAAACATATACAATACCTGAGTTATTTCCTTTCCAAAAGGATTACCAGTTTATCTATAATAAATGAATATCCAAGGTTTCGTGTCTAGGCCAACCATCGTTAAAAAGTTCTCTCCAGAAGAGACAATCCTAAATGCATCATCGGTTTATGCACGAAATCATGTTTAAATGTTTAAACCAAACATGTATGCATAATTTCAGGTGAGTGCTTTAAACCACCGAAGAGTTTCTCACGAGGAGACGAACCTGAATCTAATATCAGTTTATGGAGGAATTCACGATAAGGCAAAATCACACATTTTAACGTAACATTGCAGATCGAGACTAACAATAATAAAAATAATAAAGTTTTATAGTTTATCCCGCGTTTATCCCGGATTGGGTCTTGTTTTCGGGATAAAAAGTATTTATTATTATAAGTTAAGGTATGAGTTATTAGCATACCAAATTTCATTGAAATCCGTTCAGTAGTTTTTTTGTGATTGTAACACAAAGATACAGACAGACAGACAGAAAGACAGACAGAAAATAATTCCAAAAAAAAATTGTTTCGGCCTCTATATCAATAGGAAAATGAACCCCAATTAAAATTAAAATTTTTAATAAATATTCAATGTACAGATTTAACTCGGTTACAGTTGTACAGATTTAGCTCGGTTACAGTTTTATTATATGTATATAGATAGAAGATAGATTATAATTTAATGAAACAATTTTACCTTTATAATTATTAGAAAACACTCTTTTTTAATTTCTATCAAAGGACCGTCATCTGTTAGGAAAAAAGTTTTAAGTAGCAGCTTCAATTTCAAAATATCATAAATTTTATACGTTTTCTATATGATTGGACTCGAAGCTAAATATATTACTTTAATACAATATCACCGTCTGGTTTCTTATATCTAATAATGTTTGGCATTTTATATTTTAATATAAGAAAGCAGATTTTTATTTCGAATCACCCGACTTAATACCAAAAGGTTAAGGCTTGCTTAGTATAATAACAGTAGAAAAAAAAATAACAAAAAAGTCAGGACCTCAAGTGAAGCACGAACTATAGAGATATTATATTTCCGAACGTATTGATCCCTTAGGATAGTATGTTCGGTTTCGTTTCAGTACAAGTTTTCAATCCCTCTGCGTTTTGGGAGTTGCACTGGACAATCTTATCAGGGAGGGAAAAGGGGAAGATTTTCCAGTGTCCGGCGCCCTCTCACCTTGGAGGATTTCCCCCGGCGCCGCGGCGGCCCAACCGATTGGATTTCAAATCATTATGCGTGTATTCGACCGGCAAAAGATTTACATTTTTAACGTAGGAACTTTTTTTTCGGAATTATAGGGTTTATGCGGGTTTGTCGTTGGGATTTGAGACTGAATATTTATTTACGTCCACCGCATTACGGTACATGTCTACTTTTGTGATTATGCTTGTTTTGGTATAATTTACATAATATGTAAACGTTTTGAGTGGCATGACGCGACTTTAAATAACTTCATTTTGTATATTAATGTCGATAAACAAATACAAAGAGTTCAATTTAAAAGTTTAGGAGTGTTTAAAATGAAGTTATATCAGTAAAAGAAATTTATCTCACATTTTAAATGTAAATTTCAAAGTGTTTGCTTTTATACATTTTTAAAGATATTCCCTTAGTTTCGTAAAAGATCTTTATTTGTATACCTTATAACAATCTAAAATAAAGTATTTAAGAACGAAGTCTGGACAGGCCCATTAGTGGGGTTAATTGCGCAAATCGAGATAAAAACGAGTGGTCGACGATAAGTGTTGTACGGGATAGTCGCAAAGGAAAGTTCTTAGTCTATATCGCATTAGAGTCCGCGCGGCCCACGGCTGCCCGAGATAATGCCATTGCAATACCCGAGATCCGATTGTATTGGCAAATTGGATCAAATGCAGCGCTCACCGTACAAAAGATAAGAGGCCGATACGGGCACGGTAATATTATGTTGCGGGTATCGCCTCGGATCGCCCGGTGCGCTCGACGAGGCCTCACGACCATTCGACCGATTCCCGGTAATCGCTCCCTATACTTGTCCAACTTTTTTAATCTTGTATCTTCTCTTCTGTTACATCGTTATCGATTTTCAAAGGATTATCGGCTTATGTCAATTTGGTAGCTCGTTCTTCGGACAAGCGGACATAAATCAAATAATAAAGTAACAGCAAAACCAAGCTGCAATTCGCAAATATTTATCGTGAGCAACAAAAAAATATTTGTAATAACGCACTCCCTATCAAACGCTGCCGACGGCGACTGTACCCACCAATGTTTTACAACGAATGGAAAAATATCGGCCATGAAAATCGAAAATTGTATTATTACTTTACCATAGGGACAAACGTACACATAGGTGCACGGTAGCAACCATAGAAATAGTAATAAAACTGATCAGTGCGAGAATGTAAACCGTGCGAAACAGGTTTTCCAAATAGTAAATGAAGTATGTAAACTTAATTTGTCCGTATTGCTTTTGGCGTTAGTATATTTTTGTTTATGTAAACTATTATAGTACTTATGTATCGCCAAGAAAGAAAGACTCTACAACTACTACGAAGTGTCATTCTCGTTGAGAAGAAGGGCAAGAAACTCCACGTTTAGGGGCAAGTAAATAATTATGATTGTTATTACACAGTACATACACAGACGACTGGAGTAAGAAATATATATGTATAAAAGGGTTGTTTGTTACTTTAAATAGATCCGTGCTACAGCATATTTGAAATTTTGCGTGGGTGTGCTCTTGTATTATGACGATGATTGCGTTCAAACTCAACAAGCCTCATTTTCCTGTCGTTAAGGGGTGAATTTTAAATCTGTAGCGAGGGCCTCCCACTCAACTATGTATGAAGGACCGGCCTCTTCATGCGACTCGCATCCGGTCGCACGTATACACTATGAACCCTCACTGACTGCCAGAACTCAAGGTAAACCGATTACGTGCTAAAAATTCATAATTCCATTGTCATCCTGCGCCCGGAGTATAATACTTGGTAAGTGAACTGGGCTATTAAATGCTCCGTAGCTGCTTTATCTTCAATAAGCCAAAATATCTCTGGCAGTACGGAACGTCAGAGCTTTAACGAGGCGAAGTTAATAATACCATCAACCACATTGTAAAAATATCTTAATTGAGACGTGATAAACAATACGGCACGCTTAGGCTTATCTCCCCTTGACTTATGATATAATTATTTCCTTTTTGCAAAAAATTTATGAGCAAAAACAAGCGCGCGGTGGGCATACTAATTTTCCTCGGTCAATATATCGGTATCGGAGGAGCGCCTGCCGCAGGCCGCAGGCCCTTCCTAATAATGCGAATCGGAGAATCTTGTACAATAAAACAGAAGCGAGCAATTTTAATGTTAAATCTCATAATCCAAATTTCTCTCGCTGCTCACCGGCCACGGTTCAGCGGCTATATAAACTCTCAAAATCTACCCACATCCGTAACGAAAGCCTGCATCGTTATTTATGAAAAACCACGTTTCATTGTTGTTGTCGGTTTTCATTTTAACGCTTAATTTTTTTCTATTTATATGTATTTTTTTGATCGCCGGGGCCTACCAAATGATTTGTTTTTCGGTTGGCGCTTCCGACGTAGTTAATTCCGGTGATATATGATTTATGCGCGCGGCGCCTCGGGCACTCCACGTACGTTCGGGACGGCATAGATCACGTGCGGGGAAAGACTAATGCGTGCTGAAGAAATGTGGTTGTTTTGCGTTATGCAAAGAAGGATAATGCCCATTTGCCGCCGCCCTAGCATAAACCGGGTGATTTACTGGAAAATACCGCTTATTTGCATCGTCAATACGTCTATCTATCGTTGTGAGCGTAAAACATTCGGACGTAAAATCGAATGGACGAAATAAGATATAAATGGCCGCTTGCACGTAGAATCTCGGATTTTACAACCATCTCGTATATCTCTAAGTGAAATATGGTCCGATATCATATTCAATCGTTTCTGCATTATATTCTCGAAACTTAGATGAGCCACTACACATTTACTGAAAGGAATTTTTACTTTGCGAAAAATTTAAGAAAATTTATGGCTTCTAAATAATATTTTGAATTTTTCCACAGTATGCAACCAATAAATCAGGGGATAGCGTTGTAGTATCTACGTACAAGAATGGATTATACGATGTCGTGAGGAAAGTTGTAGCAAACAGATTTATCGAAGAATTTTTGGAGGGTGAGTAGCGTTGAACGTAAAAATGGTAATATTTTATTTACATAGAACCCTATTGTTTTCCTCGAGATACAAACAAAAAATACGAGAGTTGTTCAGACGGGTTGTATTAAAAGAACACAAATTACATTATGTATTGTGTCTGGAAAAATATCAAATTATAAAGAGATAGAAAAAGTGACAATGTAAGGTTCATCTATAAGCTCCCGGGAGTTGGCACTCGCATCTGCATATGGTAAACACAGCTAAAAGCTATTTTAATACTTTGAGCTCGCACACTGATCTACCTCAGTAACATAAAACTCGAAAAGTGGTATTAAACTTCAATTTTCATATCAAAAGCAAGGATCGATATGACAGAGTGGTGGCGCGATTGTGCTCATCTCAACGAGCCTCTAAAGTCGGGTCGGGTTTTTGTGCTTACGCCGGAACATTCAGTTTGAATGACGGGGTCTTGCCCCTCATACATACTCGACTACGTGCTTTAGTATCATAAAAATGTAATTAAAATTCACATCGTCCGTCCCCGCTTTAGTCGGAGAGCGCCAGGATAACTATTCTATTGTTTCGTCGTGTATGTTGCCCAAGAGTTTCCATTAATATTAAAGTTTAAAAAATTTGTTCTAGTCACCTTTTGTTGAAAAAGTAATAAAAAAATAAGGTTTTTCTTTTTTAAATGAACACAGGATTTATGAGATGCTACTTTTAGTATGTACAACATTTATTAAAAAGTGAAAAAATTATTAGTATTATGACTACCAGGTTGTAGTCATACGATTTAAGAGGTAAATATTTTAATTACAATTACGTTATATAGATAATAATACTTTTATGATCAAAAAATTGGGTGCCCAAATCCGACTACTATAATTTAACAAAAGCTATAGAGTTTGTGCGAATTAAATGTGGCGGTCTTTAGGTGAGGCCTTTGTCCTGCAGTGGACGTCTTTTGACTGAAGAAGAAGAAGAAGAAATAACAATAAAGTGATTTAACGGGCACTCTTATCTGTGAGAGATTTCTTTTAAACAGCCTAGTACTGCGATCGGAAAACACTTCGAAAATAACGAGATACGTAAATTACTTTCCCTCCAACAATAGACACTCGAGTTGTTGCTAAGCTTTGTTTCAACACGATAACAGTGTTATTTGATTCGAAAATATGAGTGTAGTCATGTGAAACGAAAACTTCTTGTGTCGGTTTATCCTCACGAGTACTCGGTATGTGATATTTTTATATTGCTTTTCTAGTGGTTTTATTGTTGAATATTTGTGATACAACGTTTTTCTGAAGATATTGTGATATTTTTGTAAATATTTTAGTTGAGTATTAGGGAGATTTTTACACAAAAATTGCAAATTGTTGAAGTAATAAAGATTCCTTTTAGTATGTAGCCATATAATTGGCTGTAATTCGTTGCTTAACTCTACTTCCATTCTTTGTGAAACAGTATTGTATAAATAAGAGAGAATTTATAAATATTATTCTACCTATTATATCCCACCCTGCGTATTACAAAAAAAAGCATGCAGAAAAAAAAGAAAATCCGCCAATCATTTCCCCAAATACGTCAGGCGCTCAAATTGTTTGACAAACACATCAAACATCCGCGAAAATTCCATTCAAACATGTAAATTTTTTCCAACACACAGATTTCATTTTCGCCTTTCGTAAACAACCTTTTGAAAAAATAAAGCTTCAATATTGAACAATTAAACGTGGCAAAATGGCGTCAGGTGTGACTAATGAAGTAATTTACCTCAAGCTGTTATCTGTACGTACCTGGAATCGAAAAGAAAAGCACATTAGTAGAGGAAAATAGACAATAAAGACACGCAAGGTGTCTTGATAACCTTTATAAAGTAAAACGGTGAAATATTAGACGGAGACAGGGTGTGGTTGAAAATAATTTTAAAAGAATACAGTTGATAAGGGCAGGGTTGTCAATTCCTAAAATTGCATCACCCTTAAATTCTGGTTGAATTACATAAATATAATTTAACCTTTTGTTTATATTTGTCGTCACGCCTATATTCCCCAAGCGGGGGTGGCAAAAGTGTACTGAGTACACCCACTTTTCACCGACGATGTTAGGTTTCATGTAATAGAGGGTATGTATATTACCATATACCGGACACAATTTCAGACTGGACTCATACTGGGAAGTTTTCGTTAGAAAAACTACATTTGTCCAACCTAGGATTTGAACCCAGGACCTCGTAATCGCAAAGCACATTATTCTCCTCTAGACCTATGAGGCAGTAAATGTTTCAATATCATTATACGTGTATCTCTAATATTCATATTTTGATAGCAAACTGAATGCGATGCGAGATGCGCTTTGCCACTAGACCAACGAGGAAGTCTATATATATTTTACTATGGATAGGATAATTTACACATATAACGTTGCCGTGTAAATTACGATGACATAAACTAAAAATAATACTGTTGAACTTATAAATCTGTATTTTATAATAATTTTTATAAGCTCACCTATCTTTCTTGCAAACATTAGATATTTTTCCAAATACATATCAACGCTTGAAACACCCTCAATTGCATATTTCTTACGTGTATTAATTTTGCAACCGTCGATTCGCTTATCCTCTTTCGCTTTTCAAGAGTTAATGTATTTATTTTATACATATACATATTATAGCCAGTATTCCAATAGGTTCTGGAGATTTTCTCCCTAAATTAAGGGAAAAATTACTAAGTTGGTAACCCTGTAGAGCTGTAATACTTTACAGCAGTCGGTTCTAGCCCGTGCGGTGTTTTGTGATAGATAGGAAATGAAGACGGATTATCATCGCGTGACTTTACAAGCCCCGCGGTAAGCTTGATAGGACCTACACTTGGATAAATGTTGCGTTTCATAAACTTTTGATTGGTGGTTTGATTGGAAATTATCAGGGCATCGTATGCTGATTGGTTTTTAGATCAAAAAAGGGCTGTAGTTGGATGAATCTATGAATTTTGTAGACAATGTTCGTGTACCTTGCTGATTGCTTATGGTTATTATAAGAATATTAGCCCTGTTAAAAAACTGTCCCACCGCTGGGCACGGGCCTCCTTTCAAACTGAGAGGGTTTGGGTCATAGTTCACTATGTTAGCCCAGTGCAGGTCGGCGAACTTCACACACCTTCGAGAAACTTGTAGGCATGCAGGTTTTCTCGCGATGTTTTCCTTCACCGTTAAAGCAAGTGATAAAACGCACCTGCTTTCTAAAAAACACAGGGGTGCGTGCCTGGGTTTAAACCCGAGACCCCTGACTTTGTAGTCCAACGGTCTAACCACTAGGCTATCACTGCTTTTTCCATATTAATAGTTATTATAAACTTTATATTATATTTCGTCACGCTGCTAAGCTTACATTTATTCTTATCTACGGTTAGATTTATAGGTCTTTTGGTTTTTTTATTATGTTTCTTACAGTCATTACGTGATAAGAATTTTTTTTCATTACTTGTATTTAAATTGGTAACTAAGTATTAATATTTTATAAATTGTATTCATTAAAGGCCCACGAGGCGATAAAAGCATTTGTTATTTTCACTGGTACAGTTCACGCTTTCGTTGTTTAACATTATAATTAATGATTTTTTTTACTAAAGATCGTCGAAGTTCAAGCAATTAAGGGACCAACATGATGGAATTACGCTGACTCACTAACGTAAATAATCGCGAGCCCGAACCGGCTGACCCATATTCAGGGCTAGCGTGCGTGCCGACAATCACGTTCAAAACCAGTTTAATGTTTACAAATATACAAGGTAATTATTTTTTTGTCCTCTATCTGTCCACCCCGGCAAAATTATTGCTCTATTAAGAGCTGTTTAACGGTCCATTGTAATTGTAAACACTCAACGAGCGCGGAACGTTCAATTATTGTCAACGAAAAAATTAAAGTAAGTTACGATTCGCTTTGGGGCAACGCGCTCCGTATCAACATAAGACAATTACAAAGAAAACTTGTGTAACCCTATGGAAAATTTAGTCAAAGATTTTCCGTAGTCGACGTTGATAAGGAAAGAAATGCTCGAAATGCTTTTATTTGTGTTATTGGGTCCTCGATTAACTTACCCCACGTAAAAGTGAAAGGCAACGTAACGTTAAAAATTAATTCGAAACGCGAAACTCTCGTTTATTTTTATTTTGGGAATCATTTATTTTCGTCAAACAATTAGGCTGCGAGCCCGCGTCGCTCGCAAGGCCGGCGCGGCAGCCCGGCGGAAGAAACTTCACGTCACATCGGCTCGCCCCTTCAAAAAAAGGGTTGGTTTAACGCACGTTTTTTGTTGCATAATCCCACGCAACGCGCGAAGCCCCATTCCGCCTTCGGCTAATGCGCGCCGCTCGTGCGGACCGAGGTCGAGACGGGAGTTTAAAAATGTCATTTCCAGAACGTCAAGTAAATCCAGATTTGTTGTTCGCTGACTTTCTAATTCCGCTGGCGGGAAGAACTTTGTGAAACGTATACCGTGTCGGAGACCTGCTAGTGACCGCGACCAGCGCCGCAGCCTAATCCGATCCGCGGCCCGAATTGTTGGTCAAAGTTGTGTCGGACGCTTCGCCCGCCCCGTCGCCCGCTCCTTAATCGTATACTATACAATACGGTATACTTTGATTAATTTACACCGCAAACCGAAATAAAGTTTTGTGCGCTAAAACGGGACCGTTGTTTTCACACTAATCCGTATAAATACGCGAACCGTGAAAGTTGATTGTTAATCTGAAACGGATACTTGTTTGTTATAACTATTCAGTCGTCTACATAAACATTATTCAGTAAAGTTTCGCTCACTTACTCTAACTCTAATCTAATAAGTCGATGAACGTGATTGAAGCTTAGTCAAACAATGCTGACTAAACGACGGGGCAACGATCTAACTGGGCTTATGATCTGGGTGACATTTGAAGGGATCCCATTTTTTGGTTATAAAAATAGATGATATTAAAATTTAAAAGATCGTCGCAAAAATATAAATAATATATATTATAAAATCCGAAAAATTAGTTTTATTTTCATGTGTAATATTCGCGTAAATCTAAGAACTCAGTAGGATATATATTTTTACTTTCTTTTTAGTCTACAATATATCTGCTCTGATCGACAAAAAATATGATTGTCTTAAAATCAAATAAGATATATATTAAACGTTCTAAAGACTTTGAAGAGTCTATAAAACATTTACAGCAAACAATTTTTGGTTTACTTTTTTATTTACACTGCATTTTTTTACTATTTAAATTTACTTAAGTGAATTTTATAAGTAGTTATGACGAGTGATTAATTTGTTCCGATAATTGTGATAAGTAAACTTACTACCTGTACAGAACCATTGGTTTTTTAAGGATGATCTACCGTTATACAGTTCTCGCTCGTACGTAGTAGTAACGACAATTATTAAAAAAAAATACTTTTAGATATTTTTCAATATGTAGTAATTAGTATAGAACTCAAAATTAGCTTGCAAAAAGTAAGAAAACTACATAACATATTCAATTTAGAAATGAACTCGTATCCGGGCGATAGCTCTTCTTCCGCGATCTTCCCGAGTCGTACCTAATATGATGGATTGCTCAAAGTAATCGATTCATGGAGTTCTGGGTAAAGTAGAATGGGTAGCTTACAAGGCAATCAGCGGGTAGCAGGAGGCTTTATTAACCCGTCAGGGTAGTGCGGGCTCAGCTAATCAATCGCGTTCGCGTGTCGACCGCGCTATCTGTCTCTGGGCGATTGGGCCCGATAACGCCCGACGCAAGATTACCTACCTATACGGGAATGGCCCATTTATAAAATTAACTTCTTTTATCTTCCCGAATAGACAGTCTTAGGGGGAGTAAATAAGTCTAAAGTGCTTTGTTGGACATAAATAGGCTGATGTGAATGCTTGATCGTCTTACGCTGTGCGTGTGTAGTGTGTGGTAGTCACGTGTTGATATTTGATTGGGGAAGATACGCGAATGTTGTTGGTATAGTGATTTAGTTTTTGTTTTTAGTTAGCACTCGATATATGATGTTATAAAATGTATAGCTGAAGCATAAGTTTGCTTACGAACGGAGGCAGTAGAGGTGTAAACACTCACATTTAGCTGACGTTGTTAGGCCCCGAAATAATCGGGGCGAGTCTATTGCCTTATAATGCACATATTTTGAGCCTGCGAACTGCTTCAGACTTCTTTTTGGTAAATTAACCCCAAAATCACTTTGTTCGACCTAGGATACAAACTCAGGACCTCCCGGTCGTCAGTTGCTCTGTGCAATACTAGTCTAATAAGGCAGTTATTGCTTACAAATACGAACATTAAATAGCACAAAAATATTCTACCTAACTTAACTTTAAACTCGTAATATTTCAGGTAGCTGCTACTTTTTTTCAAATTTTAACTCGTTTAACTGTGACAATAAACTAAGTTGAAAGCAATGAAAAATACTTTATACACTTTAGAATTTTCTAGTTTTAATAAATCACCCAGCGTTGAATGCTAGAGTGGGAGAAGTTTAAAAGTAAAGTCGGGTGAATTCTCAGCGGAACTTTCTATGAGATTAAAGTAATAATTTACTTGATGAGGGGGCATTATGCTGTCGAATATGAAACCGGCTACCCCATTACAGACCTGACTTCCCTAAATGGGAGTTCGCGAAAATTGTAAGCGAAAAAAACTCGGCCGGGGTAGATTCTAAGTATCGCGAATTTCAACCGCCCGTACGTCTCCGAGATAGCGAAAGGGACGCCTCATTAACGTCAACGCGGATCCAGGCTAGTTTATGCCAACCGATACCTTTAAGGTATTTACAAAACAGCTAAGCGGGAGCAATCTAGACGGGGCGCAATGAAAAAAGACGCCCGTTCCCGTAATCCAGGCGAAATGCCCTTTAAGAACCTTACAATTTAATGCTAAGTATAGCAATCTTAAGGCGACGTTCAGCCGTTTCTCCGAGAGGGTTGAAAAAATGATACACGAAAGAAGGGAGAGGGTAATCACGGTTAGTTAGCGGGCAGCTGCTCCCAACCCGCGATAACACTTAAGGTGTTTTACTGTACTTCCTCCGCCACATTGAAACAAGTTCTGTTCTGTAATGTTCTGATATATGTATACACGCGAGTATTGTTAGGGCCGGAGCACAACCGCAAACCGTTTCGCTATTCGCTGTATATTGCCTGCGATAACGATTGCATTTTGAATATAATGAATAATAAGCCAGCGAATTTAAAATTTAAACCGTGCGATAAACATAATCAGTTTTATTAATCAGAATGTACATAGTTTGAAGCAATTTATTGGACAGTGGGAGCTCGTTAAGAGGATGAGCGGTAAAGCTTCCATTTTAAATTATGTGCGAGTATGCCGTTTAACGTAAACAATAATTTCGATTTCTGATATTTTCATTTAAGTTGTAATGTTTGTTTAAGAATGATTTGTAATCGCGCATTAAATAAACGTTAAATTTTAATGATTATTTGTTTTCTGTTTATTTATAGTAAGCAATTTAAGATTTAATCAGATTTTTTTATACGTATCGGATTTTTATGTAAGTTTAAGTTATACAGCTCATTACCCTTACAACAATTGAATCATTTTAGTGCAATATTTACTATGTACATTTTGAATGCAATAAAATAAGTTCGTCATAGGTTAAGTACATCACGAGTTCTCGTTAAGAATCTTACTTTCCTTCTTATATATCTTGACATACACTTACCTGATTACCGGTTAATCAGTGTTTTAGTTTATGAGACTATAAGTACGGACATAGCCGTACAATAGACATAAAGTTTGATTATTAACTCATTATTCTAGTTGTAGCAAGGAATGGTTTTAGAACTTGACTACACTGTAATAGTGTGTATCGTATTCGCTGTAATGACCGGTGCTGAATTAATTAGCGCGTATCGTACCATACGGAGCGAGGCAGGTGTGCTCCGGGCTTTACAATGCCATTAAGTTACGGAATACATAGGGTAGAACCGCTTGAGCGATTGACCGCGCACATTCCCGCCCTTTATGTAACAGACCTTTAATCGAAACAATAGAAACTTCTCTATTATACAAACGCGACCCTAAAAGAGCCCAATAAACACAAAGACAAATGCTTCTATTACAGATATCTGTATGCCAAACATGAATTCCTATAATCATTACCACTATACATTAACATAAAATTATATTCGTGCCACGCTTAGTTAAGATATAACAACGACGCTACGCTTAATCAAATCGCTTTCTGAATAAATGGAGCGTAGACGAATCAATAACGCGAATTCAATTTACAATTCTACGTACATCACTGACGTATCAATTGTTCAATCTAAGCGAAGACAGATAAACGCACAGATCCGACGATTGCTTTCCGATGAAAAAGCCTGGAGATTCATCGATAGGATGCGCCAGTCCCAAAGTGAAAAATGTACATTTGGATGGCGTTAATTCGTTTAATTTCCGGTGAGAGGGAGCGGCGAGCGGGCGGGGCGCCCAGTCCGCTCAGATTAATTCAGCTCCGAGCTTGTCACAGATAAGGACACTAAAATAAATTGAAAATGTTCAGAGATTGATTTGAATACTCTCGAGGATATATCGAAGGCGGCCACTGAAAAAATGACAAACCGCATTCTTATTCAGAGATTTTAATTCCATGAGAGAGACTTAGCGAGAAAAACTGCGCCGTAATGAATAAATTATACGCGAACCGTCAAAAATGAACGTCTAATTTAAACACGCCGAATATAGGGCCACAATACTCAATTTGCCAGTAAAACGATATCTGTATTTAATTTCGACGTTAGATATTTTATTTCGCAACAATAAAAATTAAATATGGTGTAATTTGTAAGGATTTGCAAAGTCGAATCTTAAGATTGTCTATTAAATCGTTTATAAAACGGCAAAATTAATGCAATCGGCGCGAGTGAGTCGAGATGGGAGACATCGTTCGTAGCGTTCGTGATCTGAATGTGGAATGAAGCAGTCTCAGCCGCGTCAGGGACCCTCAGGGTTCGGGTACCGTTAAGAGCCCGACCCATCATTTACATATTGCGATTTTGTATCGATAACAATTAAGAGATGGAAAATTCGCCGTGAGACGCTTAGCAATCAAACTGTTAAGATAAAGAGCAAGTCTCAGAAATCTAAATTGTATCTATTTGCTTAAATTTAGACGCACCGCTTAATCGTAAAGGTAACATCAGATGACTACGCAAACAAAACAACATAAACTTGCAAATGAAGACACGCCGCAACGAGCGTACACTCGCTGCCAGTGAAATTCAGAGAATCAAAACGTCCGAACATGAAACAAATTGATTGCTGCAGAGGCGCTCGGCAGGCGCCAAGCTCGACGGTAGATTGGTAATAGCGCATGCTAAACTTATTAGCCAAACGGAAAATGGTATTACCAGACGTACTGCGGCCCAGCCTCCCGTGAAACTTCATTCGTACATCAAAGTTGACACTGCTGTACATAAGTGATTGTTGCAACCAATCAAATGCGAACTAAATTGACTTGGCTAGTGCCGCGCAGGAGTCGGAATTAACGTGATAAACAAAGTTGAAAAAGGTCAGCTAGGGAGTGGAATTAAAATAGGTCCGAGCGGAGTTTTAATTCGGGAAGATAACAAACGTCAACATGGAGTGAAATGGCCGCTTCCGAAACGTAAAACAATTTATCCTAGGTAATCCCTGGGTGTCAGACGATAATAAGAGTGACATTTAGGACGGGTGGGCGGCCGCGGTTAATTCTGCAGCGCCGGCGGCCGATTGTGACACCAACTAAACCCTGTTGCCAGCGGTAAACCCCATCAGGTGCGGACTCTTTCGTACTGTCTAATATTGTAGACACGTTGATAACACACTCCATTTTTTATGTTAACCTTATACATTGCCAAGCTAGAAAATCTAGAACTATCTTATTAGAAATACAATATATATTTGGAGGGTTACCACAACTTCTTTAGCCAAATGATTTTATTCTGTTTGCCTTGAAAAGAGACAAAGCTATAATCTACAACCTAGCAAGATTGTTATAGCTTTGCTAAAGGGACCGTGGTATGCGTTCTGACCGAAAATCCTAATCAGAATAATAAATGTTGTTTTAATTTGTTTGTGTACAACAAATTAAAACAACTTTCAAAAAGTAATATAAAAATAGCTGGTGTCACAATGTCACAAAATATTTTTCTATAATTAGGTGAGCATAACTACGTTCTTATAACAACAAAGCTACCATGTCTACAAAGCCATTAACTAAGAATACAAACTGTCCCATTACGTTAAAACTACCCGATCCATATTCCAACAGTAACGAAAGCAATTATTCGCATTCAGTCAACAAAGACAGACGTACGGTACAAAGGGACCATTTCATAAGTTGGAGCGTTACCGACGATAGTTATCCACGAGCAACTAGTGATGCAGTAAATCCTCGGAGTACACTTTCCAACTATCCCTTCTTACGTCTCAGGAACCTGGTCTCCTACTACAAAACTTAAATTGTTTCCTTCAAGATTTCGGCGACACGAAATTCCAAAAACAATCGACCCGAAATAATTTCGGCAGGAATTCGATTTTTAAACCGAATAAAACTCCCATACCTAAACTTGATTAATCACGGCGAAAATAAACTATTATTCACCTAGCAATGTTCTCGATTTAAAAATAAATGACTTTAGAATTTGAAAATTCCGTTCTATTCGAAAGTCGATTTCGTTGTTATCGGCTATCTAAAACGTAGGTAGCGTTCGGTGGTATATTTTAAATCTTGTGTCAAATGCATCGTTTCTATCGAATGTGATAAAATGGTAGTGGTTACATGAGATCCTGGCCACACAATTCCCCGCGAGGATTACGATGGAGAGAGAAAAGTAAGACGATTAATCCCAGTGTGGGGGACTCGAGAATTTATTATAAAACGGTTGCGTCCGAGCTTCCAGGCTTAGCGTTGCGAGCGCTTTGTTTGCTGCACTATCGATGCGGTCTGAAGATATATAAATATATATATATATATATTTAAAATATTTAAACGGATAGTTACCTCAATAAAGTGGGTGGATTTTAGCTTGGACATAGACTTTTTGAACGTTGAATGTTGAGGACTAAGTATGCCGTAACCAATTCAAACTGACCCAGATATGTGAGAAGACATTTTTGGCACAGGAATAGTATAAGCTACTATATAAAGAATTTTGACGTCGGCTTAATGCGAGGCATTAGATCGAGTTGTTACGGTTTTAGATCTCTGCACGATACGAATTTTTGTGTGACCCTCAAATGATTGGTCAGACTGCTCATGCATGTGAATCATAAGTTTAAAAATGAACTCATGGTACAAGAACAATTCTAAGTGTGTGGCAACATTATACTAGAAAAAGAAACATAATAAATTTGGGTGGGTATACCGTCATCAACGCTGATTTCACCGGCAGAAGTGCGAAAGTTGGGGTTCGTCCGAAACGGCCATTCCCATTGTTTTGTTTTTAATAAGTAAAGTTATTTTAGGCTGCGTAAATTACTAAGTTAATTTCACATTTCTGTTAAATGTAAACGTTGACCTTTTGATTCTCTCTGTTTATCTAAAGATTGTTACAATAAGTTAGGCGGAAAATGAGTTTTTTTTTGTGAGAAAGTTTATATATTGACATTTATTTGTCCATTTACCTATACCATCATGTCAAGTCCCTTGCCAGGTAGGTATAGATCTCTGGCTTCCTTCACTGTCATAGTTCGTCACATACACGCTCACATACACATTGACTATGTCATATTTAAAAGAAAAACGTATTTATCATTTTACTAGATTTTCAATACTGAAAATTCAAGCAATAATAAAGTTTTCAACCTGCTTGTTTAATTATAAAAGGCGGCTAAAAGGTTTTTAGGCTATCAATTGTTCACGCAGCAATAAGCTAAATGTCAGGAGTCCACGTGTGCAAATGTCAGCTATTGAGCCTGTTTATTGTTTTAACGGCCTTTGCTTATAGAGGGTCGTCTTTAATTGAATCTGTATTCCTAAATGAAAGATATGTACTCAAAGCTTTATATTAAACTTGCATGAAATTGTTGATTGTTATTTTTTTATATTTTATTTTTTGTTATGTAAGCAAAAATTACTTTCTAAATATCAATCGAAATTCCGTGAAATTTGTTATTTTATGGTAACTATCAGAGACGTGGTCTCTTACTATAGGTCTCATAAAAAAGCTCAGAGTTGCTCAGCGAGCTATGGAGAGAGCTATGCTCGGCGTTTCTCTACGCGATCGACTCAGGAATGAGGAGATTCGTAGAAGAACCAAGGTCACCGACATAGCCGTTAAGATTAGCAAGCTGAAGTGGCAATGGGCGGGCCACATAGCGCGTAGATCGGACGGGCGTTGGGGCAGAAAGATTCTAGAGTGGAGACCACGTATTGGCAAGCGCAGCGTGGGACGACCGCCTGCCAGATGGACCGACGATCTTGTGAAAATCGCAGGAAGTCGTTGGATGCAGGTGGCATCGGACCGGTTACGCTGGAAAGCGATTGGGGAGGCCTATGTTCAGCAGTGGACAAGTATAGGCTGAGATGATGATGAAACATATATAGGTAGATATTAAGTAGGTCGAGAAACCCTAAAAAATGATCAATATAAAACCAAATATTTTATCCTTCGAAATTCAGAACGTTTTTCCTTCTTTAAAATTATCTATGCATTTTATGCAGCCGTTCAAAGTTAAGAACAAATTGCTTCTGACACGTAAATGAATAAATTAAAAATCAATCCAGCCAATTACAATTCACCCGCAGCGCCTTTGTAACTACGGCCATATCACATCGCCTACACCTGCCTCCGAAATCCGACAAACAGTACAAAACACGCCCTCGCTCAAAGGATCGTTTATCCCAAAAACAACAATGACAACCACTCAATCTGCCTACGATTTCATTTTCTTCACAACGGCATGACATTCTAATTTAATCCTACATACATATGTGTCACTGTCAAATTAGAGACACTATGCCATAGGAGCAAATACGCGGCTGACATTTCCAAACATGAGGGGAACAAATGGTTTTGACATTCAAGTATTTAAGCGACCTTGGCTTATGCAGGGTGAGCAAAAGGGTTGAGAGACGCAACTTAACATAATACGCCTATTATATTTAGTCGGTGACATAGCAGCCGTCTCCTTGGAAAAGAGTGACGTATAATTAATTGTTATAATTATTGTTGGCAGTTTGCGAGGGTAGACTGATTTTTTTTGTCGTTATTATGACAAAAAAAGATTATTGCGAAGATTTATGTTGACTTGTTGAGGTATGTTTCCATTGAGATGTTTTTATTAAATTTACTTTTATTTTATACTTGTAATATTGACTGAAACTGAGATAGGAAACTTAAATTTGTGAGATTTTAATTTCCGTGCTATGAAAAGTTTGCTTCAATGAAAAAAAATATAAAGTATTCCCCATGGAACTCGATGACAAATTTGAAATTTACTAAGTTGTGATAGGCATAAAGAAAACAAAATAGGAAAACTTAAAAGGAATAACTTTCAGTTGTAAACTATCTAGACAACGATACCAAGTTTTATTCTTGGAGGAAACACACAAGGGTCGTGGCGGGGTGCGCGCCGAGTGACGTCACGGCTGACGGTGTAAATAATTGCTCTGTCGAACACACCTGCCGGGGAAAGAAAATTAAGCGAAACGCAATTTGACTGAGTGATGAAGCACTCACTGTGGATCAGTTTAATGAGGAGTTACCGACGAAATATTATAGGTGCCTGATTTACACACTCATTATTTTATCTTCATTATTAAACACTGTTATTAATCATCGCGTGATCCATCATTATCAAACAAAATCATTTATAAATAATACATTACGGCGTAGTTGAGGTTGGCTACGGACGAAGCACCGATAACATTTTCGTAGCAACACACGACTCTCGGTCGCGTTTATGCGCTCCTTGCATGATAACCCTCCTTAAAGACGTATATAGCGCTGATCTAGTCCCTAGAACTCATAAAAAGTCTTTTTTGTCCAAACTACTATCAGATTACGTTTCGTTTTATTGGAATAACCCACTCCGGATAATTAGCGATAGCATTTACGGGCGTCGGCTGCGCGGATAGAACTTTTGTAGCGAATTTTTCGACGCCTGAATTTAAGAGGTGACAGCACAGAGCCGACCGTGTTTATTATCAAATTCATAAACATTGACTTGCGAATAAAACGGCCGCCGTTCGTACTCCCAAAACACGTTTCATATTTTCATGGGATTCAAATAAAAATAAAGTGGATGACCAGCGGCGGTCTAATTTAATATGAGCGGGAGACATATCGTCATATGGTCGATGTACCTGCCTTTGTTTTATTGCTTAGACGGGTGACCGAATACAAAAATGTTTCACTGGTCGGCGGGCGCTTGTCAGCTGTTAAACAGTTTTATTATTGTTGGACGAACATCGCACAGCCTATTTGCATAATTGAACGGCCACTTGGCGGCACTAGCATTGTTATATTCTGCCGTTCCATTTGTCAGATTCGCCGTATCATTTATGCACGTAGCTCATAACGAGAGCCGCGTCGTTTTTCTGGACCATTCATTATTTCGCCTTTTGTGTCGTTTGTTATCCGACGGTCACTCTTATCCTAAGAATGGCTGGAGTAGAAAATATGTAACAATGCCGACTTCCTCATATTGATACAAACAACCGAATTTTACCACGGCTTTTTCGTTATATAGAGCCGAAAAGGCTTAATCTGGCATTTGGTCAGGTAAAATAAATATTTGCTTTTTATCCTCCAAAAAGTCAAAGATATTAAAGTGTCTGTTAGAGGTTGAATAGTATGAGGAAAGTTGTGTTAAAAAGGTCAGGTCCTTTGAACGCATTTAATCAACAAAAACATAAGACTCGGCATAGTCATTTTTCAATTAACAACTTGATGTACATACATTCTTAAAGTCTATCTATCTATCTATAACCTCACGCCAGATCCCTTGCGGGGTAGGCAGAGAGTACAGAGTTCCAACAGGTTCTTTCCTTACATACCTCTCTGGCTTCCTCGACTCTCATAGTTCGTCTCATACACGCTCGCCGGTTACGGAGACTCTTGACTTTTCCATCAGATAAGACTCGGTTTATTTGGACGTGGTAAGATAGTCTAGGTCTTCCCCGGTACCTGCATCCTTCCACTTTCTTAAAGTCGCTTTTCATATTTCAAGAATTCTGCCATATTCCAATAGATATAAACATTTAAATCTTATTTTGTAGACAGCGCGTAAAGTTGAATATGAGATGGAACTCAACAAGTAGTTTTAAAAGTTAGCCTTTTCCATTCAAAGTGACCTACCTAGCAGACGCAAGGTACATAAAAATAAGCTATCAAAACGCGCTAACGCATCTAACAGCTGTTTGTTAAGAGGAGTTAGTAAACAGAAACAGTGGCCTCGATCAGAGAACAATAAAGAAGTCGTAAAATTTTGTCTTGCCAGACAAAAAGCGGGCTTATCTGCAAGGAGTAAATTTTTAATGGCACGTGCCACGCCGGCGTCTATCCGATTCTAAACTGATGACTTTTAACTGCTCTACGGTAATAGCTACTTAACTGAACTGGATACTTAAGAAACTATATTGAGACGTTTGCTTTTTATGTATGTTCGAGTAGTACAAACTATTCACGGTCAAAAGTATTACGTTGCTGCGTGGAATAAGGACATAACTAAAATACAAGCACAAGAGGAATTAAACTTCTCAGCTTTAAAATTAGAGTGCTAAATTAACTAATCAAATTTTTAAGTGGTGTCTCTATTTCTATACTAATAGTGTTTCCTGTTTGACTTTCGGTTTACTCATATTTTTGAGTCATCATTGCATAAACAGACAAATAATGACTGATAGATTCGGTATAAATTTTGTGATACATTCATTACTATACTTGTCTATGACTCCCTCGTTGGTTTAGTGGTGCATGATGCGCTGTGTGATCACGAGGTCCTGGGTTCAAATCCTAGGTCGGACAAATGTACTTGTTGGGTCCGGAGTCTGGAATTGTGACCGGTATATGGCAATAGGCTCGCCCCCTACTACATGGGACCTAACAGTTTCGACAAAAGTGGATGTACTCGGTACACCTCTGCCATCCTCGCTTGGGGAATATAGGCGTGACGGTGCATTACTTTACTTAGTCTATGTTCAGTGTCTGGGATTGACAGAGGGCGTTCTTAAGTTATGACCAGTAAGTGTAGCAACTTACTCAATTGAAGTTCCTACTGGAGATTTATTCCGTTACTACATCAATTTTACCTTTCAGAAGTACTATGTACAAATAGTATCAGCTTATACACACGACACTAAACCTTAGTTTGTAAAAGCCGTGGCTTATAACTAACGTTTTATTTCCAGTATTTTAAACCGTGTCCTAACAAAACTTTTCAATTGCACTCTATGATAGTAAAATTTTTTAGTATTGCTGTTTCGACGCTTGATCCAGCTTACGATATAGTGAGGGGAATATGTAATGCTATTTTGCTCCTGCTATCGGCATGCGATTAATATCGGTCGGATTTTGACACAGATTGAAATATTTTTGACAATGAGTACCCTTGATATCAGCAAATGCAACATCACATGCAACTCTGTATAGTGGACTATATTTTAAAATACTGGAGCAATTGCTACGAGAAAATGTGATTTACACTTATAAATGTTGTTTGAAAATCAGAAGAGATGTGGAGGTTCGTATTTTAGATATGACCTTGTCATACTACAAGTTATTAAATAAAAAAAAAACTTGACAGCACGCTTACGTCACGCAAACGTCAATCTTTTCATGGTAACCCCCTTGGTAGAGCGACGCTTGAGATCGAGATATTGCCGTAATTGTTACATTATTCTAGGGTTACTCACTGGCTCAATATTTTTTATGTTGAACCAAATATGATCGTATTTTGGCGGTAACCTGATTATGTAACAAATAAAATAAATAAGTAAATAACGTGACTACAGCCCTAACAATTGATAAATATGTATATTTTCTACACTCTAATTATTTAATTTAATACCCTAATTATTTTACGTGAAGAAATACCCAGACCAGAATATAAGTTAATTTTTAAAAGTCAAAATTAACAACTGCATGATAGTACTAAAGGAGATTTTACGTTGGACCCATGTCCTTAATCAAAGATCCGTTTGAACCCGTGCATGAAAGGTGTAAATAACAATTAAAGATTTTATTACCAAATGAGTTTGAAATAAGCCCGAGTAACGTAACGTTTTACCGAGTAATTACATTATAATAACTGGTTGTGGATAGGTGTTGGTAAGGGAGTACTACAAGTAATGTTGCGGGTTCCTGCCGAGCCCCGGGAGGGATTAGTACAGGGATTTGTTATTGTTATGTTTCTATTTCATTGGAGGAATGTTTATTTACTATTAGTAATGTTTTGCGAGAGTTACGATTGAAGGTACTAGTGTTACAATGAAACATGTGCAGATTTGAGAACTTATTAGTGTACTTGGTTTAAATTATATTTTAATACTAGATTAGATACATAATAATATAACAATTCCGCATAATTCTAAACTGTTTTAAATTAAGGATCAGGAATTAAGAGTGTAGAGTTCATAAAACCTGTACGTCCTGACCTGTAAGGAAAAAACCTGTTGGAACTCGGTTCTCTCTGTCTACCTCGCAAGGGATTTGGCATGACAATATTATAAGTAGGTAGTTCAAAAAACTGGAGCTATCAAATACCGTAATAGTACAGACACTCTTAGTGCTTTGGAACCACCATGTAAGTATAGATTTCGTCGTTTGACAAACGATTTAGCGCAGTGGTTAAGAGCTTAAGCCGCTCCGCCCACTGTGTCTAATAGTCGCGGGTTCGATTCCCGCATGGGGCAAATCTTTGTGTGATCCAAAATTATTTGTTTCGGTCTGGGTATTTATGTATGTGAATTTTCATGTTTGTAAACGCACTCACGACATCGGAATTAATCCTAGTGTGGCTCTACGTGTTTTTTTTTATAATCAAAAAGAAAAAAAAAGTTAACGAAGGTTAACCAGTGTTCAGGTCGTTTAATCAGGAAAGGGTGACACATAGAGGCAATTCTATTTTCAAGAATATCTCCGTGCTTCAGAAAGCTCGTTAACCCGATTGTTCCGGATATCCTCCATAGTAATCGTTAAGGCAAGTTGGAAGCTTTTTGGGCACCTTGATAAGTTTCAACAGCAGGTGGCCACAAACCTGCCTCTACCATCCCGCGCTGAGTCCACTTGATAGACTATGATCCTTTCTTTCCCCTCGACTTGTCAGAGAAGCCCTTTGCGCAGAAGTGTGATTCAGTGGGTGAGTTTTATTTCAATAAGCAAAGAGCTTCTTCGTTAAAATATATATTTTGCAGTTTCTAGAAAATCACCACAATCATTGTGAAATTTGAGACTATTATAAAATATTGAGGTACTCCACAATACGCCATTTTTGCGGTCGTGGCTAACTCGAGTAATGAAAAGCTTCAATCATAGCTACATTTTAATATAATGCAAATTTGATTTGGGCGGATTTTACTGTCACAAAGTTATGCTATAAAATGAAATCAAATCGCCATTTGATCTGATTTATTAATGGATAATAGTTAGTAATTAAGTTAATTTGATTTGGTATTGTGTATATAAATTGTTGGTACGACATTGCCGTACTAAAACTACATTCAAAATTATACTTATGGGGATTACACAAAGATTTGTCACGTGCGGGAATCGAACCCGCGACTATCAGACGCAGTGGGCGGAGCAGCTAAGCTCTTAACCACTGCGCTAAATCGTCCGTCGAATTTATACACTTATAGTAGTTTTTAGTCTTAGTCAAGAGTCTCCGTGACCGGCGAGCGTGTATGAGACGAACTATGAGAGTCGAGGAAGCCAGAGAGGTATGTAAGGAAAGAACCTGTTGGAACTCTGTACTTTCTGCCTACCCCGCAAGGGATCTGGCGTGAGGTTATAGATAGATAGACGCCATGGCTCGTCTGTCGAGATTTTTAGAGTTGCTACGTCACCGCACCACGCTAGCAGATCTTAGTAGATTGTAATGCATAGGCAGTAGCAGCCTCCGCAGCAACCACCATATCAACCTCCGCAAGGTCCGCAACATATTTTGGACTATTTTGATGAAGAGTACGGTAAGCTTAAAGCTGAACACTTGTTTCATCAAGTTTTTTTAGAAGTTTTTGATTTTTTTTACTTCTTTTTATGTTTATCACTGTTTATCATTGTACAATCATAGAAATTGCAATAATTAGACACTACAAGTCAATGAAATTATCACAAAATAAAACGGAATAGCGTCAATTTGATACAGTGGCTAAAGTTGGTAGGTCTTGAACCTATTCGCGTCTTTATTAAAAAGACGACAACTCGATATTTTGCTAACGCGTCCAATCATAGAAATCCGCTAATCGTAGCCACCGCCGACTACGAACCTAAGTCCCCTCCTATCAGCCGCTACCGCCGTCCGCGGCATGTTCTCACCGACGCGTCCCGCCCTTACATCCCTTCTTTCGAATACAGATACCGCACACAGGATCAGATACCAACCTCGCTGGTGAGGTCGATGAATCCCTTGACCGCCGGCCGGTGCTGAGTATCACGGCGAGACACTAGTACAAGCCCTCCCCTATAGCGACTGCCCAAGCCGAGGCCGTTTCTCCTTGAGGCGCCCTTGAACTAGTTGCCCCCGTGGCCTTCTGGCCCAAGCGTAGTGGTTGCACGCTCACCCTCTTGTCCAGTGAAGCTGTAAAGGCCCCGCGGCCAACAGCGTAGATCATTCACACACACACAAAAAAAATTGGTATGAATGTCTCTCAAATCTTGTATCTGTAATACTTATAAAATAATACGGTTCGGCATCGGAATATATTTTTTAGAAAAAAATAGACACACGTCCATTTTTTTCAAACTGTGCATGCTTGGCAAAAGCGCCTCAGTGGTTCGAACAAAATTGTGCGCTATTAGTGTTTTATAATGTCGATGTCTGCGTGTGTAATTTTACTTAGATAGGCCATTTTTCATGAAATTTATAGAGCTGAAGTAAATGTACTTATATAGCTCCGGTGACAATTGGTGGTTGGTTAGTTTGTTACCCGTAGTTGATTATCCTAGATGGTTGGCTTCCGCAAAATGTTGGACTCATTAACTCTGCCCTAATCCTGTGGTGATGGCTACGAGGCATGCCTTTTAAGTTCTGTCGTTTCCATATTTCCTGGCAATTTTGAATTTGGAACTGTTCTATATTCGAATGTGTTTAAATTTTGAATCTCAAAACAGTTGAAAGTATTAGGATTAATGATATTGTTTAGTCATAGCATCGATTGGAATCTGTCAGATTACGTACGAAAATGAATCTTTTTAACTTTAGAAGAGGCCTAACACGGCTTCAGTGTTTTGAAGAGCTAACATCTGTGTTCAGTGATGAAGCCCCATGTCTGCGGACTGTCGAACGCTGGTATTTAGAATTCCAGCGTGGACATACTAGTGTTAGTGACAAATCTCGCGAAGGACGCCCAAAATCCGCCTCACTGAAGATAACATCATTGCTGTGAGACAACTAATTCTCGAAGATCGTCATGTGACGTATCGAGAGATAGAGGCTCTATTAGGCATATCAGGGACAACCATTCAGAAGATCTTGCATGAAGCGCTCGGTGTGAGAAAGTTTGCCGTTGGATACCGCATCTGAGTTCTGTGAATCTGACTTTCCGACGATCACAAGGCGGTCCGCGTCAGATGGTATAAGAAAACTCTGCAAAGGTTCAACCGAGGAGAGTTAAATCACGTCTACGACATCATCAGTGGTGACGAATCTTGGATCTATGCCTACCATCCTGATTCCAAACAACAATCTACAATCTGGGTCTTTCAAGACGAGCCAGAGCCGAGTAAAGTTGTTCATTCTCGACGCACTTCAAAGAAGATGGTAGCCACGTTCGTTGGTAAAATCGGCCATGTTGCGACTGTTGCACTTGAAGATCGTAGAACGGTTATAGCAGAGTGGTATACCACAGTTTGTTTACCACAAGTCATCGCCGAACTTCGAAACTCAAAGCGACGCATCATCCTGCACCACGATAACGCAAGCTCACACAGCGCTCCTCAAACGATTGAGTATTTGAAGCAGGAAAAAGTAGAAATTCTTGACCATCCTCCATACAGTCCTGACCTAAGCTCTAACGATTTCTTTACATTTTCTAAAATTAAGAAAAGTCTTCGTGGTCAAAGGTTCCAGTCCGGTGAAGAAGCAGTAGACGCTTTCAAGTCAGCCATTTTGAACACCCCCACTTTAGAGTGGAATAAATGTAATATAACTGGTTTGAGCGAATGGAAAAGTGTATTAAGCTACGTGGTGAATACTTTGAAAAACAATAAAAAGTACTATAAGGTTCTAGTTGTGTTTTTTTCTTCAAACGACAAAACTTAAAAGGCATGCCTCGTATTCCAGTAATCATACTAGTGAACAGGTGCTACCTGTAGGGACTGGTCTGGCCGGAACCCTTTATACACTTACTCTTTAGAAATAACATGATTAGTCTCATATCGCGATCGTAAGGCATCATAATGGAGCTAGATCTCAACTATTAAATTGTAACCTAAACATTGTACTTACACAATATGGTAAAAAAAATGAAAAAGTAAGAGAATCTAATAAAAAAGAGATGTCCGCTAAGTTTCTTGCCTGTAGTTAGTCAAGTAGCTAGATTATACTGGATTTAAAAGAAAACTAAATAAACAATTTGTAAAGGTTTATGAAAAATAAATTATTTGAGTTTGAGTATTTCTTTTTTCCTAGATTTAACCATGGAGACCTATAATTTACTTCTCATCTTCTTTTCTATCATTCATTTTTTTCTCTTTTCTGAATCAGTTCACGCCAAAAACTACTTAAGGTACGTTTTAATATCCACAGAACAAGTTATTATGCCATAAATCCTGCAGTATTTTAAATTCCTAACCTTTTCTTGAAAACCTCTTCAATATTCGTGTCCATATTTCTTATTAAAAAGCAAAATTAATCGCGAAACCTTTCGGACATCAAAACAACTCCGGGCTATTGTTAAGCATGATTACAAGAGGTTTTCACAAAGTAAATGTTAATTTTTATTACACGAATAACACCTGTTCGTATCTACGGCTTTGAGTTGAAGGATTTTCTTTGCTTTAATAATCGTAAAGTTCGTTTTACTGATATTAATTTGGGAATGTTTTGCTTTTATTATTTTCTGCATTATTATGTTGGCTTAGATGTGGTTCTGGGGAATTTCAGATGTATTATTATATCCTATTTGCTGTGGTTCGTAGGATGGCAAGGTTTCCGGAATATGTTAGTAGGTATTGTTGGCGATACAATTTAATATTACAAACGGACTTTTTTTTTTTAAAACGTATCCCCCCACACTAGGATTTATTCCTGTGTCGTGGGTGCGTTTACAAACTTGAAAATTCACATACATAAATACCCAGACCGGAACAAATAATTGTGGATCACACAGAGATTTGTCCCGTGCGGGACTCGAACCCGCGACTATTACACGCAGTGGGCTGAGCGCCTTAAGCTCTTAACCACTGCGCTAAATCGTCCGTCAAAGGAATCCACTTAGAAATGGTTAAGCAAGATTTCACTGCTTGACTTATATTTAGTACAGATTTCAATATTAATGGCTTCCAATGGAATCAATAATATCCCAAAATTAACTTATTTTTGCTACGACTCTCGTTAAAATTTTGGATTCGAATGTTATGTCCGATCTTAAATAGTTAGTTTTTACTCTGTTATATTCTATTCTTTCCTCTAGATACCGTTTACGACATTATGAAGTATTATTCTACCATGAAACTGGTAACAACTGCATGAATTCAGCAACAACACGGCACATTTTCAAGCATCTAACCAACAAATTTCTAATCAAGCCCCTTTCTGTTAATTTAAAATCTATTTGCGTCTTATCCACCACCGCACAATCAAAACGCTTCATTTATTTTCTTACAATGAAACACAAATGAATGAACTCAATTAAGCCGAATGCAATTAATAGGCAAGAATAATGGCTCTTGTGATTTATTAGTTATAGTTACTATGGGTGATTGACGTTTTTAATTTGCCACCAGAGGGCGCTACCGTGATGGGTTGAAGTCTCGAAGGCGCCTGGGCCCGTCAGAGGTAGACAGGAGATGGTCAGCTCCTCAGGGCGAAAGGTTAACTATACATAAACCGCTGTTTACTTCGCTTTGGGATTGGGATTTGGAAGAATTTGCAGTGTTTTGCGTTTATTAACTAAAGTAGTTCTTTTGGGTGTAAATAATAGACGAGCAAATAAATATTATTTTAACTTCGTAAATTTACATAGGAAATGTAACGCATTTTTTGGATGTTGAAACCGTTTATTCTCACTATTATTTACATGGATCGATTATTATACTGAACCGGGAAAAATAAAGTCTGGAAAAATTGTTTTATTTCATAAAAAATACTTCTGCTGTTTATGATTAATATTCAACACGTCATTATATTTCGAAATCATTTTTGATTTGATTCTAAATGTCACAAATTGTAGCTATTTTTCCATATTTTTTACACCGATAGAGTTTATATTTGACTTCCTATATTATACATATTATGCTATGTATAAAAAGACCTATGAAGTTAAGTAATGAAGGTCTAAGTCCCTCTTAATTTGTTATACTTTTCTTTAGGTCCATACTAGGTACGTTTGGTCCTATAAGTAAGTTTCGTAGATGAGGTTTGTATGACGATAATTATAACGTTTAACACGTTAGCTCCCGTTTCGAAAACTATTATCAATAGCATGACGACCGGTTCTCATAGTGTTGACAACAAAACCTCATTAGCATTAAGAGTAGCAGTTAACATATTTCAACTAGTTAGTACCCATCAAATAGAAGGTTCCAACCAGATATTATCCAAAGGAACGGATCAAGAACGTTGATCTGCTTATTCGCGTAGGCTTATCTAGAAAAAAATACGTGAACGTGACGATATTGAGTTGATATTTCCTTCCTTTTCACACTGTAAATTTAATAAATGAGATGAGCGTGACTGATGGAATTCCAGTCATATATGTCTATTCATCCACCAATCCGCACTGGGTCCGCGTGGTGGAGTATGACCTAATCTCTCTCACCTCGATTTGTGAGAGAAGGCCTTTGCCCAGCAGTGGGCAGTATAGGCTGAAATTATATACGTCTATTCAAAGAAACGGATCAAGAACATTAATTTAATGATCGGTTTAAACTCATAGCTTAGCACTAAAAAATAAGTTAGCGTGACGCTATCGAGGTGATATGCTATCCTTTACATACTGAAAATTTACTAAATACAGAGTGAGACAGCACATTTTCTTCGCAAAGTTACGATAATGTCAAATGATTTGTGCTTAGTTTGAAGACTCGACGTTTCACACACTAGTGGAACTATTAATACCCAGGATAATAACATAGGAAAACGTTAATTAACTATGTAAATTCAGAAACATCTCAACGATCGGCGACGAGCCTCGCAAATTACTTTTGTGTTACATCTACTAAGTGTGTGTTGGACTCACCACGACATCGGCTTAGCACGTCCAAGTGAAAATGAAATCTACACAAGAGTCAGTTACGTGCTGGTTTGAATCTTAACGCACAGGCATAGAATCTAAATTTGATTGATTAACGTATACAGGAGAGGTTGTTGTTCGTTTAACACCACTCAATTATAACCTTCTATTCGATTTGATGCTTGTTCGGTCCCCCGGGTGGCTGGCTGCTCGCTTTGGCCAGCTAACTTTAAATTAATTCTCGATTGACACATCAGAATCTCTCCAATATTGTGATTTTAAAATACATTTAGGGCCTTTTTCACAGTAAATAAAATCTACTCTTTTTAGATTTATTTTACTTTTCTCTTTTGATAAACGCAATCATATGAATTACATTGTATGTATATGTAATTTCTCTTAGTTTTCGTTAGAATTTTGTTCAAGGGTTAACAAATACAAAAAGTTATAATTACTAAAATATAATTCAAACAGATCACAAAAGACCCAACTATTTTAAATTAACACTACAAATATTAACACGTAAAACGGTAATCCACTTAAAACTCTATTATAAAAGTGTTGCTTAAAACTAATAAATCTTGCAAAACGCTCTTTTTAATTGACCTTTAACATTCCTCAAATATTAAAGTGTTCTTTATTTAAATATCAAGTATTTTTTTAATAAATTAAATAAAGAATTTTAGCACTTAATAACTAAAATGTAAACGTTTTAGTATAGGGCTATTTCAAAGTACTTTCAATGCTATTATCTGGTGCTATTATATTTGTGAAAAGGAAATAAATAAATATTAATATATATTATTATAACTGCCTCGTTGATCTAATGGCGAACAATGCGCGTAGCGATTACGAAGTTCTGGATTTCCTATCGACAAACTTTCAGTATCAGTCCGGAGTCTGGAGTTGTCTGGCAATAGGTTCGTCCCCGACTTAACATCGTCGGCGAAAAATGGGCGTACACAGTTCACCTCTGCCAGCCCGCTTGAGGAATACAGGCGTGACGGTTCTATTTTTTTATTAATAAAAAATAACTTTCATTTGCATTACAGTGTAGGTGCGTTGTATCTCAATTCTATTTAGGCAGCTATATTTTTGTCTATGCGTGGTTCTGCATCGTGAAGCAAGACAAACGTATAAATCTGTTCGCCGCACACATTCGTTGCGTGCTTCACTCTGCTTCGGATTTATGACCTTCCCCCTTACAGCTCTATCAAAACTTACCAAGCGCAACACTGTCTCGCAATAAGCCGTATAATGCTAACGAGTTTTTAAAAAGTAATTTTATAAAGGGATCTTAATATTAAAACGAATTTCTAAAACTCTTTTGCCCTGTACTTAAATTAAAAACCTCTTGATCAAGATTGGCGTTAACTACTTCGCGGGTTTGTCCCCGCACGGACCAATCTCTGTGTCACTTACAAATATTTGTCTTTAAAAGTACCAGTGGGTGTGTAGAGACACATACAAACAACTCAATTTTTTTTGTAAGTCCAACATATTTTTTACAGCCGCAAGAACTCCAATCATATAATAGAAACCAAATTTATTAAAAATCGCATATATATTTGAATTATCAGTCCCATAACGTAATTTAAATGTTGCGTATTCAAATAGTTTATAGTTCGTTTTAAAACTAAAACTAGTTTCGATTCAATTTGTATAAATAGTGAGGGTCGCAGACGTCCGATCCGCAAACTAAATGATACGCGTTCGCGCTATTGTAAAGCCGTATATAGCTATGTTTTTATGCAAATTTCCATTTGGCCGGTTGATACTCCCGACTCAGTGAGTAAATTTGCAGCGAATCGCGTGTGACATGTAATTGACAAGTGAATAAAATGTGATGTGCCGTTGTTGGTATAACAGGGCCTTTATTCGCTATGACCGAACGTAACGCGTTACGATGACTTGCGTGAAATACCTACGCTGTTGGCCGCGGGGCCTTCACAGCTTCACCGGACAAGAGGGCAAGCGTGCAACTACTACGCTCGAGCCAGAAGGGCAAGGGGGCAACTAGCTCGAGGGCGTCTCATGAAGGAACGGCCTTGGCTTGGGCAGTCGCTATAGAGGAGGGCATATACTAGGTGTCTCGCCGTGGTGCCCTGCACCGGCCGGCGGGCAAAGGATTCTTCGACCTCGCCGGCGAGGTCGGTGTCTGATCCTGTGTGCGGTATCCGAAAGAAGGGATGTAAGGGCTTCGGGAGAGTCGGAGAACATGCCGTGGACGGCGGTAGCGGCTAATAAGAGGGGAGTTAGGTTCGTAGTCGGCAGCGGCTACGATTAGCGGATTCCTGTGATTGGACGCGTTGGCGAATTATCGGGTTGTCGCCTTTTTAATTAAGGCGTGTATAGGTTCGAGATCGAGATCGGAATGGAGAAGACCGAGATCGGAATGGAGAATGAAATGAGCGTACTCTAAAGTACTATTAATCCACAGTTAATATAAGTAAACAGTTGCGCATCTTAGTGCTATCGATCCGAAAATAAAAATAACTACCTACCTCTACCCGGCTTCTCGACAGGTCGAACAGTCCCGATAATCCGCGTAATGTGCGGATCTGCGTGCGTGATTCTTATTTTGGATCGCTAGTACTCCGATGCTCAACTGTTGACACATTAACTGTGGTTAAATGATTCTCCAGTGGCATACAACATAACTGTGACTAAACGGGCATTTCACCAAGTTATCATAACGCACCGCGTTACGTGTTTCATTGCTTATAGCGAGTAAAGGCCCAGTGCGTGTATAACCTCGCGGCGTGCGTTCCGACCATCTGTCAATAAAATCAACTTAAAACAAATATAAATTGGCTAACTAAAGGGTGGGCCATCGGCGGTCGTCCAACGGAATCTAGTTAATTAAAATTGTTTTAATAAACTGTATGTTTAAAGGAGATTAATATTGTGCGGTTACTGAATCAATGTTTTTATTGCAATTATTTACCTATAACCTCAAAATAGTAAACAATGGACGTCGGGCGTTGTGGATTATCTTTTATCATTATACTTAATTGATTTATTACGTTTTCAGTGTCTAATATATTGTCTAGAAATTAATAGAGGTTCATTTTTGTTCAGCATACGCGTAGATATTTTTTTAGGTATTCATACTCTCTACTATACCATTATTTACTTTCTTAGTTATATTAATCATCAGTCATTTAGGGATCGTGTGGAATTTTGCGTCGTTGGGATACTCGTACAGTGATAAAAGCAGCGATAGCCTAGTGGTTAGACCGTTGGACTGCAAAGTGAGAGGTCTCGGGTTCAAACCTAGGCACGCACCTCTGTCTTTTCGAAAGCAAGTGCGTATTAAAATTTACCTATCACTTGCTTTAACGGTGAAGGAAACATCGTGAGGAAACCTGCATGCCTAAGAGTTTCTCGAAGGTGTGGGAAGTTCGCCAACCCGCACTGGGCAGCGTGGTGGACTAAGGCCTAAACCCTCTTAGTTTGAGAGGAGGCCCGTGCCCAACGGTAGGGCAGTCTCTTATTAGGGCAAATATTATTATTATTTGGGATACAATATTCTAGTAACAATACTTCCCCCAAAAACTTTTTTATATATTTTATTTACAGAACTGATGTCTAATTTTTGGGTAAACCTTTATAAGCACATTCAAGGTGGCTCCTTTAATAAATAAATTCACCTGGTAATATCTACAATCGCTTGGCTTACAAGTAAGCAAAGTTAGTCCTATGGGTATTATAAAACAGGGAAAATCCAGTAACGTTGGTAAGAAAGGTATTCCACTCGTCTCATGTTTAAAATGTACCAACGTACATTTATTTATAAATGTTTGGAAATTTTTATCATATTTTTATGCGAAATTTGCTGATTAACCTTCAATGGACTTACTTTTAGGTTCGTAACTAATAATTAAATTTCTCAAACTTTTTACATTTTTTTTAAATGACGTAGCTCCGCCCTAGGATTAATTCCTGTATCGTAGGTGCGTTTACAAACATTAAAATTCACATTCACAAATACCCAGGCCGGTACAAATAATTGTGGATCACATAAAGATTTGTCCCGTCCGGGAATCGAACCCGCGACTATTAGACTCAGTGGGCGGTGCGGGTTAAGCTTTTAACCACTGTGCCAAATCGCATTGGTTAAGTTCATCACCTGCACTTAAGTAAATTAGGGAGATACTAGTTTCAAAATATGCTATATCCTATACTTGTAGGCCAAAATGGCTTTTACTCGGCACTTCTTGGGTTGTCAAAATTTAATTATATTTTGGAACATGTAACGTGCTTAAAATGGTACCTACTTGATGAATTATACTTGGTCTAGTGGGTTGAAATGTATCTAAAATGATTTAGTAAATTAATATTATAAACTAAAAGACGGTTGGTGAATTTAAAAAACCCTAATGTAATTTCATTATGACACATGTTACTTTTCTCTTTAACGTCATTGCAATGATTTTCCGACAAAGGATACGAATTGAATTGATTGAATATGGTATGCGCTATCAAGTGTCGTCAATAATATGTCCCTGCTGATCCTGATCTTTTGTATAAATATTACTGAATTACTCATTAGGGTTGATCACTTTTACCGTAGCCGTGTATAGCGAGACACACACACACACAAGCCAAAACATAAGCTTTAAGTGTTAGCCGTGGTGATGATAATTACGAGTCTCCGTCGGGCTCATCGTGCACACCTGTTGCCACCAACGACTTTAACTAAAATTTAGTGGCATACGTGTTACATGATGTGTACGCGCCGCTTGTATATAATTTTCGCGCGGTTAAGTAATATTACTCGTTCGGGTATTCGTACCGAGGTAAGTATTACTGTTTTTAGTGGTGTTCAGTCTCTTTGTGGCGTGTGAAATATTATTATTGCAGTGTTCTGACTCGTATGTGGTTGACGTAGGTGTTTGAATTTTACTTGGATGGTGTAAGAGAAACTGGAGAGTTAAGCTGTGTCTGGTGATTGCTATTTGAAGTATAGGATAGTGTCAATATTTTTGTGGTGTAAAATATCGGTAATTTTCATTGCGAATTAATATTCAGTCCTAGTTTTTCAATTTCGTTCAAATTAGTACAGACATCCTATGTTCATACCACAAATTCTACCTCGTAGGTATCTATTCCTTCTATGTTTACTACCTTAACTGTACATACATTTAGCGCAGTTGTTAAGAGCTTTAGGCGCTCCGCCCAATGTGTCTAATAGTCGCGGGTTCGATTCCCGCATGGGACAAATCTTTGTGTGATCCACAATTATTTGTTATGGTCTGGGTATTTGTGTCTGTGAATGTTCATGTTTGTAAACGCACCCACGATACAGGAATAAATCCTAGCGTGGGGCTACGTTTTTTTTTAATTATTAATACCAATGGGGCAATTTACATTTACAACTCTTTATCAAAAATGTATCACCTTCTTTACCTAACTTTATTAGTTGGAGATCCTAAACAAGAGTTTCTCCACCATTTCACAGGCAACACAGGCAAGCGTTTTACAGGTAGCCACTAACATATGCTCCCATATACTTTGCAATTTGCTAAAAATTTCAAGAAACGCTAGTTACGAAACTACAGCTGTAAAGTCGAGTGAAATATAACAAGTTGTAGAAGCCGGGTTGAGTGTACCTCGCAGCGAACTTGTCATACTCGCGGTGCATTGCGTTATGTCCGCGGGCCACGGCGCTTTACGGCGCTGCGCTTATGGAGCGGCCATCGCCGCAGCACTCGAACTGCCGACACTAAAACTTTCACAGGATTGTTACATTCGAGCCAACTAAATAAAGGCTATAGGTTTCCACCCGAGCCTTTTCATGGGCGTCGCCTTTACGCCGATTTTATGTAGCATGAGCAAAATACAGCTGTAATTCCAACACGGGAAAATGTATATTACTCCGAATCCTTAGTGGAATCTGACAATGCGGGGATTTTTCGAGAGAGCCCCGGGCTAGGTGAGGGTAGGCGCGACTCGAGTTTGTTACATAAAAATCCCGTTATCGCGACGTGGGTCGACAGATTACTTTCTTGTTAAGAGGATGAAAACAAGAGTTAGTTCGTTTTCTACAAGGAAATAAATATGAACTTTTTAAGGATACTTTCTTTTTATAACGGTACGAACGTTTTAGCCGCCTTTTATTGCACTATTTCGGAATAAACTGGCAAATGGAGGAAAATTTCTTAGCTGGTAAACTTTCACCGTAAATATTTTAGTGAGGATATAGTTATGGTCATTACTAAAGCACGGATTTATAAAAGCTAGCGCGTTTGTAGTTCTTAAAAAATATTTTTAAACAGGTTTGCTACCAATTCTTAGAATATATTTTGCGAAACGAACGAATTCGTTACTACATCGGCAACTTTATGAATTACATACCGTTAGGCCTATATTCCCCAAGCGGGGGCGGCAGAGGTGTAGTGATTACACCCAATTTTGGCCGACGATGTTAGGTCCCATGTAATAGAGGGCAAGCCTATCGCCATATATCAGGCACAATTCCAGACTCCGGCCTGATACTGGGAAGTTTTCGTTAGAAAAACTTCAATTGTCCGACCTAGGATTTGAACCCACGACCTCGTAATCGCCAAGCGATGCGCTTTTGTCACTAGAGCAACGAGGCAGCCACTAAACTATAGTTATGAAACAATAATATATTTTAGAAGTTCATTTAATAATGATAACGAAAATAATTTACAGTCACGATTATGGGCTGAACTTCTAATTTTATTAGCACTTGTGAAATATGAATATAATACAAAAGTAAATCGACATACACAAAGAATTCGCCATAAACTCCATTGTGTAATTTACAACCATTTTAAACAGAGTTGCATTAGGACGCGATGAATTTTCCGATAACGTCGCAACTACAAAAGTAAATAAAGCGGCGTCATTCTGTAGAATTAACAATGCAGTGGGGCGTGAAAATCACTTTAATATTTCAAATCGTGCAAAAGTAATCATCGGAATTATTTCGCAGTAGTCCTGGGATGATCTGCCGGTCACGGTGGCAAACACGCAATTTGTCGTCGGCGTTAAATCGACCACAAACAAAACGGCCGGCGGCTCCGGCCATCATTCACCTGTGGTCGTCCATGGTAATGAGATGGACCTACTGTTCAACATATTAGGCTGATTGCAATTTCGCGTCCGGCGCGACCGCACGCGCGTTCTAACCGATTGAAATAGCGCGCGAACCGCATTCTACTGAGATAGATATATAAATTTCTTTCTTTCTTCTTCTAGATAGTAGGATGAACATCATAATAATATATATTATATATAATATTAAAAACGCGAAAGTTTGTGTATGTATAGGTGTATGGATTTATCTATCTATATCATCACGCCGGTAGGCAGAGAGTACAGAGTTCCAACAGGTTCTTTCCTTACATACCTCTTTAGCTTCCTCCACTCTCATAGTTCGTCTCATACACGCTCATCGGTTACGGAGACTCTTGACTTGTCCTTCAGATAAGACTCGGTCTATTTGGTTGTGGTAAGATAGTCTAGATCTTCCCCGGTACCTACATCCTTCCACTTTTATGGAAATTTAATTAATAGATGTTTATTAATTTTTCACACAAAACCATTGAATGGATTATGATAAAACTTTACCGTAATGTAGCTTATAAATCAGCATTACACATAGGTTATCTTGTAAAGATATTACAATGCACATGCGCGGCCGCGGGTAATGGCTTGTTATATATGAATATTTGTTTGAAATCGGCCATTCTTGTGTTAATTATATTCAGATTTGAACACCTTGCGCAAACGGTGTACAAATTAATAAGTTTATAGTATGAAAAGTGTTGACACTTCCAAATATTAGTATGGTGATTAGGCTCATAAATTTGCATAATTCTACTAAATTACTCATAAGCGTAAAAAGCCAATATATGGCACACATTAATCAAATGTTAAAAGATTTATTTTGAAACAAATCTTTACTGCTTGTAATTTAACTTTTGACTAAAATTTAACCTTGTGTAAAATAGAGTTGATTATGCATGTACAACTCATAGGCTAGACTAATACGACCGTAGTCAAAATGTAGTTTGTAAATCTAAAATCCGAAATAAAGCAAAGTTATTTCGACATTAAACCAACACATCAGAACATGTACTTACACAATGTGTACAGTTCAAATTCTGCTATAAAATACACAGTAATTCCGAAATGAACGCTAGATATTCCGCTCTACTATTGCTGAAAATGCGAAAGCAATTATCGTAACCTTTTCGCATTCGAATAAACAATGGCATTATTATGAAATCGCATTTTGTTTATGTGGAAGCCACAAAAAGCGCGGGCGGCGGACGGTAGCGTGACTCGGTGTTCAGCGGGTCATTACTCAGCTGCGGTCAGCGGGTAATGAGATGGCCTCTGAGCGGCGGTTTTATTCTACCATCACCTGTATTTTGTTCAGAATAGTCATACAAATAACGGGAATACCATTCGTTTAATAAATATATCTATCTATATCATTACGCCATATCCCTTGCAGGGTAGGCAGAGAGTACAGAGTTACAATAGGTTCTTTCCTTACATACCTCTCTGGCTTCCTCCATTCTCATAGTTCATCTCATACCCGCTCGCCGCTTATGGAGACTCTTTGACTTGCCCTTCAGATAAGACTCGGTCGACTTGATCGTGGTAAGATAGTCTAGGTCTTCCCCGGTACTTAAATCCTTCCACTTTCGCATTGTATATCTGTTTTGTCATTCTTTCTTCTGACATTCTATATTCCCGAACCATGATACTATCTTTCATACCTACTCACTTTCTTACTACGCTGTTGCGAATACGGTCGGTCAGCTTCACTCCGCACATCTTCCGCAGAGCTCGCATTTCCACCGCATCTATCCTAATTTCATTCTTCTAATAAATATATAATAATAAATGTGTCCATTTTGCTCCACTTTTGAGCAAAGGACTTGCATTACTGATCGAGGTGGGAGAGAATGGGTCACACGTATTCTTTTCATCACGTTTCTAACCGCTTAAGATGCCACGAAACTCTCTTATTGGCTTAAAACGTTTTTGTTAGAGGTACTTCCAGCAAATAACAGCATAAAGAACAAAATACTATAATTCAATGCTGGGATTATCTACACTGTTAACGATGTTTTTTTTAGATTCAGAATCAGAACCAGAATATTTTTTATTAATGTAAACCGTTACAGTATTTATAAATCGTCAGAAAAGTAACAAAGACTCTACCACCACTTCGGAATGTCATTCCTGTGGAGAAGAAGGGCAAGAAACTCCACGGTTTCTCTTTTATAAAAGTATTTGTCATTTTTCTTTTTCCATCTACATTTTGTTTTGGGATATGGGAGAACGATGTAGGCTGGTCTATCAGGTAGGTAGGTCTAAGTTAAATTATACGAATTATACTATTCATGTGAATGGCTACATGGTTCCCTCATTTACAGAGAAAGAAATGAGAAAAAAGGAAACATTTTACTAAATGAATAGAAGGAAGAGAGGGAATATTAAATAATAATAGCTAAACAATTTGTCGATATTCAATCAAGTGGAGCTGGAACAGCCCTATCCACGTATTTTTGTCTTTTAAATAATTATCTAGCGTATAATAAGCTTGCTTACTAATCGTACGTTTAATACAAGCTTTGAATTTATTGTCACTAAACTTTTAGTGACGTTAAGAGGAATTTTATTATAAAATCTAACACGATCCTTGAAAGAAGTGTGAATTTTTGACAGACGAAATTGCGGTTGATCTAATTTATTTCTATGTCGCGTATTATATATAGCAATGCCTATCGCCTAGCTGATTAAACAGATCTATATTTTTTCTTGTATACATTATGTTTTGATAAATATACTGACATGGGACCGTCATAATATTGGCTTCTTTAAATAATTCTCTGAGAGAAACTTATGAAAAAGCTGTTGAGTTTCTTGTAATAAAGAAATAAATAAATAATCCACCACTCGGATTTGTAAAGGCAGGTTTGTGGTTACAGAATATATTGTTTCTCTACAGAGCAAACGCCTTCAAAAATCAAGGTGAGAGAGGTCGGCTAATACTCCACTTTTCTATTGCAGATTGGTGGAAGTTTGAGGGCTGTAAGGCTTCTAACTTGGTTTAACGACTACCATATTAAATGGCAATCGGAACCGATGGCTTCAAGTTCCTCTCTAAGTACGAAGGCCTTTAAAAATGGAGCCACAAACGTTAACCTATCTCATACTGATAAACCGATGCTTAACCTGCAATTCAATACCGCATGTCTGTAGGGCTTTTGGCACCTGGTTGGGAACACCCAGCCAATACAAAATGAAACGCATTTGGTAACCATAATTAAGGAGGTGAAATCACCCCTGAATTTGAACAAATTTAGTGTACGAGCGATTAACATTTGTGAAAAAATAGCACCTGTTCCACAATTTTAAAAACTTTAGGATAAAAATGTACTGAGTAACAGCAATATATTCTCAGAATTATTAATTGGTTTTGTAGTTCGAGGCACACATTGCTGTGGTGTATAAGGTATTCGGAGTATCTTAAAACGTGCTTATAAGAGTACTTGATTCAATTTTTATATAAAAATACATAAAGAACATCTGATAGTAGAGTTAGATAATGTACCCAAAGCCCCAGCTTTAGCAAAATTCACTTATGGTTAATTTCAATATTTCACTTAAGTTGACCATAAACTTCTTAATTTTTTTCAAAATACTAATGACAGTAAGGAAATCTATCTATTATAGTTAAATATTGAAACCAGACTATTGTTTTTAAGTTGACGCCTCTGCACTTACTGAAGATATTAAAAAATTAACCAAAAAAATATCAAATTACACGTATAATGGTAAAATAATAATGGTAAAATGATACTGGTAAAATATATTTACTTTTTTATTTATAAACCGTTTACCAAGTAATGTTAAAATTAACTATTATTTCGGTTTGTACAAGCTACTTATAAGATAATGGAGTATATGTTTTTTATTCAAAAACATTAAATACGAAATATAAAACATTTTATATTTTTTATTAAATGACCATAGAATTCAGCTGATACACCTCCAATCATGGCGGGGAGACAACATCCCCTATTCTCAACCCTCTAATACATTACCGTAACAAGACTCGAAAATCCAGCAAAGAATAAAGACGCCATTGTTCTATATCGCAGGCATTGTTTTAATTTAGTTGACAGTAAATTATTAGGGTCATAAATAAAAGTAAATGTTAAAAGCAGCCGAAGAATTTTTCCGTAATTTTATTATACAAAAGTTGAAAACATTAAAGGTGCCCCGATATCGTCTACACCAACATTGACGATATGGCACAAGGGGAATGATATAAAGAGATTTCTGAAGGAGCTACTCTGTACAAAATTAACGGGATAACGCTCTTTAGGCGTTAAGTTTTACTCAGTGTAATTAACTTGGCCTTAGTAATTAAGATGGTTAATAAATGGGTGCGTAAGTCGCTGTGTGATAATTATTCCAGGAATCCTTTAATATAACCAAAACAAGGGAGAATAACTTGCAGTTAAGTGTTCGCGGTAATGTGACAGGAGGACTATAGTTATGTTTTAGAGCTAAACTTGGAGGAACAGTTGGGTGGAATTACTCTGTATAGCTACTTAATAACGACTCTTAATTGTGGTGTATTTTAGTTCATTTAAATATTAAATATTAGTATCTCACCGTGACTTCATTCGCGTGGACTTTTGGACAGGAACCTGACATTTTTCCGGGGTAAAAAGTATGGTAATCCTATTTGTTTTTATTCAGGTAATACTCTATCTGTGTGGCAAATTTCATCCAAATCCGTTCAACCGTTGTTGCGTGATTGAATAACAAACATCCAAACATAAAAAGTTCCATATATATAATATTACTAGTTTCTGCTAACGATTTCGTCCGCGTTGATTTCGGGCAGGCATCTAATTTTTTCCGGTATAATAAGTATCCTATGTGTTAATTCAGGCAATAAACTATCTATATGCCAAATTTTATCCAAATCCGTTGTGCCGTTTTTGCGTGATTAAGAAACAAACATTTAAACGTCCACACATACAAACGTTCATATTAATAGTAAGTAGGGTAGGCTAAATATATAAGAGATATAGGAGAATGACTGGTATATTGGTAGATTTAATAATGAAAATGAAATACCATTTCATCTTGTGGTAAATTTTATTTCAAAACGATATTTACTTGGAACTTTTTCATCATCATCGTCATCAGCAGCCTATAGCAGTCTACTGCTGGGCATAATTCTCTCCAATTGTACGCCACTGAGTACTATCCTCGGCTACTATCATCCAATTTTTGCCAGCCGCCCTACAAAAATCTTGATAGATTTTTAATCTCTGCTTACTCTACAAAAGGTCTGCTGTAATAATATAGATAGCTATTACATAAGTCATAAATAAGCGATTAAAATCGCTTATTTATGACATTTTTTACATTTCTACATACACATTTTAAGTCCCTTATATCGGTAAAGGGGAAAATAATTACTAAAGGGTGGTATGTCTCGAGGGTGACTGCGTGGCACTTCCTGTTAGACAGAAAACTGCAGACTGGCTAGGTGCTACGCTGAAATTGCCCATTAACCAGATTACAGTTAACCGCTTGGTGTAGATTAAAATCGGGCAGGAATTTACTTACTTCACACCCTCAGGATATAATCAAATTTTGTAAAATATCCTTGTACTATTTCAAACTATAGACACGAAAAAAATACCTAATACGGTTTATTTTATTAGAATTGAAACTCTATCGGAAAATAAAAAAAAACTACAACGAATAGTTATTATATTCCCGAATAAAAACATACAAACAATTTATGCTATTTTTGTGCATCGAAAATATTGAAACAAAAATGCAATAACACACATGAAATTTAATTCCTAATAAACTGAAAAAGCGTGCTGTCAAGTGATGGCTATTTAAACCATAGTTAATTGTATATTTTACTATCAGAATTACTGCGCATCTACTGGCAAGTTATTATCGCTCGCGCCCCGAGCATGTAAGTAATAACAGTTAAAATCGCCGATAAACGACACAGCACTAACACCCCATAATAATTACAGCACCATCGAATTATTTGTTTGGCGCTCGCTTCGCTTATTGTTCGATAAGCTGACAATGTAAATCTTGCGGACAATTTCAGTCTTAGAATGACTATTCAATTGCTGGCACTTTTGCTTTAAGGGGGTCTTCAATAGGTTCCTACTATGTCATTTCCCGCACTCACTATTTTTTTAACCATCCTTTTTGGGGCTCGGTCGCGTAGGAAGTGATTTGCTAAAACACACTCTTAATGTACATTGTGAAAGCGTCGACTCCTTAATCCTTTATTGACGATCAATGTTCGTGGTTTCGATTTATCGCTATCGGTTCTTAAGGAGCTATTGTTGTTGATTCCAATGGAATTATTGGGCGTATTGAGCGCCAGCCGGAATGTGATTTAGTTTGCTTGATTACGTGCGAGAGGGGACCGAGGTTATGAATAAAATGTGTCATGGATTGACGTGTGCTGCTTGTAAAAAACGTCCATGCTTTTTCTCTTAAGATAGCGTGTTTTCTCGTTATTAAAATTTTTAAACACTAATCTTCTAACATTAAGAAAAGGAAAGTATTTAGCAGCAAGGCAATGTTGAGCTCGTCATGCGAAAAAAATATAGAACTAAAAATACGAAAAGAAACAACATTAATCAGTCTCTATAGTCCCACCGCTAAGCAATAACCTTCTCACATAAATTAATCCCATACTCTATCACGTATACTCAGGTCGGATTGGTGGAGGTAGTCTTGTCACCTGTTGGAACTTGTTGAATCTGTTGAATCTTACTAGACTTCCGACTTAGTTTATCAATGGAAAACGGTAACCAGGATCAACGGCTTAGCATGCTTTCCGTACTTACCTTGCGTACTTACGCAATCGTCAAAAAATATAAATGAAAAAAATAGTGAACCATATCACTGACCGAGCCAAGGCCTGCTTTACCTTGGTAATTGCTATCAACACCACAGTGCCATAACGTTAAGAACATTTAAAAAGACTAATGAATAATAATAGAAAAGAATATACAGAAAAGTCCGCCAATTTTCTTGCTAGAATGTCAGTTGAAACCGCGTATACTATAGATACTTTAAAAATCTATAATTTTCTACAATCCGAGTTTATAATCTACCGGGAACATAACATCTTCGCTCAACTATTTCTATCACAACTCGCTCCCGCCGGCCCCTTGGGATTCGAATCCTCTACTAACGTGTAAATGAACTTATTGCAGTGCGGTTACCCATCACGAGGCCTTTAATAATTTACCCCGCGTTATGAGGTTAACGAATAATAGGGTAGTTTTTGGACGTGTAGTTAATACACCGGATTAATTAATAATGAGAAAGTGGAAGCACGAGCCTTATTATGTATTAAATTAAAACTTTTAACAATGTTAATAATTAATGTTTACGTATATTTATTTTGAGGTTGGGTAAAATTTTAAACTTATTGATAATGGCCCCGGGGTTTTTGTATTTAATTGAATGTGGGTTTTGTTGGGTTGAAGGAACAAGTTATCAATTGTTTTAAGTAAGATAAATATACAAAATGTGTTGTATTAATTTGGGTAACTGAAATTTTATCTACATACTCCTAGACATTGAATATTGTTACTAGAATATGTATCATGGGAAACTATTTTTTTCTTTTCTACAGATGATAGAAATCTTGCCTTTTAAAAAAATAACACATTGATTGACTTGGCATTGTTTCTGTGCTTGTGTACAAATATGAAGTTACCATGTTCAAATTTCCACAACTTAAATTTGTGTAGGTCGCGTAAAGGTTTGTCCCAGACTGAGATCGAACTCACAACTCTATCCAGTAACCAAAGCGACCTACGCTAACTACTCGACCAGGTCATTGTCAAACACACCAAGCTATCGTCATTACCAAAACAGATTTTTCACAACACTCCAGCAATACAAAATCGATTCCATTACACTAACGATAAACAAATATAAAACTATCATTACGATACTAAAACACACCTCTATTTATACAGACACAAACATTCAATAAAATTCAAACACTGTATTTGTTTAGGTTCCAACTAGAAAGAAGTGCCATTCTGTAAACAGGTGATTATGGGCCATTCCCGTGAGGCTGACATCCCACTTTCTCATATCGATGCATCACGAAACTACGAGATGCATTCTCAACCGCGACGCCTCAGGGGAATCAGTAGTGTACAAATATCTATCTATCCATATCATCACTCCAGATTCCTTGCGGGGTAGTCAGAGGGTACAGAGTTTCAACAGGTTCTTTTATTACAGCCTCACTGGCTTCCTCCACTCTCATAGTTCTTCTCATGCACGCTTATCGGTTACAAAGACTCTTGACTTACATTTAAGATTATATAATAAATAATATTAGCCCTGTTAAGAAACTGTCCCACTGGTGGGCACGGGTCTCCTCTCAAACTGAGAGGGCTTAGGCCATAGTCCATCACGCTGGCCCAGTGCGGGTTGGCGAACTTCACACACCTTCGAGAAACTCTTAGGCATGCAGGTTTTCGTCACGATGTTTTTCTTCACCGTTAATGCAAGTGATAATTAATTTTTAATACGCACATGCTTTCAAAAAGACAGAGGTGCGTGACTGGGCTTGCACCCGAGACCTCTGACTTTGCAGTCTAACGGTCTAACCACTAGGTTATCACTACTGTTTAAATTTAAGATTAGACATGGTTTATTTGGTCAAGAACAAATATAGGTATTAAATATCGGTTTTCTCAGGTGTCATCAAAATAAAATGAAATAAATACATGGAAGTAAAATAAGGTGTTGATTTTGTATCTTTTCATTTTCTTTTTTTTATGAAAAAAACGAAGCGCCACGCTAGGATTTATTCCTGCGTCTTGGGTGCATTTACAAACATGAAAATTCAAATACACAAATACATTCCACTTTTTTATATATCGATTCATCACGAAACTCCGAGATGCATTCTACTTCGATGCCTCAGGGGAATCGATCGAATACGAATATAGATTCTGAACATCGATTTTTCTCGGATGTCATCAAAATCGGATGAAATTGTTAGTAAAAATAAAGGCATTTTTGCCAGTCTACTTTGATGATAATCGTAGTAACATTTTTGTTAATTGTATACTGGTACCTCATATTCTCATATGGATACATGACGAAATTACGAGACGCATACTCAACTGCGACGGCTCAGGAGAAATGATAGAGTACGAATATAAGTTGTAAATACCAATACCAATCTGTCGGATGTTATCAAAATCAAATTAAATAATATGTGAGTGACATAAAGGAATTTATTTTATTTGATTTTTATGGATTTAAATTAGACATACCACTTTCTCCAACCGATGGATCATGAAACTACGGGATGCATTCTCAACCGTGACGCCTCAGGAGAATTGATAGGGTACGAATATAGGTTTTGATTATCGATTCTCTTTGATGTCAAAATCGAATGGAATAATATGTGAGTAATATATAATCTTTATTGGTTGGTGATTGCCTCGTTGGTCTATTGGCAAAGCACATCGCTTTGTGATCACGAGGTCCTGGGTTCAAATCTTAGGTCGGACAAATATAGTTTTTGTAACGAAAAATTCCCAGTATGAGGCCGGAGTCTGGAATTGTGCCCGGCATATGGCAATAGGCTCGCCCCCTATTACATGGGACCTATCATCGTCGGCGAAACGTGGGTGTACTCAGTGCACCTCTGCTACCTCCGCTTGGGGAATATAGGCGAGACGTTGTTTTTCTTTTTTTTTTGTTTAGTTGGTATTGTATTGAGTTTATATCTGGCATCCCAGTTTCTCATATCAATGCATCACGAAACTACGAGATGTATTCTCCACCGCGACGCCTCATGAGTATTGATAGAGTGCGAATAAAGGTTTTGAATATTTTTTTTCCAATGTCATCAATATCGAATAATATAATATGTAAGTAAAATAAATTGGACTACGAAAATGAAAATATTATATTAGATTTACGTTATTTTCAAGTTTTTGTCAATGGATCACCCATTATTATGTAAGATGTCGTACAGAGAAGAATAGATAGTCATACAAGTACCTATTTTTTATTATTTTTTGCTTAATAAATTGTTTTAATACATCCCGTAAGGTTTTTTTCTTAGTCTAATTGTTTACACAGCGTGGTAGGCCCAGAAAGGGAAGGCGAGACGAGCTGGACACCTACGGCAGGGATTGGCATCAGCTTGCACTGGACCAGGACAAGTGGAAGAAGGAAGGGGAGGCCTTCACATTGCAGTGGGACAATATAGGCTTATAATAATAATAATGATTAATTGGGTATACTTAAATCATTTGGCTTAGGTGGTCTAGTGGCGGTATAGCCGTCAGCTATACCGCCACTAGACCACCTAAGCCTAATCACGGGGTCCTGAGCTCGAATTAAGTGTTGTTGGGATTTTTCTACCTGGACCCTAGCTGAAATTTTACCTTTTAGAATTGCAAAAGACTCACCTCCTATTATATTGGAACCTAAAATGTACACCTTACACACAGTACACCTTATCTCTGTAGTCGTGGCAGGTTTTATTTTTATTTATTCAAACTAAAGATTTTACAAATTAAAATCCTAGTTTGAATGTCTACATTCAAAGCTTCTTTTAGAAGAAAACTTCTAATTAATTTACACTCAATGGAATGCAAAGTTAAATTATGCTGAACAATAAAAAAGTAGTTCAAATAAACTCAGTTTATTCAAACTCAAGATTGTTTTAAACTGAATTAATTGTAATACACATGATATTAACAGGAGCTGCCGGTTGCCCACAAGATGCATCTAAACCCCGTGTATTCCCGTCTTTCCCGGGGGACTAGACCACGTGCAGCCACTTAGCACTCACCCGACATTCACACAACACCAACAAACAACCCTCATCCCATACCCATAAAGATCAAATTCCTTTGTGCAAAGGTACTAAGTAAGATTGCAGCCTTACACAGTCTAAGAGCTCTACTTCAGAAGCTTTGCCGGTATTAGAATTGCCTCGACATGGACAAAAATAGCGAAATCGAAGTGTTTCGTGAAGTGAATTGAATACAGATACGACTATATAAAAATCAACGAAAAATCGACCGACGCTTCATCGAACAGATTATTTCGTGAGCATGTAAATATTTATTGTACGTGAATTGTAAAATAACGTAGGATTTTTATTAGATACGTGCACCGTAAATTTACGACAATAATAATTTATCAAAGAAAATCGTAAACAGAGCGGTGAGAACAAAAGAGAAAGGGCGTGGAAACGTTAGTACGTGGAGGGCATAAAGTTTTGAAAATACTATACGCTTTTTTTGACTGTCGGAAATTTTATGGCCGTGAAAGAAAACGATCGCCATTTATGATTCACGCAATAGGCATCTTTACACATCACGAACTCTGTCGAATGAAATATAGATGATACTACTCTTATGCAAAGTGAGAGGTGAAATTTTTACGGAAACACGCACTCGTAGAAATGCGTCCCACAGGCGCAGGAGGCGGTTCGTCCGACCAAGTGGAATCCTGCCCGCAGAGATTGCTTGTGCTAGTTCTTTTTTTTTTGGTTTAATATTTATGAACTTTGTCTCTCACATGTCGCGTTTTACCTTTGTATAATGGCATTTACTTCAAGCTCCGCTGGCACTTTGAATGCCAAACGAAGGGGAACACACTTGGAAACGCTCCGTTGATTAGGAAAGTAAAAACAGAGTACCTACCTGCATTAAAATTTTATTTATATCCGCGATGAGCGGTGAAATCTCGCAGGCATTTCATATTCAAAAATTAAATTATTAAAAGGGAGACAATAGAAAATATTTTGCAAACGGACATCGTTAATTATTTTTTTCGACCGACAGAGGTCGTAAATAAAAGTAAAGGGTGCTATTAAACGCATTATTCGCGCATATTTAATGTACTGAAAAGGCTAAAAGGTTTTTATTTTTCACAGATTCAACAGCTTAACATAAAAATTGCCCTTGGAATTAAGTCTCCATTCAACATGTGATTTATAGAACAAATAATAAGAGAAAATGGTTTTAGAGTCATCAAACACAGTTCTAAAGGTATGTATTATATTTTGCTATTATTATCCGTAATTCCTATCTTACTATTGGGTATGATAATACATAAGACGGGCAACAAACGCATTTCTGCGTATTACCTACTAAATGATCTTGCAAAGAAAGAGGAGTTGTCAACATTTCCAGCTACAGATAAAATAGGTATTCTGTGCCAATTTTAAAAATGAAAGACTACATTATCATTCCAAGATAAGGAAAAGGAGACTAGAACCTTCATCTTACACAAAAAAAAGATATATACGGAATTCAATGTCTAAAACTTTAACCTTTTTCCTCCCAGAGGTCAACATGACGGGATTCATCTTATTTTGAGGTTTTAAAGAAAACATACAAAATCTCAAGTTACAGCGAGCTGACGGATTGTGAGAATTTTGTCGCTGTATACACATTATTTTCGTAAGACGAGCGACGTCACATTTCTATATCTCAGGATTATTTTTATTGTTAATTCGAATTTGGAATCTAGCAAGATATTGTCGTGTGACTGAGGTCACGCCGTGGCAGACGCCGAGGCGTGGTACTCGTAACGAAAATAGATAATAAAATGTATTGAAATTGCTGTGGGCCGGCTTATCCGGTTGAAAGTCAATGAATATTTGATTTCAATTTTTTTTTGCCCAACGTCGCCGTGAAGTATTCACGCCATACCTAATTTGATTTTCGCCATTTCGCCCGTTCGCCGGGGCAGTTTGCATTCATATTCAGTTTGAATACCCGTTTGGGTTGCCTCTTGCTCGAGTTTGATACAAATAAACAGGGGATATTTTTACATTTCTTACCAGGATAACCCGACCCAACTGATTACGTTCCGAGGATAATAACCTAACTGTAGTATTAGGGGAGGCCTAAGGAATATTTATATTAGATTATTATATGCGCTGTTCATATTTAAGTATGTTGCCCAAATCGTAAAAACGAATACTTACCAAAAAAGGTTAATAATACCGGTACATGTCGAATAAGAACGACAACGGGAGCCACGGCAGCGCTGGTCCGAATGTATTCGAGGCACGTTTTGTATTTTATTTCATTGTTTATCTAATTACAAGCTGAGGGATCTCAAAATATCATCCAAATGACACGCAAAGGGCACGAAAGTTGGAAGTTCGAGAAATAGCGGTAAATTATTTTATGTCTTAAAGTGACAGGAGAGGGCTGTTTTTCCCTCGGCGAGGAGCGAGACAGGATTCGTTTTTGCGAACTTGCATAAATGACGGCGCAACGATATTTCACCGAGCTTGAATATTTGGGTCAACCTGTTTTTGTGTAATGGGGATTACAAAAGCAAATTTAACATTGTATTTGGTGTAATTGCTGCAAGGAACCTTCGTTGGCAACAAAAGATGGCTCGCCTCGATACAATTTCATGGATTTTAATTAAAATCTTACGCGATGTAGGGATAATGTAAGAAAGAGATTGCTTGAACCGCGAATTTAGCATTTAGGGACAAAATTTATGGACTTGTTTATGACAATGTGTAATATTACCTCGAAAAAATGGGAACGCGGATAGCGAAAATTGAAATAGGCAGATTTGAAGCGTAACTTCGGTTTTACCCTTACAATAATACGAAATCTTCTAGCGAGGCAACCGTATATTTTATCCGGGCGTCGATTTGTTATTTATTAGCCGGGAATAGTCGTAACATGGGGGAGGGAGCACAATACCGAAAACGGTACGCCTGTTTAGTGACGATGCCACCTCCGTTTCGCTACGCTACGCCTCAGCCGGGTCGTCCGCCATCCTAACTTGAACTCCCTTCCTTTACTACTCGCTCATGTCTTTCAGAATCAGTAAAAGAAGATCGTCAGATTGTGACATATCTGCTAAGGCTGGGCAGTTTCCATCGAGGGTCGAAGCCTGTATTTATCCGTTGCTAGTTAACCAGCGACGACTTTGCGGCGAAGACGGCCAGAGAAATGAGGCGAGACAAACAAAAATGATATGTTTCCGTATGTGACATGCAAGCTTTTAGAAATTACGTTGTTTTTGTGAAGAAAAAAGTGATAACTCGCGTGTCTTGAGTCTTCTGGTAGGAGTTGGAAAGATTTATTATAATTCACCATTCCGTTTACCATTCCGTTAGGTACTAACGAGCTATCTTCCTATATACTTATAGTATTTGTTATCCAAATAAAACTTAATATAGTAGGAATACCAAAAGGGAAATGATGTGACGAGACGGTAAACAAAGTTACTTTCAATAATATTGATGTTATATTTTTGTTTGTAACTTCCTAATCGTGTAACTTCTTAGAAGAATACTTCGAGACAATGTTGTTTTATTGATCAATATTTGCAACTTAATCAAATTGAGCATTAACATAGGTTACTGATATTTTATTATAGGCCATTTTGTTTGATGGAGTATCAATTAAAATCTACAACTTACCTCTGTGCCTATTGGTTTGTTTGTCGAACATTAACATGGCGTCCTCGATCTGCAACAAAAAATTAATAGATCAAATTTAAAATCCTAAAAGATCGCGAGGAAAAACAAGGGCGTCGTGCGCGATTTGTGCCCCGCCCAAGCAATAAAACACTCCGCCGTTGTAATAACGAATAAGCACCCGTACAGAGTAAACCACATGCTGCAAATAAACTTTGATAAGCGGGGGCGAGCAGGTAATAACGTATTCATAGAGAAATAAATGGAAAGTCGGCGGTTACGACGCGAACAATACACGCCAGAGATGCGCTGTCACTGTGTCCGCGCACCACCGCTAAATTTGGCCACCAAGAAACATTTTTAAAATTCCCCGTTCGCCAACAAAACAGTGATAAATCTGAAATGGAACGAAATTGCATCGTAAATATTCATGTTGACGGCGCGCGTGACGCCTCTACATACGTAATTGTACGTACGACTTAATTATAAATTCCTTCCTTATTAACTTTTCAGAAGCGTATCAGATATTATGTCACGTATCGCAGCGGGGGAGGGGAGCACAGTCATACGGAATGACCCGTGCTGATAAATGTGCGTGCGGCGAAGGCGAACAAGTTCGGTTTGACGGAACGGAGCCCATGGGTTTTGCCTCGGAGAAGTCTCTGGCGCCGGCCGGTCCCCGGGGCGACATTACGCGGGCAGGCCGACACGACGCACTCCCGATGATCGATGTCGAATACCCGTAACAGGTGACCTTTCGTTAAATTATTCCTAACTGTAGAAACGTTTGTTTAGTGGTGATTTGTTTGAGCGGGAATTGCTCCGTTTTTGTCGGCTGAGCGAGCTGAGCAACCCTCTTTTGTGGTGAACGAAAAAATAACACCTAATTTTCGGACATACACGGACGCTGATTTATATTTGACATTAATACCATCTGAAGAGAACGTAAAGGATCTCGTTTAGGTATTTTTTAACGAATTCTATCATCTTTTTCTTTCCAAGTGATCCTATTTGTTCCCACGTCAAAATCACTTGCTCCCGTGATATTTACTTTTTCATTATAAGGTTTCGTATAGAGTTGAATGGCGAAGACAAATATTTATTTATGTCCGAGAATTATTTCTTCGAAGACAACAATTATTTCTTGGGTAAACGTCACAGCATGTGATGTGGTGCCCGCGAAACACGTTTAATGCCTAAGTACAAAAATATCATCGAAATAAAAATATATAAAAGTATGTGTAGTAGTATAGCGTAGGTACGCTAATAAATATTAACTATTAACTTAGATTTTCTCGTTAATTTATTTAATTGAAAGCAACAGCAAAATATACCAGCCATCTTTTTCTATGTTCTACGGTGTGTAATTACGCAATCATCCAATATTTGACCCTTTTGTCATAGATTTTGATAAGAGAGGTATATATAGAAATACCTTCTATATATACCTCTCTTTTTTCAGGGACATATATAGAGTTTAACCGCTCTAGTAACAGTCTATTTATAAAGCCTATAACTTTAGTAGGTAGTTTCTTTCATATTGGCGATGGCATATGTGCGACAAGGATAGCTACGGATGTTCAGGGTGGCTCCCTGGGGCGACGTTACGGTGAAACCGAACTTTGGCCATGATCAATGTAAACCTCTGAGGTGTCTATTGAGTTAATGTTTGTATGTGATTACTGATTGATTTAATTTCGCTTGGTTTAACTTTAATCAGTTTTGAACTAGGCTAGAATGTCGGAGATATGACGGGTGATTTTTTGAGATAAAAATATCAACGAGGTTCTGTGATAATATGATGCAAATTGTCGTTGTAAAACTGTTGTTTAACGATACCTACTCCAGTGATATACAGGATACTATTACACAATAATTTCACGAAGTTATCGTAACGCATCGTGTTTGGTCATTACGAATCCTTATTCGTAATGACCAGAACAGTTTTCAGCTCGAATTGTACAATATCCTAATTCAGGGTAGGTGACACACTATTAGGTAACACAACGGAACATCGAACCTGTATATCTATAAATATATTTTTAAAAGAATTACACTGAAAGAAAGAGAACGCTCGCTGCGCTTTTTAAATTCGGTTCTTTCTTGCTTACGCAAATATTCGTATTCATTTGACTGTCGTTATAAAAAACGAATATTTAGTGCAACCCCAAACAGTAAAGTCATATCCACAAGTACATTTTTTCTAATAAGGACATTTGCGGACGCGTCGACGCATCCCGCACTTATTTGCCTTTTAAAATGCTCGTAGCATTCGGCGGATGTGTCGCATCGTTGCGCGGGAACTTGGCTAATGCTGGTACATTTTTCATCCATGCTTTGGAAGGCGCGTTAAACCATTGGTCCCGGTTAACCCTTAATGTGGTAGTTGCTAAGCCGAGTTGGAAGCCATATAGGCGGCTTGATAAGTTCCATCAGCAGGTGGCTACAAACTTGCCTCCACCAATCCGCACTGGGTCCGCGTGGTGGAGTATGACCTAATCTCTCTTACCTTTATTTGTAAGTTAACGTCTTTGCCCAGGAGTGGGATTTTTGGATAGTATAGACTGATATTGTTACATTTTTCATATCCGCAATATGTCACTTTATTTTTTTACATTTGACTTTGACATATTTTTAAAATAGTAACAGTGAAAGGAAGAGAAGGCTCACTGTGCTTTTTAAATTTGATTATATTTTGCGTATGCAAAAACCCGTATTATTTTACCTTTATTACAACAAACGAATGAGAGCAGCCCTAAACCGCATAGTCACGTCCACAAGTGATCTGTTGGAACTTTATTACGTCAGCAATATGTACTGTCATTTATGACTTTTTTTTTTTTTAAAACGTAGCCCCACACTAGGATTTATTCCTGTGTTGTGGGTGCGTTTACAAACATGAAAATTCACATACATAAATACCCAGACCGGAATAATAATTGTGGATCACACAAAGATTTGTCCCGTGCGGGAATCGAACCCACGACTTTTAGACACAGTGAGCGGAGCGGCTTAAACTTTTAACCACTGCGCTAAATCGCCCACTTTGACTTTGACATATTTCCAAAATAATCACAATGAAAGCAAGAGAACGCTCGTTGTGCTTTTTAAATTTTGTTATTTCTTGCGTATTTAAAAATGCGTAATCATCTTACCTTCATTAAAAAAATGAATTTTCAGAGAAGTCTTAAACCGTATAGTTACGTCCACAAGTGGTCTAACAGCGTGAAATCCAATGAGGATATTTGTGGACGCGTCGACGCATCCCGCACTAATTTGCCTTTTAATACGAGTATTCAAAGGATGTGTGACATCCTTGCGCGGGAACTTGCCTAAATCTTGGTGGAACATTTTTCATGCCTGCAACTAAGTTAGCAAAATCAGAGACAGTATCCGACCGAAACCGTTGGAATTTTTATCGCCAACCGTGCGGTACAAGGAGCGAATAAAATACAGGTTTTAGTGATTATTTATATAGGAAAATGGGAGAATGAGGTAATGTTATTCCGGCAAGGGAATGTTGGTTTTGTATGTGAAAGTCAGTACTGTTAATTTAGCGCCTGTTTTTGGTGGACAATGGTCTACAGAAATATGGCCCAGACGTATTCGTTAAGTACACAGTCACACTTGTATTCCACAAGAGTAAGTAACACAGGTGCACTTTAAATACCCACATTTTTCCAAGTCCCAATGTAATAGCGGACGTATCCATCCATGGCTGGGAACAATTTTAGATTTCCAACTGATCTATCTATCTATATCATCACACCAGATCCCTTGAGGGATAGGCAGAGAGTATAGAGTTCCAACAGGTTCTTTCCTTACATACCTCTCTGGCTTCCTCCACTCTCATAGTTCGTCTTATACACGCTCGCCGCCTCTCCAACTAAGATAAATATTTTCGAATCGAAAAACTTTTGCGTAAAATATATCGCAATATAAAATGAATAGCATTATAGATCCAACGTTTTCGAAACATTCATTAAATTTTATAATATTTCGCATTGTTTTCCGTAACATATATTGCATCAAATGAATAACTTACATTATCCAATTACAATGCGATCGGATGAATTCCATTTTTTTCATTTAACGATTTCCCTATAATTGATAAATGTTACTAATTAAGTTGCGTATGAACTATATAGTTTAGAAATATTTTTCTATCGATATTCAATTAGCCCGAAACTCGAACTTGGTGCTCTTGGAACTGATGGTTATTGAGGTAGAAAGGTTCTGGAGTAGACCTCATACCGAAAGACGTGGAGGTAGCACCGGTGACCTGGTGAAGGTACAAAGCTGGCCATCGTAGCGATCTTTGGCGACGCCTTTGTCTTGTAGTGGACATATTTCGCCTGATGATAATGATTCAACTAACTCTATCAATGTTATTCAACATGTTATTTAGTTTTTTAAAAATAAGTAAATAAAATTAACACCATCACGCCTATATTCCCCAAGCGGCAGAGGTGTACTGAGTACACCCACTTTTCGCCAACGATGTTTGGTCCCATGTAATAGGGGGCGAGCCTATTGCCATATACCGGGCATAATATCAGACTTCAGACTCCGGGCTCAATTGGGAATTTTCGTCAGAAAAACATTTGTTCGACCTAGGATTTGAACCCAGGACCTCGTGATCACAAAGCGATGCGCTTTGCTATTAGATCAACGAAGGAGTCTATTCAATCTTTACATATATATACATAAAAGCATTTCGCTCCAATACCACTTCGAAAACTACATGTTATTTTATGCCTATCACTTAAATGGCGGCCATAAACTCTCACTAGCAACAAAGAGGCCAATTTTCTTCAATGTCACCGCGTTTATACCAACCTGCCGGCTCTATTATTAAGTATTTCATTTAAGGGAGAGACACCCGGTTGGTCCCAAGAGGTACCTGTCGCAGTAATTTTTACGTGTAGGTACTTTAAAGAGTATCCACTTATATATTTTTTTACCTTCATTGTAAAGAAGATTTAGTAAGAACATTACAGATTTCAGGTGACCGTTGCTTGCTGGAAAATTAATTTGGTTTCTTTGTGTAAAAGAATAACATTTAAAAAAGAGTTTCTTTTTGTTCTGTCTTGTGCGATAAAACTTTGCTTATCATTTCTTTTGGCCTAGGTTGATATAGAAAGTTAGATATAAATCTGTGTATTTTAAACAAGCTTTCATTTTAATCGTCAACGAAAGCGCCTGTAATAGTTTAAATTAATAGCTAAATTTCAAACTTCACATTTTATTATTCTCCAGCTCTATGATGAATTAATTATAATCTTACTGAGAGACACCAATTAAAAATAAGTTTTCAGTCTAATTAATTTTCGGCTTTTGTTATGAAAAATGTGTCATATCATTTTTATGATGCTCCAATTCAATAATTTAATATCTACTTAGTTTTTTTCATCAAATTGTAAGAATTTCATGATAGAGATAATGTGGAAAGTATGTGGTTTCATAATTGATTTAATTTAAATAAAATTAGTTTTAAAAATACAGTGTCTATTCTATACCGTCTTATCTTATCCAATGAGCAAGTCAAGATACTCCGAAATTGGCACACGTATATGGGACGAACTATAGGATTGGAGAAAGCGAGAAAACTTTGTAAGGAGAGAAGAAACTATTGGAAGATTCGATACTCTCTGCCTACCCCGCAAAGAATCTGGCGTGATCATATAATAGTAGTAGTAGTACTTTCCTTCTTCTCTTTTTCTCTACTTCCAGTATTGCTTGCTACGTAATGAATACAAGCGAAGCGCTTGGTACGAACAGATCAATGTTGCAATGTAACGCAATTGAATTCGCATGTTATGCTTCTTACACTTTAAGTTTACTATATAAAGATGAACGCAACAAAATGTTTTCTCGACAACGATTTTATATCATCATCTCAGCCTATACTTGTCCACTGCTGAACATAGGCCTCCCCAATCGCTTTCCAGCGTATTCGGTCCGATGCCACCTGCATCCAACGACTTCCTGCGATTTTCACAAGATCGTCGGTCCATCTGGCAGGTGGTCGTCCCACGCTGCGCTTGCCAATACGTGGTCTCCACTCTAGAGTCTTTCTGCCCCAACGCCCGTCCGATCTGCGCGCTATGTGGCCGGCTCATTGCCACTTCAGCTTGCTAATCTTAAGGGCTATGTCGGTGACCTTGGTTCTTCTACGAATCTCCTCATTCCTGATTCGATCACGTAGAGAAACGCCGAGCATAGCTCTCTCCATAGCTCGCTGAGCAACTCTGAGCTTTTTTATGAGACCTATAGTAAGAGACCACGTCTCTGATCCATATATCATCACCGGTAACACACATTTACTAAAAACTTTAGTCTTTAGGCACTGAGGTATTTTGGATGAGAAGATGTTGCGCAGTTTCCCGAACGCTGCCCAGCCGAGTTGGATTCGTCGATTGACCTCTCTCTCAAAGTTGGACCTACCTAACCGGACTACCTGTCCCAGGTAAATGTATTCGTCGACAACTTCAAGAGTAGAGTTCCCAACGGTGAGTGCGGTGGGTACGACATGGACGTTAAAGATTATTTTTGTTTTGTCCATGTTCATTTTAAGACCCACTTGTTGAGATACTCTGTTGAGGTCGCCGAGCATTCGTCCTAGATCTTCCAGCGACTCCGCCATGACCACAATGTCGTCGGTAAATCGAAGGTGAGTGATGTATTCGCCATTGATGTTGATGCCAAGTCCTCGCCATTCCAAGAGCTTAAAGGCGTCCTCTATGGTGGTCGTAAACAGTTTCGGAGAAATGACGTCTCCCTGTCTTACTCCTCTTTTTATGGAGATCGCCTTAGTGCACTGCCCTTGTACTCGGACTGACATGGTAGCGTTATTATACAAGCACTTTAACACTTCGATGTACCGATAGTCAATGCGGCATCGCTGGAGAGATCTAAGAACCGCCCAAGTCTCGATCGAATCGAAGGCTTTCTCATAGTCCACAAACGCCAAGCATAGTGGCCGATTATACTCCTCGGTCTTCTGTATAATCTGCCCCAGCGTATGTATGTGGTCTATGGTACTAAAGCCTTTCCGGAAACCGGCTTGTTCGGGAGGCTGGAAATCATCAAGCCTGCGTTCGAGACGATTCGTGATGACTCTCGAAAACAACTTGTAAACATGGCTCAGCAGTGTGATGGGCCTATAGTTCTTTAATAAAGTGTTATCACCTTTCTTGAAAAAGAGTACCACCACACCCCTGTTCCATGCTTCCGGCGTTTTTCCTTCGAGCAAGACGGAATTAAACAGCCTCTGAAGGACTTTAAGTACCGGCGATCCGCCCGCTTTCAGAAGCTCTGCGGTAATTCCGTCTTCGCCCGGCGCTTTGTTGTTTTTAAATTGTTTGAGAGCCATGAGAGGTTTGGAGTGACATGGTACGTCACTCAGCCATAAGGTTTCGGGTGTAGTCAGATAGCTTTTGAGGCCTATTTTTACGGTGGGGCTTAAAATGCTTGGACCCGACCGTATGGACAGCCTCTACCAACCTATTGTTGATTTCGTCCACTGATGCGCTGCTGTCTAGCAATTCGAAGCGGTTTGACAATTCGAGTTGAAAGTTTTCGGGGTTTTGGATATGTGCATTAGAAGGTCGGAGCGTAGACTTCATCAGACGTGATCTTTCCATTTTGACATTAATATTTAATGTGCCTCTGACCATTCGGTGATCACTGCCGGTTTTTACCCTGTGAATCACGGAGACATCATTAAATATTTGTCGCTTGGTGCTCATGATGAAGTCTATCTCATTTTTTGTGAAACCATCAGGGCTCATCCAGGTCCATTACCTAGACGGCTTCTGGAAGAAAGAGTTCATCATAAAGAGTCCCTCCTTCTCCAGAAATTCCGCCAGCCTCTGACCCCTGGGGTTACGCTGCTCATATCCAAATTGCCCCACTCTCAAGTCATCATCGCCCCGTTTGCCCAGTCGCGCATTGAAGTCACCCATAACTACTGTAAAGTGTGCTTTGGAAGTATGTATGGCTCTACTAATGTCCTCATACATAACTTCGACCTCATCATCTGAGTATGCCGAGGTCGGTGCGTAGACCTATATGACCTTCAGCGAATATCTTTTGGATACTCTGAGTATCAGGTACGCTACCCTGCTCGACACACTAGTGATGGACACAACGTTGTTTATGAGTGACTTGTGGACGATAAATCCGACACCACCTTGAGACTGCTGTTCGCCCTTGCGGTAGTAAAACACGTTGCCGGATTTTAAGGTTATCGTGTCCTCGCCCTCTCTTCGGACCTCGGATAAACCAACAATACTCCACCGCAACTTGTTTACCTCTTCTTCCAGGTCAACTAGCTTCTCATCTGTCCTCAATGTGCGTGCGTTGTATGTCACCAGGGCCAATTTTCGGTTTTGGTGGTAGCCGAATCTCTGCCGGAGATTCTTAGCACCCCTTGTCCTGTCGTTACCATGGCTGCTACCGTGGCCAGGACGAACAGGACCGCCGGGGACTAGGGGCCTGGTTTTCTTGCTTTCTTCCATAATATTGGTTGGGGGTGTTTGCCATACTCGCCACGCTTGGCAGGCGGGTTGGCGAGCGCAGTTTTTGGTCGTAGAAGTGTTAAGGGAACGCTGCTGCCCATTCCCTAGTTTTCCCTTAGTCGCCTTGTACGACACCCGATGGGATGAGATGGGTTGGTCCTATTCTAAGCCGGGAACCACGCGGCGGCCACGTTTTTATAACGTCAAGTTATTTGTGCTTAGACCAGTAAAAATGAGGGAAGCGAGACCGATATTTAAGGAAAGAAAGTGTTGGAACACTCTAAACTTTAGGCAGTCTGGCATGATAATATAGTAATAATAGTAGTTCTTTCATGTTTCTGTGCTATGACCTCATCTACTTCCAGTATCGTTAGCTGCGTAATGAATACGAGCAGTACATTTAGTGCCGTGATCCATCAAACCGGGCGTACGCTATCGCGATCGCGAGTGAACGCCCAACATTTGCGATTTGAACTAATATCTGAGGGCTAAGTACAAACCATTAGACGTTGTCGAGAAATCGTGATTTCACGTTTACCTTTGCATATCAACTTGATAACGTAATGTTCACGTTAGTCTATTTGTGTTTAGTCTTCAGTATAATAATTACCGCGATTCATCAAACCGGGCGTACGATATCGCGATTGCGAGCAAATGCCCAACATATGTGTTTTGAACTAATATCTGAGGGCTGAACACAAACCATTTGACGTTATCGTGACGTTGTTAAGGAATCGTACCATCACGTTCGTCTTGTATTAGTAAAATTTTAGTGTAAAAATACATGCTGCCGATCATAGTACGTCTTCATTTTTGAAGTGGTATAAAAAGGACTTCATGGGGTCACGTTTACGTTAATCTGTTTGTGCTAAGCCTAAGTACATTTAGTGTTGCGATCCATCAAACCGGGCGTACGATATCGCAATCGCGAGCGAACGCCCAACATTTGCGATTTGAACTAATATCTGAACAGTCGCGTTGTTTGCACGCGTTGCATCGCAACCGATTTGTTTGTTTGCTCGTCTAGTGACGTCATTCGTTTCTAAACAATGGCTGTTTGTACATCCATCTCGCAGCGGAGCTCGCATTTAAATTTGATTTAATGGTTTTATGAGACATTTTATTGTTGTACTATTATTCGACTTTATATTTATATTGAACGTAAGTTAAATCTTTATGAACCTATTAAGATGCTCCAAGTAAGGTGAAAATATCATTTAAATCCCTGAATTTAAAACAAATATATCTCATAAGCATATACTTTCCGCTATAGCAATATCTACAGAAAAAATGTTACTAAATACAAATTAAACCCATGGAAATTTGTAAAAAAACACACCGTCATCGTCGTCTCATAAGCATATACTTTCCGCTATAGCAATATCTACAGAAAAAATGTTACTAAATACAAATTAAACCCATGGAAATTTGTAAAAAACACACCGTCACGTCTACATTGCCTAAACGGGGGTGGTAGAGGTGTATATACATCCATGTACATGTCGCTGATCGCAATTGAATAAGAGGTGAGTCTACTTCTATAAAATTGGGCACAATTCCTGACTTCAGACAAATCAGTCAAATTTTTTTTTATTTTATTTAAGATCTGTGTAATTATTTTTAAGGTATCCCTAATAGTCGGGCTACGTTTTTTTAATATAATCATAATATTATTATCCTGTTAATACACTGTCCCGTCGTTGAGCACGGGCCTCCTCTCAGACTGAGAGGGCTTAGGCCGTTGATTAATAAAAAATAAATAAAATAAAAACAGGCAAAATTGATACCTATTTTTAGTATGTACATATTCAAATAAAATCAGTCAATTTTTATACATTATTATAGTCTTACCATATAACATTAAACAATGTAGGTATTTGAAATTCAGTTTGCTATTTGAATTTTCTGTTGTTAGAAGGTGTTCGGGAATGCATCTTGTTACTTGGCGAGAATTAACTTTGGATCCCCAGTGCTGGTCAACCGCACGTCACTCAAGACATGGACAGAACTACAATCAACGGCACTCGGTTAGTTAGTATCGTCTACCACGGGCTTAGTAGTGACTTCGTAGACACTGAGTTATATTACTGTTTAAATCAATTAAGCACCAAGATTCAAGTTGTGTGGAATGTGGACTTTGATATTGTTTCACACGTTTAATACAGTGAAAATGGTAGTAGGTATTTAAATTTAATTTGTACTTGCTTCTTCTTCTTCAATCAATCAGCCTATCGCAGTCCACTGCTGGACATACGCCTCCCCTAACACGTGCCATTGCACACGGTCCTCCGCCTTCCGCATCCAGTCTGTCCCAGCGACGTTTTGAGGTCGTCGGTCCATCTAGCTGGGGGCCGCCCTACCTTACGCTTACCAAGTCGCGGTCTTCACTCTATGACACGCTTGCTCCATCGGCCGTCGGTCCTTCTGCAGATGTGACCAGCCCATTGCCACTTTACCTTACTGAGTCTGCGAGCTATGTCGGTAACTTTGGTTCTTTGTCGGATTACCTCGTTACGAATTTTATCCTTCAAAGAGATGCCGAGCATAGCTGGATCCATAGCCCTCTGTGCGACTTTGAATTTGTGGACTAGTCCCACTGTGAGTGGCAACGTCTCGGCCCCGTAAGTCATAACAGGTAGGACGCATTGGTTATAGACTTTAGTCTTCAGGCATTGCGGTATAGGCGAAGAGAAAACGTGACGTAGTTTGCCAAATGCTGCCCAACCCAACTGGATCCTGCGGTTGATTTCTTTCTCGAAGTTGTTTCTACCAAATTGGACAACTTGTCCAACTTGCACTTCTAAGAAGTAAAAATAAACCGGTTAGACCGTTGGACTGCAAAGTCAAAGGTCTCGGGCTCAAACCCAGGCACGCACCTCTGTCATTTCGAAAGCATGTGCGTATTAAAAATTAATTATCACTTGCTTTAACGGTGAAGGAAAACATCGTGAGGAAACCTAAAGGCATGCCTAAGAGTTTCTCAAAGGTGTGTGAAGTTCGCCAACCCGCACTGGGCCAGCGTGGTGGACTATGGTCTAAACTCTCTCAGTTTGAGAGGAGGCTCGTGCCCAACAGTGGGACAGTTTCTTACCAGGGCTAATATTTATTTTATTTTTTTAGAATCAAATCATGCCAAAATAATGAGATTATTCTTGAGGGCTTAAGTTAAGTACACATGATACTATTTGCGGATTTGTCGAGGTTCATTTAATTCGTTTTGTGTTTTAAGCTGCCCTAATCACGCTGGCAGACACTGGATGCGAATAGCCGAGGAATAGCCCAGTGGCGTCCACTTGAAGAGGCCTATGTCCAGCAGTGGACTGCTATAGGTTGATGATGATGATGATGAATCGCGCTGTTGTGATGGAAGCAATAAGTTTAAAACAGGATTAATTTTGGTTGTACAACGGATGTATAAAAACGCCTAAATTATACCTTATTGACTGTTAGTCAGCATTAAAATTATTTTCAATTCCTCTCCACTAAAAGTATGACGTTTCATAACTATGGCATTTTAGTGATTGCCGCCGTATTTTTATCTCGCTCAATTGATTTACACACGCTACGGTTTGAGGTAACACGTGAACAAAATAAAAGTATATATTATCGCAACAATCAATCATGTGCTGCAGTGACGAAATACCTTATTATAGGTTTTCCTGGGAATGTACAGACATTGTCCTATTTAGAAACTTAAAACGTTAGTTATTCGCACCGGGCATTGCTCAGCACTTATGCCAGGAAATTGCGGCTAGCAAACTCAATAAAAACGAATCAAAATAAGAACACTCTTCGGGAAATGGCATAAAGAAAAAGTTTTAATTTGTTTAAATATTTCCGCGGCTCAGAGTTCCCTCTGTGGCTCTCAAGTTTCGTGTTCCCCGCATTAACTCGCCTGCGGCGGCCTAATGGGACAAGCCACCTGCTCTTAAAGGCGACATAACAATTAACTTGAAGAAGAAAATATTAGTTGAGCTAATAGAGCCACTCAGATACACTCCGGCCTCTGCCCTCCATAAATAACACCCCTTTCCGAGTACAGACAGCCTACAATTTTGTCGTATTTTCGTAATGATTCCCCACGGAGTAACTCCCGGAGGAGCGACGTTTTATCCTTGTATTTTTATTGGCGAATTGATTGGGAAACGCTGGAAATAATCCCGAGATGGGATTAGTTTTCTTAGGAAAGTTTTTCGGGCGAGAACTCGCCGTTTCCTTATTAACATACCCCTCAAGTATACTTTATCGGACAACAGTAATTAAATATTAGAAGTCTTTGGGGCTGAAAAAGAATGGGGTGCTTTGTTCGCGGAGAAAGTTTCTGTACCGTGCTGATTGTTATCTATATGTTAAGTTATATACTTTGATCAGTGTACAAAAGAAAAAGAAGATATACCTTATATAAAGGCAAATAGGAATGATCCATGAAATAACGAAGTTCTCGTTTATGTTGACTTTTATTGTAGAAATAAATCTGTTTTTTATGTCCAAATTGAATAAAATAGATGTCTGAATTCAAAATTAGAGGCAATGAGTTATTGAAGTGTGAAAACTTTACTCAATAATGGAACTATTAATATTGTAGTTAGGTTATGTTTTATTTTTCTGTATTTTTCCAAATATACCTAGGTACTTAAATAAAAAAAAATTATAATATTAGTCTATACTGCCCACTGTTGGGCAAAGGCCTTTTTTCACAAATCGAGGTGAGAGAGATTAGGTCATACTCCACCACGCGGACCCAGTGCGGATTGGTGGAGGCAAGTTTGTGGCCACCCGCTGTTGGACTTATCAAGCCGCCTTTAAGGCTTCCAACTCGCCTTAAAGACTACGACATTAAGTAGTAATCGGAACCAACGGCTTAACGTGCCTTCCGAAGCACGGAGACGCTCGAATATGAAAATGCCACAAACGATCACCCATCTCGGGCCGACCGAGTCGAACGCTGCTTAACCTTGGTGATCGGTAAGAACACCGCGGTCGCATAGCGCTACGAGCGCCACTTGAAAAATATTATGTTAATAAAATAAACGCGTGAAAATTTCTGTTCTTCAGTTGTCTATTGTAGAGCGGGTAGGTACCTACTTACTTACTTTGACATCTCATTAACTTCAAAAATGATAGAACATTTTAAGTATAAATTACATCTCATCTTTAAAGCGTTCCGCAGAAATATTATGCCTATTATTATAGTAACATTAAATCCCTCCAATTTATACACCAAGTTGACATTATGAAATTTTTATTTAGAAATGAATCAAAATCTAGACACAAAAAACCGTTTCGACGCCGAAAAAACAAATGTTAGTAGTGACAGCCTAAATTCTACCCTATTCATTTTTATTACGTGCCAAGAAAGGTTACTTTGAGTACTTACTATATTTTTGTTATGTGCTGATAGTCTTTTCAATATAAATAATGTCCGCGTGATAGACCCGACCTCAAGTGATATTCATCCGTTTGGTGTTGGAAATAAAATCGGAAATACGACGACAAGAGCGATATCAACTATTGGGGACATAGTGCGGTATTTCCATCTCGTGATTTTTCCCTTTCTCCTTATATTTGATAAACTACAATCCAGCCCATAAACTCTGCACGTCAAACTTAGAAGAAAATACGTATTCCACGAATCGTAAAAAATCAGTGAATAAAATATGAGAGAAGTTTAGAAAAATACGAAATCGTTTTTCGTATTTGAATAATCACTTTAACAAACAAAACTCAGCGGAATCCACTTCATTACTTATTAACCTGCGTTTACTACGAGATGAACAAGGAACATCGCAGAGAAGGGACCGACGCGCTGTATCAATGAACATAGAGTTCCTTAGAGCTGATTTAAGCTACAATTTTTGTGAAAAAAAATTTTTTTGTTTTGACATGGAGATTCAAATCAACATGTATATTTTAATAGATCGATAAAATAGTATTTATCATTTAGATATTGGGTGGATAGATAACGTCAAAACATCGCACTGTTTTCCATTATTCGATTAGGTAGATATGAATTTGGAAAGCTACAGAGGGAGTAAGCTTGCAATGAAGTACGTGTGGACTTGCAAAGGTGTCCCACCTTTGCCGTCATCAACTGGAGACCCATAGGTAGTAGCAAACGATGAGAAAAACCTTAAAATGGTAAAGTAAAGATGTGGAAACTTTTGTTGATACTTTTAGTTCCTTAAAAGCACGAGAGGAAAGGTCAGAAAGTCCTTTGGTCAAGAATTGGGCAGTCAATCAGTCTAGTACAAAAATAAAGTATAATTCGGGAAAACCGTCACTATTAATAATAATAATATATTGCTCTTTTCTACTGAAAATTCATAGACATGACAAAGTTTTTCCATATTATTCTCATTATCTATCAATCTATATCAACACGTCAGATGCCTTGCGGGGTAGGTAGAAAGTACAGAGTTCCAACAGGCTATATACTCTGGCTTCTTCCACTTTCATAGTTCGTCTGTTACACGATCGCCGGTTACGGAGACTCTTCACTTGCCCTTCAGATATACTCCTACCTCATAACTTTTTCAATATTTCAAATGAAATGATATTTTATATTTTCTTAGATTCCCTATTCATTAATTATGAGGGCCGCAGATTGGATGGTTGAAAATCCGTGTGCCCAAAACCGCTGAAACACTTCAAAAGACAGATCTATTGTTATCTATAGACTTGAATGAATAGATGTCTCGAACATCAAAGGCACATTGAGCTTTGTATAAAGAACTCCACGCCATAATAACATTGGTTTTCTTTATTGGAATAAGGCGATGTAAAAGCAAATAAAAAGAAAACACTCATCCATTATATTTCATGTCAAATTATAGGATATTAGTAGAATGACACTTGTGGGTATTATCGTATAAGGACTGTTTTTGTAAAAACACTGCTCCTCAACGCGAATTGTGTAAAAAGTCATGATCCCTAGCCCCCAGCCTTTAATTATTGGGGGTATTTCCAAACTTTGCGAACACTTCAGAAGTTGGGACCTGGCCTGGACTCGGTTTCGTGTTAATTACCAACTTTTTAAAAACTGCAACTCATAATAGACAGCTCGGTCGAGAGATGAATGATGTGTTCGGTTTTTAGCCAGCCCCTTTTTTCTTCAAGTTTCGATGGAAATTTACGAAAACACGGATTGTTGAAAGGCAACAACATGAATTTGACGTTCAACGTTCTCTAAACAATGAAAGGGTAATAAATGGGTACTCGAAATATCGGACAGTTTGAAGGTATCGTCAGTGGCGGTGCCAAAAGACCTTTTTGTCTAATAGTCTATTATTATCCAGTCATACAGAAGCAATAAGCAATTATCGAATGTTCTAACTGTCACCTGTGGTTTCAGCTTATAGACAAAGTTTGTTTAGTGGGTGTGACCGAAAGTTGTTAAATATTCATACCAACTTTCATCTCCGTTTTGTCATTGGGTATTCGGATTGTGCACAGTTAAGTTTTTTTATGAGCCAGAATCAGAAATATAGAACTCATTATTTTATTATATACCTTTATTTAACTTGCAATTTTCGTATGTACATCTGTCGTTCCGGTTCAAATCTTGTGGTGCATTTTTCAAGCACTTGCGAGTATCCGATTAAGCTCAAATTTGGCATACGTAAGTCGGTGAAAATTCAATAATATAGTGCCATGGAGCCAATGGACCCACCTAACTACTCAATATAACCCTGCCGTGTTTGGGCTCGTTGGATTTGTCTTAACAAATACTTTAGACACGGATGGTGTTCAAGGTCTCATTATGGAGCCGGAACTCCTCAACTAATCAAGATATCTTTGAGATTATTATTTATTCTGAAGTAGTGGATTAACAAATGTGTAGATTTATTTTATTATATAATAAAATTTGTTGTTCGGTCTACAAGTAAGTTGATAGAAAACGTGTTGAGCTACAGTAAACATTCTACGGCAAACTAGAAACGATGTTTTACTTTAATTATCCACATGCACATACAATTACTCTAATAAACTGCAGCTAATAACTAATATAAACAGCTCAATTGCCCGAAACTCGCGCAGGTTCAATTTAATTGATTTACCGTGTCGGTATATATCGGATAACATAAATACGGTCTAGATTACACAAGAGGGTGAAAAATGGCGTTCGAGCGAGCATTCGACGTGCAACCAATCGCTTCCAACATAATGACGCTACTAAAGTTTCACTCGTTAGTCTTATGTAGATTGTTGCCAGTCATTACCTATGGGAAAAGGCGCGCTTTCATACGTTCGCCTCCATTTTCAAAATTACTTATTGTTTACGAGAGTCGTCAGAACAGAAACGCAATCTGCGACAGTGCTGCCACCCTCCCGGCGTGGAGCGAACTAAAAAGTTCCAATGTTGAATGTGTGCAGATATTGTGGAGTATCTGTAATCTAGTGATCATTGAACCGAAAAATAATGAACAAGACTATTTTTCAAAGAGATCAACATTTCGATTATGTATTTTTACTCGGATATCAGAAATGTTCGATAAATATTATTATTAGCTGTAAAGGCACAGATAAAATAACAAAATTTACCCTATTACCGTCTTTACGTATTGAATAAAAATATAATGATATTGTTACGAATCCGAAACAGCCCTTCCCAAAGAAAATAATTCTTTCATCATATCTGATTTGTTGAGTTATGCCACTGACGCTCTTTGCCTTGAATACTCGTCTTGAATAGAGTTGACATCCATTGTGATGTTTTATTATTACTCTGTGAAATGCAACGAGCCGGTTGAAATTGTTAAATCCTTACAATGGAGGTTCTGTGTTCGTCGGGTCGAGTGCGAGAAAGTTGTACAAGGATTCCCATTCCGACGGGAATGTAAAGGAAACGGATTAATTGTATAATCTTCAAATAAGACAAAGTTGAAGGCGGCGGCCGGCGAGCGGATTATTTATGTGTAGTGCGCCCGCAGACTGGGCGGCGCGTGGCGCGTGGCGGTGGCGTGACGTCACCGCCGCGCCCACGCCACTTCACTCCGTATCTGCATATAAATCGGATATCGATAATGACGTCGCCATCGCAAGCAACCCGAAATTCGTTCAAAATCCGATAAGCCTTGCCCGTGAAAGCTCTAATCCACAGAAGTTTGGATGACCCCGATAGTGGATAGACCTAGTCTTCTATTATGTAAATTATCAGCCGCATGAAACTTTCCACCGGCCACTGCGGCCCCTAAGTTTGTGACTGAAACTTGTGATATTGACTTAGGGTCGTATCTTTCGAGAGATCAAAACGGTTAAGTAACAATAGATCGGAAAATCCATGTTGTAAATATTTAATGTTTAATATCTGCCTGTAGGCATCGCAATAAACGTTGTAATACTGTGTTGCGCGGTAAAAAATGGAACACGAAAATGAGTTTTACCGTTTACTATGAGTGTAAAATTCCCTGTGAAAATGAAGAGATCGTTGTGCGTGCGGGCGACGCCTGCTGCTGGTAACGACGGGCGCAAATGACCCGCGCACAAAACATGACCGCGCCCGGTCCACCAGCTCGCCGCCGCGTCCTTCCATATACTATTTATCCAATTACAAATAACTATATTAACCATCCCGTATTGGCTATATTTTGTACCAACGACCAAATTTTATCCAACCGTGCCAATGCACATTCCACTCCCAAAACGATAACTGAATTGATTTAAAATATTCCCGTTAATTTCCTAACAGATCTTAAGTTTTGTGTAGCAGAATGGAAAGCTCTTTAATTATATAAAAAGTATGACCCTTTTCAAACTTTGTAATAAGACTCAAAATAAGAATTTAAATTTCAATAATTATTCATTTGGGACAAGTGGGCGATATTGCGAAGTTCCGAGCCTTCTTTTTCCATTGACGTTTTTCGAAGGAAACTTTTTAAGCGGTCTCCTATTGAGTGCATGTAACTTTCCTTTTAGACTTAAGTACTAAAAGTAAGTTAGTGCGATCGGCCGTTCCATTTGTTCGGTACTATTTCACCTGTAAATATACTTTCGTCATCGCTGCGGCTTCAAGCTTTTATGTTATTAATGTGCTACATATTTCCGGGGGCGTCGTAATCTAGACTTTAAGTTTGTTAACTTGTTTCAAGGTGAAAGTCAGCCAGTTGAGAATATTTGGTTACGAAGCGAGTTTGCGTATTGTTTGCTCGGTAGGCGGGCATCGTTGTATAGATAAAGCGATTGGCACTTCCGACATTTAGTAGACGGTAGCAGCCATCCAAAGTGCGTTATTTTTATAAGGTATGGGCCTTGCCCTGACCTAGTTCCTTTTAATCCATCGCTTACCTATAAGGTTTTATTGGCAATGGCCCATTACGACCTACATTATCAACATCATCATCCGATTTTACTATTTCCAGTCACGTAAACTTGAACGACGAGTATAAACCATGAGGCCGACAAGTTTTCCTATTGGGTATGCCGAATTTGGGGAGAGGATATCTGGAGGTCAATGATCGAGCCACGCGATTGCCGGGTGCGTACCTGTTTTTCACCAATATTTACCATCCTAAATACATATATTTTATCTGTATAAGTTTTGATCATATTGATGAACCATTTACGTGGATACGCTTCATATAATATTTATGTACGTATATTCAGTAGAGAATTCAAACATTTTTCAACTTGTACATATTTTTAAATCTGTACTGAAAAGATTTTGACGATACTTTACTTTAGATAGAACATACCGATAATTTAACTTTAATAGCAAATATTCTTAATAGAAATCAACTGGGCAAAACCAGTGATACGACTTGACCCCTTAGTTGTGTGGAGAGGGGTACTTAGCTACCTGATTTTGAACTAGCATATTGCAGTTTTTACGTCTAACCATATTTTCAATTCACCAGGTTAACCTGTGCAAAGGTGCTATACTTAAATTATAGTCTGTTTACAGTGACTACATTTGTAACATTTTCAATTATCATAGAAGCAAAACAGCATCATTTTCCTTCATTACCTTCTTCTTTTAGATTTTTTCAGTGCGTGCCCGAGTCAGCTCTAAGACAAATATGAACAGGGAAATGAATTATATGGAAAGCTACTTCTATGTGACGTGTGAGAGATTGCGTCATTTTCCGTCGACCTCCGAATTTAACCAGTCGTTTGTGTGCCACACAAAACTTGCCTCGAGGTTACATTAAGCCGATTGCCAGTGTCAATCAAAACCCGCTTTTTCCCTTCATACCCAGCACATATAAACCACCAACCACATTTAAACTAATATCTCTATTCCACGGGGTTTTTCATGGATGCCTAATGTGTTAAGTGGGTATTTAAATGCTTATTGCTTTTGTAACAAGTAGTAATGGTAATGTCGGAACTAATATTTTCCGTTAGATCCTTGGAATAACGATACGGGCCATTTTCCGGGCGGGTGGCCGCCGCCGGCCTACGGCCGATCGAGGCGCAGGGGCCTTCACTGATAAATTACAAGTCTTAAAACCAGTGGCAGGTAATTCTGCACAAATTCCAAGCTTTTGGCCCTTCGGCGTGGTACAGGAAAGTTTCAACGATTACTTTTACTTGTAATTTATGTCTCGGGGTACCGATAAAACGATGGCACGGGAGAGGGTCACAGGTGAGTCCCCGCGGAATTTCCTCAATTTTTTTAAGACGACTTTCAAGAAAGGTTTCCAGGCCTTTAACTACTTAACTGCCCCACATAAATTATGTAGTTTGTTGAACGTCGCAGTTAAGGGGAAGTAACAGAGAGAAAGTGTGATACTCGTAAATAAAATCAATTAGAATCTCGCCTAAAGCGGAAAATATATCACACGCGAATATGAAAAACAAAAATAACATAAAAGATGCTCTCGTACTTGAAGAAAATTGAGAGGTCCGTTGTATACGATATAAGGCGCGTATAAACTTGATTAATATTCGTTAGATGAGGCGGGGTTGGCTCGGCGAGCTTGTGCGGCTGATATATCGGCCGTCATCCGTCACGCAGCCGAGCCGCGGCGAATGCGTACGCACGCGCCGCGCGTCTATCGCAAACAAACGCTTCACCGATTGGGAAGGAATCTTTGACGTATTAACGTTCCAAATTTGTAAGTCATCAATAAAACGCAACGGCTCTGTTGAAGTTTCAAATTCGAATTTTAGAATGTACCAAGTTCAACAGCAATAAAATAAGTGTACATATTGTTTGTAGTTATTGTCTGGGTTTTGGAGATTAAAAATAATAAAGCTGCCTGTAATGCCGAGTTATGAGATTATTTAAGGAGACACTATATATAAGAGATTTTATGACAATTTAACGCATATTGAAGCGACGTGGAATGGACCAGTCCATAAAACTTGAGTCTAAAATCCCGGGTAATGGTTCACTGTAACTATGGATGGAAGGCTACCAAATTTTTAATTTTGATCGTTGTATTCGTACCATTACCATTAAAATATTTCCCCTGATAACATGAACTGAGTCAGATTATAATCCTTGTCTGCTAAGTAGCTTATAATTTACAAGATTAAATCTGTTTGGATAAGATACGATATTAGACGAATTGCTTGTCTAGATAGAACATCGAAGCGGCATACTCACACGCTTGCGCATGCATATGATGGCTTTTAAACAAATCGCACACTGCCATCACGCACACATAGTGCATAACTGACGCCGCTTTTAGGCGCCATTTTTGTTAGCAATGCTCAGTCTAGACAAGTCTTACACCCGTATCTATAAACGTGTCTGAGTAGTTATTTTACCCAAGTATTTACTTAGTACATTATTTTTATATAGACCAAGACTATCTTACCACGATCAAATGGGCCAAGTCTTATCTGAAGGACAAGTCAAGAGTCTCCGTAACCGGCGAGACGATTGACAGTGGAGGAAGCCAGTGAGGTATGTAAGGAAAGAACCTGTTGGCACTCTGTACTCTTTGCCTACCCTGCAAGAGATGTGGCGTGATGATAGAGACATTATTCTTATTCTATAATTTAAAAACTGCCAAAAGGAAAAAAAACAAGTCGTATTCTTAGCCAAGTTAAGAATTTTATACACATGACATTACTCGGAGTTGTTATATTTATGAGTTCGTATATCTTGGATGCACCTTCAGTAAGGATTGAAAATACACCGCCAACATGGAGAGAATAGTCAGTGCAGGGAACAGACTTAATGGTGCGATGGGAAAGCTACTTGGGAGCCGACACTTAAGCCAAAAGGCGCAGCTAGCCATACATAACGGAGTTCTTGTCCCAACGCTGTTATATGGTAGCGAGAGCTGGGTATGTAAGAAGGAGAATGAAAATATAATAAATGCGGCGGAAATGCGAGCTCTGCGGAAGATGTGCGGAGTGAAGCTGACCGACCGTATTCGCAACAGCGTAGTAAGAAAGCGAGTAGGTATGAAAGATAGTATCGGTGTAAAGATGAGAAAGGGTATGCTCCGTTGGTTCGACTGAGAATGACAAAACAGATATACAATGTGAAAATGGAAGGATGTAGGTACCGGGGAAGGCCTTGACTATCTTACCACGACCAAATGGACCGAGTCCTATCTGAAGGACAAGTTAAGAGTCTCCGCAACCAGCAAGCGTGTATGAGACGAATTATGAGAGTGGAGGAAGCCAAAGAGCAACGGCCTACCCCGCAAGGGATTTGGCGTGATGATATAGATAGATAGACATTACGCGGCTAAATAATTTTTAAGACTAATTAAATGTCAATACATACGGTTGTAAGTCTCAGCCTAATCAGCTTGTTTTGGTCATAAAAATGGTAGGAAAAAGCTAAGTCTTGCCACGTACTGTAGCGTTTATGCCTTAGAAAATCGTAATATTCCTGTAAAAATTTAACGAATATGTATTTCTTCATATGACTCAAGCTACTTAAAGATTTCTTTTCCTTCTAACTATGCGTTTTGGCGGCCGTTCGCCGTGGCCATCTTTGGGGGTGTCTTATGTCCTTGAGTGGACGTCTTTGGGCTGGTATTGACTGCTTAAGGTGGTCGTAGTGCTCTCAAACTAAAGTGTCTCACCTAGATTAAGCAGCCTTCGGATCCTCTGTCTGAGAAGAGTGGTACTTCTGTATTCCTTGCTTCAAAAAGCATCTCCATGCTTCAGAAGTGCCGCCACGCTGTTGGACTCGGTACCACTAACGTAGCAGTTGTTAGGTTGTGTTGGAAACTTTATGGGCAGCTTGATGAGATCTAACAGCAGGTGGCCACAAAGTTGCCTCTAGTAATCCGCATTGGGTCCGCGTGGTAAAGTATAACCTACCTATTCTGACTTGATGTGAGAGGTAAGCCTTTTGTTTGGCAATGGGACAGTATACTCTAATTTACATAATATCATTATCTAAAGTAAATATAAAGTTAGGTGAAATAAAGAGGTTTACTTGCAATATTTTTTTTTGTGTTTGGTGTATATACTTTTTTAACGATGCAAACGTATAATTTAATTATTATATTTAATTTGCACATATTATATGCTAGTTGTTAAATAAAGTTGCTTTGCAACGGCTCATTTTTTATTTAAACATAAAATTTCATTAGAACATTCACCAACTCATATCCAAGCGCACAGTAATTTAATGACACCTCTAATACAATAACAAAATAAGTAAAGAAACAGAAAAGTAAATAAAAAATCAAGCGACAGCGCAACAAGGTTTGTGAACAACGTGATCCATTTATATAGAATGAAATAAAGATGGTGAGATTGCTTGGATCACAACGCACTGACACAAATTTCGTTCCCGTGTCTTCGACGATGAATAATAGATGTTGGCCGCAGTTCGACCTCTTCGATACTCACACGCGTGTGCGTGCGAGTGTCGAGAGCTCGGGTTTGTACACACAAACCCGAACTCCCTTAAGCCTCAGATCAGTTAAAATGAATAGATGGTCAATAGCCAACGAACAAATCGTAATCCGCAAAAAGCTCAAAATTTAGAAGGTTATGCACAGATGGCGCGGATTTATACCACGGGGTAGGTAATGATGAAAACTTTCATAATATCCATTAAAACCAAGAAAATGAAATAAGGATATAAAACCAAATACTTTGTTGTAGAGCACGTAATGCATAAACTAAACTTTATCGATTTTGTTTTACGTGAAAATGTATTTATAGTGTGGTAAACTCTGTATTCTCTGCCTACCTTACAAAGGATTTGGCGTGGTAATACATGCCTTTTAAGTTCTGTCGTTTCCATATTTCCCGGCAATTTTGAATTTGGAACTGTTCTATATTCGAATGTGTTTAAATTTCGAATCTCAAAACAGTTGAAATTATTAGGATTAATGCTATTGTTTAGTCACAGCGTCGATTGGAATCTGTCAGGTTACGTACGAAAATGAATCTTTCTAAGGAAAATGTTCATGCAATAATTTTCTACAACTTTAGAAGAGGCCTGACACGGCTTCAGTGTTTTGAAGAGCTAACATCTGTGTCCAGTGATGAAGCCCCCATGTCTGCGGACTGTCGAACGCTGGTATTTAGAATTCCAGCGTGGACATACTAATGTTAGTGACAAATCTCGCGAAGGACGCCCAAAATCCGCCTTCACTGAAGATAATATCATTCCCGTGAAACAACTAATTCTCGAAGATCGTCATGTGACGTGTCGAGAGATAGAGGTTCTATTAGGCATCTCAGGGACAACCATTCAGAAGATCTTGCATGAAGCGCTTGGTGTGAGAAAGCTAGTTTGCCGTTGGATACCGCATCTGCTTTCCGACGATCACAAGGCGGCCCGCACCAGATGGTGTAAAAAAAAATCTGCAAAGGTTCAACCGAGGAGAGTCAAATCACGTCTACGACATTATCAGTGGTGACGAATCTTGGATCTATGCCTACGATCCTGATTCCAAACAACAATCTACAATCTGGGTCTTTCAAGACGAGCCAAAGCCGACTAAAGTTGTTCGTTCTCGAAGCACTTCAAAAAAGATGGTGGCCACGTTCGTTGGAAAAACCGGGCATGTTGCGACTATTGCACTTGAAGATCGTAGAACGATTAACGCAGAGTGGTATACCACAGTTTTTTTACCACAAGTCATCGCCGAACTTCGAAAATCTAACTCAAAGCGACGCATCATCCTGCACCATGACAACGCAAGATCACACAGCGCTCGTCAAAAGATTGAGTATTTGAAGCAGGAAAAAGTAGAAATTCTTGACCATCCTCTATACAGTCCTGACCTAAGCCCTAACGATTTCTTTACATTTCCTAAAATTAAGAAAAGTCTTCGTGGTCAAAGGTTCCAGTCCGGTGAAGAAGCAGTAGACGCTTTCAAGTCAGCCATTTTGAACACCCCCACTTTAGAGTGGAATAAATGTTATAATAACGGGAAAAGTGTATTAAGCTACGTGGTGAATACTTTGAAAACAATAAAAAGTACTATAAGGTTCTAGTTGTGTTTTTTTCTTCAAACGACTAAACTTAAAAGGCATGCCTCGTATAGATAGATAGTGTGGTAAATATGAGTTGCGATATATTTTATAGGGTATTGTAAGTCTATTTATTTAAACCGTTTTGGTTGACTGCCTTGTTGGTCTGGTGGCAAAGCGCATCACGAAAAATTCCCAGTATGAGTCCGGAGTCTGGAATTGTGCCCGGCATATGGCAATAGGCTCGCCCCCTATTACATGGGACCTAACATCGTCGGCGAAACGTGGGTGTACTCAGTACACCTCTGTCATCCCCGCTGGGGAATATAGGCGTGACGGCTGTTTTGGTTAAATACACTACAATATTTGCATCAATACAATATTATCGTTATTGTCTTTGGGTACCCTTACCGCATTTGTGGGTCGACCATTAATTAATTTTGAGGATTCCCCTGTAAAAGTATAGATGAAAATATAAGTAAAATCGTATGGAGATTTTCCCGCTTAGCATAGTTTGAGGTTTTATGGGTGATACCTGATTGCACCAAATTCCGCGTTTTCCAAATTGCTACACAATATTTTATAAGAAAATTCAATAGAATGGTGGTTAAAAATAAAATGTGATACACACCATACTAAAATATTTACCTTACTATATTTAATAAGACTGACGATACAACATATTTATCTAAAAAAAAGGCGAAATAGACGTATTGTCACATGTGTTATTTAAAAAAGCGATTTTTATGGCTTATTATCGACATATTTGTGAAATTGTAACGTTGTAACCCGTCGCTCGACATGGTTGCTTTTATTATACAGAAGCCGGGTATAAATAATATATTTAGTATGGCGAACATGGGCGAACACAAGTTAGGTAAGCAAGCATTCGACGATAATTGAATTACGTTCTAAGCTGGCGTCCACATAGATTTCACTTTTGGAATCCGTTTTGGAATGCGTGCATACGAATTATTTGAACATTTACCCCTGTAATGTTGCGGTGCCACCGGATTCACTCCGCTGTATGGCGCCGCACGAGATTTATGTACGGTATTCAATATATCTTGTTTGTATCAGCTCAATACGGAGCTACCCTCCGGCCGTTTCATTAATCGAAAACGTATCACATACAGAAACGGCATTTCGATAAATTGTTCTTTTCGATACAATGATTTTTGAAACTTTTGTTCGGCGATAGGTAAAAACCGATTTCGCGGTGCCGTGATAAATAAAAACGATTGCCACATTTCGCGCAGTTACTTTATAAGCGAAGCACATCGGGCTGGGCGCGGCGGCAAATGGCGCGAAACGACAATTTTAAAGCACAACATTGAATATACATATTACGTATCTCGCGTCCGCACGTGCGGGCCGATTACTCGCCTCCGCCCGCACCGAGCGGCGGCTTGTATGCTTGTGCTTTTAACGCATTACCATGAATAATATATACCCAAATTGAAATGTCGCATTCGCGTCGCTCCAACTGCCTATCTGTTCTCGGCGCCCGAGCCGCTCCGAGCCTCCTTCTATATTCTGCCCCTCGATTCGTTCTGCAAAGAGGCTTCGCCTTTTATCGAAATCACTGAGCTCTTTTTTGAAAGGCAAAGGTGAATGGAGTTGCGATTGATTTTCATATCGCATTGTTCCCGTTAGCATGTACCGGCTCTAAGCGTCCTATGTTAATGGAGAAAATATCCGACGACGTACAATATATTTTAATAAGGATGTTTGTTATGAAACAAGGACAATATTATAATTTTGCGCATAACGTTTGACTTATCAAGAACAATTTAACGTAAAGCGGTCTTAATTTCCTACTCAAATTAAACGCTTGTTAAAGTAGACCAGAGATAATTATTACAAGATCTGAAGGCGAATTAACAACATAATTTCGAAAATTACTTTTGCCAAATAGTCGCCTCTTCTTTGTATAGCGTTGTGTAAACCGGAAGCGCCACAAATTGCTGACTTAAATATTTAATTTGTGCAGATAACGGATTAGAGTATAACTGTTGAGGAATAAATATGTACATATTCTCACTGAAGAAAGTTGAGAACAAACCTGACTAACGTAAACATACACATGAGTACTAAGGCCAGATTAATATTACGGATTGCAAGATCAGCGAGCGAATTAAGTAAGGTTTACTCTGAAACTATTAAAAGGGATCTCTCGATCTACGGACGCATGAGGCAAGGGTCACCTTCAGAAATCAAATTCGGCTTTATTTATGACCTGGACTCGGCTGTCCTATTTGGCTAAGATAAGTCCCTGTATTATACGTAACAAAGTTTATACTGTTAAGGACAGCTACCTTACTACATTTCGGAGTAAAGATAAGATCACCATTAGTGGCAGATCTCATTCATCGTGTTCGCGAAGCCGGCTGAAGGAGCGGTCTAGAGGCCACATAATTACACTTATAAGGGACGCACACAAACTTACAGGCCCTACTGAAATCTGATATTCACCTTACATCTTTACTGAGGTATTGCTATAGTTAATTAAAGCATTTATAATCTTACCATGAAAGCAGCAGCGTTTAATTCTCTGCCTAAAGTCAGCCTTTTTAGAAGATAGTTTCTTTTACCTGTTGAGAATTATGCAACCAATTTTGCAGCAGCTTAAATCTAAGTAACGTCGAAATTTTCTATAGTACATAAAGTTCTCATTTTTATACTGTGTATTAGAACCTCCATCGTATTTCTACGTTGCAATAAAATAGGGAAATCTCTATCAGCATCAAGTCGTAAAGAGGTAAGCACTGAACCGGAAAATGGGTATGGGCAAAAGTGTATCCCAACTTTATCCAAAAGGATGTAAGTATCTTTTGGGAGAATATTTGGAATGCCTAGGTAAAAACAATTTCAATCTCGAAGACGGAGTTTGAGCAAATTCCGTCTGCTTTAAATTATATGGTACTACCGTATATCAATACCATTGTGTTTTAAACACACGACAAAAAACGTAGGCACATTATGTTAACGATGTTAGGTGTAATTTATGCGCTATTCTGAAGCTAAAATGTTAAAGTTCCAAAAATAAGGGCTTAATTAGATATTTCCGAGATAAGACTGCGTAATTTGAAAGGAGAGTGATGGTTCTTACTATTTATCCGGGACCTCGTCGGTCCGTGCTAATCTACCGGGAGACGAGGCTCGCTCGACTAATCCGAGTGGCACTACATGGGACAAATAAGTTTGCTTAATGCTCAGAAGTAAGCATTAGTGTGGAGTGTTGTTTCGGCGTGCGGGTCCGTCCGTAATCAGATTAATTAGATGATTTTGCGGGCGTTATTAAAAGTTGAGCCGGCTAAAACGCAGCTCAGTTACCTCCGCCAAGATAGCAGGCTTATGCGGCGCATATACTTACTACTTAGCGGATATTATACCTACGCCGGGAATGCTCTTTAATGTTTTAGTATTTTCGACTGAGGTTGCGAACTCCGTGCCGTTTTGTTTGTGCGCCACAGTGGGCGGCTGGAATAATTCACTTAAGCTTAACTGGGAAAGATAATTAGGATTCTACGTCGGTTGATGCAAAATGAACGTGAAAAACAAGGTGGAAGATTTTTTACGTTCATTCAGAAATTGAATTTTATATTTGCAGACGAAAGTTTTAACGAGACGGACCTATTTTTTGCGTTTAGGCATACATCGAAAACGGCGATTTCATTTTCGTAATTAGATACGAGTGAAGGAGGCGGCGTTTTTGTACGTGTTCCCTTTTCGTGGGGGCTGACTTTAGCATACAGTTGGATGGTTCTAGACTGGATGTAACGAATGTATTCAGAGAGCTTTTGTATTATGCACCGTGTGACGATATGGGAAGCATCGGGTGGATAGGTAGGTCTCTTAGCGGTGAATCACGGCCCGCTGGACACGGAACGGGCGACCGAACACGGCCCGTGTGCTGTCAATCATAAAACAGAAAAAAGTCGGTGAAATTCCAGCGGCTGAAGCCGTGTTTAGTATAGGAAGGGTAGGCGCGCCGGCCTTTTAACACAAAGCCTGCCTGCAACTGAAGTTACACAAAGCGGTCACAGTGTAAATACCAAAAATGTAAAAGGGTTGACCGCACGTTGCATCATATTTACCTTGTGTTAACGGTGCCTTCCACTTCAAATTGCTTTGTACGGTTTTTTCTTTAAACGGGTTCCTTTTAAAGCGATCAGGGCCAGTTGCACGTATGTTCGGAGAATGTCCGATACAACGCTCTGGACTACGATTCGTCTATTCTTTTGTTGTTCCCTCTTTGTTCACCGTGAAAGGTAGCTGCATTGTTTTCTCGTCAGAATGGCTTGAGATTACGCTAAGAGTCGAGATTAGTGACAACGTGACGCGTGTGTGTAAGTACCCTAATTTAGTATCTATAGCGCTGTAACCGCAATATAGGGAGCACTTGTGGGGGTAGCTTGCTTTGTTCCTTATATTGTAACTTTTTAAATATATAGAGGTAGTTTCGATTAATTAAAAACTCTGACAATAGTGAACTTACGTGTTTTAAGAGTTCTTTTCAAAATAACAATGTATTGTTAGGGAGAATTTCCTTTTTACTACTATTTAAAGTTTTGTTGCTTATAAACCGGGGACAGATTTTATTAAAAGTACACTTTTGAAGGTAAATAATATACTGTAAACATTCTTATACAATAGATTGGAAAATAAAAAACATTTATTAAGCAATCAAATTATAACAAAACATCCAGCGGGTTCATAGAAAGGCTTCTTCAAGAAACAGCGAACTAGATACTTTTTGTTTGACGAAGTTAGTCAGCGGATTATTGTATTCCACTCATGAAGATCTTATCCGTCTCCACTTTATAATTAAATTCCGATTCAAGTTTCGCTTGAAAAAGTACAAAAGGATAACGGGATATAACGGTTTATTTAACGTGGGAATATCCCCCGCACCGCGGCATTTTCGTCCGTCGAAGTGGACAGTCCAGGCCCTTGAGGAGCCCAAAGGGTTCGGTTTCGTAGGTACTCAATAATTGAAGTCGTTGAAATTCCAAGCGGATTGTTGCGGGTGGCACCTGGGGCGCGGAGGGGTGTGGGCCGGTCGAGGGGCAGTTTAACGGGAAACAATAACGTTAATGTTTATTATAATGTCCGATTTATTGGCGATTCTCATTTACGGGCCACGTTTGGAGTTAAATTCGCGCCGGCTTATTATCGGACCGCACGCGCCGCGTCAACCGTTTTACTGCGCGGTCCGGCTTAACGGGCGAGCTGTAGCTTAATTAAAACTAAAACGACACTGTAAATGCATTGATCAGGGCAACGTGTGCTCGTAAGCGATGCAAGCAGTTTCAAAAGGGCGGATGTTCTTTGGGAATACTGTTGTTATGCTACCTATTTATAAACGGATCAGCTTTATCAATAAGTCTGAATATTTAGATCACAATTTAATATACCTACTGGATGTGAAATTAAAAAGTGCTTTACCGGTGCTTGTATACTTTGCAAGTATATGTGCTGACTATCTGCGCGAACAACCCCCGTGGGTAACATTGCGGTATATGTGTGAGCGTAACCTTGTCGAGCACATGCCGTCACGTTCATCTTTATTTAGTACATTAGTAGTATGAAAAGGATGGCATATCAACTCTTTTGCTTTACATTAAAGTCAATCTGTTCATGCTAAGCCCTCTGAACGGTATTATTATAGATCGCGGCTAGGTGGCGAATAGAGATGAGTATCCCGACGGTGGCAGCCGCGCAATGAATTATAATTAAAAGGGCATTATAATGATTGAGGTGAGCCGTACCAAGGTAACGCGTGCGCCGCTAAGTCTTCAATTATTAGAGTTCGTAAGTAGCTCTATTATAGGTACTATATAGTTCTAAGGGTTATTATTATGAATATGTTATGTATGTATATATACATGTTAAATATAAAGGTTTGGTCAAATAGCCGACGGAGCGCGATGGGAGCGCGACGGGAGGGTGACAGAAGCGCTCGTCTACGTTCTGTCGTGACTTTTGCCGTCGCGCCGTGCGGGGTTGCGCTGTGTGGCGTCTCCCGTACATTATAGTACATTACAACTCCCCAAGCCGCGCCACCGTCGCTCTCCCGTCGCGCTGCGTGTGTATGTGGCGAAACCTTAAAGAGTCAAGCAGTAGGGGAAGTCCTCTGCTCGACGGTGGGATAACAATAGCAGAAAACATGAAAACTTAAAGAGACAGATCAACCAACTGAAGGTGGCGCGATGACCTGGTAAAGGTTGCGGTTATAAGCCAGTGGTTGTTGTGACCTTTAGAGGAGGCTTTTGTCCTGCAATGGACGTTTCGTCTGAGGATCAATAAAGAAAAATATAGATAGACTAACATATTGGTGAAAACTATTGTAAAGTACCCTTTGGATTTATAGACTAGCTGCTGAGTTTGTAACTAGAAACGTTGGTATTACAGGCCAGAAAAAAAATTGAATATCATCATTATAACAGGCATTACACATCAGCCGAGGTAATGAAACTCAAACGTTTCGAAGGGCACATTACAACACAGACATTATAATTGTCAGTCATTAGATTCATCAGTCAGGCGCAGATGCGTATCTGTAAAATATCGATAATGTAATTAACTCCTCGGTTACGCCCAGTTCGTGCCTTTAATGTTACCGTATTGACGGCTGGATGACGGAGTGCTGGTTAAATATTAAGGCGAGTTTTCATACGCGAGGCAAAGAAATATGTTTCGGCTACTACACGCGTAGGTCTGTGTGTATTTGTTTGGGTTATTAAGGCATCGTGAGGCATAGAGGCTCAGCTAAAGAAATCTTAGAGGTGGCTTCATTCTCGTAATATTTTCAGATCTCATTGCAATAAAAATATTATAGGAAAATATTTACTTTGAATAGAAATTTTATTAGATTGCCGAGTCGATTTAATTTCATATTCCACATTCGTAAAGCACAACTTTGCATAACAATAACCAAATAAAAAAATAAGATTGAGATATAAAACAAACAAAATAAAACTATAAAAAAGCGAACAAAATGCTATTTGTATAGTAAGTATATTCGCCTAAAAGGATAATCGTTCACACGTAAGGATTCCTTCAGGGTGTGGGTAAGCGAATTTATGTGCAAATACGCCTCGGGACTGGCCAATGTGCTAATGAAGGGTAATACATTATTCAACCCCTGAATTATACAGTGGCATGTAAATCGATATTTGCACCGCATAACCAAAATTACTGCGAAATCATTTGGAGGACCGAAATGTTGTTGCTGAGGGCCACGACGAACGACAACCTTATTATTTAATAGTATTATGTAAATTCCATAATTTCATATCTCACTCGAGATTTTGAGTGAAGTGGGCTTGTTTGGAAATGGGAGTAATAGCGCCGTTTAAAATACTACAAGTATTTTACTAAACATTAACATTTAATATAAAATATGTACCTACGTATGAAAGAAATAACAAATTATGTACTGACGTTAAGATTTTTTCAATCAATGAAAATAAATAATCAAAACTTAATCAATGAAAGTAAACGGTCCAGTAATTGCAAAGATTTGCTAAAATTAAAGCTTATCGTTCTCTTAGTAATTTTAAACATTTTCAGACTGCATAACGCTTTTACAGAATAAGCTTACACTAAATGAATAAGTAAATAGGGTTTGTTTTAAAAATTCATAACCATTACGACCGATTGTGTTTTATAATATCTGGAATATTTTATTCGAAAACTAAATGGAAAACCCCGCTCGGGTGGCTATGTACAGGCGTTGATTAGTCCGGCTGAAACAAAAAACTATTCCCAAACCGGGCGCAACAAACGAAGTGGAAAAAGTCGATATGAGAGAGGTAGGGCGATCAGAGGGCTTAGCACGGAAAGATTGACGGTAGCGTGACGCTTGATATGCTATCCTTGTCACACTGAACATTTAATATAAGAAAGAAACTGCCCCACCGTTGGGCACGGGCGTCCTCAGAGGGCTCCTGAGAGGGCTTAGGCCATAGCCCACCATGCTGGCCCAGTGCATGTTGGCGAACTTCACACACCGTCGAGAAACTTTTACGCATGCAGGTTACCTCACGATGTTTTCCTTCACCGTTAAAGTAAGTGATAATTTTTAATACGCTCATGCTTTCGAAAAGACAGAGGTGCGTGCCTGGGTTTAAACCCACGACCTTTGGCTTTGCAGTCCAAGGGTCCAACCACTAGGCCATCACTGATATTTACACTAAACATTTACTAAATAAATATTGACGTTACAGCACACTTGCTCACTGGCGTCACACTAGTGTCAAAGATTTTGTGCTAAGATCTCTATTGGCTGGACTGCCTCGTTAGTCTAGTGACAAAGGGCATCGCTTTCAGATCACGAGGTCCTGGGTTCAAATCCTAGGTCGGACAAATGTAGTTTTTCTAACGAAAAATTCCCAGTTTGAGTCCAGAGTCTGGAATTGTGCCCCGTATATGGCAATAGGCTCGCCCCCTATTACATGGGACCTAACATCGTCGGCAAAAAGTGGGTGTACACCTCTGCCACAAGCTTGGGGAATATAGGCGAGACGGTGTTTATCTCTGATGGCGAATAAGCATGATCGTGACAGCATGCAACGCAAACGTCAATCTATTCGTGATACGCCCCCAAAAATCATAGCATGAAATGATTTATGTTAGCATGTCACTAGCGAGGGATCGTGCTATTACGTTCATGTTTATTCAATAAATTGTAGTGTGACAAGGTTGGCATTAAGCTCGCTAGCGTCATGCTAACGTCTATCTTTTCGTGCCAAGTCGTCCAAGAGCTTGGCATGGAAAAAATGACGTTAGCATTCTGTCCCTTGCAAAAAACAGCATATGAAATCGCTAGCGTTAAGCTAACGTCAGTCTTTTAATGTTAAGCCCTCTGATTGTAGAACGTGAACGACAATCGTCGAGATGTGTTTCACGGCGAGTGCGCACCATTTTTAAATGATTACTGTCGCGCGCACCCACGCGGCACTATCTACCCAGTACCTACACTCATAACCATTGATTGCTTCCTGCACAATCGGACCGCAGCAGCTCGGCACACGCAACATTACAAAGAAATGTGAACCAATTACAAAACGAAATACGAAAACCGCCATTTTCATTATACGCAACGTTTTTCTGTTCCTTTACGCCGTGACGTCTATTCATAATGAGCTGCGGTCTAGAATCCAGATTAAAATACTAAGCATTGCTGCCATCAAGCATGTTAAATTATAGCTTGTATTTGTTTTGTTACGAATCCTATACAGTCGAGGCATTTAAAGTATTTAGAAGCAGGTAAGTGTACCTATTGTTAGGCTTAGCTAGCATAAAATTTAATTCAACATTTTAGTAACAACCGCAGGAGAGAGATATGTTTTATTAGCAAGCTATAGTTTCGGCGGCACAGCTTCCATTTAATATCCATTGAATCCGTACATCTATTATTTTGTACCAATACCCGAGAGTCAACTCAACAAAGACAACACACCGGCCGGTATAAATAAAAATGTATCAAATAACTAAATAAAATGAAAAACCGTCAGTTGGGAAAACGAATTCATTCGTCGGATATGTAAAATGTTAAAGCATTCATCTATCCGCAGGTCTGCACACCGGAATTCATGGACGAATGTGGAGCATGCAAACTGCCACGACAGCAAACCTCGTAACATCAAAACAACGTCAGCACATTTGATTAAAATAAATAAAAAGGAATCACACAACGTAGCGTGACCCACGCGCGTAGCCTCACAAATATTCAAACGTATCAATGTACGCGCCCATCAATATTAAAATAAACTCAACTGTATGAATAGAATATTCATCCTATAATTCACATAAAAACATTCATTCGGTCACATAACAATTCTTTTGTGTGACTATGCATGCCGTTGTAAATCATGCAAATATTTCAAGTGTATAATGTCGTAAATATCTCAGAAACGCACGTCGACTGCTCGAGAGACGCAACATTCTTAAATGGCACATCTATTCTAAACGGAAGCTGGAGTATCGATTTACAAATCGTACGGAAAATCTAGACATTGTTGGCCGAGCTCCAATCGAGAAGTGATCATATCTGTCAATATTTTTTGAGCATAAGATGCATTTAAACCCATTCCAGTATTGCGATGTAGACACAATAATTGTCCGTGTACCGTTCAAAGGAATCAAAAATCCCGGTCCGCAATCCCGGTATACCCGAGCTACTCCTAATCTAATTATGACAATTCACTGAGTTACCACTTCGCGGGGTCTCAGCAATTTCTTTTAATAACTTGGTATTTTGTGGAGGCCTAAAACAACTTTTTAATTAAAGATAATCAGGCTGAAATGTCAGCAATAACGCGGTGTCGCGGAGGCGAAGGCGAACTTCATAATTCTGATGCGGCCCCGCTTGACGTGCCATCGGGAGGAACACGTTTTATTTGTAATTATAGCAAGTGGTAAAACTTAACTTTGTGGCGGAGCGGTGCGGAGAAAATGCACATTTGTGGAGTTTGTAGTCGTGAAATGGATTCTAGTTTAAAACATAAGAGGTGCTTCTGTTGAGCGTAGTTAGGTGATATTGCTCTTGTTAGTGGCGCGGTGCGAGGACACTGCGCGCTGTATTACCCCGGCACCTATACGAATTCCCGGGTCGCGTGGACGGCACCTTTTGCACGGGCTCGTAAGTATGTACAGATACGACAATCTAAACAATTTATTCAAACAGTAGGTCGTAAACTACGAACTCGCATGTTCGGGTATACCTAGACGGTGCAACGTAACCTGTATATTTACATCGCAGTCGAGTTGTCAAGTTTCGCGGCAACATTTGGTCGACATTTACATAGAATTTCATATTCATATCAGAATTAGGTGGCGGGTCGATGGCGTGCGGGGACGAGGCTGCGGAACCAAGCTTGTCTGCTGAGTTGACAGCCAGATACTGAATCAACAATTTTACGCTAAGAGATTTTTTATGGTAGATCATTTGCATTGAGATAAGTTAAGTAATATATGAAACACAAAAGGTCTCGGAAGCTTCTATTTTTATTCACTCACTTTGAATACAACGACATTGTTTCGTGAAGTTGATTGTATATTTTGATAAAATAGTATGGACCTATCTACATATATATCCATAAAAAGTTATGTTTTATTAAAATTTTATAATTAAATGACACGATGTGCATTTTCTTGCGTGAATATAACAAACGAAAATTAAGACGTTGCAAGTTTCATTGAATAAAAACTTTACTCTTGCATACTAATGTTAAAATTTGTATTCGCCTGAGTCTGCTTGACTTTTCATTAAGTTTCTCGTTTCTCCAGGCGGGAGATGAAAATCTAAGTAATCATTAAGTCTTATTAAGCGGCCAGCAAATCGGTAATAGCAATATTATTTGTTTTATTTTTAATAATCTTCTTCGGAGTAGCAATGGTGGGAATATGCGACAATGCGGCAATTTAGTCCCAAATATAAAAATTATTTTTGCGTACATGCATGCACATGTCTCTGATAATGTTAGTTCTTAGCTGAAGCAGTAAATCTGTTGTCAATATCGGACCTAATTCTGGACTCGAGACTGCTACTGACATCTATCTTTCGACGACTTAGGTATCGAATCGATTTTTTTTATAAATTACAAAAATTATTATAATAAGTTGTTTGAACGCAATTCAAAACTTTACATACTAACATATTCAAATAGTGAATTTTGTTACGTACCCACGACGATTTTGTCATTAACATAACAACAAACCCAAAAACAAAACTTACAACGTCCTCGGCTTCCACTAAAAAACAACGTGTCTATCTTTTAAAAAGTGTGCCTTGAGAAAACTGGGGATGCATTCAAGACGGAGCTAAAATAAACTGTTCTCAATGCAACAGTCGATGTGACAGAACGGCCGCGTGCCGGCGACGCTGCGAAGCCGTACAACACTGCACTTTAGTTAGGAAAGACAGGTACTCCGTGTGCATTAGGCGAATTAAAAACTTTTCCTTGTGCAGCTCTTCATTTGTTCCCGAATGTAAAGGCGACGCTGCCTCGACGCTTCGGCGCGTGAATCACAGTTGAAATCAAACGCTCTCTAAACGTGGCAGTCTCAAAGGGCGCAAAATGAACACGCTCAAAGAGAGATGCTTTCGTATTACTTGCAAAACGGCCGCTGAGCAGGTAATCGATTGGTGCAGAAATAAGTTTTCACGCGATGAGCATTGGGCTGTGCAATCCCATTGCATGCGTGCACTAAACGTTGGTGTTATGTAGGAGTGAGTTTAAATGTATATAAGTGACATATTTCAATATCTATATTCAGCGTGATTTGAGATTTGCCTACTACGGATAGAGTTTTGACATATTTTGTATGGAAAATCTGTCAAAATTCTACTGACAGTAAGCAAATTTATCCTTGAGTTGAATATAGGAACCGGCCGTTAGAGGTTTTATATTTATCGTGATCGAAATCCGTCAGTTGTCTTCGCCGATATTTATACTATCCTTTCTTCTTAATTTTAAGAGCAAGCTTATCCCAATAGTAGAACACAATAAAAAAAGCAAAAAAAGGATTAAAGCTACCGAAAATAGAACTATGCATACTTTATATTCCGAATAAATTCAGTTACGATAGTATATCAATTTGGATGTAAATTGAATTCTAACAATTTTATTTCCTAAAATATTCATATCCCAAAGCGGTTTCGCAAAATATAGAAATGAAATATCAATCCAGCAGCATTATTGTAATGTAAAAGTATTTTATTGATAGGATCAAACTAAAACTGTAACTTTTACGCAACTATTTTGTAACTCATAAAATATTTAGCTACGTATAAAACCGCAACGGACGAACGCGAGCCGTACCTTTCAAACCCGTAACTAGCTATTACGTATTTAGGATAGAAAACCTTTGGCAAGAATTACTAAGGTCAAATGTAATAAATTTAGTTTTAGCCCACAAACTATGTGGTCAGAGATTTTCGGGGTCGCGCGGCCTTTTGTTTTGTCGATGCCTACTTTATTCCATTTAATCCATTAAGACATAACGAATAGACGGAGGAGGGCGGGATTTCATTGACAGCCCTCTTAACTGCCCGATACCGCGGCAAAGATTTGTTATGTGTTTACAAACCCCTTTTTGTAGGACACTTCGGGATGGGATGCGGTTTTCTAAAAGGCTATTTGTTATGATTTCAAACAACGTCCTGTCAGATAAAATGGCTTTTGTTATTTATTTTCTGGACCGGATATTTTTAAGGCCATCCCACGAAAGTCGAAACAAATGTTAGGTTCCGCTATAAATCGGTGGTGACAAAGAGTTTTTTGGTTTCGCTCTTATCATTGACACATTTTTTTTGGGTTTTCTTTTGGTAATCTATAAGAAATACGTCCAGATTTCCGTTCGAGATAATATTTTTTGTGAAATGTTTCATGAGGTTATTTTTATTCGCATTGAAGAATTTCCATTTTCGTCACAAATATGAAAAAAAATATAGCTCTAGAAATCATGCCACATAAAGTAAAAGAACATTCTTGAACGAGGCAAAGTATATAAAAAATAATAATTTATGGTCGAAACTTTTGAGTATTTTTTTATCAAACTGAAACGCAATAAATAATAAATCAGTAAGATATACAAAGCTCTCCTTAACGTTGTTTTTAAGTTGAGAAAGATGTTCCCCAGAATAAATATAAATCACTCCCGACGAACTTGCACAATTGCTTTATGTTTTTCTCGAAAAGAAACAGAAAAGTAATAACTTCTCAACCAATTACAACACTCTAGTTACATTAATCCGGTGAACCCAGCCGTTTCGAAAGAGAAAAGTTTGAAAACAACTTACCCTCCAAAGAATCCCGAAAAAGCATAAATATCAATGGTGAGGAGGGCTCGAAGCGATATAAGCGAAATGGGGACAAACACGCGACCGAATGCGTTTTACGACAGATGATACCGAGATTCGGAAATGATCAGTATCAATATACTTTTCCTTTTCCTTGTGTTCTTGGATAAGAATATAACAACCATGATTTTTAAATAACTCAGTAAATGCAATAAAGTCCTAATTGCTATTAGGACTCATATACAACCTTCATGGATCTGTGTGGAGATATTTTACCAAAGTTCATATGGTAAAAATTTTGTACGCATTAAAATTCGGCATCAGGGCTGTAGCGTAGGTACCTAAATAGTACACACTACCACTTGCTCGGTAGTCGGTACGCTGAATGTAAATCAGGTGTAACCTTCCAATGTAACGCGGCCGTTATTCCCAGAGGTCCACGTCCAGGACCTCGATAGGCGAGTGATTGATGTGAAATACTCCGTTCTATTACCTACATCAACTTAATGTCTTGTAAAAATAGCAACACGGTCGTTATCAAGAATACAAATTACAATGTAGAAAAACGACTCTAACCGTCACCATTATGGAATCGTTAAAATTTTTCCCCTGTGTACGGTTACATGATTTCATTAGTAACGTTTATTCGCACGCATACAGAGCCTGCTAAATAAAGTTTACACTTTGATATGATAATAAATTAAATAAGCGTCATAAATACCGCCACCGAAATTAAATTAACGGATTATTTGCGTACGCAAATGTAAAGTAAGTGATTAAGCGTTTCCAACACGTGTTCGCTCCCAAAAGACTAATACGTTATGTGGCATAATTACTTTAGGTAAAACGGTGCGCCAGTTTAGGGCGAGATGAAGAAGAATCGCAGGTGTAAACGACCGCCTATTGCGCTTTTCATCACGGCCCTCCCTCGTACTTTTCTTAATAAAGCTACCTTCCAGGGGTGAGTGGTCGATTTTGGCTCACACACGAGGTTGCTGTGGAGTATTATCGCGAAGCGAGTTTGCGCCACAACCACGACCCGGACATTAGAGCCAATTCCCAGCTGGCTTGTTGTATGAACAATTAAGTGTGCCAACCTGCCCCCACCTGGGAATAAACGTAATGAATGTTTACTGCTGCTAAGTGGTATTGTCTAATGTCTGTATCGCTAAATTCTAGAGGTGTCCCGGATGGCGCGACGAGACTACGAAACTTTACATTAGACAGTTAGACAGTAATATTCCCAATACATTTTCAAATAGAACAGCAATTGCGACAGGGAATGCACGTTAACAAGACACAAAGATACACTCTCACCATTAAGCGGCCACAAACGATCGGGAACTTACCTGTAATGATAAAAATAAACATAAAGGTTCGGCTCCATTGGGTGTAACAATATGTTGTTTAAGTCTGAACAAAGCCTTCGCCATAATGAGCGTTGCGTGCGCCGCGTCAAACATGTAAGCAAACAATTTAGGCACGCCTGAGTAAATACAACTGCGAATATCTCGGCCCCTGAGTGCGGCTTTTCTCCAGTTTACTCGTGGGCGGCTATACCTTGAATTTGCGCTGAGCGTCATCTTTCCAACAAAGCTTTTGTTGATAATGAAATACAAACACTATTCTTCAGTCAAATTCTCACGGAGGAGCGGATTGTTTGAGGCAAATGTAAACGTTATTTTCATAGACGCTACAGTTTAACTATTTACATACCTTTATGGATATTTCATACTTTTGTGCATTTGTGAATTTTGCTTAGTTGTTCGTTGAAACTTCCAGCGATTCTGTTTAAAGTTTTCATGTTTTGATAGGTAGCCGGTTTAGTTTTGGATTTTACCATTCCCTATTAACACATTCTAAGCGGCTGCATATATTTTAATTTCTAAAAGTGGTAATTTAATGAAACGCTCAAATATGAAATAGGATAGATTTTTAATAGTTTTTTTATTTATGAATCCAAGTTTAGCCATGGAAGAAGTGGATGTTATGAAAGTGGCATCAAAATAAATAATTCTACATAGGCGTGGCCATGTTTACGTCTAAAATACGACACTGAAATTTCCTCCCAAGCAGGATGAGCAACGAATAAATTAATTTAAATTAACTAAGCGAAAAGGGCCTAAGAAATGGCCCCAGTTGCTAGAATCCGGAAGCTTGCTTGTATTTTAATAGCATCAAGACAAAGGTGTTAACACAAAGGGATTAGCTGTATTGTTCGTATGACAGTGCAGACTTGAAGACAATGAATCATATAACTAGACAAAAATGAAGTTACGTTAGATGCGAACGATCTGACAATGCGTTCGCATTGAATGGCTGTATAAATTAAATGTCATGTTTTAGTGTTGTTGGTTTATTAATGCACTAGATATATCTAACGAAATATATTTATCGAGATAGATGATAATTTTTGAATTATATAGTACGTAAAAAGAAAGCACGTTCAAAATCAATATGTACTTTTCTCGTCGACTGATATATGGTAAAACAGCTTCGAAAATAATTTGACTGTTCGAAACGACTATTTGAAAATGGAATTTATTTTCATTAGAGCGTTCATTATTTATAACAATCTATTATAAATGCGTTTTATTTATTACAGTTATTCTAATAATGAATTTTTTATTGGACCTAAAACAAACTAGACTTTTCCAAATACTTTTAAAGTTGAACCAACCTAATTTTAAAACATAAAAGCAATCCGTATCTAACAGCGACCGCGCATTACATTACGGCGCGACTTCCCAAGCGTAAATACCAACTGCCGAGGAACTCAGCATTAGGCAACAATACATGTGTATGCACCATAGCACATACAGCTTGTCCTGTGCATCCACCAACTTCTGGACCGCTACGATTTACATTGCTTCCGAAAGATCTACTAACCGTATACAAGTCTTAAGCCAGACAAAGTTTAAGACTATGCGGTAAACTATCCTGCGTTTAAGAAAGAATGTGTTAAAGAACCGCAAAGTGTTTCGGTGGTTTAACACAGATATGTTGCATATTTTGTAGTGAACGTAATGAAAAGTGTAAAACACTGTATGCAAATTCGGGTTTTCTGGTTTAACAATATGAATAAATTTTTTTGGGGCGACTTTTCAGGAATATTTTTTTAAGAATAATAATATTAGCCCGTTTAAGAAACTGTCCCTTTGTTGGGCACGGGCTTCCTCTCAAACTGAGAGGGTTTAGGCCATAGTCTACCACGCTGGCCCAGTGCGGGTTGGCGAACTTCACACACCTTCGAGAAACTCTTAGGCATGTAGGTTTCCTCACGATGTTATCCTTCACCGTTAAAGCTAATAATTATAATTAACTATTACTTGATAGTTAATTATAACATACACATATTTTCGAAAAGACAGAGGTGCGTGCCTGGGTTTGAGACCGAGACCTTTGACTTTGCATTAATGTATATAAAGGTTGCCTGGAAGAGATTACTATTTGTGATAAGGCTGCCTATTGTTACAACATAACGGTGGAACAATAAAGTGTTATCTATCTATCTAATAATATTTCTTAAACATTAACTTAATAGTTCATTTCTGTATTCAAAATCAAATATAATTCTAAAATGGGATGATATTTAGATAGATTTATTCGTATTCACACCCATATTAATAATTGATTTAAGGGGAGAACCTGTTTTGGGAGCAGATATATTTTACAACCTACAAATACTTAATGAGGCCCTCTTAAATAGCTAAGATGCGAATATAATTCACTCAGTTACTCGGTATGTAATATCGGGAATTAATCTGGTTTTCCCTTAATATATCAAGATTAAGTACCTTCTAAATGAACGTTTTCATATCATGACATGATAAATAACCTAGTACCTATCTACCTGTTCTGCCTGTCATTACACGTTGGGATATAGTTCCACGCTATATAAATGTGGCTAAATAAAAAGACTAATCATATTGCGAAGCTATTATAATAGATCTAAGGCTGAGGGCTTCCCCGAGGGATGTTCGAGAGTGCGTAACGAGAGATGTATGTGAAAACCACCGTTAAGATTGCTTTTCTATAATAAAACAAAGATGAACCAGGCCATGATGCCAAAAAATATAATAAATTCTCTTTCGCAACTGGTTGTGAATGTCAGTTGCGGCGTTTTGGCCGCCGAAAGGCGAAATGAAAAGTTGCGCATCGCGCATCTTCGGTGGAAGGCAGGCTTTATAACAGGTACTGCATCAGTTTATTTCATATTCATATCAAACATGCCACATATTTGGCAGTTTTAAGTCACTGATAGTGGTGGTCTCACACACTCAATATTTGTATCATTAAAACAAATATATGAGCTCAATAACGAGAATTGGCTTTGTGGAGTCATGGTAGACCTACAGACTCTGCGGAATACTTTCAAGAATTTACTTACGAATGATGGAAAATTGGCGGAAGTCAGACTAAAGTCTACTCGTATAGTTTACTAGAAATAAGTAAGTCGACTCATATTTTTCGCGTAAAACTTTTTCTTGGTTCTTTATGACAATATTCTGATGGAGAAATAATAAAGAGTAAAAACGCAATTGTAGCTAGTAACGTTTAGCACATACGTCATTCATGCGAGAGGTATTAAAGAAAAAACATTCCTATATATATAGAAATTCTGTTGACAATATGTTTGTCTAATTCTAATTCTATGAATTGATCATGAAACAATATCATTATCAGAACATTATCCCAATTGATCGTAGAACCTTACGGCTGTGAGGGCAGATACGAGTGAGGACCAGGTATCGGAAGACGAGGAGTGGGCAGGACTACTACAAAACAGACCAATGATCCAGTGAAGGTCTCGGGACCAGAGTCGATGACATAAAGCCGATTTTTATGACGGTCTTTTGGGGAAGTCCATATCCTGAAGTGGACGCCTTTTGGCTAAAGAAGACTCTCTATATCTCTATATTAAAATATTCATACTATAAAAAACTACCACAGCTTTAATTTTACAATCATGCCACTTTTCCACTTAAAATATAATACGACAATTACATTTTCCTAGATATCTGTTTAACGTATAAAGCGAAGGTTAACAAAGCCATTCTCATTACGCTAACAAGAGTGAAGCACTATCTAATCACAGCTCAGTTGCCAAATTACGTGGTTCGGTGTTTCAATGTGGGCTTACTTTAATCTCGCGATGTAGACAGTAATGCCAGCGGATAGTGGTTGCGTTGGGGTTGGAAATGCGGGGATGAAATGTGTGGGGCGGACAGTAAGTTTTGTATCTGTTATGGGGTAAGAGATCAAAGAAAAATCGGTTCTTGTTCAAAAATGGATGTTGGATTCGGCATATACAGTTTTTTGGGTGAACGCAAATACTTTGATAGTTGTTTTTTAAGAAACTCTTTTGCTATTTACATGCCCCTTTTTGTTTCAAAATATTCTTGACATTCATAACTTGGATGTGTTTTTTATATTTCTTTTTTATAAATTTTACCTTTAAATATATCATCACTTACACGTTCATTTAGTCTACGATCAAATGCAAAAGATATGCAAAAATTTTGTGTTCCACAGAACTTACTAAGGTACTTTGTCATTAATCCGTCGCATATTTAATACTATGAGAGTCGAGGAAGCCAGAGAGGTATGTAAGGAAAGAACCTGTTGGAATTCTGTACTCTCTGCCTACCCCGCAAGGGATCTGGCGTGAGGTTACAGATAGATAGAGATAGATAGATATTTAATACTATTACCACACAAAATAACGCCAAGTTTAGTTTCTAAGAAGCAGGATTACCGGAATAGACTAAGTTACGTTTATCGTGTGCAGTAAACTGCCACGACATGTCAGACTGCATGGTCCCTGAAATTACGGAAGGCGTAAACCGACCTGTTAAATATACCCACAATTCACGTAAGTGCCAAGGAACACAACTTTATTTCAATGCGTTTGCAACCATTTTTGCTCGTACCCGCCATTCGTGCTTGAAGCTGACTCGTGCTTTACGCCTTATTGTTTTAATTTACTATATCTCACTATACGTCCACATGAACGTTATTCTTTATTGTCAAACAACTTTTTAAGACTTCTCTGCTGGTTTTGAATCCGTTTCGTACGCTCTGACTTTCAATTGGACGGATACTTCAAGGGAAATGGCCAGGCTAATACAGAGTTGACTCATTAAAAGTATCTCTCATTAACTCATCACAGTCAATGTCAAATAAAATCCTGTAAGGCAAGCACGGGCGACAAGACTTTTCTCGAGCGAACAAAATTTTGTCATCCCGTGATTCAAGTCTTGTTCGCAAGTCAAAATAGTCTTGACCTTACGTCAATGCAATACAATTCTTGAAAATCATTTTTAAGTGTTGACATTTTGTCATGGCACGCCATGCTAGCGCGTAAGGGTTATCTTACGCCTAGTGCGACAAAATCTGTGATGTCATGTCAAGTCACCTCTTCTACGTCTGTTGAAGATATTTGTATGACGTCATAGGTTCATCGTGATATCCCATTAGGTGTAGTCAAAGAAGTTCAAAATATTTTAGGATTTTAAACGTCCAAAGGTTTTCTACTGACATAAGTGATAACTTTTTGTTATAACTGGTAAAATTTTCGTCGAATGTCGAATTTTACGACATTTATAGGCGTGAGGTTATAGATAGATAGATAGATATAGGAAATAATAATGATGCAACTACCAAGTAACTATGAGCCCAGAAACAATACTATGATAACTATGAAGAGGGTTGTTTTATTACTACCAGGCTTAAAAGGTTCCAGGGCCGAAGCAACCTAAAGATAAGAAAGAAAATTGTCCTGAGGCCCGTGTCACTTTACATATTTTTGCCTATGTTTTTAAGGCCGGCAAAATGAAGGAGGAACCCACGAGGCTTTGCCTTGATATGGACCTCTAAACGTGTATAGCTCAATTCAACTTTGACTGTGACCTGTACCGATAACTCAAGAGCGCCGCCCATCCTTTATCGTTCTAGGCTCGATATTGCCGTAATTTATTCCGCAGAGAGCCAAATTAAATATAAAACGTCGTTGCGGTGTATCACTGTTAGTGACTGTGATAAATGAAGCCATTAGTAACGCGAGCTGTACTTTTTTCGGTTCATCCGGCGACGACGGGTTGGGGGTTGCGGCGAGCGGGAGTTGTAGACAATTTCATTAGAAAACGTTATAAGTGTGTCGTCAGATGACGGGGTGGCGGGGCGGAATTACAAGCGGCGCGATAAATTTCGACGTGGTGCGACATCAGGCCCCGGGCGGAATAGGGCTTGGGTAAAACATATCGATAGATAGGTATATCAGGAAATAGATATTTTTTGGAAATTATTGATATATAACATCGATATTTTAAATCTTGATATTGATTATTTGTTACCGTATAACAGTATAAAATTCAATATTTTTTGAAGAGCTCAGTACACTCCGTCGCTTCATGTATCCGACCATCCCAACCGATTCGATCCTTAAGATCAGAAAAGGTTAGCCAGGCTATATGGGCTCAGTTTCCTTTGCCATGAAAACAACCAAAAATTATAACAGAACTGCCAGATGTGTGTAATTTGTTTAAAATTTCGAGTATGTTTTATATTGACTATACTTTTAGGTAACCACGCCTTGAATAAAAAAAATGATATATCGATACTTTTTACTCTACCTTTATCAATACTATTTAAAAATATCGATACGATATATAATAATAATAATATTAGCCCTGTTGAGAAACTGTTCCACCGTTGGGCACAGGCCTCCTGTAAAACTGAGATGGTTTAGGCCATAGTCCACCTCGCTGGCCCGGAGCGGGTTGGCGAACTTCCCACACCTTCGAGAAAATCGACGCCATGATATGTATCGATATTTATTTTTTCATCCGCCCATACCTAGAATAGGGGAGCCGTAGGCAAGCGACACCGCGAGCTAACCGGCGCGCCCGCCGGCCGGGACGCGCGGTGATCCTTGGCGAAATTAAAACAAGGAACATCCGTAGCGAACTATAAAAACGTCGTATAAATCTCGCCGGCCGCTCTCGATGTGTGGACTGCGGGGCTTTATCAGAACTCCTTGCGTTATTTGTGTTACACGCTTTACAGGTGTGCTCCCCGGGCGATATTGATCGCGATACGGCCTCAGAGAAAATGTATTATTCGAGATATAGTTTTATTTGTTCGATTATATTTCGTAGGCGATTTAAGTGTTTGTGATTTTTATTGTTAATCTCGAAGATTTATGTTTGTTTATACTTTTCGCTAGTAGTCGTCAATTAGTATTACTTTCTTGAGCAATACTTTATGGAAGCACTTACATATTTATAGAAGTGAGCAATATAATATAATCTTACAACTCGTAGTCCAATGATTTTTGTTAATACGGTAGAAGATTCAACAAAATCTTATTTTCTGTTCCGCCGTCGTCCGTAATCAGAGCTTCCACAGTAATAACGGTTGTCTGTCGGTACATGCAACTCGCCCTAATGAAAACGTTCCTAAGTGCTCGTGTTTAATGTTTATTTACTTCCACTTTGTTTTTTACCTCCGTCTTATGGTCTCTGTAAAAGCTAGCGACGCTAAAGGGAAAGAACTTAGAACTTGATTTCTTTTAAATTGTCCGGTTGCCGAGTGTCTCCTTTGAAATGGCGAAAAACATGCGTATTTGTTGCTTAGTTTAATTCGTTTATACATTGTTTTCTATGGAGACATGAGGGTATGGGCGATGTATAAAAAGTGTTTTACAGATTTCAAGATAAACGTTAAATAACCTGTTTAGATTTCATGTGGTTAGTTTATAAAAAAAAACGTCATATATATTGGTTAGTAACGTCATTAATTCCTATGATTAAAGGTGAACTTAAATTAGCCAGTCTCAGAACGAGTACCAAATATATATTAAAAATGATTAAACATCAACTATTTTCTAATAAAACATAATACTTTTTAATAGAGATCTAAATCACATTTTATATGTATTACGTGCGTACAACAAATCCCTATCTAAAAAAACAAAGAAAGTTTCTTTCTTAAAATGAAATATACGTACAATTGAAACTGGCCACTAATAATATCAAATAATGTCCCATTCCCGATACAATTCCAACGTATTATGTGCCAACTTATAAAGGTCCCTGGCTTGTAGATTTTTTGTTTTCTTAGGAATGCTTTGACAGATTCCAGAGTCAGCCAACCAGAACAACAAAAGTTACATTTGTTTATTATTCGTAAAAGTGATTTAAAGTCTCTCTCGGTATAATTTAGACAATGAAGAACGTTATTTTAGTGCTCATGTTCTGGATAGCATAGTGATCAGTTTTACATGTCTCGGAATTTTATCAAATTCAGATTTCAGATTATCTAAAAATGACCTGTAACCTTGTCAAGTAAAAGTTTTGACCCTGTCAGATAATAACTGTTGTTACATTTCAGCAATTTTCTAGTCTAAAAGCTTTAGATAAATAGATCCCAGTATTTTAAATGGTATTGGTTTGCTTTGGACAACATCCAGTTCAAACGAGCCTATCTTCAATTAAGCACTAGAGTGATCTTCCGTCTACCAGATAACATCTCTTCTGTTCCCAGAATTCAGCAGCTGCCCAACTGACTAAGATTTTTTCATACCCCACTATTCCAAAAGGTATAGGTTTGCCTTCCTGGACGGCTAGCTTAAAGAAGATCTGCTTCTATTTAGAACTAGATTAAACTTGCGCTAACTGGACAAAAACCCTTATTAGCAACTCACTAGGCCAACTATTCTTCCCAGGGTTTGGCAACCCATGAGTCTAACTAAGCCTTTGGATTCTATGGATTTCACAATTCCAAAGGGGATTGGCTTGCTTACGACAACAACTATCCCAAAAGATCTCCTCCAATGTATCACGAAGGTGGCCCTCAGTTGAACTACCGCTATTTTATTTGTGCGGTTTTAGCGTATACCCCGGAAAGGTTACATCCAAAATCCAAATACAAGTGACGTTAAAAGGGTACGCGTTTTCTATAGCTACCTACGTCACAGTGTCAATTTGGCTGAGGGCACGGCATGTGTGACGTTTTTCCAGATTGACGGCAAACCCCAAATCTAAATCTAGCCGACCGATCCGTGAGTTATGACTTGATGTGACAAATCAGACAGGTAATGTTATATAGAGTAAAGGTAAATGAAAGAAAAATGAGTTTATCATATTTTTATAGGGTTTCGGATTTTTGTTGAATGAGAGAATATTTACCAACAGTTGTTTTTGTAGTTTTTTTTCTGTAAGTAATAAAAAATAAACACCATCGCGCCTACATTTTCCAAGCAAGAGTAGCAGAGGTGAACTGCGTATTGACCCCGAATTTTATTTAGGATTTTTTGAAACCCAAGGAAAGTTTCCAATAATACTGTCCAACTTAGAGTTCGTTTACAGGACTCTTGATGACTTCAAATTCAATATAATTATCATTAAACAAAACGTAACTTCTTTCTTTGCAACCTAAAGTAAAAAATTGCTATGAAAGCAATTTTCTACTTGAGACATGGGATCAAAAATTTACTATCCATAATTAACAACTATAATATTATTAAATACTTTTTGTTACCGAAATTTAAGTATAAATTCGATGTGTCACTAATAACACATTCAAATGAGGGCACCAATAAATCAAATCTCAAAATGTATGACGCCGAGAATTCGGTTACACCGGTACCTCAGTAAATTCTAAGGATCCTTATTGACATGCATTACGGAGCCTTCCTTGCCCCATCGACATTCACGGCGAGACGACCCCTCCAAGCTATATTTATTACCAACAGCAATTAGATTTTTACAGCTTTAAACTTAGTAAAACGGAACTTTCCTAAAGATACATTATCTAATTCCATTGCCGCGGATAACAGTAAAGCAGTTTTTATTACATTGCCGTTGATGAAAGTAGGCCTTTATTGATTTTAAGGACGGCATTTGAGAGTATTTAAAGCTTCGTGTTGGGTCATAAAAAGTTTAAGGTTTGGTAGTTAATAGACATCATTTTTAAAAGGGAAAACTGCGGAAATTGTGTACGTTCTCCGAGAGAGTATTAAATAACTTTCCTAAGACATTTTCTCAGTTATGAATATTTTGAAGGATTACATTTTTTTCATCGACAAAATACTTTTCAACCCGGCTAAATGACGGCAAAAAAGGAAGTTGGTAATGGAGAAGATAAAGTAGGTACGCTCTAGTATATATGGAGATCTCATCATCGCATCACATATCCCAAAAGATGAACGGACGTACGTCCCTAAGCCGGTGGATATATAAAGATGGGGTTACATTTGAATAAAATTTTATTCGAAGAGCTTACAAAGACCATAAAAACGTACATACGCTCCGCATTCGATTCGAAATCATATTATGACTTTTCAACATGTATGAATGCAACTCGGCTTCCTATTTCTCGTTCCTTTGCTATATTGAATCCTCTACGTAGTTTCTTCGTTTTCAATCTGGTACGTACTGTTACGTAGCTTGATGTTATGGAACACGGCGCAGATGAGATGATATAAAACACATGTTGCGCGCAGTATGAAATCTCCCCGCCGTCCAATAATTCAAAAATGAGTTAAGCTCCGCCTGGATGGTGTAGTTTATTGCAACTTATTTATTGGCAATTTCTTGATTTACGATCTTTTGTAATATGAAGAGACGTATGAAACGATGATTACGCGTTTACGTTTTGTAAGTTTTGTTTTGGTTCAGCGTTCAGCGTCGCAAAGACTTTATGGTGAGGGTGTTTTATATAGTCTGCGGGGTGATCCTTTACGACATTAATGTTGTTTTTTGCTTTTTTATTTCTTACCCTCGCTGTCGGAGACGATGTAAATCATTGTTGAGTTACAACTTAATACTGATTTGGAATTTTCACGGCCTCAGATATTCTACAGAGATTTGCAGAGAGAGAGCTATTCTATTCTAGACCTAAGTAGAATAAAGCTACAAAAATGAAGTTGAACTTTTTGGCTTTTCATACGTTATCTTGGTACACATCCTCATGTATAGTTCAAATTCAGCCTGACCATTTTTTCAGTTCAGGAATAACCCCGTATTATAGGTTTCGCCACATAGCCGACGCAGCGGGACGGAAGCGCGACGGTGGCGCGGCTTGGTGGGTTGTAATGTACTGAAATGTACAGGAGACGCCAGACAGCGGGCTGAAATGTGCGGCGTCTGAAAACAGTTTTGGGGAGATAAAGTCTCCCTGTCTCACGCCTCGCTGCAGTTGGATGGGGTTTGAGTTCGGGCTGTAGAGACGGACTGACATCGTGGCGTTTTCATACAAACTCTTCAGCACTTCGATATAACGGTGGACTACTTGGCACCGCTGGAGAGACTGTAGCACAGTCCATGGCTCAATCGAATCAAAGGCTTTTTCATAGTCCACAAACGCTAAACATAATGGCCGGTTATACTCCTCTGTCTTCTGTATAACCTGCCGCATTTATGTATGTGGTCTATGGCGCTAAAGCCTTTTCGGAAACCGGCTTGTTCGGGAGGCTGGAAGTCATCGAGTCTGCGTGTGAGACTATTCGTAATGACTCTCGAAAATAGCTTATAGACATGACTCAGAAGTCATGTGGGTCTATATATGTCTTTTTGAAAGAAAACCACCACACTTCTGTGCCATGACTTTGGCGTTTTGCCCTCGACAATGACGGAATATAAGAGCTTCTGGAGAGCCTTTAGTATCGGCTCCCCACCAGCCTTGAGAAGCTCAGTTGTCATCCCGTCATCGCCTGGCGCCCTATTGTTAAACTAATTGAAAGCTATACTAATCTCGTTCAAATTAATGTTTGGGATATCTTCGGTGTAATGTCGGGTCAATCTGGCTCTTGGGTCTTTGACAAGATTGCTAACAGGGTGTGTTGACATGTATAACTGTCCGAAGAACTTTTCGACCTATCTCAGGAGTTCAGGTTTGGAGGATATAATCCTACCGTTTCCGTCCCTCAGCTTATTTAACCGGCTTTGTCCAATAAACAGATCTCTAGCAAACATTTTGGAGCCCTTGTTCCGCTCTATTACCTCTTTTATTGTGCTGGTATTGTAATCGCACGTGTCGCGAATCAGAGTCTTAGAGATCTGCCTATTGAGCCGCCGGCATGCAGAAGCATCGTCCGGAGAATGCAGGACCATCCTGCGGATTTCCTTCATTAACTTTTTGGTTCATTTTGAACGGTGGGCTTTGTGGAACTTGTTCCCGACCGTATGGACAGTTTCCACGATGCTGTTATTGTAATCGTCCACGTCTACGCAATCGTCTAGACATTCGAAGTGATTTTGCTGAAAGCTATCGTGGTTCTGGATTTGGACAGGGTCTGGATGGAGAGCAGACTTCATCAGTTTGGATCTTTCGAGCTTGAAATTAATATTCAATGTGCCTCTTACCATTTGGTGATCGCTACCTGTTTTGACCGAGTTGATCACAGACACATCATTGAATATTTGCAGCTTTGTCGACATGATGAAGTCTATCTCATTTTTGGGACGCCATCAAAATATAAAATAAAATTGCCATGGTAATTTATAATTGCCGGGTAAATTGCCATAATCGCCACGCTTGGCAGGCGGGTTGGCGATCGCAGTATGGGATTTTATATGAGATGAGAGGACGCTGCTGCCCAACCTCATTTCTGGTGACCCTTGGGTGTCTAGAACGACAGCTTCAGGAAACGATGTTATTCCCAGCAGTAACCCAACTGACTAAGGCTATAGATACCACAGATGCCGCCATCCCAAGGAGTGGTGTCTTGCTTCCGACCACACTCATCCCAGACAAGCCCTCCTCCGATGTGGCACCGGAGTACTGCCTTGTCGGAACTACCGCTGTTTGCGGTATTTTTGCGCTGGATTTGGTCGCCTCTTACGACCCGCTGTCTGTCCAGCATGCGGTGGCGAGATTGCACTCTTATGCCGTCCCCACACGGCGGATAATTATTTCAAGTTAACCTCAACTCAGCCACCAACACTTTCAAAATTTAATTTCTAAAAGAGTTGCTTTTACCTATCAAAATTTTCATCTAAAGATATAACGACAAGAATACCTTTGTGAGTCTCCTCTAGCTGTGTTCGTTCGTAGGTAATTCCATTAATCTGTTACATTAGCATCGAGAGGACAGGTCGACGCCATTTGATCTGCGACGAAACCCTCAGGCTTACGCATTCACAATACTACATATTAATGCTCCTAATGAAATATTTTCTCTGCGGTTGGCGACACTACTAAGAGGATTAAGTGAAATCTTGAAAAGATCATCAGCGGTTTGATGAATAATAAGTGAAGCTTAAATCCACTCTCTGTGATATCATGCTCGTATATGTATTTACTGTTTCGCAAAATGTTTGCGGTAAAATATTACTATATTTTAAAGATGATGTTTCTAGCTTCTACTTGAATTTGGTGTTCATTATTTTGCTTTTTGGAGTTGTGTAGTTTCAGGACGCTTTAAGTAGCCTTCTATAGGAACCGAAACCATTAATAAACATTTTTTTTTAATGTTTGCATTGCGGACTTATTTATTAATTACGTATCTGTTTAGAGTTATTATAATAATACGTGGACAATCGGCATATCAGTGTTATGGTTCTTATTACAGTTGTAGTACAAAATATTGCACTGGCCTCTACAAAGATATTTCACAGTAGCTCTAATTCAAGCCGTAAAATCTACATGTATTCTAATGTTTCACATTCACAGGATTGATTCTTGCACTATCCGATATAGTCTGCTTCTTCAGCCGGTCGTGTATCTCCGTTATAGTCACGACACCTCCATTTATACCCAAATTCAGCCGAACCCATCCGAACACCCGAATAATCCACCGAGGGCCTTTTTGCGCTCTCGTTTGTTGAAACGCTAAATCGCAGCGCATTATTCTAATTCGCTTTCACGATAGCTTCCGAAGATGCTATTTATTTGCGGCGTAAGCTCCGACTAGTTGAGGCGAAACCACGCACTTTGAATTATGCGCAACATTTATATGATACACTAAATTTTCGCAGCGGCATCGCGCACATGAATCTAGTGCAATTAATAAACGTGCTCTGATTCAAAATCTCCAATTTTGGTTCAAAACCATAGTAGTTTGATCTCTCTTTAGTATATGTCAGTGTATTTTGAGAGGTTAAAGCTCCCAGCGGTAAATTAAAATGATGTCCCTAAAATTCGATCATATTAAAGCTGATGGCGACCATTTAAACAAAAATACAGTTGTAAAATGTTTTGTTGTCTACATACAAGATAACATACGCTACCCAAATGTTTATATGTAATAAGAAAATATATGTATAATAATAAAAACAGTGTTTTCTTCGTAACAGTATGTATGGCAGGCAGGGTATATTATAGTATATATACAACTACCAGAGTACCGGTAGCAACCCGTATTACCTATCAAAAGGCCCATATCACGGGCCACGTATTGACAAACGACATGCGTTAGTTGCAAATGAAATCGCGTCGACTCCCCGGGCTTCAACACCGATAGCACTTATAATAAATTACAGAAATGAAAGGAAATAACTTTTCTTATTCATCATGATAAATAATGTCGGAACACATATGGCAATCTTTATTCCACAGAAGTGGCGCAGAAGTGAAAGATATTTCAGATATAAAAACACGTGCCCAATGCTAATAAAGTCGGGCAATATTGGAAAGGTATTTTGTATGAACGGTTTCCCAGGGAGGCCAGAAAAAAGGGACATAAAACGAGAAGAAACGAAAGTGGAAATATGGCCAAGTCATATTTTATTTACTGCATACAATCGAACCTTTATCACGGTTTGTATCGAGTTAGAGTATTCGGCGGTGGGCCTCTGCCGTTTAAGGAGATGGTCGGCGCGGGCGTTGTTTTGTTATCTGCATGTTTATATTTTACAGCTGTCAATGCTACACATTCTGCGATATCAAGGGAAAGTTTTTCGGGACACTTGGTGGTGTCGGGACGGTTTAGCGGTGTCATTTTGGGACACTGATGGTAAAACGACGATATTTTCATAGTCGTTACATTAATCGTAAAATCTGTGAGTAAGATAACAAGAAAAGCAGACGTAAATATAACAATTTAAGTACGCAAAAATACGATGTAAACTTGAAAATAATAAATTTTGAATATTAAATTTTCAATATCGAGAGTACTTCCAATGGCAAACTTTTCGAACCGAATAAAATCTATGGCATTCAACAAATTGCTTTCCAAAAAGTAAATTTGTTCCAACATCGTTCATATCACTGGATGCTTACATACGCTCGCTTTTGTTTGATGCTTGCATAACAGACCAATTTAGGCAGCCTCAGTTGAACGAAATTGCAGGTCCTATTGTACCAAAACGTAGAGCAGAACAAAATTAGAGAGCACCGAAAACATGTTTGCATTGGAAATATTACTATATTTCCAATGCAAACATGACCTTCCGGCTAGGCCACGGAGACAATATTCTTTCGACAACGTCTATCTCGTATATTCGAAGCAATAAAACGCACGATATTTACTGAATCAAGTGTCTTTATATCCTTATTTTTTGGTGCTTGATTTCAATATAAAAACAAATACTGAGTATGTTTTTGGGCTGCTCAGGGATTTATAATTAGTTGTGTTATTAATGTAATTTTATTAGGCCTTTGTACTGCGGCGAACGTTTCTGGCTAAATAAAGACAAATGTATATGGAAAGAAATATATTAAGACTTGAATTGTAAATGAATGAAAAAAATGAAAATAAATACTATATAGGGGATACAGAGTTCCAAAGGGTTTTTTCTTACATATCTCTCTGGCTTCATCCACTCTCATAGTTCGTCTCATAAACGCTTGCCGGTTACGGAGCCTCTTGACTTGTCCTTCAGATAAGACTCTGTCTATTTGGTCATGGTAAGATAGTCTAGGTCTTCTCCGGTACCTACATCCTTCCACTTTTTCTGTTGGAACTCTGTACTCTCTGCCTAACCCGAAAAGGATCTAGCGGGATGTTATAGATAATTAAATAGTAATAGGGGATAAACGGACGATTTAGCGCAGTGGTTAAGAGCTTAAGCCGCTCCGCCCACTGTGTCTAATAGTCGCGGGTTCGATTACCGCACGGGACAAATCTTTGTGTGATCCACAATTATTTGTTCCGGTCTGGGTACTTGTGTATGTGAATTTTCATGTTTGTAAAACGCACCCACGATACAGGAATAAATCCTAGAGCGGGGCGAAGTTCATTTAAAAAAAAACATTTTTATTATACCAGGCACAATTTCAGACGCCTTACAAGGCACAATTTCAGACAAACCACAGTAGAATTTAGTCTTACCTAGGATCTACTGTTTTATTCTAAGTACACATTAAATTATCTTGAAGATCGAATACGGATTTTAGGTGAAACAAACCGTTGTGGTACAAATGTAAAAGAAATCAAAATAGATTAACGCATCAAAAACATAAAGCTAAAAATTTATAGGCGAGCGCATCTTTAAATTTAAATACCCATGAAGACTACACATTAGTTCGATCCGAACAAATCGACACGCGCCCTGTTTTACGAGAAAGAAGTGTAATCGGGAGAAAAATTCTGTTAAAAATAAACCTGAGAAGTATAACTGAAATAAGAAAATAAACCTCTTGCAGGCCGGACTAAAGACACGAAGCGTTCTAACGGTGAGGCTCAATAATTGGATTCGAAGGAAAGGAATTTTAGCGAAAAAAACGTTCGACAATTTGTCAGTCAGCTAGGCGGGGGATCTGGGCGGCATGATCGTGCTTCATCATCGTTTTTTCGTCAAAGTGCCAGCCCCTGGCCCGCGGACCGCCCTGCTACGGAATTCTTATTACTTGAATACATTCCGCGCACACTTAAATCAACTTTTCCTCAAATAAACTTTAAATCTCAGAGTTGTGAATGACGGAAATCGAGTGGCTTTATCACTTTGGGCACGCTTGCTTTGTTTTTTTTACGATACCTAAAGCGCGGCGTTACGACGTCACGCCGCAAGTGAGGAATGCTGTGATGGCCGGGCTCCACGATAACATTTAACTGCACACATTTTTGCGTGATAATAAAATACGCATCCATCCTTAAAATTTTACGGTACAGTTAAATTTTAATTTTGCGACAGTAGATCTAAATTATGTTTAAGACAAAATGTGAATTGTGCACCGTTGAGCGCGAAACAACAGAATATGGATGTACAAATTGCAAATAGTCATGTCATGCATGTAGAAAATATTTTTTTTATAATGTAGTGAAAAAGTTTATCGTAACTTCAGTAGTAAAAAGATCGAAATATTGATGTGAAATGCCACAAAACATAATTTTCACCAATAAATAGGACCATTAATACAAATCTCAATTAGTGTTTTTCGCTCTTGTATTACTTGCTTAATTCTTAACTCAAATTATTGCCATAAATTAATTCTCAGAAATACGTAGCTTAGATCTTTATATAACCAAGACGACGATATAATATAAAAAAAATCATATTTAAGGAGTCTCAACGATGCGATACCGAAAGCTTTCCACTGAATACAGTTTAGCTTTTGCGCGGCGCATCGGCGCGCGGCCCACCGCGTGTGAAAAATACCTTTTCATCTTGGGAATTCGTGCAGAGATGCCGAACTCTTATATTTATAAGGTGAAACGAGAAATAAACAAACCGAACGGATAGAAAAAAGGAGCGTGTCTCGGCTGTAGATCTCGTTGATTGTGAAAAACACCGCTCCACACCTTGAATTATTCGACACTTAAACTGTCACACCGCCGTCCCTGTTGTTATTTTTCTACTTTCCTTCCTTACGTCGCTGGATAATGCGTAAGTAATAAAACAAACCCAAACTCGCTAACAATACACCAGTTACGTTAGTTTGCGCACCGAATGTTAACATTAACAATATAATTCAAACTTTGTTCCGGATGAACCCGCGCGAAGATACTCGAGTAAACATAGTTCGCGTCGAACCCCGACCGTTATGAATTTAACTATTGATAATAACCATTACTTGATAGTGAAACGGGTGAGCCTGAAGGATTTTTTATTGTAGATTTACGATTATTTCGTGTATGAAACTTTCTCACGCGAATGTTTTACGATATGAAATTAAATTTTGTCTCTGACGTTGGAAGGAAAAATTGTGGTGGTAAGGAAAAAATATCTTATTTTACGTAGGAAACCGAAGTGCCATAACCAAGATGCGTATCAAAGGATCTCATCGCAGTGAAATATTACCTTTCACGTGCAATTTGTTCCGGGAAGTGTCTGCGCGTCTAGTCCAATCAACATGGCCGGCCGACTAATTATGTTTACCGTGTCTCGGTGCTGCGACGCGGATTCCTGCCATTCCCCGGTTTGTACGTACTTCATAGTGTACCAAATTGCGATAAAAGTTTCACTGCTAATTCATGGATTGCGATAAAAATAATAAAGGATCTATCTAACAACAAAATAAAACCACCATACGCTTATATTCTCAAATACGAAGTTGCAGAGGTGTACTGACTTTTTGCCTACGATATCAGGCCCCTATACATAAAGGGTAAACCTGATATGGACATCACACGGACAACATTTCTGATTCCGGACTACCACTGAGAACTTTTGGATACAAAAACATCAATAACACTTTTTACGATCTAAGATTCGAACGCAGTGCTGTTTTCTAGCCAGACCGTATGCATCAAGACCAAAGAAGAAGTACGTATGAATTTATATCATAATGATCCATATTTTACGATTGATGCTATAAATTTATTAAATAAACATAGATGTGACAGCGTGGTTACCTGCTATCGTCACACTAACGCCAAAGTTCAAACCCAGTCAGATATGTATAATTAATGTGATACTAGAATTATCTATTTCCTCGACTTTAATTATACGAATAGCAATAAAGTGCATTTATTTGTTTTAAAATAAAACCGCCACATTCGTCATCTCTATCCCAGTACTTCTTTTCTTGGACTTTTTTCCTCAAAGCCGTCATAAAATAAATGAATTAGCATACCTAATTGTCCCACGGAATGGAGATGAAAAAACGAAGAGCTCTCCGCAGAATCCGGACGGATTTCTACGAGGCAATCAAAATTTAGGAATAATTTAACAGCTTGATCCACATGCAAAACCACTTTTTTGTTAATAAATGCGAGAATACAGAATTATAATGTACGTTAAAATAAGACTTTGTAAAGTTGAATCAGATTTAATTAAATGGTTTGTTGAGTGATTCAAATATCGATTCCAAGGTAATGATTTTATAACCATCCATCGCGTGGACTACATATCTATAGCCGTTAAATAGTTTTAATGGTAACGTTTTATATATTTCTTTATGAAGAAAGTTTGGGTCATTTTACAAGAACCTTGATAGGAGTGTATAAAATAAAATCGTCAAAACTATTTTCCTCAAATGGACCGCCATTTACCACCGGGCATAGGTGTACTGTGTACGCCAACGTATTACTTTGTCCTAATGAATATGGAGTGAGTTTATTGCTATTATCAAAGGCACCAATTCCAGACCGGCCAGTGCTGTGAACCCAGGACCGACAAGGCATCTGAACGAACAAAGGACATTGTCGAAAATTGCCCCAGAACCAACAAAGATTTGACCCATGCCATCATTATTTATCTATTTTATTAAAATAATGGCAAATATCCGCATCTAACGGAAAATTAGCAATCTAAAACGAATATTTCGAAATATTCTAAGTACTGCCTCGTTGGTCTAGTGGCAAAGCGCATCGCTTTGTGATCACGAGGTCCTGGGTTGAAATCCTAGGTCGGACAAGTGTAGTTTTTCTAACGGAAACTTCCCAGTACGAGTCCGGAGTTTGGAATTGTGCCCGGTAAATGGCAATAGGCTCACCCCTTATTACATGGGACCTAACATCGTCGGCGAAACGTGGGTGTACTCAGTACACTTCTGTCACACCCGCTTGGGGAATATAGGCGTGATGGTGTGTGTATGTATTGTAAGTACTTATATCGAAGTCGCCGACATCTTTACTGAATGTCATCACACACAATATAGCCTGATATGTATTAATGGCTCAATCAATCAATCAATCAATCAGCCTATCGCAGTCCACTGCTGGACATAGGCCTCTCCTAACACGCGCCATTGCACACGGTCCTCCGCCTTCCGCATCCAGTCTGTCCCAGCGACCTTTTTAAGGTCGTCGGTCCATCTAGCTGGGGGCCGTCCTACCTTACGCTTACCAAGTCGCGGTCTCCACTCTAGGACACGGTTGCTCCATCGGCCGTCGGTCCTTCTGCAGATGTGACCAGCCCATTGCCACTTTAGCTTACTGAGTCTGCGAGCTATGTCGGTAACTTTGGTTCTTTGTCGGATTAATGGCTACTATATTATAACCTCAAAACCTAATACTTTTTGTGCAATATTGCGATTTGAAATCATACAAGTATTTTTTCATTGCTTTAGGTTCTGGGGGTAAATCATGTGTGGGCGCAGACCAATGTCCTTAATGTTTCATTTAATCCCTTTAGTTTATTTTGCCTAATATTTCTATCATTCATTACTCCTGGTTATCCAGATGTATGAAACATAGTATGTACCGTGTGTATGATACTAGTCAAATAATATAAATTAGTTACAATTTCGGGTTTATAATTAGTGTGACATGTATTGTTAACCAACTATATTCTATAGAGATAATAATTTATATGTACATTCGTGCGCAGAGGATATTAATATTAATTTACCGTAAACGCATGAAACGAGAGAGTATCTCGAAATTAGTTGTGTATTATATACACTGTAATAATGCAAATAGATATATTATTACAATAGCATTACGAAATGAGAATAATTTGTACATTGATTTTTGGGTATACACACAAATCTATCTATATCATCACGCCAGATCCCTTACGGGGTAGGCAGAGAGTACAGAGTTCCAGCAGGCTCTTTCCTTACATACCTCTCTGGCTACACACAAATATACATACTTAACTATACTATTTGTATTTATCATATCATTCCGCCATACAAGTCACATAAATATTATTTCGAATCGGTAAAACTCTTTATTATACAATTGTTGATAATATTGTTAAAATCAAAGATTAGCCACGAGTTTAAATATTATTTTGTCAGTAGTATCTCAGAGTCTGGAGTTAAGCTCGGTATAATAATTGGCGAAATGGCGTTAACACAGCACAACTATACCATCCATACCTATATAAGCAGGACGGTATTTTATTTTTAATATGCTATCATCTCTCAAATATTTGGATAGGTCGACAAATCATTATCATTTACACATACCTGTCACTGTACATTTGCATAGAAATTACAAAATAAATGTCAACATTGGGTAGCAGGTAGCATTCGCAGGTACGTCCGGCACGAATCATTTCCCGACGGGGCTGTTATTTCGCATTTATTTTTATATCGCAAATGATCGGCTTATGCCGGCCCATCAACTCAAACATTGTAACGGGATCAAGCAGTTGACGCGGGAATTGTATTTATAGTATTTCAATTGAGTTTATCAATTTATATTCTGTGCATCGGCATTAAAAAGCTTTTGGGCTGTTTATAAGCTTGACTTGTAAAGATGCAGATTATAACCTCTTTTTGCGTTATATTGACGGATGAAAATTTATTAAACTGTATTGCAAACAAAAGGTTATTTATATTTTCATTCAGGGTTGTGTCAACCATCCTTATAGATTTTTTATTAACATAAAAATTTAGGATGGATCTAGCTATGATTATAAACGAAAAATACCAAACAAAACTATCTTTTCGACATTATCTATAAGCAATGGAAGCAATCAGGAATGGAAGCAACAGGAAAATGCCGTAACGTAATTGCCCGATGCTATCAAATCTGCAATGCAATAACGCGATGCCCACTTAAGCAAACAATTGTTTCAATTAAAAACGTTTAGTCATACGTATGATATTGAACATTATTACCACTGCTCGTTTAATAAAATAATGAGCCAAAGTAAGCAACGTACAGAACGACGAGAGACTATCGATTGAAGCTTTCTCATTACTTTTTTTCGGATTTGCCCCTCTTACGTGTTTGAGTGCACGGCACGGCCCGGGGCGTCGACAATTACGGGTACAGCACTAGACGGCTAATACAAATCGTTCGCCCGGGGGGTGCGTTTATCCGGGCGAGGGTTACCAGCTGTGGGGAACGGGATTTCAGGAAAAAATCTTACGATACTGCTACTAGTATTGTACACTACTGTATAGCGTGGGTTACGTCTTTACGAGTTTTAGTTTAACCAAATTAGTGCGAACGTTTGTTTGTCTTTCTGGTTCAAAATTTATGATTCAAACTTCAAGCAGTTACAGGTCATCGATTGATCTGAAATTTTTCATGGTTGGCATGATGTAACTTTTTATCAGATGGGTTTGTGGTTTCTGATTTAGGTAATAATTCAAAAAGTTGACTATCAGGCCTACCTATGACATTATCTTTCACACTACACGAGTCTTTATTTAGCAGTGAAAAATTATAAGTTGGTTTATTATTTATATTAAAATTTTGACCATTGAAAACATTCCCTAAAATGAAATCGTTCGCATCTACTCATATCTTCATTGAAGAAAATTGTTGCTAGAAGATATGACAATAGCTGGAGTAAAACATTGACGGAATGGTGGCCTAGAAGTGGAAAAAGATAAGTGGGCAGCCCAATGACTCGGTGAGTAGATGATAAATCGAGAGTTGGAGGTAGAACTTCAGGTAGATTGGCACAGTATCGTGAAGAATGACACCAATGGAGCTTATGCCCTGCAGTGGGTTATACAAACCCGATGGCGATAAATATAAAATCAAATTTCATAAAAATAACTAACTTCTTCACTGGACTGCATATTCAGAGGTCTCGGGCTTAAACCCAGGCACGCACCTCTGTCTTATCGAAAGCAAGTGTGTATTAAAAATCAATTATCACTTGCTTTAACGGTGAAGGAAAACATCGTGAGGAAACCAGCATGCCTAAGAGTTTCTCGAAGGTGTGTGAAGTTCGCCAATCCGCACTGAGCCAGCGTAGTAGACTATGGCCTAAACCCTCTCATATTGAGAGGAGGTCCGTGCCCTTCGGTGGGATGGTTTCTAATATACCTATTATTAATTAACTTCTTATAAAATTTTATTATCAATAAGAGTTAAACTATAAATCTTTATGACAATCCACCAATATAACAATGAACTATAAAGTAAATCAGTCGCTCACAGACGCAATAGGAATAGAATACCTAAATCCATGAAGCCAATAGCTATGTTTACTCCACCTAGTTACCAACCAGCTCTTCTATTTTATGAATATGTAGATTAGCAAAAGCCAAATGGACGCCCAGTAGGCGTAGTCGCTTCAAGTGACAAATGCTTCACAGTGAGGCAGAATATATTATGCCAAGGACTGAAAATAAAATATTGCGTATTTCTGTTCAAAATATCCACGATAACTAATGCTGCGACTCGATTGTGTGTAGATAACTCTTGAAAATCACGCGTGACAACTGGCGTAAAAGGTACCGTGTTACTGCATAAAACAATATAAAGATCACGAGTAAATACAATAAAAATATGCCTCCTGGGATTTAATTCAAAAATGTGATTTTTCTATTGAAAAATTTCCAGCCTGTAGTCCATTACTTGAGGCCTAGCATCGTCGGCAAAAAGTAGGTGAAAGTAGTACTCTTTGCCACCCCCGGCCGGTGAATATAGGCATGACAGTGTCTTTATATTTTTTTTAAATCAATCGATGGACTGCGCAATTTAGGACGCGTCATAAAAATACAAAGTCTTTAGGAGGTCCTTCAATTATTTATTTCATGGTTACATACGACTAGAAAACTTTGTAAAGAACAAGAGAATTAGGGCCAGGAAAGGTTAACGAGGGTTTAACCGAAATCCTCCACATGCTTTATCGACGCTGCTGTTCCACAATGATTGAATGCCAGCGAAAGACCCTATTGTTTTTACGAGTCCCATTGGTCGCTTTATTTATTCTTTAGCTTTCGTTACCTTTTTCAGCCATAAGCATGTTACTGGTCTAAGTAACGAATGTTTTGTTGAATGAAGGTACTATTTTGGTATATAACCATGTGTAGAAGTTCAAAATTGTAATAAAAAAAATTGGTTAATCAAATTTCAATCATGGTAACCCTACACCGAACCACCCCCTACGCCTCACGTGGAGAAAACTATTACATCATTGTGCCGATTTCATTTCACGAATACAAAAATAAACCCACGTCCCAATAAAATAAGAGACAATTTCGTTTCCATTAACATCGCGATAGTCTGCCGTACAATCGCATCAGATTGTCGCGTCGGAGTGTGTTGAGTTATATTGTTTTTAACTCCACGCGGATACATTTTATAGCTGGAATAGATTATAAATTTGGTCGATGAAATATTACTGAGACATCTTTATCGTGTGTGCCTTACTAATAGAAAGATTCAAAAAGTGTGGGTTAAGTAAATATTATGACGTAAAATTGACATTGAAAAAATATTCAAACATTATAAAATTTTATACTATCTATCTATCTATATCATTACGCCAGATCCCCTGCGGGGTGGGCAGAGAGTACAGAGTTCCAACAGGTTCTTTCCTTACATACACGCTCGCCGGTTACGGAGACTCTTGACTTTTCCATTTAGATAAGACTCGGTTTATTTGGTCGTGGTAATCTATCTAATTAATTTACCTTTTATATTTATTAAACAAACTTTGCCCCACCTTTGAAATCATTCCTGTGTGAATGAGTTTACGAAATTTTTACATGCAGAAAGTCTCAGACCAAAACAAATTTCTTTGAGTCATACAATACGAGTTTGACCCCTTACGAGGGACAACCCTCGTAAGGTCGAACTCGCGATTACTTAATTCAGTAAACTAAATATACAATAGCGAGAATCCTAGTTTAGGCTGTCTGATATAAGTCGAGACATAATTACGATAAACGTACTATAATAATAATAATATTAGCCCTGTCAAGAAACTGTCCCACCGTTCGCAATGGGCCTCTCTTTCAAACTGAGAGGGTTTAGGCCATAGTTTACCACGCTGGCCCAGTGCGGATTGGCGAACTTCACACACCTTCGAGAAACTCTTAGGCATGCGGTTTCCTCACGATGTTTTCATTTACCGTTAAAGCAAGTGATAGTTAATGTTTAATACGCACATGCTTTGGAAAAGACAGAGGTGCGTGCCTAGGTTTGAATCCGAGACCTTTGACTTTGCAATCCAACGGTCTTACCACTAGGCTATCACTGCTTATAAACGACTGCGATAAACGTTCTACTAATATTTAATTATCGTGATGTAAAAATCAGTTTTATTAACAGTCTTAATACTAAGCGTCCTTGGGAATTGCAATGAATTAGTATACTAGACCTCAAAGTCCAAGGCATCTGATATAAGTTGAAACATAATTAAATCCGACGCAGTACTATTTAACTATTGTGATGTAAACCAGTTTTACTGATACCCTTAAAACTATGGGTTCTTATAAACTGGAAAGAGTATCTCAATTCTAGATCTCTAGTTACAGAAACACAGTTTTTCACCTGGCTGTCATTATGCATATTTTTGAATAATTGAGAATGAAGGGTTTGAAACGCGCTTCATTCAGCTTACTTTCACAATAAAAAAACAATAATGTAAGCAAAACTGTATATTATTGACAGTATATTTTATTTACCGTAGAAATATGAATTTTCCTTTGAAGTCAAAGGTATAAGAAAGGTACATAAATTCCTAGAAACTCTAAGCAGTCTTTTTGAAGTAGCATGTGATTCCATAAACCTTTTGAAGGGTAATAAATAGTTCATAAGGACAATACTATTCAGTCACACACTTACGAACAAAATATAAGTTAGATATTTAATAAAAAAAAATAATATGGAAGTACGTGATATTGTCCGAGAAAAAAAAATTAGTATAAATATTTAGACTGTTAACATTGATGAATATATTACATCTTTGGAATTGTATGTGCCTATTTAGTATATTCGTTTGTTACAGCGGCAGGTAGGCCACATCATTTTGAAATTCTAATGCAACTCTGAAATGTTATAACTGTTGAAGTAAAAATTAATTCGTTTTAATACTAGATGACATACACTTACGAAATATTCATTATTTTAAAGTGACACCAAAATAACTTGTCGCAACGCGCGCTTCGTTGGCCGTTGTGCTAGCCGCCTTCGATCACCCCTCAGCGCATAACCAAATTAGAGCAATTTAAGTCAGGAAATTGGAAATGCTATCGGGCGCTCACTGCGCCTGCAACTAGAACGCCACTACCCCGCTGGCATTTCAGACATCCACCGTTTCAGCCGCTGCTAATGTCCGAACAATGCACAGCTCCGGACAGACAGATCCGAGCGAGCCCGAAGATAAACGACAACCGTAGAACGATGTAACAACTGATTGATATACGGCCTCCGATGATTTCGTAGGTACCCGTCCTATAGTTCAGCCGGATTCCTAACCCGCCTCAGTTACAGTTCGAGCACTGTTGACATTAAGCGATGTTTAGATAGTGAGCGAACGCGTTAAAGTTCACTGCCTATCGCTTTTCGGCTGTTTGCACTGGTCAAATACACTCAACGATATATCCTCTGAATTTTGTAATAACTACTCCAAGTTTATATACGGCGATAACACTATTCGTAAATAAAGATAGTTTGTGTTTCCGCGTTGTATCTACTTTTTTCATGTTTGCGATGTTGAATTCGGTTAACGTTGTTTTCGTATCTTATTACTTCGCTACATGTATTTTCTGTTTAATCTCAATGCTTTGGAGAACACCATAAGCTTTTGCTCCCGACTGAAACCGCTACGCATTATTGCGGAAATCATATTTTGCTTTTTGTGAAATACTGTCGTTGAAGCTTTAAAGAATTGCTGTGTGTTTCATAGTCTTCTATAATAATTGTATATTTTTTAATGAATAACATGTGGCAAAAGTTAATTTCCTCGTGTGATAGCTGCAACAATCTGCGCCATTTAACAATACGTACAATCATTGTTTGAAGTTCAAATTCTGACTGAATTAGCAATTGCACAAACAAAATGAAACCGAAATATTTGAAAGCAATCGCACAAGGAAATTCCACGAAACATACACTGCGCAGAGCAACTGTTCGCAATTCCTGCCACCGGTCGCAGTCAAGACTCTCGGAACATGTCGATAGCCGATACAAAGTTAACAGCGTATGTTTAGATAATAACAAGTAATCGTGCAACTTGGATCGGAAGGCAACACACTTGCGTACTAGTTATCGAAGCGGCGACGGTCAGAGTTTGGTCCCGCTTCTAAAACAATAGCGAATCAAGCATGCAACGGAACTCCCTCAAAGACACCCTCCTGTGCGTGCGACGCTTAGTGAGCGCTACCCAACTTTATATTGGTTGGGAAACTTGGGCGTTCGTTGGCTGCATGGAGCCCTTCATTCTCCGTACAAAATCAAATTACAAGAAGGTGCCGTACTAATTCTTCTCCATTAATTCACGCAAAAATCCCCTCGACAGAACTCAAATATTAATATCATAAAACTACAAGGTGAGACGCATATTTATTTAATTCATTCTAACAAGAATTTCACGGATGGGTGAAACGTTATTAGTTATTTTCTCGCATTACCGAATCTAAAAATAATATTCACAAAAAGAAAAACATTTTTACATAAATATCCGAGCCAAAATTGTTGTGAATAAAGTTGTCCGCTTAACATTAAATATAAGATCGCTTTAGCAAGGCAGATAGACAGATAAAGACGGCTTACATTTTCATGAGAAGAGAAAAAAATATATAAGCAATCCGTGGTGAAATTGTGAGGGCTTGTGCGTTTTCTGTCAGCGTAAAGATTGTTAGTCGGGCAGTGGTTGGGGTGTGAAAAAGTCCTAAGCGGCGAACGGAGGACATTCGAAAGGGCACCTTGACGCAAAGCCATGAAGTCAATATTGCCACAAAGTCCCTCTCCAGATAACTCTTAATCAGCCATGGGCTCCCAGATTACACCGGTCGTTTGGCTAATTAATTTTTAAGTCGGCGTTCGAAGCAGCTCCGAGTTTCAAGTGAATTCGACTGAGATTTACATATTATATAAGAGTTTTGTTTTCTTGATTTTCCAAACTGAGATTTGAATTGCTTCCCAGAAATAATTTATTGAAATTAATTTGTGCGTGAAATTAATTTTAGGAGAGAGGTGCTACCGCGAAATATACCTACTAAAGTACGCATATTAATTTCAGTTTTAAGAATATAATTAGATGATACGTAGAAGATTGTTTTAGTGGTTAGATGGGATGCTGCTTTGCTCACTGGATTAAGTAGTCGAGGGTTCGCTTCGCATGGAGAAAATCTTTGTGTCTAGTGTTGGTATATTTGAATTTTACGTCTTTAGGTACAGTCACGACACGGTCATAATACCTAACGTGGGAAAAATATGTTTAGATAATATAATCAGTCATTACATATTATGTTAGATAAATTTAAAAACGTCTATCTCACGCTTGATAAATTGAAGATTTCTGTTTAAAATATGATCCTATTAGGATCGTTCTAAGTTACAGCACTTAGTGAATGTAACCTCGAGTGAAGCAGACATCAGACACTTATATTTTTATCTATAACGTCGGTAAAAGCTCGTAATTATGACGGCAAGCTCTTTGACGATGCTGTAAGGTAAAAAAAACACTATGACTGACGCTACAAGATAATCTGTACTTGTGTATGAAGTTTGAGAGGTTGTTAGTGACTTTGGATTGAATATAACATTTTATGTTTTATTTAAGCCCTATACTTGGTGAGGATTATGCTTTTTTTTGGAAATATTGAATGCTTTCTTTAATAAAATAAAACTAAAATATTATATTTTAGTAACCAAAAGTTGGTAATTAAAGTAGTATTATTGGAAGTCAGGGGTAAGGTAGGTTAAAGCTCAAATAATTAAGTTAAAATATTTGGCGCGCGCCCTTTAACCTCTACTCACTAACCGTTATAACAGATATGTATCAAAAAAATACATAATCACTATGTTTTAAAAGTTTCTTATTGAAGGTGTTTACATTATATGCTAGGTTTTATCTCTAATCCCTATTAGATTAACTACTCTTAGTTACAGAAGACACAAGTTTCGGATGTTGCATTTTACTAAAACTGGTTAGGATATTTCAGATATTTTATGGCAGTTTAACCACGATATAACTTTTTGGAAAAAGGGAAAATCATTCACATCACCAGATATACGAACTGGATTGCAAAACCTAAAGTCTGGTTTTTAAAGTCAATACAGCGTATATGTTTTTTCTTAAAAAAAATGTTGTCCCTCACTAGGAATTAATCCTGTATCGTAGATGTATTCACAGACGAGACTTTTATAAAAACTCACATCCTAACTAAAAAAGTATTTGTAGAACCCACAAAAATGTATCCCGTACAGAGATCGAATTCGAGACTACTCAATCTAGTAAGCAAAAACAGCGTATGTCTAACCGTATGTATAACCATTTGATCAAGCTATCGCCATTAATTTGTCTACATATTGACTATTATTATCGCCGAATTATATTATCAAACCACTGATTTTTTATTTTTTCTATATACATGTATAAGCCTACAGTGTTTAAAAAAGACAAAGTGAGTACTTTATAGCCATTTGAATTTGGCGAATTACCTTCACCTAAAATCTGTTTCTGAAAATGTATGCCCGGAAGTAATTCCCCGTACGTGTTTGTTTTAGCTTAAGCGTTCTCGCGCCATAAAATTAACTCGCTGCAATCCGTTCTTTTTTACTCCCCACATCTGTGAAGATTAAACTACCGAAGGCACGTTACCTCCATAATTCTCTGGCCAAGTACTTTCCAAACGCTTTTAAGTTCCCGAATGAAAGAATCGAGATATCGAGTAACCCGCTGCTATGCATTCGTTAGTTGCCTCTCGCATGCATAATAGCAATCAATTGGTGCCGTGACGCACAAAATTTGCGCCGTACGGCCCATAAATCCGACGGTTCCTAAATCCTTGAAAGGGCACTGTCGAGCAGCTTTCATCAGAAAATTCTCCATTATCTAAAGGAAATCGTTACCGGGGTCGAACCTCGCCCACCCCCGGCCCGACGGGCTTTCATTTACGGCGTTGCGTGCATGCGTCCCCGCGGCCTTTGCTTCAGGTGGGCGTAGTCATTGTGTTCGGTATTTAAGTGGCTCATTTGATATTCTGAGACAGTTTGCATTCGAAAAGCTCGCACGTAGGGAGAGCCCGCCGGTATCGGGATATCGGTACGCACACATTGCGGACTGAGGAAGGAGAGGCGCGGCGACGTGCGTATCCAAACGGCAATGACAGCAGTTCGTCGTGAATGCTATCGCACGTGACTTGGCAAAATCAGAAGGTCTACTCTAGATTTACGAACGCTTCGAGGGGAAGTTTTGGCAATTGGAAATTGGGTTTTTTTTTTGTTGTATGTTTTTTCTTTTTCATTTCTTAGAAGGTCCAGATTAAGTAATTTGTGCGCAATTTAAAACATGCGTTTATCAAGTCACTTTACTAGTCGCATTACTGTGAAGAGATGCTAAGGTTTCTAAGCGTCAATTAAGATGCTAACGATACTGCTGGACGATAAATACAATAAAGGGATACATTTTCGAATTGGCCAAGTTTTACACTGACAAAATGCTACACTACATGGTCAGATAGAATGCCTCATTTGCAAGTAACAAATTAAACGCATCATTGTAGAATTAGACATTATTGTTTGGCGTATTGGTCCTTTAAAAAGTAGTTAGGCATTTTAAGGATTGGTCATCCATGAGCAATACGTAAAAATAACCATCTTGACTGTCTGCAACAGTAAGTCACAAGCACATTTAGGGAATACCTATGTATGATGAAAACCATGAATAGGTAGAGCCACGCAGAATTTTGATGTTCACCGTACACAAGCAGGATCTCCAACTTTAGATTCAAAGTGGCGTTTAGTCGCAGGGTCACACGACCCGCACGCACACGCACGCCTCTCGAATTGCGCTGAGTTCGCGCAATGTTTATCCACAAATACACTAATGAAGGCACCTACAAAAGCGACTAGATTGTTAATTAAACTTGCTCAAAATGTGACACCCTTACGAAATGACGCTGAGCCGGGAGCACAGTGCACGGCTCCAATGTTATTGAATTAATTCGTAATCAGAATTCTCGGTGTGTTCTTGAATGTAATAATAGTATTACATATAATTTATTTACTTCCTAAGATATACATGTAGAAACATTAAAGCCTCTTAAATAGCTGTGTATGTGGAACGATGTTAAGGGAATGTCAGAGGGAATGTATTTATGAGATATCATGAAACAATTTCTAATCAACCGAAGTAGGAATAATAATCACCCGAGTTGGATTTTGAACAAACAAGTTTTAGATATAGATAAATTCTCTGAATAATATAATCGATAATATGAAGAAATTAAAGATTACTATGTAAATTCGGATATGCAAGTAGCTACTTTAAGACTTACGAAATAAGAGATACTCGCTCACTGGCCTTAAAACTATATTTCATGTGTTTGATGTTGCTCGAGTTTCGTATTTAATTACAATAATTGCGGTTACACAATATTTCGTAGACACAAAGAAGTTATTCAAAAGGCCCCATCATTAGGCCGCCGACCAAAAGGAATAACCATTCCCTTAATCATTATTCTTAAAGACTCTTCATTAAATTCCTTTTATCTCTCCCAGGATATTTCCTTCGCTCGGCATCAATCACATTCACTCCGAAAAACTCGTTGGCTTTATTCTAAACTCTCATAATAGGTAATGAAGGTCTTGATCGTCGCGGGCGGCTGGCGGGCTCCGATTACTTTGAGAGCTGGCACAATGACTCTCCGGCTGTAGCCAATGTTGAATTCTGAAAAGTTCCATAGTGCGCATCCATGCTAGATACGGGGCTAATTACGACGAAACTTTTGTAGATAGACACCTGCGCTGAGTCGCGGCCGCCAGACAAAGACCAAGTTATCGCAGACTTACAGGCACGCGAACCTAGCCACGCGATTATTAACTTTACAAAGTCCTACATAGATTCCTCTTTCGCACAACGCTATTCGAGAAACGAGACGACAGATTGGTGCTAAGACGACAGTCTTATTCAATATCGACCTGAGACAATAACGGGACAAAGAAATTGTTTCCTTGATATAAATCTCTGCTTTGTTATTTGGCATCCATTAAAATGAAATTAATTTAGATGAAAGCTTCAATTTTATATAATGGCGTTTTATTGAAATAAAAATGACTAAACGTACGCCTGCTAAACGATTTACGAATTTATATTTAAACAAGTAAAGCGAGCACATAATCACAATAACACAATTTGGAAGTTTGACCAACGCTCCAAATTTGAGGGTAACATGTTTAATTATTATGTGCACGAAATGATTTAGCTGCCGGTGAAATTAGCGTTGCCTAATAACAAATGAGACATGACAGTGCAAATTCGGTACACTTTTCTAAAAAGTTTGGTGTAAATTAAATTTCGCGAGCGAAGTTGGCGCAACTTGGCGTTCGCAACGCGAACATTGCGTGGTACTGGCGTATATGTTGGCTAATGCTTCAATTCGTTCTCCTAATGGGTGTAGCCGGTTGCCGAGTACAATCCCTATCCGAAGTTAACGAGTCGATAAAAGAGAACGTTTTAGTACTCACCGGTCCGAATTGTTCGAAGTAATTCTTTACGTCTTCAAGCGTGGTCGGTGCCGATAGCCCTCCTACGAAGATTTTCTTTGTCCTGGTCACCATCTGGAACAATTTCGTAACAGTCAGCACCTTGAACGTAAAATATGAAAACTTTAAATCAATGCAAAAACAGGGTTTATTAAGCAATGATGGAAAAAAATACTTTTTCAACGAATTTCAATGAGAGCAGCGTAACGTGGTTATTTATTTTTACACAACCATCGGCATATATTACAAATAGTGAGCTGAAAAGAGCCTTGGCGTGAGAACTGTCGGGATTCTGCATAATTTGTTCGAATAGTTCATAACGTAAAAACAATTGGAGGCGAAGTGAAGGCACCGCACAACGGGCGAGCTAAATGTTAAAATAATTACCGTTAATATATTATGCAATCCTCCCGCAGTGGTTGGTTGCCGAGGGGTATTTCTGAAGAACCCGTAATATATTATAATGGATCTAAAAGATAATAGCGCCTGAAGACCGACGTCGGGTCGCCTAGCCTAGTTTACTAAAAATTGTTTGTTTAGTTCGGTCTAGGGAATTATTCCTTTGCTGAATCTACTCAGACTTACTTGCGAGTGCTCTCGCCTCGAGACTTATTAAAACTAAATCCGGTACATAAAACTCTGTGAATACAATCACTGAATTTAAAGCTGATTTATATATTCAATGCATATTTTAACAATCAAAGCGTTTATAGGGGGATTTCATTATAATGTCAATATCGGTGTACGGCTCGATCTCAAAAGCCGTAGCAGTTTTCTCCTTGAATATTTATGCTAGGTTATAATGAAGGGAAAAATGCACGTCGCGACAAGGTAACAATGGCCGTCTAAATTTTTAATGGGTTTTCTATCAGTAACGAGGAACGAGCGCTGATACTAAAATTATGATGTCACGACAAAGTTAGCTCGTGTCGCGTGTAGAAAGGGACAGTCCGCTGACGTTCACCCGTTTACGCATCATCTGACCGGTAAAGTTAAACAATTAACCCCCAGTGGGCCGTTGTGCTGGCGTTTTTCAAACAGCGGTCGCTTGCCGACTCAATTTCCATGTATTGTTAGAGTTACCCGCGTGATAGAATTATGTCAGGAGCTAAAGTTGAGCCTGTGAAAATTAAAATGTTTATAGTCCCCGCCTACGTAATATAATAAGCAAAATTTAGTATGACAGTAAACGTACTCCGCGAGCCTGAATAAATTGTCAATAACTTCGGGGTACCACTCTAGAATTTTCGTATCACTTTACTAAAATAAAGAATATTCCGCCGCTACACGACAATACACATACGATTCTAAGCCTTTGAGGTATTAGGAAAGAGAAATATTATTACGTCTCGGAAAGGAATCCCCATTACTATGAGTGGCGAAAGATAATAGCTCTGTGGAAATTGAATAAAACAAGATTCGGTAACGTCTAATGTAACTAATGTAAGTGAGTAAGAGGGCTCTGAGTTCTGGGACGATCCCAAACGAAATCACACTCAAATGTACGTAAATGATGAATAAGTGGCAGGGCGGGGGTGCGCGGCGGGCGGGGGGCCGGCTACGTGTCCAAGTGGTGCCCCCCTCGCCAGTCACCCCGGCCTCCTGCCTTTCCCTGTAAATCTCAAGTATTACAACGCTTCCCGACTCCCTCCGTAACGTTGTCTCACCAAATCAAGGCGTTTTTTCTCCTGTTTAATTTTTTTTTTTCGCATATTACACGCCTGTAGGTTCGGCGCTGTCATAATTCTAGCGGCGATGTTGATCTGTAAATAAGATTCGAATAAAGAATGTTTTGGGATGGAATCCGTTTAAATACGGTAAGTAGGTACCGAGAAATATTTTTGGAAGGCCGTTGTATTTAAATAGGTATTGTAAGGATACTTTTGTGTATTTAAAAACACCGTCTCGCTTATATTCCCCAAGCGGGGGTGGCACAGGTGTACTGAGTACACCCACGTTTCTATAGGGGGCGAGCCTATTGTCATAAACCGGGCACAATTCCAGACTCCGGACTCGTACTGTGAAGTTTTCGTTAGAAAAATTACACTTGTACGACCTAAGATTTGAACCCAGGACCTCGTGATCACAAAGCGATGCGCTTTGCCACTAGACCAACGAGGCAGTCATTTGTGTATTTTGTGTATTGTTTTTGCTATTTGTCAGTTGATGCGGTACCAGACGCACGGCCGATGAGATATGGATGAGGCAACACGGGATAGACGAAATTAAACCATATGACACTAAATTTTACCTTTGATTTAGATTCATCCCACTTGTGTGGCAGTATGCAGGGACTTCTCTCCCCCTCCTCTTTACTTGAGCATGATAATAGCAAGTGTGGGCATTTAAAGTTTACATAGCTACTTTAATTATTTCTTGTTTACTAGTTGAGATGAAAGTAGTTGTCGTAGGAGTTGCCAGTTTCATGTCTATTTCCTTGCTCACTGCCACGGAATGTGGAGTGAGTGTAAATCAGGAGTTACGCCTATTAATGAGTAGGGTATAAATAACTACAGCAAGTACCTTATATCAGGAAAATGGTTTATGGCTCTCGGATAGTCTTATACTAATAATAAAAACGACGTATTGTTCCATTGGTTAAAGTGTAGGCTGCTCTACGCTCTGGATTGAATGGTGGAGGGTTCGATCACCAAGCGGGATAAATTTTGTGTAACCCAAAAATGTTTTAGCGCTATGGATATTTTAAAATGTGCACGTTCTCTAAAAGATTAAGGTACATTAGATTAATAAGATTTTTTTTTTGAGGTATGTACTAACACTTAGATTTCGCAATAAGTTACACTTAACAACCCACTTAACTAACAATTGTAGTTGACGGACGATTTAGCGCAGTGGTTAAGAGCTTAAGCCGCTCCGCCCACTGTGTCTAATAGTCGCGGGTTCGATTCCCGCACAGGAAAAATCTTTGTGTGATCCACAATTATTTGTTCCGGTCTGGGTATTAGTGTATGTGAATTTTCATGTTTGTAAACGCATCCACGACACAGAAATAAATCTGAGTGTGGGCTTAAGTTTTTTTTTTAAAGTTATCCTCACCCAGATCATTTTTCTCGATATGAATATTATATTTCATATGGATTATGATGTCAAACCCATTCCAGTTAGCATATACAACACATTATACCACATAATAAATGAGGTGAGTATATAAAAAAATCATGGAATCGCAAGGGAAACATTTGGTGGGCATCAGCCAAAACAAACATTGTTCAGTGGGCGTCGGTTCAGTGACCTGGCAATAAGAGAAACAAACTGATGGTATTGCAGTAGACGATGTAATTTTACGATTATATCTGTATCCAAATAACTAATACGTCACTATTTAATACGATTTGTGGGTTAAAAATTTATAGGAAACTAAACAGTCTCACAACAACATCATATTTCGTTTGTTTCGTTCCAGGTAGTCCTATGTCGGTCAACTAAACAATTATGAACTAATTAAGTATAATTTAAGTTAAAATTAAATTGCTGAAACAAATATATGATAGAAAACAAACGTAGAAGAGTCGAGATGGGTGTACAATGGAATTTAAATTACGTGATACTAACCAGCTTGTTGAGAGAGCGCTCGTTGACTAGCATAGGATTATTATACATCTGTTTTATTTTATTTTTTAGTAGTATTAATATTTTTTCATAGTCTCACTGAGAGCAAAGACTTCTCTGAGTATGTTGTGTTGTATCATGCTGTCAGTTCAAGGGTCCGCTAAAAGGTGCTAACGGAATATCAGCGCTGGCCATCTTCAGTCAGCAAGCATGCTGAGTTAGGACCCTTTTTGCGATGCACGTCCTATTTCTATCTAATAACTGTTACCTTACTTCATGTCATCTTGTTACGTACATTTATTAGTCATAAGCTTTCATGGAATTACTTGTGCGTTGCAAAATAAACTTTTATTATTATTATTATTAATTATAAAAACATTGTTACACGGTGATTAAAAATGATTGACTGTACAATTCTGCACATTAAAAAGTCTCATTTAAACCACACTTTAAATCGTATCCAAAAATAATAATTTCTAATACATAACGAGTATGCCTACCTACTTTATAATGTTAAAAGTACCTCATATCCAAATTAAAAAGCATACCATTTGTTTTTAAAGGGAAATTCTTCAGAAATTGTTTCGAATAAATATTTTCTTATTAAAACAGGGGCATACTAAAATATGTAGGTACGTTAATAAGCAGTGCTACGTTACCACAGTTACGGTAACCCCAATGAACGTATAACTGGTATAACATTTTGAGGGGAATATTTTACCATGTTCGATATAAATGATAAACTGCGAAGTGCCCATAAAAAGAAGGTGCAAACGGATCATGATCATATTTTTTTTTATTTATACGCACTACGGACAAACTGACTGATCGATAAAAGGCATAACTTTGCTAGTATTTGTACTAGTATGAACCCCTTTCGGCTATAAAATATGAACTGATGAATTTTGTAATCGGGCATAGGTTCAATGTATTTTCTGACGGTATATCTGTCTACTTTCTTTGATTACGTCACCTGCACAGTACGGTCGATATGTCTAGGTCGTCTCCACAGACCAGGTTTTGCAGATGAGTTTTTCAGAATTTATCGGCGCTGTAAAATGGAGTGCGTGAGAATAGGTTTCAGTAATAAGTCTACATGCGTAAAGTTTTTAGTGTCTGTTCTGCTCGGCCAAGGTTCATCGGCTTGAACTTAGCTAGGTGGAGAAAAAGTGTCCATAGGCTTGGTATATAAAATAAAATCATGTAGGTAATGAGTATAAATGATGGGCAAGTCAAGAGTCTTCTTAAGCGGCGAGCTTGTATGAGACGAACTATGAGAGTGGGGGAAGCTCTAGAGGTATGTAAGGAAAAAACCTGTTGGAACTCTGTACTCTGCCTACCCCGCAACAGATCTGGCGTGATGATATAGATAGATAAATAGAATATAAAGGAATGAGTGAAAACGACTCTGCGAATATAGGAAATGTGCTTTTAAGTCACTTTCACGAAGTCTGCATATGAAGTGAATAGTGTGTGAGCCTTCAAACTACCACGAACTTGTCTTCGTCTTTTCGATTACAGTATGAAAATGCACTATAGGACCATGACCAAATACTTTCACCTCCTTTATTGACCCGATTTTATTTAGTGATTATTTTACTCCAATCTTACTTTACTATAACTTTTATTCTGTATTCTTTGCCTACGCCGTGAAACTGGTGCGTTGTGAGGTTATTGACCCAATACTTGGCAAAGGCCTTCTCTCACAAATCAAGGTAAGAGAGATTGGGACCGCGCCACCACGCGGCTACAGCGCCGACCCAGTGCCGATTGGCGGAGTCAGGTTTGTGAACTTATCAAGCGGCCTATAAGGCTTCCAATTTGGCTTAACGACTACAACACTACGTAGTAACCGGGACCAACGGCTCAAAGTGCTTTCTAAAGCAGACGCTCGAATATGGAAATGCTACAAACGGTCACCCATCTCAGGCCGACCGAGTCGAACGCTGCTTAACCTTGGTGATCGCTGTATACACCGCGTTCGCTCAGCGCTACGAGCGCTATACTATATAGATAGATACATTTATTTAAATTTATATTTTCACAATAATAAATCATTACCATCGTTCTGATAACATAATTATAATCACCAATTGATACGGCTAAAATACTCTGGGAGCGATAAATAAAAAAATGATTAAGCAGCATTTATAAATGGGATTGTAAAGGTGGCCCTTCGGGAGCGGGTGTCAGCCCGCGGACCGCCGCGTCAGCCCAAACTGTTGGCAATTACCTTAAATGTGGACAACGCAGTCCATTCCGTGGGGAAAATTATTATTCACAGCATATCCAATTTTCGGACCGACCTCTAAATTGGAGGGCGACCTGTGATTGGTAACTTTAATTGTATGGGAAATAAGATTTTGGTGTAGAGAGAAATTTTGATTGATGTTTAGTATTGCTTAGCTAGAATTAAGTAATTCACAGGTATTAAAAAAACTTGAAGTCAGAGAAGTCTGTAAGGAAAGAACCTGTTGGAATGTTGTACTCTCTGACTAGCCCTCAAGGGGTGTAGATCTGGCGTGATGATCTAGATGGAGCGATAAAAAAACTTTGACAAACTTATTTCTCGACTATAAGAAAACAAGTGAGCTAAAGTAATCACCATCAAAATATCTATATGAAAAATAATTTCTGAGATTTTATAATCTAAAAATACGTGAATAGATTTTGAGTTTCTTAAAATGTCAGCTAAACCCATTACAGTTAGAGTTCCAAAAATTTCAGTACGTGCATTGTCGGCGAAACTAATGTCGTTTCACCCCAGCTCGTTAGAACTCGACGGTAACCGTGCTCATTTTATTGCGAAAAATACAACAATTTAATTTAGTCTAACTTGACCGCAAGCGGGAAACGCCGAACGACGACAAAAAGCTACACACACCAATTACGATGCGACGTCCAGCATAGTCCAGCGTCCCTTTACGAGACCAGTGGCCTGCCGAGTTGTTATAACTCAATTCATAATATGACAAAACTACGGGGCACGCTCTCCAATTTTTACCCGGCCAACGAAGCTTTCACACCAAACACACCACTAATTTTTATAACAATAAACTTAACCGTACAAATTTAAACGCAACATACACGTTTATATCGAAGAGGAACTAAATAAAATATTGCGGTACCATGTTTTTATTCCGGACGCATTCCGTTTTGTAGCGCGACGTGATAACGCCATGAAACTAAACGCATAAATGCATCCGACGTTAACTTCGTACAATTCCTTCGAATAGTTATTTTTTTATTGCTCTAAATCCACTCTGCGTCGCACACCTTTTTTGCTCTTTTTAAAAAAGGAATTACAGCAAGCGAAATCCAGTTGAAAACATTTTCTTTCACGAGTTTTTTGCAACGCGAAAGAGTGAATATACCACTTATTGCGGTAGAGGTGGTTGGGACAATATTAATCAATTTTTACACAGACAGAATTTCGGGGGATCGTCGCGCAGACGAGGGCACAAAGGTCGGCCGACCCACCCGACGCTGACGTTGCATTTCATTTTTGTTTGCCCACAGCCTCTGGCTCGCTTGTCTGTTCTTTGTCTTTCTGAATAAATGCGTATTTTGAAGCACCTATTTTTTATTATTACTACACCCACGGGTTTGCATGTGACCTCCCTATCATTCGTGCAATTTTTTGCTCACACCACTCTATGCGTGTATTGTCGAAAGTCAAAAAGTGTTCTGGTGGATATGAGAATTGATTTTCCGGCACGCCGGCATTCCATCGCCGAGATTTTTGTTAGGTACATCACAAAGAATTCGAGCAACAGTAATATGTACTGAATGCGAAGTTCATTTTATTCGTCGGCAACATTATAACTGTATCTAAATGTGTATCAATGACGTTCACTCAGCGCAATGAACATTTCGCATAGATAGGGGATGATCTCGTCTTCTATGTCGCACACCTTATCTGGTTCACAGTTCATTAGGTCTCCGCACGGGGCGTCTTCGAACAGATCTGTGCCATTTGTAACAATATAGAGACCACACGGATAGCAAATGGTGATTCCAGGGCTTAGGGTGCCAGTCCCGCCGGCTGTAGGAGACGCGACGTGAAATAAGTACACAGCCGGGAATGGCGACGTCAACCGACGCAAGACAGTAACCGCGTACGTTCTAAATGGGAGACATTAAGGAAACGTTATTGCTTCTCGGCTTCACCGACACTTGCACAATATTAATCTCTATCTTGTTCTGATACTTGTTGTTTGTCGCTCTGTAGACTAGTTAGTTCCGAGAATAACTTGCAATCGCAGCATAGTTATACCTACTGAATAATTTATTTTTCCAGTCTTATTGAGCTTCTATTCAAATCTTGTATAAACTACAAATAAATCAAGTGGATAAGTACTTGTGAAAAGAAAGATCAAGTATTTATTCAGTTAGTAGTACTTACAGGCTCGGTAGAATGGCGATATGCAATAAATAATGTTAATCAAATTATTTTCATGTTAAAACGTTGTTCGGCGACGACATATGTTTCCATTCAATATTCGATAAAGCGAGTACAAACAAGTAAATACGAAAAAACGAATATATGTAAATGAAGAAACTGCTCAGAATTACATCGTGAGCTGAATAAATAACGCCTGATCGATGCGTTGATAAGCCCATGAAAAATTTAAAGAGGATCCGCACAATGGTTGAAAAAAAAACGGATCGAGGAGGTATGAAGAGGTCTGGGATATTGCTTCTTTCACTTTTTTACGTCCTATTACTCGTACGCAGCCCTCGACGCGCGAACAAAGGACCACTTCTTTCTATACAGCTATATATACATATCTCCGTGGCCGTCCATACTCTTTTAATGTCGTTTGATTGCTTGTTACATTTTTGCTATAGATAAAAGCACACGATATTTAGTAATGGCTTTAACCCTCGCAGAATCTATGCCGGCTGGGCACTCCAGAAATGCTCACACGAGTGGTCCCGAAACAATGGCAGCGTTTAGGCGCCTAAAAAGTGTACCGGCTCAGTGCTCTTGTCATCGAAAAGCATTTGGAATACATCAGAACTGCATATACGTGAGGGTTCGTGTGTATAGCTTATGTATGTACTTTCTTTTATGCTGTAGCACCCACCGAGTGGATGAAAGCGAGACGCCGGGACGCCTTGCCGTTAACTCCCCTTTCTTGCTAAATGCAAAAACTATGCCTATATCAACCCTAGGCTATTGTAAGATTGACTGTGGCTGCTTTGTTTGAAATATGCAGACATGATGTCTGCGCAAAAGATGGATGTTGGAGTTTTGTTTGAAGCATGTTTGAAGTTTTGAATATTCAAAACGTAGCTTCAGGAAAAGAGTAGACACAAACTTCTTGTTTTGGGATTCGTTTTCATTTAAATTGTAGTGCTAAAAAGGAATTTAATAAATGTTTGAATAAGTAATTCTCAAATTATTGTACTTTTAGCACATAAAGCAAATCATATCAAATCAGTTTATTTTGTGAAACATAGGTTAAGCTTAAATTAAAATACCAGATGTTACATTTATAAAGTGCGCTATGTTTTGCCATTTTAAGGCGTACACAATTATTATATAATATAGCATATTACATTATAAATTCTTTTATTATAAACTAATTAGAAATTGAATATAACATAAAATAGAAATTTAGAAGTAACATTATTATATTAAAACAATTATATATTTTTTTAAATAGATTGAAGCATGTAAAATGGATGAATAATTAGGAGTTTTTAAATAAAATTACATAGGTTTATCATTTAGGAATTCGTCAACAGAGTAATGACATTTGTTAACAAGCAATGGAGTCAACATGCTTTTAAACAGTTTAGTATCAGATATAGATTTCAGCGTATCTGGTAGTTTATTATATATGCAAGAGGCCATACCGAAAACACTTTTCTTGTATAGCGCTGTTGTACATTTCTGAGAACATGTAATATTTCTATATTGAGAACGCATTGGAGCCTTTCGCACCGTTACAATTTTTTTGAAAAAATCTAGATCTATATAGAAATAATCTCTTTTTGGCAGTAACAGCTGTTTCTAATATATATAGTACCGGTAACGTCAATATTTTCATAGATTTGAAAACAAGGCACACAGCTGTTCTAACCTCGCAGACCACACATTGAACGTTTGCATCATTTTTGTGCCTTAAAAATATGCTCCCTATGGGTGGAATGCCCCCAAAATATAATCCCATACCGTATTTTTGATACTACTAAACCATGATATGCCGTTAGTACTGTTCCAATATCGACTTTTTTTGATAATTGACAAAGTGCATAGGCGGTTTTATTGACACTTTTACAGAGTTCCTCTACATGCGGTTTCTAAGTGAAATTATTGTCAATATATATTCCTAGGATTTTTTCTATATTCACTTCTTTTATCTCACAATTGTCACGACTTGTATAAAAAAACAAGTTCTTTTTAAATGAGCTATAACGTCAAACGTCCGAAGATAAGACAAATTAACTTTCCCAAGTAAATCGCAATGTAAAGATTCCTCTCCCTATTAAAAGTGAAGGATACAAAACACTTGGAATATTTCTTTTTTTTGTTACTTTTAATCAAATAAAACTTGATTTTATGTTTCGAGTCAAATTATAAGCCGAGGGGAGGGCAAAATAAAAAGTGAATAATGAATGCGGAGGTCGATCCCGGACCGCGCGACCGGTGTAATTATTTTGTTTCGAGTACCATCAACATGGTTCGTTCTTTCAAATTTTCATACATTAAGCAAATGTCGAGAATGCGTAATAAGGACCTAAATGTTGTAAGCCTTCGCTAGATTCGCGAAAGCACTCGTTAAAATGTCGGACAATAATATAAATTTATAAAGATACTTTTATAAGGAGGTACGTGGATTGTAAGTTAACAATGAATGCAGTACTAAAATGCGACATGCAATTATAGAAAAATATATATAAAGTAACTGACTTCGTTTTTGTGTTGCTTTGTGACTAACAAAATGAATCATCATCTCAGCCTATACTTGTCCACTGCTGAACATAGGCCTCCCCAATCGCTTTCCAGCGTAACCGGTCCGATGCCACCTGCATCCAACGACTTCCTGCGATTTTCACAAGATCGTCGGTCCATCTGGCAGGCGGTCGTCCCACGCTGCGCTTGCCAATACGTGGTCTCCACTCTAGAATCTTTCTGCCCCAACGCCCGTCCGATCTACGCGCTATGTGGCCCGCCCATTGCCACTTCAGCTTGCTAATCTTAACGGCTATGTCGGTGACCTTGGTTCTTCTACGAATCTCCTCATTCCTGATTCGATCGCGTAGAGAAACGCCGAGCATAGCTCTCTCCATAGCTCGCTGAGCAACTCTGAGCTTTTTTATGAGACCTATAGTAAGAGACCACGTCTCTGATCCATATATCATCACTGGTAACACACACTGACTAAAAACTTTAGTCTTAAGGCACTGAGGTATTTTGGATGAGAAGATGTTGCGCAGTTTCCCGAACGCTGCCCAGCCGAGTTGGATTCGTCGATTGACCTCTCTCTCAAAGTTGGACCTACCTAACCGGACTACCTGTCCCAGGTAAATGTATTCGTCGACAACTTCAAGAGTAGAGTTCCCAACGGTGAGTGCGGTGGGTACGACATGGACATTAAACATTATTTTTGTTTTGTCCATATTCATTTTAAGACCCACTTGTTGGGATACTCTATTGAGGTCACCGAGCATTCGTCCTAGATCTTCCAGCGACTCCGCCATGACCACAATGTCGTCGGCAAATCGAAGGTGAGTGATGTATTCGCCATTGATGTTGATGCCAAGTCCTTGCCATTCCAAGAGCTTGAAGGCGTCCTCTAAGGTGGCCGTAAACAGTTTCGGAGAAATGACGTCTCCCTGCCTTACTCCTCTTTTTATGGGGATCGCCTTCGTGCAATGCCCCTGTACTCGGACTGACATGGTGGCGTTATTATACAAGCACTTCAACACTTCAATGTACTGATAGTCAATGCGGCATCGCTGGAGAGATCTAAGAACCGCCCAAGTCTCGATCGAATCGAAGGCTTTCTCATAGTCCACAAACGCCAAGCATAGTGGCTGATTATACTCCTCGGTCTTCTGTATAATCTGCCGCAGCGTATGTATGTGGTCTATGGTACTAAAGCCTTTCCGGAAACCGGCTTGTTCGGGAGGCTGGAAGTCATCAAGCCTGCGTTCGAGACGATTCGTGATGACTCTCGAAAACAACTTATAAACATGGCTCAGCAGTGTGATGGGCCTATAATTCTTCAGTAAAGTGTTATCACCTTTCTTGAAAAACAGTACCACCACTCCCCTGTTCCATGCTTCCGGCGTTTTCTCTTCGAGCAAGACGGAATTAAACAGCCTCTGAAGGACTTTAAGTACCGGCGTTCCGCCCGCTTTCAGAAGCTCTGCGGTAATTCCGTCTTCGCCTGGTGCTTTGTTATTTTTGAGTTGTTTGAGAGCCATCGTAATCTCGTACAGGCTGATGTCCGGGATATCTTCAGTGTAGTGTCGGGTTAGCTTGGCTCTTGGGTCTTTTACCAAGTCAACAACAGGTTCAGCTACTGAGGTGTACAACTGCCCATAGAACCTCTCTATCTCCCTGAGCACCTCTGACCTATTCGACGTTACGTTTCCGTCCTCCGTCTTCAGCTTCGTCAACTGGCTTTGCCCAATTGACGCGTCTCTTGCGAACACTTTAGCTTAATTATTATTAGCTTATCATAACTTTATTTCTTTTTTAATTTTGCAATAATTTGAAAAATAAAGTAGCGGCAGTATACCTTGACTTTTTTGACGATTTTGACTTGACAATTCGGTACTACACATAATCTCAGTAAGCGAACGTACATTCCAATATATAAATACAAATACTAACAGCAAACACTACGAGTGGCGTTTAGATGATTCTAAATCACATGGAACAACTTCCTGACGTCAACAGACCCTCTTACACGTACCACAAAATGTGCGGCGCGCCATTCTTAAGAGTAAATAAATACAAACTACATGAACGAGTGTCGCGGATGACGGAGGCTGCCTACAAAACATGCAATCCTTATGAATGATCACCGTCTGACTGAACTCTATATCTGCCTTGTATTTTTTCTCTATCCCTACTAAAAGAAAACGACCTCCCTATAACCTAACATAGGAAAACAAACCGTCTTACACGAGTACAACAGTTGTATTTCGAGTGACACTTGTAGAACGCTTGAGCGCTTTCGCCTACACATCGGTCGATAGTGTTGACGAACAAAATAAGCTCCCCTCCGGCGGGAGTGCGGTGTCAAGAGGCTATAGGATTAAACTTAAACTGGGTTTGGCCGCAGTTTAATTATACAAAAGGTACGTACTCTACTACTCACGAAAATGCTTTATTCCTCTCGCACACATGTTGGAAATTAGTTAAATTATATCCTTTACACAGAGTTGAATGGCAAATAGAATTTAAAATTAGACGTCTGGAAAGTGGTATCAAAGGACAAAAATAAATTATTCATACCTGAGAAACACACACAAATACTTCACATATTTATAAACTCCAGCCAAAAGGAATTCTCGATTTATATCGGTATCGAGCAATATTTTTCAATTCATACGTGAATTCGGTAATGGCGCAATGCAGAATTAAACTTTGCACAAAATAATTACCGACGTAATATATAGGTTATATGTACGGCGGCTGAATTAAATCTAGTTTGTACTCGCCAGAAACGTAGTGAATTGTGCGTTCCGTGAAAACTTTTGCACTTTTATAGCAAGAGCAGGCCAGAGTCAATAAATTTTGAGCGTGCTCCTCAAACGAGCTCGCTGAAATAGAAAACGTTATATATCAAGATTACGAGATCGTAATCTCTCTTGAAATTTAATAATATCATATGAAAATGTCGGTACGTAAATTTCTTATAGTTGGCATTTGACTGATTATATTTCCTGCATAAAAGCTCCGTTCTCGATTCGGGGATATTAGGAGAAAGAAAATCCAATATTAACTTTCGGCAGTAGGTATTATTCGCAGGGAAGAAATAAAGAAAATGAATTGGCGTCACTAATTGGCCGGCCTATGAGCCGGTGACGTGATGAATCTCGGACGAATGAATGGTTCGGAAGCGTTGTCCCCGGCCCCACACGACAGATTCTCTCCCTCTCTCCCCTTCGATGGGTGTGTTTGACGCATGATTTATTCTCCATGCTGGTGTCGTTTCAGGATTTTGGAGTGCAACAAAACAACATTGATAAAAGACGGTCAATTTCTGCAATGGACGGCAATAAATACATTCGATTTATATCTATTAGAGTGTGGGTTTTACGAGCTTACTACGGTACTTATAAGTACTGGTTTGAGCAGGGTTTATAGAAAATAAATTATTTGAGTTTAAGTTTTAAGTGGTTAAAATAAGCACAAGGCTATGTTTTGAGACTTAGCGTTATAAAACCTATGATCCTCCAATTAGAATATGAAATATCAAAAAAGTTCCTATAAAATAATTGAAATAAGGTTGTCATCGAAAGGACTCATTGGTTATAACGACATTAAAGAAACAACGTACGAAGTTACTAGACAAATGTACGAAGTTTTATGAGAGGTAAGACATAAAACCAGCTAAACGTTCGTCTTGTACTCGCAGCACTGACGACGTTTCCGTCTACGACCAGCTGACACGCTGCAATATGGCCGACTTCCGGGCCACGAGTAACGGCATGTCCCTAAAGGCTTCACGTTTTGGATCTTCAAGTATTTTTTGTCTAGTTCAATGGTTTTTCATCAGACTATAATGAGTAAGAACTCATTACATGGAGGTCAATTTAGTCTAGAACGACAGCAGTATTTCGTGCCAAATCGAGGCTTTACTCAGCGTTGCAGTTAATTGTAATAATCTTCGAAGGATGGGGAGCGGGTCTTCCCGGTGGGGCGGAGTGGGGCGAGAGGGTGAGGGGACGAGTGGTGCGCAGGCGCATCGGGCCTGGTACTCGAGCACGCGCCACTCCTCGAGCGCCCTCGAGCGGCCACTCGGCGCCCGCCGCGTCGAATTGAAAAGATACCTACGCCGACACCGCACTGAATATTCGCTCAACGTATCAAAACCGTAAAATGCAAATCTATGCACTGCGGTAGTCTAGAGTGCTCAGCGAACCCCGGCTCTCGTACCGCGTTTCATCAAATGCAATATGACTCAAATTATCATACACAAGTAGTTTGACAAGATAGTCACATTCTTGATAATGACGTCGATGTTTTTCAATAATGTAGTTCCCTAAAAATATTAAAGCCGCATTATTCGATATATCGATTGTCAAGCTGCGAATAAATCTTGCATTCGCCGTTTTGACTAGATTGGAATTGCAAATTTTAATCCTAACACGTCGCGCACGTCTTTGTGTGTTCTACTAGTTTTCCTCTAATTCGGCGAAGGTATACGAAATCAAATTACAACATCCATCTAGCTGCCCTAATAGTGCCCCAGACACGTTAATAGAAAACGCAAACGAATGCGGTGCGACATGGGATGGAAACGTTAGGTCGCAGGACGTATCGTTCGTTCCGTTCGGACGTCACACAAAGTACGTGTGTGTATATATATGTACGACCCAATTTATAATGCGGACAAGCCACACTGAAATGGATTTACAGCTGCAAACCTGCTTGTCTTTGATGAGGATCTATTTTGAGATGCGCGCCGGGCGCACCGACATTCCAATATTTCCAGTCCATATATTATTATTACGTTCGAATCCGAATCGATGCTGTGTTATAAAATTTATTACGCACTCGTCTCCTCAACGTTTCTTATTTGTAAACAGGCTGGAGTAGCTCCTCGCGGGGCCCTCGATAATGTTTGATGTCTCGTTAAAAATACGCGTCGATCGACACTAACAAATCCGCGACTAATTTGTCGAGTGACACATGGGGGACAGCCTCAAAATAATATCCGTCGACGTCCGATCCGGGGTTATGATTAAAATTTTAATGAGATTAACTAGAAACGAGGTGAGCGTTACACGTCGAGACGTGTCAAAAGTTAATTACACTAACCTATATTTTGGTGAATTAATTTAATCCTTTAGATAAATAGAGCGCCACAAATTGAATTAATCTGAAGAACAAAGTATTTAGAATTGGGCTTTAATTTTCTGTTGTTAGAGGCTGGGCCGTAAAGTGAGTAAGTTAAACGCTTCAGTTTGTAACGGTTTGTCGCAGATTTAGATGGTATGTTTAAGTTTCGCGTAATCCGCTGTAGGTAAACTAAAGTCCGCAGTGTCTTTTAGGCACGCCTACTCTGTATGCAAGCGTTTTACTGCACATCCGTTGTACGCGACCGCGGTAGGACTTCCGAACACAAAATACTATGTTTATGTTCAGTTCTTTTAGAATTCTCCGTCGCAGTTGACTCTTCGTGACGACATGTTGCGACAGTGAACAGAAAATATAGTAACGTTCCTGTTGCAAAATCTTCTAAATTACTTTAAGTTTCTCTTCATTCTGATACGAAACTTCTTTGATTTACCAAACTACTAGGTGTATAGGATGCGCATATATATGCATGATATATTTAATACTGATTTCTAGATCTAATGAAATTCAATTGTAATAAATCTGATATTAAAATGTAATTTTTGCGTTACTAGACGGTAACGCTTCTTTAATAATTTTTTTTGCATTAGTTATTCTACCTGGCTCGTTGGTTTAGTGGCAAAGCGCATTGCTTGGTGATCACGAGGTTCTGGGTACAAATCCTAGGTCGGACAAATGAAGTTATTCTAACGAAAAAACTTCCTAGTATGAGTTCGGAGTCCGGCATTGTACCCAGAATATGGCAATAGGATCGCCCCCTATAACATGGGACCTAACATCGTCGGCGAAATGTGGGTGTACTCAGTATACCTCTGCCACCCCCGCTTGGGGAATATAGGCGTGACGGTGTGTGTGTTAGTTATTCTATTTGACCAATCGAATTTAACGGAACTGCTACCCCTTAAGCGCTACTGTACTAGTGGCTTTATAAAACGGATATCGTAGTTGGAGATATTTGCCTCTCTAATCTCCATTTTAAGAACGGTCGTACGATCCTCGAGCCTTGGATTACGGAACTTGCGTGACACTAATTAAGTAGGAATTAAGGGCGAGCCTATATCAAGAACCGCAGCGAGAGTTATAAATGGAAGGGTATTACGCGTGTTTACCGTAGTAGAGAGCGGTGCGATGAGAAACGGCAAAAACGATAACAGATTGTACGCCCACGTCTTAAATGTAATAAATTATGTACCAGACGTGTACGGTACAAAACAGATCTGGGATTGCAGATCAAATGAAAGTATTATCTCGGTTATTTTTCTCGTACGGAAGTATGTTTACGTACGTTTCATGTCAACCTCACCTGACCCCAAATTCTATGAAGAAAACTTTGCTAACACTGAATCTTAAGCACCACCGATCAAAAGAGTTCAGCAGTGTTAGCACAGACGCAGATTTTGTCGCCATAGGCGTTATATAACCGTTTTGTCTTACATATTGTAAAGCGTACCGTTTGACATGAGAAAATACGCGTCAAGAATTGTATGGTATTGACGTATAGACAACACTTGCGTACAAGACTCGAATCACGGGCCGACAAAATTTTGTCTTCTGCAAAAAAGTTTGCTTACCATGCTCAGTCCTGCAGTTGTTTTCGTATACTACTAGAATATGATAACATTGATCGGCGAAGGTAAAATTTCTTTTTGATCCGTATAATCTGTACTTTACTTTTTCACAAAAGTATTTTAAGCTAAATTTGTAAACAACCTTGATACTGCCGCGCATAGTCACTTTCTATTTTTTTTTTCGCAGGAGGGACATTTTAAAAAGACATCCAGTCTATAGACAAAAGAACCCAAGACTTTCACAGTTCAAAAAAAATCTCGCTGTTGCCTCTTTTGATACGGCAGAAGGGCTCAAATATTTTTTTCTCAATGCAACGTGCTGGTTTCGGAATAACAATAATATGTCATAGATATCGCCGTTAGAGTCTGGACGATTTGAAACAGATTATATAAAAAAAACAAAGTTTTGATGTCTGACAACAGTACATTTCCAAACAATAATCTCTAAACAAATCGTAATATCTTGTTGAAATATGTATCTCAGGAATAGTCTCAAAAGAGACAAGCATAGATCTAGGTCGGTGTATGATCTGATTTAAAATATTTCAGACCATAAGACCTCATAATGTAGCAGCGTAATTGAGATTATGAATTTTATATATTTGAGATATATAAAGTTTATATAATTGAGATTATAAAGATAGCTTCATTCCATAGTGGAATCTGTCGAGATTCGAAACTGCATTTCCCGCAGGATAAACCTGCTAATATTACAAATATGAAAGTTTGTACGTTTAAATTTTAGATGTTTGTTACTCAATCACGCAAAAACGGCTGAACAGCTTTAGATGAAATTTGGCACACAGATAGTTTATTAGTTGAATTAACACATATATATATATATATATATATATATATATATATATATATATATATATATATATATATATATATATATATATATATATATATATATAATATCATATATAATTTAGCGCAGTTGTTGCTGAGCTTAAGCCGCTCTGCCCACAGTGTCTAATAGTCGCGGACAAATCTTTGTGTGATCCACAATTATTTGTTCCGGTCTGTGTATTTGTGTATGTAAATTTTCATGTTTGTAAACGCACCCATGACACAGGAATAAATCCTAGTGTGGGGCTAGGTTTTAAAAAAAAGAAAGAATTAAAGAATTCTTTTTATCCCAGAAACATGTTATTTCCTGTCTAAAGCCGTCGCGAACGAAGTTGCGGGCAGAGTTAGTTAGTATAGTCAAGACACCGTGAGCTCATTCTGCGTAGATTGGACCAACAAAAATCATTAAGAAGTTTGAGGGTACCCCGAAACAACTATGCCTTTTGGACGTCTAACACCTCAGTCCTTCCCGTGACTATGGGTGCCGCAAAGCACTCGAAACGTCGGGAAGTTAAAAATCAAAAATGAACCGCGATAAAATCCGAAAAATAGTTTAATTTTATAGTTTAGTCTTTTATATTTCTAAGCAATGTCAATTTAAGGTAACTTCCCAATTTATCGAACTTACAATCTGTTAAATATGTCGTTGCTATAACTTTAATCTTTTTGAGGAAACGTAAGTTTAACGCAAATCCTACTTATGTTAACTTTGGACTAAGTAGACAGTAGCTGATGGCGCCCAACATTGACAAGTTCAGATGAGTTTATTCAAACTTTTCTACTTATTAACTTGTGTATTAAGAACTTATTTATGAGAACGCTCTATGTCAAATTTTCTGTTGGTTACTAATAAGCGAACATTAAGCTATGCTCTGGCTTTCCAATGACTGTATTAATTAATTTATTGCTTGGAATTTTGGTTTGTCTGTGCTGAAATAGCAACTCGTGTGTAGTAAGTAAACTATTGAATATTATAAAATTATTGCCACACTAAATAGTGGTATTTATTAATATAATAATGCGTGACTGCCTCGTTGGTCTAGTGGCAAAGCTCATCGCTTTGTGATCACGAGGTCCTGGGTTCAAATCCGAGGTCGGACGAGTGTAGTTTTTCTAACGAAAACTTCCCAGTACGAGTCCGGAGCCTGAAATTGTGCCCGGTATATGGCAATAGGCCCGCCCCCTATTACATAGGACCTAATATCGTCGGCAAAACGTGGGTGTACTCAGTACACCTCTGCCACCCCCGCTTGGGGAATATAGGTGTGACGGTGTTATAATAATGCGTATGGTACGAAGCCGGATCTCGTAGCGGTCTTTGAGGAGAACAGTTTGTTATGCAATAGACGTATTTCGGTTGAAGGTAGATTAATGTAATTTTTATGTCAAATCAAAATGTCTAACACACCTATCGATTCTATCGCATCTATATTTTCATTTAATTTGTGAAAAATCATCCAAAACATTATTTAACAACTTTTAATTAACCATCGCTCACACCCACCCATCAGGCTCTCACATCAAGAGCCCAACATCTCTATAACCCACCAAATCCAGTCCACAAGCTTGAGCTATTAACTATATTCGTTCAGTATTCCAGTTCATTTGACTTCGCCTATTCGACCAAAAACGTAGCGTAAGATCGGGCATCGGTTGAGCGTGGTATTGGGGTGCTATCTGGCGTAATCCACGCTCGAGACTTAATCCCCACGCCGGGCTAACGGCGGCGGTTAGGCCCACACCGTAAATTTGTGTAATTTGGAATCTAGGCCAAGTGCCAAGGGATCCGGCTGCTCGCGGCAATGGTGATTGATATGACGCTACGCAGAGCATCGTCTTGCCCGTCCCTGTCACCCGGTCGGACAACCCGATGCATTTGTAATGGGATAGTCGCCTGTATTGTCACTCGGATATCATTTGGTGACGGTTCCTCTGTGATCTTATTTGTAGATGTGAGTTTTGTATTCTAATATACGGATGGTACGCTCTTTAGATGTAGTTAAATTTTGGTGATATTTTTAATGTGACTTGTATGAGAAGTTTTCGGGACAATTGCTTTATTATATATTATAAATAATATTACAGCATGATTCCACTGTCAGAATATAGATTGTGGTTCGTATTTTCTATTATTATGTGTAGCAATTAAAAACAGTAGAGTTCGTATGAAATTTTGAACAAATATTGTTTTTCGAACATTCAAACTCACGTTTTCACCCTCCCCGTAAATTGATCCGCTACTTTTCACGCGTTTGGATGCAAATTTCAAATTCTGCTTTCCACTATCGAGTTTTAAAGCGATCCGTCTCCTTCCACAGAGTTTATACAAGGTCCTAGCGATCGCTCCACGAACCGTCGCAACGGGTAACTGAATTTCAAATACGCAAAATTCTGTGGTTGCTTCCAACGCTCGCTCTTCAATTTATGCCATTAGTAGCCTTCCGCCCTCTGTAAAATATATAATGTGTACGTGAAAATAATTTGAGACCAAAGGGTAAGAGGGGATGAATTTGTTTACCACATCGCAAAAAAGGTTTTCATATATAATTTGTATTAAAATTTATCATTTTTATTTCAAAAAATATTAGGGAAAGATACCTGAATATAATTATAATTTAAATCTTGGAATGAAATGAATACGCAGCGCTTGCTGTTTGTTTACAACAAAAATGTAATAGAGTTATCTCAAAAGCAGGTTCACCCCTGGGAGAGGCAAGCAGCAACAAAATAAACGTTCAACGCAATAATAGCAACAAAACCACCGTCAGTTTTGTAAATTACAATAAACCTTAGAGTGGATCGTGGGCAGAATTCCTGATGCCTCCTCGCTTGCGACAATAGGCTTAAGCTCTCCCGGCCGACTACTGCAGATGCGAACTCCGCCTATTAACGGAATCATTTCACTGATATTATCCCTCTATACAATATTTACTATCCATTAAAGCGCACGATCGATTGAATTATTCACTTATTTCATCGTAACAATTTATGTAATATGAGTGAATACAAAAACGATTGACTAAATAACAATGGCATGTATTATCATAAAATACAAAAGACCGTCCACGATTGTTACCGAATAGATCGGGCACGATATCGGGCGGAGTACCATTGGAGAAGGGCGACCTCGTTATTATTTGATAGGTCCCATGATGGAAATCCTCGCGGCACGCAACTTTCTTGGCGTTCACTCGTCAGAATAAAAACGACATTGTATGGTAGTCTGTTGGCCTTGCCGAGCCCTAAACATGAATATGAATAGAATGCCTGGAGCCCGATACGAGACAATATCCCCACAAGCGTTGAAGGATTGTCCTTCATCACGCACCAATTTGAAGAGCGGAGCGGTGGGACGCGGCCATCTATGAGTCACTCTTCAGCCGATCGTAATCGAGTATGTCGATAAAAATTGAATTCTCCTTTTTACCCATAAACGACGCGAGGATACGCCGAAGATTTACCTACAACGCTATCCTATTTACAGACTGGAAATTCTATTTGCTTAAAGGTCGAATGGAGGCAATATTGTGGACGTCGCGACGCTGCGGGCGGGGCGTGCAATAAGCGGGCGGCCAGCGGAGCCGTCGCCAATTTAAAGAAAGCCCACTGAACCGAAAGACAAGCGCATTGGCGGCTCCGAGCAGCGCACCCGCACCCGCCCGCTTCTAAGGCTCCTCATATAATTTTCAATCCAACGAGCTTTAAAATCGATGGCTCTTTGTAAGTGCAAAACAAAACAAGGAGCTGGAATCAGCGTACACCTCGGCTAAATTAACGCTTTAATCCAACAATTTTCCCGTGAAAGTTAAATTGAAAGCTACATTAGTTTTTAAAATAAACAGTTTAACTGGTTGATAGGTATTTTCGGTACGTTCTAACTTAACAGACGCGTTAAAATCCGCGAGTGTTAATTTGAATCGTTAAAAATAACATAAGCTGGCGTTATTCGCTGTAACTTAATTATGCAATGGTTACCTACATATTATGCGAAGTTAAAATAAGTTACTGACCTATGTTTTATGTACTTTAACGCTTAAATAGATTACGACTGAATTTTCGGCAAATATTTTACGTGCATTCTGTTCATAATATGGATTTTAGTATGGAATAAATGGAAATTTAATCATTTCTCTTTATTATTCTCTCATTAAGATTAATAAATATGTGATTAAGCAGACCTACAATTTTATCCCATTAAGTGATTAATGCAGAAACCTATTCTTTCGTATTGTGTCAGCATTCCTATCTTTTTAAATATTAAATCAAAGAACTGATTCAATATCATAGATTATTTTCATCTTGCAGTCTCCTTCACTTAAAAGATTTATTAGAAATTGACGAACCTTATCTATATTCAACAAATCGAACTGGATCCCAATTAGCAATAATGAACATTCAAGTTCAGAGTTGCGGACGATAAAGTTGAATTACATTCAGAACTGAATTCTATGAGAGGAGATAGTTGCAATTTTGATTTTACATGTACAGTTCGGATTTCGCAGGATGGAAACCTCACTGGATACCTATTGAGGGAAAGTTTGTACGTACATAAATTAAACCACATCGTTTATGTATAGGGGGTACAGTATTGAACTAGTAGGGTCAGACTGTTCCATTTGTCTCTATAAAGCTTTCATGCGAACTCCCAAATCGTACGAACAAGTGCGTAATGTTCGAGCTTATCTGTCGCCTTAATACCTGTTTAATGAAAGGGTTTGATCGTAAATCTACATGGTTAAACTTAATACACCGTCCTATTGGGCTTTACCCGGCCAACGGTTAGTAATTAATGTGCTACCATCATAGAGAAAGTTTTACAACTACGAGTATTGAAACTACATAAGTATGGAAGTTTGAATGGAGGCAGGAGAGGTGTTCGCGTTCTCCTTTAATTTGAGTTAAAATAAGTTAAAGCGATTACTTGCAGGTCCGTAATTATTGAAATAAGTGGCGTTGGACTCATACTCATTGCTGTTATTACTTTGTATGAAAACGGATTTTTGCTGTGAGATTGATATTAAATGATTTGAGGAAATTCTTTTGACTAATATCTTTTTAGGTCTATCTAACTATATCATCACGACAGATCCCTTGCGGGGTAGACAGAGAGCGCAGAGTATCTTAGTATCTTTTTAAATAATCATATTTATTACAGTAGTTTTCTACGTTTTGCAAGGAGTCTGAAAACTTATCGATAAGTGGTATGCACACTTTACTAGAATAGATGGGTGATCTAAATCAAAGCTTCCAATATTAATTACAAGAGGGAGCATATTTTTTTGTAGTTATGCTCTTTCCTTATACCTTTCTAGGAAATACAATTACCATTAAATCCCATGGAATTGTTAAAATTCTGTACCCTCTGCCTACCACGCGAGAGATTTAACATGATAATATAGGTAGATAGAGATTTAATCCTATCAAATCCCACACTCCAATCACGGTTAAAAACTAAGATTACCTCCGCTTAACCGTGTTCATGGGGAGCTATGAATTAATAAAGGACTTAACCCTCGACTCTCGCGGGAAGTAGCCGCCGTAATAATAAGCTTCAAAACAAACTACTAAGTAATTACAACAAGAACAAGCACTATTACTCAGTCAAACAGCTCAGGGCGGTGTCAACTAGGCTTATATTAGCTATGTCTTAACGCGGGGCGTTACGATACCTTTGTGAAATTATTGTGAAATGGTATTCGGTGTGACACTGAAGTGGATACCAAAAAAATAAACACCGTGACGCCTACATTCCCCAAGCGAAGGCGGCCGGGATGCGTTGTATTCACCGACCATTTGCCGACGATGTTAGGCCCCGCGTAATAGGGGGCAACCCTATTGACATATACTGGGCACAATACCAGACTCCGGGCTGATAATGAGAATATTTCGATAGAAAAACTGCATTTGTCCTACTTAGGATCAATTAACTACTATGATTAATAAAAAAAAGATGCTGCATACTAGGAATTATTCCTGTATCGTGGATGTGTTTACATCGAAACAAATATTTGTGGGTCACACAAAGATTTGTCCACCCAGTAGGCGAAACCATTTAAGCTCTTAACCTGCGGCTCGTCGTCAGTCAAATTTCACGAAGATATCGTCACGCGCCACGTTACGTGTTTAATTAGTATAAAGAATAAGCGCCTTCTTGTTTTATAACCGCCGCGGTCAATTACAACGCAAATACGAGCTGTTTTGTTAAGTTGGCCATTCGTGTTGCGTGTTTTGCTTATGATCTTTGGAAGTTTTTATTTTAGGCTTATTGATTTGAAGTCGTGTTCTACTAACGTTGATTAGAATCGTTGAGTTGATTTAAAGAAAGAAAACTCATGTTATAATGCCCAAGCGTAGGTGGCAGAGGTATGCTGGGTACAACCACATTTGGTGTCTATAACATCTCTATATAACTCATCTATCAATGCACGTTATTGCATATAGCGTATAACTCAATAATGCAAGATTTCAGATATTCCAATATTCCAAATTCAATACGCAAAAAAACTTCCAGTTTCAAAGAGCCAATTACCATTTTCATGAAATCTTTAAGGTTTGGTCCAAATATCCGACGGAGCGCGACGGGAGCGCGACGAACGCGCTCGGCTACGTTCGGTCGTGACGTTTGCCGTCGCGCTGAGCGGGGCTACGCTGTGTGGCGTCTCCGGTACATTTCAGTACATTACAACTCCCCAAGCCGCACCACCGTCGCGCTCCCATCGCGCAGCGTCGGCTACGTGGCGAAACCTTTAATATCCAATTTAGCTACCAAACCTAGCGATTGAGAAATTATGATAAGTAAGTGCAATTGAAGCCTCTGTATTGCTAATTGATCAGTAGTTCAGTTGAAGTCGGTTTTAATTATGGTGAGACTTTGTTTAATTTAGCGTAATGAGGAAAGATTGAAGCAATATTAGTTGATTTAAGAAATCAAAAAAGAGATACAATTTTTTTTAGTATGAATTTAGTTGTCAATTTGGAACGAAGTACTTAAAGATCTGCATGGAGTACTTTATATACGCAAGGTTCTAGAAACGAACTATCAAATTAAACCAGTAACTCATAACAAGGGTAGAGCATTGTAGAGCATCAAAACAGATGGCACTTAACCTTGTTACGTCGCCATTTTTAGACACAGCCTAGATTTTCGACAGGTTTGAAGATATTGGCCATCAAATTGTTCTTGTAATTGAATAATGGTTCCAATTAATCTACAAAAGATAGGTTAAGAGGGAATTATTAAAATTCATTTAAATGAAACTGTCTAAGAATATGGCTACCTACATTTAAAAAAAAATAACAAACTATTATTATACAAATTTTAAGCTCCGTAAAAGCGCGAAGTATTAGTAAAAATCCCAATTAAAATAAACTGCCTAGTAAATATTAAATAGATTTTTTATCCCATAATCGTCGACATTTTCTATACCATTCTTTGATGTACATAGCTATGAAATACAAATATATTAATATGTAAGATCTCTACTCTCTACCTACTGGGATCTGGCGTGATAGTATTGATAGAAATCTCTAATAATAGTCGCAAGAATTAATTGAACGTATCAAATATATTCACATCTTTTTGATCTCGTCGATACGTAAACACCGTGCAGTGTAAAGATTGTTACGTTTTTCCATAACTTTCTTAATCGATGACCGTTAACATCAAAAAGAAGTATAGCACTTCCCAGTTTATAATAAAGCTGAAAACTGAGTCTTACTATCGTACATTTTTATAATAGAAACTTTGTAGTGTAACCCTTGTCTTGCATTCATGAGATCCAGGTATCAAATTCTGGTACGCACCTTTGGATTTTTTAAGAACTATGTGTCATCGTCACTTAATAAGAAAAGTTACAACCACATATAGGTCACAATTTGTACAAAAGGGAGGAAGCCAATGCCCGGCAGTAGGTTGTAGAAAGCTGGTGATGATGATGAAGAAACGTAAAAAATATCCTCAGGAAATCATTATACCGAGAGAACCCAAAAACAAACTTCGAATGATAGATTCAAGTTCGTTTCTTCTCAAATCCTAAGCTCTTCGGATAAAATAAAAATGAGACGCTTATCTGGAAACTAAATATTATAAACTGTTTTTAGGACTTAGCTTGCCATCATTCCTATCACTGTTACTCCGTTTAGTCAGGATCCGTAATGGTCTCTATAGATGACACCAATGTCTGAACCTCGGAGAGCGCTTTAATTATCATGAAACCCGCAACAAATTGAATAAGAAAGAACAGAAAATAGTTCACTGTTTTGTATATGATGTGTAACCGGATTGCTAAGCTAATGATAACTGTACGGAATCGTGACAACGCTCTATTGATATAGAATTAAAAAGCAGATTTAACATCAATCAACATTAATTAAAACGGTTACGTGCCGAGAAATACGTATTCCTCATGATAACAAGTAAGAAAAATTTTCCTTTTTAAAAATTATATAATAAACCTTCTTTACTAAGTCGGTTAAAGTTTTATTGAGATTTTCATATTCAAAATACACACACAATTACGTTCGGTATATAGGGAATAGGCTTACTCCATATTACATTAGGACAGAAAATCGTCGGACCTAGAATGAGGAGTTACACTGTACAGATCTGCCACCCCTGCTTGAAAAATACATATATGTAAGCGTATTTTTGAATAATCTTCATTAACAATTACATCGTTCTAGAAACTATGGATATTTGGTATGTTTTACTGATAGTAACACTACGCTCCGCCCACTCTTTGACCGTTCTGTTGTAGGCGGACATCTTGAATGTTTCAAAATTTCTGTCAAACTTGACTTAAGTTTCTGTATCAATGTCAAAGCAACTTTTTCATAAGTCTTAATATTGTAGTGACTTTGAAAGCTTCGGTAGGAAGTTTAATATTATTTATCAGTTAATTGTAAACTCGTGTAAGTGTACGCTGTAGTACCAGTAACATTAAAACTTTAAACCATTACAGCGTTTTACAGCCTTCAAATAACTTTTTAATTTTGTTTATTCAACTACCATGGGGTACCGTTAAAATATGGCAGAGTACTACTATCAAGAAGCGTTTTCTTCTTATATTTTATTACAATTATAATTAATAGTAAAAAAAACACCGTCAGGCCTAGATTTCTCAAGCGGGGGTGGCAGAGGTGTATTGATTACACCCACTTTTCACTGAAGATGTTAGGTCCCATGTAATAGGAGGCGAACCTATTGCCAAATACCGGGCACAATTCCAGACTCTGGGAGTCATGGAGTCTGGGAGTCTGGGAGTCTGGGATTCATACTGGGAGTTTTTCGTTAGAAAAACTACATTTGTCTGACCTAGGATTAGAATCGAGGACCTCGTGACCACAAAGCGATGCGCTTTGCCACTAGACCAACGAGTTTTATACAATAATATCCGTATAAAACACTCCATTTAACAACCTGGCAGCCTAAAAATAGTTTGTTTTTCTCTAGGTTGCCTTCACTAGATTTCAAGTAATAAGTCCCAAGTTCCAATACTCACTTCTGAACTATCGTCACGACCAAAACCAATCAATACTAAAACGTATGATATATCATGTACCAGACAACTGGGTTAGGTGCGTAGACATCCAAGTTTCATCTATCATCATCCCCCCTATTCGATCATTAGCCGTGTTTACTTCTTGCGGAGACAACGTACACCATATTGCTGTTAAGGTACACTAAAGTTCTTGAGATACCGAATATGTGTATTTGTAGATACGTTGTGTTGAACTACGAAATGGCTTTAGTTGACAATGTATTGATCGAATAGGTATCGCTTTGTTTGAGATTTTAACGGTAATATACGAACAGATTGACGTTAGCATGACGCTATCGAGTTGGTATGATATCCTTTACTCGCTACAAATTTACTAAATTAATATGAATATTATAGCACGATTTCTTAATAACGTTGCGGCAGCGTAGTTTCAAACAATGTATCCCCAACTGAATTATAATGTAACTAAATTTAAAAGTGAAACATTTGAACAATTTTATTCATGCAGATGTAATTATTTAATTTGTTAATGTTTTACTATGTAAAATTACATTTTTTAATATGTATAATAACTAGAACTAACTCAAAGAAGAACATTAAGGAGACAAAAATATTATATTTCGATTTTAATGGCTTTTTTCTAGAGTAGGAACATAAATACTCTGTCATTTTAATTTTTGTACCGGTTTATTGATATATTAATAAATAATTTAATCTTTTTATAACCAAAAAAAAATTAGGACTTCGAAATATTTCACTGCAAATTTCTTCGCAAAAAAAGTCATTTACCTCGAATGTTTTATGGCCTATAAAAGATTTCAATTTAATATTTTTACAATAAAATAATACGCACGCTCGTTCTACGGCGAGCGAGTGGCAATCTAAAATGGCGTTGTTTATTTTTAATCGAAGTTACTGGTAAAAATAATATTGAGGATGACGTCAATCGGCAATCGGTCTCCTTCGCTGTCTATACGTAAATATATCTTTATGAAAGCGCATTCAATTGATTTGACGGAATAAGGTCAGATTAAAGAAGTGATTCTATTTGTAATAATCGGCACTATAACATATCCAGAACCCTCCTTATAATAATTATTGTAGTATTATAAGGTAAACTTTTCAGTAAAAATGAGACATAATTAAACAGAGAATGAGACAGAATAACGCTATTTATTATAATACTGGCTCATTTTAAAATCACGTCTACAAACTTTCGTATAGAATCTGTATCTGAGGTCTTGCGTTATTTACAATACACCTAGTATAAACAAAACATCTCCTAACTCTATTTCTTGTCTACTGAAAATTTGTTATGATTTAGATTGAAAATCAAATTATTTATTATTTACTTAATGAGGACCAGTAAATTCGCCTCTTTGGTCTATGATTTGGGTATGATGCGGCTAGCAATCACGATATTGGGGTTTAAGAGAATTCTAAGTCATAATATAAAAACTGACAATTTGGTGCAACAGCTAAGAGCTTAAGCCGCTCCGCCTACTCGATCGTATAGTCGGGTTCGATCCCCGTACGGTATAAATCTTTCAGTGACCCACAAATGTTTGTTTCGGTCTGGGTGTTTGTGTATGTAGATTTTATATTTGTAAACGTAACCACGACACAGGAATAATTCTTAGTGAGGGGTTACGTTTAACAGAAAAGAGTTATTGGGGTTGTTCTTTTAGAAAAATCCGGCCGGTACAATAAGCTCCTTTTATAAATTATCCTCTAACATCATCGGAGAAATATGGACCTACATAGAACACCTCTGCGACATCCACTTGGAGAATGTAGGCGTGACATTGATTTTATTTTCCATGAAAAATATTTTCTTGAAATTGAGTTATAATATTAATATAATATGATTAACTGGAACTGACTCAGAAATATTCGATATTAAAACAAACTTATTTAAAAGGAAAAAGCAGTTTCTTTGAACTTACAATCTATCATTACCTGACACCTGTGTTTGATGGACATTTTCTCAGAAAACTTGATTAAACCTTGACATGTTTGACGTGGAATATTATTTATGCATTTTATTTCTGCGGACTACCTATTATATTTTATAGGTAAATGATAAGATATTCAAAATTTCATATATCTTAAATATGGGAATGTCATCTACACATCGATATGGGCTTTGATCGATTAATAATACAGGTAGTTCGACGGATTTAGTTCAGTGGTTAAAAGCTTAAGCCGCCGCCTACTGGACCGAGTACTCGCGGGTTCGATTCCCGCACGGGGAATCTTTGTGTGACCCACAAATATTTGTTTTAGTCTGGGTTTTTGTATATGTAAATTTTGTGTTTGTAAACGCACCCACGATATAGGAATAATTCCTAGTGTGGAGCTACATTTTATTTAAAAAAAAAATTATTACGTGATTTTTTTTTAAGTTGCTTTACATCAGATATCATTTATATCGTGGGTGCGTTCACAAACATTAATTTCACCGATCGACACAAATTTGTCTGGCTTATAAAATGTCTCGTATGGGACCCGGGATCGAACCCGCCACTAATAATTCTAGTAAAACTAGCAGCGTACCTACGCTCTACCCACTAGAATATGTCATTGTTATGTTTTTTTCAATATTTGCATTTTATTTTTATTTTAGTTTTTATCAAATAATTATATGTGATAGCAGTAACAGCCTAGTGGTTAGACCTTTGGACTGCAAAGTCAGAGGTCTCGGATTAAACCCCCAGCACGCACCTCTGTCTTTTCGAAAGCATGAGCGTATTAAAAAATAAGTATCACTTGCTTTAACAGTAAAGGAAAACATCGTGAGGAAAGTTCGCCAACCCGCACTGGGCCAGGACTATGGCCTATGGTCCAACGGTGGGCCAGTTTCTTAACAGGGCTAATACTATTATTATTAATAATTATATGTGTATTAGGGTGGTAAATGAACTGCCTCATTGGTTTAGTGTTTTATAGTATGGATGGAAATTTCGAGGTTCTAGGTTTCGAAGCCTAGGTAAAACGAAGTGTTATTGAAGTATTTCTATAAAAAAATCTCTGTAGTTGTCCGAAAAATAAAATGCGTCCGGAAGCTATTTCATTATTCCGGAATAATGTCCATAGGCTCGCTTTTTGTTTTATTGGGACATAACACGACGGCAAAATATGGGTATACACAGTACCTCCATCTTTACCATCCTCCCTTGGGGCTTTAGGCATAACGGAAATCATTTCTCTTGTGAAAGAATTCAATTCAATTACAGATGAAATTACTGTAACTTTGCGGTGACCGAAAGCAATTGAGCATAAATTAACCAACAGGTAAATAAAACTACGAAATTGCCATAAAATGACCTGTAAATGTACCTAATTTCTATTTCGTTGAATAATCTAACAGCCATCTGGATTTCTGTTGTAAAATGTAACAATGAAAAATAAGGCCCGCGTATGACAATAGGTTTTTTATGAGACATCACGCAAAACGAAAATTAGCTGTCATAATAATATGAGGATATTAAATTGTAATAACTGAATACTTTTTTTACTTGATTTACTGAAAATGCAGAGGTACTGTAGCGGTAGAATGCTTGATTTTTATTCATGAGGTTAAGTTGAAGCTTGAATCTGCGTTTTCAAAACCTGTATATTTTTCACTTTCTGAAGTAAAAGCATCGTTAGCTAACCTGCGTATGCAACATAACATAAAAAAATCGAAAGATATTTAATGAAATGATGGGTCTGTATAATGACGGCGGATCCGCTCCCTGTTATATTGCGGCCAAAAATACTTCGACGAAATGTAGACGTACTATGTTTTTCCCTGCCTAACCCTCCAAGGAGACTATTTGTGAGAGATATGTATAGTATGTTATATTTTTTGCTTGAATATATAATTAGTAAGTAAGTGACACACATATCTTATATTTTTTTTGATATATTTGTTATTTTATCTTGAAATTTCCGTCAGTATATGCGTTTTCAAAACATTGGGCACGAGAATTATATTCTACAATGGAAAAGATTTCTTTGCATTTGAATTTTTTCCACTGCGCATTTGTGTAATTTTATTTATTGTGTATTTTTTGAAGCCCAGTGTATCATAATTTCTTCAAAATTTCAGATATTTTACTGAAGCATAATAGGAAAGATTTTCATATCTAATTTAGACTTATTTTTCAGCTACAAAAATATTAAAAGAACTACGGTAACTTTAAGGAAAATATCAGTTAACGAGAATTTACCTAGCTATAAGCGCCTACACATTTTTAGGGTTTACACAAGTTCCGCCTCTATGTTTCACGTGAAAACTTACCCAAATTGCTTACAATTACTGCTTCTATCTAATTTAACACTTTACATGTGCCGTAAAGTATGGTATTGCAATTTCATGAAGTAGGCAATTTTATGATGACAGATATAAAGAATGGGGCAAATTATGAAAATATGTTGGGTCGAGCTTAAAGCTCTCCCACAGCGTTATAAGTGACGTAGTTTTAATGAATTTATATTAAATACTTTTGTATTTATGAAACGATTGTCGTTTCGTTATATATTTTAAATACATTTTTATGTGACGATTTAATATAGAGATCTTGTAAATTCAGTAAGTTATACTTTAAAAAACCGGGAATTGGCAGCAAATGTAATGATAGTGTGAATATTTTTTAATTAACAATTTGTGAGTTATATATGAGAATATTTTTATGAGAATATGTTTTTCCGTTATAGGTTAACAAAGATGAATGGAAAAGTGAAAATTTGGCCAGTACTGGAACGGCAGTGGCTTGTAATAATAACAAATAAGCTATGAGACGTTTACACTCAAGATTTTTTCGGACTCATAAGCAAAATAGCACATACGTTTCTTCTAAAAAAATTATGATATTCTACAAATGTAAATTTGTATCTAAACTGTGGTTTTTCGATATAAATTATTTCAGAAATAACAATCAAAGGGTCAGAATTTAATTACTAAACTAATCACCTGTCAACTTCCTGTTTACATCGATACCGACGATTTAACAAGCGTTCCCTTTATTACGTACAGTACTGTCGTGAGCGTGTTCCGAAATGAGTTTCTACCCTCGAGCGAAGTTAATTAATAGGTAATCTCTAGAGTAATATACATTACGGAATTGTAATTCAAATTATATCAATAATATTTAACAAATGATTTACCAAAAATGGTAAACCATTGAAAGTACTCAATATTTTTAGTATGCAATTTAGGGCATAAAACTTATATCAAATATATACCGAAGTACATCTAAATAATCGATGTCGCTTAAATCGCGACGTGAACAACGCAAAAGTGGCAAAATTGTGACGCAGATAACATTTGAGAATCGACAGACGGGCTATGGTTAGTGCTGGCTCCCACCTACCTACAGGTGTCACGAATGCAGCTGCCCATTACCGTCATAGCTGGCCAGTGACAAATCGTCAATTTTAATTATGATTAAATTTATACGGCAAATGTTACGTGTATTAAGGACTTTATTTAGATATCACCGAAAATCACGTGAAATAATTTAGATTCTATAAGTATGTTAAGAATTTACCTATTTTTTGCAGCTAATACAAAATCTGCAAAATGTATTTATGTATTAAAAATTGATGATACATCTGTGCCATGAAACGGAAAAATGCTTTTAAGATTGGACGAAAATATTCTCCGATAAATATGAATCATTGAAAGTTATTTTCGTCTGAAAGTTATCCGTCAGGTAGATCGGAACACTTCGGAAACTGTAAAAACTTTACCGGATACAACTATTGAGTATACATACAGTGACTTCGATTATTTGCAATAACATACGTTGAACAAAAAATGTATTGCAATCGCTTCATAATTATTTACAAATATCATAATTTTTATATTGATATTATAACTACAAGAATTAAAGACAAATAAGTGATGCAAAATGGTACCCAGTTAGTTTTAATTTTGGCGGTCGAGGCACTCAATAAATAAATAGGTCCATGAAATGTCACTTGCTACAAAATCGCCTAACGGCTAATTTGAGTAAAAAGTAGGTAAACTTGAACCGTTCACAGCTAATATCACCGTTACATGCGATTCTACAATTTTATTTCTAGCTATTAGTGTAGCGACTTTTATCTTATCGCAGTATTTAGGCATGAAAACAAAATATCGTGCTTGTTTTTAGTCGGCAAACAAAATAGCGGAGCGAAGATTTGTTTTGCGTGCTCGTGTGAATATAACAGGTCGATTGATCTGTTTGTTGTTTTAGTAAGGGTTAGAGGAGGGAGCGACAGGACGGCGCCGCCCAGCCGATAGGAACCACTTGCGGCTGGGCAATGTGCATCCGACGCGGCGCGCTCTTCAACTTTACCAAACTTTGCGCCCAAAATAAACTTTTTGCACCGCGCGGTAGAACACTGCCATCGGCGCGGCCGGCGAGTCGGTGCACTTAAATCACCAGCTACTAACCCTGAGCGGCGTGCAGGTCAGGTCCGGCTCGTGAATTGGCTGCGGGAGCACTCTCGCGGTCGCGATCGGAAGCACTGAATTTAGCACTTTGGACATGTAAAGTGGGGGCAGACACGGGAGAGTAGGGTCGCGCGGCACGGGCCGGCGTCGGCGCGAGAGGAGCGGCGGCGCGGCGCGGAATGAGCGGACGGTGACGGCAACGGGCGACGAGCGACGACCGGCGGTGCCGCTGGGAGTGTGGCGACGCCGCGCGCCCGCCGGCCGGGGGCAGGTTCGCGCACGCGTCGCCCGCCCAGCGCCCGCCCCCCGCATCGACCGACCCCCACCCACCCCCGCCCACCACCCGCGACCGACTGTTTTTCTCTCGGCACCCGACCGGGGGACGCACCTGATTTTTTCCGTGATATTTTTTCCTCCCTTCTCTTCGCGACGCGATCCGTTCGCTTTCATTACGGTTTCGAGTTTGATTTATCACCGCGGCGGTTCTGAAATATTCTTATGGAACTTGGTGTCGAATGCTCACCTACTAATTAACATCGATTGATCATAATAAATGGACATTGCTGAAAATGCACTCTAACCGATAAATTAATCTTTGAACAAAAATAATATTGTGTATTATTGTACACACTAAGTGTATAGAAGAATTTTGATATAATTTATTGAGAATGTGGAGCTCCACAGTCATATGTCGAATACTTGTAAAAATATATAATTATTCCAATGTGAGTCATTATTATTTTTCTAGTTTTATGTATGGGGAAATAAATAGTATAATAGCATAGTCTACGAAAAGCCTACGGCGTAGCCAATCAAGCCTACATCGTAGCACCTGCCTACGGCGTAGTCATAAGTCAATACAGTTTATCCATGCAGTTGCAGCCTTTGATTAGGAAGCTCACAGATGATCCACACTTGATTTTTCGACGACTGTTCACGACACCACCTGTCATCGGAACCCACCACTTCAGTATTAAAAATGTGCAACCGCGGTATTCGCTCATAGCTATCACCAAAATTAAGCCGCGTTCAGTTTAGTCAGGGTGAGATAGGTAACCAGTTGTGGCATTTCCGTATATGAGAGTCTCCGTGCTTTGGAAGGTATGATAAGCCGTTGGGCGGAGGGACCACCGCACTGGGTCCGCGTGAAGGACTTGGCCTACTTCCCCTCACCCTTATTTGTGAGAGAAGGCGTTTGCTCAGTAGTGCAAGAACACCGTCACGTCTATATTCAGGTGGCAGAGGTGTACTGAGTACACTCACTTTTTGCCGACGATGTTAGGTAATAGGGGGCGAGCTCCGCGAACTCCGGACTCATATTGGGAATTTCTCGAAATTGAAAAACTACATTAGTCTGACCTAATATTTGAACCCAGGACCTCGTGATCACAAAGCGATGCGCTCTGACACTAGACCAACGAGGCAGTCAAATAAGATAATGTATTATTTGAAAATACGTTCTCTCTTAACTCTGTTTACTATGACACAAATCAAAAGGCGACGATGGTCGTAATAAAGTGTCGCTCTGCCGCGACCTCCCTTAGTATTCGCCGTCCACTCCTGTCCTGCATTCCCTCAAACTTAACATATTTGGCCGCGATTCAAATTCAATGTTTTCATATGTATGTCATAAATTTCGGTGAAGGAGATAACAGAAATTACCTCTTCCGAAACAAAGAGTTATTTGTAAATGGTTGACGTCTTGGTATTTTTATACAAAGTACGAGGCACCCTTGTTTCATTTTGAAATTGTTTTGGCGAAATGCGATTTTGTTTTATAATAGTTTAGAATGTTACTGTGATCTACTAAGATTGTGGTTGAGTATCTATCATATGCGATGCAATAAAACTTGTAAGACACTGACGAATGTAATATGGTGGAACTGGAAAACTATAAAACTTCGTCTCCGAAACATTGTATTATTTCACAATAACTTAAAGCAATTTTTGGTACAAATCCGTCACGTACAATGTGTCATATTTGTTAGAACTTCTAATTTCAGTTTCATAGGTATAAAAAGTTATTTACACAAGAGACTCACTTTAAGTCTTGTTCAACTATTTCAACCTAGCTTTAGTTTACAATGCTGTTACTTCTCAAAAATTATAATTTAATTGCTATGGTATAAATACTATGGTATGGTATGGTATAAAAACTAGTTCATAACAAAGATCAAATTATTACTTGGAGCTCTACCCTTTTGATTGAGATGTTAATATTTTTTGCAATAAATATTTTTTTTTGCCAAAAAATAATGCTAAATTATAACATAAGCGAATTCAGAATCCGTTCGACTTTAAAAAAGTCGGTCAAAAACTCTGGATATGAAACCGTTTATTAAAAAAATGAGTAAGCAGTTTACCAAGTTATGGAAATATAAAAAAAAATCTTAGAAAAAAAAACAAAGTATCGGTGTAAAGATGAGAAAGGGCATGCTCCGTTGTTTCGGGCATATAGAAAGAATGCCAGAGGAAAGAACGACAAAACAGATATACAATGTGAAAGTGGAAGGATGCAGGTACCGGGGAAGACCTAGACTATCTTACCACGACCAAATAAACCGAGTCTTATCTGATGGAAAAGTCAAGAGTCTCCGTAACCGGCGAGCGTGTATGAGACGAACTATGAGAGTCGAGGAAGCCAGAGAGGTATGTAAGGAAAGAACCTGTTGGAACTCTGTACTCTCTGCCTACCCCGCAAGGGATCTGGCGTGAGGTTATAGATAGATAGATAGAAAAAAAACAAATTAAATAACTCACAAAACATAAGTGTCAGTACAACATAACGCATGTCAAACATTAATCAAAGTCGTTAAAAACGTGTACAGAAAACAGTTTTTAAAGTATACAACATGTTTATGAAAGGTTAGAATTAAAATTAATCGCCGACACAGTCCGGAAGCGCAGATATGAAAAATAATAGGTACAGTCCGCTACGTAAGTCCATTAAAATTAAGAAGACTCTTCGACAAAATCGGTGTGGGACTGCGCCGGTCGATGATGACATGCTCCTCCATTCATCAGTACCAACGAAGCTGCTGTACGCGTCACGGTTACATTACACCACCAAAGCTGCTGCAATTGTGGAGTATGCCCGTATGAAAATCATGTACACTCTGAGGGTCGAGACGATGGACTCGCAAAACAATACGGCGGTTAATTCGTTTGTGGTGCCAGTTCCCACTGTCAATCTGGAGACGTGCATGAGCGAGAAGTTCTGGCTGTGTGGGAGACTGCGAGACGTCCCTGCACAGCGCAACATGTCGCCGAAATTACATGTTACTTAGGTCATAAGTTTAATATATTATATGTATGTTAGTCTGTAAGGTTCATATTATATGGGCCTGTAATTTGTACAATATCTGATGCCTGAAATAAATAAATTATTATTTAATAATAATAATATATTATTAACACTCCCAGTTTTACAAATACTCTTTATTTTTTAAACATTGATGAACATTTTCAAAACCAAATTATTAGCAACATATTCAAATATATTCATGATAACAAATAGATACAACACAAATAGATTTGATCCAAAACAAAAGTTCAAATCACTCGCACGATTTGAAAAGCTGAGAATTTTAAGCTACTTATCTTGCTGACCGTATCTACTTGTACCTGCCTCGTCGAGCAGGATGTGCGGGCCGATTAAAGGCATACCTTAAATCTTACTGCGTACCGTACTCGACGTTTGTGGGCCTTTTTTCGGAAGGGGCGTAGGTACGGAATTTTGCATGGCATAATTCGTTTACTTTTTTTATTTTGATTATTTAAAGCTTTGATTGTCCTTATACCCTGCTATTGAATAATTCTATCTATCTATATCATCACGCCAGATCCCTTACGGGGTAACCAGAGAGTACAGAGTTCCAACAGGCTCTTTCCTTACATACCTCTCTGGCTTCCTCTACTCTCATAGTTCGTCTCATAGACGCTCGCCGGTTACGGAGACTCCTGATTTGTCCTTCAGATAAGACCCGGTCTATAATAATAATATAATAATTGAAGAGTCCTTTAAAGTAAGATATGTATCTTTAATATTCAGCTTGTTTGCGCGGAATTGAACAAAGAAATGGGTATGAAACTAGGCAGCTTGTAATGTAATCCGTGGCTTTGAGCAGGGAAATGGGCATAAATATGTGTAACATAGTCGTATAAAGTTTACATGCTCGCACTGATCATTTTTATGTTCTTTATCATTTATACTGTCGCAAGAGTAGGCAGTGTGAATCACGGACAGTACAATGAGCTATAAGAGTGGACGAAACAAGAGAGGTATGTAGGATAAAGCCTGTTAATATTTTGCGCCTTGAATTTACATTACCCCGCTCCATATTTAGTATTTAAAATAGCTTACAATAGAAAAATGTCGCGGCGATCTTTAAACGAGCGCTATGTTCTGCAGTAATCATCTCTTGGGCGATGGAAGATGATATTTAATTACAGCTTAATTAGTATGTAATACACAAAACGTACACAAAAAGAGCAGTGATAGCCTAGTGGTTAGACCGTTGGACTGCAAAGTCAGAAGTCTCGGGTTCAAACCTAGGCACACGCCTCTGTCTTTTTTTCGAAAGCATGTGCGTATTAAAAATGAATTATCACCTGGTTTAACGGTGAAGGAAACCATCGTGAGGAAACCTGCATGCCTAAGAGTTTCTCGAAGGTGTGTTAAGTTCGCCAACCCGCACTGGGCCAGCGTGGTGGACTATGGCCTAAGCCCTCTCAGTTTGAGAGGAGGCCCGTGCCCTACGGTGGGACAGTTTTTTTTATCTGAGCTTATATTATTACACAAAAAGTTAAAACTTTTAGTTGTGATTTAATCTTGATAAAAACTATCAAAATACAAGAAAGCTTATCTTTACCAAGAAAAGAAATCATTGAGTGATTTCTGTAGCACAAACAGATTGACATATTAATAACGTTAGAAAGTTTATATAGGTACTATTCTTTTCACGATACAAAATCAATAAATGATGATGAATGAGACTTGACCGAACTTGAATGAACTTTACCACAACGTCAATCGATTCGTGCATAACCCTCAGTAAGAAAAATAATTAATTCTGTAACAATATAGCACTATGGACTAGATTAGCTTGCCCTATTTTACGCCTTCATTACCACGAGTCTATACCTAAACACTAACCTCACCTACTTATTGTGAAATCCACAGCGAATAAAAATAGGAACCATGTCAAGTCTTGTAAACATCAGTAAAAGGTCCTATTGTTCGCGGGGCGTGATTAATTATGCTTCGTACACTCACAGACCGGTCTTGCAACCATGGAAACTGGCACACTGTCGCAGCCAGATACTTGAGTGATTAGCTCGCAATCATTAACGATCAGCTGGGAGTAGTCTTATTTACATAACTTCACCATACACGGTGTAATTGTGGTCGGCCTTGAACGCAAGCTTAGGTGATGAATCCAATGCCTACTGTAGACTGGCAATAATAAAGAACACTTGAATTACTCGAATATCACAGCTATGGTAAAAATACGGAACACCGAAGTTATCTACCGACCAACTGACAAACCACGTCACCTCTCAATGTCATTTTGCGCTTGGTAAAGGTATTTTTTGATCCACAAAATTAGTATTGCAATGGAAATGTTACTTATTGAAGTATTCATTTTTCATTCTTTGAGTACCAGTGAACAGCAGGCATTGGATACATCACCTGGGTTTTCGCTCCAGGCGACTAAAATTACTCAGTGTATAAATACCACAGCGCGGCTGAATACAAAGGTCGCGTCAATATAGCCGAATGCGCAACAAATTTGACAACGGCTTAGCCTAGACCACCACTTATAGTTGCAGCGTAGACCACTTCACTCTCTGAATTAAAGTTCAAGCCCCGCAAGAAACAAATCTTCATGTATCCATATCATCACGTCATAAGCTTCGTACACTGAGAGACCGTTAATGATCAGCTGAGTCAGTGTATGTACTAACTTCACTATATAAATGTCACGATGCAGATTAAATGTGAAGGCTACATCAACATTGCTGAATGCGGCACAAATTTGCTCAACGGCTTGGTGTTGGCCACCACTGTTAGTGAGTAAGTCACTCCATCCTTTTGATAAAAGTTCACTTCCCGCACGAAACAAATCTTTATGTATCCATTTAATTACGTCATAAGCTTCGTATACCTACAGACCGATCTTGCAGCTATGGAAACTAGAACACTGTCGGAGCCACATACTTGAGTGATTAGCCCGGAATTATTGATGATCAGCTGAGCGTTTTTTGGAACGAAGTTCCTTAACACGGCTTACGGTAGTAGTTGACAGGTAGAAACCGTAGCATAACGAGAAAACGCTGGCCACCATATTTGTTTACATCACGTGTTAGTTAAATGTGCTCGATGGTTTGAGTATACTCCGTTAAATAAAATAAATAAACTAACAATTTTATTAACTGTGACTTATATTGTCTGATTAGAACTTCGTTCCTGACCGCACATTTTAGTTTTTTTTTGTTTGAACGTGATTATCACTGGATCCAACGGTATATTTTTGTGCATTTGATAGCCCACTTTTTGAGGAAGATTATAGGCTATTTAATATTACGCTACAACTCTTAGGAGCCGAGCAAAAATAATGGTTTCAAAGAACGCTAAGCGAAAAAGAAGTAATAACACAGGCGGGTGATGTTATGCGACCTTATTAGCTTCGTGGTAAACGGCAGGTGAAACCGCCGGACACAGCTTGTATTTACATAACTTTACTATATGAATGCCAAGACGCGGATGAATGCGGTCACGTTATCATTGTCGAATGCGGAAAAAAATTGATAACGGCTTAGGCTAGCCATCACTCATAGTCGGAGCGTCGGGCTGCTAGTGCCTGTTGCTAAGTGGACTTTTTAACCTTCGTTAACATTAATAGAAAATGAGAATGTATGGGAATGACATTTCATAAGGAAAAGTTACGCGGACAGAACAATGCACTATCGAAAGCCACATGAGAGTGTGAACAAAACGCTTGCCACTTGTTTGGATTGTCTGATCCCTTATATAACTCTGTACTCTCTGCCTGCTAGGGAAAATGGAGTTCTAATGGTACGGCCAAACCAATGCGTACAGCCGCGTCTACGATGGCGTGCAAGGTGGCGATTAGCTCCTGCAGTATTATTTGTATGGAAATGATCACGCCAACGCGTCCTGCGTCCTGCACGCGCAATCATAGGGAGATACTGATCGCTACCATGATCGCCGCCGGGGAGGCCACCGTGGCCGCGGCTGAACGCGTTGGTTTGGTCGTACCTTCCAGGTTCTTTATTTGGCATCTGTCGCATCCTCCAAATCATAATGTGACCCACAAACGTATTTGTGGTTTGGGAGTTTGTTGTATATGAATTACATGTGTATAAACAGATCTATGACACAGAAATTCAATTTTGAGTGTGGAGAAATAATTCATTGAAAGAAAAAAAAGGCTGTTTTGAGAACTTCTTTCTTTACCTGGTTGACATTCCAGTTATTACTGAAAATGAATTCTTATATTCCATAGTCGTAGGTACCATTTCAAACAATAGCCGACTTTTGGTACATTTTTTTAACATGCCATAATTACAAAACTCGTAAAAATAGCAGACTTGCGGCACTTTTCTGATGATAGAGCCGGATGGTGGGCATAGGAAGTGGTTTTAAAAAGATTTTATTTACTTTATTTTATCTTTATTTATTACTATATACTAAATTATTTTACTTATTGTGAGGTTTATAATTTATGTACAAGTTGTTTGGCATCCAATAATTTTTAATATTTCTTTGTCCTTATCTTAACACGCTAGACGGATCAGATTCGCACAGCTCTTGATAACACGGTTCACGATGCTCTTCATTCGGCTGCAAAATCTGCAGAAAACTGCTCTCTAAGATATGACCACGACCCTCAGTAATCAGGAAACCGACGCAAGGAGGAGGAGGAGGATCTTAGAGAACCTAACTTGAACCAGTTGCGAACTTAATATATTCCCCTGATACTGTCACTGTTGAGCATTGTCAAACTTTATATCGCTAGTGTTAAGATATATTTACTAGTTTTCAACTTAATAAATATTTATAATATTCTCTGAAATCGCCTTTTATAATACCAGCTGTAATTTTTTTTTAAATTTTATTTGTAGCCTAGTGTTGCAAATAATAAATTGATTGGTTTGAATCATGTTGATTGCATATTGTCTTTGCAAACGAATACGTAAATGGCGTGGGTGAAAAAAAATACCACTTCTTACATTTAACCTAACAATTGATCGCCCTTTTGATGGAGTTCGCCCTGTTTTTTTACATTTTTCAATACCACTATCTATTGTCTCTATATTTTTTTTATTATCAAAAAACGTAATCCCTCACTAGGATTTATTCCTGTGTCGTGGGTGCGTTTACAAACATGAAATTTTACATACACAAATACCCAGACCGAAACAAATAATTGTAGATCACACAAAGATTTGTCCCGAGTGGGAGTCGCGACATTTAGACACAGTGGGCGGAGCGGCTTAAGCTCTTAACCACTGCGCGAACTCGAATCGAAATATAAAGTATAGAATTGAATGATCATTAAATTAATTTTTAACTTGAAAGAATCTGTTAGAACTTTGTACTCTTTGCCTACCCCGCAAGGAAACTGGCGTGATGATATCTTGCTACCTAATCCTACCTTGATTAGGAACTAACATCGCTTAAAACTAATACTTGCAGTAATCGTGTAGAATTTAATGAAATTAATAATTAATCTGCAGTTGTCAAGAAGTTTTTCCTGGCAAGTAATTTTTCATCATGAAAATGCCTTCTTTCAGATGCTCATATTCTTAAACACCTATTTTTACGTCTACATTCTTATTAAAAAATACACTTTCCTATCTAGATCCTTCTATTCCGTATATACAAAATGGTTCTAAATAACAAGTCTAAAGTCAGTAAGAGCATTCGTTAACAGTTAAATCAAACGTCTGGTTCAGAAGTGATACTAAGTTGTGCAGGGAGCGAGCGGGATCGGGCGGGACTTCGCCAGCCGTCGGCCGCACCAGTTGCAATTCAGTTTGAACATAAAGATGCACCGTACAGTCATCGTCAGTTCCAACTCTGAACACTAGTTCTGATAGAACTATATTAGATAGAATAGAATGATAGAATTATATTAGTTTAAATATTTATTAGAATTTTTGATTATGAATGGTTGGAAAGCAGGAATTAGTTTCTTTTTAATGAGTTTCTCTGAATTATACTAGTTATACTAGAAATGTGATAGCCTAGTGGTTAGACCGTTGGACTGCAAAGTCAGAGGTCTCAGATTTAAGCCCAGGCACGCACCTCTGTCTTTTCGAAAGCATGTGTGTATTAAAAAAATAATTATCACTTCCTTTAACAGATAAGGAAAACATCGTGAGGAAACCTGCATGCCTAAGAGTTTATCGAAGGTGTGTTAAGTTCGCCAACCCGCACTGGGCCAGCGTGGTGGACTATGGCCTAAGCCCTCTCAGTATGAGAGGAGCCCCGTGTCCAACGGCGGGATAGTTTCTTAACAGGGTTAATATTATTATATTATTTACTAGGAAATATTATGTCGTGGATGCGTTTACAAATATGAAATTCATACATATATAAACACCCAGACCAAACAAACATTTGTGCGTCACACAAAGGTCTCGTGCGAGGATCGAAACCGCTCTGCTCTATCCTGTAGGTGGAGCGGCCTAGGCCCTTGTCCACCGGACTGCTTTTGATTACCCGCATAGATTCTTAGCGGCCTTTTTTGAAGTAATATATAATAATAATAATATCAGCCTGTACAGCCCACTGCTGGACAAAGGCCTTCTCTCACAAATCGAGGTGAGAGAGATTAGGTCATACTCCACCACGCGGACCTAGTGCGGATTGGTGGAGGCAGATTTGTGGCTGTTGGGACTTATCAAGCCGCCTTTAAGGCTTCCAACTCGGCTTAACGACTACTACATTAAGTGGTAACCGGGACCAACGGCTTAACGTACCTTCCGAAGCATGGAGACGCTCGGAAATGAAAATGCCACAAACGGTCACTCATCTCAGGCCGACCGAGTCGAACGTGCTTAACCTTGGTGATCGGTAAGAACACCGCGGTCGCACAGCGCTACGAGCGCCAGAAAGTTGAAGTAATCAACGAATCAAAATAAATTGGAATGCTAGGTAAGAAAGGACATTGTTCTGCGCCCGTACATGATTTGCCCTAGAACCAACAGTAATGTATGATTTCAAATCACCCATAAATTTTCTAAAGGCATTTATTATTAAACGCACGAGCGGGGGAATTGCAATATTGCACAAAAAGTATTGCATTTTGAGGTTATAATTCAGTAGCCATTAATACATGAGGTTATACTGTGTGTGTTGACATTCAATAGAGATGTCGGCGACTTCGAAATAAGTACTTACAATATTCGTTTTAGATTGAAAATTGTCCATTAGATACGGATATTTGCCATTATTTTAATAAAATAGATAAATAATGATGGCATGGGTCAAATGTTTGTTGGTTCTGGGGCAATTTTCGACAATGTCCTTAGGGCTGTTTTATCGAAAAACAAATCAGTAGTAACCTAGAGTCTAAAATTTAGCATTGTATATGGCAATAAGCCGAACGCAATCAGAGATAAGTGGACGTATATAGTTGACATTTGTCGTCCCCGCTTAAGGAATGTAAGACTGATAGTCTACGTAAGAAACAACCACTCACGAATGCTTGCTCCGGTTTGTGTATGTGATTTTTTTTAAATGCGGCCACAACCAAGGAGTTCTTTTCGCTTTTTATAAAAATTTAGCCCCACAGTAGGAATTATTCTCGTGCTATGGGTGCATTTACAAAAAATGAAATTCATATACGCAAACACCCATACTTAAACAAATGCTCATAGGTCACACAAAGATTTGTTCCGTGCGGATATCGTACCCGCGACTGCTCTATCTGGTGGGTGGCTTAAACTCTTAACTACTGGACCAAGCCGTCCGTTTAATAACGACTAAGGTAATACCAACTCCATGCAAAAGCTCATATCCAGAAATATTCTCTGTACTGATTTGTGTTGGTGGAATATGATGTGCCCGAAAAATAGCAACAAGCTCGTCCCCTTTCACATTGTTCACATTGGGATCACTGCGAAATGTAGGTCACTAAGTATACCTATGCCTGCTCTTTTGATTAGTCTATACAAATATACTAATTGTTTTATTTTCAAACACAAAATCCATGCAAAAGTCCACATCCAGAAATCTTTTCAGTACTGGTTAGTAGTCCCCGGTGAAAACTATCGGAGCGAGGCATCGGTGCCCAATACAGGTTCATTCTTGCCGGTCCCTACAGGCTGGCGGGCGGCGACGTCACTCGTACCGATTGTGATCCAATTAGGGACAGCAGCGCATCCGCTTACGTATTTAACTGGACGGCAAAGTGATCGTTTTGCCTTTAGACAAAGGTCAGAGGTGGTAAGGTTGAGAATTTCAGAAATTTCATGTTCTTGGGGCTTTTAATTTTCTTTTAGTTAAATTCGATTTAAAAATTATCACTTCGAAAAATCGTAAAGAGACCTCCATGTCTGAGAGATCGTAAAAAATTTGAAAAACATATTATAAAAAGACGTGCCCGAAGAAATGTGTCAGCCTCGCCCCCTGTTAACAATAACACCTCGGTGAAGTATATAGTACACCAACTATGTACGCTTCTGCCTACGCGTTTGGGGAAAACAGGTCTGGTCTTTCTTGCCTCCTACACTCCAGTAGTTCGTATCGTGCATTATTTCGTAAAAACTTGTAACCTATACGGACGGACTGTTTATCCATGAGACAAGGTGACTTTAAAATTTTAATAAATAGTATCTATCTTCATCAAACAAAAGAGACAAAGGCCCATCGTCCCATAATTCTTCCAAATTATGACATTAAATATCAATAACAGAACTGAAAATGAAAACAAATATAACGCAGCGACAATAATTAAGTGCAGACACAAATCTCAAGTCACTCAAATCCTCGGCCCCGAGTCCCAAAATAACAACAATTAAACAAAGGCGAACAAAGTTAAATCGGCGTGATTACGCGACGATTGCGACCGATACGACGAAACAGATAAAGCTCTCATCAAATACTATCAGCGGTCGCCTGGACACGGCTTAAAGCACTAGGCCTCTGGATCCCGCCATTTCCTCCGAGCGAATTTCATTACCACTAGCTTGTCCGGTAATCCCGAGCGGGCAAGTGCCTTAATCTACCCGCTCACGGTTCGATTCCGACTCTTAAACGCGCCACTTGCTTCATTTTTACGTATAATCCATTTTTAATTGCCTTTTCACTCTACCATTATTCAATTTTCAAAGAGAATTAATTACTTAGATAAGTTTTGAAGGCCGTCAATGTGACAATAGATTGTATCGGTGTTAATTTAGTAAAGAAAGCCGGGCTTAGGACAATTTTGTCACTGATTGACGTTTCCTGGATTAAGATTTTATATAAGCAAAACGTTCCGACATTGTTTGAGGTCGAGATGTAGATCTGTTTGATGTCTAAATGTAATTGATAGATGAAACGCGCGAAAGCTTAATATTTCGGTCAGTAAAAAACACTAAAGCTCTTGTTCGACGCTAGGCATTTTAATTTTTCTGGAGGGAATGATTATCAGTTTAATCCTCTGAAATACTTTTGTAATTTATCTTAAGAGTATTAATACCTAATAAAGTATTTTATAAAAGTACAAAAACAATCGTTTATAATACAGACGCTACAGTGCAGAATGACGCGCGATCGAAACACGGCATCTCTCGATGTCTCTCCGCAACGGGCGCGGATTAATCGAAGACTGCAGTTACGATTAGTCGATGATTAATACTCGCACTGCTACGCCATCTGCTGAATTAATTGCTTCATTTCCTCTCGACAGCACCAAATGGAATTTTGTATTTCGATTCGTAAAACGTTGAACGTTTTTGTCCGGCCCGGTACACTTGTTCAGGTGTGTTATGCAGGCTGTGATTTATTATTACCTCACGCCCTAACTGCCGATTTTTGACACGACCCTTTCTCTCTCCATGAAATATTCATAGTGATCTGGATTTTGAAATTTTACTATAAGAATGTGAACAACGCAAACAGCAAAAAACCGTTGTATACATACGGGCAGAATATTTAGGTGTCTCAAGAACGAATCATAAGACCTTTGTGCGATTCGAAACTTTCGACAAAAGGGTGCCCGCATGATTTGTGAATGCGTGTAATTTTTCAAACGTCATATTTTTTTGCAAAACTGTATCTCGACCTACCCGGTAAACTTCCCTATTGTACAGAAACGACTTTTAGGTATGTTTTCACATTTTCCCCGGCGCTTTGTTATGGAAAGTTCGATAGTGTAGGACGCGCGAGCACCGGTGGCATCCGTTTTCGCTTAATAAACTTCAATGTTCAATAAGGATTCAAGTTAGACTGTTGGAAGTTCTGTCCGTAGTGTGACTATGTTACTTGATGTCAAATGAGACCAAAAATTTGGTGTGGGCAAGTTATGAAAGTGGAAAAATTGGAATTTTGCGAAGTGAAGTTGATGACGAAACGGGAAATGTTTAGGGTATAGACAGGTGAAAGTGTCTGTAGGCTTTTCGTTAGTCGATCTTCTGTCGAATCGACTGGTCCGTGTCGGACGCGAAGGCTGTCATGTGAGCTGGCGGCTATCTGTTGATGGCTGTCGGCACATCTAGTATAGATTGACGGCTTTTCAGGCCGGGCTAAATAGAATTTTACAACGCTGTATTGTTGCAGTCTTCAATATTGCAGTGTGGTGAGAAATTGACTGCCAAATTCAAGTCTATATGAGTGTTTAGACTCAAGTGTTAAAATGTGTAACTTACTGAATTGGTATATCATATCATCAGAGCCCTTATAACTTTTATTCTTACATACATAAGTAGGTACCTACAATCATACCAAAATAAGATACACGCAAACCTTATTCAGATTGTTTCCCAATGCGTTTTATTTCAAACAAATGAAGCAGTTTCCGCAGAAGCTCGTCAATTCCCAGACAAAGACGTTCTTCGTTTGACATCATTAATATCCAAGGAACACTAACGGCCCCGAGTGAAAGGAGTGCTTTCACGGTGGCGGCGATGCACTCATATTTCCGGATTTCATTCCGTCCCGAGCGCACTATATTACACATAGCAAATCCAAATGTCATCATAACGTAACTTGCCGCTGTTCGCTGTAGATTGTATTAAACAAAGAAGAATTAAATAGCAGACAGTGCGGTATACCCAGCCGCGACCAACGTGGCTATGAACCATTTTGTTCCACCTTCTCTACCGAATAGCCACCCAGTACTTACGTCACGCGTTCCAATTTTTTTCTTCTGAAATAAACCAACGTGAGTGCGAGTAATTTTGTTTGTGTTTTTAAATTGTTGCGTGTTTTGGGGCGCGGTTTTTACTCTGGTTGTTGCAGTGCCATCTACTGTCATAGTTGTGCAGTTCATATTCGTTGGCATTATCTTAACTGAGTTTTTTTTTCGCGTTTGGTTTACAACAATGTTGGTATTTTTTTCGGAGTGTACTTTTATTCTATGTGGTCTAGTGACTGCCTCGTGGGGCTATTTGCAAAGCGCATCGCTTTGTGATCTCGAGATCCAAGGTTCAAATCCTAGGTAGAACAAATGTAGTTTTTCTAACGAAAAAATCCCAGTATTAGTCCGGAGCCTGGAATTGTGCCCGGTATTTGGCAATAGGGTCGTCCCCTATTGAATAGGACCTAACATCGTCGGCGAAAAGTGGGTATGCTCAATACACCTCTACCACCCCCTGCCTTGGGGATTATAGAGGAGACGGTGTGTTTATGTGTGTGTTGTACTTTTACTTGTAAAGTACTCATATTGGTGAAGGGTGATTATATTCTATTCTATTCTATATCATCACGCTAAATCCCTTGCGGGGTAGGCAGAGAGTACAGAGTTCCAACAGGTTCTTTCCTTACATACCTCTCTGGCTTCCTCCACTCTCATAGTGATTATATTGAACATACTATACGTACATATTTAATACAGCTACATTTCATTTCCGTTATTAAGTATCTTATAATAAACTATTATTAGCTATTGTCTATCAAGCAAATTGTATATTAATTTTAGTCCGGTGGTAGACATGAACATGTAATTTATTTCGTGTAATTTTTGACATAAAAGTGTTTTCGTTTTAATTCGAAAACACTTTTTACTTAGATCGATACAAAGACATAGCTTCACTTTACTACTTCAGTAAATAACCAGAACCGAATCCCGTTATAATAAACGTATTTAACATAATTTCAATAACCTACATCCCCGTAAAGTTGTTTGATGAAATTATCTCCGACAGCCATCCATCATTAGCATAGAAATGAATTTGAAGTACCAAGCCATAAACCGGATACTGGCATTACGTACTCAAAATGTAAAATACGCGATTGATTTCATTAATTTGTCATTTTGTTACAAAACAAACTGATTAAGTAAATAAACATTAGGCGTTTTCGATTACAATCCACCGTCAGAATGGCAGCTGCTTAATTAACATAATTCCGATTCGAAAATAAGCAAAGTTAATTTTAGTAAAAACATTTCACGTATTTTGTCCGATCGTTTCGGATAGTCGATCGTTTTTCAAAAAGCGATTTCACCTATATTCATTTACACATAATAATTGTGTTCGGGCGGCGTTGGCGACTCATTATCATATAAATGAGAGAGAAAAAGCAACGGGCGGCCATTAATCAAGAGAATGGAGGAACAACACTGGCTAATACACTTATCAACTTTAATTCAATAACGCTCGGCGCTCGCGCCGGTAGTGGGCAGTCGGGAGCGTCCGTAACGCGAAAAATAAGTGGCGAATGGGACGCACGACCTCACATACTAATCCCAATTAATTGCGCTGCGCTACAATGCTGTGACTTTTAACTGTGTTTCAAATGTAAAACCGATTTACAGGGTACCAAAAGTCAAATTTAAATCGATACATATAAAAGACAAGTCTTGTCCTAGAATGCTAAAATTTTTCACAGAGGTTCCCTTTATAATGTAGACGAGGAACAAGGATTTATCAAAATTCCTACGGGATAGATAATAAACGAGTTTCGTATTTTCGCTTTAATGTTAAATTATTTTTGGTAACTAATAATTATTAAAGAATTTAACTTTAAATGTTTGTAGGTAATTATAGTTACTAAAACTATTTTCAGGATTCATCGGAATTCATACGGGATAGGGGAAAATCACCATGTATTTAAGGTTAAGGCACGGGCACAGTTAAACACGCAATTTAGTTAAAATTAAAGACCCATTTACAAAATAAACGCGAGCGAAGTCGCGGGCAACAGTTAGTTATATAATACACCATACCTACGATGTCGTAAGAAAATGCAACAAAAAATATATACAATGCGAAAGTGGAAGGAGGGTATTAGGGATGACCTAGTCTAGGTTTTCCCCAATACCTATATCCTTCTTACCATGACCAAATAAACCGTGTCTTATCAGAATAGCAAATCAAGAGTTTTGGTAACCGGCAAGAGTGTATGAGACGATCTAGAAGATTTGAGGAAGCCAAAGAGGTCTGTAAGAAAAGAACCTATTGGAATATTGTACTTTCTGCCTGTCGCGCAAGGAATTTGGCATCATGATATAGATAGATGTATCCGGTGAATTAGTAGGAAACTTAAAGTATTTCAAACATCCTCATTTCACCTTAAGTTCCTTGTTCGATGTAATCTTTAAATCAAGTGACCGTCATTCAAAAATATCGCTTTAATTCAATATCATTTAAAAAACTGCCAAGCTATCTTTAATTCAATTTCGAATTAATTTTTTACAATATTTCGGTGCGCTACTAAGCAGTTTAAATTGTTTTAAAGTATGAAGTCGCCTACAACTGTGAAATTATTACAAGGTCATAAATACAAAGTCGTGTCTACGAGCGCAGCGTCGTAGCAGCTACGCCGACCCACGGTCGTAGCAAGCGTAGCAAGAGCTGAAAATTCGGTGCATCTAAACAGACTCCTTAAACTATTATCATAACTCTGTTCTCACCCGTCAGAGACCTGGTCTTTGTACTATTTGCAGCAATTTTGTGCATCCTTCCCCAGTAAATTGCAATTAATTTCAGCTACGAAATGGGCGATTCTCCAAAACTTGCCGTTTCGATCCAAAGACTTTTAACTTTAATATATTTGAAATATAGTTACTGCGAAGACATTACAACAACTCTCGAAGATAATTTTGTAAAATACGAATTAAATTTAAAAGTATATCATTAAATGCGAAACTATCGTGAAATCTTCAACCGTTATTCTAAGGCGTAGTTACGTACTGCACATTAAATCTTGTTACAGCGACGATGTAATTAGACGAAATTTTATTATGATAAGTACGTTTCAAAATTCCGAAATCAGCTTTGCCCTAGTTACGAGCTGAAGAGGAGCAAACGCTAAGGTTTTGCGGGGCAATTTCATGCCTTCATGAACTCATGCACCAATGGCCTATTCGCCAGAGAAATTTCACTAACGCAAACTTATGATTAATTGAGCCAATTATATCAAGACTGTGACATAAAGAGAATATGATATCTTAAAAAAATACCACATAATATACACGTTTGTTAATCTATGTCTAAATTTGTTAGTAAAGTTATACGTTATATATTTACATCTTTGATGAACGGGCACACAAACATAATACTATATGCTATATTCGAATTGATTTTAAAGGTAAAATATGATTATTTAAAGAGAAAACTCGTTAGTAGAAATTAATATATTTAAAAACACTTTGGATGTTTATTACCTACACAGTTTAATTCTGAAGTACTCGTAATAGATCCTTTAGTAACTTTCAAACATGTGGTTAATGCCATATTACTGCTAGTTCAAGACTTAAAATATTTAACGAGCGACCCACCGCTCTTACGGAGATATTATTAAAGCTAGCAGAAATCTTTTAAGTGTTCTGCTATTTTAGTTTATCAGCTAACATTATGTAGTAACGGGGTTTTAATTAAAACCGAGTGGTATTCATTGCATAATGTCAAAGTCAAGTGTTGCGCATAAACGCAGTCGCTACGTGAAAGTCTAAGCTTAGATTTTTCTCAGAACAATGCTACACAGCACTCCATTCTGGATATTCCTTACAACAGTTCTGACTTTCATAGCGCAGACAAAGGGACTTCCTACGTCCCAACAAAAACTCATCCACGCCAGATGATGTGTCTATGGCGAGAAATTGCAAAAAAATGAGAGAAAAGTAACTTTTACGTCTTGTATGTACGTATGCGTGGAATTTTAAAACGAGACGTATTTTTCCCTGCTGAAGAAAACTGTAACGGATGTGAGAGGGTAGACAAAAGGGCTTTTTATACTTTGTTAGGTATCTAAGTAAAAGCGAATGTAGATGAACGTCGCCCGCGCCCCTCGCCCCGCTGCTTAACTACTCGTACAAACACAAAAGTCCTTACATAAATCTTGTCGCAGAGCCAACTCGCGCGGCGCCGGCTCACCTCTGGAGGTAACTACGCACTCTCACCCTCCGGTGGATTCGATAAAACAACAAATTAGAATTTCGTTTGGTGCGAACCTACAATGATAAAAATTCGTTTTCGCTGCGCTTAAGCTCTTAACAAGGTTTATTGAGTTACAACTGAGTGGCTTCTTTATTTCTTAGACACGTTCCCATAATGCTGGCCGCTGATTTATGATAATATTCGGATGTCTATCAAATGAGAAAAAATAGAGACTGAAATAATGAGATTAAACATTCATGTATGAGTATAATGTACTGTAAAATCTGGCAATGTCAAGGCTGATAAGTAACTAAATTACTGCAAGTTTGATCTAAATATACTCACGAAATCTTATTCCTACTGCTATTACGTATATAAATTAGCTTACACTCTCCCACTGCGACGAAAAACCTTCTCTAATGTTCTAGGAGAGAGAGGGAATAGGTCATACTCTATCACATAGGTCTAGTGCAGACTGGTGGAGGCAGGTCTGTGGCTATGGAATTTTTTATGCCACTAATGAAGGTTGTAATCGTACTATCATACTTAAGTCAAATTACATTTAACATTCAATTTTTTCCTATTTTGAATGTGCCCCGTTTATTACTGAACGATCCATAAACAGCTTTTGACAGCGTTTAGATAAAACAACATAATACACAAACTCCGTAAATAATTAGCTAAATTATATTTCCTATTATTATAATTACACAAGCGTTATCAACCCGATAGATAAATAGCGTGTGCATGTCACAATATGTGAGATAACTAATCCGAGTCAATAATCACAGTACTGTTTGGATTCCCAAACAAAACATAACCATCTCAAATAGCACTTTAAGTCGTTAATATAGAACACGCATTCCTTTGTCTGGATTACTCGCAGAGTAATCTTATACATAAGGTAGGGTACTTATAGAAGTTTTATGATGATAAAACCACCTTTACATACAGGTTTGGATTTAATTAACAATTTCCTGGAAAGTCTTCGTTATATGTTTATATATAACTCATCGTATAATTAAGTGCAAAGTGCTGTCGTACTTTTAAATATTACGTTGTATAGTCAAGGAAAAAGGAGTTTTGAGAATTTGGAAAGGCGGAGAAGGTGGTACGGAGGTAGATAAATCTAAGCACCATTTACTTAATTCTTAGTTAAAAAAATATGTCCTATGTGTAGACCAAAGTTGCAGATGATTTTAATTGTGTCTTAAGCAAACAATGAAATTTATGTTGCATACCAACCATATTTTTAAGGTCTGTATTTCTGAAATATGAACTAAAACATTTTTCATATAATGAATGGGTGTTTTATGTTCTTACCGTTTCTATGTTCAAGTAATTTTTGTCTAGGATCTTATGTTTTGCAAAACATACGATAAAAAATAAAGCTCCCATTAAGGATACATTGCTAGTACACGATGCTAGTAAAAGTGCGAGTTACTGTAGCGTGCAAATCGCGCGTAACCCGCGCGGCAATAGATACTACGTCAATACGAGAGTACTAGACATATGCATTTTATTTTCATGTATATATCTACTATGTGTAATAAAAATTAAACACCGTCACGCTTATTCTCCAAGCGAGGGTAGCAGAGGTATATGGTCTACACTGATTTTTCGCCGACAATGTTAGGCCCCATGTAATAGGGGGCGAGCCCATTACCATTATAAAGGGCGCAATGCCAGATTCCGGACTGATACTAAATTTTTTTCTATAAAAAAATTTCATTTTTGTCTATGTTAGAATTTGGACTGAGGACGTGTTGATCACTACGCGCTTTATTCGCCACTCCATCAACGAGGTAGTCAAAACTATATGTAATATGCATTACGTTTACACGGCATAGGTAGTTAACTACCGCGAGTGCTTCAATTCGCACCAGTTACTTGCATTTTTTACAAAGAACATGGCTTTCTTTCAAGTATTTGCCGTTTCCACTGAAATTATACAAGCTACAGAGTCATCAATGACATAATCGCCACAATGTAATAACAGAGCTGACCATAAACAACATATTACAAAGGTAAATAATGCTTCACAGTAGCAGTGATAGCCTAGTGGTTAGACCGTTGGACTGCAAAGTCAGAGGTCTCGGGTTCAAACCCTGGCACGCACCTCTGTCTTTCCGAAAAGCATGTGCGTATTAAAAATTAACTACCACTTGTTTAAACGGCGAAGGAAAACATGGTGAGGAAACCTGCATGCCTAAGAGTTTTTCTAAGGTGTGTGAAGTTCGTCAACCTGCACTGGACCAGCGTGGTGGACTGTGGCCTAAAACCCTCTCAGTTTGAGAGGAGGCCCGTGCCCAACAGTGGGGCAGTTTCTTAACAGGGCTAATATTATTTAATATTATTTGTCATACAATAATAGGCAAAAGAGACATTGATTAAAACTTTGCAAAAGACAAACATATGGAATTGTACATAAATAACACACGCACGTCTCTGTTTAATTTTATCGATTTTCGATTCGCCCATATAAAAGCAATTAGAATGACTTATTTGTCGTAAAATTTCTTCGTCTGCAGACTGTTTGAAAAATAAATGAGATCATTAGTATTAATGGAAACTATTAGATTCGTTAAAACATTACTTTTAATTTTAAAATACTTTCTTACATTTAAAGCTTAAATGGACTAGACATGACTGCTTAGATGATTCAGTTTTTTTGCCAGCGAAATATCCATTTCGTAATTATCTTTTATGAAATCTGATATATTTATATTCTTTGTTTAATTATTGATATTTTTTAATTTATATTATACTACTTTTGACAGGGTTTTAAATTTCGACGTGACAGAAGTGATTGACATTCACATAATGCACTTGTATATGACGCAAGTAACTGGTGCGTGTAAACGACAGCATAAATACATGTCGTATCCTATTATTTGAAAATCAGTTAATGGAATGGCGAGCAGTTATTTTCATTTTAGTAACCTTGTAATCTTGTCATAGACATACTTTATGATTGCTCGAGTGTCTTTACTAGTGAAGTGATGACAGATGACATATGTCAGATGACGAATCACCGATGACATATAGTCGATGTAAGATGGCGGACGGCGCTGCGTTGTGATTCGATTGGCAACGGCGCAAGCGGTCGGACGTATCGCGGAGCAGCTAACCTCATTGCATTCCATGTGACTACTAATCACCAATTATTGTGTGCATACTTGCATATCAAGGATGATCAGTGTGCCGGACGAGACTCCAGTGTTATTTCAAAATTTCCTTTATGTTTGGTCACCATGAGGACGACTATGAAAACGAAGATAAATCCACCTTTCACCATTACCAGCATTGAGACGGCCATCCAGAAAACCTAAGCGCCGATATACATAGTATGTACCTAAGCAAACGAATCCAGAAGGCTTAGCACAAACAGGGAAACAGGTCTCAGGCTCCTTATTCACTATGACCAATTTAACTCGTAACGCAGTGAGTTATAATAACTTCGTGTAATGTGTGTTTAATGGTTCTCCAGTAGCATACAGAATACTATTACACGATAATTTCACAGAGATATCGTAACGCGCCGTATTTGATCATAGCGAATAAGCGCCAAGGTTGACATTAGCGTGATGCTATTGAATTGATCTGTTTCTATCTATCTATCTATATCATCACGCCAGATCCCTTGCGGGGTAGGTAGAGAGTACAGAGGTTCAACAGGTTCTTTCCTTACATACCTCTCTGGCTTCCTCTACTCTCATAGTTCGTGTCATACACGCTCGTCGGTTACGGAGCCTCTTGACTTGTACTTCAGATAAGACTCAGTCTATTTGGACATGGTAAGATAGTCTAGGTCTTTCTGGGTACCTACATCCTTCCACTTTCGCATTGTATGTTTGTTTTGTCATTCTTTCTTCTAACATTTTTTCTATATGCCCGAACCAACGGAAAATACCCTTTCTCATCTTTACACCGATACTATCTTTCATGCGCGCTCGCGCTTTGATCCTTTTCATACCTAAAATTTACTAAATGAAGATGAACGTGACGACACTCTTTCTCGACAACGATAGTATGACGTCGAATGGTTAGTGCTTAGCCCCCAGTGCTCACGCATGACACACAATAATGCTCGTGCGAGTAACTCGCGCTAGTATCTCGTGCTTGTTATTTAAATGCGTGCCATTAATTCGCGCGTTTACTGGCACCGTGTACATTTACACGGCAAAAAAGACTTACAAATATCAATTTAAAAAATAAACAAGTGTTACAATGCCGTGGGTGAATCTGACACAGACACGGGTAAATATTTAAAATACCCTGCAATACGTAGGTGCACCCTGTTTTATATTGATTGTTTAACATAATTTTGGTGAAATAAAGATAAGTGGTACAATCCCTACACAGCAGTGGGTAGAAACAGGCTGATTGATGATGCTGATGATGAAAGATAAGTGGAAATTGTGTCTTTACTGGTTATCTTTCTTGCACATTATCTATAGCCTATTCCAATCAAACGTTAAAACGTTTTTCACTCAACATAAAAACGTAAAATTCTTGCTAACAGCATTTTCATTTCGATGTCTTCAGAAATACTGTCGCCTTCATATAACACTTGTTACAGATTGCAATCACAACTAAAACATCTAAAAATTGTGATGGTTTGTTTAAAAAAGTTTTATAGTTTAATTGGAATAGACTCTAGAGGCTAGACTAGGCTAAAATTTGTAGTACGATAAGCATTGCAGTTTAAAGTCGCTTCAGTATTTTTTTCAATGCATTGATTTCAACCAGGTGAAGCTGAGGGCAAAATGTAGCATGTTTTAATACATTTGTACTCCCTGTGTCCTATATATCGGTCTGTTTATTGCTATGGCAGGCGGTCAAAACGAATTTTCAACTATTCTACTAATATAAAGAACGCGAAATGTATGGATGGATGTATGATTGTTTGGTACTCTTTCACGCAAATTATTAAACAAATATTGAATAGATGAAACTTAACAGTAATATAGCTGCATCAGAATAACATAATATCCTACTAATATTATAAACTAGTATCTGTCCGCGACTTCACCTGCGCTGACTTTAGACAGGAAACTAACATTTTTTTTGGAATAAAAGGTATTCTCCGTGTTAATCCAGGTAATAAAAAATCTGTGTGCCAAATTACATCTAAATCCGTTCAGCCGTTTTTCCATAATTGAGTAACAAACATCCAAACATACAAACTTTTCACATTTATAATATTAATTAGTAGGATGTGTAAGTTTGTGTTTAGATGAATGGATGTTTGTTACTCAAAAACAGATGAACGGATATGGATGAAATTTGGCACACAGTTTATTACCTCGATTGACACATAGGGTACTTTTTACCCCGGAAAAATGTTAGGTTCCTGTCTAAAGTCAACGCGGATGAAGGTCAGAAACTAGTAATTTATAAAGATATATATGCAGACGATTTAGCTAGCGGCCGCTTGTCCAACATGAAGATAAGAGTGCCGCATTTTCGGACATCGATGTATGTTTTTTTTTAAACGTAACCCCACACTGGGATTTGTTCCTGTATCGCGAACACAAACATGAAAATTCACATACACAAATACCCAGACCGGAACAAATAATTGCGGATCACACAAAGGTTTGTCCCGTGCGGGAATCGAACCCGCGACTATTAGACACAGTGGGTGGAGCGGCTTAAACTCTTAACCACTGCGCTAAATCGTTTGTTCCTTACAATTATTTATACATTATTTGTATCTAACAAAATGGATCCGTAACCCTTACAGATTCACACATGTAGATATATTTCACGTCATCTGAGCACACAAATACATATATCTCCGTACCAAGGCTGAAGGTGCCCGAGCTTACGCGCAAAATGGATGTGTTACGCGTTGCGTTTAATTATCATCAATTAATTATCATTACGCAAGCGCCATTGCTGGGTAAAACACTGACGGCAAACAATTGTACGATAGGTACTAAGTGCTGGTAGTTATGGGATTATATCCGGAAATATCCGAAAAAGAAAAAACACCGTCACGCCTATATTCCCCAGAGAGGGTGGCAGAGGTGTACTGAGTACACCCACGTTTCGCCGACGATGTTAGGTCCCATGTAATAGGGGGCGAGCCTATTGCCATATACCGGGCACAATTCCAGACTCCGGACTCATACTGGGAATTTTTCGTTAGAAAAACTACATTTGTCCGGCCTAGGATTTGAACCCAGGACCTCGTGATCACAAAGCGATGCGCTTTGCCACCAGATCAACGAGGCAGTCATAAATATCCATGTATTAAACATTATCAAATAATTATCCACTGTATAGAAAACAATAGACTCGCCCCGTATTATATTAGCAACTTATCGTCGGCCATAATTATGTAATTGAGTAAATCATATCTGTTATTGCTCTGCTTGAAAAATATAGGCGGAAAACAATGTGATTGTAAAAGTACTTTGTGTACGGGTGAATCTACAGAGCAGAAAATGGATTAAAATTTGAAAATAATATAGGTCAAAATATGACTATTCTTAAGCTACATACAACATACTGAATCATTGAAAAAGAAAATCCTAACCCCCTGATTCAGTGGTGTGCCTTGGGCCTTTATCCATACTGATTATCACTATTTGTACATTTAAAGTTGTGAAATACCCTAATATACCTAATATCTTGTTCTATCCTTTATACTTCCTCCATATGCAATCAAGAATAAAACCTCTAGCTACAAAAAATAGTACCTAAGACTGTCCCAGTCTGCGAAAATACCTATATTTTATTCAATATACTAATCTAATTTCCACCAAAACCCCAAAAGAATATCTCAAAAATTCCGAATTAATACGGCCTAATTTCGACTGGTACATGTAATATTTAAACAATGATGAAAAACTGTCGTCAAGGCTGGGTGCGTTGATTGCGTCGTCGAGGGAGTCCGGAGATTGGCCGCTCTCGTCACGGCCGTGCATCAAATATTCTACAAGTTTATTCCTACTAAACGCTTTCAATGAAAATGAGACTATAAACTTCCAAGCGACGTAGAATGATTCTATTACGAATATGAAATGTTATTACCTCGGACGGATTATAAGCAGGAGCAGGTTCTCACAAATGAAATTGCTTCCCTCCTTCGGAATCCATTTTAAGGATGAATGATATAATTCTTACGAGTAAAGACATTGTCGGGGCGGATGCGTTTATTAGAATAACGAGGCGACTACCGAGTTTGCGAGTGACAGTAAATTACTTTCATCTTAAAACAATTATCTTGTTTTGACACATTAAAACTTCTTTGGAACCAGTAACGGATATTTCAGATCTCAAAATAATATAAAAAATAAATAAACGACGATAAAAAACGCGATTCAAATTGATACGGCTCATTGGATTTTTAGAAAATTGGATTTTATATGGAGGACCGGTAATAACGCGGCAACTCGTATATTTTAAAATAAATTGCTTATTATAATACCTACGGCTTATCGGGTTTTGGTTATCGTATACTGTGTAAAGGCAATTTAACCAACATCCAATAGTTTTGGGATGTAGAGTAAGGCGGATATGGCGCAACACAGGCCTATTGTTACATTTGCTTTAGCGGCAACTAGTGATTATGATAACAGAATTATTATTAAACTTTCCTATTGAAATCTCAAAACAATTGGACCTTCTTCATGTACGGTTGGAAGGTTTTGAATACAAAGTACTATTAGATGTACTGAAAGTTATGTAAGTTGTAAATGTGTTTTGAAACTACAGTGGAAGCCTAGTGGTTAGACCGTTAGACTGCAAACTCAGAGGTCTCGGGTTCAAAGTCAGGCACGCAACTCTATCTTTTCGAAAGCATGTGCGGATTAAAAATTAATATTCACTTCCTTTAACGGAGAAAGAAAACATCGTGAGGGAACCTACATGCCAGCGTGGTGGACTATGACCTAAGCCCTCTCCGTTTGAGAGGAGGCCCGTGCCCAACGGTGGGGCTGGTTCTTAACCGGGCTAATATAATTATTATAGGTACCATCAAAATCTTTTTGAATATTTGTAAATATCACCTATTCAACTTGTAATTTGAAGAACCTTTGTCGCAGTTCAGGGATTAATATTTTTTAGTACTGACTCGCAATATTTTTGACATACTAAAATAATTATAAGTTTTTTTTTATTAACATCTTTCGTCCCACTCCTGGGCAAAGGTCTCTTCCATGATTCTCCACTTAACCCGATCCTTAGCCATATCGAACCATCTCCTCACTGTTAATCAAACTATTTAATTATTTCGCTACGAGTGCTCTTATACCTAAACGACATTAGCGCCATTAGCGGTCATCAAATTATTTTAAATAATAGAGCATATAAAATTCGTAAAAAGCATCTTAAGACTAGTAGTCTTAAGTGAGGGAGACTGGACTAAAAGGTTTCCCCACATAGCCGACGCAGCGAGACGGCAGCGCGACGGTGGCACGGCTTGGGGAGTTGTAATGTACTGAAGTGTACGGGAGACGCCGGACAGCGCAGCCCCTCTCGGAGCGAAGGCAAACGTCACGTCACGAACGTAGCTGAGCGCTTCCGTCGCGCTCCCGTCGCGCTCCATCGGCTATTTGACTAAACCTTTAGGGTCTACTTGTCTGAGGTGAGGGAAACCATGATACATGCTATAATTACAGTTAAAATTTGGAAACAATTGAGTATCTTAGTACCAGCGATCCGAATAAAGATCACGCACACAGTCGCGCACTCTACGCGGCTTCTCGAAAGTGTTTAATGGGTAGTACCTTCTGAGACTCGCCGAGGAGCTGTATATTGAGTGATTCTGATTCGGACCGCTAGTACTTATTTGTTCAACTTTGAACATATGTAATAAAAAATAAAATAGGCACCATCCCGCCTATATTCTGTACTCAGGCTACCCACTTTTCGCCGACGATGTTAGGTCCCATGTGATAGGGGGCGAGCCTATTGCCACATACCCAGCACGAATCCAGACTCCGGACTCAAACTGGGAAGTTTTTGTTAGAAAAACTACATTTGTCCGACCTAGGATTTGAACCCAGGACCGTTTCGTAATCATAAAGCGATGCGCTTTGCCACTAGACCAACGGGGCAGTCTTTACATATGTAAAATGTGATTATTACAGAAAACAGGTATGCTACGCAGAAATGTATGTGGCAATGTCACGCCTACATTCTCCAATCAGGGGTGGCAGAGGCATATTGGATACACCTGCATTGTGCGGGCAAAACTAGGTCAAAATGCAATATAAAGCGACCCTATTGCTATAATGCTAGGCACAAATTCCTGATTTCGACCTGCTACTGATTTTATTTTTGGTATAAAAACCACAATACCCTTGTCAGACTTAGGATTCGAACTCAGGATATTGTGATTTCCAGCGACTGGACCAACAAATCAAATTGATAATTCGTCACAGATATAAAAGACCAAAAAAATATGAGAAAAGTAATGTCACTATTTCGATGGTAAATAGCATACCTGTTTGATTCAACCATCTAAGTATACGAAGTCAGTTCTTACCTGCAAAAAAAGAGAAAAATAAATAAATAAATTTGCAGCATCAGTTATAAACACTCCGATTTACAGCAAAAGTTTTATTTAATAACATTTACAACATGAGTGGCTCAGATCCGTCATTGCAATGTGGCATTTCACATAATTCGACTACAAATTATATATCTAGTAAGACAATAAAAAAACATACCCGAAAAATTAGTGAAATTTAAAGGGTAAAATCGCAGATTCACCAGAAACCGATTTTCCTAACAATGTTCTCGCAAGATACATAATTATCCTCCCGTTTAAACACACGCGCAGATATCTTACACTATAATCACTTGGTTGGAACTTCTAAATATATTTCAAAGGAGAAACAGTACAACTCTCCCCACTTACTTAACCCATTAACTCTTGCTTAGACCACGTTTTTAGTGTTCCCAACTTATGTTAGGGTTGGAGGAACTACGCTAAGCTAATGGTCTGTGTTTAATTTGTCGCTTATACTGTAATTTGCTTAAATGTTTGTAGGAAATTGGCTTGTTTTTTTTAAACGTTGTTCTATAGTAGAAATAATTAGTATTGAGTTCTTAGATATACGCGAATATTACACATGAAAATAAAATGCTTTTCGGATTTTATCGCGGTTTATTTTTGATTTTTAAGTTCCCGACGTTTCGAGTGCTTTGCAGCACCCATGGTCACGGGAGGGACTGAGGTGTTAGACGTCCAAAAGGCATAGTTCTTCCGGGGTACCCTCAAACTTCTTAATTATTTTTGTTGGTCCGATCTACGTAGAATGACCTCACGGTGTCTTGAGGTCTTGCAGTGTTATGCTTGGTTTTGGTTTTGATTATATTAATTACCGGATCCCAAGTCGATGGAAGACATCTTCTCTATTGAAATTAGGATGTTTTTTAATTTCAATAGCCTCTCGAACCATCCTTGGTAGGAATCGGTGTTCTTTCACGAGGATTTGTGGTCTATCAAATCTGATGTTATGGCGGGTGCGGTCATGTTCACAGACTGCAGTCGCTCAACGACTAACACCTCAGTCCCTCCCGTGACTATGGGTGGTGCAAAGCACTCGAAACGTCGGGAACTTAAAAATCAAAAATAAACCGCGATAAAATCCGTAAAATAGTTTTATTTCATGAATAATTAGTATTGTAAGTGCGCTTACTAACGTGAATTTCATTTGAGCAACTACCCTGACGGAATCAAATAATTGCGGGTCATATGAAGATTTGTCAGAGCCAACAGGACTACTCTACAACTAGGTGAAGCCGTTGGCCAAGTTTGTATACGTATCGAGAATACAATTAGTGAATACAAAATTTTCAGTGCGTTTGATCACCTTTTTTAAGTTATTTCTTAGTAGACCGAGTCTTATCTAAAGGACAAGTCAAGAGTCTCCGTAACCGGCAAGCGTGTATTAGACGAACTATGAGAGTGGAGGAAGCCAGAGAGGTATGTAAGGAAAGAACCTGTTGGAACTCTGTACTCTCTGCCTACCTCGCAAGGGATGTGGGGTGATGATATTGATAGATAGATAGATAAATTTATTAGTATTATCTTGTGTATATTTGCTAGAAAAAAGTCTTCCCTCTCATTACTATTTCTAGCTGCATCCCCTGCCAGTTAATGATGACTTTTCAAACCGAAGCATTATACTTTTACTTTCTTTAGTTATTTAAGAAGAAAGTAACCTACCAATATCCTACTAATAATGTCTACTGAGCTTCAAACCATTTTGAAATTATCATAACGCTGTCGAATAAGCGTGTTGTCATGATCATCTTTATTGAGTAAATTTGAAAAGGAACGCATTACAATTCGATAGCGCGATTCTAACGTCAATCTATTCGTGTTTAGCCCTCAAATTACTTCTTTCTAAAAAGTAAAAGATTCAAAATAAAATAAGTGGTCAATATAAAAACCGCTAACCGCTTCTGCTGTTCCCCACTAGCGGCCTAAGGTCAAATTCATCGGTGCGTAAGAACCCGCGACCCACGACCTGCGTGCTCCTGACAGCCCATGAAAACAAATCGCTCATAATAAACCGTTAGCTATACAGACTGGTGTTTTGTGTTCTCGTGGAATTTACAGGAGTAGCTATACCTACTGGTGATAGTGAACACAAATTCAAAAAGATAATATATATATATATATATATATATAAAAATAAATATGAATAGACATAAATAAATAGGTATGAAATCTGCAAAGCTGAAGTGGGAATGGGCTGGCCAAGTAGCACGCATGGACAGGCAGAGGTGGGCAAACGCCATCACCAATTGGACACCAAGTGGAGGTCGCAAACGACGAGGTCGACCTAGAAAAAGGCGGCGCGACGAATTGGACACCTTTGCGGTTACTTCGTGGCCTGAATAGCAAAAGATCGACAACTGTTGAAGTATAAAGTCTTTGTTCAGGAGTGGAACACTCAAACAGGCTAGGAAAAAAAATACCGTCACGCATATCCCCAAGCGTACGTGGCAGAGATGTATTGAATGCACACACTTTCCGCAAACGATGGGCCCATGTTATAAGGAGTGAGCCTATTGCGATATACAGGGCACAATTTCAGACTCCGGACTCACGCTGGGAAGTTTTCATTAGAAAAACTACATTTGTCCGACCTAGGATTTGAACCCAGGACCTCGTGCCCTCGTCTTGTGGCAAAGGCTTCCCCAGGTCACCAGGTCATCGGTCCATCTTGTAAGGAGCCTACTCATTCTATGTATTTCGGCGCGTGGTGGCCACCCGAGCACTTTTCTGCTGTAGCTGTTAACTTTACGAGGGATTTGCCTTGCCCACATAAATAAAATAAAAATTGTAATAATATAATATATAATAAATATCAGCCTATACTGCCCACTGCTGGGCAAAGGCCTTCTCTCACAAATCAAGGTGAGAGAGATTGGGTCATACTCCACCACGCGGACCCAGTGCGGATTGGTGGGGGCAGGTTTGCGGCCACCTGCTGTTGGAACTTATCAAGCCGCCTTTAAGGCTTCCAACTCGGCTTAACGACTACCACATTAAGTGGTAACCGGGACCAACGGCTTAACGTGCCTTCCGAAGCACGGAGATGCTCGAATATGAAAATGCCACAAACGGTCACTCATCTCAGGCCGACCGAGTCCAACGCTGCTTAACCTTGGTGATCGGTAAGAATACCGCGGTCGCCCAGCGCTACGAGCGCCTCAAAAAATAAAATGTTGTATTCGTAAATTAAAATAACATTCCTCGCCACAAGTGTATGGTGACACATCCGCGCGGTCGGCCCGGGAAAAGCATACAATACTATATACATATCTTCCGTGTAGTACGGTTCTACTTTAACTAAGGGTTACTCTGATTTACTACCAAACGATTTTGAGTAAAAATATGCCCTTAAAACAAACATAGTGAGGTTTGGGTAGTGTAGAATAATTGAGTATTACAACTTTTAGGTTTACGATACATTCCGCAAGAATACAAACAACAGAACCGCTATGACCAATCAAACAAGAAACGCAGCGCGTTACGATAATTTCGTGAAATGGTTATTTCATGCCACTTTAGTCAGATACAGAATACAATAACACCACCATTTCAGGAAGTCACCGTAACTCACCGCGTTTGGCCAGACCGAATATGGGCTCAGCCTGTATACAGACTTGTTTGGTAACATTACTGACGTGGCTTGTTACCTAAAGTGATATAAACAGGGGTTATGCGGTTTCGAAACTTGTTCTTTTTGATTTAGAGAAATTGTTACTGAGTGGTAAACTTTAAACCGTAACCGTAGAAATAATTCTCAGTGTGGCGAAATATTATTTGGGAACCAAAATCTACTAGGATCACTTTGAAATAATTATTATAACAAACATGATAAAAGTACATATTGTGCCTTAATTAAAGCAAAATAATGAAAATGAAAATACAGACTCAGACAATTTTTAACACGCTTTTATTAACTTAACCTGTAACTATGTATCTGTGAATCTTGCAACGTAATTTTCATTAGGGACCGATGACAATACAATATGTTTTATAGTAAAAAAAACGTCGAATTTCCTATATACGCCATGGGAGGATAGAGGTGTATGTAAGACCATATTTCACAGACAATCTTAGGTCCTAATGCAATAGCAGACGAGTCTATTACCATTATATTATTTTCCAAATTCCAGATTTTGACCACTACTGATAAGATTTTTTGATAGAAAAACCCGAATAACACTTAAAGCCTCTTTTACCATCCTCGTTACTCGCCAGTTAAAATTGGCTAGTTTAACCGTCAGATGGGGCTACTTCTATATATCTATATCATCATGCCAGATTCCTTGCGGGGTAGGTAGAGAGTACAGAATTCCAACAGGTTCTTTCCTAACAAACCTCTCTAGCTTCCTCCACTGTCATAGTTCATTTCGTTGCGTTTGCTGGTTACGGAGACTCTTGGCTTGCCCTTCAGAGAAGACACGGTCTATTTGGTCACGGTGTGATAGTGTGTCTTTCTCGGTACCTACATCTTTCCACTTTCAAATTATATATCTGTTTTATCATTCTTCCTTCCGATATTCTTTCTACATAGCATATCTAACCAATCTATCTAACCAATAGAGCATACCCTTTTTCATCTTTACTCCGATACTATCGTCCATACCTTCTTGCTTTCTTACTACGCTGTTGCGAATACAACCTCTATCTTTAGGCAAAAGACTGGACGTCTGCAGGACAAAGACTTCCCCTAAAGACCCCCACAATGAACGGATTTGTCCTGAACGCATCCAACTACCAACTACACGCGACCTTTACAAGGGTTACTTACTTACATGCAACCATCGATCAAATATTGGTAGATATACGGTCGCCGCACGCAAAATGGCACCAACAAATGGCAGGCAAAAGTGGACGGTATTAAAAATTAACAATCTTCCACTTTTTTGCAAATACAACTTTAAGTAATACGAGTAAGGTACAATATGCCCTAATTTATTTTTATATCATGACTAACTTCTCACATAGACGGTTTTTTGTGTACCTTTTAAACGGGACTGTGTATCTCGATATGATATATTGATGCATGTTTAGTCTACTTCAGACTGTACTCGAGGGTGGTGAAACAGTTTCCCCTTACCCTTAGTAGTAATTGGAACCTTAGACTAACATAGGATTCGTTCCTAGAACCTCGTGATCGCTAGTCCACCATGGGCCATTAAGCCAACGAGGATTTTTTTACACTCATTCTTGAAAAACGACGTATGCCTACTTAACGTTTCACTAACTAATGAACCCATTTCAGAATTCCTGAAAATTAGTTTTTGCGGAACTGTATCACTAGGAACACTGAGGAAAATTAGTCTTGTTTATCATAAATATAACTTATTTTGCGGTCGTGAAATCTAAGGCATTTCACTTAATTAATAATCATAACACGCAAAAGATTTAAAAACAACGTAGCCCCACACTAGAACATTCCTGTGCCGTGGTGCGTTTACAAATATGACAATTCATATACACAAATACCCGGACCGAAACTTATAATTGTGGGTCACACAAAGATTTTTGCCGTGCGGGAATCGAACCTGCAACTAACCACACAGTGTGTGGAGCGGCTTAAGTTTCTAACCACTGCGCCAAATCGTCATATCGATTGTCCACTCGTAGTGTTAAGATGTTAAATTAAGGACCCGATTTAATTAATCATTAGAAAAGATCTGTGGACCTTTCAAGTTTCTTATTAACTTCAAACAATTCTTTCAGCTGTCTACAGCATTCTGTCTACCTTTCCGTATTTTGGTGATGTGGCTTTAAAAAGAAGTCAATTTTACACTGTCACGTTCAAAGCCTTTACAGTCCTCTCCTTAAAAAGTACTGACTTGACTTAACCTGACTTTTACCACGTCAGTAACTACTTCACTTACAGGTCTTATTTTACTCTTTTTCACAGAGGTAACGCTAAACTATTCTTTCAGCATTGAACAAAATTTTGCATCAAATATTTGTAGTATTTCTAACCTAAAATATATGTTTCAAAAGCAACAACGGCATAGGAATTATATCTATAAAAGGCTTTACTGCCCTATTTATAAGCAAATGGGTTCTTTTAATATTAAATAACCGTTACTACACTATGCAAACCCCTGCCTGGCAACCTACTGTTATAACTTAAAAAGCCGCTGATAAGGCTTCCAATTTAGCTTTGCAATAACCATATCAAGGTATAAAAGGTACCAACGGCAAGCCTTCCTCACCACCAAGAAGTTTAAATATAGAAATACGACTAACAGCCACCCATCTCAGACCGTCTGAGTCAAACGCTGCTTAACCCTGGTTTTGAATACCGCGGTTTTGCAGCGCTACGAGAGCTTTCAGCATAATATAAGTATAAAATAATCCCCGCAACATTTTGACAAATTAGATTTTTAGTGGGTATTGCTGGTTAAGACTAAATTACAGCCGACTTTGAGTCGAGTGCAGGCTTTTAAACGTGAATTAGAGGCCACGTCACTCAAACGTTAATGGCGTATTATGACTGAGCGAATGTCGCGAAAATTATGTGGCAACATCAAGATTTCTAACTTTAATGAACTTTGTATAAAATTTTATAAAGGATAAAGACGTTAAACTTGCGGAAGTAGGGCTCATCGAATCTGTAGGTTAGTTACTTCAGTAATTGAAGACTATATTTCGATAGATATACACTGTTTTTTACTTAAAAATGTTTTGTTGTATATCGTTATTCAGTATACTTCTGAGGTCTAAGCACTAACAATTCGACTTCATTATAATAACTTTATCGAGAAAGCGTGTTCTCACGTACATCTTAATTTAGTAAATTAATATAGTATGATAAAAATCTTTTGAACTTCAAATATTTAATTTTTGCTTTTTGAAGTCAGTTTACCTTTTTAACTGACTTCAAAAAAGGAGGAGGTTCTCAATTCGACTGTATGTTTTTTTTTTGTAAGTATTTTACGCGATCATTCCGCCAATTATGTATCGATTTTGATGATTCCCATTTCAATTTCATGGGTATTGGACCTTAGATTTGAAAGATACAACAGGGAACTCCTTAACGACAAACAATACGAATGCGTAGATTAAGATATTATGGGTATTACGTCAATCCTATAGATAATCTTCCATAGAACTAATCAGAATATTAACTGATTTCAAAAAAGGAGGAGGTTGACAATTCGTCTGTGTTGTCGTATAAAAAATTATATCGTCTTTATTTATGAACTAATTTTGATGATTATTTTTGCGTTGGGTTTAGTATAGTTTCGAGGTGGTCCCATTTTAATGAAACCGGTATCGAATTTTGGAAAAAAAGTTTTTTTGCTTTTTGAATTCGGTTTTCTTTAAAGATTTTTATTTTACAATTTTAGGTGACAAGTAAATTATTTACTAATATTAAATACCTATATTATATTATTTTGCTGAGTTGTACACCAAGGTACCTATAGGATTGATATAATAACCATAATAACGGAATCTAATATAATAACCTGTTGGAACTCTGTACTCTCTGCCTACCCCGCAAGGGATCCGGCGTGATGATATAGATAGATAGAATAACGGAATCTATACAAGAGTGCTGTTCGCCGTTAAGGAGTCCCCTGGTGTATCTTCAAAGACTAAAGTACAATACCGATTTTATTAAAATGGGGCCACCTAAAACTATACTAAACCTAACGCAAAAAGAATCATCAAAATCAGTTCATAAATAAAGTCGTTATAAAAACACAGACGAATTATCAACCTCCTCCTTTTTCGAAGTCAGTTAATATTCTGATTAGTTATATGGCAGAGTACCTATAGGATTGACGTAACACCCATAATATCTTAATCTACGCATTCGTATTATTTGTCGTTAAGGAGTTCCCTGGTGTATCTTCAAAGTCCAAGGTCCAACCGGAGGATACCGATGAAATTAAAACGGGACCACCTTGAAGCTATATTGAACCCAACGCAAAAAGAATCATCAAAATCGATTCATAATTGGCGGAATGAACGCGTAACATACATACAAAAAAAACATACTGTCGAATTGAGAACCTTCTCCTTTTTTGAAGTCGGTTAAAAAGGATGGCATTTCAATTCGATAGTCAGCCTGTTCGTGCTAAGCCTTCAATATTGTACCCAAGAATAATATTAGAAAAGCAGTGACAATCATGCTCTAGTACTCAATGTAATAATTAGATGTTTAAAGTTAAATCGAAAATGAACCACTTATTATACTCTTTGACCATGTTTGCGGTCAATCCACCCCTCACATCGGTAACGCATGCACTAGTAAATACAAAACAAAACTAGCCATGAATAGCCATGAATATTGACAAAACGATTGCAACAAATCCCAAGGCCCCGATGAAATATAAAACAAGAAACGTACCAAACAAAACACAAGCTATCATTGTTGAAGCGGTATGTTTACTCAGAAGTTTATTAAATATTAATCCAACCCAAACCGAGTTCAAACGATGATAATTACGTACAACAACTTTTTGTTTGTTTTTCGAAAATCCGCTCAGCGAAACACACGTTTTAAATTTTACACATAATTGTGTCTACAATTGTTTAGGTATATTCTGCGTTGAGGGCGAACCGTTTTGGGGTAGCAACATAATCGGACGCCTGGCCACCGTATGCCGGAAGTTTTACAATGTTTATGAGCTCCATCGGGAAGCGTGCATAAATTCTGACGATTGGACGTGTACGGACGATAACCCGATACAATGGATTCATATTATCAAGCAGGGTAATTGCTTACAAGTTGACGGTAATAGCCTAAAATGATTTTTTAGATTAATTTATAGTTACCATGTCACTCGTAGCGCTGTGCGACCAATCACCAAGGTTAAGCAGCGTTCGGCAGGTTGGCCTAAGATGGGTGACCGTTTTCAAATTCGAACGTTACCGTGCTTCGAAAAGCACGTAACCCGTTGGTCACGGTTACCACTTGTGTGGTGGTCGTTAAACCGAGTTGAAAGCCGCATAGGCGGCTTGATAAATTCCAACAGCAGGTGGCCACAAAGCTGCCTCCACCAATCCGCGCCGGGTCCGCGTGGTGGAGTATGACCTAATCTCTCTCACCTCGATTCGTGAAAGAAGGCCTTTGCCCAGCAGTGAACAATATAGGCTGATATTATTAGTATGCCACTAATGCAGAAAACGTTTTTTATTTGTGTTTATTTAGTTTATTGTATTATATTGTATTCAAAGATTTCACTTTGCGGACTTATAAAATTTATCTTACTTAAACCTTTAGAATTACATTCCTAAAAAAAGACGATTGAGCGCAGTGGTTAACAGCTTAATCCATTCCACCTACTGTGTCCAATAGTCGCGGATTCGATTCCCGCCTGGGACAAATCTTTGGTGTGACCCACAATTATTTGCTTCGGTCTGGGTATTTGTGTTCGTGAATTTTCATGTTTGTAAACGCACACATAACGCATTTTTTATTCTTGTAATCCATTACACTATTTATGAATCAGAAAAGTAACAAAGACTCTACCACCACTTCGGATTGTCATTCCTGTGGAGAAGAAGGGCAAGAAACTCCAAGGTTACTCTTTTAAAATAGTATTTTTACATTTTTATTTTTCATCTCCGTTTTGTTGTGGGATATACCGGGAATATACCGAGAATCCTTCCAGACTTTACACTGCTGCTGAATATATTTCTTTAGCAAAACTCTAATGGCATCGTAACCGATCAAATACTTGAACTCAGGAACTCGTTTTCACCAGCTACACCATATACTACCACTTGACCGCCAAGCCACTTAAAACTTATATGCCAATAAATAAATAAAATATTTTAACATTTGAAAAGGCACCACGGGGCATCCCTATCTAAAAGAATTAACATAAACACCGTCACGCCTGTATTTCCCAAGCGGGGCTGGCAGAGGTGTACTAAGTACAGCCACTTTTCGCCGGCGATGGTAGGTCCCATGTAATAGGGGGCGAGCCTATTGCCGTACACCGGGCACAATTCCAGACTCCGGGCTCATACTGGGAACATTCTCATAAGAAATAACATCTATGTATCTATCTATATCAACACGCTAGATCCCTTGAGGGCAGACAGAGAGTACAGAATTCCAACAGGTTCTTTCCTTACATACCTCACTGGTTTCTTCCACTCTCATAGTTCGTCTTATACACGTCACCGGTTACGGAGATCCTTGACTTGTCCTTCAGATAAGACTCGGTCTGTTTGGTCATGGTAAGATAGTCTAGATCTTCCCCGGTACCTATCCTACCTACCTATCTCTCCACTTTCGTATTGTATATCTGTTTTGAAATTCTTTCTAAACTCTAACTAAATGATTAGTGTTACTTTGAATCATTAGTGACCCCCAGTAAAGATTACACACAACGAAAATGCGAGCGACGGTTTGTTCAAAAAGTATCATCACATTTTTCAATCCCGAATTTCCAATTGTCAGAAGAGAGAAAACGAAAACGGAATATTTTTATAAATAAAAGGATTGTAAATCTTGTTAAACTCAACGAAGAAGTTAAAGTTAGCCAATGATATACAACGGAACAAAGTTCGCGGACATCTACAAAACAGGAAACAGTCCCGAAATCATTTTAAATTCAGTATTAATCCTCGTGCTCGATCCCGAACATCGTTTCTTCCATACTTTGTGGGATTTCCGAAAGAAGGCAGCTCTAGCAAACTTCTATCCAAACTCCGTGTAATCTTACTTATAAAAATAAACTTTTGCATTAACTGATTTCGAATCAGGGGCGAGGAAGTTTCGCAAGGTAGGCCAGCCCACACCGCCGTCTCTTCCCTTGAAGTTGCAGACTCAATCAGCCAGAAAATAGAAACAAATAAATACACGCTTAGGTAGTTTTGACTTGATAAGCGTAAGTAGAGTTCGGGCTCAAATTTATGGATGAGTTCGGCAGATAATGTAAAAGTTCGCAGATAAGACAGGATTCGCTAGGCTTTCGTGTGCGATCAGAAAAGTGAATATTACCTACTGAGCTTTGGGACTTGGGCTGTGTTATTATATTGCTAGTAGATGTGTTAATACTTGGAAGATGTTAGGTTTTATGGAAAATTTTATTTATCAAGTTAAATATTAATCAATTCAATTAATAGTACACTTTTAGAAGTTATCTTACGCTGTACTTGGGTTTAGTTATCAAGATAGTAAAGTACCTACTACAAAATCAACCGTCATCATTTGTATCAAGTCGTCATCATTTGTAGAACTCTACAAATGATGACGTCATCATTTGTAGAGTTCTAAAAATGATGACAGCTTAGTTCAGTGCTTTAGAGTGTAGACCAGATGGGTCTAAGCTCTAAACCACGGGATTGAACACTCACTGGATAGAGTAGTCACTGGTTCAATCCCCTTCGAGACAAATCTTTGGGTGACCAATAAAGTTTTTTCGGTCTCGGTATTTGCACATGTAAATTTTATTTGTGTAAACGCACTCATGACACAGGTATAATTTAATTTAATTTAATAATTTTATTTAATCAAATAATATATTATATAACTAGAATAAAAAATATTAAGTATCTATGTAGCTATTTGATATAGTTATTGAAGTTAATGACTTTGACCGCTCTTTGAAGATCTTTGTTCTGTAATATCGTTTTGATAAGTATATACTTATTCATTTTAAGACCGTAAAAGAAAAGCTCACTTTTCTCGTTTATCATTTATGTTTACACAAAATCATTATGTATAAAACGATTATTATCAACTATCATTCGTAAAAAAGACATACAATGGTAAAAAAAATACTTCCGGATATTGAAAGAAGACAAAAAAACTAATTAAAATAAAAAAAACTGTGCTGAAACGTTAACACCTATTTCGTTTCCGAGAACGATCACAAAGCAAAAGTTCGAATTCAAAGTGCTAAATCTTTGTAAACGGTTAACATTGTGAAGCGTTTGTCTTTGCCCTGCGTCGGCCGAAAATAAAATACATCAAAGTTAATCGAAGTCGACTCTCAATTTGAGAGCAACATTCTAATGTCTTAAAATCTTTTGTGAAGGGCTTTCGGTTCTTTCATGCAGAAAGTTCTCGATTTTCGATTTTTTTCCACTCCTCTTTTCGGCATGGAGAAACGTGTCGTACTTATGCCGAGGCCGAGTGTAATTAAGGTGCAAAGATACCCGAAGTCTGCCGACTAGAGAGCCTCAAGTGGTCCTCCAGTGGTCGGCTGTGTACTCAAAACCGATGAGAGTTGCGTACACTGGCGTTACTTCTCTATTCCGTACGTTCAAAAGATTCAAACCAAACTTAATTGGGTTAAAGCTGAATTTTTGTTCGACTGCCTCGTTAATATTTCCCTTTGAGCTACCCGTCGACGGAGGTGTGCCTACGTATCCTATTCATCATCATAAACCTTGTTTTAACGACGTTAGATTAGTCGAACGGTATCGCCAAGCTTACTTATTATAACTTGCTCGCACTACTCTATTATATCATATAGCCAAATAAACTAGAAGATGAAACAGACAGAAACATCGAACCCAATCTTATTACGATGCCCTAACTTATATTCCACATTACATTAATTTCTCCGGAGACGTCTCGCAAACTAAGCAATAGCAGCTGCCTACCCGGTCGCATGTTTATTGAGAAATTGCCTAATCTCGAAGAGCTACAAAACAAAACCACATCGGAAATGTTGAACTAAAGTATTTCTTCTCTCGGAGGATGCTAGTGGTGCTACCCTTGTCTGCGCTAACCGATCACACCCTTAAGGCTCCCGAATTACTGTCCGGGCTGATTACCAACGTCCCCCGCTACACTACCCGCCCGCATCCCCGCCCCGGGCTCGACGTCAACTAATATTTGTGTTCCCTACTTATAATTTGTGCGCTAGAAAAGTTCGACAAACACCAGTCATTTTATTAAATATAAGAAAACTTGTTCGGAACTTTAGTAACGCGCTCCGGTATCAGCTCTTATTCAATTAATGCTGTTGTTAAATCAGGCGAAATCGGACAATCGTAATGGCTCAATTATGTCCTTATTTCATTTATGAGAAACAACTCAATATTACATGTTTCGGTGTAATAAAAGTCATTTGAATAACTCGTAAAACCTGTTTAATGAATTGCTACTGACTTTAATAAGTAATAAACATTTATATAGGTGAGTGTAAGTGTTCTAAGGAGAAAATAAATTTCAATTTATCGCCTCCTTTGCTTATTCTCATTAGTGTAAAAGATGAGAAAAACATTTTATCAGAAAACATCAACGAATATTTTTCTATCGTAAATATACTTTTCGGGAGCCATAAATGTACACACGAAAAGGCAAGAGATTTTTAATGCTCTTATATTCTTGATTTCCTTCAAAATGAAAAAAATGTGTTCATTGGTGCAAAACGAAATCATCGTCCCAGATAAGTCTTTCAACAACAAAAGCCGACGACGTGCGTGTTTAACATATTTTCTTTAAACAGAACGCAATATTTACTGAGTTACATGTATCGTCTTAAGGGGATAAATAATGGAGTTGCAAATGTGTGTTTGGCATACGAGGGTTGAGGAGCAGCACTGCTCTGGAAGGGATATGATAATTTGACATAAAATACGAAGAAAAAGAGGTTAGGAGAATTGCATGTAACAACATGTTTAAAAGCGAGAAAACAATATTTTAGCACTCTTTTAATATACCTTAGGATAAAGCAAACCCTTTGGTATAATTTGAGTGGAGCAATAAAAATTGCTGGATGCATATAGCACAAAGCTGATGGCGATCATCTTTTCATCAGTGAACATCATTCAGCTGATAATTATAGAAAAATGCTGTGCAATCTTGGGACACTATTACGTAGAACTAAAATAAGCACATAATGGCAATAATATATAACCATATTATAAAGTATCTTTGAGATCGTTATGCTTAAATGTGAGTCATTGGAATTTTGGAATATTTGAAAGTCATTGAACTCTTATATATTTAAAAAAAAAACATTGTCACGCCTATATTCGCCAAGCGGGGGTGGCGGAGGTGAACTAAGTTCACCCACTTTTTTGCCGACGATGGTAGGCCCCATGTTATAGGGCCTATTGCTATATACCGGGCACAATTCCAGACTCATACTGAGAAATTTTCAAAAACCACATATTCTGACATGGGACCTCGTGATCACAAAGCCATCGCTTTGCCAGTGACCAACGAGGCAGTTTCTTATTTATTAAAATTGGCAGATTACACATTACATTACTTATGGGTAAAGGTTATCATTTTATGTTGTATACAAGGTGAAACATAATAAACGCAAGACCTGAAAGTAGTTTGTTCCAAATCGGTAACTGAATTGATTCCAACTATTTTTAATGCATCTTAATGTTTTTACTTCAGTACGCTATAAAAAACTAAGTTTATTCTTGATTCATAGCAATAAGTGATATGTCAAATACATTCCTAAAACATATTTTTAAAAACTCATACATACACGTACAAGTTTCATTGTTAATTGGGGTATAAAAGTGCTTTAAAAAAGGGTAAAAACCTTTAAATTTAGAAATTTGATTTTCGCTTTGAATTTATGAAGCAATTCCCTAATCGGGGTGTCTAAGGTCTTGCGTTTATTATGTTACACGTTGTATATAATTTATTTTCTTTGGTTTTCTAATTTACTGTACTTGTGTCGCCGTCATCGAAACGTCGCCTTCATTGAAATATCGCCGTCATCGAAACTTGTGTACAGTAAAGTCTATCTAACATATACAGATGCTTCGAAAATTTATAACGTTACGATTGACTCTGACTTTTCCGATTAATATACATTGTTGGAATAGGCAGCTTGAATAAGTGTGGCCACAGAGACGATACATCAACATTGTCGTTATTAAACTAACACACTCGTAGTTCAAATTAAACTCGCGGCGAAGTTATTATGGGAACACCTATCTTCCACTGAAAATAACTATCGTGGTCGTTATCATCTATCTACGTATAAGGATCGTTTAGATCGTGCAAGTGAGATAGCTTACAAGTTTCACTTGGTATCGCTTTGAGTGATTTTAGAGCTACTAACGCTTTGCCATAGTGAAAAGCCCGTGAAATAGAAATCTTTAAGAATCTCAAAAAGCTTTAGATTTTAAATTATATAGATCAGCTCGCTTGCTGCAAAAAACACAATTATAAATAGTGGATCCTAGTACACTTTATAAATTATTTTTATTTTCTAAGACGTTTTTAGTAAATATGAAAATATCATATTTTAATACTAATATTTTAATTTTTTTTTATAGACCTTTTTTATTTCAACGTACTTATTTTACAATTCGCATGATTTAAATTGTATTTTTCTGATAATTACTTTAAATTTACTAATTGACCAGACTGGCAATAGCATTAACAAAATTCTATCATTTAAACAATATTAAAAAAAATACATTATTGTATTGCAAAACTAATTCAAATTAATTTTGCTATATTATATACCATGAAGTAAAAAAAAGATTCAAAAATACTATAAAGTGTCAGCCTTTATCCACGTATTAGAGATTATCCACGAGTGGGAAACGAAATTACCACATACATCCACAATTACAACTCGCTTGATGTGAACGAAGCACCGAAGACGTTGGGTGGAGCATGTCCGACGCATCGCAAGATGGATCGCAGTGGTAATCAGTTAATGCATTATGCGGTTTAACTACAACCAGAACCCTAATTCGCTTAACCAAACGCGGAGCGTTACGATAACTTCCTGAAAATGTCGTTTAATGGCACCTCTGTGGCATACAGAATACCTTTTGTGTGTGTGAATGAGCTACGCTGTTGGCCGCGGGGTCTTTACAGCTTCACCGGACAAGAGGGCGAGGGTTCAACCACTACGCTCGAGCCAGAAAGGCAAGGGGGCAACTAGTTCAAGGGCGCCTCAAGGAGGAACGGCCTCAGCTGAGGCAGTCGCTATGGGGGAGGGTGTAAACTAGGTGTCAGCGGTGGTGCTCCGCCGGCGGGCAAGGGATTCTTCGACCTCGCCGGCGAGGTCGGTGTCTGATCCTGTGTGCAGTATCTGTATCCGAAAGAAGGTATGTAAAGGCATCGGGAGGGTCGGTGAGAACATGCCGCGGATGGCAGTAGCGGCTGATAGGAGTGGAGTTATGTTCGTAGTCAGCGGCGGCTACGATTAGTGGATTTCTATGCTTGGACGCGTTCCCGAAATATCGAGTTGTCGCCTTTTTAATAAAGGCGCGAATAGGTTCGAGACCGAGATCGGAATGGAGATCGACACTCCGTATGAACCACGGGGCTCCGACGGCTTTTCGGAGGAAACGGGATTGAACCGTTTCGAGTCTATCGATGTAAGAGCGGGCGGCGTGCCCATACAGAATACCGTTACATGATTATTTCACGGAGTTATCGAAACACGCCGCGTTTGGTTATTGGGAAATAAGGGCCTAGGGCGAAAGACGGTGTTCTGTGCAAATATTAGTGCAAATTAAGTTGTGGCACCTCTTGTGTTATGGCAGACTAAATCAGACTTATTAGGCGAATGTTGAGCAAAGGGCTTACCACGTTAGCACAACGTTGTCGAGATAGCATGCTGTCACGTTCACCTTTATTTAATAAATTTATAGAGTGAAAAGAAAGGCATATCTACTCGATAGCGTTACCAAATGCTAATCTGTTCGTGCTAACCCCTCTATTACAGAATATTGTGTTTATAGAGAGTAAATATACTGTTTTAGTCTGTCACAGACATAACAGGTGCTTGTGCAATGGATGTCTGTGAATGAATGATATGAACTGAATGTGTTATTTGCAGCTGCCTAGCAGTCTAGACGTTTTAAATTATGGTGATCATTTTGGTCTATAGCATGTATACTGTACCTATAGAGTACCTATTCAAGGTAGGAGTAACTTTAAGTACGCACTTGAAGAAAATATTTACAAGGATTCTATATTACAATTTTCAATGTACTTAATTTCATTTAGAAGATATTATATATACTATATTTAATTAATTTTAATAAATCCAAACATCATTCTCCATTAACATTACCGTAAATTACTTAAGCATGAACAAATGGGTTACTTAAATAAAATATATTATCCAGTTTAAATAATTGATTACCGCACAACACATGAATATTTAAAAAGTCCGCCGGCAAGCTGTGTGTGTGACACCAACAACGCACGGACCCAAAAGTAAGGTGCACATTTAAAAGATAGATGGCGTCATTCGGATAATTCTGTTATCAGCTGCGAGAGGGCGCCCCTGCGCTCGTATACTTAGACGGCCGTTTCCTACGACGTTAAGTCCTTATAAAGGTAACTGTTCCAGTGAAAAACTCCTATTTCAGTGACAAAGCACGCTCTTAACCATCCAAGTGAAAATTCTAAGAGATTTTGTGTTTATTCGACGAGATACTATCCCTATTGTTGCGAGGAAATAAAGTTTACGCGATTTTTACCTACGCCTATGGTTTTCCCATTACGTTGAAACAAAATAAAGATATAGTTACGCAACAAATATGTACGATTATGTCGTGTCGCACATTCAGCAGATTACGAAGTGTAGCTATCTCGTGAGACAGAAATATCGCATAAGCATGGAAACAGAATTACTTTCTTCCAAAGTTTAGATTTATTGACTATTGCGTAAGTTTGTTCGCCAGCTTTTAGTTGTTCTTAATACTAAATCATATCTGTGTGATTGCAAATCGCTGACGGGTGAAAATAAGGTGGGCTTGTGTTACGAGTGAGCAAAGATTAAATAATGTACAGACAGTTTAAGTAATTAGTTACTTGAACCGTCTAAAGTGGTTGGAAGTATTTTATTTGTGTATGTGGGGCCTTTTATCACAAATTTTTACAATGAGTCGTACAGAGATTACTCACTAAATATACCCAGTGGGAATATGAGTTATTTTTTCTGGCACAAAGCGATCAAAGATTTGAACATCATTACCAAAATGTTTCTTATACTATAAGAATTTAAAAATAAAAATAAAACAACGTCACTATGTTTCTCAATCCGGGTAATAAAAATTAACTATGTACCCACACTTCCCTTTGTTATATGCCAAGCTATTCTAAAATTTAGTTTATAAGATTATTTTCACTATCTACAGCTTATGTCTACTCCGCGCACAAACCTTTCTTTATTCACACCAACTGTCTTTGCCATTCAAATATATATTAAACAAAACAATACAATCCAATAACATGATAAATTCGCGCAACGCGAATTAAGATTCGGGCCCACATTTCAGTTGGAAATGACACATTCGTTACCAACAGTGGAGACCGTTTTGTCGGTTCACTTCTCGCATTCATTCCGCCATGCAAAAAGTAATTTAAAGTAGTGTAACGCATGAGCGCTCACTTATCTATTTTTTAAGGAACGCACTTCGGTATCCGCCAAGGGATTACTGACGTGAATGCCCTTGAGAATTTTTGTTTGAAAATTTCCCTTGCCTGATGACCTTGACAACTGTGAAGAGTGTGCCCAAATGACCCAAAATGCACTTTTTTAAATAATTCCGGTATAATTATTTCAAACAAAAAAGTCATCAATACAATTTGTGGCGCATGTTTTCAGGTTTCTTTTTGTGTATATTTTATACATATTCACACAGTCGTTAAGTAGAGAATTTGCAATTGATATTAAAAAAGCGGTTGACTGAAATTTATTTTTTAATTCAGATACATTTAATTTAATTTAGTTCTATACATTATGTTCGCCACATTCTTATCTCTAGTTTGACTCATACTGGGAATTTTTCGTTAGAAAAACTACATTTGTCCGACCTAGCATTTGAACCCAGGACCTCGTGATCACAAAGCAATGCGCTTTGCCACCAGACCAATGAGGCAGTTAATCTCTATTTTCTTAAATACTTTTTATAATTTTACGACGGACGATTTAGCGCAGTGGTTAAGAGCTTAAGCCGCTCCGCCCACTGTGTCTAATAGTCGCGGGTTCGATTCCCGCACGGGACAAATCTTTGTGTGATCCACAATTATTTGTTCCGGTCTGGGTATTTGTTTGTGAATTTTCATGTTTGTAAACGCACCCACGATACAGGAATAAATCCTAGTGTGGGGCTACGTTTAAAAAAAAAAAGAACAAATAATATTAATGATTCTTCAAGAATTTTCTGTAAATCAGCCGTGTTTTTGGGAATTCATCGTTGTTACAGCCATAGACTAGTGTAACGCATGAGCGCTTACTTATTTATTTTTGAAGGAACGCACTCCGTGATCCATTAAATAGAGACGAAGTGAGTGGTGCCTACTTCCGCGCATGTGTGCGAATGGCACGCACCGGCTCACTCGACTCCTCGCATTTTGCTTGAGAAAACGTGAATTATTCTCACATGTGAGACTTATTACAATATCAGTAGCATATGATTGTTATCTTAGAAATTAAGTCCTAAGCGCTCGTAGCGCTGTACGACCACGGTATTCTAAGCGACCACAAAGTTTAAGAAGCATTTAGTTCAGTGGGATTGAGATCAGTGACCTTTTGTGGCATTTATATTTAGGCGTCTTTGTGTTTCGGAAAGTACGCTAAGCTGAAGGTGCCTGCACAATTTGATTTGATAGTTTGAAGCCAAGTCAGAAACCTTCATAAGTTCCAGCAGTTAGTTACCACTAACCAATCCACAGCAGGTCCGCGTGATGGTATGACCTAATTTTTCTCACTTAGATTTGAGAAGATCTTCAATCTTTGCCCAGCGCTTGGACAATATAGGTTCATTTACTACTAAATCCTATATTTTTTGAGTGGACTGGTTGTTCTATTCTGTACATTCTTACGTCTATTTTGCAGAAAGTGGACTGGTATGTACGTTGGTGATACCAACCTGTTGCCGACTCTAGCTTTTCTATATTGTGTCCTCTTGTTTTAACATACATTCATTTTTTATTTGCGTAAATATTTCGGCATAGTTGTTCATAATTTGGCTTAAGTAGGACTAAATACATAAAATTAACACCGCCGCGCTGCAAATTCCCGAGCTAGGAAGGCAGAGGTATATTTGATCAAAGAAGTCGGGAACTAATAGACTCTGGATTGCTATTAAATATTTTTCGATAAAAAACGCCGACAATAGATTTCTGATTTTTTAACCTTTTCCGTGATTGATTTGTTTACAATAACATTGCATGAACTGTTTTCAAAGCTCCTCCTATAGTGGAAAACTTGTAACATAAATACAATCACATCATCATACATAACTTATAATTGTGTACTAACATTTACCAGAACTTTACCAAAACATCTAGTTCAGATCAAATCAGACTTAAAATTATCCTGTTTAACAAGGGATTTAACAATAAAGGGCCAGCGATAAACCGGCAGTTGAACCACTACATTATACATAACATTTCCATTATTACCCTAAACAAGGTTATGCAATCTCAGGTAAAATCAGCTAGTGACCTGCCCATGGTATTATAGGGCCAAGGTGGAGTCATTTCGCCACTGGCTAGCAACAATGACGGCGCAGATTAAGGGGTCGATAACGTGGAATAGCAACGTGAAAACGTGGCGAGAAAATAGCATTATTAACCTCTTGGGCATAATACGCGCGCCACTGCGCCAGATATGGTAATGATTATGTAAATCTACTCCCTACTCGCAGGTACATCTCGGGAACGTTATATACTTATTAAAACCAAGATTGCCAGACCGGAGGATCGTATCACGCAAAAACTTTTGTCCAACCTTGAACACCAAGCATTTACAGCCGTTCAAATTTTACGACCTTCGTAATTCGAAATCTCAGTCTCCTGAAATCGGACCATCGACGGTGCAGACCTACTTGGCGACTCTCTTTTCAATTTTCTTAGTTTCCCGCTTGAAGCAGGCGAGCATTGTATGGTAGATTCTTATCTCTCTCAAAAGCTATTTAACTAAATGGAATTTACAGAGCCCGCACTGCAGTTCGACGAAGTACATTGTAATATTTAAAATCTTGAAATTTGAGTCTAAATCCAGGCATTGTATTACGTGTTTAAGAATTTTGAAGATTCTTTTCAGTGTTTCCGTTGTGGTTTTCTTAAATTATGCACTTTCCCAGATTAAAAAGGTGAGTCCTTTTCAAGTAGCAGCAAAGTTATAAAAACTTAAACGGCGAGTATTATTTAAAGTACTGTATTGTAATTTCAAGTAGCCGATAAACATCGCCTAACAATAACATAGTCGTGCCGTTGAAGATATTTAACTTAAAGTACCTAATTGAGCTCCGTTAATCAAGACAGCGAAGTTTTCACAAGTGCTGAAATTATTTACCTCAAACATAAAACATCGGCATTCAAAGCGTTTCTGAAATATTTTCGCTTACACAGACGTCGGGCATAAGACAAAGTGAATTATACGAATAGAAAATATTGAAAGCGAGCTGAGAGCATCAAAAATACTGACGCTGAATCTTGTTAATGAACTTAATGAGTGAAGAAACTGGGAGTTGTATAGCGAGGGAACTCCACGAAAGCATCTTGAAAGTTTCAATTCCGAATGCTGTTACAACAGTGGGGGAGGACTTGTACAACTACGCGGGGAACAAAATGAAATGCATCATAAAATAAATACGCCGTAATTTCTGTCTCATATTTTAGCATCTTCGGTTGTGTTCAAGTTCCCGTTCTCTTTATTTTACCTAATTCATCCATCGCACTTGACTCACATTTTATGGTATTTTGCGTGGGTACGTGCCAGAAAATAAGATTTTATTTTAAAACAAAGTTTATATTTCATCATGAAATATATCTATTAACAGAATTTATAATGTTTTACCTAGAACATTTAGAGTATAAATAATAATTTCATGAATATTCAATACAAGTAATAAAAAACCTAAATATTGTTTCTAATTTTTAATGATGTACCTAAGTTAACATCAGTATGCAGCATTATGTGTTAATTTTTTTAGAAAAATCATACTACCAAAACGATGGTTGGATAATATCATGGTTGCAACCGTCTCATGATTTGAATAGCACGGATTTCAAAAGAAATCATCATCATCATCATCATCTCAGCCTATACTTGTCCACTGCTGAACATAGGCCACCTGCATCCAACGACTTCCTGCAATTTTCACAAGATCGTCGGTCCATCTGGCAGGCGGTCGTCCCACGCTGCGCTTGCCAATACGTGGTCTCCACTCTAGAATCTTTCTGCCCCAACGCCCGTCCGATCTACGCGCTATGTGGCCCGCCCATTGCCACTTCAGCTTGCTAATCTTAACGGCTATGTCGGTGACCTTGGTTCTTCTACGAATCTCCTCATTCCTGATTCGATCGCGTAGAGAAACGCCGAGCATAGCTCTCTCCATAGCTCGCTGAGCAACTCTGAGCTTTTTTATGAGACCCTTTGTAAGAGACCACGTCTCTGATCCATATATCAAAAGAAATATTCTGATGTAATTAATTACTGTAAAATAAAATGATAACTTTCCATCAAAAGTATCCGAAGTTCCTACTATTTCCCCGAGATACTCGCAAATAAAAATGACTTTTTCATTAAATTTCAAAGTTTATTTTGCTCTTCTTATTTTAATATTGAACGAAACAACTCTCCTAGAATAACAAATTACACGATACGTAATAGTGAAGTTTTTACTGTACCGTGTAATACGTAGTTATGCAAATGTGTGAGGCTCGTTTTTGCTAGGATTAAGGTTTTGGGTCTATTGTAATGGGAAGATTAGTGTAAAACGCGTCAAATCCGACGACCCGAACAATTACGTAAGTACAAATGACAATTTAAAAGTTAATTTAGAAATAAATTAAGGTATTATTTTAGGTTTTAGTTCACTTAGATAAGTAGAAATTACACAAAAATATAATTTAGCTTTAAGCGATGGAAAAAAAAATTCAATCTTGTTTTCAAAAGGACACGTCGAATAAGAAAGATAGATAAAATGGAAACACCAAAATTGACGCTAGATGAAATAAAAAGATTGGAAAATAATTTCGACAAAAACCAAGTCTCCAAAACTCACGTCAGACACTCAGTAAAATGAAATACGTAGCCGGCACCGGCCTTCGGCAAATGGTTTAATATCGAAATGTGATCACTTAGCGCAATCTCTCACAAAAGAAAAAAACACAGGAAAAGCCCTGAATGTACTAAGCTTTTACCAGAACCGGAATATGTTTCAATTTTTATTAAAACTCGCAAAAACAGAATTGGATTGATAGATTTTCAATCTATCCTTTTATTTGGGTGGATATGAAAGAGTGCGTTTCCATGAATGAGCGGAGTTATTTTACAAAAAAAATGCTTCCTCATTCCGCACGGTTGAGCGGAGCCTAAATTAGAAAAGGCCACCAAAGTTCTAGAGCGCAAAGTTGTGGCAAGTGCACGACCCCACTTCGCCACTTACTCAAATGAAATGCGTGCTTACGGAGCCTTTTGCTGAAACCCTTAATGTATAGGCTCTTTCAGGAGAACAGTCATCAGATATTTCATTAAATTCACTCTTTGTGAATTACAATTTATAAATTATTTCATTTCACCAATCAATTAAATTTGAAACCAACAACACATTGCACTTACTCGCAACTTTTGGGAAAAATACTATTTGGCCTGTAAAAAGTGATCCATCACTTCGTTTCATTGATAACACAATAATCCGCAACGACGTCAAAGCCTTTAGTCCTTTTATTGATTTTGACATTATTTCGGGCGTATACATATTTCCGCGTACGTACTTTATAAGAGTATGAAAAATAAGGAAAAAAAAATTACATGAAAAGAATGGTCGAATGCATCTTAATCACCCTTTACACGCCACTTAGCACGAAAAAAGTTACGTTAGCGTGACACTAGTGAGTAAGCGTGCTTCCTTCCTGTTTATTTAGTAAATTAGTAGTGTGACAAGGATAGCATATCAACTCGATAGCGTCACGCTAAGTAAGTCCTCCATTATCACATTAGGGCCAAAACAACTAATAATATTAGCGTACATTGTAGACCCTTTGCGGTCTATCTATCTATCTATCTATAACCTCACGCCAGATCCCTTGCGGGGTAGGCAGAGAGTACAGAGTTCCAACAGGTTCTTTCCTTACATACCTCTCTGGCTTCCTCGACTCTCATAGTTCGTCTCATACACGCTCGCCGGTTACGGAGACTCTTGACTTTTCCATCAGATAAGACTCGGTTTATTTGGTCGTGGTAAGATAGTCTAGGTCTTCCCCGGTACCTGCATCCTTCCACTTTCACAGACCCTTTGCGGTCAACTTCGAATATATCAGCTCGTCTATTACATATATATTATCTTATAATATAATTCATTTTTACACACTGCAGTAAAATTTCGTTATAATACAATTTCATAATTCAAAATGTTGGAGCGGCCATTGAATTCTTCATCGCTGCAAAAGCACCCAAGAGGAAAATATTTACGCTTTTTCGAAATGCAGAAATCAAGTAACAAGGAATCGGTTTTAGCGTAGAGAAGCGTTAGGGACCGGGCTGTTGAATAAAACGAGGAGCACTGCGCAATAGTACTTACCTTTCTCAAATATGAAAATTCAAGAATAGTATTTCAGATTCATTAGAACAGATAGCGCGAGTGCTTATGATAATCTTTGATATATTTGACGGCTGAGGATAGGTCTGGTTCACCTGGGTCAAATGATCGTAGATTGGATTCCTGTTTCGGCAAATTGTGCATCTGTAATTGGGTTTGGTTTGTTTGTTACTGAAATAAGTGTCAGTCAATAATATGTTACTCTTAATGAGTATTTGCGTTGTGGTGTGGTCATACTATTTTATTTCAGCCTATGTTACGGTTTCGTTCCTGAGCAAAGCCCCCTTCATCATATTTTCACTTTACTGTTAATTCGCTAGTAACATAAGTTATATTTACCTACCTATGTAACTATTAACAAGTAAATACTTAAAGTAATGTTGAAATACCAGTCTTCAACGGTTTGGTCAAATAGCCGACGTAGCGCGACGGGAGCGTGACAGAAGCGCTCGTCTACGTTCGATCGTGACGTTTGCCGTCGCGCCGCACGTGGATGCACTGTGTGGCGTTTCCCGTTTATTTCAGTACATTACAACTCCCCGAACCGCGCCTCCGTCGCGCCACCGTCGCGCTCCCGTCGCGCTGCGTCGGCTATGTGGCGAAACCTTAATAGTCAACTGCAAAATAATTATTAATACACAAAACAAAATAAATAAATAAAGAACCAAAGTTACCGACATAGCTCGCAGACTCAGTAAGCTAAAGTGGCAATGGGCTGGTCACATCTGCAGAAGGACCGACGGCCGATGGAGCAAGCGTGTCCTAGAGTGGAGACCGCGACTTGGTAAGCGTAAGGTAGGACGGCCCCCAGCTAGATGGACCGACGACCTCAAGAAGGTCGCTGGGACGGACTGGATGCGGAAGGCGGGGGACCGTGTGCAATGGCGCGTGTTAGGAGAGGCCTATGTCCAGCAGTGGACTACGATAGGCTGATTGATTGATTGATTGAAAACAAAATACGCAAACAGAAAAAAAAATTTTTTTTTTTTGCGTATTTTCACTATGTTCCTCCCCCCCCCAGTGACCATGAGTGTTGCAAAGCACTGAGAAAGTTTACGAAAAAAGGAAAAAAATTAAAAACAATTAAATTCCAAAAAACTATTTCATCTGTTGGTGTCAATCTAAAAACTCTTCACATAAACGAAAGTCATACTTATGAGTTTTATAATTAAATTAACAACAATAATGCAGTTTCTTCTTTCGAAAAGAGCACTTGAACTCTGATTATACAAGCTACAAAGGTATCTTTCGAAACAATATTTCTCTATCTAAAACGGAACGTTGTGTGCGTTGCCTTGGCCAGTGCAGTCCCCGACCTAATCAGGAGCGAGTCCCGCGTGCCATTTGCCTGCCCACTGCTTCGATCGGCTGTATCCCGATACACAGCGCCGTTATAATCATTATCTACTGCTTTACATTCAGCTCCCTCACGTGGCAGTAAGTAGGGCAGTGGACATAATAATGTGCGCGAGAATGTAAAGTTAATATGAAGATAAAAATATGTTAAACATTTTTGTTTTCCTTTTTATTGGCCAGGCGAATATAATAATCCCGCTGAGTTTCTTGCCGGATCTTCTCAGAAGAGTCCACGTTCCTAATACTAGGTGTGGAATAAGTTATAGTTTTGACGTTTGTGTTTTTTTTTGGTCTACAAATAAAATGATTTTTTAATTAGCTTATATCATGTCCTGTGGTCAATGCCGTGGTTTACATTCTCGCGCTGCCCAGGTAAATGCCCATTTCTCTGCTCACTGCTGATCACTGTGATTTTAATGTGATCTAGGAGGTTTTCTTTTATAATTTCAGCTGGATTTACCCGATCCGGGTCATGAATTAAGAATTTCAACTCACGATGTCACGTATGAAATGAATTTTTAAAGTTCTATTTCTTCTATTTTTGCGTGCTATGATTCAGATCATCGGTTATCCCCACTTGGGGAAAGTAGGGCTAATGTGTTTATTAATTAATTATATTAAGTTAATTATATTCTCTAGTGTCTAAACCAGAAAAAAATATTTCATAATCCAATCAATAAATGCTGGAATTAAAGAATACATATATCATCAAAATAAATGAAGGTATAAGCGAACACAATAATATAATTTTTATCCTAAGTCGGATCTGCGGCGGGGAAGCTAATATCCTTATTTATTTCCGTTGGGTGTTCGTCCGCTAATTGCAACTCGCTACCCAGTGATTTTCCACCATCTCGCTTCTTATTGTAGTTACTTGCGATATTTATGCGCTCTCCTCTGTATTAATAGGAAGTTTTACATTTTAAAGTCTTGACTTGCAATACAAATCCACTTTATGTTATTTTTATCACCTATCAAACGAAATGTTCAGATTTTTTAATCCGTACCAATCCTACTAATATTATAAATATGAAAATTTGTATGTTTAGATGTGTGTTACTCAATCACACAAAAACGGCTGAATGGATTTGGATGGAATTTTGCACACATATAGTTTATTACTTAGATTAACACATAGGATTCTCACTTTATATCCCGAAAAAATGTTAGGTTCCTGTCAAAAGTTAACGCGAACGAAGCCGCGGGCAGAAACTAGTATTATAGTAGTAGTAGTAGTATTATACATTTTATGGAAACTCTGTCTGTCTGTTACTTTTTCGTGCCTAAACCGCTAGACAGCTTTTAATCAAAGATGGGAATTAGATAGATTTCATTTATCTAAAAAAAAACTTAAGATTTCGCCACATAGCCGACGCAGCATGACGGGAGCGCGACGGTGGTGCGGCTTGGGGAGTTGTAATGTACTGAAATGTACGGGAGACGTCACACAGCGCAGCCCCGCTCGGCGCGATGGCAAACGTTACAACCGAACGCAGCCGAGCGCTTACGTCGCGCTCCCGTCGCACTCCGTCGGCTATTTGACCAAACCTTCAAAGTTGTGAAATACACGCCTGAAAATCACGTTAGCGAAGTGGCGGGTAAAGCTAGTCCTACTAATATTATAAATGTAAGAGTTTGTATATTTGTTACTCTACCACGCAAAAACATCTAAACAGATCTAGATGAAATTTGACACACACATAGTATATTACCTGAACTAATCATAGGATGAGGCGCTCGTAGCGCTGTGCGACCGCGGTGTTTTGACCGATTACTTGACCGTTTGTGGCATTTTCAAATTCGAGCATCTTAGTGCTTCGGAATGCACGTTAAGCTGTTGGGCCCGGCTACCACTTAATGTGGTAGTCGTTAAGGCGAGTTGGAAGCCTTAAAGGCGGCTTGATAAGTTCCAACAGCAGGTGGCCACAAACCTGCCTCCACCAATCCGCACTGTGTCCGCGTGGTGGAGTATGACCTAATCTCTCTCACCTCGATTAGTGAGAGAAGGCTTTTGTCCAGCAGTGATATTATAATCATAGGATACTTTTTATCCCGGAAAAATGTTCCTGTCTAAAGTTAACGCGGACGATCGCGGGCTGAAGTTAGAAAAAATAAATTAACGCTGTCACGCCTATATTTTCCAAGCGTGCTTGTAGAGGTATAGGTACTGTGTATACTCACAAACTACTATGTTAAGTCCCAATGTAACAAGAACGAGCCTATTACAATAACACTAAATAGAATTCTGGGCTACGAACTGGTATTCAGAGATTTTCGATAGAAAAACCATGTTAATCCCAACCCTCATGATCTCTATCCTCATCGAACACACTACTTTCTTTAGTAGCAGTTAATTCGTAGATCGAATAACTATAATCGCTAATACACGTGAATCAAAAGCATTTGATGGCGTTTATATTAATAACATTCAGAGCGTGCATTTCAATGGTAAATGCATCAGAACTGCTAAGTTAAATAACAATTTAGACTTGATAGCAAAAGCTTTATTATTCAGGACGCTTCTGGCTTGGTACGCAGTTAATAAACGCTTTAAATACATTTCGACAGAATTTCATTCAGTGTCGGGTTGTAGCATTCGACGCGAGAGATTCGCTATAATGGCGAGTACTGAAATGCAAATAGAACTGATTGGCTCTCCTCAGCGTGCCTTCCATACCTGTCTTTTGGTGCAAATTTTCACCAACATACCGCTTAACGAGTACAATAGTGGCACACCTCAAAAATATGATCATTTAAATTAGCACTCTAATATTAAAGAGTATTGAGCTTAATGTCGCCTGTTCTTGCTTTTTAGTTGTGTCGTTATTTAATTTGCGACATTTGCGTTTAAAACACTTGATTGGGTGGACGAAGGTGGAGCTGGTCAAATGTGTATCCTTACTGTTCATTGAAGTCGTATCTTGGAAAATGAATAAACATTTTCGTGTTTGCATTAAATAATTCTCTTTGCGGGTAATTTACGGCCGCTTGGAGCAAGAATCTTTTTTGAAAAATAATGTACTTGTTTTTACTCCTGGGTACATTTTAATACCAACTGTAGAGAACTGTAAGATTTGTAATTAAAGAATGGACTATTTAGCAAATATGTAGAAATTCATCCATTTCTCAAAACACCTAATTTTTAAGGTTTAGTAACTTAATCGGAGAAATAAGGTTTTTAGATCACTTTGTTGATCGTCTGTCGGTCTATTTGCCTGCCCAACGGCTTAAAACTTTTTTTTATGAATGGTAAAGATATCAAGTTAAAATAAGTGGTAAATACTCAAATCTCAAATCTCTTGGTGGTGTAATAACTTGATGAATCTAAGTCAATAAAATCAAAATATACGGTCATTTAAACAAAGTCATCAAAACCTACAGAGCCTTTCCCATTGACCTAGAATCGATAAATTTAAAAGTAGCAAAAAACGATATAAAAGTTATTTAGAAAATCTGATAATCGTTTCTTCTTCTTTTCTTTCTTTCAAGTGGCACTTGTATGAGACTCAAAGAGTGCCGCTCCTACATTGCAAATACCCGGTTTTTTTTATTTACTTCAGAATTAGTTTTAAATAAACTTCATTACTACTCAACGTATTTTCATGTGCCAAACAGCTTGTCTTTCATTTGACGCACAGGTCTCCTTACGCATTGCGAACACGTATGAGTGCATAGAGCGAAACACTACAGGGTCTGAATGCAGTATCCAAATTCTACGAGCGCTTCGTAAGCGGTGTTGTGAACATTGAGTTATTATGCACCATTTGCACCACCTCAAGTATTTTTTATAGCAAAAGTAACTCTAACTCTCTTTGTGCCAGGTGCTTGCCTCAACGTTACAAGATCTAAAAAACACGACAAAGATATTTTGCTTAGTTGAGGAGTTCTTATGGCGTCTTTTCGGTTCCATCATCAGACCCTGGACACTATCCAGGTCTAAAGAACTCGTCAAGACCAATCCCACGAGCTTAAACACGACAGGCTCATATCGAGAAGTTGGGTAGTTCAATTGGCCACTTTTCAGCTTCATCCTTAGATCCTGAACACTATCTGGTTGTATATTACTTGTCAATACTAATCTAACAAGCCTAAACACGAGAGGGTTACTTTATATATTTCACATGTTCCTATGGCCACTTTCCGACTCTATTATCGGACCTCCATGGTACCATATTATTGCATTGTCACAGAACTTACATACTTGTGCAAAATTTCAGCTCAATCGGATACCCGCAAGTGCTTGAAAAATTGATCACAAAATTTGAACCGGGAGAACAACGGACATTGCAAGTGTAAAAATATGCCTTCTTGTGCACTGAGATGCTGTTTAACCAACTCGAGAAACATAAGATTTTATTATCAATCAAAACTCAAACATCCCCGCTAACTCAGCAGTCATCGGATTACGCGTTATTTTTTGTTTGAAGTAGCTTCTCTACGTAGTACGGTTGTGAATTGATAAGATTAATGCTGGCGAAATCGTCTGTTAGGGGATTAAGTGCCGCAGTGCTGATGCTTCGATGATGCCTAGCCATTGATTACTGGGGTACAGGCATTAGGGAACGAAGGCTGGTACGCTGCCATCGTCTGTTGCAGTGGGGAAATTAATACGATGCGGTCAGATTTAGTAATAATAATAGGTAAAGTGTGTCGTATGTTTACAGCAATAAAGACGGTTTAGTGCCGGCTTCAGTATTTAATTAACAAAGTCGCTTACTGTCTTTACTACTATGATAGATTTTCCTTATAAAATATGTCAAAATTTTACTGGTAGTCGGCAAATTTATCCTTGAATTCAATATTAAAACCGACCGTTAGAGGGCTTAGCACAAACAGATTGATATTAGCGTAATGTTGTCAAAAAATCGTGCTGTCCCGTTTATTTTTATTTAGTTAATTAGTGTTATGAAAAGGATAGCATATTAACTCTGAAGCGTTACTATAATATCAATAAGTTTGTGGTAATCCCTTAGGATTACAATTCTACGATATTCACAGGAAAGGTACTACAATTAGATTCGTGTTTTTAATCTGTGTGATCGACCACTTGTTGTCGTTAGGATTATGTAAAGATGTGTTTAAAGATAATAAAATTACATTATGTTACGATTGTTTTCAATATTACAAAATTGTCCAGTAAATAGTATTCTACTGACACTAATAGGTCTCTCAATTATTTCATTAATTCAAAATAAAACAGAATGGTAAATGGTACATAAGTTACGATCCACGCATGGCCCTACAAAATTGGGTGCAAACTAAATGCTAGCGACTACCAAGGAAAAATCACATTCATTAAAATTTATTTAACATTATAATAGGATGTAATAGGCACGGGTGCTTTTTGCTTCAATATATCTAGGTATCTCTTTTTTTCATCCGAGATCTACTGACGACTACTCCAGACAAGATTTCACCTAATTTTTTAGCCAAAGAATGTAAATAAAACCTTAAGCGAGTTGCAATATAGTCAAGACCTAATACGAATACTAGATGGCTCGTTTGTATCCAAGAAGTGATACAAATTGCGCTCGTTGAAAAATTTGGATTTCAATATCCTCAAGAAACAGCGGGGATGGAGAAAGACAAAGGCAAAATGCAGTATATCTAGTGGGTGTTCCGAGTAAGCTTACGAGTATAATACACGATGACAAAGCGCTGTAAGCTGTGTCGCATTTCACCCGGCCCCACTCCAACTTATTTGTTGCATACTGTTTGAGTGAAAGAATATTATATCATGTGCGATAGATTTTAAAATTATTATTGTATAATCTTTTTTTTAAAGTTACCAGTTAAAGTTTGTACCAAGGGCGAATATGGTCTGCAACCTGGAAATTATGTTGTTTTAATAAGTTATAAAATTAATATTTAAATTTAATAAGTTAAAAGCTAGACTCAAGTGGGATTCGGCTGATCACATTACCCGTAAGAACGCTGACAGGGTTAAATAAGCACTGAATGAGAACCAGAACACGGATATCGTCGTCGTGGTAGGGCTAAAAAGCAGTGGCGCGATGATCTCGATGCATATCAGCCTGAATGGCCATCATTGGCCAAGGATAAAACACTGTGTGGAAGGAAAACTGGGAGACTTTTGCGCAACAGTTGGACAAATAAAAAAAGTGGGAAAAATATAGTCGCAGACAAGGTTCATCAAAATAATTAAATTCACTAAGTATCACACGTTTAAATTAAACAAGCCAAAGAAGCTATTAACTTTACAATTTTATAACTTTTTTTAACCAATCTATTGTAGATTGGTTAAAAAAAAGTTATAAATGTTTTTCAATTGTGTCTCTCAAAAAATTGACTCTTTTGTGAAGTGATACATAATGCGGCTGGCGATCACGAGGTCCAAAGCTTTGATCTTAGACTGAAAGATGGCTTTTCTAATTCGCGGAAGCAGTTTTTAGCTTCCGGAATTCTTCCCGACATAATTGTAGTAAGCCTGCTCTCTGTTACTATCGGCCATATACACGTCGACATGCTCAATGAATTACACAATTTGAGACAATTTAAGCGTAAGTAATTTAAAATGTAATGACAGTAATTTAAAAAAAAGCTGACCGATCGTATTTCCAACAGCATAGTAAGTAAGCGTGTAGATATAAAAGATAGTATTAGTGTAAAGATGAGATAGCTCCGTTGGTTCAGGCATATAGAAAGAATGTCGAAAGAAAAAATGACAAAACAGATATACAATGCGTAAGTGGAAGGATGTAGGTACCCTGGGAAGACCTAGACTATCTTACCATGATCAATTAGACCGTGTTTTATCTGAAGGGCAAGTCAAGAGTCTTCGTAACCGACGAGCGTGTATGAGACGAACTATGAGACTGGGGGAAGCCAAAGAAGTCTGTAAGGAAAAAACCTATTGTAATTCTGTACTACGCAAGGGACGTGGCGTAATGATATAGATAATTTAAAATGAATGAGTGAACTAAGTAGGTAAAACCTTATACTATATGGGTATATCTAGCTTTAACAGAGAAACCGTTTGTTTTGACTTCCGATAACAACACCGTCACGCCTGTATTCCCCAAGTGGGAGTGCCAGAGGTGTACTGAGTACACCCACGTTTCGCCGACGATGTTAGGTCCCATGTAATAAGGGACGAGCCTTTTGCCATATACCGGCACAATTCCAGATTCCATACTGGGAAGTTTTTGTGAGAAAAACTTCATTTTCCGGCCTAGGATTTGAACCCAGGACCTCGTGATCACCAAGCGATGCGCTTTGCCACATAACCAGCGAGGCAGTCGCTCATTTAAAATTAAGCAGTGAAGAAAGTAGATAAAACCTTATACTTTGTGGGTACGTCGAGCTTTAATAAGGAAACCGTTCGTTTTAACAACTCAGAACAGATTTCTCTATTTCATGAACAGGTGTAGTTTCTGTATTGCAAAATCTTATTTAATTGAATGATAACAGCCCCAAGACAGGGGTGTGTTTATGTAAATTCCACTCGGCTATGTATAAGACCCTCCGCAGATTAGCTCTAACTTGACCGGCAGGAGCTTTGAACTGGCTTGATCATTGTGTAGCTTAGTTAATGATAATATCATTTTGGAATAGTTATAGGTACCTACTGGCAATGGTTCGTTTTAGTTACAATATTACTTAATGTGATGTATAATATTTGCTAACATATATTATCTCATTTACAACAGTCTTCCCGTAACTTTATAAGTGTTTGTCGATTCATTCTAGAATTTTGGTAAGCGAAATATATTAAATTTTGTTTAATACTACCTAGTTGGTAGCTAGAAATAGCCAATTATACTACAAAGTGGAGAGTCATGGGAGAGAACTTTGCCCAGCGGTGGGACGGAATAGGTTAATTAAAAAAACTACCTACTTTTAAAAACATCTGCATGTTTCTCTTTTGTAGAAATTAAAACTAAACATAAAAAACGCAATTTTAAATTCGAACGTTTTTAACCATCACACAACCATTTCAAATTACACGAAACACAACCTAAATAACACATAAACATCGAAAAGCAATCTAAACTACACAAAAGAGTTTAACCGGGCATTTTTATCAGACAACCATTGAAGCGGTTGAGAAATTTGCATTAAATCCATTTACGGCGAAGATTATAGGCCGTCGGAATAGTCCGCTCGACGCCGCAGCCGTATTCCTTAACGCACAATACACGTCGATTCGGATTACGCTATCGGCCCGCGTCGGGTAAGTGGCTACGTAGCCTCAAATAGGCACTTACCTACACTGCAATGAGATGCCTCACAGCTTCCTTAGCTGGATCACACTCGAAGATTGCGCTATCACCAACGATACGTGACGCTCTTGCGCCATAATTGAATTATTACATCCCGTAAGGTGTTCGAGATATTTACGATAGTGCGATACACTCTAAGTTATTGTTATGTTTGTGATAAAGAAAAAATATACCGCTTGAAAGAAAATGTGATGTGATTTTTTATGTTGTACATTTTCGGGAATGGATTAGGTAGATTTATATGAGAATGAATTTTTTTGGTAAAATAATTTGACCTATAGAAACACATATTTTTGTATATACAAAAAACATGCTAAGCGGGGAAATTAAAAGTCGAAAAAATAACAATCCAAATAATTTGGGTGATTTTGATATTTTGCTTTAAGCTCGTGAGGTTGGTTGGCGTCGATATGAGTATCGATACATAACTATTTGTCCATAAAAATACTATATATGTTGTACTATCGATGGATCCGGTAGTATCTATCTATCTATCTATAACCTCACGCCAGATCCCTTGCGGGGTAGGCAGAGAGTACAGAGTTCCAACAGGTTCTTTCCTTACATACCTCTCTGGCTTCCTCGACTCTCATAGTTCGTCTCATACACGCTCGCCGGTTACGGAGACTCTTGACTTTTCCATCAGATAAGACTCGGTTTATTTGGTCGTGGTAAGATAGTCTAGGTCTTCCCCGGTACCTGCATCCTTCCACTTTCACATTGTATATCTGTTTTGTCATTCTTTCCTCTGGCATTCTTTCTATATGCCCGAACCAACGGAGCATGCCCTCCGGTAGTAGATATAAAAAATATAATAATTTTGATGTGTGTAAGTGCTTTTTTATAGGCCTTTACCAATAAATAATTTTTGACTTTGTTGCAATATTTTTTTAACCAATGACGTAACATTTTCAGTATAAAAATTATTATAAATCATATAACACAACACTACCGTATCCTTGGCGGCAAATCAGTACTTATTTCCTCCCTAAAAAACCGTAACATCCACGTGACTCGGCGCCGGGTGCCATCAAATTCTATGCACATTGTCGGAAAGCAATTTTCACTCAATCCCCTCTCGTCAACAAGTACAAACTTACGCGGCGCACGTGCGTCCCTATCAATAGTATAACAAATAGGCTGATATTTCGTCAGAAATAACCCGAATCAAGTTTTAGTGCGAAAGCCTTTTGTGTGTGGCAGGTGAAAAAGTGAGAGACTTGATTTATTCGCATCGCCGCCGCCTATCGCTGGATGATTGAACGGGGAACGTGTTTATACAGCATCGGGCAACCCATGAAATATGACAACTGAAATACGCTCGCGAGTGCTCTGCGTCCTCTATTTTTAATAGTTGCCATATGTACCGGCGGCGATCTTGCGCGACGTGTCCTGACTCGCGTTTTAATATTAGAAATATCGAGTCCGTTCGAATACAAAAATTTGATTTATGTCAGTATTGTACGTTGTATTGTTTCTTCGGAAGGTTATTCTGTTCCTGTCAAACGCGTCCGATGTGCACGACACCGTTTATTGTAACCGTGTATTGTTTGCATTCGAAGTTTTCCGACGTGTTGTATTATAGCATTTTCGTGATACACCAACATTTAATTTCACTTGTATTCCTGAATTACCAAGATTTTAATTACGATGGTGTTTTCCGAGAAAGTCGTCGCGGTTTCAATTATGTAGAGCTACGAAATAATATTTGCGATATTAGCATAACATCTTTCTCCGCAGTTGAGCTTCTATTTATTATGTACGTATATATTTAAGGTTTGGTAAATAGACGTTTTTAGAGCTAAAGTACGTAGAATTCGTAAAGAAAGAATATTTTTATTTGAGTGAGATATTTTTTATGCAAAACCTCACTTAACGTTTTATAATTTTTTAGATCGCAATGTGACAATTTCGGTATGAAAACAATATTTCATTATTTTTTGTACAGAAACGGCTTATAAAGTTTTATACACTGAATCACAAGACAATTTTACATATCCAACCAGATAAAATAAGTAGATAGATATTCAACTTTTGAGACAATCCGTTTAAAGGGATTCTTAGTCAAACAATAAATATAAAAAAGTGACACCTATTTCATATTACAGCTGACAATATTCTGAAAACGAATAAGTTTCTTATGGACAAAAAGTAAAAAGAAGAAATATATTACTATACGAAACTTATCTTTTGCCAAAATACATAAATCAAATTGAAGTTTTTTCTAAATCTAATACCCAGATGAAAACTATTTCAACTATAATCTTTTTCTAGAACTTATATTATTTTAGTTTGCCTATTTTAAAGTAAGGCTCAAATCCTAAAATATCACAAAAATCTTTTGGAATAATACAGGGGTGAGGTTTTAAAAAGTTTAAAGTGTAATCTTAATTATCTTTAATAAACTTATGAATATCTGAGGTGTATAGTTGTGATAGAAGACAACGGCTTGTCCTCTTCTTTTTCCGAGAAGACAACTCTTGAACATAGGCTACTCGGTTTACTGGATTGAGGTTTGATTCTTTCACGAGAAAAATCTTTGTGAGTTCCTCAGATATTTGTTTTGGTCATGGTATTTGTGTGTGCGGAACTCAGACTTAAACGCAACCATGGCACAGGAATAATTCCTAGTATGGAGCAAAGTATAACTTTGTATAAAGTTATAATATAATATTCTGTTCTAATAATTATCAGTTTCAAATGTGAAAAATGTAATCAAAAATTATTACATGCAAAGATGTATAAAAATATCTTGGACAAAAAATACAGCTTACTTCATCCATTCTTAGACAAACTTAAATTGAACATGTCTAATCCAAAACCAGCCTAATGTTATATATATCATCACGCCAGCTTCCTTGTGGGATAGGCAGAGAGTACAGAGTTCTAATTGGTTCTTTCTTACAAACCTTTCTGGCTTCCTCCACTCCACAACACTCTCCTCTAGTCCTAAATTCATATTTATAAATAATTATTGTTCAAATACCTATAGTTAATTTTAAACATTAGGGCTAGTCAATAGTGTTGTGAGAGCGTATGAAGCCATGTAGGTTTGAGTAATTAGATTTTCATAACAATTTACATCTTTCACTAAATTCATCAAAAATGTTACCTAGATGAGTTATACATCCAACAGATAAAACCTCCAACAAAAACGTTAGCTCAACATTCAGGACATAAGAAAAACGGTCGCAATCAATCAATATATTCGTATTAAGAGGCTTAAACCTAAGCCAATGATTACAAACGTTAGGTAACGCTGCGTGTAGTACTTGCCTATATAGTACATGTACACACGTCGACAGTCGATATTGACTTTGATAAACGACCCAGTGAGTGTCGCCCTTCAAGAAGCCACGTCACTTTGGTGCATTGCGGTTCCTATATCTCACCAAGCCCTTGTTTACACACAATCCGCGTAGTTTTTACGACTAGTAACGCGGTTTACGTCGGAGTAGAGTACTTATAGGCCTTTATTTGTTTCATACAGTTTATTGCGCTTTTGTGGTATATTGTTAGCGCGATGTTTTCTACGTGGATGTTGGTTTTGATGTTTCCTTGTGGGATTCGTGTGTTTCCGTATAGATGTTATTTTGTTTTTTGACAGATTAAGTAATTACTTAGAGACGGGTTAGTGAAAATGTAGTTCTCAATATGACGAATAGAAGGATTATGTTCTTTGTACAACTCTTCTCGCCAATTGCTTAACCGTTTTTGGTAGAGTAACTATCCTCAACCGAGATATATCCACTGAAGGACAAAGACCTCCCTTAATAACTGGCTTGTACGATGATGCATCCACCTTTTACCTGCGACTTACATCAGCTCATTGGTCCATCTTGTAGGGGGGCCTTCCAATGCTCGTGGTATTGCTGCTTTGTAGACACAAGCTGACCACCGTCTTTGGGATTCTGGTTTGGTCATGCTTACTATAATGTCTTTGCTTCCGTTGCTGTCTGGCGTGGATGACGCCCTTCGCTCCAATATGGTCGAGGGAAGTGATGGCTGTTCCAGTAGTCATACTCGTGAGCGGGTGCTGCTTGTGGGGACTGGTCCATCTGGAATCCGTTAGACACTCTTTATTAATAGTATCATTAGTCTCATATCTCGGTCGTACGGCATCACACTGGGGGCTAGATCGTAAAATATTTAATTGTAACCTAAACATCGTATCCACACAATATGATTAAAAAAATAGAAAGGAAGAGAATTAAATCAAAAAAGACAAGCCCGCTGAGTTTCTTAGCCGCAGATGCGGCTAAGAAACTCAGTCGAGGCTGCGTTCCAATCCGGTGATAGATTAATAGTTAAATTAGATTTAAAAATAATGTAAATTGATTATTTGTAAGCGCCCCACAGCGATTATACAAAATAAATTATTTGAGTTTTAGTTTGAATGGCCTACCCCATGAAGCTGGCCTACTCCACATCTTCCGGTACGTGGTCGTTAGGGTTATATTTTTACTGAAAAACAAACAAACACCGTCAAGCCTATATTTTTTTTAAGCGAGGGTAAAGTGTACAGTTCCATAAAATTTTGCCGACAATGTTAGTACTCAATATAATACGTGATTCAATGAAAGTGAATCAGTCTAAGGAAAAAAGGCAATTGCAGGTATACTGAGCACTATTGCGACCTCTGGAGGTCAGTGTTTATTGTTTGTTAAATTATTTAAAAAATATTCCACCTTATTATGTGTCAAAAGATACATTAAATACGTTCGGTAACCATTTCAAGCTATAATACGCAAGCTCATACTAAACCCAAAAAATAACCACCAACTTTGAATTAAATTCACTAAGTATTACTATTAAAACGTGCCCTCATTTTAAAAGCGCTCTATTAAAATTATGAATATATATACTGCATTGAGAAGGCTTTTGTTATCGTTAAATAATGTCAGTCCACCAACGAAGGCTCTCCGGCAACCAGCTGATAGCATTTGCTGCATTTGCATAATATTGAAAACGGTTCCGATACACCTAGGGCTCATTAGCTGGTGATCGGCTTACGATATAGATACCGCCTCTATAATGCGGCTGAATCTAGTTACCATGCTTTTGTTGTATCGTCTATGCGCCGGTATTGTCAGAAATTAGGTACTAAATTTGGTGTATGTAAAAATAGAAGAAGGGATAGTAATGTGTGAACTAATTTTCTGATATATACTTATCTATATTATGAGCTAAGGGATATATAGGATGGAATACTATTGCATTAATATAATTTTAATTTAGAGTCAGAACAGAGAGGGAGATTTTTTTTTAATATATATTTACACACACCGTCACGCCTATATTCCCCGGCCAAGGAGGCAAAGGTGTACTGAGTACACCCACGTTTCGCCGACGATGTTAGGTCCCATATAATAGGGGGCGAGCCTATTGTCATATACCGGGCACAATTCCAGACTCCGGACTCATACTGGGAATTTTTCGTTAGAAAAACTATATTTGTCCGACCTAGGATTTGAACCCAGGACCGTGATCACAAAGCGATGCGCTTTGCCACCAGACCAGCGAGGCAGTCGAAATATATTTACTACTTATACTAATCTTATCTTGGTTGGTATGTTAATGGGCTAAGTTGTCTCAAACCCACTTCGACCCAATGAGTTCTTTTGTACTGCCCTTTGCCTTGTGCTCTTACGTACCTGGTTTCCCAAATACTACTTATACTAACTGCACTTTGCTCGTTAAATACATACGAGTACTTTTACATGGGCACTTGACAATGAAGCCGCTTTAACATTTATAAAAATACCAACTAATATTACAAATTTATTTACGAACATCATTAGAGAACTTCCATATAAACTTTAAAGCCTCATTATCCCCGCGTTCCCCTTAAAATATTACAACCGATCGAACACAAAATAATCGACGAATTGAGAAGGCAACTTAAGGGTGCATTTCCAGCAAGTAACCGTTGCGATTACTCAGCAAATAGCGCAAGCATTTGCATAATATTTTAACGTCAGCGATATGGATCCAGGAGCTCATTAACGTAATTGATCGGCTCTCCGCTACTCCAGAATCAATCGCACGTCCAACCATTGATTTGCATTAATTACTACGCCGTATGTCACATACTGTATGTATGTTCTCACAGCAAACGATTATTTTGACAGAACAGTTTTGATTTGATGCCATTCGATAGCTTTTAGCCCCACACACCTAATTAAAGCATTATTACCGCGCATCGAAATTTCAATAACTATCGGAAAACAAGTCTCCGGCGTAATTACTGAAATGTAACGCATTGCTTGTCTAATATTGAATCGTCGTGTTCTTGCATGCAGGCACCGCACATGCGAATACAATAGCGCCCCACACTGTAGGTAACTAATACCATCCACCTCGAAACAAACATTGCAAACAACGGGCTCTGTTTCAAAACATACAACTTTGACATCTGCCAAACCAGAACAAACACAATCCAGCGGAAGGCGGTGGTACACACCCGACTTAAATCAAATAACTGTATTGCTTTTAGCTTTGTAAAGCCTCAAGTGCAATAGCGTCAGTGTCGGATGTTCCGCCCCCGTCTCCAGTGTAGTCTATGATATTGCTCCACGCCCTTTACATGTTCAGCGAGGTCTGAAGGCGGCACGCACGCGGCGCGCCGCCGCCGCGCCACCGCGCCGCTCGCGACGCCGCTCCGAGATACCGCGAGCGTGATGCCCGACCTAACTGCTCCAGTTTATCCCTTTAATTGCCTTTTTTCTGGAGAGTGGCTTTAAGCGTTCCCGCCATATCTCCTCACGTCGCAATTACGGAGACGTCTTATGATAAATCTGCCGTAATTTGCATGAGATAGCATACGCTCTCAACTTTCACGCGAAGCTTCCTACTCTTGCCGTTTATTACATTAGGGAACGTTTCCAAGAATGAGAATGAGCTATTTAACTACTAACTAGATAGCGTTAACTATCGTTTGCGGCTGAAAAATCTAGACACGAATTGTCATTTTGCAAGTTTTCTTTTTAAGTTTTGACATTCTTCCAGAGGATGGTTTTAGTTTTGTGATATTTTGGAGTGTGTTACGAAATAACAATTTTAAGTTGGAGACACTTTCGTACAATTTCACCGGGGGAAATAAGACAGTAAGAGGCAAACAAAACAGACGGCGCAATCTTCGCGCTGCAACGTGGCGAATTGGCGACCGCCAGCAGGGCTGCGGCGTTCCGGCTGCCAATCTCGGCGTTTTTTCCTAGTTGCCGGTGCCTCTGAGAGCGGCAGATATTGTAGCGTCAGCGAACCACTCTGCGGACTGCGACGTGCGCCTGTGTTGCTAGCTCTCAACTTAGAACTATGACAACATAATCATAGACTTTTTAGTGTAGATACTTGAAACCTAATATTTATATAATTTAAACGACATCCAAACATAATTTCTGTTTCTCCACGGCTTGTGACAAAAAGCCTTTTGCTTGCAGAGTAATAGTGGCTTATTTATTAACCATACCAAAATGTCAGATCGTAGTTATTTTATACTTGTCGACGTAAATCATTTTTAACTATCATTTACAATAACATCTATCACACACATTCTCCACCTAGACGTCAGATATTATAATTGCGACTATAGTAATAACAACTAATCGCAGTGGGTAATTAAGACCAAAATAGCGGCATGCAGCAAAATATACATGTATTTAAGTAAGACTAGGTACGATTGTGCTTTCAGATTGTATCAAACTAACTTTAATTTTAAAATTATATATTTTTCTTGGTTAAAGATATTACATGTTTCTATGTGCAGCTTATAATCTGACAACACTATTTTTCTGAACGACGCGCCAATCATACGGAAAATTATTCTTCTCTGAATTGCTACTATAAGCTTTTTAAAGGTTTGATCTGGCAGGTTTCTATATCTTGGAAGATGATGCAAATTTCAGACTAAAATACTAGATAGACAAAACGTTCACAAAATGTAAATATGACACAGCGAAATGGAATACAAACGCTTGCTATTTATTCAGTAATGACCTGTATATTCCACGTTCACTTTCTCTGTTAGTCTATTGCAATTCGCTGGATATAATATACCTATGCCTCATTAACATACATATACATATCCGAAAACATCTACATACTAGCATGGCACAGTTTCGATTCCTTTAAAGGCTTTTTAAATTTTCCACAGAATAATTTGATTTATTCTGCGGTTCCGAAACAATTCTAGTCCCGTCACAACCAAGTATTAAATGCTATCCCACTGTCTGCCTCATTGGTCTAGTGATGGCAAGTATAACTGGCGACTTTAAGATTTCCCATGATTTAAATTGTAGATTGGAGAAAGTGTTATTAGGGATTTCTTTCAAAAAAATCTTAGGAGCAGCAGTCAGTCCATAGTTGTCAAATAATGGCAAAAGCCTAATCCACTATAATATTGGTACCTAACATCGTTGGCAAAACGTGTGCATTTTATATGCAAGATTTTTTAAATACATCGGTCTACTGGCCAGGCCGTTATGAATGATTTGTAATTCGAATAGGAAATGGGTGCCAGAATTAGTTACTATGAACTAGGAGGCCATCAAAGGGCCTCGTCTCCGATTTATGAGTGTTTTTCGATATTGTTTACAACATTTTTAGCTTAATAACATATGTAAGTTGTAAGCTCAACAAGGTCTCTTTAGTCATTGTAAATAACTTTGCTTATATTATGTTATATTTCACTATAATATTTATAAAACTCTATTATACATTATTGTGCGTTTATTGTTGATTTCACTGTCCGCCCGCCTTGCATAAACCGCCTTGTTCAAAATAAACGTTTATCTTATTACGTAACCGTAGTTTTGGGTTAACAGTTTTTTTTATACTATCAAACAGAAAACCTTTGATACCATTTTACTGCAACACCATTGGTGGACGAAATCAAACTAGCCGCAGGTAGCCGCCAGTCATTGCACACAGAATGCAGCCTTGTTGATAAAGCACCAAATGTGTTGATAATACACAGTACACATATTCTTCCGAAATGCAAGCCTGAAGGTGTGTAAATTCCTATTACTTGAAATACTTCTCCATCTTAAGTTTGCCTGGAAGAGATCGCTTCTTAGCGATAAGGTCGCCCTTTGTTTTACTTATAATGTTATTAATGGCCAATTACTATTTTTCGTATAGCTTACAATAGTTTATCACACAGCACATACAGCCTCTATCTCCTTTTTAATCTAAACAAAATCGTATTATCTTCCTGGCAAGCAATCTAACTCATTTCAATACGAGTTTTAGCTTTGATCTTTGAGGTACTGGATTTTTTATGTTGACGAATGGGGCACGGTCTAAATAATGCATTTGTAATGGCAGCTATTCATTTCGAGGTCTGCTTAGTACATAATGGATAAGCTTGACAAAATACGTTAGTTACAACAGTTCCATAACCTATGTGAAGCAGGTGTGGACCTTTCATGGTTGTAAAATATAAATGTGTGCATTAAATTTCTTTTACAAAGTTTTAGTAATTATGGGGATAGTTACTTTTGAAACTTTTTTGTAACTTTGCATAACATCTTAATTGTAATGAAGTGCCTACATAGTGATGTGTAGAATATTTTGTTGTATCTATCTATGCTTGTAATTCGGATATTAAATTTGATTTTTTTTTAAAGAAAACGTAGCCCTTGGATTAATTTCTGTGTCGTGGGTGCGTTTACAAACATGAAAATTTACATACACAAATACCCAGACCGAATCAAATAATTGTGGGTCACATTTGTCCCGTGCGGGAATCGAACCGGCGACTATATGACTCAGGGGACTGAGTGCCTTATGCTCTTAACCACTGCACCAAATCGAAATAGGATTTGTAAGTCTTGATTCTAGTGTATGATTATAGTACTATGTATTTTTATTTCCTCTTACATTATTAAAAATTTAACATTTCAGTAAAAATCAAAACGGCATAATGTACGACGTTATTGTTTTTTTAACATTAAAAAGTATAACTAATTTGTATTGGGTAATTTTAAATTACTACATCCTATACTCAAAAATAACAATAAAAATAAACCAATACCCTATAATAAACCAGAGATAGTCAGTTAGAAACATGAGTGCTACCTAACCGAGCGGTTAGAGATAAAATGAGCTCAGCCTCGATGGTCGATAAACTTATTACAGGAGAAGTGTTCGGCGATCGTCGGAGTGTGTGGGCGGGCTCACGCGATAATATGTCATTAGGCCTTTACAGCGCTCCTGTGTTATTTATTCGATACTAGTTTCTGTACGCATCTTCTCATCATCTCTAACTTTAGACAGGAATCTAATTTTTTTTCGGGATAAAGTATCCTATTTGTTAATACAGGTTATAAACTATCTGTTTGCCAAATTTCATCTAAATCCATTCATCCGTTCGTGTGATTAAGTAAAAAACATCTAAACATACAAACTTTCACATTTTTAATATTAGCAGGATGTTTTCGTAGTACATGTAGGTATCATGATTATTACATTTTTACGTTATTTTTTTATTATTTTTGGGGTGTTTTCAGATACCAACTCTTACCATTATTTAAAAAAAACAAACATTCATACTTAACTTAAATAAAAATCTTTTATAAAAAAAGGTAAACCGACTTCAAAAAGCAAAAAAATAAATATTTGAAGTCGGTGCTGGTTGGTGCAGTCGGTTACTTGGCACCGACTTCAAATATTTATTTTTTTGCTTTTTGAAGTCGGTTTACCTTTTTTTATAAAAGATTTTTATTTTACAATTTTAAGTGACCAGTGAATTCTATAGTAGGGTACCTATAGGATTGACGTAATACCCATAATATCGCAATTTACACATGCCTATTGTTTGTCGTTAAGGAGTTCCCTGGTGTATCTTCTAAGTCCAAAGTCCAATGTCAATAAAATTAATATGGGACCACCTTGGAGATATACTGAACCCAATGCAAAAAAAATTATCAAAATCGGTCCACAATTGACGGAAATATCGCTGAACATACATAAAAAAAAAAAAAAAAAAAAAAAAAGCATACATACAACCGAACATAGAACCTCCTCCTTTTTGAAGTCGGTTAAAAAGCATTAGCTGCGCTGTAGAGTGATTGCATATAACTCTATACTATTCATATAAACTACAATAACAATAAACGAATACCGAAAAATTCTATCAAACCATAATAAACCGGAGGTGGTCATTTAAAAACATGAATGCCACCTACCCAAGCGGTTAAAGATGAAATGAGCTCAGTCTCGATGGTCGATAAACTTATTACAGGAGAAGTGTTCGGCGATCGCCGGAGCGTGTGGGCGGGCTCGTGCGATAACGTGTCATTAGTCTTTTACAGCGCTCCTGTATTATTTATTCGATGTCTTTTTTAGTAAATGTAGGTATTATAATAATTATATAATTACTTTATTTATTAGTTTTGGGATGTTTTCAGACACCGCAGCCCAGTATTTTCGAAAATACTTTCATAGTAAACTTTAAAAAATAAAAACAATAACCACGCTGTAGAGGGTGATTTCATATGCCTGTACACTATTTATAAAAATTACACTAAAATTAAAGTAATACCGAAAAATTCTTCCAACTATAATATAATAAATCGGCGGTAGTCATTCAGCAACATGATTGCCGCCTACTTAAGCGGTTAAAAATGAAATGAACCCTGTGAAATGATGAAACCTGTAGAAACTCTCTGCCTACCCCGCAAGGGATCTGGCATAATAATATAGATAGGAGTATAGGAGATAGATAGGAGGTGAAATGAGCTGTATTACAAGAGAAGTGTTCGGCGATCGACGGACCGTGTAGGCCCGCTCACGCGATGACGTATCATTAGTCCTTTACGACGTTCCTGCTTTTTTTATTCGATATGTCTTCGTATAAATTGTAGGTAGGTATTATGATATTGTAGTGTTTTCAAAATTTAGTTTATTTATATTTTTTAAGGAAACCTCTGTCAACCGTAAGAATCATTTCTGCATTGTATACGGAAACTATTTGAGAGTCAGGCAACGATTTATCCCGTACGGGGATCACACTCACTATGTACCTACAAGATCCAAAAAACAGAGCTGCCCATACACTCTGACCAAGTTAGACTACGCCGTCGTATATTTATAAATAATGTTATTTAGAGAAAAAAAAAATTAAAATAAAAAACACCGTCACGCCTATATTCCCCAGAGGGAGTGGCAGAGGTGTACTGAGTACACCCACGTTTCGCCGACGATGTTAGGTCCCATGTAATAGGGGGCGAGCCTATTGCCATATACCGGGCACAATTCCAGACCCCGGACTCGTACTGGGCATTTTTTTCGTTAGACCGACCGACCGTTTCGTTTTAGTCCGACCTAGGATTTGAACCCAGGACCTCGTGATCACAAAGCGATGCGCCTTGCCATCAGACCAGTCAGGCAGACAAAAAAATTAAAAATAAACAATATAGATAAGTTTTGATTGCCTGTAGCAATCAATTCATTTTAGATTAATTGTAAATAAAAAATTTTTGGAAAATAATTTATTATCAAGCATACAGCTAAAAAGTATACAGCTGAACATACGGCTTACATCAATAATACTATCCAGATTTTTATTAGCAACCATATTAATCTTTTTTTTCACTAAAAACGTATTTCCTGAAATACCTCTATTACATAGATATCTGAAAGATTTATCTACACTAAGATGCGAATAAATAGCGAATAATATTTCCACCTTATCATAGAGAACACGGTCGGGAAATGAGAATGAATAAATGAATATTTCGGTTTCACTTATATGCACATTATTCCAACCACTACGAATGTACGAACACATTATGTAGAACTCTCATATAGTTGGCATATTATAAATAGGTACAGTCAGCAAGATAATTAGCATTCTCACTTTTTTAAATCAATTACACTTTTTATTTTCCAATCTTTGATAAATATTATTAAAAGTAAATTATTAGCAACACATTTAGATCAAAAATAATACTGTATTTGATGCAAATCAAAAATGTGCACGCAATTTAAAAAACCGAGAAATTTAAGCGACCGAACAAGTATCAAAATAATTTGAAAGAATAAATAAAGCTTTTATTAGTCCAGGTGGTGGTTATGTGAAGAGCATGTCAGGAGTCTCCGTAACCAGCGATTGTGTATGAGACGAAACTATGGGAGTGGAGGAAGCTAGAGAGATCTGTACTCTCTGCCTCCTAAGGCATCTGGCGAGATGCTATAGTATACGGTGATTACATTGATAAGAATTATAAAATCACTAGTTTCTACCCGCTACTTCGCCCGCGTTAACTTTCTCAAGAACCTAACATTTTTTCGGGATAACGTATCCTATGTGTTAATCCAGGTTATAAACTATCTGTGTGGCAAATTTCATCCAAATCCGTTAAGCCGTTTCTGTGGGATTGAGTAACAAACATCCAATAATACAAACTCTTAGATTTATAATATTAGTAGGATTAGCAGCACACAGTCGACCGTCACGTCGTGGCGATTTTTAGGCAGGCCTTTGTAATACAGTGGACTTCTTTCAGCTGATAATAGAAAGGGATTTACGTATTCTTTAGACACTGTAAACAGTATGTGTCCTACAACTAAACCAATGAATTCGGGGGGCTTAGTACGAAAAGATTGACACTAACGAGTAATCGCGCTGTCACGCTCATATTTATTGATTATATTTATATTGTGACAAGGATGCATATTAACTCGCTAGCGTCACGCTAATGCTAATCTTTTCATGCTAAGCCTTCAGATCTGCATCGTACCAAGCTCAAAATTATTGGCGCTAATTTTCACCCGGACGCTTCATGTTGAAGAGACGTTTGTATGTGTAACAAAAATTATGACCTTTATTAAACAGTGTAAATAAAACCACAGTCCATAGTCAAACCGATTATACAGTTTTGTGGGGCTATGAATAATATTAGCATACATTATTAAATAAAAGTGTTTGCCATTCGTCATATTCCGTCATAACTTTATTAGGCACTGAAAAGTCTGCTGCTACATGTTATTACTTTATTACATAGAAACTAAATTAATATTTTTTTTAATAGCCTACTCTGTATCCCACTCCTGGGCAAAGGCCACTCCTTAATGTCTGCTCACAAATCGATCCTGGGTTGTAATATCCATGTCTTTTCCGCATAAGTGTCCAAGACATCACGCCATCTTCGTCTCGGCCGACCACGGCGTCTGTGACCGTCCTCAGGGGTCCATACCGTGACGATGTTTGCCCACCTTTGCTGGCCCATTTATGCAGCCAGGTAAAGGTGCGATTTAAAACAGCCAATCAAAATTAAATGTGTATACACATTGTCGTGCATATGCTCCTTGGCCGTTGTGGAGTTCCTTTGTCTTGGGCCAATCCTAGGTGTAAAATCAGGTCATGCTTACCATAAAATGCATTGACATCGGAACTGAAGCACCATATCATAAGCATAAGTGGTTCTAATTCAGCACGCAAATTTTGACCTAAACAAACTAAAAAATAATGCAAGTTAAATTAAAGCTTGTAATAAATATCTCTCAATGATAGAGTTCGATTTGAAATCATCATAGTTTTTCTTTTTAACAGGAAGACCAATCTATACTGATATTATAAAGAGGTAAAGTTTGTGAGTTTGGATGTTCGGAGTAATCTCCGATACTACGGATCCGATTTTAATGATTCTTTCACCATTGGAAAGCTACCTTATCCAAAAGTAAAATAGGCTGTATAACATAGACCCGGTAGGTGGCGCTTTTGTCGACCGGGTAAAAAGTCGCGGGAAACTGTTAGATTATTATTAGTTGTCACCAAATCGATATGATAATCGATTGACTCCACTCACTAAATCGAGTATCCGCGGTTTTGATCCTTGCACGAAACAAATCTTCGTGAGACGCACAAATGTTTGTTTCTGGGTGTTTGCGTATCATTTTTTATGTTAACGTAAGAATTCGGTAACGCACAAATTTGTGCCCGCCAAGGTGACCTACCTTAAACTCGTCAAAGCATAAATTTGAGCTTTCATACTACTGATTTAAAAATTTGATTCTAGTATGAATACATGACCTTGTAGACATAAGGTTTGGTAGGACAAAAGGTGGTGGAGGTTGCGTTCTTTATTTTGGCTTATAATACTCGTCATAAATTGGCCGTGAGTGTCGACAATTCATATTCCAAAGTCGTAAGTGAGCACGCACGTCATTTAATTTTACGAAAAAATATTTTGATTGGAAAGTTAGTGAATTATGTAATAATTGTGTTATAGAAATATGTATTGGACGTACAGGTAAGTTATTTTATCTTAATTCATCCACGGTATCGAAATAATTGCTAGTAAGAGGCAATATCCTTTATAAAACAAATCAGAATATGTCCATAGCACATAGGTCACTAACTAACCCAATTTACTCCGTAACACCCTAAGTACAAGACACGCGAAAGTTCCAAAGCCCGCCATTATTTCACCTCTCATATTTCACTCCAGTGTCAATAAAAGGGCGTCTTCAGATACGCGGTCTTGATGAGCTAGCAACTCGTAAGGCGGACGACCCATCATGCGCTATGACACGCCATTAACCCAGGGACTGCGCTTCCTAACTTACTTCACTAATATGTTTTGAGACATAGATATAGACGTACATAGACGTCGGTCTACCGGACATGATGCTAGAGGGTTGTAAATGAAGCGACCCCGAGCTATGGAGTTGTTCGTGATGTATGTACTCGTGAGAATATACATATAGTTGGAACGTGTTTACACGTAGTAAACGTTGTGTTATGAATTCGTGTTTTGAGTCAAAAATTAAAGAGGAAATGTGGTGTTATTTTTATGTATGCGTGTATGTGATTTTTTTTGTTTTTTTACTCAAATTAACATGATACTTTTAAACACACGTGCCCAATTCTATAAAATTATCCCAACTTTGTACTAAAACGTATCAATGAGTGAAAAATGATACACCAATAATATGAAAAATATTGTTTGAATAGTGCAGAATAAATTTTTATTAAACAAACCTATCCCAATTGGATACACGAGTCAAATGGGCCGCAATAAAAATATTAAAGTGTTGTATTAAGCTTTGTCCTCCCCACATTTCGCTGGCGTCACGGGTGACCAATTTAAGTATTAATAAAATGACAAAACGTGACTCGGGTTCAGGGCACCATCCATCACGCCCTCACGTCAAGTGCTGGCCGAGCGATTAAAAACTGTACCTAACCAATGTACGCCTCCGCCACAGATAACGAAAATATTTCGACACACGCCCGGTAAATGTTCTAGGGATGTGATTTAATATTAAATTCGCGGTTAGGAATTTTGGGTTGAAAAGTAAAGGTGGTGGGCATGCGCAAGCCGCACTGATCCGCTGCCCTTTTAAAATCCAGTTTGCAACGTTAAATTCCGACTAAAAACAAAGGTGCGTAATTTTTTATCAGCTCCAAAATAACACAGGCCGAGGAAAAGGTAGCGGACGGCGGGTAAGGTAAGGTTCACACATACATTTAAATTAATAAAATTAGGCAAATTGTATGTACGGGCATGTATATCTAATTTTAACATATAAATAAGGGATGCAATTAGTTTTAGGATATTTTATCTATGCCAAATCACAAACCAAAATTTTAAAAGTAAAAATGTTCACTTTCTCGCCTATATTCCCTAATTGGAGTGGCAGAGAATACTATGTATACCTACATATAGCCGACAATGTTAAATCCCCATGTAATAGGGATGACCCTGTTGCCATTACACCGGTCACAATTCCAAAATTCAGACCGCGACTAACAATTTTTTTATACGAAATAAGCATTTTTTGGCTGACTTACTTCCCCAGTATTTGGATTTAAGACCAAAATCAAGGTTCCAATCTCAGACAATTACGGGGCTACCACTGAAACTATATAACAACCAACGATGCAGTTCGAAAAAGTGTTGGTCATAAATATCTTCACCCATAAAACTACGTCCTCCAAAACCAACTACCCAAACGTATCTTCACAACCAAAAGTACGCCCTTAAAACAAACTATACAAGCTTCAGACTAGCATACATTGAAGCTAGTACTCCAAAAAGACACATCATCCCAAAATGAGTAACAGCGAAATATTCAACAAATAACACAAACATGATACGAGCAAGTTGGGAGCCGTCGTGCAGGAGCGCGATAACGCAACTAATGATTGATATACTTGTGCCTCTGCTCCAACTAATGGCAGGGTGACGCTCAAGGGTGTTGACTTTCCAGTTATTAATTAATATTGCTATTATTTAGGCCGCGTTGATTACACGTTTCCTGTCACTTTACGTCTAAACTAGAATGCGGAGTTTGAAGTTAGAAGGCTGATTGGTAAAGTCATTTTAAATATGAAATAAAACTACTTTGCGTATTTTATCGCGGTTTTATTTTGATTTTAAGTTCCCGACGTTTCGAGTGCTTTGCAGCACCCATGTTCACGGTAAGATATGAGATGTTAGATGTCCAAAAGGCATAGTTGTTCCGGGGTATCCTCAAACTAGTTAATTATTTTTGTTGGTCCGATCCACGCAAAATGAGCTCACATAGCCTTGAAGTGTTATTCTTGGTTTTGGATTTGATTATATTAATTACCGGATCCCAAGTCGATGGAAGCACCCAGCCATCTTCTCTATTGAAACTAGGATGTTTTTTTTTAATTTAAAAACTATTCTGACGCCGTGAGCTCATTTTGCGTGGATCGTACTAACAAAAATAATTAAAAAGTTTGAGGGTACCCTGGAACAACTATGCCTTTTGGACGTCTAACACCTCAGTCCTTCCCGTGACCATCGGTGTTGCAAAGTACTCGAAATTTCGGGAATTTAAAAATCAAAAATAAACAGCGATAAATCCGCAAAATCATTTTATTTCATGTGTGATGTTCGGGTAAATCTAAGAACTCTGTACATTTTAAATATTTTTTTATATAAATTATTATTTCTTGGACGGGTGGACGGCTTAGTCCAGTGGCCAGCTTAGGCCACTCCGTCCACTAAATCGAGTAGTTATGGGTTCGATCGCCGCACTGGACAAATCTTTGTGTGACCCACAAATATTTGTTTCGGTCTTAGTATCTATGTGTGTGAATTTCGTGTTTTTAAAGGAAGGGTTTCATTTTAGCCGTGTTTGTATTTACGTATGTTAAAACATACTTACGATGAACCGTAACGTCTAAACTACTTAGATGATTTTAATGAATGAGCTGGCAAAGTACTCGTTATTATGGTCCGTATGACATTTTATATGAACAAAATCAATATTACTGATGTTACATCTAAAAAAGTGGGGGTCTCTGATATTGTTTTTGTATCTATCGTGTGAAGTGGGATTTCAAATGAATAAGAAGAAAAATGGATATAGTACAATATTAAATATGAATGCAAACAGCAAAAAACATACTATGTTGAAGCATTTATTCCGTAGTCGTCACAAGTTTTTAAACTATTTTCTTGTATAAGAATAATTTGTTAAAAAAGCTCATGACTCATGACAATGTACGTAATCGTTTGTTTTCTATTTGCAATAATCTTTTGTAGTCGCAAAGCAATAATTTCATAAACCCAAAGCATTCATTAGCGACAGCATAATAATGGCTTATTATCCGTCGAGCTAAAAAAATTAGTCTATACTTGAAAAAATAAATATTGAAAAACTCGTCACAGTACCTATCAATTACCGCCGTCCGTGTAGTTTGCGTCCATAGAAATACAACATTGAAAAACGCTTTTCAAAAAACAACTAGACAAAAATGTTAAGGACAAGTTGGGCCCCTTACAAAAAGTACCCAAAAAATGACGGCGGACGAATAAATGTAATGAAAAATAATTTTTGTAGCAAATCTGCAGGACTCTGTTAATTAAAAGTTTCAACGACGTCTCGCTCCAAGAAAACTGTATCGTTGTCCACTACCCCTGGATCATAAAAACTATAGAAAGTACACGCTTCAAGTATCGCAATACTGCTGATACTATTGAAACAAAGTTTTACTTAAGCAAGTTGTGATGAAAATTACTCCCCACTCACAATTACTCTCAAGTTTCACACACGAAGGAATTCACCGAACGATGAGCGTTGATCGAGTGCTTGCTACAAACTTTTTAATTTCACGGAAAAGTATTTATCGTAGAGCCTATCAACTTTTTTTATTATAAAGTAATTGTTGACGACAACTATGTTTGAAATTCATAAAATATACGAAAGTTGGGAGGACTGAACATGATTAAATGCAATTTCTTTAAGAAGTATGCTACTCAGTTGTAGGTGAAAGTTTTGCCTATAGATGACCGGATTCTTGTGTCGTTAACTTTAGAGACTATTTTGTAAGAGCCTGCATGATTTATATTACGAGCTAGAGATACTTTAACCTTAGAAGGTCTCAAATAATATGGACATCATATTTTTACAAAATACTGCGGAGTGAAGCTGACCGACCGTATTCGCAACAGCGTAGTAAGAAAGCAAATAGGTATGAAAGAGCGTATCAGTGTAAAGATGAGAAAGGGTATGCTCCGTTGGTTTGGGCATATAGAAAGAATGTCTGAAGAAAGAATGACAAAACTGATATACAATGCGAAAGTGGAAGGATGTAGGTACCGGGGAAGACCTAGACTATCTTACCATGACCAAATAGACCGGGTCTTATCTGAAGGACAAGTCAGGAGTCTCCGTAACCGGCGAGCGTGTATGAGACGAACTATGAGAGTAGAGGAAGCCAGAGAGGTATGTAAGGAAAGAACCTGTTGGAACTCTGTACTCTCTGCCTTCCCCGTTTAGGGGATCTGGGGTGATGATATAGATAGATAGATAGACTGGCTGAGTTTAGGTCTTAAGTCTTGTCTAGTTTTAGATAACAAGATGCAAGGTGATGATTCAATGCAATGCTCTTGCAATTTTCACGCTCCATATATTGACGCTCCTATAATATGAACAACATATTAAAGGAGCGTCAAAATAAAATATTTTCATTATAAAGCTAAGTATACCTATTTCCAAATTAATAATCTTCCATTACAAATATTTATACGCGGCGGGACATAATTAAATCCGATCCGTTTCATATCTTCGTGTGTTCTTCGTGTCAACCTGAGGTGTAAACAGCAGTAAAAGTTATATCATCAGACCGCAGCTCTGTCGCGTCACGCCATTGCGAAAGTTGCCAGCGCGGCTGTACGTTTTGTTACTTTTGCCTATCATAAATAAACAGAGTGTAAAAAGAATACTTGCCGAAATATAACAGACATGTTTACTTATCCTATACTTAGATTTCTAAGCTTTTATAAAAATATACCTAAACATTTCATAACATAGTATTAAATAAAATATATTATCTGCCTCACGGGTTTTTTTTAAATAAAGTAACGAATATACCAAGACTTTTTTTCACGAAAAGGTAACTAACGAAGTTAAGTGGGCTAGCGATCGGCGGAATAGATGCAACGAATGATTTATGGACGGGCTAAAGAGGTCTTTGCATATAGAAAGTGTACTTAGTTAAAATGTTTTTATCATTCTAGCATCCTAACGGTGGCCAAAACAAGGATTTTAGTTTAGTATCTGCGATAACTCTACCGAATAGTGAGTAATAGGATAAAGTTACAGCACAAATAGCTGAAACTATGCTCAAGATTGAAAATTATTATTATTTTAAACTGTGGTTTTGACTAGGGCAAAATCATGATCATTCTCTTGTTAAGATTTAAGCAATTTTAGTGGGGACAGTATTCATAATTAACTACATTGGATTGTTTTTCCACGAAATCTTCGAGCTTTCCTTTCTTCCGAAAGAGTCGGCAAGCAGACACAGGGTATAAGGCAAATAAACTAGAGAGCTATAGACCAACTTGACGGATGACCTGGTCTAGTGGTTAAGAGCAAACCGCTCCGCCTATTGGATCAAAGAGTTTCAGGTTTGACCCCGTACAGATTTTTTTATGTGACACACGTTTGTCTGGGTGATTTTGAATGTGAATTCAGAGTCCAAATTAATCCTGGGGTTTTATTTAAAAAAATAAACAAATAATAATTTGAAACTAATGGCCTATTCTAACGAAAAGAAAACCCTCAAAATTTTTGTTATTCCAAATTCAAAATTTGAATGTTTAGTAAGGATAAGGCACGAAGGTGAGTGGGTAGGGGAGTGATGGAACAGATGTAACCGGTGACTTATGGCCGGGACGGGGCTCATAACTAGCGTCCAGCGGCGCATAAGTCCCGCGACCGCAGAGTGAAGTTGCACAAGGATTGGATTACATCATTCACAGCTTTATTGTGTTTAGCATGGGTCTTAAATATTTGAATACTTGTTGGTCACATGGTCTGGCAGTGGTTAATTCCTGAGTTTAGATCTTAAGTCTCTAAAGTGTTACATAAGTTTTTTTCGTCCAAAATTCTGGAGTCTGGAATAGTCGCAGGCTCCAGAATTACACGGATATAATATCCGGGTATAATAGTAATACCGGATGTAATTATTATACGCGGTTTAATAACATCCTATTACATTACGGCCTCTAAAATCGTCCTAAGTGTATATAGTACACCTCTGAATATGCAAGATTTTTTTGGAACTAGGCGTAACTTAATTTTCTTTTAATATTTAAATACCTTGAAATTTGGTAAATTAGAGAGAAAAAACTATACACGCCAGACTTATAAATGTATACTCAAAGCTCCAAATCATCACAACTTACTCACTTAAATTATTCGACTTATAATCATATAAAGCTATTCAAGCAAGCATTTGAACATAAAATGTCCAGAATTTGATTAAGGCTTTATCAAACAGGTATCGCGAGACGTAACTTTGAATTTTATGTGTCATTCATTACATTCAAATCACCAATTTGATGAAGTGTTATCGCATAAAAGTTTACAATTTCATTAAATGCCTCCTAAATAGTTATAAAGAACTTTGTTATTTGACTGTCAGTCAGCTTTTAAAAGCCCAGCAACAAAGTTAAAACGAAGTAATTAAAAAGAAAACACAAAATACTTACAAAGTCGGAAGCTCGCCTCTCTTCACTTAAATTACTTGCGATTACACCGACAAAACGTTTTAATGAAACACGTTAAATCGCGCCAAGTGGGCCTGCCACGCCACGCCGTCGCGCCACGCCACCCGTGGCCTCCACGTCTGCCGTAGTCGGGCAACTTTGCCACTTACTGCGGTAGATGCCGTAGTTTTTCCTCAAATATCTGAGTCTTAAGTATAGTTGAAACTACTTCTACAAAGTCCATTAAACAGTATAAACTCATGCCGCGGTGATTAAAAATACTGCCGATTTCGGGGAGCGTTACGTGCTCCATTTGAGCTTTTTAATTGAAATCACATGTGATATAGTTTGTGTAAGTGTAAGCTCTTGGACGAACTCAAAGGGCTTAAAATGAAACATATTACGTTAGTTAGGGAGTTGATATGCCATCCTTGTCACAATACAAATTTACTAAATAAACATGAACGTGACAGCACGCTTACTCGCTAGGGTCACGCTAACATCAATCTTTTCATGTTGAGCGGTCTGTTTGATTATGATTCGAACACGTAATTGACAGCTCCACAATGAGTAATTAAATTTCGTTTCAACACATAATAAACTCAGTGGTTATCATCGTTTTGGATGAAGCCATATATTTTAGTGGAGGAGCTATTTATAGTTTCATGTTTATTCACACTGAAACATACGCTTTCGATCCTTTTGTCTTTTACTTGACATACAATTATTTACAGAAATGTGGATTTGGGTAAAAGAAAGATATTCGTATAACGAATTATGCCTATTTTAAGACTTAGATTATCACGCACAGATTCGAGTTCATAAATGTGTATTAAATGCTCAATTCAACTTATTTAATTGGAATATTTCTACAAAAATGTTATGTTTAATTTGCTTGATATGACTATTTAGGATTTCTGGGAGACTAATCTAGTACTTTGTTCAGTTGTTACTGATATAATATCTGGTAAAGTGTAAATAGATAAGGATTGGATGCGAAAAACGCAAGACTGAAGGAAATTGAGTGCCATGGATGAGACCTACTCTCAGCACTGGGTGGCTATGAGTTGAAAATTATGAGGATCACAGACAGTGATTCCAATTCAGCTTGGAACTTAACCTAAACAAACTAGCTAACATTGCAAGTTAAATAAAAGCTTTTATAAAGCAAGAAGCATATACCACCAACTACCCGAAGACGTAACGGTAGAAATTAAAAGCGCACATGTATAATCTCGTAAGCAAGCGAGGTGGTGCAGTCACTCCATATAAATATGTAAGCGGAGGAAACGTCGCCATCTGCGTTCCGCCCGCGACGCTGCGGAAACCATGTCAATTAAGTTGGACGCGATGAATTAAAAAAAAAAAAAACAAAACCCAAGCAGCAAATACCACGAAGTATCCGAAGACGTTATCGTAGAAATTAAACGCGCTCATGTATTATCTCGTATAGCGAGCAAGCGAGGTGGTGCAGTCACTCCATATAAATATGTAAGCGGAGGAAACGTCGCCATCTGCGTTCCGCCCGCGACGCTGCGGAAACCACGTCAATTAAGTTGGCCACGATGACATATTAGCCTTTGTCCCCTTGCATCCCCCACTGCACCCGGTATTTGCTCGCAAGAAACTCCCTGTATAGCAGATAATAGATTGGTGATATTGCCAGCGGCGTGCGTGATTTCCTATGTACTTGGGTCGGCTTAATCTTATTACCTATTTATTGAATATAAGTATAGTTTAAGTGATAAATTGTCATTTTTTGGAATATGTGACATTACTTAAGCTACTTCTATATATAATTCGCGTGCGTTTAAGCGTTTTTGCCATACCTATTACTGGAATCAAACATGAGGCTCACAAATAGGCCCTGTTATATATATATATATTTTTCGTATCCGTGGTGCTTTACAACTGGGCTTATCCTAGTTGTACTCTCCTTCTTTATGGCTGATGTGCCAATTTTTTGTGCCTCCTGCTTTGCAAAGGAGGGAAGTGGAATTTAATTCTTTCCACCCCCGTTTTTATTTCTAATTAATTTTTTTGCAGGTTCCAAGACAATTAAAGCCCTTCCCGAAATATCCCAAGGTTCAAACCTTGGTGTCATCTAAGGAGACCATTGTGGATCCTGGTTTACAGGAGTTACAATGGTGGGAATGTGTGGCGGGCTTAGTTCCAAAACAAAAAAAAGCTACTTAATAATTACAATTAAATGTTTAAAAAATCTTACAGATTGTTTTCACTCGCACCACTTTCACTCGCAGTTACTTGAATCATGAACGAATGCTACAAATTAAAAGCCGACCAAAATAATCTGTTAAAACAATGGGCTCGAAATTAAAAAAAAAAACTAATCAAAAGCCAAGCAGCTAATACCACGAAGTATCCGAAGACGTAATCATAGAAATTAAAAGCGCACATGTATTATCTCGTATGGCAAGCAAGCGAGCTGGTGCAGTCGCTCCATATAAATATGTAAGCGGAGGAAACCTCGACGTCTGCGTTCCGCCTGCGACGCTGCGGAAACAGCGCCAATTAAGTTGGCCGCGATGACATATTAGCCTTTGTTCCCTTGCATCCCCCACTGCACCCGGTATTTGCTCGTAAGAAACTCCCTGTATAGCAGATAATGGATTGGTGATGTTGCCAGCGGCGTGCGTAATTTCCTATGCACTTGGGTCGGCTAAATCTTATTATCTATTTATGGAATATACCTATAGTTCAAGTGAAGAATGGTATTTTTTTGGATTATTTTGCATTACTTAAACTACCTATTAATTATAACTTAATGTTCAAAGAAATCTTACACATTGTTTTCACTCGCGCCAGTTACTTGAATCATGAACAAATTCTACAAAATAATCTGTTACAACCATGTGCTCGAATTTAAAATATAAACAAAGCAAAACCCCGAGCAGCAAATACCGCGAAGTATTCGAAGACGTAATCGTAGAAATTAAAAGCGCACATGTATTATCTTGTATGACGAGCAAGCAAGCTGGTGCAGTCACTCCATATAAATATGTAAGCGGAGGAAACGTCGACGTCTACGTTCCGCCCGCGACGCTGAGGAAACCGCGTCAATTAAGTTGGCCGCGATGACATATTAGTCTTTGTTCCCTTGCATCTCCCACTGCACCCGGTATTTGCTCGCAAGAAACTCCCTGTATGATGTTGCCAGCGGCGTGCGTGATTTCCTATGCAATTGGCTCGGTTAAACTTTATGATCTATTCATCCGCATCCGAGGTGGAAATATCGGTATTTCTTAAGATTGTACATATGGTAGAGTGAGATGTAATGTTATTGAATTTGCAAGCGATAGATTTCCTTCAGTGCATTCATATCGATCAAAACAGGTTATAGAATTGATTATGTATAATTTAATTTAACAAATATTAAATAAGTATACGGCACATGAATAAAAAGAGAAATTTGTAATCTAAATATTTTTTTTATTATAATTATGTTATTATCTACTATTTTACATCTACGTGAAGTTAAAAATGTCTTAAGAGTCCTATGAAGTAATCTACCAAATTATGACCGGGAGACAGCAAAACGAAAGATTTTATAAAAATATAAAATTTAATATCTGCCGAAGGCATCTGCCAGATGCGGACTGGGCAATTAAATACCACTGAATCAATTCTAAATTAAATAGATCCACTGTGAAAATACAAAGTTTAGTGACTGTCAATGTCAAACAAAGAAGATGAAAAAAGTTTCCTTCCAATTCCATTTTCTTTCACAATTCCTCTTTTGCAGTCTCTAAAACTTTTCAAAATAAGAGGTTTTCGAGGGAGTCTCAATTATCGATAAAGGCGATATTAAAAATTCGTTTGTTTTGTTCTTAGCCTGCGCCTCGGAAGCGGTGTCCCCTTTTTTCCATTGTTTGCGTAAGAAGGGAAAGCAGGAGCGACGGCAAACGATAATCAGAAATTTGAATTTCGCCCCCACAAGGCACTGACAAAATCATCCGATTTTGTGCGCCATTTATCATAGCAATTAATTAGGCGAACAAAAAATTATCTTGGGTTTTCTGAAAATTGTTTATGTCAGCAAACAGCTCGTTGTGCAAAAACTTTCAGTTTTGTTGCGTCTCAAACTCTCCCTGAATTGTGTCGTTCGTTCCATAACTGATTGGCCGGCAGTAAACGGATCTATTCATGATTTACATATCTAAATAGTTGCCGTCGATGCTATGATGAAGGAACATGGTCTAAATTTATTCGTGAGCATTACAGTGTAACATGTACGAGGCAGTGCTGCCTTAATGTATTCATGTAATTCGCATAGCCGGCATCCCCTTTGACCGGCCACGCAACACCGCACTGGCTGCCCGGATAGAGTAATATAACGTGATGTTTTAAAACCATCCATCACGTTTAATGTCCATATAAAAGAAGGAGGTAGTGCGCCTACTCTACTTTTTTGATTTGCAAATGTTACAGCGTTCGTGTTTTGCAAATAAAGTTCTAAACTCGCCTTCGCTTATCTGCAGGATCTCTAAAAATAAATTCACTTGTTGCAAGAGGCGCCCGACCACCTCAAGTTTTATAAATGTTAATACAAAACAACACGGTCGACTGTCTCATTTTCACCTCACGAAACTCTCTTGCGTCCGTTTAGTGCGGGGGGAAATTATCAATTGACTACGCTCTTGTATTCTACAGTGTGAATACCAAAGCAAGAGTTTTCCGTCTATTCTGTGGTTGAAATAAAACCTCGGGTATGGCTACTTGAATGTAAAAATGGATGGATGCGGCCGGCCACTCCGCCGAGCCGGCTTGACGCCAATTTGCATTAAATGCGGCCTGCACCCACCAATGATAACTTACATTTGCTGGAGCCGCAAAATTAGTATTTATCATAGTGAGTTTAATATTTCACGTTATGAAAAACTTGAAGTTATGCAAAATGAAACTCGTCAGTTCTAGAAAAATAAAAATAAAATTGTACCAAGATTCTTGGATTTTTAAAAGAAAGCTGAAGTTAGTAATCATATTAAATGGTGATGAATTTAATTAACTTAAAGTTTTTGTGGGTACTTATTGTTTTCATTTCTACTTTAGTTTTCTTTTTGTAAGATAGTAAACATTTATAGTCAGTACACATTTTAAAATGGATCTCCATTAACGGTGTCTATTTCGTTGTTCAATGTCGAACTTAACCCTGATGTCTACTTCCGTATTCGTAGATAAAGTTGTTAAAATTTCGTAGCTGAATTCAAAAATATCTACATTATGCGGTTTTTCAGAGAAGCCTTTGAGCTGAATATGCAACCATGTTGCGAGGGGCATAACAGAGGTTACAGTATGATGCTGGGAAAAGAATTTTGAAAATAAGCGCTGAGTTTCATCTTGATGAGTAAGGCTGTGTTTCTAAATTTAGTTAAAATCAACTTAGTTGATTCAATCAAAGCCTAAAATATCGTCAAATAGTCCATATAAAATGAGATTAGCCTTTAACAATTTTGGCTGCATCCTGATAATATCTCTAAAAATTTACTTCCAATCTTGTAGGCTAAATTCAAACAATGCCGACTAAATAAATTTATTTTTTATTTACCCATGAAAATTGAATTGATTTAGCAGTTAGGATCGTTTCCATACGAGAGAACTCCTCAACGCTAACATTATCCGTCCGTTTAGTCGGCTATCGGCTTGAAATTTGGATTACATATTTAATTTGGATGGAAAACGATAATTATAATTATTAACTTGAGTTTCAATGAGGAACGCCTCTACAAGAGGAATTTCCTGAATCGTTAATTATGTAGTCTTGAAATTCGATATACCTACAGATTATTTTGAAACTTCCAATCCTTTCGGAGAGATATATATTTCTTACACCAGTTTTGCTGAAGCGGTTAGCAGAGAGATATAGTACACCTGAAGTAAGTTAGCAGAGAGATATAGTACACCTGCTGAAGCGGTTTATGATATAGTACACCTATTTTTTAGACTAGACGTGTTGTAATAGATGCTGACTGTTTAAATTGTCCGCAATCGATTAACAAGGTTTTAATAGTACTTGTCTGACCCCAAAAATATAGTAATTTTTATTTTTATGATATTCACATAGCAATATTCAAGGCCCTATTCTAGTATCTTTGTAACTAGTTATACCTACTTATTTTGTCCCATATATGATTAATAATCGTACCCAAGGAAAAAGAGGGAAATGGACTAAATAGACGGTTATGTGATTCAATCAGGGTATCCAGGTTACAAAACGGGCCCGAGATCACAGGCCGCATACTAAATTATTGGCCCCTAGTTATTTATGCATTGCGAACCAACATCTTAATAGCGAGCGAGAGTTATGTCCAGCCTAAAATAATATTTTGTGTAAATGTTTGAAAATAAACAAACCGCGTTGAACCGTCATGCTTTACAGTTGCTATATGTCGTAACTTGGTGGCGTCGGCTCGCAGTTTCGCGTCGATGCTACATCAAAATGAGTTTATTATAAAGGTTTAATTTTCAATTTACGTAACACCGCTACGTGATGAAATATTATTAAAGGCTTACCTTTGGGTGTGCTCTCCTGGGGAAGGCCACTTTGGGGTCAATCTGAAATCAGAAATACAACATTTTAGTAATAACATAATACACAGAAACATTATAATATTACTATTTACACGAGCTCCTGTTGGAAAAAAAACTGTTATTGGGTGTTTTCTATTGAAAATTTCTCATTAGTAACAGTTCATAGTCTGTTGTGCCCTAGATAGTGATAATAGGTTTGTTGTGTATGTACTTTATCGCCAAATATGGGTGTACACTACTGTATATTTGGCTATAAAAAATAATTTTTGTTTCAAATTTTTAATAGTGGTTTATATATATCGCGACGAGTTCATTCATATATCTATAATCAACAAACTATGTGACATACTTGCGATTCGTAAATAATCCTAGCAGTTCATATACATAAGGCCTAAGCAGTAACTCCATACACCATACAACCTATCTATATGAAAATGCGTCCGTAGTGTTTTAATTTTAAAAGCGGGGTATTTCCAAATCGCAAAAAAATCACTGAGACGCTTCGAGCCCAACTAATCATGGACCGCACGTCGACCAGGGAAGCGGGCACGATAAATTCGCATCGCCTCTGCGGCTGCAGTGTCCAGTCCTAAAATCCCAGCTGCAAAAAACCATCGGACTGAAAATCCTGCGCCGTGGTCCTGTCACTCGATTTCGCCTCTCGTCTTTTTCATGTAACCGAGCTCCACTATTTCATACGTGGCGCTGTTTAAGCTCTCAGATTTTCTCTCGGCAGTGAGCGGTCAGGCCATGTCTTTTTGCTCGTATCTCGACGCGCCGTTGACCGCTATAAACGCAAAATATAAACCCAAAGAAGCTACCTTTGACATTTTAGTAGTAAAACGTTTCATTTTCACTCTTGCTAACCGTTTTGTCAAACATTTCCCGCATTCAGCTGGAATTCTCCTGGATTTTTAGTGCAGTCTTACTTTTGAAATTATGGTTGTTGAAGTGTGTTGCCGCTTCGTGTATATAATATGATATTTTTTTTATGGTTTCAGTCTGGGAAGATAAGGCACACATGCTATTTCTAATAATATTCGTGTGCTACCTAAGGGTAGGTAAGCTCCTTATTATAAAATAGCGATACATGTAGCTATTCTAATCTTATTCGTTTTAACAATGTGCTAATGTTGCTTGCTATTGAATGCACAAGATATTTTTGTTAATTGGTAATAAATGTTTGTAGATGTTTAACAAAAAACCTGTTGACAACTAATTTTAAATATATTAATTGTCCAAAGTCCAAAAACATTTATAACTATTCCAAACAATTTTCTATTAAGAAGAATTTTATAAATGACTGTGTGTGTGTGTGTGTGTGAATGATCTACGCTGTTGGCCGCGGGGCCTTTACAGCTTCACCGGGTAAGAGGACGAGCGTGCAACCACTACGCTCGAGCCTGAAGGGCAAGATAATAAATGACTCTTTCTATAGGTGCAGATGAAGATAAACATTGGAGTTTATATTTTTATTTCATTTATTCCACCCAAATTGTTAGTGAAATATAGTTTCAATTTATTTATTAAAGCTTAAATAAAACGTAGATTTTTACGTGGCAGAAGTACAATAGAGGCGCGAGTCGGTAGGCATCCACGTCTGCGTAATTATGAAGCAAAACCGTGAGAGAATAATTTAAAAGATTTTGCCCAAGAGGACTGCATTATTACAATATCAGGGAAACCGCTTTACAGCGTCATTCATACATTCTTAATTATTTAATTATCTTCTGTGTGCGCCACGGAACACCACGGCGGCAGAAAACCCGTTGTAATTTGATTAAATTGGATTTCCACCAGGATAAAACTCATTATTTTAAACATAAAATGAATATTATAATTATTGTACGCTAGAGGTCGCCAGAAAAAATATCAGTACCCACAAAAGAGGAGACGTAAATTTGTTGGAAAGCTTTTAACCACCTCACGCAAGCAATTTTGTAAACGTTGTAAAATGACCACGAAAGTATACAGAGCAAGCAGAAAAATCATAAAATCCCAGATGGTGGCGCTAAAGCGATTAAGCGGGTCGATGATAAATTTTAACGAGTTATTTTAATGGAGGCGATCGCAGTCAGTGGCTACCCCGCAGGCTGCGTCGATAGAAAAATAAAACCAAACTCACCAAAAAGACTGTTTAATGCGTGATCCTTTGATTTTTTTTTATTGTTTCGTAAACGTTTAACGATAATTCCGTTTTGAAACGACGCTTTTTGTGTATCCGCTTCTACTGTCATTTCACTGTAGTACTCTTAAAATTGACAAGAATCACATCATGGTGTTTGGTAACTGAGTATAAAATAATGAACCACTGACTTGACATCATTAGGGTCAATGAGGATAATGTTACAACAATAAAACGCAAACAATTGTGCATGGTGCCTATCATAATGCAAGGTAAAAATATATAAGTTGAAAACCGGACCTAAATTCTGGATTTTACTAGAATTAACATTAACAATATCACATCAAAAACCAATGAGTTATTACTATTTATATGACAAACGTAACAATTTCCGTACTCTTGCGTAAAATGACAGCAGACATCGATACAAATGTGACATTTTGATATGGAACCATTTGCGTGATTACAATCGACGCAGTGGCGCACCCTCCCGCCTTAAACCTCCCCATCCTACAAGTTCCCTTACGATAAAGATTGACATCACCGCTCCTTACTTTCAAATTATCCTAACTCCATATTCATGTAATAGCCCAAATTGTACCTCAATGTTACGACTTAGAAGTCAAATTCGTGTGGGAGGCCGAAAAATTTTAGCGTGTCATCGCAAGAAAAGATTGTAGACGAAAGCACATTAGTGGGATATCACTTCTGGTAGCAAAAGAGCATGTTCACTTTATGTAGCCGGCACGGCAGCATCGACGTAAGTCAGTTTGGTTAAATTTTGTATTAAGCAAACCGTTTTATCGTTATTTGCTAGTATATCTTAGCGTGTCAGAATGAAAAGTTTTCTTAGGTGAATATGGTTACTACTTTCTTGAAACGTTACTTAAAATGATGATTTTTTTGCTACTGAATCTAATTTTTACGTGCAAGAGGCATCTTTAGTCATAACTTATTTAAAATAGACATCAACTGCTTAGTTAAACCAACACTAATAAATGAACACTCTCCTTACGCAATTCAATCAACTCGTTGTTAACTCCTAATAATTAACAAACGTCACAGGTTGAGGCTGCGTTAAGGATAAGAAAGTTTAATGACGTGCACTCAGTGCAGGTGGTAACTGGATTTATTTACTCGCAGACGACACGTGTCGCCCCGGGCGGCGTTAAGTGGGGACCGCATCATTTGCTGTTCAGTCACCAACGGCGCACTCTAACTCCTCCTAATTGGAACGAATTTGGCTGCAGGTGCAACTCCACTTGGCTCAAGATTAGCGGGCGAACTATTGCGAACATATTCGCCGTCGTTTCCCTCTGAAATATTCGATGTGCAACGCGCGACTTGCGGGTCGCAGTTCCGCCCGCGCCGTCATCCACGTGCGCTTACACCAACTAGAATTAAATTAAGAACAATATTTACCCTCGCAGCCGAGATAAATGATATTGCACACTTAAGCCAGAGTTAATGTTTAGTGACGACTTATGTACCCACATTCTTAGCATAAGCTAGAGAAAACGCTATCGCGAGAGCGAGACGGGATTACGCTGAACACGTGAATCAGAAGAGGACAGTCGCTCCGGAACACCTCGACAAGAAAGACTTAACGAGACCCGCTTCACCGTAGACAAATAATAGCACGACAACACTTTTACACGGCGTTATTTTAATTTATACAGCGTTTAAGTAATTCTGTAGTTAAAATGCAAACAAATTGCGATTGAAAAACACTTGACACCGATTGTTTACGGTTTGCTAACCGCTGTAGAGACGAGCAGTAATGAAACCAGGTTTTGGTGAGGCTCGACAAACGTCATTACTGGGATACGCATAAATATGCAAGGCAGGTAACGCACATTTTCAGGCGACGTCGCAAGAATTTTATCGCTCGTTTAATTCTGTGAGAAAAAAATGGGATTCTTTTCGGTGTAACATGAGATAGACGGCGGCGTGGGAAACCGCTCGCTGGCCTTTTCTGAAAACGCTTCGGATCTAAGTGCAACCGAAATATATTTCATCCACTTTGTCAGATATTACTTTCCCTTAAACACCGGCGGAGGCGTAAACGGCGGAAGAGGAGAGACGTAATCTTATCCATCAGGGGCACCTTATTCGCTGGCCGCTAATGTAGCCGCTTTGTTGTTAGACGTTGGCCTATTAGCGCGTGTCTTATTCATCGCCGTTTCCTTCGCTGTGTTACACGTGGGCACCGATTGCCACGGAACTTAATAGCATAGTTCTCTTTTCTTTAAGCCTTTGTTAATTTCGTTAACATATTTTGGGTAGTGTTGTGTATACGGTATTTTTTACCTTACACAAGTTCCGTTCCATGTGAGGGAGCTGTGTATTCCCGAGGTTATTCTGTACCTAAAACTCATCGAATCTTCAACAAGGTTTAATTCAATACAGTTAAAAAAATCAATCGTTTGACAATTGACAGTGAAGCCCAAGTTAGAGCTTATCTAGCGATTCAGGTCAGCACAAAAGCCGGCTGGGGCGGCATTAGCACAATGTGGCCGGCGGTCTCGTGAGACAAAGATTACGCACTGTTCACTCGGCTCTACCCCAAACCCTAGATAACTACCTCCCGGTCCACTAGATGGGGTTCTTTAAACTTATAGCGTATTTTATTATTTCACCTCTAATGTTCCACTACTGAGCAAAGGCCTTCCTCTGTCGTTTGCATTCTACTCTATTTGAGGCTATTGAGGGCCATTCGTTTATAAAGGCGTATTTTTATGTTTCCTACTGGGCCTGACGCGATGTCGTTTGAAATTGAGAAGAACCCAGTTTATAACCAAGATGTTATCGGCATGCGACAGGCAGATAGCGATAGATAGATTTTAATTCACCTTCAATGTCAATGTGATGTAACTCGGCAATACGGTGGAAGTCTCCGCGATTTTGAAGGCGGCACTTGTCTTGCAGCGGAAGTCTTTTGGCTGATAATAACGATGATGGTGGTGTATGGCAGACTGCTTCGTGCGTAATCTATGCACTTTTCGCTCCACTCTGCCTCAAACTCTTGATAACTACCTCCCAGTCCACAAGATGCGGCTTTTACGCTGATAGCGTATATCAAAGTAGCTTCAAAGTTGATGTTTTGTAACTTTTGCACCAATACGGTGGTCTGTCTGCGATCTTTGGGGGTGGCACTTATCGTGCAGTCTTTTGGCTGGTGATGATAATGATGATGTTCCTGTTGAATAATTTTGTACCTCATTCCACTATCGTAGTATGGCGTTGGACCCATCGTTAGTCATACTGAGACTAAGCTACCACTATGCCTTCGGAGATAAATGATGTGAAAAGTGTTTTTGAGTCTCTTCTTGTCCCTTACTTTTAATAACTCCTTCCTGCAGAACCGAGTTTTACTAGTATAGCCGTAAATAGTTGCCAAAATACCGTAACTATCAAGGTCTTGTGTATGCACAACTAAAAAGTTGAGCGGTTTAGTAGCAGAATAAATATCTACATATATGTTTACTTACATAAACATAACACAAGCTATTGGACTTGCAGGTTACCTACATAACTACGTCTAATCAAAAATAATCAATTTACCCAACCATAACACAATGCACCTGCTTCATTTATAACAGCATAAATCCAAGAACTCGATTAACTGAACTACAGCGGAGGAGATCGCAGCGCTAGGCAGTTCCCTAATCCCGTTTATTTGATTGATCAATGACCTATCCAGCATCCAAACAATCTACGTCCAACCGGACCGGCAGACATCCGGCGCAGATATTTGCAGTCAAAACAGACTTAGGGCCCTCCCTGCTGCACTCTGCGCATGTCACTCCTCTTCTGTATTATTTATTAACTCCAACGAGCTTCCGATGCTACTTTATTCCATTGTGCAACTATTCCGATGTCCGAAACCGGCAACTTCGCAACGGACTGACACTGGTGGAAACTTTTCGTGCATAGAATGAATGCTTGTCAGCCGAACGTAAACATGTAAGCAAAATACTTGGTATATTATTTGGTTTGCGGATTGCTGAAGCCACGGGCGTCGGATTGTTTGCAATGTCACGGCGAGATGTACCCAAAAATTTTATAGTGAAAAACTTTCTCATTGTTCTTTTTAAATTTTAAACGAAACTTCATCTTATTCTCGTATGCAACTTTTTTGGAAAAATATTAATATACTCCGCAAGATACGTAATATAGATAGATTAATATACCTAACAATTAAGTTTCTTAGTTCTCTATTTTCATAAATTTTATCAGGATTTGCAGTGAAACATTTTAAAGACAAAAGTAAAGAAAACTAGTCAAGCCATCCGTGTCTGAGCTCGTAGGTAACATTGGCTGAGTCGGCAATGTTATTTGGCGAGCCGGTGCAAGTAAAGGACTCTATATTAAGCATTCCTGTCCCCCCAATCTCTTCAGGTGGGTGCGGGCGGGACATGAACTGTACTTCAACTTATTATTTTGGGGCCGCATGCGAATCGTTTGTTTTTTCCAACCTACGCCTCTAATATATATTTACATATGTATCATACACTTAATCCGTTTATTAAATTCTCCGGCTGCTTTTATCCTCCTAAGCGTTCATAATACATTTTTTTTCATTCATAAGCCAAACCTACGCGTCTAAAATTGTAAGCGGTGCAGTTGTTTTCGAACAACTCTTATCTGGCACTAAATAAAACCGCGCCCATGTTAAAAACTGCCGTTATATTGTTCATCATTTATGGACTCGTTATAACGCTAATTGTTGCCACAATCGTGGTCGGACGTGACATAAAAGCGACATTAAAAATGTATGTACACTATTTAAAGATTCCCATTTCGCGGTGGTCGCGTGCAACCGATTTACGAAAGCGACTGGCCCTGTGCCCATTAAAGCAGATTACGGGCGAAAAAAAATCAACGAGCTTTTGGCGTTATGGGTTAATTTTGTAAGAATAACGCGGGCGTCGGCTAGTACGTCCCTTTATTTGGTGTTCCGGCCGCTCTGTTTGTTTAAACTGGTAATCCAGCGCAAAAACCATCCGAGACTACATAATGTAGAGGAGGCACACAAATGTGCGTTCTCAATGTTGGCGGAACGTAATCGTCCGACGATAAAAATCACTTAACAGAGTATCCGCTCTAGACTTAACCGCTAACTGCTAACTACAGTGAGTATAACATAACAAGCGTTTGCCTGGAACGAGACTTGTTACACTTATTTGAAAATTAACTTTCACTTTAAGAATATTCTACAGCGCTGAGTCGGTAAGCAGCTCTCCAAAATGGGAGAAAATGTTATATTCTTTATGGCAAAGATTTAAGACTGCGTACAAAATCACAATGCAATACTCTACTCCATTAGCCTGTTGAAAGTCTTGTCGATATTCTTGCGAAGCACTAGATTTTGTGATAAAGTACCTCGTTAGTATAGATAAAACACTCATTACTATATTTGGGATGAACCCACTTTGCCTTTATATTTTTATTTTAGAAAATATTCGTAGAGTATGCAAGCGTGTGTAATTTTATTGTATATATATTCTTGAGAGTCTTGATGTGAAATTGGGAATGTCTAACTATTGCAATAGCGCTGATATTATTGTTTGAGAATAAGTATAAATGGAAAATGGCATAACGGTACTCGAAATAAGTATAATGGTACTCGTATAGCCGGGTCATAATAATTTTTCGCATATACAGCGTCATATTGCGTGTCAGTATTAATTTGCTTATAAGCGTCTTGCATTGTGTAAACCGGGTATAACCAAGTAGCAGAATAGAGTCACTTCTTTTTGTAGATTTATTGAAACACATTCATACATTCTAAATATTATATTCGTAAGATAACATACCTTTGATTGTAAAGAAAAACCGTAATGACATTATAAATATATACATAGAGTTGCGAATACAGTTCACTCGGAACACGTACTCGTATCCAGAAACGCGTTCGCTCCATAATTTTAAAAGGTGTCAATAAGAGAAAAAAGGAATGTCCCCGAGTAGCGAGCGCGCCTGGTCTAAGCGTGTTTACAAGTTATGCAATAATTCAAATAGCGTAGTACAGCAAATTTATTCTGGTGCACGGTAACATACTTCAATGGCTGCATTGGAAAGCATTTTATTTCCATGGACGTCGGCAACTGGTATGGCCGTATTTTCAAATTCAGCCTGGAACCGACGAACGTGTTAGGTGGCAATATGCATTTATGATCATGGCAAATTAAATGCGTTTAAAGGCGAACGTGAATCGGCGGAATACGCATCGGAATTTAATTATGCACTTTTTTACACTTTCTCTGGACGGAGAGGATATTTTGGCTTGATTACCCTCATGTTTTGCAATATATGATTTTTTATTTATTTCGCTATTTTTTAGAAAGACTAAAGATAGAAATTAAGTACTTATAGTTCGGCATAAAGTAATTTCGTGCTCACATGTGTCACCAAACGGTTCCAACTTGGCAATGCTGGTTATAAATAACCAGTAGTGTAATGTTATTTTATTTTAAGAAAATATAAATTATTTTATGAATTGTTTTAGAATGTTCTGTATCATTATTTTACTTTTCCACTCTCCTCTTTATACATCTATTCACGTTTATTTTTTCATTTACTCAAACTAAACACAGTTTTTTATTATAAAATTAAAGTAATGATAATTACTTCATTAAGATACACCACCTGTATCTTTTGCAAAAATAAAAGAATGTTTAGTCCAAGTCCCGATAAATTCCAGACAGTTTCTCGTTGTCTCGTTAGGGCTCACTTGATAAAATTTAAGAGTCATCTCAGTCGAGCGGAGGCTTCACGCAGATCCGGCCTCGACAAAAAGGAGCCCCAGGGACCCACGTCTATAGCGGGAAAAGGAATTTTTAATTGGCCCCCAAATAAAAGCCCATATAACTTACAACATAAAAGCCTTTTTTCACAGCGCAATTCGTTACGGACCGCGGTTTTACCTATTATACCAAATACATTTTTGAAAAAATAACGCTCATGGTTTAATTGACTCTCGCAGACTGGTTGCTGTCGTATCGTGTTTCCTCAAAGAAAGATTCCAGATAAGGCATCAAAGACAGTTGGCGGAAAAGGAGAAAAAATACGAACCTCTTCCATAGTCATAATGGCTTGATAGGCCTTAACGGCCACTTAAAATGAAAAGTGTGTTCCATTTTAAACTTTATTCATTATACAAAAGTTCTTGTTAGTGTAACAGACATTTTACTTTCATATTTTGGAGGAAGAAACAATTAGGACTGTTTAATCGCTACCTCTTTAGAGCGGTCTGTTATTATAATGAAACGAGGTACATTTTGTAACATCAACTAGCATGTGGGTGCTTATGAATGTGTAACCTTATATTTTTATAAAATTATTCGTTTATAAAAAAAACTGCCTTGCCAGTCTAGTGGTGTGTAGTGCAACTAGTGATAGCACGGATGCTGGGTTTAAATTCTATGTCGATAAAGAACTCACTCACAGTCCGGAATCCAGGGTTGTGCCTGGTTTAATGACAATACCCTCGCGTGTTTTACATGAGACCCGAACATCTTCAGCAAAATGTAGTTGTACACAGTAAACTATTGCTCTCCTGGAATAGGAAAGCTAAGCGTAACAGTTTCTTTTTATTATTTATTAATAATAATATTATTAGCCCTGTTAAGAAACTGACCCACTGTTGGGCACGGGCCTCCTCTTAAACTGAGAGGGTTTAGGCCATAGTCCACCACGCTGGCCCAGTGCAGGTTGGCAAACTTCACACACCTTCGAGAAACTCTTAGGCATGCAGGTTTCCTCACGATGTTATCCTTCACCGTTAAAAGCAAGTGATAGTTAATTTATAAAACGCACATGCTTTCGAAAAGACGGAGGTGCGTGCCTGGGTTTGAACCCGTGACCTCTGACTTTGCAGTCCACCGGTCTAACCACTAAGCTATCACTGCTTATCGTTATCTATACGTTATGTTATATTTCTAAAAAAATAGTCTGGTAGTGTATAGTGCAACTAGGGTTGCAAGGCCCTGAGTTTGAATTGCAGGTCGAAAAAATTCGTTTTTTTATCGATAAAATAAAATACTTTAAATTCCGGAATCCAGAATTGGGTCCGGTTTAATGGCAATAGCCACGTCCCTATTACGTTAGACCCGAACCTCTTCATAAAATGTAGGTGTAGCCAGTATACTATTGTAGTCCTCGAATATGAAATATAAACGTGACAGTTTTTTTTATTATTTATTAAGTAACTCAAATATCCATAAACAATAACACGAATGACAATATTAAAACAGTAATAAAACACGTGTCACGGTGTTCCACCCGTGTCGCCCACTGTTACAAAGTGCATCATATTTTTAAACATCCAACGATATAAAACCGCATAAAACATCGAACATTTCCTGCGAAGTGAAAAATTTTAATTTTCCCAAAAATTCCGGCGCTATATTTTAAAAGTCGACGTGATTTATTAATGTTTCACAGTAAACGCCATTTGTGCCATTAATGGGAGATGAGAGAGGCGTTTGTGTTCACATTTCCCTCACCGACATCAATAATCCTCTGATTGACCAACTGAACGATATGTTCTGGAGACATTTTGCTTGCGGAATGGAACTGAACTCCCACAGCTCAAAAATATGATTAGTAGATTTAACACTTCAATTTCAAACTATGAAGCTTCGATTCTCGTATTCATGCTTTTTGGTTGTGTCGTTATTCCATTCTTCCAGCTATTTATCTATTAATTGCGTCCCCTGATTTGTAAGAATATAATCATTCCATTGTTTGGAACCACGCCAATAATTATATTTAAAAGACAACATTTATCGATCAATACTACTCTGTGAAAGAGGATTTTTGTGTAAATCTAATCTAAATCTAAATATAATAAAGAAATCAACTAACTGAGTTCTTAGATTTACGCGAATATTACACATGACATAAAACTATTTTACGGATTTTATCGCGGTTTATTTTTGATTTAGTTCCCGACGTTTCGAGTGCTTTACAGCACCCATGGTCACGGGAGGGACCGCCGGGAAACGTCGGGAACTAAAAATCAAAAATAAGACGCGGTAAAATCCGTAAAATAGTTTTATTTCAAGAAATCAACTAAGTTTAAAATATCAGCTACATTGTTATACTCGTTATTATCAAGTTCCATTTATGTACCATGGAACTGAACGTGAACAAATGAATGAGGCAAACCATGTTTTCACATGTTAACAAAATCGTTAACTGTTTTCTTCCGTGTGAAAAATAGAAGTGTTTAAAATAGCTGTAAACATTTTACAAATTGGCATGAAGGGTCGTTTTAATCGTGTGAATTCCATAAACATATTTTCAGTTGTATTGCATTTTTATTAAACGCTATACAATAAATATGACAGCAACAACATATAAACCGAGTCTTATCTGATGGAAAAGTCAAGAGTCTCCGTAACCGGCGAGCGTGTATGAGACGAACTATGAGAGTCGAGGAAGCCAGAGAGGTTTACATACCTCTCTGGCTTCCTCGACTCTCGAGGTATGTAAGGAAAGGAAGAACCTGTTGGAACTCTGTACTCTCTGCCTACCCCGCAAGGGATTTGGCGCGAGGTTATAGATAGATAGATAGAACAACTTGAATATCTTGTAATCAATTAACAAATTGGATGGATTGTATAACCATATGTAGCACTAGTACGTTATAAACTTTGGAAATGTTCTTTTACAATTTACTTTAGGTGTTATTAAGATTACATGCCGTAGTAGGTACCTATTTTATTTTTGATTAAGATCATGTAGAGGGTGATTAGCTCATTCTAGAGGTGGGTTGTTTACATTTTTGCCGTCGACGAAACGAGACCGTTTATCATCAACGGTAAACTAGTTTATAATACAGTCTAATTTTCGATTCGTTTAAACATCGTTGCCAGAACAGTTGTTGTTTAACAGTCGATTGCTACAGTCCTATATTGTAACCAATATTTATTGATTATCAACTACTTTTTAATTAATTGAAATTAACCCCCCTTCGTACCTTTTCCAGGCTTAAGACTGGCAGGTTGGACTTGAAACTTAATACACCTTTACATTCATTATATATTGCTTTATATTCTTTTTAAATGGTGCCATAAAATACTGGCCTTCCGAGCTGCCATATTCAATGTCTATATTAATTCAATATAGACATTGAATATGTGTAAATACACAAAGTCAAGAACTATTTACACTATTTACAGTTAACAAAAAACACTCACTTTATTAATAATATAGTTATTACTGCATCTGTGGCATAAAGTGTATATATATCGAAATTGTACATGGATATGTACAGTTTCGATATATGTACACCTAAACGTGCCAAGTATTAGAGGCAAACACACAAATTAGATTCTTGTTTCTGCCCGCGACTTTATCCGCGTTGGCATTAGACAAGACTGGCATTTTCCCGGAATAGAAACTATCCGATGTGATAATCTTGGTAGTGAACTGTTTGTGTGCCGAATTTCATCGAAATCTGTTTAGCCGTTATTGCGTGTTTGAGTAAGAAACATACAAACTTTCACATTTATAATATTAATAGAATTTATATTTATCTAATTTTGTCAAATGCCTAAATATATACAAATTTGGAATGTAACTATTGTGCTAGAATAAACGTTTTTTTTTTAAAAAGTCCAATTATTTCGCTAGAAAAATTAAGAACGATTATTTCAGTGCTAAATGTCCGTCAGTAAAGTAATGAAGACAATGTCCTTCGATGATTCTAGCCCTCCCAGACGCACAGAGACAAATAAATAATAAATTCATTAGCTGATCTCTTCTCTCAATGTGTAGCTTTTAAGGAATGAATATGACAGCACATTCAGAGGAAAAACAACGAGTGCGTCCCGTTACAAGCATTTTTTTTATGCTTGGAAAATTGTGGCACCGGTACCAGAAAAAGAGGAAACTACACTAGTGATCATCGAAGGACATTGTCTTCATATAATTATGATCGAACATCACTTACAGGTAAGTTTGTTTGATCACTTATACTTAACCATATTAGAAACAAACGGGCACACCCTAACCCTTGAAAAAGTTTCGCTCAGTAATTTACGAACACATCTGGTACCATCGAATTGCGAATTAAGTACAATATTTCTTTCTTCGTTGTAGCTCAGTTATTTTGAAACGTTTCGAATCGATGAGCCGTGGAACAAGTTGGTTGAGGAACTAAATAAGTTTCATTCCTCTTAATAAAATATAAATGAGGAAAGTTTACTTATTCTTCAGGGATGGGACAGCCGATAGATAGACACGTTCGATATTAAATTGAATTTATTATCTTGTTTACTATTAAAAAAGGTTAGGAAGTTGGACGTTTGAAGGCTATTTATTGAAGCGTTGAAAGATCTTGTTTTGTCCATTGTTAATCTACGAGCTTAGAAAGAAGACGTAGACATTCGCGTGACTATATCAAGAAAGCGTGCTATCACGTTTATCTGTATAGAGTAAATATGTTGTGTGAAAAGGATAGCATATTAACTCGATAACGCCCCACTAACGTTGATGTCTTCATGCTAAGCCCTCGTGTACGTGGTGTACGCATATGATAAAGTCTTTGTATTTTTACTTCCTTCTCTATTCTGTGATCCTTACTATTCACATTAATCCGTAATTAAGCAAAGGTTAAGACCATTTTATATTAATATTGTAGATAGTCGTACAACAGATTGTGACCTGTAAATCCTGTATTACGCATAGATGGCGCTGATTAGTTGCTTAAAAACATCTGTAACAGCCATCCTAACTAAAAAGTTTAAATTACTTCTTCAGTAAAAACCACTAGAAATTATCTAGTTTTAATTTTAGGATATGTAATTAAAATATACAACTGTTTTTTGTTTAAAAACGTAGCCCCACACTAGGATTTATTCGTGTCATGGGTGCGTTTACAAACATGAAAATTCACATACACAACCAGCACACCCAGACCAGAACAAATAATTGTGAACACAAAGATTTGTCCCGTGCGGGACTCGAACCCGCGACTATTAGCCGCAGTGGGCAGAGCGGCTTAAGCTCTTAACCACTGCGCTAAATCGTCCGTCAAAAATTAGGTTTACGAATTTTATTAGAGGTTGATAATTTACCACCTGTTTTTGTATTTATTAATAGATGGCGTAGTGAAAACTAGAAATTCCTCGTTCGCACGAGCGCACGCAAGTTGATAAAGCGCGTTTTCGGTAAAGTTTATCTTATAGAAGCGTTCCTGCAGCTCTCTGTAGGTTCACGACTTACTTATTTTCTATAAGTTTGATTTAAAGTTTTAACAATCAACACAATAAATTGTGCTGTAGAATATTATATGGATATTATCGCTTCTGCTCACATAGTAAGGGTCATTGTAGCAAAATTGCCCCAGAACCAACAAACATTTGACACATACCATCATTGTTTATCTATTTTATAAAAATAATGGCTAATATCCGTATCTAACGGACAATTTGCAATCTAAAACAAATATTTTAAAGTATTGTAAGTACTTATATCAAATTGACTAATTGATGTAATTAGTAGTAGGCGTACCTATTAGCTATCTAGGTTGCTTGTGTTTTTAGACTAAATAGCTTAGTCTATATAACTTATATAGCTAGTTCCTTCGTCTGTTGAAAGATGTCTATAAAAATATTATAAATGTTTAAATCCACTCAATATATTTTTGACTATACAATATAACCTCATATGTGTTAATGGCTTCTAAATTATAACCTCAAAATCTAATACTTTATATCGCCATATTGCGATTACCCCGCTTGTCCGTTTAATAATAAATGCGTTACGAGAATTTATGTGTGATTTGAAATCATGCAAGTATTTTTTCATTGTTGTTGGTTCTGGGGAAAATCATGTATTCCTATGGGCGCAGAACAATATCCTTTCTCTTTAATAATAAGATGTTAATGTCTGTTAAGTTGTCATCATTCATGATCATTATTTATAGCTCTATTCATTTGGTGCAGGGCATAAGCCTTCTCCCTCTTACACCACATATCTCTATCCTAAGCCAATCTAGGTCAGGTCTTAGGTAAAAACTTATATTAACTAAAAGAAAATAACGAAGTTGTAAAACTTTAAATAGCTTTCAGAAGTTCTAATTTTTTACAGAAACTTGATTTTTATAGTAAAATATATAATATAACGACTTTCAAGTGGCAACCCTAAGTCTTTAAGATTTCATATTTTTTATATTATACACTTTTTTTATAACCAGGTATATAACCTAGTAATTTCGTACGACATCGTAAAAATACATTCGTCATACAAATATTGGGAATATACCCCGAGGAAAATATATTATTTAGTAGAAGTATATCACATTATGACCTTTGATCCGGTATACAAAGGGCGGGGCACCATGTGCACTGCTTAGTGGCACAATCGTAAAACTCTCTATAAATATTGATGACGCAGAACGCTATTATGTTCAGGCATACTCCCGAAAAATGTGAACAATTTACGACGTAAATACATGCGATTAAGTTTACCGGTTTGAAATAAAATTGATAGTAGGTGCCTTTTGCATTTTAAGGTAATGTTCCCATCGAGTTTAGTGAAAAGTTTTAGACAGGCGAACCATATAGACAATATTTATAGAAAACTAGCTGTACTCGAAACCTGGTTCACGTTATTTTTAGGTGTGTATTTTGCACTCTTAAGTTTTTTTACAGGTATGCTTTTTCCCTGGATAAAATCTATGTTCTTATTGAATTTGGACACAATCTCTTCAGCGGTTTGGCCGTAAAAAGGTAAAAGATAAACAGACAGACAGAGTTACTATCGAATGAGTAATATTACTAGCTGTTACCCGCGCACGTGTTTATTTTGAAATTTGACATAGGTAGGTAAGTCTTTCCAAGATAGCATTACTCCAAGACTTAAGATACCTCCATACAAAGTTTTTTAAAATCCATTCACCCGTGTTAATATGGAAAAATAAAAACTATTCCGCGGGAATCTTGCATTTTCCTAGCTAAAAAGTAGCCCTAAACAATCTCTGAAAAATCCTCCATTTCTCCGTGAAAGTTCATTTAAAATTGATTCCACCGTTCCAGATATTATTACATTAACACGGATAAACAAACATTTTTTATCGAGAAAATAGTCATATGAGCTTAAAATATCTTTATTTCAAAATTAATTAATTTATCAATTTTGTTTATTTGTGTTCTCGTGCGCCGTGCGGAAATCGTACCTGCAATCGTACCTGCGTACAAAGTAAGTTGAGCAGTCTACGTTTGGCAAAGTGTCTAAAAATTCAACTTTAATTTTTTTTTGTTATAGATCAGTTTTAACAGCACCCCAGGCCTCCAACCTCTTGTGAAGGAAAGGGGAAATCAAAGGATTCGGGGCTTTTAGCTTTTATTTAGCCAAAATGAGGTTGACGTCTTTGGGCCTTTATGCAGGCCGGTAAAAAAGTCAAATGCATATTGGTGTCATTTTATATATCACTTATACGGGTAATATTGGCATGATCTAGTTTGTCAATAAAGTATCTATCTTGTATTATTATTACAGAACGGTAAGATACTTTCATGCTAAGTTTCCTTAAAATCCGTTCAGCCGTCAGGCGTATGCAGAAATAATAGCTATTTCGTTGCGGCTATGCTATGTTCTGTATATTATTTTACGATGTAAGGCACCTTTATATAAAGGTTCGATTAAATCCGTTTAGCCGTTTTAGTTTGAATAACAGCTATCCCGCAAGAACCATGTAGCGACAACTTTTATATTGTTCAAATACATTTTATCAACATCCACCAAACTCAATCTATATATCCATCTCTATCAACAATCTCTATCACAGTATTCAGTCTTAGCCCGTACAGGTGGTTTTTGTAAAATATAAACAAATCTATAGCGCGATCTTATTTAACGCCCTCACATAAAAAAAACATTTACAATCCCTGGGTACTTTCTTTTTACGAGGGATTACCAGTATATCTATTTATTATAAAATTATTGGTTAAATGGCTGATTTAAACATTTCCTACCAACCCTGCCGAAGATCGTAATCTGGTGTAGTTAAAAAAGGTACATTACGAGCTAAGAATGTATTAAAGTTTTGTCGGCACATTTCGGGTCAGTCTTCTCGTAAGACTACACAGTTCATGTTCATGATTAAAATTATGTTAAGATATCTTAAATAAATGAATATACAAAGTTTCGTTTCCGGGTTCTTTACCGTTAAAGAATTTTCTACAGAAAAGACAATCCTAAATGCATCATCGGTTCGTGCCGAAATCATGTTTGAGTGTTTAAATCTAACGTGTATGCATAATTTAATGTGAGTTATTTTTACCACCGAAGAGTTTCTCATGAGAAGAAAAATCTGAGTGCAATATTATTTCATGGAGGAATTAATGGATAGGTAAAATCACACACTTTAACGTAACATTGCAGCTCGAGACTTACAATAATAAAAATAATAAAGTTTTATGGTTTATCCCGGATTGGTTCTTGTTTCCGACTCCGTTTATTTTAAGTTAGGGTATTATTACCATACCAAATATAATTGAAATCCGATTGGTAGTTTTTGCGTGATTAAATCACAAAGATACAGACGGATAGACAATAATTTAAAACAAAATTATTTCGGCGTCTATATCGATAAAGAAGTGTACCACAATTAAAATTTTCAAAAAATATTCAATAGACAAATTCGGCTCGGTAACAGTTTTATTATAGATTATGGATTCTATTTCATACGGACTTTTTTATACAATTTACATAGTACGGAGACCAAGAATGTTGTCCCCATAAACAGGAAGATATCATGTTCTTTTGCTCATTAAAGTGTGACTACGTAAGCAAGAAAACAAGCACTAATTTTTGACTTCAAGACATTAGTCGGAGAATCTTCGCCTCAGCAGGTTCACTGCGAAGGCTGCGAAATTTTCTTCCTACTGCCACTAAAATTGCGCTCGCTCAATCACTTCTCCTTCCTATCCTCGACTATGCAGACACCAGCTATCTAGATCTTTCAGAAGAACAACTGAATAAACTTGAGCGACTCCAAAATTTTTGCATACGTTTCATATTTGGTCTACGCAAATATGATCATGTCTCTGTTTTTCGCGCAAAGCTCAAGTGGCTACCTATTCGACTTCGCCGGAACGCTCACATATTATCAGTTCTTCTTCTGTTTAATCCAACATCTCCTCCTTATCTCAAAAAACGATTTGAGTTCATCCACGAAACACATCCAGGGTTCTTAAGGTCATCGGAAAACCTGAAACTGAACACACCGATGCATTCCACAAACTTCTTTAATAAATCCTTTACAGTTCAAGCTGTACGTTTGTGGAATGCATTGCCCGTATCTATCAGACGAGCAAAGACACAAGCTTCTTTTAAATCTATGGTAAAAAATCATTTGCTCTCTTCTTGTCTTTCATAATTCTTCTATTGTGTTTTACCTATTAGTATGTATTAGTGTGTAAGTATATGTATATATATATATATATATATATATATATATATATATATATATATATATATATATATATATATATATATATATATATATATATATATATATATATATATATATATATATATATGTATGTATGTATGTAGTATGTAGGTCTATGTATGTAGATTAGTATTTAGATTTATTAAATGTAAATAATTCAATGATAGTGTACGCCACCAACTGCCTTATTTCTCGCTTCAGCTCTTTGGAATGTTGGTTGCCTGGAAGAGATTGCTGTTAGTAATAAGGCCGCCAATTGTGCTACCATTTGTATGTGTATATTTTATTTTCTTTGTTTGTTGTTCTTGCTTATGTTGGTGTACAATAAAGTGTATTCTATTCTATTCTATTCTAATTTTTGGTAACCATGCATTATACATCTTTGCTGAGGCAATGGCAATGGGCGGGCTACATAGCGCGAAGATCGGACGGGCGTTGGGGCAGAAAGATTCTAGAGTGGAGACCACCTAATGGCAAGCGCAGCGTGGGACGACCGCCTGCCAGATGGACCGACGATCTTGTGAAAATCGCAGGAAGTCGTTGGATGCAGGTGGCATCGGACCAGTTACGGAAAGCGATTTGGGAGACCTATGTTCAGCAGTGGACAAGTATAGGCTGGGATGATGATGATGATGCATCATAATACTAAGCTACATGGTATAGTCATCAAACCTTCTTCCAAAACATTTTACGTTAAACCTTTTAGATATTATAAAAATAAAGAGTAATAAGTCTTTTACGTATTACTATACTTACTCTTGAATATGAAGTGAAGATAACCTACATATTATATTGTATTTTCATGGTTTCTGCAACCATTAATACGATATACTATCCGAATTATTGAAACATTGCCGCCTTGTTTTTAAGACAAATGACCATCCTAGAATGTATCACAGAAATCAAGTTTTTGAATTTATCTGAACAGTCCTAACTCAACTAAAAACCACATCATGATGAACAATTTTACTTACTTTTAAACCTTTACTAATAACAAACCCCTTTTTAAACCGCTTAAATATATTTTATTGACTAGGAAGATAATTTCTAAAGTAAACCTTATGATTTAAAATAATAACTGGATTATTGGAAGCTTAAAAATCCTCTTAACGGTTTTAATTTTCTTCCGAATCTCCTGCGGAGGCTGTATTTTGTGATAATAAATTTTCGATTAATTTTTCGCTGTTAGTTTTTATTTGAGTATCGGTAGATTTATTCTAGGAAAAGATAATTTTTAATTAAACAGTTTCCTTTATTTACTTAAGCTGGCATTTGTAACTTTAAAAAGAATATTTAATTACTCTTTGTACAAAGTTTCAACTTCGGACAGGTTTTATCCTTACATACCTCTCTGGCTTTCACCCCTCTCATAATTCGTCCTATACACGCTCGCCGGTTACGCTACTATACACTCTGCCTACCCCGAAAGATATCTGGCATGATGATGTAGATAGATAGATACTAAAACTGGTTTTGTAACACGTTTGCTATGTTGTATTCCTATAATGTTTGTAGATTATATTTATACCATTTAGCAAACTTGTATACGATCGACAAATAAATTGATTGCTTCTAATCTAAGTAATAATGTCAAGTAATAGTTTCAATACGAAATGTAAATACAGACTCGATCTTCCGCATTCGTTCTATGTAAATTGAGAAAATGCTCTCTCTTCGCCCGATTTGCGAGGCTTCGGCTAATCTTCCGCCAGTCGACTACAATTTAATCAAAGTAAACAACGACGGGCGCTGTAATTTATCTGGATTATTTCGTGGCGAACGATAGTAATCGACTTTTTTCTCCATCTGTACACAACGAATGCTCGAGACGGGGAGCTCGTAATGTGTCTCGAATCCCAAGATACAAAGATGATTATTATCTACATAAATGGCAAGACGTTATATAAATAACAGTCTCTCTTATGTTTTCGCTACTATACGTGGTGGAAACAGTACGCTTTATCGAAATATTTCGGTATATTCGTATAATAAAACATTCGCAACAGTTGACCCATTCGTCTGTTCCTAAAATACTTTCGAAGCCAGAATAAATGGACAATGAACGTAACGAATTGGCGTTAATACAAAACAATTTCTATCATACAGAAATACGCTTAGTTTATCGCGTTAACTTTTATAAATAATATATTAATTGAAACGTTAAAATGGTGGCCGAATATAAATTGTAACTTTTACGTAGGCTACATGTTAACCGGCCGAATCAAAAATGCACGTAATTTACCTGTAGAAAACATTTTCGTTTTTAAATATTAAAGGTTGCTGTGATTTAACACTGTATGCCAGCGGCAAAGAATATTTGGCCGGAGAGAAGGTAATTCACAAAAAAAATTAATACTTTGTCTATGAATATGCCATAAAGGCTTTCAAATTTTAGAAAAAAGTGTACGTCCTGATTACGTTCTGAATATAAAAATAAATAATAATTACTGAACAACAACTTTAATTAATATTAATGTAGTATTTTCATCTATCGACACACAACGTTTGCCGAAACCGTCATTTGTTTTTTTTGTTTTCTTTTATACAAGCTGTAATATAATAAACGCAAGACCTGCAAGTAATTTGTTCTAAATCGATAACTGAACTGATTCCAACTATTTTTAATGTACCTTACATTTTTTTTAAATTTGCAAAACTTGCTTTTACACCTTCAGTGCGCTATAAAAAATTAAATTTATTCTTGATTCATAGCAAGAAGAAGATTGCAAACGCATTCCTAAAACTTATTTCTCAAAACGCACACATACACGTACGTTTTATTGTTAATTGGGGTATAAAAGTGCATTAAAAAAGGGTAAAAACCTTTAAATTTGGAAATTTGGTTTTCGTTTTGAATTTATGAAGCAATTCTCTAATCGGGGTGTCTGAGGTCTTGCGTTTATTATGCTACACCTTGTATACAATTACCAATAATCAAAAATTTTCCTCTCTTCCTCTCTCACACCATTTTTATCCATATTATGCTTATATCTTACTATCATTATCAAGATATTCTGTCAAGCACCGCATTTATACGTGGGTCATACTTTCTAATTAAATTAATATGAACACAATCACGTCTTGATTTCAAAAGTGGGGGGATATAATTCTACTGTAATAGAGGGCAAGCCTCTAAACCAGGTACAGTTTCAGATTTAAGAATGCAACTGATGATTTTTTAACAAAAAAATCTCATTAGCCGTTTGTCCGACCTATGTTTAATCATTAACTCAAGAATTAGAGTTTCCAAGAGATTAATTTATAGGTTCATATGTTAGAATATCTTGGTAAATTACCACGACGTGCTACAATACCTGTTCTTTTCACAAAGTTCAACACTGTATCAATCGATACTCATCCACATATTTGAAAATCTCCTTGGTTTTGCCTAACTGTGGAATAACATCTATCAAAGGGCAAAACGAAAATAAGGAACAGAAACGACGAAAACCGACGAACATACTCCGCAGTAATGAATTATTCCTAGAAAATTATGCAAAACTGATACGTAGTTAGATCCTCACTAAAGGGAATAAAATTGTTTATTTCTGTTGATTTGAGTGGAACCTAATCTCAACTGAGGAACGCTATTGAAAGCAAACAACTTTCATCGTAATTTACTTAAAACTAATCTTTTTCTGTTTATTTATCCGTCTGTTCTTATTTTATGTGACTTCGGTTTGTTGTTATGTTTAACTTTGGGAGTTTGTGAATCTTATAAATCCGATATTTCTGTAAGAATATAAAACGTTTTAGTTGCGAACTGGAAACTGTTTGATGTTTTAAGTGTGTAGGTAAACATATTTGATATAGATAGAAGCTTTAAACGTGTCTCACGTGGCCTAACGTAAATATGTAAATTGTAGGTAGTAGTGTTTTAAAAATGAGCACTGAAGTCGAGCGTTTAGCGCTAAACACGTAGAAGACGCGAGCGTCTTAAGCGCCGACTCGAGCCTTTTAAAAACACTAGTAAATAGGTAGTAATTGTAGAAACATTTTTTTTTAAACAAGTACATATATTTGTTTTAATTTATCATTTATCCTTGAATTTTCTTCGCATACTTTCTTATTATACAAAACGTTTCGTGATTTTCCAAAAAATAATCTGTAATAATATGTTACTACATCCAACAGCCAACAACTCTCAAGCCACTATTATTTTACTTCCTAGAATGAATTAATAAATTACAAAGAACGATCCTTCTCAATGAAAATCGGTTATTTTGACCGTAACAAGTTCTTAAACATTTTTAAACTTTGATTTATTTTGAGTGACTATCAAAACGTTCGTATTTGCATAGTCTGCAAGTTGGTTCAGCAATCTCTATGAAGCACCTAACTAAAGTTTTTCAAGTTTTATAACACCCACTATTGAACCATCGTGGTGCACATTTTTCTTCTTATTATTCAACGCTTACGGGAAAGTCGTGATATATTACTTAGGTACGTGAAAGTATTTTAAATTACAAATAGAGCTTTTAATAACTTGTTGGGTAAGGTTAGTAAGGATTTAATAGTAGTAAAACTACACTAATAAGAGGTCTGCAAAGGTATTGTTCTATGGTTTGAACCATCTGAACTTCAGAAGTCTACCAAAATTCTATTTTCCAGGTGTTATGAACAAATCAAGCAGATAGACTCGGTCGGTTGTAATTTGTTTATCATGTAAATAATTGTATTGGTTTTCACTACAATACTTACTAATTAATATATCATGCATAAGACCAATTTCTTAATTAATCCAGAGACTAGATTTAAAACTTAAGACTTACCTTTTTGCCATCTAATTCGTGTGTCGCTTGAGCTAATACTTTGTCTACGCTGGCTGGGTCGCCAAATGTGATGAAACCGAAGCCCCTGAAACAACACAAAATAATTGTTAAGTAAAAATATTTCGTTACAATTCTGTAAATCACCGGAAAAGAGCTAGTAGAACTCACGCTCTAAAAGTTCCCTATAAGGGCCAATAGATGGCACTATTTTATTTTTTATTTATTTAGAAGGAATCGAACATATTTTATGACATAATTTCAAACTGTTTTTTTTTTTATTGTACTAAGAAAAATTGCTTCTTGCCTTTCAAGATTCTAGGTCAATTATAAGTACCCTAAAGGTTTTGATAAGAGAATTCCAATGGTCATTGCTTTTGATCGCATTGACAGTAAAGCTTAATTTTTATACCAGCAAGGGATTGTAGACCTTAGTATTTGACATAAACAAGTTGATACCTCTACCCATTTCTGAGGCAAAAAAGTCTTAACCGTCGGACAAGGAGACAGACGGACAACAATGCGATTTCATAAGGTTACGGTACGGTTTTGCCGATTAAGTTACGGAATCCTAAACATATCCATACTTAAATGTACCATGATTTGAATAAATAAATGAAATAAACACCGTCATGCCTATATTCATCAAGCGAGGGTGGCAGAGGTGTACTGTGGACACCCACCTTTCGCCGATGATACTAGGTCCCATGTAACAGGGGGTGAGCCTGTTCCCACTGTAGCGGTCACAATGCCAGACTGCGGACTGATACTGGATTTTTTTATCAAAAAATTACATTTCCATATATTTATTAGCGCACATATTTAAAAACATTTCAATTCTCCAGGTAGTATAAAATATTACGAAGTGTAAATCTAGCGAGCGGGACGCAGTGTCGGGTGAGCGGACAAGCCGATAGTGCCGGCTGATTGCGCGACACTCCCGACACTGACTGCTCTAATGACGCTTATATTTATTTTGCACACACCTTCGAATTTATTCATAGAGTTCTTTTAAAGTGAAAACAAAATAATATTTGTTTTCTCTGCATAGGCAAACAAAAAAATACATGTTTGAAATATATGTAAGCAGTTATGCAGTCAATATATTAACTGCTTATATATATTATTTTCTCTTTATTTTGCACCTGCTTAACTCGGTTCTGCATGTACCTTTTTGCATAGTAATATTACCCTGAGGTAAACTCGTAGAAAATACCTCAGGTCCGGCCCCTTTGTATACAATAGTGCATAAAGTATTAGATAAAAAAATAAATAAGAAATCTTTAAACATTTTTCAAGTGAAAACATTTTGAAATGGGAAGAAACAAATGAACTCGCGATACTGTTACCGTTACCGTCACCTTTGTATATAAGTATGTACATATATGTGTGTGTACGTACATAGATACACATGCACGTTGGCATTTTTTGAGATGAGAAAAAACCATTGTTCTCGTGTCACTGTTACCGTTACCGACACCTCTGTATATAGGTGTGTTTTCACTTTTATCGGCACTCCCGGAGTGGCACTGCTGATTTTTTTTTACTACGTTTGTTACTTAACAATAAAGAAAACAAATTTTGTAAGGCCAATCAAAAACTTATCATAGAATGAGCAAATTTTAATAATAACAATAATTTTTATTTAAATAACCATTATCCAAGCATGTCCATAAGAAATTCAGAAAAGACATTCCGTTATCAATGCCGCTCAAACCGTTATATTTATATTTCAGTATGTTTTTATATTAAATATTTATACCTAGCTACAAACCGGTACAACATACATTTTATTTTATAAGAAGTATTTCTATTAGTTATTCTATTTATATTTTTTTTATATTCATATTCTCACGTATAAAATTACATCATTGCAAAAACAACTTAATATACTAAACACTAGAAATAACACATAAATACTTTATTTCAATATGCAACACCACAGAATTCACACCAAAATAAGTAACGGAACCGCTGACCGTTTTTTCCTTGTGGAGCCCCACTCAAAAATATTAGGGAAGGTGTTGTTATTATAACACATTTCTGGCAACACCTGTAGGTAGGGGCGAAGTACAACGAGAAAATTGTATTTCCATTTTTACAATTTCAATTTAGTATTAATTCGAGTCCGGAGAACGGTCGGGCGCGCCGCCACATGTAAAATATGGATCGGCTAAGTGAAATTAAAATGCTCTATAAATTGTGATTTTTGCAAGTCCGAAAGTAGAGAAGGCTTTTTATTATTTATCGCTGGCCCGACCGTGGGCAGCGCCCCGCTTACTGGAAATCGTTGTTATTATTCAATTTACATGTTTGAAATATTAACTGGAGTGGGCAACAATCTTTAAATAGTTTCCGGTGTTAACTGTTTTGTTTCCTGTTTGTGTTTTAAGATCGTTTGTCAAAAGGAAAAGTTGAAAATATTTGCGAGGAGAACTGTAGACGTGGTTCGTTCGAATATTGTTATAATGGATATTGATATATTATTGCGTACAGCACAAAGCCGGTCGTTGTGGCGGTCTTTAGGGGAGGCCTTTGTTCTGCAGTGGACGTCTTTCGGCTGAAGAAGAAGAAGGATATTGAAAAGAATTTGGACCTCCTATAATATGTGTGAAGAGAGTACTACATTTATCGTGAATAGGAAATATTTTAGGAGGTAAGCCTGTCTTAAGGTTTCGCCACATAGCCGAGGCAGCGCGACGGGAGCGTGAAGATGGCACGGCTTGAGGAGTTGTATTGTACGGGACACGCCACACAGCAGAACACCGTTTGGCGCGACGGCAAACGTCACGAACGTACGTAGTCGCCCGCTTCCGTAGCGCTCTAGTCGCGCTCCGTCGGCTATTTTCCTTTTTTTTATTCTTTATAAAAATGTGGTATATCCTTTGTACTTTTTGATCAACAATATTTATTTAATACGGCAAATACTTGTATACATACGTGTTGACATACCCTATACTATATGTATGATAAACATGAAGTTTCTACTGTCTCCACAGACACCGTCACGCCTATATTCCCCGGAGGGGGTGGCAGAGGTGTACTGAGTACACCCATGTTTCGCCGACGATATAAGGTCCCATGTAATAGGGGGCGAGCCTATTGCCGGGCACAATTTCAGACTCCGGACTCATACTGGGAATTTTTCGTTAGAAAAACTACATTTGTCCGACCTAGGATTTGAACCCAGGACCTCGTGATCACAAAGCAATGCGCTTTGCCACCAGACCAACGAGGTTGTTACTATCTCCACAAATACCGGAAACGATTCCAATAACGATTCCAAATAAATGAAATCGAAAGAAATATTTATAATTCTGTAAACGTCATCTTTTTTTTATTATTATATCGTTATATCCTATTCCTCATTGGCTATTCCATTTTAAGCACTTTTTATTTTTAATAAGATAAACGTCTATTTACCGTATTATAAGAATACTCATTTCAACTCGCTTAAAAATTCACGTAAGCGGTTTTATAATGGAGTTTTCCTTGTGATACCAAACGCTGGAAAACCTTTTTTATCTTCAAAGCTTATGGTAATGTGGAATGTCTTAAATTAATTTGGATTTTGCCACAATTTTGGCAGAAGGGTGACCTGAGAAATTTAATCTCTAAACCTTGTAAGAATTTTAGTGAAACATTTTTAGATTCTATTCAAGAGCATATTATAGAGCTACCACTTTTTTCGTAAAGTATCGCTAATATTTTAGTATATAATCAGGCCCTCCTACTTTTACAAACTTATAAAAAATCCAAATGATAGGTAACTGAAACACAAGATTCAAAGCACAAAACGGTCATCAATAAGTCCCGTTTTTATTGGTATTACATAAACAATCGTGCCCCTGCCCTGAAAACGATTAAATCAGCTCAGGTCTTTATAAGATTCATGGCTTAATAGACTCGCAGCTCATACTCATATACGAAAACGTATAGAGGAAAGGGCGTTCGTTATGGAAATTGAAAATAACGAGGGCCCCGTTCACACCGCGCATCGGGCCGGCTATGTGCAACCCAACCACTTCTAATCGACCCCCAACTCACCTTCCGATAACCCCTATCTCGCCAGATCTCTACAGCTATACTGGAGACGGGGGAGCTCTTGTAAACTTGGAGCCACTACGCCAGCAACGAGTGGAGAGGCCCTTTACCGAATGGAGTAACGTCCTACTTATCTTTAAGGGGACGTGCCTTATTTTCTACCTCTTGCAAAAGAGGAACAACTCAATTCTCCCTTTCAAAACGGTGGTAATAAGCTTATGAACGGTTTTTGTTATTCCAATCGCTATAAAAACATTTTTATGTAGCTTTTAATAGTATCTATTGAGCCTCAGAGAGCGGATTGTTATTGACAATTTGATAAACTTATTGATTTCAGTTCGGGTAGAAGTAATATAATGAAATTGGACTTCTAGTACCTGCGTGTTTTTGGGGGTATATGTTTGTTTAAATTTAAGAGACTTGTTTATTATTGTATATTATTTAGGTTGTTGGACGATACGAGGTGGTGATGTTGTTCCTGTCCCTCTTCGGTTATGCACAATGCCGGTTATGGCTCAGCCGGCAGCAGGCGTGACCGCGCTCCTTTAATTTATGTATGATGAGATTTTGGTACTTGCTACCGTGTACCGGTTATCCTGTTACAATCTAAACGAGTCGCCTATCAGTTTAGTTGATGCCAGTGTTTGGTATCACAATAGGTACTACAATAAAATGAGAAGTACAACTTTACTACGTAGCTAAAGTATCGTTGACTTACCCACTTAAGTGCTGCAATATAGTATAAATCTATGTATGTAATTTATTGGGTATGTACAGACACAGACACATTAAGTTTCATGAGTTTGTCTGTGATGTTTGAACGTGGTTTTAGTGTTTAAATACAGTTATGTCTCAGTATGTTTCATTCTAAAAGTACCTACAGTACTCGTTGGACAGATTTAATAAGAATTATTGATTTATCAAACCAGTAATCAAGCAGAAAGTCCTTGACAGATTCTCTATAACATTTATAAATTACTAACTAACCTGGTTCGTAAAATATTTTCGTGGCATTTTAATTGTATGACCAACGCACAACCGTGTTATTTGGAATACGCCCATTGTTTTCCGCGGCGTTAGGCCCGAACTATCGAAACAACCGATAATCCACTCGGCTATTGTGTTTGGACAAAACTCGAAGAAAATAAATATAGGAGAGCGGGGTCGAGGTAAAACCCTAAACCGCAACGTCGGGAACAAATAGCGGTAACTCCCGTATTCATGGCTCATGGCTGCAGCCTCGGGTAGAAACCGATAGCAATTACTGGCGAAATTAATATCACGCCCCAAATGCTGCTCGCACATTTATACGTATCGAGTGCAATATTGTCTCCTTTATTAGTTAGCGGGACAAATGCCGTCTCCGTCGTAATACCACCCTTATTCCATCGATTGCTGGCTTTCTTATTTAATCTTGACGGTAATTAATGCTCCGAGTCGAACTCTGGAGGAGACGTGGTCAGTGCTGAGGCGATGCGAACGGGAGACGGAGATAAATCGAGTAGGTTCACTGCGGGTTGCAATTTGGTTCACATGAATATAATCAATGATGCAATTTGTAAGGCAAACAATATTGAGTTCGGCTTGTCTGTTGCGTTACATAAATCAATAATGTGTTTCGTATTGGATATTAAAATTGCATGTGGATTGAAAACTTTCATTTTTCATGTTTGGTGAGTTCTTTGTGGAAATTAATATACCCTAGTATTTTAATGATATCGTGATTGTATACCAAGATATTATTATACAAAAATAATGAAACTATTAATGTGTAAATTTAAAACAAAATTCACATAGCCTCTTAGGGAATAAAAAAGTAGGTACATAATATGACCTGAAATTAAACAGAGTAGATAGTTATGTGAGGTCAAAATTCGACTGCTTTGCTAAAGTTATTTTCAATTCATTAGGTAAATTCAAATTACGACAGACAAAACTAATGAAATAACTTTGGCAATTCTGTCCATTGAATCAATATTGGTAAATTAGTACCAATACTAATAGAAAATTTATGACAGTACAATAAGAAAATGCCCACGCAAACAACTAGCACGAGAGTAATTTTACTACATTCCTTAACATACTCCATCGCATATATTATGCCTAATTAGCTCCATAAACAAAGCAGTCCTGCCAAACATTGGCTCCACAAATAAGGTATAAAATACAGCACAGCGAAATTAAGTAATCCAATAATTAATCTAAATGGACCGTACAAGCGAATGGTTCAAAACAATCAGCCTCGCCACAAAATACGCGCATTAAATGAAGTGAATGGCCGCCTCCAGGGGATCCCTGATAAATTAAATTGATTAGAATCCCGTTCGATGCCGGCCGTCGATGTAGCTCCGCGTAAAAATAAAGCCGAGTGAAAAATAACGCGTCTAGTGATCACCGCTGCAGTATAAATTATATTGCGAATATGAGTTCGTATGTTGTCTTTTGGTAGTTCGTTGTACGATGTCTTTTTTTAAGATCAAAAAAGGCTAAGCACAAAAATACTGATCTTCCTTGTCACACTACAAGTTTACTAAATAAACATGAACGTGACAGCACGCTTACTCGCTTTCGAGCACATCGAACACATTAAAGGTTGGTCAAATAGCCGACGGAGCGCGACGGCAACATGACAGAAGCGCTCGTCTACATTCGGCTGTGACGTTTGTTATCGTGCCGAGCGGGGCTGCGTTGTGTGGCGTCTCCCGTACATTTCAGTACATTACAACTCACCAAGCCGCTCCACCGTCGCGCTACCGTCGCGCTGTATCGGCTATGTGGCGAAACCTTAATACTTTAGAGAGCTTAGCATGAAAAGATTGACGTATCGTAACGCCAGCGATTTAATATACGATTCTCACACACGTCACACAAAAAATTGACTAACATGGACGTGACAGTCACGGTCACAACTTCAAAGTACGGGTAAGTCCTCTGCAATGACAACGATTTAAAATCTCGAATCTAAAAAAATGTGCCCAGGGAATAGCAGCGTTACCGTTTTTAAGATAAGGACCTAAAATATCTTGCCGAAAGGTGTACTATGTCCCCCACTACCTACCCTTGCAAGATAAAGAAGCGTGATGGGTATTTATATTATGTAATTATACTCCAACTAAAAAGCGTTGCCATAATTTAACGCTTGAAAGTATCATACCAATCCCTAATAGACCCGTCTTTGCTTTTATGGCCTCTCGAATCTATTCAATATTCAAACAACAATATAGCAATTTAGCAAAGTCAAACGCAGCAATTTAGTGGAGTAAGTGAGACTACTTCGTAATGTATTCTAGAATCACAACTTGTGACAGGTTGAATCCTATAAATCAGTCACCTATCCACCAAACGGACTAAGCAGTTCTGAATAATCGTTTAACTATGTCAATGTCTTCTACAGTCTAGTATTATTCTGAATTTGTGGTTTTGAAATTTTGGAATTTATCGGAATAGAGAAAAATAGTGGTATCTATTGTTTTTGAGGATAATTTTAACCGTATAATTGTGAGTAGCTCTGTAAAAGTCAACTAGTAAAAAAACCAGTCTTTCTTACTAATACAGTTATTTAGAAAATACACACTTCATCATAATGATTTATAAGCAGCTTACGTATTTATTATGTATCTATTAAGAATGGTAAGTGTCAAACTATGTATATGAAACTTTTAGGTACCTATCCGATGTTCTTTTTCCTATCTAGCGTCTTCTTTTTCCTACCTTTTCCTATGTCATATGCAGGGATGTATAATATTATGTCCTTTACAAAGTACAGTATTCTGTAGCTCCATCCAACTGCGAGCAAGGTGATCATTTTCACAAAAATCATGCTACATAACTAAATAGATTGTATCGTTGATGTAGTGGCATATAGTGCGCGTACCAATCTAGAGCTCCTGAATCGAACCTGGGTTGGACAAAGTGTAGTTTTTTATCGGGAAATTACCAGTATCAGTCCAGAGTTTAGAATTATGCATGTTAAGGGAAATAGGCCCGTCCCCATACTTAATTGGGACTTAACATCGTCGGCGGAAAATTACTATTCGGTATTCTTCTGCCATTGCTTGGGAAATGTAGATATGATGACGTTTTTTTATCATGCAACATAAATGTTACATAAAATACCAACCCGAATTTCAACAAACCACCATAATATTTTGATATTATTAAAATACGTCATAAATAGGAACAGCTTCAGCTTAATGTCCCAGAATAATTATCCTGTCCCTGATTAAATAGCACACATTCAAGAAAATGACGGCAGAATTTTCAATATACACCCGAGAGATCCTGTTTGGGTGCTCCAAACGGCGATTAAAATTTAAGCTGGAATTTAGACAGCCTAATCTCATCCTTGCGACGCTCCAATGCATTTTGTGACCCTATACAAATAAAACAATAGGCTTGTATTATTATGTCTAGGACGTGTCTATCGCGGCTAGAGGAGGGGTATCGCAAGCTTTTGCAAGGTTGTCAGCTTACCGTAAATATTCCGTCATAAAAATACTAACTATCTAGGGATAAAGTTAATATACATGGACCGTTACGGAACTATTTTCCGCAAAGGATCTTAAAAAAAGAATTATGTAAATCTGCCTTAATTTTAGAAGACTGTATAAAAATATGTCTCTTGAAATTTTGAATATTATTGTAGTATACGACGTAAATAATGTGAGTACAAATCGTGAAATAACAAAACACCCTCTAAACTTTTAACTCTTTTTTTAGTGTAAACGGAGCTAATATTATTATCTAATACCAGATGCATGCTGTGATTAATGAATGAAAGAGTAAGTGATTATACTGAGTTCTTAGATTTACGCGAATATTACACATGAAATAAAACTATTTTTTCGGATTTTATCGCGGTTTATTTTGATTTTTAAGTTCCCGACGTTTCGAGTTTCGAGTGCAGCACCCATGGTCACGGGAAGGACCATTAATAATAATAATAAGTGATTAGCCTACCCCGCCCACTGTGTCTGATAGTCGCGGGTTCGATTCCCGCACGGGACAAATCTTTGTGTGATCCATAATTATTTGCTCCGGTCTGGGTATTTGTGTATCTGCATTTTCATGTTTGTAAACGCACCCACGACACAGGAATTAATCCAACGTTGCCCACGTTTTATAAAAAAAAAGAGTTATTGTGTAAAGGGAAAAGACAACGGAGAAAAATATTTTTTTTAAAGTTTTATAAAAATTATTAAACGAAATGAGAAATGCATTTCAAATTTTACTTTTACAACGAGCCATATCTTACATGTATTAACCCATTAACCCATATATTCTACCTACTATAATTTTGATACCTGAAACCTAAAATTGGTAACCCTGAGCTGTTAGAACACTGTGACTCAGTCTTATCAGGTAGAACGCACGCTCTGTTTATTTAATACTACCTAGTACCTAAAAGCTAGAACTAGAACTTGCCGAAGCCTCACGACAACTTCGGCAGAGATATGTCTGCGTGTTTGATACACGTTTATATATTTGCCTACATGACAGCGTAATGCGTAATTACCTTTGGCAAATTAGTACAGTGATGTTATGGGGAGTACATACGAATCCGATTAGGTCAGTTCGATTAGGTATGTGGGCTAACAATGTACTGGCTATAATATAATAATAATGTGTGGTGAGAGAGATTAGATCATACTCCACCACGCGGACCCAGTGCGGATTGGTGGAGGCAGGTTTGTGGCCACCTGCTGTTTAAGGCTTCCAACTCGGCTTAACGACTACCACATTAAGTGGTAGCCGGGACCAACGGCTTAACGTGCCTTCCGAAGCACGGAGACGCTCGAATATGAAAATGCCACAAACGGTCACCCATCTCGGGCCGTCGAACGCTGCCTAACCTAGGTAATCGGTAAGAACACCGCGGTCGCACAGTGCTACGAGCGCCTTCTAATGTCCTGGCTAGTTACCGAGGTTATCGGTATATGTCTTGACTAGTTAGTGCTTTATTTTGTCTGTATTTGAGTATATGAGTTTAGACGACATTGGAGTTATGGGGTATCATTTTAATTCTACATTATATGAAACATGTTAAAGAAAACGTATTTAATATATATATATATATATATATTGATTCTTTAGGTTGGTTGCTTGCAGCACAAACCCGGTCGCTGTGGCGACCTTTGTGGGAGCTCTTTGTCCTGTAGTAGACTTCTTTCGTCAACCATTACTTTCGAGTCTAAATGGCTCATTAATATTACAAAAAAAATATCAGTTTCATTTTTATTGTACATACACGATAATGTTAGGCAACATAAAAAAGCCCGTACCTGGGCCTGCTTCATAAAAAAGCCCGAACGGAAAGCTAACTACAGAGGCAATTTTCTTTTACTGTTTTTTTTAATTACAAAATATTTTTGTTATCGTTGGCGAATCGGATTGAGCAACTATTTGCAATAGCGATTTTTCTCTGAAAATAAATACACATGGATTCGGTACATAATTCATATTTGTGTAATTTTCAGATACCTGCGTTAAAAATGCCAAATATTTGACTTAAACATCAAAGTTAAACTCTCCCAGTCAATATTTAAACTTCCGGAAGTTTATTTGGAATGAAAAAACTGACTAAATACTAGTAAAACTCCTGACAAAAAGCAACCAATTAGCAATAAAATCGTCAATTTTAAAAGGCACTTGAAACCGTCACACACGCAGTCGCCATTACAGTAACAGGCAATAATTCATCGTATATTATTTGTTTACCGTGTGCATCGAGCATTGTTTGCTGAATGAGTACAAGGATCCCGATAGAGGCCGCTGTATGTTTAGTTAATAATTACATAAGCCACGTCCATATTACAAGTTATTGATTATGTGAATGATGGTATTTGCGAATGTATTCGTGTGAAGTGGGATGGGATATGAATTATATTATGCATAACATGAGCGAGCCTGATAATTCATTAAAACGGGAAAAGAAAGTTAGTCTACATATATATAAAACTATGCTTTTCTACTACTAGGGAAATACCTTCTCTCGCAAATTTGGTGAGACTATTCTCTCTCTCCTCGTTTTATGACTAGTGAAAAATTTTTGGGACGTAACTTCACCACACAGACCTACGGACGCGGATTACTGGAGACTAGTGCAGTTTGTTAATCCCAAAATGATGGGGTCTTGAAGAGGTGGTACATGATGGATCGTATCTTTACTAAGCATTTACGGGCATAGTTGCTTAATAAGCTATGAGTTACTATCGAAGGCGCACAACCCATCGACTAAACAGTTGATCGATTGAGTTGCTTTGTACACTATAGCGACTTATAGCTTTTAAGCCAACAACTAAACTATTTTATTGAGAACGGCCGAAGGCAAGTATCACTCTAAGGTTTGTTCGGCACTTTTCTTTCCAAGGTAAAGAAGAATGGCGCGAACGCACCCATTGCGTTCCTAAAATATTTTTTCGGGGCGATAGGTAAGAGGTGCATTTATATACACCTATATTTTACAGAGATATTTTGGTCGTAAGCTGGGACTATTACGTATTTTTCTGGAAAATTACTTGTTGTTTAAAAGCTAGATGAGAACCCATTAGAAGAAACAAGCGGCCAACAGAATAAATACATATCAAAAGCTAACATATAAAAAAAAATAAACAGTCATGCTTAATGTATTCATACTCGGAGGTGGTAGAGTGTACTTTGTACACCCAAATTACACTCACGATTTCAAGTCCCTACAGCCATTATACCGTACACAATTCTAGAATCCGGACCGATGTAAAGAAAGTTTGAACATAAATATCATTTTGTCACATTATGTGCCCCTTTTTTTTCGTGGGGAAAATCCTGCATTCCGGACTTCCGCGAGCCTCGGCGGCAGCTCACGGGGCGTGTCGGATTCCTACCGACTAAAAACCCCAGGGTGGCCAACATCAGCACTTTGGAGGGGCTCCGGGATCTCCGTATAGAACGCACTGGGGCCCCTCTTGTACCACGCTCTGACGAGCCCGCCATCGGAGGGAGACTTGATGACACGCTCCCCCCAACGCTCACGGCAACGTGGGCCACACCACGCCGCCGTCCTCCTCGGGGTTGCTCGTGAAAGACGCTCAGGGCCCCCGCCCCTTGCGTCCGCGACCCCGAACCATTATGTGCCCCTATACTAACAAGGCAGCTAATATATTATACATATACCTATAGTTTGTGCTGTAGTTTGTCATGGTTTGTCGGGTAACGACCATAATCACATTAATAATGGTTGATGTTTGTGTGCAGTAATAAACGTCAGTAAAAGTTTAAACTGTATAATATCGGTGAACCATGAACGATGTTAACATTAAACACGATAATAGAGTTACGTGCAGTATTACTTTAAAAAACAATAGCGGTATTTTAAAATAAAATCTTATCTCTCAAAACTAATGGACTCAGTCAAATTGAAAACTAATTATAATTGTGTTTACAAATGTAGCCCCATACTAGGAATTATTCCTGTGTCGTAGGTGCGTTTAAAAACATGCTGGAATACTCAGACCGAAACAAATATTTCTGTGTCACACAAAAATTTGTCCCGAAAGGAACGAACCGAACCCGCTAATAAGAGCGGCTTAAGGACCACTGGACCAAGCCGTCGTCAGAGTATTGGACTGACTAGTCAATACCTGACTATTGATTAATTAAAAGAAAAAGAAACAAGTTGGCATCATTTTTGGAATATAATGTGCCTTACATTGTTTTATTGTTAAATAGTTGTATTTATTAGGACTCGCTCAAAGAATAGGTATTATAGCAGTATAGATAAAATAACGGTAACGAAATGACGTTGTTTGAGGTACAACTTTACCATTTACTATACCACAGCATTCTTTTATAATCCATGGATTTGTTGGTTATTAGAGACCGCGTCTGGTTTGATTGCTCACTTTGATGATTAAAACCAATAGACCATAGAATTTTGGCAACGATCTTAAAGTAATGCCAGGTTTTTCCGAATCATACTTAAATCTCAAGGAGATTAAAATTAAATAAGGTTCAGTTCCGTAAGTAGTCCCCATTCGCTTTGACCCCTCACCATCACCATCAGCCATTCTCATTTTTTTTTCTGTCAGCCACCCTACAAAGCCTGACGGCGTCCTGCACTACGTTTGCCAATCCGTGGTCTTCACTGGAGTACTCATTTACCCCAACGGTGATTGTTTCCTCAGCTAATGTAGCCAGCCAACTGCCACTTCAGCTTGTTAATCCGGTGGGTTATGTCGATAGCTCTGGTTGTTTGTCGAATAACCTCGTTCCGGATTCCATCCTTTAGAGAAACTTCGAACATAGCCTTTTCCACAGCTCTACTAGCTGTACCCACCACTTCGTTGGCATTATTTTAGGCGTGTGTTTCACACCCTTAGATTGTGATTGATCAAAATTTGTTCAACGGTTTGGGCGTGAAAAGGTAACTGACAAATACATAGACAGACAGAGTTACTTTCGTATTTATCATATTAGTATGGATGTCGTTTGACTTTGCTTAATATGAAACAGATTCATACCCAATCATAATGGTATAAAACCATCTATTTTATCCCGTAACATGCCACAGGTACGCCTGGACCGTCGCAATTAACTGGAAAATCATCCGTCACAACAAAATAATGCATTCATAATAATTATTCAGACGGTCCCGTAATCTACCGACTGTAATGTAATTAATTTGTGGCCTGTAACGGAAAGCTCTCGCCCCGTAGATTAATGGATTGTGATTATTGCAAACGTACGCGGCACAATTGGACTATTTGTTATTCTTTGCGTTTGATGTTGATTGAGCTGTAAATATAATGGCAGTTTCTTGTCGGGATAAGTGCGGCTGAGGGCCGTATTTAAATTCTAGGTTCTATTTGTAACTATGAATTTTATCTGTAAATTGTCTAACGTGATATAGTTGTGTTATAATTCTGACTGGATTATGACAGATTTATTGTTAGTATATATGACAAAGACGATCTAGTAGTATATGGAGTTAGTCATATGTATAGTTTGTTGTTTCGGCTAAAAAATTCGATAAACAAATTTCAGCATCTTTTAACGAGTAATTTATTTTTCTTAAATATGAAGATAAAAATTCTTAAAAGAAATGATTCACCAAGTGATTTTTGTATGGTATGGTAAATATGGCGAAGAAGATGAAAAATCTTTTAAGAACATTTCACAAAATTATCAGCTAGAAATAAAATGCTGTGTGTTATAAACGCCTGTATTAGCTTAGTTTTTTAAGTCAGGCAGGTAAATGAAGTCACAAAGGCTTTAGGATGCAGTTGAACTAATGCAGGAATAACTTAAAGAATCGAAATGAGGTATACAGGTACTTACCCAGCAGTGCGTATGAACAGGTAGTATATAATACCAATTTAAAGGAGAAAAAAGTAAATTATTTTGCTCCCTCTCTTATCTTATGACTTGAGACGCGCGAGATACATTTTACGTTTTCCATTTATTTACTGATCAAAATATCCGAATATATTGATGATCAGTTAAACGGCTGACGTGCGTGCTTGAATCAGATTAATTGTAATTAATTTAATTTCGCTGCCCATTTTTTGGCGTTAAAATATTGCAACATTTACGCCTACGTTCAACACTTTAATTTATATGCCGCAAACATGTGATGCTGATTATTAAAAAATATTAGACTTGAAATATTAATGTGGGACGTTTAAAACTAATTTTATACATTACTAGCATTTTCCCGCGACTTCGTACCCGGTCGACAAGAGCGCCACCTACCAGGTCGATTTTATATAGCCTATGTAACTTCTGGATAAGGTAGCTTTCCAATGGTGAAAGAATCATTAAAATCGGATCAGTAGTACCGGAGATTACCCCGAACATCAAAACTCACAAACTTTACCTCTTTATAATATTAGTATAGACAGGTAAGCTCCCTGTGTTTGGCAGTAGAGGAAACCACTTTTTCCGAAATTTCAAACTATCGCATGAAACTAGCAGAATTTCGTAGTTTGTACTTATATGTAACTTAAAAGTATATTGATAGCTACATAAAGTTGGCGCACGATTAGCTCTATACTTACGAATCATTTGGTCATTTCTGTATGAAAAAGTCTTTATTTATTAATTTAACTTGATTATACACGGTGCCGGTGTTTATTAATTTAACTTGATTATACACGTTCATATTTATTTAGTTAATTAATTGTGTGAATTAAATCAATCTGTTCGAGTTTAGGACTCTGGCGTGGATTACTCGTGCAAGTGCCCAAACTCGCACCAGTCACACGCATCGTGTACAAGGGCCAAAAAATATCACAACACAATAAAAATTTGGACTTTATCTAATATCATCATTTCAGCCTATACTTGTCCACTGCTGAACATAGGCCTCCCCAATCGCTTTCCAGCGTAACCGGTCCGATGCCACCTGCATCCAACGATTTCCTGCGATTTTCACAAGATCGTCGGTCCATCTGGCAGGCGGTCGTCCTACGCTGCGCTTGCCAATACGTGGTCTCCACTCTAGAATCTTTCTGCCCCAACGCCCGTCCGATCTTCGCGCTATGTGGCCAGCCCATTGCCACTTCAGCATGCTAATCCTGAGGGCTATGTCGGTGACCTTGGTTCTTCTACGAATCTCCTCATTCCTGATTCGATCACGTAGAGAAACGCCGAGCATAGCTCTTTCCATAGCTCGCTGAGCAACCTTGAGCTTTTTTATGAGACCTATTGTAAGAGACCACGTCTCTGATCCATATGTCATCACTGGTAACACACATTGACTAAACACTTTAGTCTTTAGGCACTGAGGTATTTTGGATGAGAAGATGTTGCGCAGTTTCCCGAACGCTGCCCAGCCGAGTTGGATTCGTCGATTGACCTCTCTCTCAAAGTTGGACCTACCTAACCGGACTGCCTGTCCCAGGTAAATGTATTCGTCGACAACTTCAAGAGTAGAGTTCCCAACGGTGAGTGCGGTGGGTACGACATGGACGTTAGACATTATTTTTGTTTTGTCCATATTCATTTTAAGACCCACTTGTTGGGATACTCTATTGAGGTCACCGAGCATTCGTCCTAGATCTTCCAGCGACTCCGCCATGACCACAATGTCGTCGGCAAATCGAAGGTGAGTGATGTATTCGCCATTGATGTTGATGCCAAGTCCTTGCCATTCCAAGAGCTTGAAGGCGTCCTCTAAGGTGGCCGTAAACAGTTTCGGAGAAATGACGTCTCCCTGTCTTACTCCTCTTTTTATGGGGATCACCTTCGTGCACTGCCGCACGTGCACGATAATGTTAGGCAACATAAAAAAGCCCGTACCTGGGCCTGCTTCATAAAAAAGCCCGAACGGAAAGCTAACTACAGAGGCAATTTTCTTTTACTGTTTTTTTTAATTACAAAATATTTTTGTTATCGTTGGCGAATCGGATTGAGCAACTATTTGCAATAGCGATTTTTCTCTGAAAATAAATACACATGGATTCGGTACATAATTCATATTTGTGTAATTTTCAGATACCTGCGTTAAAAATGCCAAATATTTGACTTAAACATCAAAGTTAAACTCTCCCAGTCAATATTTAAACTTCCGGAAGTTTATTTGGAATGAAAAAACTGACTAAATACTAGTAAAACTCCTGACAAAAAGCAACCAATTAGCAATAAAATCGTCAATTTTAAAAGGCACTTGAAACCGTCACACACGCAGTCGCCATTACAGTAACAGGCAATAATTCATCGTATATTATTTGTTTACCGTGTGCATCGAGCATTGTTTGCTGAATGAGTACAAGGATCCCGATAGAGGCCGCTGTATGTTTAGTTAATAATTACATAAGCCACGTCCATATTACAAGTTATTGATTATGTGAATGATGGTATTTGCGAATGTATTCGTGTGAAGTGGGATGGGATATGAATTATATTATGCATAACATGAGCGAGCCTGATAATTCATTAAAACGGGAAAAGAAAGTTAGTCTACATATATATAAAACTATGCTTTTCTACTACTAGGGAAATACCTTCTCTCGCAAATTTGGTGAGACTATTCTCTCTCTCCTCGTTTTATGACTAGTGAAAAATTTTTGGGACGTAACTTCACCACACAGACCTACGGACGCGGATTACTGGAGACTAGTGCAGTTTGTTAATCCCAAAATGATGGGGTCTTGAAGAGGTGGTACATGATGGATCGTATCTTTACTAAGCATTTACGGGCATAGTTGCTTAATAAGCTATGAGTTACTATCGAAGGCGCACAACCCATCGACTAAACAGTTGATCGATTGAGTTGCTTTGTACACTATAGCGACTTATAGCTTTTAAGCCAACAACTAAACTATTTTATTGAGAACGGCCGAAGGCAAGTATCACTCTAAGGTTTGTTCGGCACTTTTCTTTCCAAGGTAAAGAAGAATGGCGCGAACGCACCCATTGCGTTCCTAAAATATTTTTTCGGGGCGATAGGTAAGAGGTGCATTTATATACACCTATATTTTACAGAGATATTTTGGTCGTAAGCTGGGACTATTACGTATTTTTCTGGAAAATTACTTGTTGTTTAAAAGCTAGATGAGAACCCATTAGAAGAAACAAGCGGCCAACAGAATAAATACATATCAAAAGCTAACATATAAAAAAAAATAAACAGTCATGCTTAATGTATTCATACTCGGAGGTGGTAGAGTGTACTTTGTACACCCAAATTACACTCACGATTTCAAGTCCCTACAGCCATTATACCGTACACAATTCTAGAATCCGGACCGATGTAAAGAAAGTTTGAACATAAATATCATTTTGTCACATTATGTGCCCCTTTTTTTTCGTGGGGAAAATCCTGCATTCCGGACTTCCGCGAGCCTCGGCGGCAGCTCACGGGGCGTGTCGGATTCCTACCGACTAAAAACTCCAGGGTGGCCAACATCAGCACTTTGGAGGGGCTCCGGGATCTCCGTATAGAACGCACTGGGGCCCCTCTTGTACCACGCTCTGACGAGCCCGCCATCGGAGGGAGACTTGATGACACGCTCCCCCCAACGCTCACGGCAACGTGGGCCACACCACGCCGCCGTCCTCCTCGGGGTTGCTCGTGAAAGACGCTCAGGGCCCCCGCCCCTTGCGTCCGCGACCCCGAACCATTATGTGCCCCTATACTAACAAGGCAGCTAATATATTATACATATACCTATAGTTTGTGCTGTAGTTTGTCATGGTTTGTCGGGTAACGACCATAATCACATTAATAATGGTTGATGTTTGTGTGCAGTAATAAACGTCAGTAAAAGTTTAAACTGTATAATATCGGTGAACCATGAACGATGTTAACATTAAACACGATAATAGAGTTACGTGCAGTATTACTTTAAAAAACAATAGCGGTATTTTAAAATAAAATCTTATCTCTCAAAACTAATGGACTCAGTCAAATTGAAAACTAATTATAATTGTGTTTACAAATGTAGCCCCATACTAGGAATTATTCCTGTGTCGTAGGTGCGTTTAAAAACATGCTGGAATACTCAGACCGAAACAAATATTTCTGTGTCACACAAAAATTTGTCCCGAAAGGAACGAACCGAACCCGCTAATAAGAGCGGCTTAAGGACCACTGGACCAAGCCGTCGTCAGAGTATTGGACTGACTAGTCAATACCTGACTATTGATTAATTAAAAGAAAAAGAAACAAGTTGGCATCATTTTTGGAATATAATGTGCCTTACATTGTTTTATTGTTAAATAGTTGTATTTATTAGGACTCGCTCAAAGAATAGGTATTATAGCAGTATAGATAAAATAACGGTAACGAAATGACGTTGTTTGAGGTACAACTTTACCATTTACTATACCACAGCATTCTTTTATAATCCATGGATTTGTTGGTTATTAGAGACCGCGTCTGGTTTGATTGCTCACTTTGATGATTAAAACCAATAGACCATAGAATTTTGGCAACGATCTTAAAGTAATGCCAGGTTTTTCCGAATCATACTTAAATCTCAAGGAGATTAAAATTAAATAAGGTTCAGTTCCGTAAGTAGTCCCCATTCGCTTTGACCCCTCACCATCACCATCAGCCATTCTCATTTTTTTTTCTGTCAGCCACCCTACAAAGCCTGACGGCGTCCTGCACTACGTTTGCCAATCCGTGGTCTTCACTGGAGTACTCATTTACCCCAACGGTGATTGTTTCCTCAGCTAATGTAGCCAGCCAACTGCCACTTCAGCTTGTTAATCCGGTGGGTTATGTCGATAGCTCTGGTTGTTTGTCGAATAACCTCGTTCCGGATTCCATCCTTTAGAGAAACTTCGAACATAGCCTTTTCCACAGCTCTACTAGCTGTACCCACCACTTCGTTGGCATTATTTTAGGCGTGTGTTTCACACCCTTAGATTGTGATTGATCAAAATTTGTTCAACGGTTTGGGCGTGAAAAGGTAACTGACAAATACATAGACAGACAGAGTTACTTTCGTATTTATCATATTAGTATGGATGTCGTTTGACTTTGCTTAATATGAAACAGATTCATACCCAATCATAATGGTATAAAACCATCTATTTTATCCCGTAACATGCCACAGGTACGCCTGGACCGTCGCAATTAACTGGAAAATCATCCGTCACAACAAAATAATGCATTCATAATAATTATTCAGACGGTCCCGTAATCTACCGACTGTAATGTAATTAATTTGTGGCCTGTAACGGAAAGCTCTCGCCCCGTAGATTAATGGATTGTGATTATTGCAAACGTACGCGGCACAATTGGACTATTTGTTATTCTTTGCGTTTGATGTTGATTGAGCTGTAAATATAATGGCAGTTTCTTGTCGGGATAAGTGCGGCTGAGGGCCGTATTTAAATTCTAGGTTCTATTTGTAACTATGAATTTTATCTGTAAATTGTCTAACGTGATATAGTTGTGTTATAATTCTGACTGGATTATGACAGATTTATTGTTAGTATATATGACAAAGACGATCTAGTAGTATATGGAGTTAGTCATATGTATAGTTTGTTGTTTCGGCTAAAAAATTCGATAAACAAATTTCAGCATCTTTTAACGAGTAATTTATTTTTCTTAAATATGAAGATAAAAATTCTTAAAAGAAATGATTCACCAAGTGATTTTTGTATGGTATGGTAAATATGGCGAAGAAGATGAAAAATCTTTTAAGAACATTTCACAAAATTATCAGCTAGAAATAAAATGCTGTGTGTTATAAACGCCTGTATTAGCTTAGTTTTTTAAGTCAGGCAGGTAAATGAAGTCACAAAGGCTTTAGGATGCAGTTGAACTAATGCAGGAATAACTTAAAGAATCGAAATGAGGTATACAGGTACTTACCCAGCAGTGCGTATGAACAGGTAGTATATAATACCAATTTAAAGGAGAAAAAAGTAAATTATTTTGCTCCCTCTCTTATCTTATGACTTGAGACGCGCGAGATACATTTTACGTTTTCCATTTATTTACTGATCAAAATATCCGAATATATTGATGATCAGTTAAACGGCTGACGTGCGTGCTTGAATCAGATTAATTGTAATTAATTTAATTTCGCTGCCCATTTTTTGGCGTTAAAATATTGCAACATTTACGCCTACGTTCAACACTTTAATTTATATGCCGCAAACATGTGATGCTGATTATTAAAAAATATTAGACTTGAAATATTAATGTGGGACGTTTAAAACTAATTTTATACATTACTAGCATTTTCCCGCGACTTCGTACCCGGTCGACAAGAGCGCCACCTACCAGGTCGATTTTATATAGCCTATGTAACTTCTGGATAAGGTAGCTTTCCAATGGTGAAAGAATCATTAAAATCGGATCAGTAGTACCGGAGATTACCCCGAACATCAAAACTCACAAACTTTACCTCTTTATAATATTAGTATAGACAGGTAAGCTCCCTGTGTTTGGCAGTAGAGGAAACCACTTTTTCCGAAATTTCAAACTATCGCATGAAACTAGCAGAATTTCGTAGTTTGTACTTATATGTAACTTAAAAGTATATTGATAGCTACATAAAGTTGGCGCACGATTAGCTCTATACTTACGAATCATTTGGTCATTTCTGTATGAAAAAGTCTTTATTTATTAATTTAACTTGATTATACACGGTGCCGGTGTTTATTAATTTAACTTGATTATACACGTTCATATTTATTTAGTTAATTAATTGTGTGAATTAAATCAATCTGTTCGAGTTTAGGACTCTGGCGTGGATTACTCGTGCAAGTGCCCAAACTCGCACCAGTCACACGCATCGTGTACAAGGGCCAAAAAATATCACAACACAATAAAAATTTGGACTTTATCTAATATCATCATTTCAGCCTATACTTGTCCACTGCTGAACATAGGCCTCCCCAATCGCTTTCCAGCGTAACCGGTCCGATGCCACCTGCATCCAACGATTTCCTGCGATTTTCACAAGATCGTCGGTCCATCTGGCAGGCGGTCGTCCTACGCTGCGCTTGCCAATACGTGGTCTCCACTCTAGAATCTTTCTGCCCCAACGCCCGTCCGATCTTCGCGCTATGTGGCCAGCCCATTGCCACTTCAGCATGCTAATCCTGAGGGCTATGTCGGTGACCTTGGTTCTTCTACGAATCTCCTCATTCCTGATTCGATCACGTAGAGAAACGCCGAGCATAGCTCTTTCCATAGCTCGCTGAGCAACCTTGAGCTTTTTTATGAGACCTATTGTAAGAGACCACGTCTCTGATCCATATGTCATCACTGGTAACACACATTGACTAAACACTTTAGTCTTTAGGCACTGAGGTATTTTGGATGAGAAGATGTTGCGCAGTTTCCCGAACGCTGCCCAGCCGAGTTGGATTCGTCGATTGACCTCTCTCTCAAAGTTGGACCTACCTAACCGGACTGCCTGTCCCAGGTAAATGTATTCGTCGACAACTTCAAGAGTAGAGTTCCCAACGGTGAGTGCGGTGGGTACGACATGGACGTTAGACATTATTTTTGTTTTGTCCATATTCATTTTAAGACCCACTTGTTGGGATACTCTATTGAGGTCACCGAGCATTCGTCCTAGATCTTCCAGCGACTCCGCCATGACCACAATGTCGTCGGCAAATCGAAGGTGAGTGATGTATTCGCCATTGATGTTGATGCCAAGTCCTTGCCATTCCAAGAGCTTGAAGGCGTCCTCTAAGGTGGCCGTAAACAGTTTCGGAGAAATGACGTCTCCCTGTCTTACTCCTCTTTTTATGGGGATCACCTTCGTGCACTGCCGCACGTGCACGATAATGTTAGGCAACATAAAAAAGCCCGTACCTGGGCCTGCTTCATAAAAAAGCCCGAACGGAAAGCTAACTACAGAGGCAATTTTCTTTTACTGTTTTTTTTAATTACAAAATATTTTTGTTATCGTTGGCGAATCGGATTGAGCAACTATTTGCAATAGCGATTTTTCTCTGAAAATAAATACACATGGATTCGGTACATAATTCATATTTGTGTAATTTTCAGATACCTGCGTTAAAAATGCCAAATATTTGACTTAAACATCAAAGTTAAACTCTCCCAGTCAATATTTAAACTTCCGGAAGTTTATTTGGAATGAAAAAACTGACTAAATACTAGTAAAACTCCTGACAAAAAGCAACCAATTAGCAATAAAATCGTCAATTTTAAAAGGCACTTGAAACCGTCACACACGCAGTCGCCATTACAGTAACAGGCAATAATTCATCGTATATTATTTGTTTACCGTGTGCATCGAGCATTGTTTGCTGAATGAGTACAAGGATCCCGATAGAGGCCGCTGTATGTTTAGTTAATAATTACATAAGCCACGTCCATATTACAAGTTATTGATTATGTGAATGATGGTATTTGCGAATGTATTCGTGTGAAGTGGGATGGGATATGAATTATATTATGCATAACATGAGCGAGCCTGATAATTCATTAAAACGGGAAAAGAAAGTTAGTCTACATATATATAAAACTATGCTTTTCTACTACTAGGGAAATACCTTCTCTCGCAAATTTGGTGAGACTATTCTCTCTCTCCTCGTTTTATGACTAGTGAAAAATTTTTGGGACGTAACTTCACCACACAGACCTACGGACGCGGATTACTGGAGACTAGTGCAGTTTGTTAATCCCAAAATGATGGGGTCTTGAAGAGGTGGTACATGATGGATCGTATCTTTACTAAGCATTTACGGGCATAGTTGCTTAATAAGCTATGAGTTACTATCGAAGGCGCACAACCCATCGACTAAACAGTTGATCGATTGAGTTGCTTTGTACACTATAGCGACTTATAGCTTTTAAGCCAACAACTAAACTATTTTATTGAGAACGGCCGAAGGCAAGTATCACTCTAAGGTTTGTTCGGCACTTTTCTTTCCAAGGTAAAGAAGAATGGCGCGAACGCACCCATTGCGTTCCTAAAATATTTTTTCGGGGCGATAGGTAAGAGGTGCATTTATATACACCTATATTTTACAGAGATATTTTGGTCGTAAGCTGGGACTATTACGTATTTTTCTGGAAAATTACTTGTTGTTTAAAAGCTAGATGAGAACCCATTAGAAGAAACAAGCGGCCAACAGAATAAATACATATCAAAAGCTAACATATAAAAAAAAATAAACAGTCATGCTTAATGTATTCATACTCGGAGGTGGTAGAGTGTACTTTGTACACCCAAATTACACTCACGATTTCAAGTCCCTACAGCCATTATACCGTACACAATTCTAGAATCCGGACCGATGTAAAGAAAGTTTGAACATAAATATCATTTTGTCACATTATGTGCCCCTTTTTTTTCGTGGGGAAAATCCTGCATTCCGGACTTCCGCGAGCCTCGGCGGCAGCTCACGGGGCGTGTCGGATTCCTACCGACTAAAAACCCCAGGGTGGCCAACATCAGCACTTTGGAGGGGCTCCGGGATCTCCGTATAGAACGCACTGGGGCCCCTCTTGTACCACGCTCTGACGAGCCCGCCATCGGAGGGAGACTTGATGACACGCTCCCCCCAACGCTCACGGCAACGTGGGCCACACCACGCCGCCGTCCTCCTCGGGGTTGCTCGTGAAAGACGCTCAGGGCCCCCGCCCCTTGCGTCCGCGACCCCGAACCATTATGTGCCCCTATACTAACAAGGCAGCTAATATATTATACATATACCTATAGTTTGTGCTGTAGTTTGTCATGGTTTGTCGGGTAACGACCATAATCACATTAATAATGGTTGATGTTTGTGTGCAGTAATAAACGTCAGTAAAAGTTTAAACTGTATAATATCGGTGAACCATGAACGATGTTAACATTAAACACGATAATAGAGTTACGTGCAGTATTACTTTAAAAAACAATAGCGGTATTTTAAAATAAAATCTTATCTCTCAAAACTAATGGACTCAGTCAAATTGAAAACTAATTATAATTGTGTTTACAAATGTAGCCCCATACTAGGAATTATTCCTGTGTCGTAGGTGCGTTTAAAAACATGCTGGAATACTCAGACCGAAACAAATATTTCTGTGTCACACAAAAATTTGTCCCGAAAGGAACGAACCGAACCCGCTAATAAGAGCGGCTTAAGGACCACTGGACCAAGCCGTCGTCAGAGTATTGGACTGACTAGTCAATACCTGACTATTGATTAATTAAAAGAAAAAGAAACAAGTTGGCATCATTTTTGGAATATAATGTGCCTTACATTGTTTTATTGTTAAATAGTTGTATTTATTAGGACTCGCTCAAAGAATAGGTATTATAGCAGTATAGATAAAATAACGGTAACGAAATGACGTTGTTTGAGGTACAACTTTACCATTTACTATACCACAGCATTCTTTTATAATCCATGGATTTGTTGGTTATTAGAGACCGCGTCTGGTTTGATTGCTCACTTTGATGATTAAAACCAATAGACCATAGAATTTTGGCAACGATCTTAAAGTAATGCCAGGTTTTTCCGAATCATACTTAAATCTCAAGGAGATTAAAATTAAATAAGGTTCAGTTCCGTAAGTAGTCCCCATTCGCTTTGACCCCTCACCATCACCATCAGCCATTCTCATTTTTTTTTCTGTCAGCCACCCTACAAAGCCTGACGGCGTCCTGCACTACGTTTGCCAATCCGTGGTCTTCACTGGAGTACTCATTTACCCCAACGGTGATTGTTTCCTCAGCTAATGTAGCCAGCCAACTGCCACTTCAGCTTGTTAATCCGGTGGGTTATGTCGATAGCTCTGGTTGTTTGTCGAATAACCTCGTTCCGGATTCCATCCTTTAGAGAAACTTCGAACATAGCCTTTTCCACAGCTCTACTAGCTGTACCCACCACTTCGTTGGCATTATTTTAGGCGTGTGTTTCACACCCTTAGATTGTGATTGATCAAAATTTGTTCAACGGTTTGGGCGTGAAAAGGTAACTGACAAATACATAGACAGACAGAGTTACTTTCGTATTTATCATATTAGTATGGATGTCGTTTGACTTTGCTTAATATGAAACAGATTCATACCCAATCATAATGGTATAAAACCATCTATTTTATCCCGTAACATGCCACAGGTACGCCTGGACCGTCGCAATTAACTGGAAAATCATCCGTCACAACAAAATAATGCATTCATAATAATTATTCAGACGGTCCCGTAATCTACCGACTGTAATGTAATTAATTTGTGGCCTGTAACGGAAAGCTCTCGCCCCGTAGATTAATGGATTGTGATTATTGCAAACGTACGCGGCACAATTGGACTATTTGTTATTCTTTGCGTTTGATGTTGATTGAGCTGTAAATATAATGGCAGTTTCTTGTCGGGATAAGTGCGGCTGAGGGCCGTATTTAAATTCTAGGTTCTATTTGTAACTATGAATTTTATCTGTAAATTGTCTAACGTGATATAGTTGTGTTATAATTCTGACTGGATTATGACAGATTTATTGTTAGTATATATGACAAAGACGATCTAGTAGTATATGGAGTTAGTCATATGTATAGTTTGTTGTTTCGGCTAAAAAATTCGATAAACAAATTTCAGCATCTTTTAACGAGTAATTTATTTTTCTTAAATATGAAGATAAAAATTCTTAAAAGAAATGATTCACCAAGTGATTTTTGTATGGTATGGTAAATATGGCGAAGAAGATGAAAAATCTTTTAAGAACATTTCACAAAATTATCAGCTAGAAATAAAATGCTGTGTGTTATAAACGCCTGTATTAGCTTAGTTTTTTAAGTCAGGCAGGTAAATGAAGTCACAAAGGCTTTAGGATGCAGTTGAACTAATGCAGGAATAACTTAAAGAATCGAAATGAGGTATACAGGTACTTACCCAGCAGTGCGTATGAACAGGTAGTATATAATACCAATTTAAAGGAGAAAAAAGTAAATTATTTTGCTCCCTCTCTTATCTTATGACTTGAGACGCGCGAGATACATTTTACGTTTTCCATTTATTTACTGATCAAAATATCCGAATATATTGATGATCAGTTAAACGGCTGACGTGCGTGCTTGAATCAGATTAATTGTAATTAATTTAATTTCGCTGCCCATTTTTTGGCGTTAAAATATTGCAACATTTACGCCTACGTTCAAAACTTTAATTTATATGCCGCAAACATGTGATGCTGATTATTAAAAAATATTAGACTTGAAATATTAATGTGGGACGTTTAAAACTAATTTTATACATTACTAGCATTTTCCCGCGACTTCGTACCCGGTCGACAAGAGCGCCACCTACCAGGTCGATTTTATATAGCCTATGTAACTTCTGGATAAGGTAGCTTTCCAATGGTGAAAGAATCATTAAAATCGGATCAGTAGTACCGGAGATTACCCCGAACATCAAAACTCACAAACTTTACCTCTTTATAATATTAGTATAGACAGGTAAGCTCCCTGTGTTTGGCAGTAGAGGAAACCACTTTTTCCGAAATTTCAAACTATCGCATGAAACTAGCAGAATTTCGTAGTTTGTACTTATATGTAACTTAAAAGTATATTGATAGCTACATAAAGTTGGCGCACGATTAGCTCTATACTTACGAATCATTTGGTCATTTCTGTATGAAAAAGTCTTTATTTATTAATTTAACTTGATTATACACGGTGCCGGTGTTTATTAATTTAACTTGATTATACACGTTCATATTTATTTAGTTAATTAATTGTGTGAATTAAATCAATCTGTTCGAGTTTAGGACTCTGGCGTGGATTACTCGTGCAAGTGCCCAAACTCGCACCAGTCACACGCATCGTGTACAAGGGCCAAAAAATATCACAACACAATAAAAATTTGGACTTTATCTAATATCATCATTTCAGCCTATACTTGTCCACTGCTGAACATAGGCCTCCCCAATCGCTTTCCAGCGTAACCGGTCCGATGCCACCTGCATCCAACGATTTCCTGCGATTTTCACAAGATCGTCGGTCCATCTGGCAGGCGGTCGTCCTACGCTGCGCTTGCCAATACGTGGTCTCCACTCTAGAATCTTTCTGCCCCAACGCCCGTCCGATCTTCGCGCTATGTGGCCAGCCCATTGCCACTTCAGCATGCTAATCCTGAGGGCTATGTCGGTGACCTTGGTTCTTCTACGAATCTCCTCATTCCTGATTCGATCACGTAGAGAAACGCCGAGCATAGCTCTTTCCATAGCTCGCTGAGCAACCTTGAGCTTTTTTATGAGACCTATTGTAAGAGACCACGTCTCTGATCCATATGTCATCACTGGTAACACACATTGACTAAACACTTTAGTCTTTAGGCACTGAGGTATTTTGGATGAGAAGATGTTGCGCAGTTTCCCGAACGCTGCCCAGCCGAGTTGGATTCGTCGATTGACCTCTCTCTCAAAGTTGGACCTACCTAACCGGACTGCCTGTCCCAGGTAAATGTATTCGTCGACAACTTCAAGAGTAGAGTTCCCAACGGTGAGTGCGGTGGGTACGACATGGACGTTAGACATTATTTTTGTTTTGTCCATATTCATTTTAAGACCCACTTGTTGGGATACTCTATTGAGGTCACCGAGCATTCGTCCTAGATCTTCCAGCGACTCCGCCATGACCACAATGTCGTCGGCAAATCGAAGGTGAGTGATGTATTCGCCATTGATGTTGATGCCAAGTCCTTGCCATTCCAAGAGCTTGAAGGCGTCCTCTAAGGTGGCCGTAAACAGTTTCGGAGAAATGACGTCTCCCTGTCTTACTCCTCTTTTTATGGGGATCACCTTCGTGCACTGCCGCACGTGCACGATAATGTTAGGCAACATAAAAAAGCCCGTACCTGGGCCTGCTTCATAAAAAAGCCCGAACGGAAAGCTAACTACAGAGGCAATTTTCTTTTACTGTTTTTTTTAATTACAAAATATTTTTGTTATCGTTGGCGAATCGGATTGAGCAACTATTTGCAATAGCGATTTTTCTCTGAAAATAAATACACATGGATTCGGTACATAATTCATATTTGTGTAATTTTCAGATACCTGCGTTAAAAATGCCAAATATTTGACTTAAACATCAAAGTTAAACTCTCCCAGTCAATATTTAAACTTCCGGAAGTTTATTTGGAATGAAAAAACTGACTAAATACTAGTAAAACTCCTGACAAAAAGCAACCAATTAGCAATAAAATCGTCAATTTTAAAAGGCACTTGAAACCGTCACACACGCAGTCGCCATTACAGTAACAGGCAATAATTCATCGTATATTATTTGTTTACCGTGTGCATCGAGCATTGTTTGCTGAATGAGTACAAGGATCCCGATAGAGGCCGCTGTATGTTTAGTTAATAATTACATAAGCCACGTCCATATTACAAGTTATTGATTATGTGAATGATGGTATTTGCGAATGTATTCGTGTGAAGTGGGATGGGATATGAATTATATTATGCATAACATGAGCGAGCCTGATAATTCATTAAAACGGGAAAAGAAAGTTAGTCTACATATATATAAAACTATGCTTTTCTACTACTAGGGAAATACCTTCTCTCGCAAATTTGGTGAGACTATTCTCTCTCTCCTCGTTTTATGACTAGTGAAAAATTTTTGGGACGTAACTTCACCACACAGACCTACGGACGCGGATTACTGGAGACTAGTGCAGTTTGTTAATCCCAAAATGATGGGGTCTTGAAGAGGTGGTACATGATGGATCGTATCTTTACTAAGCATTTACGGGCATAGTTGCTTAATAAGCTATGAGTTACTATCGAAGGCGCACAACCCATCGACTAAACAGTTGATCGATTGAGTTGCTTTGTACACTATAGCGACTTATAGCTTTTAAGCCAACAACTAAACTATTTTATTGAGAACGGCCGAAGGCAAGTATCACTCTAAGGTTTGTTCGGCACTTTTCTTTCCAAGGTAAAGAAGAATGGCGCGAACGCACCCATTGCGTTCCTAAAATATTTTTTCGGGGCGATAGGTAAGAGGTGCATTTATATACACCTATATTTTACAGAGATATTTTGGTCGTAAGCTGGGACTATTACGTATTTTTCTGGAAAATTACTTGTTGTTTAAAAGCTAGATGAGAACCCATTAGAAGAAACAAGCGGCCAACAGAATAAATACATATCAAAAGCTAACATATAAAAAAAAATAAACAGTCATGCTTAATGTATTCATACTCGGAGGTGGTAGAGTGTACTTTGTACACCCAAATTACACTCACGATTTCAAGTCCCTACAGCCATTATACCGTACACAATTCTAGAATCCGGACCGATGTAAAGAAAGTTTGAACATAAATATCATTTTGTCACATTATGTGCCCCTTTTTTTTCGTGGGGAAAATCCTGCATTCCGGACTTCCGCGAGCCTCGGCGGCAGCTCACGGGGCGTGTCGGATTCCTACCGACTAAAAACCCCAGGGTGGCCAACATCAGCACTTTGGAGGGGCTCCGGGATCTCCGTATAGAACGCACTGGGGCCCCTCTTGTACCACGCTCTGACGAGCCCGCCATCGGAGGGAGACTTGATGACACGCTCCCCCCAACGCTCACGGCAACGTGGGCCACACCACGCCGCCGTCCTCCTCGGGGTTGCTCGTGAAAGACGCTCAGGGCCCCCGCCCCTTGCGTCCGCGACCCCGAACCATTATGTGCCCCTATACTAACAAGGCAGCTAATATATTATACATATACCTATAGTTTGTGCTGTAGTTTGTCATGGTTTGTCGGGTAACGACCATAATCACATTAATAATGGTTGATGTTTGTGTGCAGTAATAAACGTCAGTAAAAGTTTAAACTGTATAATATCGGTGAACCATGAACGATGTTAACATTAAACACGATAATAGAGTTACGTGCAGTATTACTTTAAAAAACAATAGCGGTATTTTAAAATAAAATCTTATCTCTCAAAACTAATGGACTCAGTCAAATTGAAAACTAATTATAATTGTGTTTACAAATGTAGCCCCATACTAGGAATTATTCCTGTGTCGTAGGTGCGTTTAAAAACATGCTGGAATACTCAGACCGAAACAAATATTTCTGTGTCACACAAAAATTTGTCCCGAAAGGAACGAACCGAACCCGCTAATAAGAGCGGCTTAAGGACCACTGGACCAAGCCGTCGTCAGAGTATTGGACTGACTAGTCAATACCTGACTATTGATTAATTAAAAGAAAAAGAAACAAGTTGGCATCATTTTTGGAATATAATGTGCCTTACATTGTTTTATTGTTAAATAGTTGTATTTATTAGGACTCGCTCAAAGAATAGGTATTATAGCAGTATAGATAAAATAACGGTAACGAAATGACGTTGTTTGAGGTACAACTTTACCATTTACTATACCACAGCATTCTTTTATAATCCATGGATTTGTTGGTTATTAGAGACCGCGTCTGGTTTGATTGCTCACTTTGATGATTAAAACCAATAGACCATAGAATTTTGGCAACGATCTTAAAGTAATGCCAGGTTTTTCCGAATCATACTTAAATCTCAAGGAGATTAAAATTAAATAAGGTTCAGTTCCGTAAGTAGTCCCCATTCGCTTTGACCCCTCACCATCACCATCAGCCATTCTCATTTTTTTTTCTGTCAGCCACCCTACAAAGCCTGACGGCGTCCTGCACTACGTTTGCCAATCCGTGGTCTTCACTGGAGTACTCATTTACCCCAACGGTGATTGTTTCCTCAGCTAATGTAGCCAGCCAACTGCCACTTCAGCTTGTTAATCCGGTGGGTTATGTCGATAGCTCTGGTTGTTTGTCGAATAACCTCGTTCCGGATTCCATCCTTTAGAGAAACTTCGAACATAGCCTTTTCCACAGCTCTACTAGCTGTACCCACCACTTCGTTGGCATTATTTTAGGCGTGTGTTTCACACCCTTAGATTGTGATTGATCAAAATTTGTTCAACGGTTTGGGCGTGAAAAGGTAACTGACAAATACATAGACAGACAGAGTTACTTTCGTATTTATCATATTAGTATGGATGTCGTTTGACTTTGCTTAATATGAAACAGATTCATACCCAATCATAATGGTATAAAACCATCTATTTTATCCCGTAACATGCCACAGGTACGCCTGGACCGTCGCAATTAACTGGAAAATCATCCGTCACAACAAAATAATGCATTCATAATAATTATTCAGACGGTCCCGTAATCTACCGACTGTAATGTAATTAATTTGTGGCCTGTAACGGAAAGCTCTCGCCCCGTAGATTAATGGATTGTGATTATTGCAAACGTACGCGGCACAATTGGACTATTTGTTATTCTTTGCGTTTGATGTTGATTGAGCTGTAAATATAATGGCAGTTTCTTGTCGGGATAAGTGCGGCTGAGGGCCGTATTTAAATTCTAGGTTCTATTTGTAACTATGAATTTTATCTGTAAATTGTCTAACGTGATATAGTTGTGTTATAATTCTGACTGGATTATGACAGATTTATTGTTAGTATATATGACAAAGACGATCTAGTAGTATATGGAGTTAGTCATATGTATAGTTTGTTGTTTCGGCTAAAAAATTCGATAAACAAATTTCAGCATCTTTTAACGAGTAATTTATTTTTCTTAAATATGAAGATAAAAATTCTTAAAAGAAATGATTCACCAAGTGATTTTTGTATGGTATGGTAAATATGGCGAAGAAGATGAAAAATCTTTTAAGAACATTTCACAAAATTATCAGCTAGAAATAAAATGCTGTGTGTTATAAACGCCTGTATTAGCTTAGTTTTTTAAGTCAGGCAGGTAAATGAAGTCACAAAGGCTTTAGGATGCAGTTGAACTAATGCAGGAATAACTTAAAGAATCGAAATGAGGTATACAGGTACTTACCCAGCAGTGCGTATGAACAGGTAGTATATAATACCAATTTAAAGGAGAAAAAAGTAAATTATTTTGCTCCCTCTCTTATCTTATGACTTGAGACGCGCGAGATACATTTTACGTTTTCCATTTATTTACTGATCAAAATATCCGAATATATTGATGATCAGTTAAACGGCTGACGTGCGTGCTTGAATCAGATTAATTGTAATTAATTTAATTTCGCTGCCCATTTTTTGGCGTTAAAATATTGCAACATTTACGCCTACGTTCAACACTTTAATTTATATGCCGCAAACATGTGATGCTGATTATTAAAAAATATTAGACTTGAAATATTAATGTGGGACGTTTAAAACTAATTTTATACATTACTAGCATTTTCCCGCGACTTCGTACCCGGTCGACAAGAGCGCCACCTACCAGGTCGATTTTATATAGCCTATGTAACTTCTGGATAAGGTAGCTTTCCAATGGTGAAAGAATCATTAAAATCGGATCAGTAGTACCGGAGATTACCCCGAACATCAAAACTCACAAACTTTACCTCTTTATAATATTAGTATAGACAGGTAAGCTCCCTGTGTTTGGCAGTAGAGGAAACCACTTTTTCCGAAATTTCAAACTATCGCATGAAACTAGCAGAATTTCGTAGTTTGTACTTATATGTAACTTAAAAGTATATTGATAGCTACATAAAGTTGGCGCACGATTAGCTCTATACTTACGAATCATTTGGTCATTTCTGTATGAAAAAGTCTTTATTTATTAATTTAACTTGATTATACACGGTGCCGGTGTTTATTAATTTAACTTGATTATACACGTTCATATTTATTTAGTTAATTAATTGTGTGAATTAAATCAATCTGTTCGAGTTTAGGACTCTGGCGTGGATTACTCGTGCAAGTGCCCAAACTCGCACCAGTCACACGCATCGTGTACAAGGGCCAAAAAATATCACAACACAATAAAAATTTGGACTTTATCTAATATCATCATTTCAGCCTATACTTGTCCACTGCTGAACATAGGCCTCCCCAATCGCTTTCCAGCGTAACCGGTCCGATGCCACCTGCATCCAACGATTTCCTGCGATTTTCACAAGATCGTCGGTCCATCTGGCAGGCGGTCGTCCTACGCTGCGCTTGCCAATACGTGGTCTCCACTCTAGAATCTTTCTGCCCCAACGCCCGTCCGATCTTCGCGCTATGTGGCCAGCCCATTGCCACTTCAGCATGCTAATCCTGAGGGCTATGTCGGTGACCTTGGTTCTTCTACGAATCTCCTCATTCCTGATTCGATCACGTAGAGAAACGCCGAGCATAGCTCTTTCCATAGCTCGCTGAGCAACCTTGAGCTTTTTTATGAGACCTATTGTAAGAGACCACGTCTCTGATCCATATGTCATCACTGGTAACACACATTGACTAAACACTTTAGTCTTTAGGCACTGAGGTATTTTGGATGAGAAGATGTTGCGCAGTTTCCCGAACGCTGCCCAGCCGAGTTGGATTCGTCGATTGACCTCTCTCTCAAAGTTGGACCTACCTAACCGGACTGCCTGTCCCAGGTAAATGTATTCGTCGACAACTTCAAGAGTAGAGTTCCCAACGGTGAGTGCGGTGGGTACGACATGGACGTTAGACATTATTTTTGTTTTGTCCATATTCATTTTAAGACCCACTTGTTGGGATACTCTATTGAGGTCACCGAGCATTCGTCCTAGATCTTCCAGCGACTCCGCCATGACCACAATGTCGTCGGCAAATCGAAGGTGAGTGATGTATTCGCCATTGATGTTGATGCCAAGTCCTTGCCATTCCAAGAGCTTGAAGGCGTCCTCTAAGGTGGCCGTAAACAGTTTCGGAGAAATGACGTCTCCCTGTCTTACTCCTCTTTTTATGGGGATCACCTTCGTGCACTGCCCCTGTACTCGGACTGACATGGTGGCGTTATTATACAAGCACTTCAACACTTCGATGTACCTATAGTCAATGCGGCATCGCTGGAGAGATCTAAGAACCGCCCAAGTCTCGATCGAATCAAAGGCTTTCTCATAGTCCACAAACGCCAAGCATAGTGGCCGATTATACTCCTCAGTCTTCTGTATAACCTGCCGCAGCGTATGTATGTGGTCTATGGTACTAAAACCTTTCCGGAAACCGGCTTGTTCGGGAGGCTGGAAGTCATCAAGCCTTCGTTCGAGACGATTCGTAATGACTCTCGAAAACAACTTATAAACATGGCTCAGCAGTGTGATGGGCCTATAGTTCTTCAATAAGGTGTTATCACCTTTCTTGAAAAACAGCACCACCACACCCCTGTTCCATGCTTCCGGCGTTTTCCCTTCAAGCAAGACGGACTTAAATAGCCTCTGAAGGACTTTAAGTACCGGCGATCCGCCCGCCTTCAGAAGTTCTGCAGTAATTCCGTCTTCACCCGGCGCTTTGTTGTTTTTTAGTTGTTTGAGAGCCATCCTAATCTCGCACAGGCTGATGTCCGGGATATCTTCAGTGCAGTGTCGGGTTAGCTTGGCTCTTGGGTCTTTTACCAAGTCAACAACAGGTTTAGCTACTGAGGTATATAACTGTCCATAGAACCTCTCTATCTCCCTGAGCACCTCTGACCTATTTGACGTTACGTTTCCGTCCTCCGTCTTCAGCTTCGTCAACTGGCTCTGCCCAATAGACGCGTCTCTTGCGAACACTTTAGAGCCCTTGTTCTGCTCTATGGTCTCCTCAATACGCCTTGCATTGAAGGACCGTAAGTCGTGTCGCAAGGACTTCAATATCTGTCCATTAAGCTGCCTATAGGACTTAGCATCATCGGAGGTTTGGAGCGTCATGGAACGTCGCTCAGCCATGAGGTTTCGGGTGTAGTCAGATAGTTTTTGAGGCCTATTTTTACGGTGGGTCTTAAAATACTTGGACCCGACCGTATGAACAGTCTCAACCAGCCTGTTGTTGATTTCGTCCACTGATGCGCTGCTGTCTAGCAATTCGAAGCGGTTTGATTTGGTTTATCTAATATGTAAGTACGTAATAGTCAAGTCAAAAGTATCCATCACTGACGAGCGTGTATATACGAGTGGAGAAAGCCATAGAGGTCGTTAAGTAAAGAACCAGTTGGAACTTCATACTGGCTGCCTACCTCGCAAGGGGCGAAGCGTGATAATATGGATAGCAAGATAGAATATCCAAAATCATAACTTACTTCACAATAAAGGTACCCATCTACCTGAACTAAACAAAACACCTGTAATCTTAATTGCTTAGCGAAATAATACTCATTACACAAGTACCGAAGGATTATACAGCTAAATTCATTTAAGCCGGCAGCCGGCGGTGAGCCCAGACTCTTATTCACAACACTATAATAACGTATTTTAATAAACTGAAATTGAATAGCTGGCGCGGTACTTCCGACGCTCCGGCCTGCACTAAGCACTACCTAAATCGCAACCTCCGGTAAGGACGGGCGAGCTCCTCCGACATTATTTCCATTTCGCCAAAATACATTAGGCAATAGTTAGCCATTAAGAGGGTATTATTTGACCAGCGGAGGTGGCGTGCTAGCGGCTCGTTTCGCTCCTGCGAAATTTACACTGGCAGATACCTACGCTGCCACCAGACGGTCCGATATTAAAATGTCCGAAGCCTTTGTGCAGGAAACTAACTGGAACCATTTAGACGGAGAACCTCGAAGATAAAAGTTTATGAGTTATACATAAAACGATTTTCAAATCATATTTATGGGTGTCGTCCGAACATCTGCAATGGCTAGTTCGCGAGGAAATTGAAACCGTCGAGTGCATAACGTTTTCACGAACAATTTAAGTTGGTATTGTGCTCAGGACGCCGCGCACGATGTGCTTTTTGCAACGGTCAGCAGATCCGGCCAACTTTATTGTTGTGTTTTGTACGACCACTTCGGTGTCTTTTGTGGAAATGTTTGCGTGGTTATATTAGTAAAGTTTGTTCTAAACTACGTATGGTTGGCTCATTACGGATTAGATACGCGATGTAAATGTTCCTTAGCGAGCGACAAGAAACGAATTATCCTTCCAACAGTGTGGCGAAGTCAGCGAAACTTGAGTGTAATTTAATTTGCATCGAGGCCAAAATAAAGGCGTCAGAGAGAACAGGGCGGTGCAAGTATAATGACGCGGGCGGCCTGCATAAATCAGCGTACGGAGGACGCGGAGCTGATTCTGCTAATGAATTATTGTCACTGAGAAATATTCCAGCGGCATTCGCTAGCAATATCGTGTTAAGAAATGAATAGGTTAAGCGACAAAAGGATACTTGCACGTTTATACAAAAGAACCTATAGAAAGAACTGCATAGATTATTCTAGTATTTGCTAACATTTTTTCACTAACTCGAAACCGTTCTTTAAACTTTATAACGAAGTTGATTTAACGTAAATTATACTTAGTTTTTCATGGCATGCTGCGTGGATTACCACACAGCATCTCACTAGTCCGTCACGCTCCGTGAGTCAAAGTTTTCTGCTGCAACCAAAACGTTTCTTAAAATGCATTAATCATACTATTCCGAGTCGCTTTGATATGAAAGATTCGATCCTATTCCTGCAATTTTAAGTTCATAGTAGCCTACACTTAATCTTGCGTGAACTTAGGCGTATCGTTTGCGATATCTTACTACACTTGCGGTCCTACCGCATATTTTACATTTTCTTTGAGGGTTCAAGTCGCCGCATGTCTGAAAAGGTTTCACTTCAAAAAAGGTCTCATGTATAATAAAAGCTTAAACGTACATTCACGGTCTCACCTTGATAAGAAATTCACTTAATTAAAATAATCGTTGAACACAAAATAAGTGGGTACTTAAGTTCACAGCAAGCGGAGCACCGACAATCATACTAATATTAACCGTAAAGAGCCATCGCTGAAAATGAAACCCTCCTTTAATTTTCTCGAAATCACCCCGAGCTCGATCTCAGTTTTAATTCGACAAGGAGAAGCTAGCAATCAAAAGAACTAACAGCGGCTCCAACGAGGCATTTCCATACGCGAGGGGGGCTTTGCGAACGACACCGTATTAGTTGGCAACTGATTACATTCCTCGCCGCCTCCGCTCCAAACGACTCAGAATGAAGTAGCGACGAATAAACTTCATTACACCGAGTTAAGCATGGGAAATTATAAGGAGGTATTATCTTTGAACGGCGGCGGTGGCACGTACGCTAACACTTTGGGATTATGGCCTACGGCACTCGTAGGACACGTTCCCTGCCCGCGCATTGTACGGCTTCAAAGTTAATATGTACATAGGCACCTGGAATGTTCATCGCATTCGATTTGGATGGAGTTACACCACCGTAAAGCGCCGGTTTTTCGCTTTGTAAAATTGGGTTCGGACGCCACTAGCTGACGAAGTGCGCGTTCCCTTGAGAAAAGTAAATAGTGGCCCGGTAGAAGGCTTCGCCAGAGGAGATCTAAATCGCTCTTTGTCTCTTGCTAAACGCTATTCTTTTGAGAGATTGTCCATCTTTGCGGAAGCTCTGGGGTGGATTGTATTGGATGTCGAAATTGAAGGCTGCAGCGCATTTTCCGGACCAATGTGTTATACAACACATAAATACCTGCATTTTAGGTTGGCCACATGATTGTTGTTGTTATTTATTATGTAGTTCATAATTTAATATTAATCTACTGAAATTCAATAAAAAATAAGGTGGGCGTTTTAAACTTCTTTTCCGCACATAAATTAAATTTCAAACCATAAAAGTATTTCGATAATGGCCGTCTTCTATATTTTCATATCATGCTTCACAATAATTGAACAACAACGAAAAGTTTGATATAACTCCAAGACATAAACTACAGAAACAATGTACGTAAGTTTATGTCTAATCAATGCTACTTAATCAAACTAATCTATTATCCCAATGTACTCCATAAATGTAATTTGAAGTTTACGAACAAGGTATGTCGAGCGGGTGTTTGTCGTTCAGCGATCGTGTTTACCGCTACAAAATAAGTTTTAATTAATGGATTGGCACTTGGAGACACGCGTGCCGGTCGGGACAGCGTTCCGTTACAAACCCACAACCGGACACTGGTGACCTCTCACATGTGTCGGTGTAAATGTATGGTGACATTAATTACCCTAGCCGGCGCGAAAAAACCCTGCCTATACGTTATTTTTTAATAAAAATGGATGTCATAATTACTGAGGAAAATACTGTAATTTCAGACAAAATAAACAACGAATTAGTTACCTTGTTTGTCATCGCCAATACGAGCGGCTGCACAAGTTTCTGTATAAACCGGGTACTTATATAAGGTGTAACAAAAGCGTAAGAAAAACAATTTGCCAACATAACTAATAACAGGAAGTCACCTCGTTACTCACGAGTGAATGGTAGGTCGCCAATCTCGCGAGCACCCCTCCACTTCTCGACTTAATGAATGAGAATAATTTCGCCAAAATACTTCGAAGAGACGGGACACACGCCCCGGGAATTTTTCAATTTGCAACTGACATAATGTTATAAGAGTTACACCGTGAGGATGCCGGCGTAACGTAATTAATAACCTGTGAAATATTACCTGTTCCGATGAATTTAGAGGATAAAAGTTGAGTGATAAATTTAAATAACAAGAAGGATGGCGAGTGTTCGGAATGAGTACCCGAAATACTTATGAATAGTTTGTCCGGGGTGATAAGTGGGCGTGTCTGAGAGCTTTACGGGAATCGCAAGTTTGTATTCGCCAGCCTAATGAACGCGTGAACGCGGAATAACTTCGCGAAAGCTTGAATAATGTATGCTTTAACGAGATGTTTTTCTTGAGGGAATCTCATTAACCCACTTTCTGATTGTGTGAATGTAAACTTTCGAAGTTCTTATTCTTTAGTGAGAGAAATCTTTCACGAGTTCCCAAATTAAATCAAGCCCAAAATTAGAAGATCAATTTTGAATTGTTTAAACCAAAACATTTGTAATACTCGCACCTGTTGTTTCCTATACTTAAACAGACCAAATTCTAAGTGATAAATTCCAAAATTTAATAACAGTGCATCCAAACGGATTTTACATAATCGCGTACAGATGACTGGCTAAAATCGAATTCCCTTTATTACGACCATAAAATTTACCGATATTATCTCAAGCGGGCCAACTGGGCCATAAAAGTAATCCTTCTATTTTAATGGTCCTCCAACCTGCGAGATGCAACAATGTGTCCAATTTGCTCCGCGACGATCCCGCTCCTGACACCTTCACCAATTTAGACGAGGATACAATTTGCATGTTACAATATTCCACATAACAAACACATACATTCTGATATCAAAAACTTACTCAACCCCCATGAACTTGAGATCTTACTTAGCTCATAAAAGTTTACTGTCGGTAAGCGGCAAGCCTATAAATTAGCATTACAAGATGTTACATGAACAATGGACTTGTTTTTCTGCTGAACTAGAACCAATATAGCATTTTAAATATTCACATAAAATCCTTCGCCCGGCGTTGTTTAATCGGCGCGTTAAATTCGAGAAAAGTCGAGAACACATCAAATATTAACAGAGCTCGAGCGTTGTTTCGACAAATGGGATAATATCGCGTTCATGTATCTAAATCTAAACGCTTATTTTCAGATACAACGGAATACCCGTTAATTCGTTTACTATAGAAATTGGGATTACCTAAAATCGTTTCTTTTCTCGGACACGCAGTCGAATCACCATTAATCAAGTGGAACTCTGAAGTTTCACGCTACCTCCCGAATCTAATTTCGCAAACAAAGAAAACGAAAACCTGTCTACCTTTATCAATCAAAACTGTTTGAAAATTCTATACCGTTAGTTCTGTGCGGAATCGTGCAATGGAGACAATTGGAAAAATGTATCACGAATAAAAAGTCGTATCGGAATGTAATATCGAGAGGACGCGGCTCGGAATATTCTTGTCAAGTGAAAATAAAGGGTCAGGGAAATACAGTGACAGGTTGTGAGTGGACGGTGGTCATCTGAAACGGGCACAAGTTGGAATAAATAAACCGGGCAGCAAATAACGACGTCACCTTCAGGCGCGTCGTTACCCGTCACGGAAAAGAGCACCTGCGCCTACGTGACACATTTGTGACAGAGAGCCCGCGACAATTGTTAATTTCGGGACTAGTACGTTACGTATAAGATTGCTTTTTATATAAATAAAAACTTATGTGGTGAGTAAGTTACTTTACTTGGGAATGTAATAGAAAATTATTGGTGGTAGAGATAAAAACGCTTGAACGCTTCGCAACTATTAATATTGACGGACGATTTGGCGCAGTGGTTAAGAGCTTAAGCCGCTACGCCCACTGGGTGGAATAGTCGCGGGTTTATTTATTTATATATTCTTCATGCACTTATGTATATAGGCGGACTTAATACCTGGGACATTTCTGCCAGTCTACCTTATGATAGTGTAGAAAGAAATGTGGTAGGTGCGAAAAAACACGAAGCTAAAAAAGGAGACGAAGGAAAAAACGAAAATAAATATATTATATAAAATCCTAAAAATATTAATGACTGTTGATACAATTAATACACATTAACCTGAATAACAATTATATACCTAAATACATATCTATCTATACTATATACATATAGGCATACACACATATACAAGCTGTGACATAATGAACGCAAGACCTGAAAGTAGTTTGTTCCAAATCGATAACTGAAATCATTCCAACTATTATTAATGTATCCTACTTTTTTTTTAATTTAAAAAAAATGCTGTTACTCCTTCAATGCGCTATAACAAACTTATTTTATTCTTGATTCAAAGCAATATGGAGATTTCAAATGCATTTCTTAAAAAACGCATACATACACGTACAAGTTTTATTGTTAATTGGGGTATAAAAGTGCTTAAAAAGAGGGTAAAAACCTTTAAATTTAAATTTGGTTTTCGTTTTAAATTTATCAAGCAATTCTCTAATTGGGGTGTCTGAGGTCTTGCGTTTATCATGTTACACCTTGTATACGATGAGGGGGGTACCGAAGAAGACGATTATTTGAGGAGCGAAGATGCAAATCATGATTAGAGCCTAGGTACTGAAATTGTGAAGAAAGATAGATAAGAAGGTGAAACAGGAGAATGTAGATTAGAAAATAACGTAAGTGCTCTTAGTGTTCTACGCTGCCGGATAGATAAGCACATTAGGCCTGAATGGTGCTTCGACACGTGGTCATGCTTATGCAAGTTGAAGACAAATCGAATGCAGTTATGAAGCAGACGGTTTTGTTTGTTGAGGCTATCTGCATTCAGGTATATATAGTCGAAAATAGGAAAGATCAGGGATTGCACAAGCATTGCTTTTGTGTAAGGAGGAAGCAAGTTTTTAAAGCGGTACAAGCATCGCAATATACAGGCGACCTTTTGACCGACGGCCGTAACTTAGTTAAGCGTAGTGACAATGTGTAAGCCGAGATCCTTAACGGTAGAGCTAAGGGGGATAACAGTCTCGTTGTACTCAATTAGAGGTAAAGCACCAATATTCACCTTACTTATAAGTCTGGAGCTGCCCAAAAGAATCGCTTGGCATTTAGAAGGATTTACCATGACACCAAACCTGTCGGACCAATTCTTAATCGCATCCTGATCCCGATTTACTTTGTTGATAATATCGCAGGTTCGATCAACACTGCCTTGCAAGTACAATTGCGTTTTTGAAAAAAAAAGTTATCATTTTTACTATGTTTTTTCAAATCATAAATTATAATAATAGTCGATGCGAAAAACTCTTAAATTTTTTTTAATCTATTATTAACAATTTAAAATCAATAAAATTTTAAAAAGAATCACGTGGCTATGAATGCGCCACGATTGGTCGCCATGTTTGTGACGTCATAATGTTAAAGGAATTTCTCAATACAATAGCACAATGTCAACGGCTTCTACATATTAATTGACTAAAAATATCCAAAATTTAGTGCAAAAAATTATTTATAATAGCTAATTTTATTTAGTCACGTGTGATAAAGGATTTATAACGGCTAATTACGACAATATACCTAATGTGGATATATTTATGATAACCAAATTTTTTTTAAATGATATTCGGTTTATTTCAGCTGAAGTTCGAGGTGCTAAAGCATCAAGGTAAGTTTATCAAAAAGTAATATTGTAATTTAATATATTAAATGATCTATTCTTTATTAAATATAATTTATTTATTTTTAGAGTATCACGTGAGAGTTACGATGATAAGGCTATAGGTTATGTGCAACTGAACCGTATGAATGGTATTTGTACAGTAAAAGGCCGTGTATGTCCAGAACATCAAGTTAGGAGTAAATCTTACTCAGTTAGTTTCACTATTAACGAAAAATTTAAAAAAGTTCAAGATCTGCAGTGTTATGACTGTGCATCAGCAGGTAACAAATACTCTAATAAAAACGTAAGTTGTTAAATTTTATAGACACCATGAGTAGAAATTTACATTGTGATGTCAGACGCACTCGGGTTTGTTTATTTATTTTATTTATTTTTTATTTATTTAATAAGACACATCAACAACAGTTACACACATTGTTTATACAATAGTAGATCTTGATGTCCTGGGCAGCATGTACCGTTTTTACAGATGTGTACAGCGTTGTCATAAATAAAAATCGAAATGATTTATTATATTATTGGAATACATAAGGTCAAGTAAAGATAATTTTTTGAAATTACATTACATTACATTGAATAATAGTTGCTACATAAGAATTAAAAATTAAAAGAATTATCTATCTATCTATCTATCTATAACCTCACGCTAGATCCCTTGCGGGGTAGGCAGAGAGTACAGAGTTCCAACAGGTTCTTTCCTTACATACTTCTCTGGCTTCCTCGACTCTCATAGTTCGTCTCATACACGCTCGCCGGTTACGGAGACTCTTGACTTTTCCATCAGATAAGACTCGGTTTATTTGGTCGTGGTAAGATAGTCTAGGTCTTCCCCGGTACCTGCACCCTTCCACTTTCACATTGTATATCTGTTTTGTCATTCTTTCCTCTGGCATTCTTTCTATATGCCCGAACCAACGGAGCATGCCCTTTCTCATCTTTACACCGATACTATCTTTCATACCTACTCGCTGTCTTACTATGCTGTTGCTAATGCGGTCGGTCAGCTTCACTCCGCACATCTTCCGCAGAGCTCGCATTTCTACCGCATTTATCCTACTTTCATTCTCCTTCTTACATACCAAGCTCTCGCTACCATATAACAGCGTTGGGACAAGAACTCCGTTATGTATGGCCAGCTGCGCCTTATGGCTTAAGTGCCGGCTCCTGAGTAGCTCTCCCATCGCACCATTCACTCTGTTCCCTGCACTCACTCTTCTCTCTATGTCAGCGGTGTATTTCCCATCCTTACTGAAGGCGCATCCAAGATATACAAACTCATTCACTTGCTCCAGCACATCGTTACCAACCACAATCCTTACATTCGTTCTGGTTTCTTCCCTTTCAAAAACCATAATCTTGGTTTTCTTCACATTCAAGTGTAAGCCATTGATCATGCAGTCGTCTTTCATAACTGTGACTAGTGTTTGCAGATCAGTGGCTGTTGGCGCTATTAAAACCGCGTCATCTGCATAAAGTAGATGGTTTACCACTAAGTCACCCATTTGTATACCTTCATTCATCGCTTTCAGTCTTTGAAGACTTTTGTCCAGATATATTATAAACAGTCTAGCGGACAACACGCAACCCTGCTTGACGCCGATTTTAACGTCAAACCAGGGTGACCTGTTACCACCCACCCGTACGCATGCCTTGCAGTCCACATAAGTGGACTGGACGGCTCGCAACAGAGTGCCATCTATACCATACTCAGGTAAAATGCCCCAAAGTCTCTTTCGCACAACTCTGTCAAATGCCTTCTCCAGATCTACAAAACCGCAGAAAACCTTCCGGCCCACTGCCAGATGCTTCTCTACGATGTTGCGGAGTGCGAAGACTTGATCCGAACATCCTCTTCCAGACCTGAAACCCCCTTGTGCCTCGCACAACATTCCATCGGACTTCACGCACTTAAAAGAATTAAACAATTAAAAATTTAAAATATTATTTAAGTTCCATTTATCAAGGATTTAAATTTAATAAAAGAGTTGCCGAAGATGTCAACCTCATCGTTGTTAATAAGATTATATGTTTCTTTTAGACGGTTCATCGGAGAAATCAATTTTGTGCGATAGGTTTTTTTTGAAAAACTTGTCTGTATCGGATGTCTAGGAATCCTTCTTGGTACATAGAGGTCCATTTGTTGTAACAAATTAGGAGCGTTTATATTTCCATTAACCAACTTATGGAAAAACAACATATCATGCATTTTCCGGCGATTTTCTAAGCTGGTGAGCTTAAAATGACGAAGACGGGTGGCGTAATCCCCGCGATAAGGACAACTTGGATCTTTATATGCCAGATATTTGGTAAAAATTTTTTGGATCCGTTCAATGCGGGCTATATGTATTTGGTAATGTTCGGAAACTGTCGGCGTGTTTTCGGTACTGGGATCAAAAATTTATTTTTAATTTATTATAACTTTTTCTTAGAGCTAAAAAAAATCTGAAAATAGTTATATTTCTAATTCTCAAAAAATCTGAAAATAGTTATCTATTATAAAAGTTATATGAAATCTTTCCATATATTGCAAAAAAAAATTTACAAAAACCCAATTTTAAGTCGTCAGCGTACAGATGATACGCACACGCTCATGAGAATGGAAAATAAAAGAGAAAGTATCCGAATCGAACCCGCACGGGACAAATCTTTGTGTGATCCACAACTATTTGTTTCGGTCTGGGTATTTGTGTATGTGAATTTTCATATTTGTAAACGCACCCACGACACAGGAATAAGTCCTAGTACGGGTTTACGTTTTATGAAAAAAAAATATTTTTTTCGGTCTGTTTATTCGTGTATGTGAAATTTCATGTCTGTAAACGCACCCATGACACAGAAATAAATCCTAGTGCGGGTAGTAAAAATATAAGCGAAAATTCAGTAATCAGTTCCGCAACGTCCTAGTAGAAGGTAAAAATAACTAAAGCCCTTCATAGACATAGCTATAACATTTATCTATCTATATCATCACGCCAGTTCCCTTGCGGGGTGGGTAGACAGTACAGAGTTCCAACAGGTCCTTTCCTTACAGACCTCTCTGGCTTCCTCCACTCTCATAGTTCGTCTCATATACTCTCGCCGGTTACGGAGACTCTTAACTTGCCTTTCAGATAAGACACGGTCTATTTGGTCATGGTGAGCTAGTCTAGGTCTTCCCTACCTATATACTTCCACTTTCGCATTGTATATCTGTTTTGTCATTCATTCTTCCGTCATTCTTTCCATATCCCCGAATCAACGGAGGATACTCTTTCTCATCTTTCCCACTACGCTTTTGCGAATACGGTATTATATTACGGTACAGTATTTATTTACCATAAAATTACAAAGTTATAACTTAGTTAAGGACTTATATCGTGGTATACATATAATATATCTAAGCTGTTTTTTTTTTCAAAGTAGCACAGGCATTTTTATTGTGCATTATAGTCAGTAACGATACCACCCTACAGGTATTATAATAAACGTCACGCCTATATTCCCCAAGCGGGGATGGAGAGGTGTACTGAGTACACCCACGATGTTAGGTTCCATGTAATAGGGGGCGAGTCTATTGCCATATACCGGGCACAAATCCAGACTCCGGACTCGTACTGGGAAGTTTTCGCTAGAAAAACTACACTTGTCCCAGGACCTCGTGATCTCAAAGGGATGCGCTTTGCCACTAGACCAACGAGGCAGGCAGTATAATAATAATATAACAATTATAAATATCAACAAATATTACCTGTATGTTATAGAAGTCAAAATCACCTTTTTCAAGGCATTTTGTCAGACCCTCTACACCGGGAGTCTTAGGCGTCCCACCTAGGCCTCTGTGGGTTAGCAGGACATTGAAATCGCTAAATGTCCTGCGCGTACAATACAATAATGCTTTTAGGATACTGATGGGGTTGCCGCGATGTTGCAGTGCATCAGCTATGTTCGCTGAAGCGAGGGTCAATGGTTTTGATGCTATCTGGAGAAAACGAACTTCCTCCTTATTGAATCGCATTCGTGGCAGCAATAATAGTATTCTAAAAGTAATAGTTGAACAATGCGACTCCTTTATAGTGGGTAGGTTAGTAAAGAGGGTGAACTCTCCACTCATCACATATATAAATTAAAGGACGGTTATATACAAGCTGAACTGATCAGGTAAAGGTATCTGATATGGATTTTTGTTTGTTTGTTTAATTGTATGTCTCTATCACTTAGAACTTAAGCCGATAATGGACCATATTGTTGTCTGATGAAAATGAAATAAATTAAATTAAATTTCTTCACAATGAGTGCTGTCACTTTTACCGCACATTGCTTCAATGTAATAGTTCAATATACATCAAAAATAAGCTTTAAAGAGGAACTTTATGAGGACTAACTAAATCAAATTCAAATATACTGTTTAGTTCTTACTTGTATCAAATCAAAAACAACCTCTTTATTAATTCAATAAAGACATGATTAATGATTGAAGCGAATTCAAAGGAAATGTTGTATAAATGTTAGAATTTCGATTTTATTGTAACATACTGGTTGCATGACGGAAGTTACGACGATATGATTTATAATCCACGTTTTGGCTGTCAAGATTTACGTCTTTTCAATGCCGCAATAAAAAAGGTATACTTAACTTTGAAGATTTTTTAGGTTACGACGAGTACTGCGAATGTCAATGTAGGGCAGAGGAAAACTTAAAGAGTTTTCCATCAGACTGTAAGAAATAGATAGAGAGAGCAATCTGAATATTTTACTAATGCCGCGTCGCCAAATACTCACTCATAATGCCAAGGCACCTTAGAGAGCCACGACACTGGTCTTCCGTGTACAATGTTAGATTGTTAAAGTTATGTGTGACTAACCAAAACACAATGTACAGGAAAATTGACACTATTTAACCATACACATTCCGATCTACATCAACCATTTACTTTGAAAGGTTGAAATAACTATATTGTATACAGAAAATGCATATAACTGAAGGCTTGCCAAATTTTACAAGTATAAATATTTAAATATTATCTATTACTTAAATATCAATAAGGATACATATATAGTAGATATTGTAACTTTGGCAGTGCCGCGTGGTTCCCGGCTTAGAATAGGACCAACCCATCTCATCCCATCGGGTGTCGTACAAGGCGACTAAGGGAAAACTAGGGAATGGGCAGCAGCGTTCTCTTAACACTTCTGCGATCTAAAACTGCGCTCGCCAACCCGCCTGCCAAGCGTGGCGAGTATGGCAAATCCCCCAATCAATATTATGGAAGAAAATAAGAAAACCAGGCCCCTAGTCCCCGGCGGTCCTGTTCGTCCTGGCCACGGTAGCAGCCATGGTAACAACAGGACAAGGGGTGCTAAGAATCTCCGGCAGAGATTCGGCTACCACCAAAAACGAAAATTGGCCCTGGTGACATACAACGCACGCACTTTGAGGACAGATGAGAAGCTAGTTGAGCTGGAAGAAGAGTTAAACAAGTTGCGGTGGAGTATTGTTGGTTTATCGGAGGTCCGAAGAGAGGGCGAGGACACGATAACCTTAAAATCCGGCAACTTGTTTTACTACCGGGAGGGCGAACAGCAGTCCCAAGGTGGTGTCGGATTTATCGTCCACAAGTCACTCATAGACAACGTTGTGTCCATCACTAGTGTGTCGAGCAGGGTAGCGTACCTGATACTCAGAATATCCAAAAGATATTCGCTGAAGGTCATACAGGTCTACGCACCGACCTCGGCATACTCAGATGATAACGTCGAAGTTATGTATGAGGACATTAGTAGAGCCATACATACTTCCAAAACACACTTTACAGTGGTTATGGGTGACTTCAATGCGCGGCTGGGCAAACGGGGCGATGATGAGTTGAGAGTGGGGCAATTTGGATATGGGCAGCGCAACCCCAGGGGTCAGAGGCTGGCCGAATTCCTGGAGAAGGAGGGACTCTTTATGATGAACTCTTTCTTCCAGAAGCCGCCTCATAGGAAATGGACCTGGATGAGCCCTGATGGTTCCACCAAAAACGAAATAGACTTCATAATGAGCACCAAGCGACAAATATTTAATGATGTCTCCGTGATCCACAGGGTAAAAACCGGCAGTGATCACCGAATGGTCAGAGGCACATTAAATATTGATGTCAAAATGGAAAGATCGCGTCTGATGAAGTCTACGCTCCGACCTTGTAATGCACATATCCAAAACCCCGAGAACTTTCAACTCGAATTGGCAAACCGCTTCGAATTGCTAGACAGCAGCGCATCAGTGGACGAAATCAACAACAGGCTGGTAGAGACTGTCCATACGGTCGGGTCCAAGTATTTTAAGCCCCACCGTAAAAATAGACCTCAAAAACTATCCAACTACACCCGAAACCTCATGGCTGAGCGACGTTCCATGACGCTCCAAACCTCCGATGATGCTAAGTCCTATAGGCAGCTCAATGGACAGATATTGAAGTCCTTGCGACACGATTTACGGTCATTCAATACAAGGCGTATTGAGGAGACCATAGCACAGAACAAGGGCTCTAAAGTGTTCGCAAGAGACGCGTCTATTGGGCAAAGCCAGTTGACGAAGCTGAAGACGGAGGACGGAAACGTAACGTCGAATAGGTCGGAGGTGCTCAGGGAGATAGAGAGGTTCTATGGGCAGTTGTATACCTCAGTAGCTGAACCTGTTGTTGACTTGGTAAAAGACCCAAGAGCCAAGCTAACCCGACACTACACTGAAGATATCCCGGACATCAGCCTGTACGAGATTAGGATGGCTCTCAAACAACTCAAAAATAACAAAGCGCCGGGCGAAGACGGAATTACCGTAGAGCTTCTGAAAGCGGGCGGAACGCCGGTACTTAAAGTCCTTCAGAGGCTGTTTAATTCCGTCTTGCTCGAAGACAAAACGCCGGAAGCATGGAACAGGGGTGTGGTGGTACTGTTTTTCAAGAAAGGTGATAACACTTTACTGAAGAATTATAGGCCCATCACACTGCTGAGCCATGTTTATAAGTTGTTTTCGAGAGTCATTACGAATCGTCTCGAACGCAGGTTTGATGACTTCCAGCCTCCCGAACAAGCCGGTTTCCGGAAAGGCTTTAGTACCATAGACCACATACATACGCTGCGGCAGATTATACAGAAGACCGAGGAGTATAATCGGCCACTATGCTTGGCGTTTGTGGACTATGAGAAAGCCTTCGATTCGATCGAGACTTGGGCGGTTCTTAGATCTCTCCAGCGATGCCGCATTGACTATCGGTACATCGAAGTGTTGAAGTGCTTGTATAATAACGCCACCATGTCAGTCCGAGTACAGGGGCAGTGCACGAAGGCAATCCCCATAAAAAGAGGAGTAAGACAGGGAGACGTCATTTCTCCGAAACTGTTTACGGCCACCTTAGAGGACGCCTTCAAACTCTTGGAATGGCAAGGACTTGGCATCAACATCAATGGCGAATACATCACTCACCTTCGATTTGCCGACGACATTGTGGTCGTCGCGGAGTCGCTGGAAGATCTAGGACGAATGCTCGGTGACCTCAACAGAGTATCTCAACAAGTGGGTCTTAAAATGAACATGGACAAAACCAAAATAATGTCTAACGTCCATGTCGTACCCACCGCACTCACCGTTGGGAACTCTTCTCTTGAAGTTGTCGACGAATACATTTACCTGGGACAGGTAGTCCGGTTAGGTAGGTCCAACTTTGAGAGAGAGGTCAATCGACGAATCCAACTCGGCTGGGCAGCGTTCGGGAAACTGCGCAATATCTTCTCATCCAAAATACCTCAGTGCCTTAAGACTAAAGTTTTCAGTCAATGTGTGTTACCAGTGATGATATATGGATCAGAGACGTGGTCTCTTACAATAGGTCTCATAAAAAAGCTCAGAGTTGCTCAGCGAGCTATGGAGAGAGCTATGCTCGGCGTTTCTCTACGCGATCGAATCAGGAATGAGGAGATTCGTAGAAGAACCAAGGTCACCGACATAGCCGTTAAGATTAGCAAGCTGAAGTGGCAATGGGCGGGCCACATAGCGCGTAGATCGGACGGGCGTTGGGGCAGAAAGATTCTAGAGTGGAGACCACGTATTGGCAAGCGCAGCGTGGGACGACCGCCTGCCAGATGGACCGACGATCTTGTGAAAATCGCAGGAAGTCGTTGGATGCAGGTGGCATCGGACCGGTTACGCTGGAAAGCGATTGGGGAGGCCTATGTTCAACAGTGGACAAGTATGGGCTGAGATGATGATGATGATGATGATTGTAACTTTAGTATGCGTCGTCTATAATTATTTTAGTCTGATCGTTTTGATTTTAAGAGAGGACAGGTGTCCGTACTATCATCGTTTACGATTCCAACTTTACAAAGACCGTATTTTTACGATTTTTCTTTTCAAAGCTAGTGACAAATTAGGTCAGTTTGAAACGTCGCCTCAAGTCTATTGGAAAATCAATAAAATGCGTACCCAACCCATTGTAAAAAAAAATCATTTGTAAACCGTCACGCCTATATTCCCCAAGCAGGGGTGGCAGAGGTGTACTGAGTACACCCACGTTTCGCCGACGATGTGAGGTCCCATGTAATAGGGGGCGAGCCTATTGCCATATACCGGGCACAATTCCAGACTCCGGACTCATACTGGGAATTTTTCGTTAGAAAAACTACATTTGTCCGACCTAGGATTTGAACCCAGGACCTTGTGATCACAAAGCGATGTGATTTGCCACCAGACCAACGAGGCAGTCAAATCAAATCAGTCAAATCTGAATTATAAGCGATTACAAATTTCATTTGTAAACGTTTATAATTTAGATTTTAGATAAATTACAATTCTGTAAAATACTTATAACATTATGATGGTTGAGAATTCGAATAAAAAAAGCTGGTTAATACTAACAAACGAGTATTAGTGACGATTTTTTTTAGTTAACACTAATAACTAACTATAACTGTGTCGTGGGTGTATTTACAAACGCGATTCGTTTTCGATTTCATCCGCGACTACTCTCACGATCCGGTAGATGGATTGACTTAAGTACTTAAGCATTAGACAAAGCATATAATATTGTACTTGGATTTGTCATACATTTTGTATTACGAATGTAAAAAATCACCAACCAAATTGTTCACTGTTATTATTTACTATCAAAATACGAAAAACAACACCAGTCCACCCAGAAATCACCGAAAAGCACTATCAATATCCAATAAAGTGCAACATTATTAAAAATGTTAACAAGTAAAAAAGAGTGCCTAAGAACACTAAGTCGGCTTCGTATTTCCATCGCATTTGACTAGCCAAACATATCAGACGCAGCCCCACTATCGCAACGACTTCATTGAGTTCTCATGCTGAAAAAACCAATTTCGCCTCTGTCTTTTGTCAGTGGTTGGCATATTAAAGAAGCAATATTATGCAGATTCGAATTGTGGAGACCCGTCCTTGTTAACAATCGCCTATATTAATTTGGAGATATATTAATACATAATTTGTAAATGTACATAAGAAATTGATGTGAATCAAAATATTAATTATTGGATAAAACATGAGGTTTTGCAGATTTTTACTAGCTTATGTAGTGTGTATAATTTTAGCCAATACATGTACTTCTTAGAAAAAAATCTAGGGTCAATAATTATTACATTGGCTTGTAAGCAAAACAACTAATATTAGATATTGCTAATGTATCTGTGTAGTCCGATCAATAAATGCCTACATTTTTCTATCTAAAAAATCAGATACCTGCATTATTATTGTAACAGTAACATTTCAACAAATAAAATTTCACTATACATAACGTTACTCCAGTTAAACGCTTAAAAAAAAACGCATATTTTTTACACGTTAAGACCGGTGACCCTGACTAGGTGCTCGTTTTTCGCGTCTCTAATCCCCCCAAACCCTAGATGTGTTCCGTTTTGTTTCATAGTCCTACAGAGGAATGTTAAGGAAGCAATATTATGCAAATACAAGCGTAGATCCCGTAAATATAAAAAGCACTCTTTCGCCTCACACTTTGCATCTCAAGGCTATGCATCCGACTGATACCGGGGTACCCCTAAAGAAAAAATGAAAACGCAATTTGAAATTCTATGCGTTTTAGAAGCCCCTGCGTAAACTCTGTTACAGTGCTGAGAAAATAAGAATTTGCTAGAGTAAAATTTTTATTTGCCCCTTCTATGTGCTTCTACGTACTACCTAAGGCTTGACGTTGAATTTTCGTTATGAATGAGAGTTGATATATTAACCTTTTAAATTCTGTATTACATTCTCGACTGCGTTTAAGGTATACGATGTTTTGTTACTTAGTGTGGTTCTAAAAGGTTTATTTTCTCGGTATACTCATTTTTTTGACATACGAACAACATCGAAAAGAAAAAGTCAATTTAAAATGAATTTAAGTGGAAAGAAACAGTAAATGTAAATTTACATAATGAAAATAAAATATTCTATGTTGGTAACAACACATGATAAAAAAAAATTATCCACACTTTTAATGGAGCTAGAACTTGAACCTGCCATTATAGTATAACATTATTTATACAAAACGATAAAACAGGATAGATATTTAACACAACTCTAAAAAAAACAAGCCCGTTAAATTTTTTACCAGATCTTCCCAAAGGAGGCCACGTTCCGATCTTGTGATAGATTAGTAGGATTGACAATCTGTAAGAATTTCTACAGGGTTACGACATAAAAAATCATTTGAATTTTTGTTTCCAAAAAACTCAAATCCAATCCAATATCTCTATTCGCGGACAAAAGGAGTCCAACATCGTAACTCGGGAACTTAATCTGTAATCTCTATCGCAGCCCTCTATGTCACATCCCCTCAAGCTATCGACATGTAAGGGTGGGATCATACAGTGTTATAACAAACCAAGGTTGCCAGATGTTCTGGAAATACGTCCATTGTCCCGGAATTTTAGTGCTTGCCCAGTCTCGGAAATTCATTGCGTTTTGATAATGAAACCTGACAGGCTATTGTTAGTTAATTTTGTTTAATACGTTTTGTAAAATATGTAGGTGAGACCCTATTCTTCAGAATATTTATTTATGATATAACGTCTTTGCGAAGCCGGTTATTCATATTAATGTTTATTGTTAAACGTAAAACATGTTTAGTTGTGTCTGATCGTTTGATTTCTACACCTGCATGTACCGAGACTGAATCGCTATAGTCATATAACTTATTAATAGAACACTAAATCACACGAATAAAAAGAAACTTTTAGTTATAACTGCACTAAGGAAAAAAAGTGAAAATGAAATCTTTTATTGTGTGCATTCCCGAGTAGAAGTCAATCTTAAAGCTACTAGCTTCATAAATAGTACCATTGTTTAAGCTATTCACATAGAAATCAAGTATCTATTATTACAAAATTTGACGATTTCATTATTACATAGGCTGATTGAAATTATTTTAGAGAAACATGTATATTCGGAATACTCACATTAGTGTGATAAATTCTGAGGATTGCTTCAGCGTACTTAGCAGTTAGTGGCCACAAAACTGCGTTTACTAATCCGCACTGGGTCTGCGTGGTGGTGTGTTACCCAATCTTTCACCTCGATTCGTATTAGAAGCCCCAACAGTGGGACAGTTCAAGTTGGTTGTGTTGGTTTGTTATATTATTATTATGTATGCATATTTTATTAGCTTTATTATTATAGTTTTATTATTATATTGTTTATTTGCTTAATATACAAGGTGTCTCGTAAATAACGCAAGACCTCAGATACCCCGATTAAGTAATTGCATCACAAATTCAATAAATACAAATAAAACCAATTTTTTAAGTTTTGTACCCATTTTCAAGCACTTATATACCTCAATGAACACTGAAAGTTCTTGTGCATATTGCAAAATACATTTTAGAAATGCATTTGAAATCTCCGTATTGCTTTGCATCAAGAATAAATTTAGCGTAAGAATAAATTTTTGTTATAGCGCACTGAAGAAATAACAGCATATTTTACAAATTAAAAAAAAATTTAAGATACATTAAAAATTGTTGGAATCAATCCAGTTACCGATTTAGAACAAACTACTTTCAGGTCTTGCGATAATTATGTTACAGCTTATATACAAAAATTTCAAATTTCACCGCGCATTTCTGCCACCCCTAAAGGCTAGGGCCAGTGGAGTGGATCCATACGACGTGGAGCTGATAGCAACAGCCGACGTCGATCGTCAGCGTCGCTTTGTCTTGTACACTGACGCCGGCAAACCGAACCACCAGTATTTGCATATCAATGCTCCAAATTTGATGCGTACCTACCGTACAGACCTACGTAATCTTGACGAGAACGGAAAGAAAAGGTATTTGACGTGCTCAAGTCTATGTGGTGGGTTATTTGGAGAAATGCTCGGAGAAAAGAATATGTTTCATTTAAACTGTATCTTTATGGAGAGATTTAGAGTGAGCAAACGAACTTGGCAAGCAAGCAAATAAATGTTGCTTGATGATTAATAATGTACTGTGAGTAATAGAGTGAGACTTGGTATATTCTGGCGTCTCTAGAGATTAGTTATGTATTTTACGTATTCAATAAATTATGAGTGACTGCCGTAGCGCTGTGCGACCGCGGTGTTCTTAACAATCACCAAGGTTAAGCAGCGTTTAACTCGGTCGCCCTGAGATGGGTGACCGTTTGTGGCATTTTCATATTCGAGCGCTTCCGTGCTTCGGAAGGCACGTTAATCGGTTGGCCCCGTTGACACTTAATGTGGTAGTCGTTAACCTTATAGGCGGCTTGATATATTCGAATAGCAGGTAGCCACAAACCTGCTTCCACCAATCCGCACTGGGTCCGCGTAGTGGAGTATGAGTGTATGACCTAATCTCTCTCAGCTTCATTTGTGAGAGAAGGCCTTTGCCCAGCAGTTGGACAGTATAGGCCGATATTATTTTTATATAATACATTACGATATCCTTTCCGAATAAAGTTGTAGACGGTGGAAGGTATGCAAAAACCTAAAAAAGGCTATTACCTAGTTTAGGTTACTCATCTAATCTATTAGCTATTAATATGAAGAAACTTACCAGAAATATTTGCATATTCATGCAGTTCTATACAAAATGATGATACTTTTTTCTACAGAAGGCTGTTTTTTTCACTCCTGATGAAGTGTCGTGATAGTCGTTCGTATTTGCTAATGCTTATTATACTATAACTTAAGTATAATAAGCATTAGCAAATACGAACGACTAGACTAGAGGTAGAGTTTATCAAAGTATTTTTTTAAAGCAGTGATACGGAATCTAGGAATAAACGAAAAAAAATCTTAATCATACACTCGCTCATTACTAAAACCGTTTTATTATAACTCTGTCTACTTCGTCAAGTGAGTTCAGAATTCAATCCGAAGTTCATGAACGAGCCATTGTTCAATTGGCGAAGTGCACGAGTTTCCAATAGATAATACGCCGACGTCGATCTCGATCAAAATCAAACCTGGAATAACATTTCAATGCTAGTTCGCCTCTCGGATTCATAGCCTGATCGTATTATGCCTGTTAGTTTCCCCCGTACGTACAAGTCGAAGCTTACTGACATAATAGCCCTATTGTCCGCCACTGGAGACGTTATCTTAGAACCAATTCCGACAAGAACGCAACATTAATTGATACAAACGTTTTAATTATGTGACAAATCAATTTCAATCGTGTAATAACTAGCTCTATAATCTCTAACTCTATTATCACGCCAGATTAGATCAGGATGGCAGAAAGAACAGAGTTCTTATAGCTTCAGACAGACAACTTGCAAACGTCTATGACTTCCTCCATTCTCATATTTCGGATTATCATTCGTTACGGAGACTCTTAAATTTCCCTTTATATAAGACACAGTCTATTTGTTTGTTCCTACCATCGCAACATTAAACTTTTCTTCTAAATTTTGCTCCATCAAAATTAAAACTCGAGAGTTACATTTTTCTCGGAGATACCGACAGTAATCTGCTGGGCCAGCAGGAAATCTTCGGCCTCCACTCCTTCCTTAATTGGCAGAATATTTCAGAGAAAAAAAGAAGCAACAGGAAGCATTGCGGAGAGTAATAAAGGGAAGCGCCTCGTGACCGTTATGGCTGCTTAATAGAGTCACGTTATCTGGAAAAGTCGAGTAAACAACTTTAGAACGATAATCCAGTTAAAATCGAAATTGATCGCGTAATTTCTTTTGTGAAACTTTTAGTCTCAATTTTGTTAATTGTAAAGTTATAATGAGACTAGAGTTATAGGTGCTTGTACAAGGTAAAATTAAACTTCCGAAAAACATGCGCAGATTACTGGTACTGAATGGGTTAGTACTGAGATTGACTAATATATACATTCTTTTATAAGGTGCTAGTAACCCTCGCAAGTGCGTCATCCCGCATCTTTACTTGCATCATGTACGACCGCCATGAATTATGAATCGTAACAGGAATCAACATTAATCTCTATTGTTCTATGATACGATTACAAACTTGAAAATTCACAAACACAAATACCCAGACCGGAACAAATAATTATGGATCACACAAAGATTTGTCCCGTGCGGGAATGGAACCCACGACTATTAGACACAGTGGGCGGGGCGGCTAAAGCTCTTAACCACTGCGCTAAATCGTCCTTCCAAATTATCGGGAGGAAGAGAGTCACACTACATAATTCTTGCAATCGAAAATAATTTTAAGCGTTAAAAAGATAACGCCGTCACGCCTATATTTCCTAGGTGAGGGTGGCAGAGGTGTACTGTGTACACTCACTTTTCACCAATAATGTTGGGTCCAATGTAATAGGGGGCGAGCCTATTGCCACTTTACCAGGCACAATGCCGGACTTCAGCCTGATAATAGATTTTATTTATGGAAAAATTACATTTTTTCCGATCTCGGATTCAAACACAGAACCTCATAACAGCTACGCGCATTACTCGCCACTAAATCAACAAGGCAGCTTTGAAAATACATAATATATAGTAAACACAGTCCACATAAAATGAACATAACAAACGTACACACAACTCTCTAATGCAATAAAGTAGTAACATTTTTAACAAATTCCAGCCAAAAAGAGTAAAGAGAGAACTTGATTTGCGACTTAACTTCCATGCTTTGGCATTTAAGTCAACCGTAAAAGCATCGAATAAATTGTAGGTCAGAAGGGACAGATAAAGCCAGGAGCGTATTTCCCTCGGTTTTTTTTCTTTTAAGTTATTTGGTAGAATATTGACTGGCTTACTTATTCCTCTCTATTTTGGGTTTGTTTCAATCTGGGATTTTTAAATTTAGGTAGTATTTGTGACACTTTTTAATTTGGTTCAGTCCTGGTTCAAAGGACTTCGACGATATTGTTATGCTAGAGAGTTAATATACCATCGTTGTCGCACTAAAAATTACTAAATTGAAATGAATGTGACAGTACGGTTACTCGCTAGCGTCAAGCTAATGTCAATAATGCTAACACCTCAGTAATGGAGCTTGTTTAATTATATACAGGATATCAAGCAGCAGAGACTATACCTACGACTGACGCCGTTTTTTTAAATGTTGTTTCAGTCACATTATCTCACTTGTACTGGCATATGCGGGATAGATATGGTAATTCATTAACGGCATTACACGTCGGTGAAGTCATCGCTTAAGTGAAATAAAAAAACTATTTTGTATTTGTATCGTCAGTACCTTTTTAATAGTTTCTTTAATACTTATATTTGCTTATAATAGACGTATGTTACTGCGAATATTTGCCTACTACAAATATTTTTGCAATTTGCGAGGCTTGCAACCCACCGCGTATCCAGCGTATGCGTTGCAATGTAGGGACCTCCGTATTTGCATCAAGGCGTGCTCAAAGCACGTAAGAGTGCGAATAAGCGTAAGTACCAAGACAAGAACCACTAAGCAAACAAATCACGGTCAAATTAAGCAGTGCATCGCATTTGCACATTTAAAACATGTTGTTAGTTGAACTAAGTAAACATTGAATAACTTAAAAAGGCACGTGATATTAAGAATGCCTCGCGAAATGCAAACACAACTGGAAAAATACTGGCACCCCGTCCCCCCACAGCGACTGTCCCAACCGAGGGCGCCTCGAGCCCCGGGCCCTCGAGTATGTCGCCTCTTGCCCTTCTGGCTCGAGCGTAGTGGTTGCACGCTCGCCCTTAAGTCCGGTGAAGCTGTAAAGGCCTCGCGGCCAACAGCGTACATCACTCACACACACACACACATACACACACACTGAAATTTGACGGACGATTTAGCGCAGTGGTTAAGAGCTTAGGCCCTCCGCCCACTGTGTATAATAGTCGCGGGTTCGATTCCCGCCCGGAACAAATCTTTGTGTGACCCACAAATGTTTGTTTCGGTCTGGATATTTGTGTATGTGAATTTTCATGTTTATAAACGCACTCACGACACAGGAATAAATCCTAGTGTGGGGGTACGTTTTTTAAAAAAAAAGAATTAAAAAAAATGTCTTCTCCTCGAGAGTACAAAATTACGCTGGCAACTATAATTTACGCAATTTCGATTACAAGATCAACCAACCACTTCAACGTTATGAAATTAGTCGTGATCAACGATTTGCGGCTATAACTCGTTTACTTGGCAATCGGCTTTTAAAATACAAGTGACCTGAGCTGTTATTCGCTTTGACCAAACGCGTTGCGTTAAGATAACACTACCAAACTATCGTTTAGTCTGTATGCCACTGGAGTACCATAGAACTTTCATTTCACGAAGTCATCGTAACGCACGGCGTTACGTGTTTAATTGGTTTATCAAATAAGGACGCTGTTAAAATATCGATATTTCACTTTCATATAGTTCTTCTTAGTCTGCAGCACCGCGACTAAGACATCTGAACTTCATCCTTAAAATGAGTATCGGAAATTTACATCAGCTCGTAATACAGTACCGGCTGAGCCTTTATTGTAAACGCCGTAATTTGAATTTCGTCTTTGATATTCAAATGAACCCTCTACTTGAGACACTGCCTTAGTTATTTGAGTTTTTGTAAAGCAATCAAGTTTGTTTATAGGAGCCCGTGTAATTGTAAATCTCAGTCTGTGGTCTTAATTAATGCATAAAATCACTTTCAACTCCTTTGACGAGACACCCCTCTCGAAAACTGAACGAAATAAATAAAGGGAAAATCTAACCGTTTTCTCGGTTAAGTTGACTGTTATATAATTTTAATTTAAAAAGACCTTTATAAAAATAAGCTTTTATAGCAAAAACACAACGAAGATATCTTGTTAAGTCGAGGAGTTCCAATGGTTTCCTTTCGGCTCCTTTATCATAACTTGGACACCATCCGGGTCTAAAGTGCTCGTCAAGACAAATCCAACGAGCCCAAACACGGTTTATATTGAGTAGCTGGATGGTTCCATTGGCCACTTTTCGGTTTCGTCATCAGACCCTGAACACTACCTGGTTCTATAGTACTTGCCAATACCGATCAAACAAGTTTAAACACGAGGGAGTTACGTTGTATAGTTCACATGTTCCTATGGCCACCTTCCGATTCTATCATCAGACCAGCTCCATGGTACCATATTATTGCATTGTCATCGAATTTACATATGTGTGCCAAATTTCAGCTCAATCGGATACCTGCAAGTGCTTGAAAAATGGATCACAAGATTTGAACCGGAAAGACAAGCAGACGAACGTTACAAGTTAAATGAAAGCTTGTAAAAATTAGCCACGATCGCCAATTTCAATGTAACAACTCGCAATCTATTTTGCCTTGTTAAACACAATTGTACGATACTACTGTCTTAGTTCGTTTCAGTTCTTACATTTTTGCAATAGATGAATAGAGAATGATTTATGACGCGGTAACTTAACTTCAATCCTTTACGACATTGAATGGAAATTGTCATAATACCCAAGATTTATTGATAAACACATTTACTATCGTGTACCATCGTGGCATGTATGTACATCTAGCGTTTCCGCCCGTATTTAGGGTTCCTAATTTCCATGCGGATAGCAGCTTGCGTGCGTTCAACTCCTTTCCGTGTTGTAAACTTTACTTTCGAGCCGTCTGTCTTGAGATCGAATCGATATCGATGCGGTATTGACGAGTCACGAATTCGACTTTAACAAGATTGCCGCAAGCGTGGAAGTGTCCGATGACGTACCAAAGTACAGGGCAAAACGTGATTTTGCCAGCGAAGTTAACTAATAAATTGTTTCAAAAGGCGAGGCGATGACACCTGTCCGATTTCACGTGACACACTCACGACTTATGTCAACAGTCGAGCTAAAATCGTGATACCACATTATTAACGCCTCACTGTCTAGACACGTTAAAAAGTAGCGTTCATTAGCTGAGTTATAAATATGTTTTAAAATTTCAAACAGGGTAATTACAAGGGAAGCGAAGCGAAAATATTGCAAGCTCGACAAGTTGTCGACAAGGCGTCGCGTTAACACGTTAGCGTGCATTCTTACCCTGCGTTCATTAGCATAACAAGTAGTTTCGTTAATCAAATGTACGAAATTAATAGCACAGTTTAGAGCCGTCGTTCCGCCCGGCAATCACACGGCCATTACAAATTGCCAGCAATTACGTGACACCACCCTCCCCTCACCTTGCGTTCGTTACGATATTTTTTGCGTCCGTATAGTCAATATACAGCAATAGGTTGCATATGTACGGATGTAATTAATAAATAATTAAGAAGCGATGCTATTTGATTTGATTCGTCTAATAACCGTGCGAATTCGGGCAATAAGTAGTTTCGTTACTTTCAGACAAGTAAGATATATGCTATATCTTATAATAAATCGAGATAATTCAATGTTCAGAAGGCTTAGCATCAAGACGACGCTGTGACGACGTGCGTGTGACACTTCCAATATGCCATCTTTTTCACACAACAAATTAACTAAATGCAGATGAACGAGACAACACGCTTTTTCTTAGCGTTACGTCTTTATGCTTAGCTTTCTGTTTGCTAATTCAAACCATAATTCTATTTTATTTATTCGCGACATATTTAAGGTTGAGAAATCTTGTACAATAATATCAACGAAACATCTGTGGTTGAGTAAGATATAGTGAAGTTAAAACAATACCGCTGCGTGTATATTTTATGAAAAAAAGAACCTTAGTGAAAATATTCTACTTCAATGCGTAGATTTTGTATATAGTTTACTAACTCCCAACATAAGAGAATACTAAGTATCGAGAAGTTAAGGTGCTTCTTAGAACGAAAGGTACGAATTTAAACGACGATCCGGCTACACAGATCCAGAGATACCTATTTTTACTCAGTCAAAGGTGCACAAAGCTCACCATTCCTCATCTTTTGAATGATGTTATCGCGATTTCCCAAATGTTTCGCTCTTTTTGATCTAAATTCTTTATATTTGGCTTTGCGTTTCGCCTTTTCCAACCACACATCACGATTCTTTTGTTGCCCGATAAGATTCTGTAAAAAATCTAATGTTTATTCGTTGCCCATTGCACTGGAAATACTGCGGATTCTTTAGTTTTCCGTTTTATTTACACGTCAAAGTGAAAGTTTCAGCATTGTGTAAAAGAATTATGGGTTAATATTTTAATACCTCGTTCGAAGGCGCTCGTAGCGATGTGCGCCCGCGGTGTTCTTAGCGATCAGCAGCGTTCCACTCGGTCGACCTGAGATAGGTGACCATTTGTGGCATTTTTATATTCGAGCGTCTCTGTTCTTCGGAAGGCACGTCCCGGTTACCACGTAATGTTGTAGTCGTAAAGCCGAGTTGGATGACTAGGCGGCTTGATAAAAAATGCCAACAGCAGGTGGCCACAAACCAGCTTTCACCAATCCACACTGGGTCCGCGTGGTTGAGTATGACCTAATCTCTCTCATCTCAATTTGTGAGAGAAGGCCTTTGGCTAGCAGTGGGACAGACTGATATTATTATTATAGCGGACGATTTAGCGCAGTGGTTAAGAGCTTAAGCTGCTCCACCCACTGTGTTTAATAGTCGTGGGTTTGATTCCCGCACGGGATAAATCTTTGTGTGATCACAATTATTTGTTTCGGTGTGTTTGTAAACGCACCCATGACATAGGAATAAACACTTAGGGGCTACGTTTTTTTAAAAACAACCCTGAAAGCTTAACACGGAAAGATTTTAACGTGGTACTAGCGAGTTGATATGCCTCCCTGTTACACGTAAAATTTGATGAATGTGCACGATAACGCGTTAACGTGAAAGGTTTGTCCTAAGCCCTCATAAATAAATGTTTCTTTGGTCTAGTTCATACTGTTAATAATAAATATATAATTGTAAGCATAGACGAACGTTATTAGGGTTTTAACTGAATTATACATCTTATAAAGAAGTGTGTGATGAAAAAAGGAACGCAGTGTGCCACTCACTATGGAGATACAAAGTGATATGCGATCTTAATATAATCTCAGCAGCAATAGACTCAGCGTTAAAATACAAAATAGAATTTAAGATGAATCTTTATGCTACTAAGCCGTGCTTATCATCAAATTTATTCACGGTCAAAGTTTCGAAGAAGACGCTTATTCCGAGATAAAAAATAATAAAGATATTCGTGCGATCAAAAAGTGAAGAAATCTCGCAAAAGAAAACTTTAATTAAACTTTCCAAAATCATTATCAGATAACATTATTCATTAATTTTAAATGGTCTCCGATGCCTGATAATTTTTGCCGAGCACCGGGAAGACAGGAAATGACGTAAAATTTATCTTCAAACCGAAGGAATTACTTTTTTTACCGATTCAGCAGAGAAATGGAAGTCTGTTGGTATATAACTTCTGCAGAAAATTGTTTTCGAAACGAAATAATATTAGCATAGTGCTACAAACGTTATTTTATTTTATTTTGGTGCGACAGCCCGATGGCTTATTTATGCTGAAATCCCCGGATGGTTTTTCATTAATAAAGGCTTACAGAGTGTCAACAAATTTTTCGCGGCGCCCGAGTGTTTATTGAAGGGACGGTCGGCTATAACCCGAAAGGAATAACGCATTCAAATATCAACGAATTTTATCAACCTCCGAGCATCGGCTCCAATACGTTTGGGTCGTTTATGGCATATTACAGTCGAAGACTCGTCAGCTCTCTGCCGGAAAAGTCAATTTGACGCAGATTACGGAGCGGCTGAGGAGAATCTCACTTAAACGCGCATGTTTGTAGACCTACCGTTTGATATGAATAATGAATAAAACGGTCGCGAGAATTGAATCGAGATCTTACTGGCTCTCGAGACCGGGACTACTTTTAAGCTCTGTTTATTAGGTAGTTCAATACGATATTAGTAACGCAATTTCGTGAAAATTTGAAATTAAATTCCATTAAATTAAATGTTTTCCATATTATTTTGTAATATGCGCCTGAAAAGAACAAAATTAGTTTAAGAAAAAAATCTTGAATACCGTAAAATGTAAGGAACACAAATAATTTACTTTTTAAAACACTTCTCGTTATCACGCTTGCATGTCACGCCACCATTCTACAATCCGATGGAATGTTCTACATGACGTCCAATAAATAAGGCTGCAGAGGTACGTAGGTTCGTGTACGTGTGGGGGCCGCCTAACCGTCCACTGAGTGGGTAGTGTAACTCCATGGGCGCGTTTCGCGACGATGTTCTATTACAAAAGGGGAATTGGATCTTGATTCATTGGTTCGGAAAATCGGCAGCGTACCTTGATAATTTCATTTCTGTACAATTTGACCGCGTCCGTGGTCAGACGATTCTTGGGGCCCTCTACGGACCCGAACACAATACAGGGACTCCCCTACGGATCTCACACACAATACTAAGCTTTTATTGCCTCCTTTTACAATCTCCCATTACCTCCGAGACTTCAGCGCTACTGGGAATCAGTTTTGTTACGGTATTTTTTTCCTTTTGAACGATTTTCGTGTTCATCAAGTTTCGACGCTGATCAATGTTATTCTACTCAGCCGTAATCCTTTTTCACGGTTTAGACAAAGCGAAAGAAAATGCTTTTAATGGTTTGCTTTAAGAATCTCAATCACTTGTTAGATGTGATTTAGAAATGGTACAAGACAATAACGGTGCGATAACTATTGATAGCGATGATGGCATGGAATATATTGTTCATGATATGTTTCATTTCTATGAGCATGGATTTATCGTTGGCTTATGCCGCGGCATAGCCACTGGCTCCCCTTTTACACAGATTGTATTCGCGCAAATACGACACGGCAATACTGTAAATACACTTGCTGGCGGCACAAATTGAAAAATTTGTAAAATTCATGAATATGAATAAGTGTTCCGTACTCGTGAATGGGGCATCAATTATGCAAAATGTACTGGTATTGCATTGATCGGGCGGGCTGCGTCGCGCTCCGACGCGGGTTCGACCTGACGCGACGCATCACCGGCGATATCTCGTATTCATCAACGGAGTTATATCGATACTCATTTAAATACCCTCCCTTATCACATATTGGCAATGTTCATCCAACAATGTTCGCGTAATAAACGTAACAATGAATGTGATGGTCCGATGTGATCGGTTGGTGGCCACGCGATCACAAATGTGATCGAATTTTCGACCGTACCCCTATTCAAATACAAGCGAAGATTCCAGAATAGGAATCTATATTTTTTGATGGATCAATTTTGTCCGTTTTATTAAAAAGATCTACCTCGAAAAGCATTAATGTTGATCTGTTTCAATTAGACCGTCACGCATGTTGGCAATTTTGAAAAATATTTTTAATTTCCTACCTAAACACCGCTGACCTTATCATAGGAAGTGAATAAATTACATACTACTGTATCCATGCATGTATATATGAGTTTCACCACATGTTCAATGCGAAATGTTTGGTAGGTATATCAAAAATTTGGCAACGTCGTAATCAAAAACGTTGAGTCAAAAATCTAAGAGTGAATATATTTTTCGATAAAAACTTTAACAAATCCATAAGTATTATATATTTCGGTCCCCATGCCGGAAAATGATAAACTGTATTTAAATACATTTTTTTTAAATTACTTAGTCATAAACGGTTTCATACCCAACCATAAACCAACCACGAACCAACGGGTTTAGTGACGCACGGTGTGACTGACAATTTCGAGGTATGAAACCTAAAATTTGGTTGGTGGTTTCATTCTAACCAACGGGTTTAATGACGAACGGTGTGACTAACGGTTTCGGAGCGTTTGAATCCTAAGTCGGACAAAAGGTTACAAGGATTTTTCTATTAAATTTCCATTCAGTACCTAGCACCTAGGAGTTAGTATTGCAATAAACTCGCCTCCAATAATATGTGAACCTAAAATTTCCAGCAAAATATGGGTGCACATGGCATACCACTGCCACCAACGTTTGGGGAATATAGGCGTAACGGTATTTAATATTTTTGCAATTATCATCCACACATAAATGCCGTACCAAACTATAGATAGACGGCTTAAATAGCAAAGCCAGGTCAGACTAAAGACTAGGCTAGGTCAGATCAAAAATCTTCAATGCAGTGTTCGAATTCAGCCAGCTTGAATCCAAATTACAGAGCACAAGAAACGTATACCCACACCAGGCTCTCCTCTAACTCAAAGCTTTGTGGGCTAAGGTCTGTTTGTATGGATGGGTATTTTTCTGCTTAACTTGCATTCTTTATTCCACTCAATGGGATGACAACGCCTGCACACGTACGCGTATTTATTGTGTCGACAATCCAATTTAAATTCGATTTGTGGATGTTAAAAGTTTAAAAATCTAGTATTCAAAAATTATCTTCTCAGAGCCTTAATATTAACATGACAATGTCTTTGGTTCTAACTGCGCTTTTTGCGAGGGTCAAAAATAGATAAGCCTTAAAAAAGTGACTGTTTTAACTTAGAATGGTATGGACGGGATTGCAATATTTGATGCCTATCACATTTCAATACCGATCAGTATCAGACATAAAAATACTTTTTTTATTATTTGATCAAACTGCACCAAGCTACTTATCTTACAAAACGTAGTATCTTACAAAAATATATGTATTTTGCAACGCGTGCATTCCTCTAATGAAAGGTCCCCTTGCATTACTTCACCAACAAACGTTGAAAATAATTTACCTTTAAAGATCGCCTACATTTACATAATTATGTAGGCAAACATAAACTTTATACGCGATAAACTCAAATTTATGTACCGACGAAGCGAGCACGTAGATATATAGAAAAAAAATCTTGACTAAAATATTAAAATACTTAGATCTGTTTCATATGTGTGTTGTTTCACATAGTATTGCCTCCTCTAGTATCTGTTGTATTTTACCAAAATTTCACTTGCTCGTAATCTGAACAAAAGAATGTATCCGCCACAATCTACTAATTATTTTTAATTAATTTAGCGGAATTATTTTTTGGACAAAATGTGTCTAGAGAACATAAAAGCTAATACGTTTATTTGTCAGAGCTCATTTTCTCGCTGGAATTTAATTCTTTTAACGCTTTACGTGAATTAAAGTTGCGACGAACAATATAATTTTACGAGCTCTAAAAACCGCTCTCTAGAAAATGGGAGATTTTTTAACATTATAACTAGAAAGTATTTAAGGAACACAAAATATTCGGGTTACATTAAAAGAAATTGATTTGTAATGGAACCTCGGCGAAGGGATACAGTCTGATATCCTTCCATCGGCTGTGAGCGAGTCTATTCAGGCACGTTCCATCAATAATTTTCTTTGAACATCACAGATCTCACTCGAGAACAAATTGAGGTGCAGTAAACATCGAATAAAGCGACTTGTCTATAAAATATCATTTCTAGCTCTTTTGTTTTTCCATCGAAGCCCGTTCCACAAGTGGGCAATAATTGAAAACGAAACTGTTTTGCGCGGAGGCGAGATCGCGAGACACAGCATAAAGGCGCTCAGAATAGATTGAACGTATAAAATTTTCAGTCGAAATTCGCACGAACCGCCGCCGCGGGAGGTGCTCTGTATCTTTTTACTTTGTAACCTTACTTTTTATTCCATTAGCGCGCGTGTGAGGCCCCTCTAGCCAAATATCGTGGAATAATAAAAGCTGTTTAGTAATGATAATGCGGAACGCAGCTCTCGCTACACTAGCCTAACTGAATTAAACTTGGGCGATATGAATTTCGTGTATATGCTTATGGCGGCAGGCAGTTTGTATTTCATCTAAGCAATTATTTTATATTAAAACTGAAATTGAGTTAGAAGAGCAAAGAGACAGTTATAAGTTCGTCAAACTTCGACGAGCATCTGGTGTTAAAAAGTTGGTCAAATTTAAAACTGGAAAAACCAGGAGCGCTTGGAATAGTGATACTCCTCGACTCTTTCTCTTTGGTTTATATGCGCATTGTACAATGCTATTGCTCTAACACAAAACTTTTTATTTCCGTTTATGGGAGTCAATCGTCCTCGAACATTTTTCAGGCAAACTTTAACAGTGGAGGCAATCGCTCCTGAAATTCGAAAATGAAATCGTACCGAGCGTCGCCAAGATTTATCGATGGATGTTCGAATTTACTTTGAAACTTTCGGGGCATAAAACTTATGACACGTAATCGTATATTCTAGTCGAAATATCTGCGAGAGGGAATCTTTCCGAAAATTAATATTGTTTCGTACATTGTTTACTCTTTTCGAAAAGTACTGACGTTTCACGTGTATCCGATATTGGTTTGTACAAAAATATCAATAGCTGAAATATACCTATAGATACTTATATCAAAATATTTCTTTATATACTAACCTTCAAAAACAAACTTTAAAGTTATACCTATTTTACCGCTTTCAAGCAAGCTTTCGCTTGCAAGCGTCCAGTCAGAAAACTAAGTATATTGTTCAGATTTTCTAAGCCGGATATAACAACGACCAATTTTTAAGCAAGATGTCACCACGTGAAGTATTTACGACTAGACTATCTGACCGCAATTTTAACAAACAATTCCGCCAAAACGCTTGTCCAAGATGAGACAGTTTTTATTTCTACCTGCAACCGATTCCAGCTGATGTCAAGATATAAACGTTCAAAGGATTGGCTTAATTTTACGATTTTGCACTTTTCTGGATGTTTACAAAGAATTCAGCTTGTGTATTTTTGTGTCCCTCCATAGTTTTATTTGTTTTGTTCAGATATGAGACATGCATGTTTGTAAGGTCTAAATTCTTGTGAATGTTATGAATTTAATTGGGATTGTATTATCAATCACTCGGTAAAATACCGATTTAATAATAAATATCGATTCACTCCGATATATAATGCGAAAGCGGCAGGATGTAGGTACTGGGGAAGCCCTAGACTCTCGTACCATGACCAAAAAGACTGTATCTTATCTGAAGGACACATCAAAAGACTCCGGAACCAGCGAGCATGATACGAACTATGCGAGTGAAGAAAGCCAGAGAGGTCTGTAAGGAAAAAGCCTGCCGAAACTCTGTACGCTCCGCCTAACCCGCCAAGGATCTGGCGTGATGGTATAGATAGGTATCGGTTTTCTAGTGTGCACCACACGTATATAATACACGTACGTATATAAAAAAAGTAATATGAGGATAAAATTGCAAAAAATAAGTATTAAACCACAGGTAGCTTATATAGAGTCGTATAAGGGACCTATTATTACCCGTATGGATCACCGAATGAAAGGAAAAATGCAAAAGTGTACCTTTTTGACACTAAAATAGAAAAGGGATTCGGCACCCATCAACGAACCTTTGTTAGGCAGTGTTTACTTGCTGTCGACTGTCTGATCTAAATTAACGGCATCAGACACCAATATAAACAGCTCCGAAGTTCACCTTCACACCAATAAACCCTACCAGTTTTGTACCGATAAACTCGATATATTTTTCATTAATTCATCTCATTCACACTACGTCTAGACTTCCATCGGTGGGGATTGGTTATCTGCCGTTATGTATTAAACATGAGTTAGAAAATATATGAACTGAAGTCCAGGTCTGGGAGACTACTAGTGAAATTAACCGATTTAATTGGCATTCTTCCCGCGGACTTTATCAACTATAATAACATTGGCTTTGCAAATATTGAGTCTATTGCAATTGTATTTAAGTAACTATACAAGGTATGACATAATAAATTCAAGACCTGAAAGTAGTTTGTTCTAAATCGATAACTGAATTGATTCCAACTATTTTAATGTATATTACATTTTTTTAAATTCTCAAAAAAATGCTGTTACTCCGTTAGTGCGCTATAATAAACTAAATTAATTTATTGATTCAAAGCAATACGGAGATTTTAAATGCATTTATAAAACGTATTTCTGAATTCGCACACATACACATACACCTTTCATTGTTAATTGGGGTGTAAAAGTGCGTAAAAAAAGGGTTAAAAATTTTAATTGGGAAAATTGCTTTTGATATGGAATTTGTGAAACAATTATCTAATCGGGGTGTCTGAGGTCTTGTGTTATTTATGATACACCTTGTATATTGATGAAACTACAACCTGAAGTTTTAATTGTTACTCTAAAAACAGCAAAAAATCCTTGTTTCTGTTGTCCACTTTGATTGTATTATCTTGGACAATAGTGACACATGAAAAAACGTAAGATCCCCTCTCCTGTAAGTAAATGGGCATAAACACGAGCAAAACCATTGAACAACTGCATCAAAGACCTCATCATCATGCCAAACTAATGATTTCCAATGTTATTTTGAGATTCTTTCAGCTTCTGACAACCAACAAGAACCAACCCGATTCTTTAGACACTTAGGTGTACAATTCACTTAAACAAAAGACATAATGTTCCATTTTCTGAAGGTCACGAGTACTCATGCCCTTCAGAAAACGGAAAATTACCAAACAGAAACTGATCCAATTTTGACTGACCTAATAAATATTAGTCACTGATTTGAGGAAACGCTATAGATGTATTGAGGCGTAAATCAATCACCCGCTGATATGTAATGGTGTCTATTTGTTCGCGCCCGACATTGCAATGCTTAATCCTTGGCACACTGCTAACGGCATGTCCGAATAAAAATATCAATCTGTACAGAAATCCTGGAGAGACGGCAAATGCAGGCAAGAATAGACAATAGTGCTTCGGATTATAGACGACAGTGGCGTAAACTTTCCAATTTGACAGTTTGTATAACTAATTGTGTTGGCGACGGTACACGAATTGGACGATTTTTTTAGTTTTATATTGAAAAATATTCAAAATATCTATTAATAACAGTTACGACATTTTCTGAGACATTTCCGGAGACTGTCCTCGTAAAATTCCTTCGTAAAAGTCCTTGAAATTGACATGCCTCGGTAAAATGAGCTGCTGACGTATTTTTTTGCCATCTGTTCTGTCTCCATCACTTTCAGATTATTACTGCCAACCAATTATAACAAAATATAGCCAATAACAAAATGCTTAGTAAAGATACACGACACATCAAAAATCAATTTAGATACCTACTCCTCAAACTATTATGAAGCTTCTCACCCACATTTTTAAATACCGATTACATAAATATTTCACCGAACATACAAGTCGTTAGGCGGAATCGTTATACCCACTTACGGTACGAGATCCGCTGGTGAATTTACCCAAATAGGCAATAGGAGCGTGCGAGATGCAGCTACCAAATGCAACAGTACACGGACGGTCTTGTTACCGGCGCAATCTGGTTCGGCCCGACGCGACTCTTAACCTGGGAGCACACCGCGCGTATTCTTTGTAATTTAATCTGATTGGCCCATCTTTTTTAACAAGCTTTTATTTAACTTGCAATGTTCGTATGCCTGTCTTTCCAGTTCAAATCTTGTAATCCATTTTTCAAATACTTGCGGGTATCCGATAGTGCTGAACTTTGGCATACTTGTGTAAGTTCGGTGACAATACAATGATATTGTACCTGAGAGCTGGTCTGATGATCGAGTCGGAAAGTAGCAATAGGAACATGTCAACTACATGATATAATCCCATCGTTTTTGGACTTGTTGGATTGGGATTGACAAGTACTATACAACCAGATAGTGTTGTTCAACATAATGTCATCGTGTTAAAGCTCGTTGGATGTATCTTGAGGAGTACCTACTGTAGACCCCGATGGTGAGCAGGATCTGATCATGGAGTCGGAACGAGGCCATAGGAACTTCTCAACTGAGCAAAATATCTCCATTGTGTTTTTGTTATAAAAGCTTGTTTTGAAAAAGATCTTTTTGAATGAAAATTATTCCTTTCGAATAGAATTTCATAACCCTAATTATAACCTCGCAAGGACGATTGAGATATTAGACTACTGACTAAAACTAATGACAGACAGCGTATACAACTTTTATTAAGTCTTTAATTATCAATTCCCAGTAGAGTTTTTATCTCAGAAGTCGAGTTGTATATACTGTTGACATATACAGCTCCAACGAAGTTATGAGACAAAAATCGGCTTTTATTTATCCCTATTATGGGTGTTGAATAAACATTCATTTCAAGTATACGCTATCGTAAAGAATATTCGGGGGCAGATGCTATTATCTATATAGATAGATGATGATATATGGAGCTAAATATAAACGTCAAATCTAATGCAAGGGATCTATCGTGATAATATAATGGATAGATAGGTGGTATCATCATGGCATATTATTAACAAAAATAAATTGTGCATCTTATTCAACCACATTTAAGTTACTATATTGTATCTAAAAATAGAGATGTGACGTCATTACCATTAATTTATAGTATAATTTAATATTTGCAAGTACTTATAACGGGTTAGCCACCAACAATATTTGTTTCTGGAAGATTAATAATCTGTTCAAAAGCGTTTGAAAGGAGGAGTCTTATTAATATCTGTCGGTACGCGGTCCCTTTGTCCATTTGTTTATGTATAATTTGACGTTAATGTACTATTTATGCATATTAATCGGAAGTAGGAAAATTTTACTAAATGATAACCCAAATTTCACACCAATGTCAATGTCATTCACGTCCCAAAAGATCTTTGTAGCACAATAGCCAGTACAGAAACATCTTTTTAAGGAAACTTTTTCAGTCGCTGTCACCTTTTCACGTCCTATTTGGAACATCAAATTCAAATATCACTTTTTTTTAATAATAATGTAGCCCCACACTAAGAATGATTCCTGTGTCGTGGGTGCGATTACAAACATGAAATGCACATGCACAAACATCCAATCCGATACAAATATTTGTGGACCACACTAAGATTTGTACCTTGCGGTATCGGACCCGCAACTTCTGGATCGACTGGGCCAAATCATCCATCAATAATCGCTTGAAACTATGTGCTATAGCGAAATAGTTAAGCTTATATCCAACTGCTCATTGTGCACCCATCCGAATCTGTTCGAGTGCAGTGACGGGCCAGAACAGAATTGTTAGCTCGTCGACCGCGATCGCTCCAACGACTATACCACTCTCCAAGATTGCGCTACCATCGCCCCCATCGACACGACCTTACCTGATCCAACACCTTGTTCAACTGTATTCAGAACTGACTATAATCTTTAATTAAACTAGGTACCTATCTTAGATTCAAAATTATTTCAGTAAAGTAAAGGAAACAGATACAAAAAGATACGTACGATGACTGGTGAATAACTTTTTAAAAAAGGGTAACCAACTTCAAAACGCAAAAAATAAATATTTGCAGTTGGCGCAGTCGGTTACTTGGCACCGACTTCAAATATTCATTTTTTGCTTTATGAAGTCGGTTTACCTTTTTTTAAGTTATTTATTTTACCATTTTAAGTGAAGGGTGAATTAATTATTAATATTTATATACCTATATTATAATATTTTGCTTAGTTCTGCAGTAAGGTAATTACAGGATATACCCATAATAATAGAATCTATACAATCGTGCTGTTTGCCGTTAAGGAGTCCCCTGGTATATCTTCAAAGTCTTAGATCCAATACCAATTAAATTAAAATGAAACCACCTTGGAGCAATACTGAAAGCAATGCAAAAAGAATCATTGAAATCGGTCCACAATTAAAGGAAATATTGGTGAACATACATAAAAAAGCATACATACAGATGAAAACAGAACCTCCTCCTTTTTTAAGTCGTTTAAAAAGATGTAGATAAAATACAGTCAGACGTGCCGATGACTTTAATGATGGTCGACGGAAGATTGCTATAGACATCAGACTTTAATGACATATTATATATAGTATAGACGATAGAACAATATAGTCGTATGAAATGAGTGAAAACTTAAAAAAACTACGATTTTGGTAGGAAGGTAGTTCATAAAAGTTAAAAAGGAAAATAGTATGTGAGAAACTATCCAGTCCTACCTTAATTGCTGTATAAGCTTATTGCTTTCCATAACTTATCAAGTTTAAAAGATGTAGTTACGGGGGAAGACCTAGATCTCACTATGACCAAATAGGCCGCATTTTATCAGAAAGACAATTCAAGAGTCTCTCTAACCGGCGAGCGTGTATGAGATGAACTAATAGAGTGGAGGAAGAGACGTCTGCTAGGAAAGAACCTGACTGAACTCTGTACTGTCTGCCTACTCTGCAAGGGATCTGGTATGATGGCATAAATATATACAAATAGATAGAGCTTATCAGATAATTTTCACATCTAAATATAAACACGGCCTGGCTTCAATATCAAAGTCTAGCTTAATCACACTTTCTGAAATTAAGTTCGAAAGCCGTAGCGTCGGCCGTAGACACATCGTTGCGATGTCGACCTACGTCATATCATAACTGAGGGCTTAACACGAATAGATTGTCCTTAGCGTGACGTTGTTGAAACAGCATGCTATCACGTTCATGTGTATTTGGTAAGTTTATAGTGTGAAAAGGTTGGAATATCAAGTCGATAGCGTCGCGTTAACGTCAATCTGTTCGTGCGAAGCCCTCTGGTTGATAGCTTCATACGGTGGCGATTAATGAAGCCAGCGTAGTGCGCCGCAGAACGTTCCCGTAATAGTTTTACGACTAACCCCCACCCCGAACCCTGTACCCTCCACGGACCCTAGACTCAACTACTTGATTATGCATCTACGCTTCTTCAGACCGATTATCGAACTAGTAATGAATGTTACAAGGGGAAATTTTCAAACTATTGTTTTAGTGGAGGTATGTTTTGAAGTTAAACGTCAATTTGCTGTATTATATCTCATTTAAATCTCGTTTTAGGGATATTATGACTTTCTTCATTGCTACTGCGCTTTACTGAAGTTTCTCAATCTTATTTCATTTTGCCTAAGTCCTTACAGGAATAGATGAAACGTATCGTAGATACATCTTATCTCTTTCTGTAAAGGTGAATGTTGATTCACTTTGGTATCAAAATGATTAAACATATATTAAAGAAATGAAGTAATTCGTAGACCCTTTTGTGTTTACTAAAATACACGAAAATGGAAAAACCTTGACTGCCTCGTTGTTCTATGGGCATATGTGATTTGCGATGCTTTGTAGCAGTCAAATGTAGTTTTTCTAATAAAAAAATCCCAGTATCAGTCCGGAGGCAGGATTTGTGTCCGGTATATAGCAATAGGCACGTCCCCTATTACTTGGGACCTAACGTCGTCGGCGAAAAGTGGGTTTATTTATTTATTTAATTTTATAAAAAACGTAGCCCCAGGTTTACACAGTACACCTCTGCCGCTTGAGGAATAAAGACGTGAGGGTGGAAAATGGAAAAATTGAATTCGGAATATTTTAATCGCTAAGTAGATACCTAAGTGTCGTATCTGCATCACCCGAAGGTTGACTGGTAGAAAATGCCTAAGGCATTAAGTCCGCCTTTGTACCACTAGTGCATAAACAATAAATAAATAAATAAGTGATAAATAAAAAGTATTATTACCATTTTCTACACAAATATCCCGCCTTCTTATGACCCACCTATATATAAAAGTTAGTCATTACCTAACCAATGGTAAGACACTGTCTACCAAATACCAAATGCTCGAGATATTTCAGAAATCTATCGAATAATATTCGCCAAATATTCGGCGTCGGACAAAATGGCGCGGCAAACCAAAGTTAGCCCAGCCCTATTATGTACTTATTGATTTTTGCATGTTATTATATACGAAACAGCTCGTCATTGAATCACTCATATCACGTAAGTTGTATGAGACCGTTGTAGCTAATATGAAAATCTTTGATAAAAAATGACATGGTCATAGATGTGACTGCCTCGTTGCTCTGGTGGCAAAGCGCATCGCTTTGTGATCACGAGGTCCTGGGTTCAAATCCTAGGTCGGACAAATGTAGTTTTTCTAACGAAAATTCCCAGTATGAGTCCGGAGTCTGGAATTGTGCCCGATATACGGCAATAGGCTCACCCCCTATTACATGGGATCTAACATCGTCGGCGAAACGTGGGTGCACTCAGTACACCTCTGCCACCCCCTTTGGGGAATATAGGCATGACGGTGTGTGTGTGTGTGTCATAGATGTAACTTTTAACTACCCTTTCGGGAATATAATTTTGAGACCCAATTTATTCAGCATTTGTTTCACATATAAACATCGTGGTAGAAGAATTCTGTGACCTCCACAATTTCAATTTATAAAAGAATTGAGTATATTGTCATCCTACTAATATTATAAATATGAAAGTTCGTATGTTTAGATATTTAGACTTTGGAAGTCTGTTACTCAATCACGCAAAGACTGCAAAACAGGTTTGGATGAAATTTAGCACACAGATAATGTAGATTTGACCTGAATGAACACATAAGATGTTTTAACCCGGAAAAATGTTAGGTTCCTGTCTAAAGTCAACGCGGACGAAATCGCGGGCAGAAGCTAATCGTAATTTAAAAGAAAACAAGCCCTTTGCCATCTCATATGCTGTGCACCACAAGTTAAGACATCGGACTAGTAGGTGAAATTGTTAATAGGAAGACTCCATAACACTTTCATACAGTATCCGCACCCAGGATCCGCTACTAGACTAACAAGGTTTAGAACGCATATAGATTACCTATAATATGATGCCTTACGGCTGAGATATAATACTAATAATAATATTTTTAAATATATGTTATAATTAAAAGCTATAGGATTCTGGGTGGATCAGTCTACACAAGCAGCACCCGTTCACAAGTACGTCTACTTGAGCAGCCATCACCTCCCTCGACCATATTAGAGGGAAGGAAGTGACCCATACCAAATAGCAACTTTATTTTAAGATTAGGTATTAATATAACACACGCCGTCACGCCTATATTCCCCAAGCGGGGGTAGCAGAGGTGTACCGAGTAGACCCACTTTTTGCCGACGATGGTAGGTCCCATGTAATAGGTGGCGAGCCTATTGCCATATATTAGGCACAAATCCCGACTCCAAACGAACGAAAATTTCCGAGCATTAGACTGGGAAGTTTTCGTTAGAAAAACCACATTTGTCCGACCTAGGATTTATACCCAGGACCTCGTGATCACAAAGCGATGCGCTTTGCCATTAGACCAACGATGCAGTCTAAGCTTTACCTATTTTATTGATTTTAAATTCAAATTTTATATACCTATATACAATGTACCAAATAAGACATGGTTTGAAACACATTCCAGTCAAGATACATGAACTCTACTTAGCACCAACACCGTCCGACCGAGGGGGTGGCAGAGGTGTACTGAGTACACCCAGTACGTGTACTTAGCACCAATAAGGTACTATTCCATCGAATACATTATGCATCTAGAGCTAGTGGCTAACAGCATCTTAATAGATTGCCCACTCATTATATCAATTAGCAGTATGAATTTACAACCCAAGTGCAACATACTCTGGCCATCAGCCGCAATAAAGCGGCGCAATCGGTCAGAATAATGCGCTGTTGATGCCTCCCCATTGTTATTATGTTACACTGAATTTACATTATGTCAGCTACTTCCCGCGCAGTGCAGTTCTGTGTTAGTGTCGGCTGGTTACATTGACTGGCTTAGCATGAACAGATTAACGTTAGCGTAACGCTATCGAGTTAATATGCCATCATTTTCAGATTACAAATTTATTGAATGAAGATGTAAGTGAGAGCATAATTTCTCGACAACGTTATGATAAAGTCAAATGTACTTAGCCCTCTGTTTAAATTGAGTCACTACAATAACTATAGTATAATGCTTTGTATTTTTTCATATTTTAAATAAGTTTTCATGTGTGTACGTTTTTAAACTATTCCTGCTATAGACATTTTTTTAAAATAAATTACTTATCACAGTAATAGTATGCACCTCTATCAATACGCACGAGTCCCTGTGGGGAAGTGGGAGCTATTCTCTCTCATCTTGATTTGTGAGACGGAAGCCTTGGCCCAGCAGTTGGGCAGGATATGCTGATTATAATAAACCATCTCTTTAATTAGTATATAAATAAGTTGACGGATGATTTAGCGCAGTGGTTAAGAGCTTAAGCCGCTCCGCCCACTGTGTCTAAAAGTCGCGTTCTCGATTCCCGCACGGGATAAATCTTTGTGTGATCCACAATTATTTGTTCCGGTCTGGGTATTTGTGTATGTGGATTTTCATGTTTGTAAACGCACCCACGACACAGGAATAAATCCTAGTGTGGGGCTACGTTATAAAAAATAAACTGTCAATCAGCATAAAAGGCTACTCAGCATTCGCAGATATACCCGGATACATATATATATATATATAATATAACCGGTTACGATCGGATAATTCCTGTTCTGTTATATTGTATAACACAGCAATTACCCGATCTTAACCGGCAAACCCAATAAAAACTTAAAATATTACACTTCAACTATTGCCTAATGATTCGTTAAAATATGAAAAAGTGTTTCCCCCATTTGCGAGGCAGCTAGTAAAGCGACGTCTTCGTAAGTAGCAGCGAGGGGGAGGGGGGCGGACGCGCAATCCCTCTCATTTAACACTGCTCCATTCCTCTGTAGGTGTTTGCCGAAGCGATTTCAACGAAGGATCCTCCTTTTATGGTGCTACTTACAGTCTCATAGTGATTCGCGGTTTTATTTCGGACGGCTTGTAAAGGCCCGTACATTTTTCATGCTATGAGTGAAACGAATAATCTTTGCATTTATGCTGTGATCCTTTATTGATTTTAGATTTTTAGTGGTACGAATGAAACGGGCGTGAATGGAGACGCGCTCGTTAAAGCTGGTGTAAGCCCCGGCGATGATATAAACTGCTATTCAGTCGCGCACATATCGGAGTGCTATCCTATGCTATCAAAGCCCATAGGTAACATTTATTAACATGTAAAAATTGTAAAAATGCCTCGTTAGTATAGTGCGGCTCAGGGTGATTAGGGTTGAACCCTAGATAGAATAGTGTTATTGGGATATTTTCAGCTACTTCTTAATAGTCCAGATACTAAAATCGTGCCTAGCATGATACCAATAGGCTCGTCCTTTATTGCAAGTGGATCTCACAACATCCTCACGCCTATATTACGCCGATTAGGCGTAATATAGGCGTGAGGATGTTGATTTTTTACATAACAACTTACATTTTAGTAGAAAAATCGTTGTGTAAAAAATATCTAATAGGGTACCGCATGAACTAAATTGCCGTGAGCCTATGTGGGACAACCTATTAAGTTTAGTACCATCTAAATGAAAACATATTTTAATCTGTACACTGAAAAAAGTAATATCTTTTCTCCCTCCATGTAGTCGTTAAAGTTAAATTAGACTTTATAAATAATTAACTTCCCTTTTAAAAACAGTAACTAAACCAATTTATTTCACTAACACCTCTGTACGAATTTCTACATTTATTTTCTAACGATAGAGAACACAAAGTTAACACGTTTTTTTTTCTTTAACAAACACCTCATTTCCCTAAGCCTTAAAGAAAAAAAAAACAATGAAAGGAGACCTACCATTAAAATAAATAAAAGGAAATAAAGCACGAACCGCAAATTATTTCACTTACCTACTTCTTTTTATAAAAATGCGAACGACGCATTAAATTTTGGGGAGAAAGGAAACTCCCTTGTAAGCAATATCGAGCAGGCAAATTTTTCAGATATTGCCTTCAGGTAGCGCACATTTATTATGTACCCGAATATATTACTCTTGATTCATTGACTTTCGATATTGATTTACTTTGCTTGCATAAGCTGTAGTTGGGGCGACTCCGGGGCAAACTAAACAGTCTTTGATCTGAAGAATTAAGAGCCAAGTTGGTGTGCGGACACTTGGAAACAGAGCGGAGAAGTTTGCCGAGTTACATACGACCTGATCGAAACTTAATGCATGCCGAGACTGGCAGACGAGCAATCAATTAAACGCACTCCCTTTTATTTGCTTTATATTTTTTCGTGAAATCGATGTCTCTCTACAAGCTGACGGCGTTATCAATTCTTATATACATGCCATGCTTCACAAAACGTCCATAAGCAAGAAGTATTGGGTCCCCTAATGCCATTGTTTACTACAGCAACTTCGAAACTGTTATCGCTTCCAGAACACTAGCCGACAGTACATCTCGGCCTTTGCCGATGTCCACTTGATTTACGTTTACGATAAGGTCTCAACCTAAAAACTTTTGTGCTTCCTGCGCGCAACGCAATCGCAGAAGATTTAAACCGAAAAAATCCAAAACCTTTTTTATTTTGGCAAAAACTCGTGTATTTTGTACTGCGGCTGTAATCTCGCCGTGGAATTTGGCTTCACCCGGTCAATGTGTCACAGCTGTTTAATAAACACGTTAGTACCGAACCGATACCCGATACAAAATACGCATAAACAAAAGACGTTTACGTTACATTTGGCTGTGGGGTACGTAACGTTCGACAGGCTGCATTCAGATTCTCTGAGCCGCTTTAATATCGGTTTCTGGTATATTATTTCAAGGCGGTGGGACGAGGGGTATTATTGAGTTGCGAAACCAACGATTTACCTAACAGGAGACGCTGTTTCTCGAGCAACTTCAGCTCGACACTTTGACAACTTATTTCTTGCGTTGAGAGTTGCTAAGCCACTCAGTTTGTGTACGGTTGTTATTCCCGGATGATAGCCATTGTAGAAGCATGTCCACACTTTCAAGGGCTATAACTACTTCAATTCCCAGTTAATAACCCGTGAAATGCTTTAACGTGGAAATTCACCTTCAATGTAAGCGGTATCGGATGTTTAAAAGTTTCATAGCAAACGAGGGCCCAGGGGAAATGTACAGAAATATTCAAGCAATGCGGCTATTAAAGGAATTTAGTTTAGCAACGTTTAAAGTGAATACCGAAATCCTTATTCAACTCGTCCAAACGCTTAATTCAAATAGAATAATTCGAGTTCTATTGTTAAGTTCCTAAATTTGAAGTCCAACATTTAACTGCTTACATTTCAAAGGTAACCGCAAATTTCGAAACGAGTGTGCCTTTCTATAGAATAGAACTTATTTGCAAACCGATAACTTTTAGTACGAGCCGAGTTGGTCAGTTCACGCTATCCTGGGCGGCCGACCGCGATCCCCAACTATGCAACAAAGCATTCCTGTGCCTCAGATATTGTAACAATATTTCAAAATTTGCCAATTACATATTCTCTTACAATCTGACTCCACGCTGTTAGCTAGAATAATTTCGCTCCAACTATCGCATTAAACTTTACGTACTTATAAGTTTATACGAGGGGAATGTGGAAACTTTGACGAGAACTCTTTCTTCCGTTTCCATAGAATCTATCGGTTTATCTTGGCATATAGAGTAAGGCACGTGTAAACAAGATAAGTTAGTATTCCTCAGGAACGGATAATGAAAGTTAGTAAAGTGAATGTGTTAGAACATACCTCGACCGCCTCGTTGTGGGATCTTTCATAACCATAACTTCTGTGATTTCGCCGAATTTGCTAAAGTAGTCTCGGAGGCTTTCTGTAAAGGAAAGAAACGGAGGCTTAATAAAATTGATAATGGACGCAATTAACAATTTGAATTGGACCAAGGGCAATAAGAAAAAGTAGCAATTAAGACTTTAGTATTTACAATTTAACTACATACATACAATAATACACTACAAAGTTACTTAAATTAAATGATTATAGTACGTTTTTGACGAAAACGAAATGCAATTGTCACCTTAATTGCAACACAAAAAGTTTTCTGATTTCATATCAACACACGTACCTTATTTGTACTCCTACCAGTAATGTAAACTTTTCACGAACCTAATTGACGAAAATATACGCAAGCTCTATGTATTTAAACGGATTTTACTTCAGGAGCCCGACTCGATTTTGGGCGTTCGGGCATTTTCCCCGGTTACGTATTGGTACAACGACAAAGAACTTTCATGGCACATTCACTCAACACTTCTACACAATAGAAGGGTCTCGTTTTGTAACGTTGAAGCCTTTTCGATTCGCAGTCCATAAAAGTAAGACGATAAGAGGCATTCTGTTCAAATGACTGAAGGAGTCGTCAGGCAAATGTATGAAAGCGCAGGCTCCGCAGAAACCGTTCTATGTTTATCGTGTCACAAGAGATTTGGTTTGACAAGGAACCTGAGTATTTAGCATCATGTTTCTATATTTAAGATGAGGACACACTACGAGTTTTAAATATTTTAGACATTTCTGCCGTGTCTATATTTTCTCAGACGACAATATATATACAAGGTGTAACATAATAAGCGCAAGACCTGAAAGTAGTATGTTCTAAATCAGTAACTGAATTGATTCCAACAATTTTAATGCATCTATCAATAAGAGGGTAATCGTTGTATAAAGAAATAATTAAACATTATAAAAAAATACACTATTCCCCAAATCGTTGTCAATAAAGTACAAACGAATAAGTCATTTGTCTCCAATTTGCTATGAATAAAATTATTTAAAGTAAGAGATTCATAAATAAAAATATTTTTGTATCAACGGTTCAATGATACTGGATAATATAACGGTTATCAGAAATGTGTATGAGAGGAATTGTGAGAGTGGAAGAAGTGAAAGAGGTCTATTAGGAAGAAACCTGTTCGAACTTTGTACTCTATGCCTACCCTGAAACAGATCTGGTGTGGTAATAAAGATAGATATCAGTTCTTCAATTTTTCAGGTTTTCAAAGGTTTGCCCACTTCTATTTTGCATCAAATTTATTATTCCTGTTGATCTAACAATATTTGCATATGTTGTTAATAACATATATCTATCTATCTATAGTTAACAATTTGGTTTTTACAATGTGATCCAACATTTTTATACACACCGTCACGCCTATATTCCCCAAGCGGGGGTGGCAGAGGTGGGTGTACTGAGTATACCCACGTTTCGCCGAAGATGTTAGGTCCCATGCGAGCCTATTGCCATATACCGGGCACAATTCCAGACTCCGGACTTGTACTGGGTAAATTTCATTAGAAAAACTGCACTTGTCCGACCTAGGATTTGAACCCAGCACCTCGTGATCACAAAGCGATGTGCATTGCCACCAGACCAACGAGCCATTTTTTATAATATAAAGTATTGTTAATTTGAGAAACTCTCAAAATTATGCGACTTTGTTGACTGTAAAAATAAAGAATGTTGTACACTGCAAATCTTATATTGGCTTGTAGAAACGTCTCAAACGACAGAAATACATGCAACGAGTTGGATGGAGATTTGTTTGCGGCCGCTGAGTGTAAGTCGCTAATGGATAGGACGGAGGGTCCCTCTCTAAAATGAATATGCTGATTTCCCACGTCTGTGTTTTTAGGCGTATTTTACATAATTTCCGGTCAGTACCTACAGGTTACATTGGTTAATTACTATTGCGATGTTGTTACTAACACTATTTTCAAAAACTATTTTTATATATTATATTTATATCGCTTGTGGATGTGCTATGAGTCTAATAGTTAAAAAGTAGCCATTTATATTTTTAAAGCTTATGATTGTTTAACAAAATTTTAAACCAATTTGAACAAGAAACACCGCCACGCCTATATTCCCCAGAGGGGGTGGCAGAAATGTACTGAGTACACCCGCCGACGATGTTAGGTGCCATGTAATAGGAGGCGAGCCTGTTGCCATATATCGGGCACAATTCTAGACTCCGGACTCATACTGGGAATTTTTCGTTACAAGAAACAGGCACAATAAAAGAACATTCAAATTTTTTTTTAGCCATGGCCGAAATCCAGCGCAAATTAGGTACAATCTCAAACCTAAGCGTAGAAAATATTTATTTAACAAAATAGAAGTCGAAAAATCAATGTTCGATTTAAACTTGCTCGTACTCGATTAGCCTATAACGTTCAAAATAATAACCACTGAAATCTGTTCAAAACAAAAGCTCAATAGTAATTTACTCTAAAACTGTGAAGTTTCCGATTAATACTAATTAAGAACAAACAGGCCAATCACGAGAGGCTTATTGCGGGATACATTCCAATTTAAAGTTACCTCCAATTCGATAAGGGGGGTGATTCTAAAACCAAATGTTAGTGTATGCTTTTAAAGTCGATTTTCGTGTTGTTGCGCGCCGAAGTTTTCTAATCTGACCGCTAGCCGGGCCTTCGGTTCTGCACTTTCAAACAATAATGAAAAGTAACGATTGCATGCTGAGTCCTCCATTAATCACAGCCAACGGGTACAAGGGTACGTTTTTAGATCGGTGAAGAATGACCTGGTTCAGTTTTTCAACTGTCAGTTCTAAGACTGAGGAGTTGTCTGCTGGGTGCGGTTTATGTTGGTCCAATTTATGGGATGTATCGTCTGAAGATAACTATCTTCATACATACAAGGTGTAATATAATAAACGCAAGACCTGAAAGCAGTTTGTTCTTAATCGGTAACTGACTTCATTTCAACTATTTTTGATAGATTTAATATTTTTTTATCTATCTATCTATCTATATCATCACGCCAGCTCCCTCGCGGGGTAGGCAGAGAGTACAGAGTTCCAACAGGTTCTTTCCTTACATACCTCTCTGGCTTCCTCCACTCTCATAGTTCGTCTCATACACACTCGCCGGTTACGGAGACTCTTGACTTGCCCTTCAGCTAAGACACGGTCTATTTGGTCATGGTAAGATAGTCTAGGTCTTCCCCGGCACCTACATATTTTTTTAAATTTGCAAAAATGCTATTACTTGCATACTAATGCTAGCTGAAGGGCAAGTCAAGAGTCTTCGTAACCGGCGAGTATGTATGAGACGAACTATGAGAGTGGAGGAAGCCAGAGAGGTATGTAAGGAAAGAACCTGTTGGAACTCTGTACTCTCTGCCTACCCCGCGAGGGAGCTGGCGTGATGATATAGATAGAGATAGATAGCTATTACTCCTTCAGTGCGCTATAACAATCTTAATTTATTATTGATTCAAAGCAATATGGAAATATCAAATGCATTTCTAAAATGTAGTTCTCAATGTGCACACATACACGTACAAGTTTCATTGTTAATTGGGGTATAAAAGTTCTTAAGAAACTTTAAATTTGTAAATTCGGTTTTCGTATTGAATCTGTGAAATAATTAGCTAATCGGGATGTCTGAGGTCTTGCGTTAATTACGATACACCTTGTATATATACGTCAGAAAGTTTTTTCTATAATTAGAATGTATGTATGTTGATTTGTAATTTATATTGATATCACATACTCTTAACCTGTAAAGATTTCTACAATGTAGACATAGGTATGTCTATATCCTATACATCCTACTAAAATAATACACACCGTCACGCCTATATTCCCCAAGCGGGCATGGCAGAGGTGTACTGAGTATACCCACGTTTCGCCGACGATGTTAGGTCCCATGTAATAGGTGGCGACCCTGTTGCCATATACCGGGCACAATTCCAGACTCCGGACTCGTACTGGGAAGTTTTCGTTAGAAAAACTACACTTTTCCGACCTAGGACTTGAACCCAGGACCTCGTGATACCAAAGCGTTGCGCTCGGTCGGCCTTAGATGGGTGACCGTTTGTGGCATTTTCATATTCGAGCGTCTCCGTGCTTCGGAAGGCACGTTAAGCCGTTGGTCCCGGTTACTACTTAATGTGGTAGTCGTTAAGACGAGTTGGAAGCCTTAAAGGCGGCTTGATAAGTTCCAACAGCAGGTGGCCACAAACCTGCCTCCACCAATCCGCACTGGGTCTGCGTGGTAGAGTATGACCTAATCTCTCTCACCTCGATTTGTGAGAGAAGGCCTTTGCCCAGCAGTGGGCAGAACACGCTGATATTATTATTAATTTCTCGTTTACAAACATGAAACTCACATACACATACACCCACACCGAAACAAATATATGTAGGTCACACAAAGATTTGTCACGTGTGGGAATCGAAACGACGACTACTCGATCTAGTGGGTAGAGCAGCTTAGGCTGTTAATCACTGGACTAAGACGTCGTATTTATTTGTCTAGGTTTTTTTTTACTAAAAGTTTCCCGCGACTTCGGACCCGGTCGAACACAGCAACACCTACCGCGTCTATGTTTAATAGCCTATGTTACTTCTGGATAATATAACTTTCTAATGGTGAAAGAATCATTAAAATCGGTCCAGTAAATCTTTCCTCCTTGTTATATTAGTGTTGATAGATTATTAGATCAATAACAATAAACATAATATTTATAACACAGAGCCCTATTATTAACAAAATATACCGGGTTCAAAAGTTTTATAACACGAAAAAAAAATTAATTAACGCACAATATACAGACAGGTCGCCAAACTATCCGCTACCCTTGTTATCTCACCCCTCCGGATTTATATTTTATTTAGATGACGCCTACCAGCCTATACTGCGAAGGACAGCGCGGGTGAATTCGGCACAGTTGTTCAACCACCATAAAATTAGCATTTGGCTGGCGAGTAGCATTTTCATCCGAACACAAACTGTCGAGACACCTGAATTATTCCGCCTAATTTATCGGGTAACTGGATATTTGATCATATTATTTTTTTTTTGGGTAAGACGTAGAGAATTTTCCATGTGAAATAAAAGTAGGTAATATAATAATGTCAGCCTATACTGCCCACTGCTGGACAAACGCCTTCTCTCACAAATCGAGGGGAGAGAGATTAGGTCATACTCCACCACGCGGACCCAGTGCGGATTGATGGAGGCTGGTTTGTGGCCACCTGCTGCTGGAACTTATCAAGCCGCCTTTAAGGCTTCCAACTCGGCTTAACGACTACCACATTATGTGGTAGCCGGGACCAACGGCTTAACGTGCCTTCCGAAGCACGGAGGTAAAAGTAGGTAATATGCTGCAGTACAATTATTTAAAACATGAAAAATAAACTTTTTTTCTTTCACAGCATCAAGTTAAAACAGATGGACAGCTTGGTCCAGTGTTTAAGAGCTTAAGCTGCTCCGCCGATTAGATCGAGTAGTCACGGGTTCGATCCCGCACGGAACAAACCTATGTGTGACACAATATTTGTTTCGGTCTGGCTGTTGGCGTATGTGATATTTGTTTGTTAAGGCACCCACGACACAGGAATAATTCATAGTGTGGAGCTAGGTTTTTAAAAAAGGAAACACTAACTTTCTTATATTGTCAGCAATTTTTTTTAATGTATTTTATGTTTTGGAGGATACCTTATCATAAGTAGACTCCCACATTTTCTTTATATTATTCTTCTTCTTCTGGTGCCTTTCCAACTAGTGAATGTTGACTATAAATTTTTGGAATTCGTCCTTAACTTGTGCGGCTCGAATGAGCTGAACCGCGCTAGCAATTCCCGTCCACTCCCGGATGGTACGGAGCCACGACTTCTTTCTGCGATCCACACGCCTTTTACCGGCAACTTTGCCCATCATAATGACCTGTAAAAAAAGATATCTATCGTGCCTAATCACGTGGCCAAGATATGCAGTTTTTCGTCTTTTTATATTTTATTTATTTATTTATTCTTTATGCACATATGTATGTACATAGGCGGACTTAAAGCCTGAGGCATTTTCTCCCATTTTTAATACTTGGAAAAAAAAAATTCACGAGTTATCTCTGTTGTTTAAGTAACCTGACTTCTATTAGGGTGAATTGGCCTCAATATTAATCGTAATGAGACGAACTATGAGAGTCGAGGAAGCCAGAGAGGTATGTAAGGAAAGAACCTGTTGGAACTCTGTACTCTCTGCCTACCCCGCAAGGGATCTGGCGTGAGGTTATAGATAGATAGATAGATTAATCGTAATAAGGATCACTAGTAAATACAAACATGCATAAGAATGTAACACCTACATTTTAAATGATAACAAGCTTAATACTCAACGTTTATACCTTTACATATTTTATAGTAACCCTTTCTCTTACTATTATTATTATTATACTTATTACTATATACTTTTACAAAGTCCCTATTTTGTAAATGAGCGGACTATGTAGATAGTGACTGATACCATGAATCTAAGTACACTTATGTTTAATCTATACTTAAGCACATCTATTTAGCTCGTTCTGCACTGTTCTCCTATACCCCATGAATGCAATATATACAAAAAGACTTGTAAAACTCACATTTAAAAGAGTAACCGTGGAGTTTCTTGTCCTTCTTCTCCTGAAGAATGGCCTTCCTTACGGATGATAAAGTCTTAAGTATTCAATAATTTTCTATTTTTGACTATTTATAAATGCCTTTTGGTCTACATGAATAAAACTTTTGATTTTGATTTAATAATAACATCAGTTGCTAAATACATACGGGGTTTAAGACCACAACATAAAAACTAATTTCGCTTTTATTGCGGATTGAATATTGAACGCTCTATCAAATGAAATAATAGATAGATAGGTAGAGTACTTTTTATTGTACAGCGGTGATACACAGCTAGGTACAATGGGCGGTCTTATTTCTAAAAGCAATTTCATTCAGACAACAAATAATAAACGTTCAAGTACTTGTTATACTCACAAAATTATTAAAAATGTCTACATTTGAAAAAGAAATTAAATAATTATTCAACGATAAAAATACTATTTATAAGACCGTAAACGGCATAGCCGTTATTTGCTTTTAATTTATAATAGTTTTTTTTATAATCGTAAGGACAAATGATGTGTTTTATTTATTCGTTATAAACGTTTATAGTCTAAGTAGGTAAACGGTCGCCGAGTAATCACGAAGTTAAAGGTTTAGTCACTTTGCGCAAATCTACATAAAATTTACCATAATATGGCATGAAGGAAAATATTTACGAGGAAACTTTAATTCCAAGATATATAAATCTAGTATCATCTCTCACATGAGAACTAAATGCGGCAGTACAATATAAATTAGGTACCTAACTCGTGTTCACAACTTGACGGAGAAAATTACACCTTATTTTCAAAAAAAAATACTCCTTTCGATTTAAGATAACTTGTATAGCTAACAACCATCTAACAACTAAATCGATCAATGTTGACACCTTAAAAAATGTATATTGATTAAATTAAATTAAGTTCTATAATTTACTTAGTTACCAAATAAAAAATATATGGTTGATAACAATTTGGAAATAAATGACCAGTCTACTTCGGGATTTTTAAGAAGTTTTATGTAATAAAATATAAATATTAATTTATACTCTTATCTCTAATGATATCTTGTATTGTCTTATCCCGTGTCTTATTTGAAGGGCAAGTCAAAAGTCTTCGTAACCGGCGAGCGTGTATGTGACGAACTATGAGAGTGGAGGAAGCCAGAGAGGTATGTAAGGAAAGAACCTGTTGGAACTCTGTACTCTCTGCATACCACGCAAGGGATCTGGCGTGATGATATATAGAGATATTTTATACTCCAGGTGGATGCATACAGCACAAAACCAATCCTCGTGGCTGTCTTTGAGAAAGGCCTTTGCCATTAAGTGGACGTCCTTTGGCTGAAGATAAAAGGGGACTTTTGGCGGGAAGTCGAGGAGTGATGTCATCAATTTCCCAAACTTTTGTTATTTCTAATAATAATATGTAATGTTGGTGGTATGTTAACCATTATGAATTCTTATATGTGCATGAGTGGAGGTAATTGTAACAAAGTGATAAAATGTGCCTTTTCGATTTCCCTCAAACCGGCTGTTGCAATTTGTATGTAAAGTATCCAACGCTTTACTATCAAGGATGGGGTATTTCATCAATTTCATTATCATCGTTGTACCAATTTCTTCGGGGAGTTGAATTAATTTAGAAATTAAATGTTACAAACACGAGTATGCATCTCACTGGACACTGGCAATTTTTCTTTTTTTAAACGTAGCACCACATTAGGATTTGTTCCTGTCTTGGGTGCGTTAAAAACATGAAAATTCACATACCCCAATACCCAGACCGAAACAAATAATTGTGGACTACCCAGAGATTTGTCCCGAAGGAATGGAACCCGCGACTATTAGACACAGTGGGCGGAGCGGCTTAAGCTCTTAACCACTGCGCTAGATAGTCCGTAAAAAAAATACACTTAAAATTGAAGTCATAACTTAAAGATGAAGAATATCCGAGTATATGGATACAAATCTTGTTTTTTTTTGGCGGGACGTATAAAAGTGATGTTGTCAATTTGTTTTAATTTCCAAAAGTTGTGTTATTTCGACTAATAGTATGTAATGTTAGTGGAATATTAACCATTACGTGTTCCTATATGTGCATGAGTAAAGGTAATTGTAACAAAGTGATAAAACGTGCCTTTTCGACTTCCCTCGAAACGGCCGTCGCAATTGGTATGTAAAGTATCCACCGCTTTACTATCAAGGGTGGGGTACTTCATTAACTTCATTATCATCGTCGTCATCAAGTTCATCGGGGAGTCGAATTAATTTAAACAAACACGATTACATATCTCACTGGACACTGGCAAAATACACTTAAAATTAGTGTGAAGCCATAACTTAAAGAAGAAGAAGAAGATACAAATCTTGACAACGCTGTAAATGACAATATACTCCGTCGATTAGTAAACACGAGTATACCCTATCTAAATAACAGGATCAACAGATTTTTCGAACGTGTATAGTTGAATGACGTGTTACGTGTAGCTCGCAATAAAATTATTAATATTGTCAGTGGGGGGAACGAGGGTGGCAACGCAGCACTTGCTCAACCACCATTAAATTGGAACTTGCCACACTTCCTGAACTAGCACCTTGCTATCGCATTACACTGATATTATAACAGTTTAATTTTGATGAGCACAGCAAACTCCGGCCGGTTAAATATTTAAAGTTAATTTGGGATAGGTACATAATCTTGATTGTATTAAAACTTTTTTGGAGCCTTAGGTTTTTCCCTTTTTCCAGTTTGAGTAATTTTTAGCTATTGTGTAATCTTTCCTAAACGAGTCTATGTAGTCCCGCCATCACCCTCTTGATCTGCCGCAAGTGTAATATGAAAATCATGTTTGTAAAAAACGGCACCCTAATAATTCGTAGAGTAGTGATGTTTTCTTTATATCAAATACTTTTATTTTTAGACATGTCTATATACGTAGATACCAATAACAGATAAAGTTCTTTCAGTTCTTACAACATCAATCCATAATAATAACAAAAACTCAATTATTAAAATAATGTCAAATATCCATTCTGGTTCTTTGTGTAATTGTTCATCCAACAATAATTACGAGAATTCTAAAACAACTTGGAATTCAAATGCTCCCTAATTGGCAGTTTTAATCTACTAACTTTTGTACAGAATTCAGCAGAAGTAGGGAACAACTTGTCGCGGTTCGCGGTGAAACGAATCAAAACCTTCTAACTGAAAATTTATAAATTTATTTTGCCAAATTATAATGACTGGAGAGGATAATTTGCACGACATTAATTCTCGGATCGCTTTTATGGTGTTTTAGAGGCTATATTTCTTATTAAAATTAAATGATAAACTTCATCTAGGTTTTGGTTTTGTTTTATTGTTTGATCAAACTAAGTTTCGAAATGTAGTAAATATATAATTCATTTGATAGAACAGTTTTTATGTTTAAGAATCTTTCTAACTGGAGAGCGTGTATGAGACAAACTATGAGAGTGGAAGAAGCCGATAAGGCAAGAACCTGTTGAAATTCTGTGCTCTGTGCGCATCTGGCAAGGGATGATATCGATAGATAAGAAATATAAAAGGTGATGTTGATGTTAAGCGTGTTTGTTATTAAACTGGTACATAACCTAAGAAAATATCTAGTCCTAAAATAAAATAGAAATTAAATTTACGTAGGTAAGACCTAATTGCTTGTTTTCAGATTTCTACAAAATTAATTTACGCTTATAAAGCTTTACGTGTATAATTGTAATTTAAACGATGTTGGTCAATAAAGGAACTTAGAACAATTTTTTCGTATAGTGTTGCAGAAGTCTGCCAAATGATTCCTCCAATGTGCACCGAGGCCCACAACACTTGTGCAACCACCATAAAATTGGAAACTAGCCGGCGAGCCCGGCTGAAATGACCGGAAGCGTTACGAAAACAATATTAAATTCAACGTAAAACAATAGTAATATAGTTAACTATTCTATAATAATTAAACATTTAGTACACTTAATTGCGAAAGCGGGAGGATGTAGGTACGGGGGAAGACTTAGAATATCTTGCTATGACCAAATGGATCATGTCTTATCTGATGGGTTAGTCAATAGTATCCGTAACCGGCGAGCGTGTATGAGACGAACCATGAGAATAGAGTTAGCGAAAGAGGTGTGTAAGAAAGAAATATGTTGGAACTCTGTTCTCTCTGTCTAACCTGGTAGAGATTTTGTGTGTTGAGATCGACAGTTACATAGATAGCAATATTTTTGTAAGCAATAAAACTATTTTAGCTCTTAAGTTCCCGACGTTTCAAGTGCTATACAGCGCCCATAGTCACGTGAGGGTAAACTGTAATAAAATCTAAAAAAATTGGTTTATTTCAGTTTTCAAAATAGTTTAAATGCAGTGGTTAAGAGCTTAATCCGCTCAGCCCACTGTGTCTAATAGTCGCGGGTTCGATTCCCGCACGGGACAAATCTTTGTGTGATCCACAATTATTTGTTTCGGTCTGGGTATTTGTGTATGTGAATTTTAGTGTTTGTAAACGCATCACACCACACAGGAGTAAATCCTAGAGCGGGGCTACATTTTTTTAAAAACAATCACTTTGTATTAATAACTGAACCATACTTTGATTCCATCCTTATAATAAAATATAAATTTATAATTCATTATTCTATTAGAGCAACAGCTTAATAAATCATTCTACATCTATTAGCTTAAAACAATACACCCTTTATTTTCTCTATACATTTGGGATCAGAGAACATTAACAGCTCTTTTTAGTCTTACACTAGTGTAATAAATATTATTTACTATTGAACTATAATTCAAGTTAAATGGCTTAATAATAAGATCTGTTCCGAGGCCGCAAATAAGATGGGACATTCATCTTGGGATTATGGGAGTTAGATGTTAGATCAAACAGTTTTAGTTGCTTATTTTATATCGTCATTAGCTACTTTGCTGTTAGTACGTACGCAGTGTTAATAGATTAGGCATTATTTTCTTTATAAAAATATAAAAATTCTTTATAAAAATAAATTGTTAACCGACTTCAAAAAGGAGGAGGTTCTATGTTCGGTTGTATGTATGCTTTTTTTTTTAATGTATGTTCTGCGATATTTCCGTCAATTGTGGACCGATTTTGATGATTTTTTTGCATTGGGTTCAGTATAGCTCCGCGGTGGTCCCATTTTAATTTCATTGGTATTGGACTTTGGACTTAGAAGATACACCAGGGAACTCCTTAACGACAAACAATAGGCATGTGTAAATTGTGATATTATGGGTATTACGTCTATCCTATAGGTACCCTACTATAGAACTAAGCAGTATATTAGCCAACTGCAAAAAGGAGGTTCATTCATCCTTTTTTATAACTCCTTTGCTTATGAACCGATTTTGATGATTCTTTTTGCATTTGGTTCAGTAAAGTTTTGAGGTGGTCGTATTTTATTGTTACTGGTATTGGACTTTTGACTTTCAAGATACAAGAGGGAACTCCTTAACGGCAAACAGCACGAATGTATAGATTCCGTTATTATAGTCATTATATTAATCCTGTAGGTACCTTACTTTGCAACTTAGCAAAATAATATAATATCGGTATATAAATATTACTAAATAATTCACTCGTCACTTAAAATTGAAAAACAAAAATCTCTGAAAAAAAAGGTAAACCGACTTCAAAAAGCAAAAAATAAATATTTGAAGTCGGTGCCAAGTAACCGACTGCACCAACCAGCAGAATTTTTTAACTATCTGGTTATGACTAACTTGAGTTGATTTACGTAGTAAATTAGTCTATACTCCTACACTCTCCTACTACTGAGACCAAGACCAAAGGCAAAGATCTCACTCTAAGCGGGCAAGTATGGATTAAAGGAAATATGTTGCCGGTCACAGGCTGAAAACTATCAAGCTGCCTGAGACTTTCAGCTAAGCTCAACAACTAACATTTGAGTAGTAACTGGGACCTTTTCTGCGATTTTTCTCCTCATGAATAACATTCCAAGGTAGGTGTAGAGTCTTTGTTACTTTTCTGACGATTTGTAAATACTATAATGGTTCACATGAATAAAAAAATAAATTCAATTTAAAATTCTGATTCTGCTGCAGTGGAGACGCGCACACATGTATTTCAATTTCAAAAACATGTCAATATCTACCTATTACACAAGCACTACACACAATGAAAAAAAGGATGTGAATAAAAAATACATTTTTATCTATTCATAGACAGATCATAATTGATCAAGATTGATTGTTGCTACAGGCACGCGGTAGAGCTATCCGCTATCTGACATGCTTTTAACACACATAAAGATCGATGCATCATACCAATCATTGTGTACGATACCTGTAATATAACAACATATATCTATCCATCTAAGTTATATGTCTGTGAGTATGTATTTTTTACAACTCATACGGTATCTCACAATTTTTGGGAATGTAGAGTGCACATTGGTTGGAATGTAAGCTAATCTGAAACATGTAATTATTTGCATTTGTTTGGTGTTAAAATTAATGCCTGGCTCGATAGTCTAGCCGCATATGGTGCAGACACAAACAATTCATGAGTTCGTATTTGAGTTTTTCTATGGAAAAAATCTTAAAAGAAATCCGGAGGCAATAAGCTTGGGCTCTATAATTTAGGAACCGTACATAGTATACCCACATTTCACTGACGATGTTGCTTGTTGAATGTAGGCATGACCGTATTTATTTATCTATTATTCTTAATTATGTATCTATAATACATACCCATAACCACCAATGCTACTCCGAAGAGATGATTTTACCAAGATAATTTAACTAGGGGCGTAAGTTAATCTACGTTTAATAGTTACTACAACTCTAACCAGCAATACCGGTGAAATTGTCAAAAAAATAGGACATAAATTAATAACGAATAGGTAGATTTTTTTCTGGTACCATAAATACACTCTACAACAATATGAACACAGGCATATAAATTCATACATACACTCACGCCCATATCTGCCTCTCCCACTGGGGTAAACAGACTACAATTTGACATAATTTACGATTCTGACTTTAAAGACCATATAAATGTACGAATTTAATAAATCAATCTGCCGCAATTATGTGTAAGCGACTTAAGTCGCCCAATATCGCAGAAGTAATGAAGCAATCAATCAAAATGTTAACGAGAATGTTCCGCATAGCATATTTTATCTTTAACAATCCTTCCCCAACCGAACCAATTAGTGTAAAAACCTTCCGTACAGTCCAATGTTATAAATTTGGCACTTAGCCTGACGCAAATTTTCAGTGCTGTCAGCAAAATAAAGTGGCGCAGTAATAGTTTTGCGACAGACCGAACTAAATTGACACACTATAGGTACGAAGTCTATATTTTTTTCTGTACATTTTTCAATTAACCCATTGTCCGTTTTGTTTATGTGGCAACAGGGATGAGAATAGTTTTTGAATTGTATCCGATTATGTCAAGATTATGTCAATACAAATTTGTTATTTTTACGCTGATTTTAAGCGTAGATTTGAGAAGCCGAATTTTGAAAATGGATTTGTTTAAGGCCCGTTGCAAGACTATTGTCTACAAGTATGAAAAATAATGGAAGAGAGAAAAGAATCTGTTGGAAGTCATTCTTTACATACCTTACAAGGAATCAGAAGGGATTTAGTATAATTCTATCTATAAACATCATCACGCCAGATGATATAGATCGACAGAATTGTACAAAATTTATTATACTTTTGAGATCACGATTGAAAGACAATTATTTTAGTTGTCTTCACAGTTTTATTTAAATTATACCTGAATATAGATACCCCGCAAAGGATGTGACGTGATGATATGGATTGATACCTAAATATAATTGTTTTCTTTTTTTTCGTAACTATAACTAATATCAACTCAACTCTCACTGCCATATAACCCTGTTATATGGCAGTGAGAGTTGGTTATGTAAGAAGGAGAACGAAAGCAGGATAAATGCGGTCGAAATGCGAGCTCTGCGGAAGATGTGCGGAGTCACGCTGACCGACCGTATTGGCAACAGCGCAGTAAGAAAGCGAGTAGGTATGAAAGAGAGTATCGGTGTAAAGATGAGAAAGGGTATGCTCCGTTGGTTCGGGCATATAGAAAGAATGACAAAACAGATATACAATGCGAAAGTGGAAGGATGTAGGTACCGGGGAAGACCTAGTCTATCTTACCACGACCAAATAGACCGAGTCTTATCTGAAGGACAAGTCAAGAGTCTCCGTAAGCGGCGAGCGTGTATGAGACGAACTATGAGAGTGGAGGAAGCCAGAGAGGTATGTAAGGAAAGAACCTGTTGGAACTCTGTACTCTATGCCTACCCCGCGAAGGAGCTGGCGTGATATCATCACGATACGATGATAACATCAGATAGATAGAAGTATAACTTTTACAATACACAAAATATTTAAAACAAACTATCTCCGCTAAACTATATCTGCGTGCTGGAGCATGACTTAATCACTCTTACTTCGATTTGTGAGAGACCTTTGCCCAGCAGTGGGCAGTATACGCATTGATGCAAAACATATTACCATATTCTAAGAGAAAAATGGTCTTAGTTACCATTGTCAGTATTTTCAGACCATTTAAAACCTTCAAGCTTTCTTTACGAGCGACCACTCGCGGCAAATAAGTAGATTTCAAGGAAACCAAAATAGTTGTTCCCAGTATCTGTATAAATATAAATGCTTCAAGTTGTTAACTTCGAAATTTTATGGGTTCGAGTGCAGAGGGAAAAGGTTTTTGTAATTGAAAATACCGCAGCCATTGGACTTAGCTAAAAACATAATATTAAGGTTGACTAATTATCTTATAATATTAGCCCTGTTAAGAAACTGTCCCACTGTTGGGCACGGGCCTCCTCTCAAACTGAGAGGGTTTAGGCCATAGTCCACCACGCTGGCCCAGTGCGGGTTGGCGAACTTCACACACCTTTGAGAAACTGCAGGCATGCAGGTTTCCTCACGATGTTTTCCTTCACCGTTAAAGCAAGTGATAATTAATTTTTAATACGCACATGCTTTCGAAAAGACCGAGGTGCGTGCCTGGGTTTGAACCCGAGACCTTTGACTTTGCAGCCCAACGGTCTCAACCATTAGGCTAAACCGGTAAAACTATTAGATTTGTATAGAAGTACATTGGCTTAATGTAAAAAATAAACATTGCCTCTCATTCGCGCTTTTTCTTATATTTCTTATAAATCTCACTTACGCCGAATCGTTTTTAATATTTAGTTTCGGGCAATTAATATGTCTAAGTGCCCCGTCAATTTGCCTGTCGCAATCGATGGTGCATTGTTCCGCCCACGTAAATTGTTGTTCGAAAATAGCATTCCCATATTCTTTTTCATTTTCTATTAGCGATAACGACTGTTAAAAATCATTTAGCCACAGGTACTGGTAAGTGAAACTGCGCACGCGCTTACCGCATATATTCAATCCCAGGAAGCATGCGTGGCGCACGAATGGGGTGCTAACAGAGGGCTTAGCACGAAATGATTGACGGCAAGGAAGCGGGCTGTTATGTGTATGTTAATTTAATGAATTATAGTATGACCAAGATGGCATATCAACTCGTTAGCGTCACGCTAGCGCCCAAATTTTCATGCTAAGCCGTCAGATTGACGTTAGCGTAACGTTGTCCCGAAAGCGTGCGGTTACGTTCATCTTTATTTAGTAAATTAAATCAGAATAAGAATATTTAAATTCATGTAAACCATTACAGTATTTATGAATAGTCAGAATAGTAACGAAGACTCTACCATCACTTCGCAATGTAATTCCTGTGGAGAAGAAGGACAAGAAACTCCACGGTTATCTATATCTATCTATAACCTCACGCCAGATCCCTTGCGGGGTAGGCAGAGAGTACAGAGTTCCAACAGGTTCTTTCGGCACTCTGCACCCCACGACTCGCCAGTTCGGGCCCGGCGTGATGGGTGGCGGTTACTCTTTTAAAATAGTATTTTTACAATTTTTACCATCTACATTTTGTTGTGGGGTATGAGAGAACAATGGTGAGTCTAAATTAAATTAACGAAGTTATACTATTCATGAGAATGGCTACATGGTTCTCTCATTTATAAAATAAAGAAATAAGGAAGTAAAATGATCAATTTTATTAAACTACTAGAGGGAAGAGAGGGAATAATTAATAATAATAGCTGAACATGTTATTCACATTCTGGTGGAGCTAGAACAACACCTATCCAAGCATTGTGAACCAAATGTGAACAGTAACTCATATCAACTCGATATCGATAAGCTAACGTCGATCTGCTCATGCTAAGCCCACAGATTGCGTATGCGTGCTACGGTCGTGCATCTTAAAAAAATACAATTTTTGTGCATTTACCAATATTTCAGCTGTGTGCTTATCTACAGCAGCAATCAACATTTGCATTTATAACCCCAAACTGCCAAAGATTGATAATAATTCTAAAAGTAAATAGGAAAAACAAAGCAGAACAGTTACTTAATGTTACTTTTAACGTTTATAGACTACTTTAAAATTGTGTCCTGCGTATAAAATCACCTAGTTAAATGTGTATTGCGGTTGGCGTCGTGCCAGCCACGTACAGCCACGTCCGAATCTGAGAATCTCTCACTCGCTCCGATGCATTCGTCTGCGATGATTCGACAATCGACACATAAATATCGAATAATCAAATACGTTGCGATTGGAATATCGATGGAACTGCAGCTTTTTGGAACTTTGTGTTCGTTTGTTTACTACTCAAACAATTCGGTTTAGATATTCGTCGATTATATTTGAATATGTTAAATCAATCGAATCTATCTATATCAACACGCCAGATCGGGGTAGGCAGAGAGTAGAGTTCCAACATGTTCTTTCCTTTCATACCTCTCTGGCTCTCTCCACTCTCATAGTTTGTCTTATACACGCTCGCCGGTTACGGAGACTCTTGACTCGTCCTTCAGATAAGACTCGGTTTATTTGGTCGTGGTAAGATAGTGTAGGTCATCAATTGAAAACTGAGTATTATCGCTTGATGAATAGTCCCTTCGTACCATACTTCCTAGTCTGGTATCCTGTATTGTAAGTGCTTTTACAAACACGAATTTCACATGAACACTATCGAATGATCGATACAAACTCTGATTTTAATAATTCTTCTAGCTACATTATTTATTATCACCACAAACCCTTTACGTAACGAAACATTTGTATTTCCATTTTATACACATCAAAAGGGAACTCGCTTACTGATCACCGACACGAACCTTGCGTACATCAAAGTGATTACGGACGAAAAACGCCACGGTTTTGAGTGGAAACGTTGTAAAAATCACTACGACGTGTGAAGTGTCATCGGTCCGTCTCAGTGGAGTGGCGATCGCTTGTTTTTCCCACTTTCGATGAGCGGCGGGCGAGTTCGAGTGCCCTCTGATTTCGTCCCTGCACCCAGCACTGTGTTTTATGAGGTCAAGAGTGCCCCCACAAAAAATAATAACCGGACAAGTTCGAATAGGACTCGCGCTCTGCGAGTTCTGTATAAGGAGCAATTTTAAGTTTTCATCAAACTTGAAGATTGTTGATAATTCCAAAAATTCCAAAAATTGTTAGATTGTTACCAACTAACAATTTTTGGAATTTTTCCTTTATTTGTACAATGAAAGCTTGCTTCTGTCCAGATTTCCAAATTCCAGGTCAACAAGAAGTAAGCTATAGGTTTCGATGAGTGAATTTAAATGCATATACCTTTTGATTGTATTAATATAAAACCTTCAATTTTTTACACCCGCAAGTGCTTATAGAGTTAGGTATCTGACACAAATTTCAACTTGATATCTCTCCCTGTTTCTGAGAAAAATTGTCTTAACTGACAGATAGGCAGACAGACAGACAGACAGACAGACAACAAAATGTAGTCCTATATGGGTTCCGTTTTTGGCGATTGAGGTACGGAACCCTTAAAACACCGCACTCCGATAAATTACGCACTGACACATTCAGATTCGGCCATAACATACACGATCGTAATATATCGTTTTTTTTCTCATATTTCGGTGGTCTGCGTGGGCGTTTTAACGGATCAGGTGCACTTCATATTTAATACACGTTTTTGTTTTCTAAATACAGGGCGTGGCTATTATGGGGTTTTTTATTGGACAACTTTTGAAAGGACTTTATAGGCAAAAGCAATTATTTTAGTGTAACTCACCTCTGCGGGGCTAGCATAGGCACAAAACATGTCGCGGATTTTTTAAAACTAGATTAACCACTGTATCTGACGTTCTAGCATGGCGTGCTGTGACAAAAGTTTTATACACCAAAAGTCGTTTAAAAAAAAACACTGTCACGCCTATATTCCCCAAGTGGGGGTGACAGAGTTGTACTAAATACACCCACGTTCGGCAGAGTTGCCATTATAAAACGCTTATATATAAAATTTGTGGCAGATATTGCCAACAGACGTATACACAAGACTATTTTGAATTGCATACAAGTCTTGAATCATAGACTGACAAAATTGTGTCCGACACAAAAAATCTTGCCACCCATTCTGGCTCTTCAGTACTTCTTCAATACGTTCAACTACCGCTCAGGAATTTCTATGATACCGTTATGTAGACCAAAGATGGCGAGCAATTCATTCTCTATAACTATCAAGCGAGTGCAGATGTTCTACTGTTTCAATTTAAGGGTGTGCAGCGTCTAACTTTGCTCTGGGATGAACTTTGTCAGAACTTGCGAACGGTGACATTGTCAACTAATCTCGCGGTGCCGACAAACGCCACTGTAATTCTGTGCCTCTGCGTATTTACGTAAGATAAATGTGTGTTGTGTGCAAGTTTGTCATCTTAAATTGTATACCTCAGTGTGTGTTTTGAATTTAAATGATTATTTTTTTGTATCTATCTATGCCATTAGGCCAGATACTTTGCGCGGTAGACAGAGAGTACAAAGTTCTAAGAAGTAGGTTTAGGTTTTTATCAGAAAGATTTATTTGCGGCCTGTTTCATGTTTGGTCGTTAGTTTTCAGACTCTTTTTTTTTCTATATCCGTTAATTTTTTGCTTTGTGCCTATTTTGTAAGTAGTAGCCAGTAATTTAACATCATTGTGACAGTTGCTCGTTGATCTAGTGTCAAAGCGCATCGCTTTGTGATTAAGAAGTCATGAAATATATAGTTTTTCTAACGAAAAACTTCTGGGTGGGTGTACTCGATACACCTCTGCCACCCCCGCTTAGGGAATATAGGCGAGACGGTGTTTATTTCTTGATTTTATTAACTTTTTGACCGTGCTTGTACTTACGATTGGTACTTTTTAATTCCGGCGTTCATAATATATCTGCCAATGGTGCATAGCGAAACAGGGCCTTATTAAAAATGGAATTCAAAATATGTAGTTAAAATTTAAACTAATAATATTATCTATTTAGATTTGACATGTTTTAATGGTACCTCTGTGGTATTAGAATAATGGCTTATGCATCTACAACCCGATGTATGTGCATCGTTTGATGGCACGTCACCAGGAATGATGGAGTGTGCGATGGTCGCATAGCCCACCTACAATATATTATCAGGTAATACCGTATAATTGTCGTGATCTCTGCGAACAACCGTCGCTGTCTACTCTATGAGATATGAGCTGGCACACTATACGTTGCTAATTTCGTGATATCCATTCATTTGATGATTTCGAATGTGAATGGGATCAGACAACTCTTGTGGAGACAGTATACTCTTGCCTAATCACGTTATATCTACGCAAACGTGCAAGCGGCAATCACCTCTGTACGAAAGTAATACCGCCTATAATTGTAAGAATGTTTTTCATAGGAAGTATAAAACTAAACCGGCGTCTGAACATGCGACATTAATTTATTATTGTTCGTATAAATTACATGTGAAAATAGAACCAGCAATTAAATATACGACAATAAATTACGGCCCTATTATGTGCTTCTGCTATTTATTGTTCCAAATTCAAAATCGAGTAACAGAATTTTGTAATTTGGAACGAATTTAACGAACTTTATTACTCGAATTGTAAAATAATTATTTGCTCCAAGGTTTCTCAAACTTGTTACGAATATTTCGAAGTTTCTATTATTTCATAGGTTTGCGAATATTTGATGTAATATCGTTTGGGAATCGATTGCTCTTCCTGTGGTTCAAAGAATAAGAGTGTACATTTTAGGGGAATATTTTGAGTTTATTTTTTATTAATCTATCTATCTATATCATCACGCCAGATCCCTTGCGGGGTAGACAGAGAGTATAGAGTTTCAACAGGTTCTTTCCTTACATACCACTCTGGCTTCCTCCACTCTCATAGTTCGTCTCATACACGTTCGCCGGTTACGGAGACACTTGACTTTTTCTTTAGATAAGACTCGGTTTATTTGGTCGTGGTAAGATAGTCTAGGTCTTCCCCGGTACCTGCATCCTTCCACTTTCACATTGTATATCTGTTTTGTCATTCTTTCATCTGGCATTCTTTCTATATGCCTGAAGCAACGGAGCATGCCCTTTCTCATCTTTATACCGATATTATCTTTCATACCTACTCGCTTTCTTACTACGCTGTTGCTAATGCGGTCGGTCAGCTTCACTCCGCACATCTTCCGCAGAGATCGCATTTCTACCGCATTTATCCTACTTTCATTCTCCTTCTTACATACCCAGCTCTCGCTACCATATAACAGCGTTGGGATAAGAACTCCGTTATGTATGGTCGTTAGGTATGTCAGCGGTGTATTTCCCATCCTTACTGAAGGCGCATCCAAGATATACAAACTCATTCACTTGCTCCAGCACATCGTTACCAACCACCCAACATTATTTATTAATAATTTATATTTATTCGTATCATGCTCTCCAAATATTTTACAGGTTTTCTCTTTATACCAAGATTACCAAACGTTATAAAACGACCATGGTTGAAAAGCGTAAATTTCAAAGCATTACAAAATACGTCACAAAACAGATTATTTTAAAAGATGTTTAAAGATTCATAAATGTAAGCTTTCCACCTCAGTCGGAGTCGTAAACTTGAGTGTAATGTGCCTGAATATCGTATTATGTATAATATGGCGGTAACTTGGAGCGTTAGGCCGTCTTTCTGCACCTGGTGACGTAAATAAACTGAGCTTCTGTGGTCTAATATTAAGTTCGGCTTGTTTATAACGCTGGCTTCACCACTACGGAGTTATATAGACGTGTCGTGTTTGACTTAAGTTGGGTTGTTTGTATAGATATTTATGCTTGTGGGTGTGAAAGATGTTGTTAACTATTCTTTTGTTTTCGTGTCATTGTTTATAAGCAAACTTACTAGTCTTATCTCATGCTACATTAGGTTGGTAATGTTTATAAACATTTTGAACTTAACCTCTATCATAGTTGGTAGTATTTAGAAAAGATAATACTTATAATTATTAAAGTAAAGGCCTACGGCCTAAAAAAATACTAAAATAAGTATTTATTAAGAGAGTATATTAAAAAAAAACACCGTCACGCCTTTATTCCCCAAGCGGGGGCGACAGAGGTACTGAGTACACCAACTTTTCGCTGACGATGTTAGGTCCCATGTAATAGGGGGCGAGCCTATTTCCATATACCGGGCATAATCCCAGACTCCGGACTCATCCCGGGAAATTATCCTTAGATAAACTACATTTGTCCGACCTAGAACTAGAACCCAGGACCTCGTGATCACAAAGCGATGCGCTTCTAGACTAACCAGGCAGTCAAGGGTATAGAAAAAGAGGCTAATAATGATGAAATACTAATAGGCTAATATTAATAGACTGTAAACGCGTCATAAGCTCTATCATACCCATTAATTGATTTGTAATTTAACAAATTACATCATCAGCCTCCCCTAAAGATCCCTACTACGACCGACTTTCTGTCATACGCGTTTCAGCTTACAGCAGCTACCCGCAACACTCAAGTCATTGGTCTATCATATAAGGCACCGGCCCACTCCCTTATATCCAGCATGTGGTCTACTTGAGAACTTTTCTACCCTAAGGGCCGAAGCGATGTACCTCTAATACTATATTTAAGCTCAGTAATTGGGAGCGCTACATCGGCGACGAATGCTGTCCTCGCTGCTTTGATCTTGCAAGAAAACTGGTATAATAGCTCTCTACATTGCCCTTTATATAACCCTAAGCCTTCTTTTGTATCTTTCTCCTTCTTATCTCTCTGCTTCTTCTGTATCTAAATCATCAATGGCAACAAACATTGATCAAAGAATTTACCTTAAAGACACTGCAGTATTTGACACGATGTGTTAGGTAGCGTGTCAAACTACACGAAATCCAATAAATCCAACACACAAACACTACAGAAAGCAATATCAAATCAAATAATTAATTAACGAAACTGAAATCAAGCCGAATCTAAACAATAGGTAACTCTTCATTGCAATGTTCTCCAGTCAACTAGTCTGAGTGACTTTAATTCATCGCCTAGTACGCCATCTGGGATTGCTTCAGCATGTCACTGCACAGGCCGAGACGCCGGGATCTTTGATCGGAACTTGTAGGTTAGTTCGAGGACCAAGATTAAGAGGGTATGGTATACTTGTAGGCACGCAGCTTTAGGAGGATTTGTAACTTAAACAAAATATCATATTGATTTACAGAAATATTTAAGCGTGAAATTGTGGGACTTCAAAATGCGCTCCATGTTCATAATAATTATAAAATATTTGGTGTATTTATTGGTAAAAAAACAATTATCTATAGAGTTAATTTCGACCATTTTCAAATTATCATTAAAATCTTGACTTGGTCTAGTGGCAAAGCGCATCGCTTTGTGATCACGAGGTCCTGGATTCAAATCCTAGGTCGGACAAGTGTAGTTTTTCTAACGAAAACTTCCCAGTACTAGTACGGAGTCTGGAATTGTGCCCCATATATGGCAATAGGCTCGCTTTACTCAGTACACCTCTGCCACCCCTGCTTGGGGAATATAGGCGTGACGGTGTATCATTAAAATAATATTGAAAATTATTATAATTTTCTCTACCTCCATTTGTTAATGGTTTTTGGCCTGGCCTGACGGTTACAGTACAGGGGCAGTACTGTTTTATAAAAATATTTGGATATAAAATACCAAAGATTTTTTTATGACTTTACTGTTAAGTCAGTAAAGTCATAAAACAATCTTTGTAGATATTTAACTAAAACAGACAAATTATATTTCAATCGGCCGTGGGCGTAATGACACCATAGCTGAAACATGGCTTCACCCTTCTCTTTTTACCAAATCACAGCAAAGACTACACCTCACAGACACTCGTTCTAAAGTGGGAAAAGATACTAAAAAGATACTTAACATTTGATTCCTGGAGTCCTCAACTCATTTCTATAAAACATAACTAGACCTATGGCAATATAAGCTAACACAATGAATAAACAGTTTAACACTTTGAAACCATCCAAGGATCTACCAGTGTATTTAGTAGATTTAATAGACAATACCACTAGGATAGAGTTTCTTGTAAACTTTAGTTCGAAGTTGTATAAGTTCTGTGCAAGCCCTGTCCTTAAATTGAAATGGGTACCAAAATAGCTCCAGTTGCTTCATTATTAACTATTGAACTTAACTATCGGGATATCTTCGGGTTTTGTTGTGAGGTTAACTGTAAAATTTGATGTTGTACAGCCCAAAATTGTGTTTTGACTATTTACGGCAGTGCTTAAAAAGATGTTTTATATGTACCTTCAGTCATTGATTGAATGGAAAAGATAGCCTAGGTTATTTTTTTCTTAGACTGCCTCGTTGGTCTAGTGGCAAAGCGCTTCGCTTTGCAATCACGAGGTCCTGGGTTCAAATCCTGGGTCGCTCAAATGTAGTTTTTCTGTCAAAAAATTCCCAGTATCATTCCGGATGATGATTTTCGTGATCACAAAGCGCATCGCTTTGTGATCACGAGGTCCTGGGTTGAAATCCTAGGTGGGACAAATGAAGTTTTTCTAAAGGAAACTTCCTATTATGAATCTGGAGTCGGGAATTGTGCCCGGTGTATGGCTAGGCTCGCCTCCTATTACATGGAACCTAACATCGTTGGCGAAAAGTGGGCCTATTCAATACGCCTCTGCTGCCCCTACTTAGGGAATATAGGCGGGACGGTGTATGTATGTGTGTAAATTTCGATTCAACTGTATCTTTTTGTTGTTTCTTTTAATTTTTTAAATGTAGCCCCACATTAGGATTTATTCCTGTGCGTTTACAGACATTAAAATTCACATACAAAAATACCCAGACCAGGACCAATAATTATGGATCACACAAAGATTTGTCCCGTGCGGGACTCGAACCCGCGTCTATTAGACACAGTGGGCGGAGCGGCTTAAGCTCTTAACCACTGCGCTAAATCGTTGTCAATCATTGTTTTAAAAGAGACGACTTTCGCCCGTCCCATGGAAGTGGTTACATAAGGAGGCTCGATGTATTTTTTAAAATTAAGAAACAAAGAAGTTATAGTGCGCGCGAGGATGCAAGTGAAGTAAGTTTACCATTTACCATGCCGAGATACTCATGTCTGTCTGCGAATGATAATTTTTCTGTAGAGCAAATCTGAAGGATGGACGATAACCATCACTTGTTCATAAGTAAGACTCGACTGATCTGTAGGCAAGTCGACTTTTCACAGTCGTTAACGCTAATAGAAAACAAAAAATGTACGAGGATGTCACGTAACGAAACAAGTGATAAAAACAATGTGTTATCGTCGCTTGCCGTAGGCCTTCAGACAATGCAACGGACTGTGAACATCTGAACAAGAAACGACATAGTTGATTATCCGACGATATCATCGCTCGTCTGCAACCCACCTAAATCACGCTGACGTAACTGCAGAGACTACATTATTCCAGGATGTACCCACACGCTCAAGTTCCTAGCTGCCACTCTACGGGGATGCCCCCGCCACTAATGTCTTCAATAATTGGCAGTCGAACTTCCAATGTAGCCAATCACGAACCCAATTCAATAAAGACCCAATAGTAATGTGGGACGTAACCTTTCACGTAATGTATTATTAAAACGAGTTTTGATCTGTAAGTGTGTTTTGATTTTATTTACTACACTTACAGATATGTAATTTAACGACGTTATCACCAGAGAAAAAGTGGAAACTGCATACACAATACATCGGTATATATTTGTCCCATCGATAAATGATATAGTCATAATCATTAATAGCCTATTATGGTGAAGTGTAGACATTAAGTCTACATCGTAAGCAAACACCGTCACGCCTATATTCCTCAAGCGGGGATGGCAGAGGTGCACTGAGTACATCCACTTTTCGCCAACGGTATATGGCAATAGGGGGCGAGCCTATTGCCATATTACCGGGCACAATTCCAGACTCTGAACTCATACTAGGAAGTTTCCTTTAGATAAACTTCATTTGTCCGACCTATTAGTTGAACCCAGGACCTCGTGATCATAAAGCGATGCGCTTTGTTACTAGGCCAACTAGGTAGGCAGGTTATATAAGGCATTCCATTGAGCGCACCAATTTTATGCGCACCAATCATAGAGCACTAGACAGTATTTCATATTGGACAACACAGTGGTGCGCTAAATAAATTTATAAATCTACTATTCAAGTACACATGATATTTTGTAAGTAGAATAGTTGTGATGGTACTTATATTACACGCTTTATAATATAAAATGTTATCTACTGAATTATATCCAATTATGTGCTTTTCGTCTTTCTGTGCAAACGTGCCCAGTGAAACCTACTTTTGACCTAAAACTAACGAAAATGAACGATGATATTACACGATCTGATCATATTATAATATCCCATTATGACTGAAAATTTTCTACCTCACAACAGTGACTGTATAAAATTTTATTATCTCATTCAGTTTTCACTTTAACGTGCATTGTTTGAAAGCAAGTGATAGCAATAGATCACAAGGCAGGCCTACAAAGCCTTTTTGGAGGTATTTCCAAATATTAGATGTGAATAGGGTTATCAATGTTACAGTTTTCTGATAAATAAATAACCTGTGTTACATGCTGCGATAACTATAGCCCTGCAGCGTTACGCGTGACAGTTATCTTAAAACAGTAGCTACAAAAGATAGTAACACTAATAAGAATAGAACAATTTTCGTTTGTGGAAATTTGTAACATATACGGTTGCCCAATTATTTTTCGTCCACCTTAGCATTGGACTAGCACAATAAATGGATCTTCTTCTTCTTCTTCTTTAGCCAAAAGACGTCCACTGCAGGAGAAAGGCCTCCCCTAAAGACCGCCACAACGGACAGCTTTGTGCTGTACGCATCCAACTTCTACCCGCGACCTTCACCAGGACATCAGTCCATCTAGTAGAGGGCCTACCCACTCCACGTCTTCGGGTACGTGATCGCCATTCGAGAACCTTTCTGCCCCAACGGCCGTCAGTTCTACGAGCGATGTGCCCCGCCCACTGCCACTTAAGTTTAGCAATTCTGAGTACCATGTCAGTGGCTTTCGTCCTCCTGTGGATCTCTTCGTTTCTGATCCTGCAGGGTAACTCCGAGCATAGCTCTCTCCATCGCCCTTTGGGTGACCTTGAGCCTTCTTATGAGGCCCATCGTAATAAATGGATAAGACGAAAAAATATCTTGGATGTTATCTTTCTTCTTCTTCAGTTGTACTCTTAATTACTGAAGGTCGTGTCCTTGAAAGGCCCTCATAGCCCTGTGTACGATTTCCTTCCACTTGACCCGGTTTTCGGCTTCTCTAAGAACATTTCTTGTAGAGAGGCCAGTGACAGCAGTGATTTGATCACGCCAGCGGCTAGGTGATCGGCAACGCGGTCTTTTTCCATCTACCCTGCCCATCACCGCCAATTTATCAAAATTGTCTTGCAATATGACCAAAGTATCCCAGAATACGCTGGTAGTAGATCGCTGAGAGTCTAGTTCTAATGTCTAGCTTTTCTAAAATAGACTTATTCGTTTTCATGGCCGCCCACGGTATTCGGATCATCCTTAGCCATCTCAATGTTATCTTTAGCCAAGTATAAATTCTGTCGTCAATATTTTATTTAATAATAATAATAATACCAGCCTATACTGTCCACTGCTGGGAAAAGGCCTTTTCTCACAAATCGAGGTGAGAGAGATTAGGTTATACTCCACCACGCGGACCCAGTGCGGATTGGTGGAGAAATTATTTACCTATATTTTTTTTACTCTTTCGCAGCGGAAAAATCTTCAGAACAATCTTAGTCTTCTATAGGGAGCTGCATGAGGTTTGTGGAGTTTATTACACTGCAATACCCCTACGGTTGATTCCGACGACACGATAAAGAGCTATCAGATCTCCAGAACGCACTAGTGCTCCTCACTTGTTTTTTGCTCAATATAGCACATTTTAGGAAATTAAAGTTGCGTCTGCCACACCCTCACTGTGTTCACGATGGCTTGGAGCCACTCACGCCACACTACCTTATTTACTAAAACGTCTTCGTAAACAAACATTGTATGACAACCCTATATGCAATGAAAGCAAGATTAACAAACGCTGGCTACTCTTTCTAGGCAAGCTGAAGCACTGCGGGCCGTCACGCGATGCCCGTTTGGACAGAGGAAAAAAAGCAAAAATAAGAAAAGATATCAGGATTTGTAACTGAATACGAGGTTATTTGATGTGCTTAACGAATTTATATGAGGCCTTGATGTTGGTTTCTGGCGAATTTCTTGAAGTAGGCCACTTGAATAACTTGATAAGGCTACAGAAATAAAACATAAGTCGCCCTTACGAATATACAATTTTTGAAGTTTGAGCCTTGACTTATTAAAATAAATCTTAAGTATCCATCATACATGCTCTCAAATATGCCTATTAATTTTAGAAAGAAAACAGTATCCCCTCATTCGCACAGACGCTTTCTCAACTCTCACGTGGTGCTCAAGCGCACTACAGCGCTTTCAAAAAATGTGCTGTTAGCCTTTTATTTCTTTCCAGCGCTTTAGAAACGCGAGTTAAAAAGCGCTCGTGCGAACGCAGAGTAAAATTATGTGATACGGGTTGTTCAGAAATACGTATTATGTACTCTTCCCTCTTCATCCTTTCCTTATTCCTTATCTTAGTTTTACCTACGATACAAAAGTCATACTATAGAACAACGTCTTAAGAAGGACATAAATCTAAAAACCTGCGGCCAATTCCCGAACATTTGACAACTGTACACCCAGAACCGAAGATGTCGTACGTACTGTAAAAGCAATCTTCTCCGATGAGCTTTGAATGCTCCCCTGAAATATAATTTGGATCGGCCAGCAATCAGGGCCCGTTGAAGATGGCGCGTGATGCGAATTGGCAAAATATTAAATGTACTTGGAGAACACCCCCGCCGCACTATGCAGGCCAAGTGGTTGGAAAATATTGCCATTGAGAAAGGTAAACGTGGAATAATATCTGTGTCATGCAGCAAATCATGTCGATAATCCTACACAAACAGACTTCTTGCAGAGATTAATGTACTTGTCAGTATTTTATCGGATTCATTCTGGTTCATCTATCCATCTATCTATATCATCACGACAGCTCCCTCGTCTACCCTGCGGTATGGTATATAGTAATTCTGGTTCATCTTTTTGTTACTGATATTCCACCCAATCGCAAGAAACGATCATTCATTCCTAATGCCTACTGCATCTGGGTCCATCGTTGACCAGTCCTCAATAAAAAGAGCCTCAAACATATTAATATAATAATAATATCAGCCTATACTGTCCCACTACTGGGAAAAGGCCTCTCACAAATCAAGATGAGTTTCTTCTGATAGAATTCTAGACACATGACATTACACGGCTAAGTAAATTCGTTAGACTAAGTAATTTGTGGTCTATAGAAACGGGTGTAACATCCGTATCTATAGACATATATTTACTGAGTCTTAAGAATTTACTTAGCTAAGTAAAGTCATTTGTTTAAAATTCTATACAAAACTAACAGTTGATATTTCTCACTTTTGATAGCTTCTCAACTATAGAATAAAAATGATGTGCTTAAGTAAATACCTGACTAAAAGTAACTACTTAGACATGTTTACAGATTTGGGTGGTAGAGACTGCCTTGTTGGTGGTGTTAAAAGCACATAGCGATTACGATGTCTTGGGTTCGGATCGGACAAAACGTAGATTTTTTATCGAAAAATTCCAATATTAATCCAAAGCCTGGAATTGTGCTCAGTAAAACGGCAATGGTCCGTAACATCCTAGTACGCATTACACCTCTGCTACCCCCGCTAGAGGTATATATGCAAGATGTAAGTTATACTGTGTAAAAATGTAACCATAATCGTAATAAAAATGAACGCACACCGTGATGCTTCTAAAAATTATATGTAAGTAGGTGCTTATGGTTGAGCGTTTCGCAGCTTTTTATGACTTCGTGCGTTGTTGATGATGCCACGTATGAATAACCTTATCTTGGCACTTATTTACTATGACCAAACGCGACACGTTACGTAACTTTGTGAGTATTCTGTTTGCCACTGGAACACCGTTTATAGTATTTTTCACATAGGATGGGTAGCGACAGTTCTTATTTCCAAACGAAATTATACTTTATTAAATGGCAATAAGAGGCATGACCTGTTTCTATACTTATGGTTTTATGTCTAACACCGTTATATTAAATATTTATTTCGTTTGTCAATTAGAACTGCCAGTACCCATCCTATGTGACTTCAAAATGAAAAAGGTTTTATATTTGTCTGTATGTATTTTTTTTAAGTTTGGTAACCGATAGTTTCGTCAATTGGGGACCGATTTTAATTATTGTTTTAGCGTTAGATTCGGCAGAGCTCCAAGGTAGTTCTATTTTAGTTTCGTTGGGATTGGACTTTGGACTTTGAAGATACACTAGGAAACTCCCTAACGCCAAACAATACGAATGTGTAGTTTAAGTTATTATGGGTATCACGTCAATCCTATAGGTACCCTACTAAAGATCTAAGCAATAATAAATTATAGGTATATAAATATTAATACATACTTAATTTACTCATCACTTAAATTTGTAAAATAAAAAACTTAAAAAAAAGGCACACGACTTCAAATAGCAAGTCGGTTTCCCTTTTTTAAGTTTTTTATTTTTTTCACAAAGTGATCCTAACGCGGCGCGATATGTATTTAATTGGTCATGCCGTTATGGACCCATAGGCATACAGATACTTTCCTTTACAGACCTACGTTTATTATTTCTGTGTCGTAGGTCCGTTTACAAACATGAAAATTCACATACACAAATACTCATACCAAAACGGACGTGACGGACGATTTAGCGCAGTGGTTAAGAGCTTAAGCCGCTATGCCCACTGCGTCTAATAGTCGCGGGTTCGAGTCCCGCACGGGACAAATCTTTGTGTGATCCACAATTATTTATTCCGGTCTGGGTATTTGTGTATGTGAATTTTCATGTTTGTAAACGCACCCACGACACAGGAATAAATCCTAGTGTGAGGCTACGATTAAAAAAAAAAAAAAACAAATATTCTTGAGATTTGTCCCGTACTGAAAACGAACCCGCGACTATTCGACCCAGTGGGCAGAGCGGCTTAAGCTCTTAACCACTGCGCCAAATCGTCCGTCAAATTTACGTAGTTACTTGCCACTCCCTTGACGTTCAAACTGATCCCTTCACAATTTGATCATACCTGAAACAAAAAATAAATATTTTATCAATAAATCCTACTATATCTTACTAATATTATAAATGTGAAAGTTTGTATGTTTAGATGTTTGGATGTTTGTTACTCCATCACCCAAAAAGGTCTGAACGGATTTGGATGAAATTTAGGACACAGATAGTTTCCCTGACACCTGACACTAGACACCTGGGTTAACACATAAGACACTTTTTATCCTGGAAAAATGTAAGGTTTCAGTCTAAAGTGAACATGGACGAAGTCGCAGGCAAAAACTAGTATTTCAATAATTTCTTACATGTTTAAGAAACATCACTTAAGGCCGGTTTCAATATTTAACTCACGGATAGATTTGCTTACTGTTAGTGGAATTTTGGCAAAGAACTTTGTCGAAAATTGCCCTAAAACCAACAAACATTTGACCCATGCCACCATTATTTATCTATTTTAATAAAATAATGGCAAATATCCGTATCTAACTCGAATATGATTATCAATATGCAATCTAAAACGAATATTTCAAAGTATTGTAGGTACTTATATCGAAGTCGCCGACATCTTTACTGAATGTCAACACACAATATAACCTCATATGTTTTAATGGCTACTGAATTATAACCTCAAAATGTAATACTTTTTGTGCAATATTGCAATTCCCCCGCTTGTCCGTTTAATAATAAATGCTTTAAGAGAATTTATGGGTGATTTGAAATCATACAAGTATTCTTTAATTGCTGGTGGTTGGAGCAAATCATGTATGGGCACAGAACAATGTCCTTACCATACAAAATATGGCAACATTCTATTCGTAGCAGGCAAATCTATCCGTGAATTAAATAGGCTTTTGCGGTAAAGTATAAAGAATAGGCTTTTGCGGTCTCGATATGAAATAACTTGAATTATGTTTTATGACGTAAACTCTACGACATTTTTCTGCCCGGGTTGTAGGCCAACTACTTATATTTACTTAAACCACATTTATTTATTTAGGTATGTTTATTTTTAGTACAATTAACTTCCAGATAAAATATACTAACACCCGTATATACAAGGTGTAACATAAATAACGCAAGACCTCAGACACCCCAATTAGATTATTGCTTTACGAATTCAATACGAAAATGAACTTCCAATTTTAAGGAATTTTTAACATTTTTTAAGCTCTTTGGCACCCAAATTAACCATAAAATTTAATAAATAAATAACTTTTGTATGCGTATTGAGGTGCGTGCAATAGTAATACATTTAAAATAGCCGTAATGCTTGGAATAATTATTAAATTTTGTTTAATACAGCAAACAGAACGAGTAACAGCATTAATTGAAAATTTAAAAAAAAACTTACTTTAAAAATAGTTGGATTCGATTCAGTTGCCCATTTAGAAGAAATACTTACAGGTCTTGCGTTAATTATGTTACACCTTGTATAAAGACATTTAATTACTTAGTCTTAAGAACGTACTTAGAGATTTGGCGGGAAATCGAAGAGTGATGTTGTCAATTTGTTTTAATTTCCAAAACTTGTGTTATTTCGAATTATAATTTGTAATGTTGGTGGAATATTAACCATTAGGTATTCCTATATGTGCATAAGTAAAGGTAATTGAAACAGTGATAAAACGTGCCTTTTCGATTTCCCTCAAAACGGCCGTCGCAATTGGTATTTAAAGTATCCATCACTTTACTATCCAGGGTGGGGCACTTCATCAATTTCATTATCATCTTTGTCATCAAGTTCATTGGGGAGTTGAATTAATTTAGAAAGAATATAAACTATGTACAATGGCCTAATGTAAACGCAATTGCCAGGAAAACAAAAGGAACGCACTTAGCCGAGTAATGTCATATGTTTAAAATGTAAAATTCCATACAAAACTAACTTTTGCCATTTCTCATTTTTGACAGTTTCTCAAATATAGAATAATAATGATGCACTAAGAGTAAATATTTGAGTAAAACTAACTACGTAGACATATTTATAGAAACGGGTGTTATTCTTGATTGTGTTCATGTCTAGTTACACCTAGACCATCTTACCACGACCAAATAGACCGAGTCTTATCTAAAGAACAAGTCAAGCGTCTCCGTAACCGGCGAGCGTGTATGAGACGAGCTATGAGAGTGGAGGAAGCCAGAGAGGTATGTAAGGAAAGAACCTGTTGGAACTCTGTACTCTCGGCCTACCCCGCAAGGAATCTGGCGTGATGATATAGATAGATAGATAGATTCTTGATTCAAACGTATTTTTCATCACATACACGTTCAAGTTTCATTGTTAAGTAGGGCTCAAAAATGCTTGAAAAAAGGATGAAAATCTTTAAATTTGGTTTTCGTATTGATTTTGAGAGGCAATTATCTAATCGGGGTGTCTGAGGTATTGCATTATTAACAATCCACCATGTTTATAGGTAGCACTTTGTAATATACATTAAATTTACTCTCGTTCATGATATATTGCAATGATATCGTTTCCCTATTGATAAAATAAATGATAATGCGAAATCGATGATTGATGGTTCCATTTACGCCTTTCGACATTTACCTTGATTGACCGTACTCATTTATGTGACCTAATTAATGTTTGTGCAGTTGCTATGAAAAATACAAATTAATAATTTGCACCAGCTTGAAAGTTAAAGCATAAAAATAGGCCTTGTACGCTTATAATCCTCTAGCAAGTGTAGCAGAGGTACTGTACTATATATATACGCACATTTTATGTCTCTATGTAATAGGAGCGAGCCTATTATCATTATATCGTGCATTTTTGTAGACTCCGGACGTCTATTGAGAATCTTTCTATAGAACAACTTCTATAACATTTTGTTCAGGAATCCAGCCGCATCGTGCACCTTTAGGCAGGCCGTCAAGTAAAAACCGCGTCGCCAGTATATCGAACGTAAATGCGCTCAGTGAATTTTAACGTCGAAAGATGCCCGAAAAATCCATGCAAGTGAAGCTGTATCATGATGGGGTCAGAATAGATCACTCCCTGTAGGAAGGCGTCAATCGCTGGCTGATTTATAGAGGGTGGCCAGTACGGCGCCGTCTAAACCGTCCGGAGTTTTGCTCGTGTTGGCCCACCGGCAAACAACTCACTCACCTGACGCCTCTCTCTCATCGAAAATGCGAACCCTAGTAAATGCCTTTATAAACGAATCCATTTTAAATTCCGAATAGTCTACCGACAACACGAACGGAACTTCCAGACATGACATGCGTGTTAACGAAATGCTGGCGCTTGGTCAATTTCAACGGGAAAATTTTACGGAGTTTACCTACGACGAATTTTCGTTACAAAATTAAAACGTACCGCCCTAATGGATCCGTCCGGTACCGAGTTGTAACAGTGAATTCTATTTTAGTTTTTTCTGTTTTTAATCAAAGAACTCGATTGCGAAAAAACAAAACAAAAATTCTAAGCAAGATTGTTAATTTGCTGGGGGCTGCTAGGGTCTTTTATGCAAACTTCGAGCGCAAACTTGACCTAAGAATTCAATCAGGACTCGGGTTGGCAATAATTGCACGATCCGAGAGCACTATTGCTAAACTTTTCATCCCCTTGTTGGCGTTCTATTGAAATCATCTTAAGGCTATCCGTAGTTCTACACGCCACGGTAATAAATTGCTGCAGAGTAAACTACTTACAATCGGGAAAAGTTAAAATTTAATCTCAAAATGCAGGCAGAAATTTAAAATTGCGACATGATTTAAACAGATTGTCGAACGAAGGTTTAAGCGATGTCATTCGTGCAATCTGCGCTGGAAATGTTTAAATTAATGTGTAAAATACTGTAGTAAAATTTGCATTCGAGAATTTGCAGCTATTAGGAAAATTCTTACGTGTTTCGTGTTCAACAACATATTTTCAAGATTCGCAAGTTTTGTGATGATAGAAATAAAATTAATCAGTGATACCATTTCCAAACAAAAAAAAATAAAAAAATATGAGATGCGTGGTAGTAACATCACCTAAATTATATAGTTATATAGTTTGTTTTGAATGCATAACCGTAAAATAACCACTAGAATCAACGAATTATACAAACCAATTTGAGACTACTGAAAAAAAAAACTTGTTTCCTTTTGTTTAAATTATTATTGCAACAACCAGCTGCTAACTATAGGTGCCTGTACACTAAAAGCGCGAACTACATGCACTCGCAGTAGTAGTTCTACAAACATGGTTACCACCTCGCAGGCGTCATGGGTTGGGTTTCATGCGTGAACTCGGAACTCACGCTCACTCCTATTTACGCGTTCGCTTACACGATTAAATTAGCTCGCGCAAGTAACACAACCCGCACCAGTTACTTGTATATTGTACTGGCGCTGTATAATAATTGTTCCATAATGCGGTTTGCATTCTAGTTAGGTACACTAAGGACCTATTTTTTGCTTCCTGACAAGCCTGTCCTACCCCATCAACATGGCCCTGCGTCACACAGTTCATTCCAGTTTCTGTATCTATCAAATAAATCACCTACAAACATATCAATAAAAAGTAAAACAAGCGTAAGTGGCCGATCACTCGTAACACTACACGCCCATCTGAAGCCATAAATCCGATTCAAAGTATCAAACATAATCCCAACATTTGCATTCCGTAAAATATAGCTATAATTGAATCGTTTTAGGGGCATTGAAGAAGTTTTTAGTTCAATTTAGCGGCAATCAGGAGGACCGTTGAAGACGGGGCGTGAGCAGAATGCTTAAAATATTAAACGTGGCGGGATGAAGCCGACGGGACAACGGCCCGCCAATTTGATATCTGTGTCAAATCAAATGAGGGGCGACGTAGGCGAAATATATGATTCTATCAAAACGTTTCGACGTAATAATAATGGCTTTATATATTTGGTAAATAGGTTTGAATATTTTCGTATATTTGTTGGGATTTATTCCAGTATTTGATTTTTTGTCATATACAATTTATTTACTTACCGTTTTCATAATGTCACGATAAGTATGGTTTTCTGTACTATTTATAGCGGACCGACACTTTACCGTACTTCAGCTTTATCCGTATTTTTAGCTTTCTACAATATTCATCAGATCAGCTTATATTTTTCCGTCAACTCATTAAATTATTGAAAAACCATCTCGTAATAGTAAAAATTGTCCGTTATCGTAATAAAATAAATCGTAATTTCGAATTGGCAATACATTTACTGTTACCGGTGTTTTATAATTTATTTACTTACAGAAACTTTAATGTGTCTGTCCCTATATACAAATTAATGTCAACCTTCGGAAACGAAAAATGTAAAGCTGTAATAACTAAAATAAATAAAAGATAAAATAGTGACGGCTAGAAGGAAACGCGGCCAGCCGGGCGTATCTCACGAATGCAGCGCCGCGCTCGTTTGATTTTAATTCAAGAAAATATTATATTTTTTGATACTTTGTTTACTTTTATCATTCGTTCCATTCGTGGCATTTATAAAACCAACAGGTTTATATAATATCAGCCTACTCCACTGCTGGGAAGGCTTCCTGTAACAAATGGAGGTAAGAGAAATTAGTTCATACCTAATCCACCACGCAGGCCCAATGCGGGTTGGTGGAGGCAGTTTTGTGGACACCTGCTATTGAAACTTATCAGGTTGCCTTTCTAGGCAGCTGAAGCCTTTTGGCTTCAAACTTGGTTACCGAGACCAACTTAAGGTGCCTTCCAAATCACGGAGATGTTCAACTAAGCCACTCATGGTCGCCCATCTCAGACCGACCGAACCGAACACTGTTGATCGCTAAGAACCACGCGGTCGCACAGCACTACGAGCGCCCCAACCAACCAACACTCACATAGTGTTATAACGCCTTATTATGCATTATAACATAACCTAGACCGATGGTTACGAATTACGAATTAGGCTTACTGTTCGTGGAGGGCTTCTTTGGAACTCTCTCCTACACGCTATACGCGCAAGCTCCTCTCTGGATATTTTCAAGATAAGAATTAGAGAACATTTCCTAACTGATTGTTGATACATATTTATAATATGATACTATGTGTATTTTTTAAATTATATGTATTTAGTTTTTGTATAGTATATATTTTATTTATATTTATGTTTATTTTATTATATGTTTGAATGTGTGGTTATATAACTGCCCACTTATCGACCTTCTCATCTCTCAACACTTAAAGGTTCGCTGGAAGAGAACTCATATTTTAAGTTAAGCTCGCCTTTGTGGTATCACTTGTAAAATTACAATTGTTTTTGTACTGAATACAATAAAGGATAAAAAATAATAACATAACCTAGAAATATGACCGGCGATAAAAAAGGTAGAGTTTAAGTTAAATATTGTATTTTACATTTTATCATGTTACATTTTTTTCTATCGAAATGTCTATCGGTATGTGGTAATTAACTTTTATACCTCAAACTATAGCAAATAACGTCGGTCTTATGGTGCATGGGGGGAAGAAACAGGTTGGAAAAAGTGTTATTGGAGTGTACCAAGAAAAAAGATCTTCACTAATAGTTTCGAGTTTGGAAATGTACCCGGTGTAATAGCAATAGGCTCGCCCGTCACTAAATTAGAACTTCAATTTTCGACGAAACGTAGGTGTATATAGTACCCGTATCTCCCTCATTTTGGCGATATTGTGTTGTGTGGCGTTAAATGTAAAATACATCGAGTGTGGAACTATTTTAGGACCTTATACAAAAAATGTGCGGGCTACACCGACAAGTCGCGTGGCTAGCTTGGAAATCATTGCAATACAGGTGCGATCACTGAAGGCTTAGCATAACATTGACGTTAACGTGACGCTTTTGAGCTATTTTGCCATCCATTTCACACAACAAATAAATAAAAATTAAAGTGTCTGTTCAAAATAACAGATTTTTACTACATGCATAGGAAAGTACCAGATAACAATTTTTAAAAATTTTGTCTTTCTCTTTGTTGGCTGGTCCGATTTTGACGGGACATTCACTGGCAGATAGCTGTTGTTATGAGAAATAACTTAGGATACTTTTATTTTAGTAAAAGGTTTTTTGTTCAATTCCAGGTGAACTCGCGAGTTACAGCTAGTAAATACATATAAACAATGTTTGCGTACTAAGCCCTCTGGACTCGCATAATTATTTACACTGTCGTTTACACGGTGAAAATAACCAACGCAAGTGCCTCAATCCGCCCAGTTACTAGCAACGGGTAGATGCGCCATCATTATTTTCTAGTTTACACACTATTTTTAATATCAAATTGAAAATCATCAGTTTCATAAATTGAAATTCACCAGTCGTTGTTAAGTCGCATTGTTTGGTTTGAATATGGCAACATCATCAATATATGAATACTTCATTCAGTGAACCGTCATCGTCGAATGCACTGAAATATTTACTATACCAATACGTGGAAATAAACAATTGATATGATACTCTGAGTAAAAATACACAATTTTTATTATTCAAAAGAAAATATATTTAACCATTTTGCATTACCTCGGTTTGTAAATTTTAAATTTATAGACAACTATCAGTATCAACAAAGAGGTTTTCCATGTGTAAATATAACCCCATATTTAAGCCCTTTAGGGGAAGAATTGTCAAAAATCCTTTCTCAATTGGTATAAGTCACTAAACTCAGTAGTTTATATTATGCCACATATCTAGGTCTTTTATTTTGTACTCTCTAATATTTATAAATTTAATAATAATAAGCCTTATTAAGAAACTCTCCCACCGTTGGACCCGGGCCTCTTCTCAAACTGAAAGGGTTTAGGTCATAGTCCACCACGCTGGCCCAGTGCGGGTTGGCGAACTTCACACACCTTTGAGCAACTCTTAGGCATGCAGGTTTCCTCACGGTGTTTTCCTTCACCGTTAAAGCAAGTGATAGTTATTTTTTGAGAAAAGACAGAGATCCGTATCTCGGTTTGAACCCGAGACCTCCAACTTTGCAGTCCAATGTTCTAACCACTAGGCTATCACTGCTTCTGTTTTATAAATAATTTTATAAATAAGTCATAATTATAAGGTACCCCTGTGCAAAATTTCATACTTCTAGATCCACCGGCTTAAGCTAGACCCCTATTCACAATAACCAAACGCAGCGCGTTAACATAACCGAAATGGTCATTTAATGGTATGTATGCCACTAGAGTGCTGGTAAACGAACATTTCACGAAATTTTCGTAACGTGCCGCGTTACGTTTTTAATTGGTCATAGCGAATAAGAGCCGTTACGTTGTCTGTCAGTATCATAGTTTTATTTAAGAGGCGATTTGGCGCTGTGGTTAGAAGCTTAAGCCGCTCCAACCACTGGGTCGAATATTGAAGGGTTCTGGGTATTTGTGTGTGTGTGTGTGAATTTTCATGGTTGTAAACACATCCACGACACAGGCATAAATCCGAGTGTGGGGCTACGTTTAAAAAAAAAATAAGTATGGTAACTAAGTAAGTAAGTTTCTCGAAGGTGTGTGAAGTGGAATTACCGCGGGTTGGTAAAGCGAGGTGAACTATCGCCTAAACCCTGTCACATTGAGAGGAGGCCCGTGCCCAACGTTGGGACAGTATCTTAACAAGGCTAATATTATTCTTATTAAAATAAATAAGTGAGTGTTTGATTGACCTTTCTCATAGAATTCGTTTTTTTTAATAAAACATAAAAAGTATAAATATAAAAAGGTAAAACCGGTTAAGGCAATGATATGCCAAAATCATGCATATAGAAATAACTGACAAAAAAGTGGCGTGACAAAAACCTACAAACACTTAACATAATAGGTACGTTCCCTTAGAAAAGGTGTAGTATTTTAGGACGTAAAAGGATCCATAAATATGTACGAGTGGGTCACACCCATGTATTTGCTTTTAGAAGGTACATAAGCCACTACGTAAGCTGTATAATGCTACTTTATTTACAATAACTCCATTCTTGAATTAGATTTAAGAAAAAAACAACTACACCCTTAACAGTATTAAATAATAGTATATTAATTATAATTTAAAAAGACCTTTTTTAAAACAAGCTTTTATTGAAAAACTACTTCGAAAATATCTTACTTAGATGAGGACTTCCTATGGCTTCCTTCCGTCTCCATCATCAGACCCTGGACACCATCCGAGTCTAAAGTTATCGTCAAGACAAATCCAACGAGCTCAAACACGGCGGGGTTATATTGAGTAGTTGGGTGGTACTATTGGCCACCATTCGGCCTCATCATCAGACCCTGAATACTATCTGCTTATACTATACAAGCTAACAAGTCAATATCAATCTAACAAGTCTAAACACGAGGGGGTTACGTTGTACAGTTCACATGTTCCTATAGCCACCTTCCGAATCCATCATCAGACCAGCTCTATGATACCATATTATTGCATAGTCACCGACTTTACATACGTATGCCAAATTTCAGCTCAATCTGATACCTATAAATGCTTGAAAAATGGATTACAAGATTTGAACCGGAAAGACAGATAGGGAAACAAACGAACATTGCAAGTTAAATAAAAACTTGTAATAATATCGGCGGTCGTCGCGGCTATCTTTGGGCGAGGCCTGGACGACTTTTGAATGATTATAATAATATGTTGGTCATGCTTCCGCCCAACTACTCAACTTTCAGTTTATTGAATACGCTATTTTGAAGAAATTTAAATTTAATACCTAAACGATCTACTACTAAGATACGTAATAGTATTCAATTTTATTAATTTTCAAATAGAGGCACGAATAAAAATTGAAATTCACGTACCCAGATCAAAACAAATATTTGTTGTCACATATAGATTTGTCCCGTGTGGGAATCAATCCCGTGAGTAGTCGATCCAGTGTGCGGAGCGGTTTAAGCTCTGAACTACTCGTCTTAGGCCCGTATTTAAAACTAACTTTTTAGTACAAAAAGCCGTTTTTAAAAGTAGATTCACGACAGATCATTATGTAATACGGGCCTAAGTCGTCTGTCTATTCAACTTAAGCCACTATTTACAGCAGTTACGTAACCACCACTAAATTGGCCACAAATTGTATTTCACAAATACAACGTACATAAACATGAATTTTTCGCATTAAGATGTTCAAATTTTCCGGAATGCTAGGCCAGCGCAGGCACAACCCGGCCCGAGGTGCTTTTTTACTATATTTGCTTCATTTCGAGCGGGCTTCGGATTGCCAACAAGTTTAGCGTTCAATTTATATAATATTGCTTCCTTCGAGATCTGCAACTCGTTTTTAAGCCGTTTTTAGTGATTATAGAATCAGCTCTGCTCTCGTAGCTCTTTGGCCGTTTCCAGCTCAGCCAATTTGTCGGCGGTTATTTTAATGTGTGATCTTTATATGACATAAATATGTGTATAGAACCAAAAAAAAATACTTATCTAGAAGCTATGTTGCATCATATTAGAAAAATAGGAATTTAATTTTTTAACTACTAACCTATATTTTTTTTAATACGCACATGCTTTCGAAAAGACAGAGGTGCGTGCCTGGGTTTGAACCCGAGACCTCTAACATTGCAGTCCAACGGTCTAATCACTAGGCTATCACTGCTTTATATATAAAAATTAACTATCACTTGCTTTAACGGTAAAGGAAAACACCGTGAAGAAACCTGCATGCCTAAGAGTTTCTCGAAGGTGTGTGAAGTACGCCAACCCGCACTGGGCTAACGTGGTGGACCATAGTCCACCTCAAACTTAGGGTTTAGGCTATAGCCTAAACCCTCTCAGTTTTAAAGGAAGGTCCGTGCCCAACAGTGGGACAGTTTCTTAACAGGGCTATTCATTATTATTAAACCTATAATGGGGAAGCCAGAGTACTGTTAGAATGTTGTACTGGTCGTCTAAACCGCAAAGAATTTGGTCTTTAATTCGATTTATGACACTATTTGAACGAAAGTGCAATATACCTCACTCATTATTATAACCCCATGATTATACCTCAAACAGCAGCTACGTACCCATCGGTAACTCAACCTAGTCACAAATTGTATTTCACAATTTCAACATAAATAAACATAATTTTTTCGCAAATTTTCCGGGATGCAAGGCCGGCGCAGTCGCAGCCCAGCTCGAGGCAGCATGTGGCACGCAAAAAGTTTATTACCTGGATTAACACATAGGATACTTTTTATCCCGGAAAAATGTAATGTCTCTGTCTAAAGTCAACGCCGACGAAGTCGTGGGCAGTAACTAGTTTATAATATTAGTAGGATGTGATCTTTTAGCGACTTGATTATGTCCACAAAAAAGACTTTACTTGCCTGTAGGTTCCTGACACTGTAGGCCATGACCTTAACAATAAGAAAACAGTAATCAATTTTATAACTAAAAACCTAAAGTGCAAGACGCCAAAGATTTTTGTAAGGATCTAGCGTTTTTCACATTTGTTTTTATTATTTTTATAAGATTTGTTTTAGTTTTTTTATATTTGTTTGTAGGTTTGTGGCACTGTAGGTCATGAGCTTGAAAATACTAAATCAGTAATCAATTTTATAACAAAAACCCTAAAGTACAAGAAGCCAAAGATGGCTGTAATGTTCTAGCGTTTTTCAAATCTCTTTTTATTATTTTTATAAGATTAGCTTAATTTTAAAAATACTGTACAATGCTGCAGAATGAATACTATGTACACGGTTTATCTAAAATGGATCTCGTCGAACTTACTCACAAAAAAGTAAGTTTAAAGAAAACAAAACTTTAATGCGTCTCGCAATGAGATTTCATGAATAAAAATATCTCCAAGACCAACAGCAATGAACCAAATCTTACGAAACAATATTATTTGTAGTCTCTACATTTCCATCACTACATGTATCAAAATGTAACAGAATTCTAACACAAGTGAAACCAGCAGCAGCGTTACAACTTTACGCAACAGCATGCAATTTAACGTGCAGAGCGCTTATTCGCTATTTTTTTATTAGCCTTTTTTGTATCCCGCTGCTGGGCAAAGGCCTCTCGTTTAAGTCTGCACACAAATCGATCCTGGGCTTGTAATATCCATGTCTTTCCCGTATAAGTGTCCAAATCGTCACGCCATCTTCATATCGGCTAACCACGGCGTCTGTGACCGTCCTCCGAGGTCCATACCGTGACGATGTTTGCCCACCTGTGCGGATCCATATGCACGACATGTCCTGCCTAATCCCACTTCAGCGTTGCCGACTTAAAGTCTACATCTGTAACATGCGTCATAAAACGCAGCGTGGTGTTTTTGACGCGGTCCATCCGATAACACCTAAAATGGTGCGTTCCATTGCTCTTTGGCAAACCTTAAGTCTAGATTTCTGTTGTTCAGTCAGCGACCAAGTTTCACCCTTCATCATATCCCTCATGGACCAAAAGCTCTTCCAGGCGTTCTCTACCCGTCTAGTAACTTATTTGTCTTGCCGGTTATTCGCTATTATGACCAATTAATACGTAACGTGCCGTTACGATAACTTTGTGAAATTATTGTTTGATGATACTCCAGTGGCATACTAAAGCATAAATACATTGACGTTAGCGGAAAGCTATCGAGGAAGGGTGCTGTCAAGTTCTAAACTAGTTCAAGTTCTAGTAAATTTGTTGTGTGAGAATGATGGCATATGAACTCGACAATGTCACGTTAACGTCAATATCTTCGTACTAAACCTTCTGAATGCTATTACACGAACATTTCATGAAGCTATCTTGACGTTTGGTCGAAGCCCAGTACAATACGACGTACGTTTTCGATGAAATCTTCGTCCATTTCTCCCTATAGTAGATATTCCGTCAGATCCTCCACCGATGGTCCCAAATCAATGAACTATAAATCCATTGTCTAAGTTTGCACAGACAGTGCTCCTCTCTGGACTCAGAAGATTAATTTTCTTAGTTTAGATTGTTTCGTGACCCATTGTGCAAGCGATAATTGGATTTTCTCGGCTATCTGTGATTTAGTTACCTCTGAGCTTGGATCTGTTGTTAAATTCATAGTTTTATGACTAAGGTGATTTATAAGTCTTCTGAGATATTAATATAAAAGTAATATTTAACAAAAGATAAATAATTAAAGATTTTTTTTTCTGTTTAATTTTTACAAGCTTTTATTTGACTTGCAATGTTCGTATATCTGTCTGTCTTTCTGGTTCAAACATTGTGATCTATTTTTGAAGCACTTGCGGGTAACTGATTGAGCTGAAATTTGACATACCTATGTAAGTTCGATACCATGGAGCTGGTCTGATGATGGAGTCGGAAGGTGGTCATAGGAACATGTGAACCATACAACGTAACACCCTCGTGTTAAGGCTCGTTGCATTGGTATTGACAAGTGCTATACAACCAGTTAGTGTTCAGGGTCTGATGATCAAGCTGCAAGCCGGCCAATGGAACTATTCAACTATCCCTGTCGTGTTAAGGCTCGTTGGTTTTGTCTTGACGAGTGTTTTCTAGACCCAGATAGTGTCTAAGGTCTGACGATGGAGCCGAAAGGAGGCCACTAGGACCTCCTCAACTAAGCAAGATATGTACGTTGTGTTTTTGTTTAAAAGCTTGTTTTTTTAAATTAAAATTATTTTATTTCTTTTTTTTTAACTATGTTTTGCGGGGCGAGTGGGCGCTATAGGTATGTAGGGTCAAGATTTCGAGGGTCAAATTGTCTGCGAACGAATATTTTAATCATATTATTTATTATTGAACTGTATATCACTACATATTATGAAACAAAGTCCCCCGCCGCGTCTGTCTGTCATGCCTAAGCGCGAAAAATTAAATAACTACGTTTATGTGTGTATATGTGGGTCGCTAGTAGAATATAAGTATAAATATTAGTAGCATATACACAAACGTGATAGAAGAATGGATAAAGATGTTTATTCTGTGATACATTAATCAGTTTTAAAATGTACCCAGTTATTGAACTAGCGACCTGATCGGTCAAAACCAATAATTTGCTTTGAGTAAAATCATTTTAAGCTTTTAAGCTAAGGCCCGCTGCATGAACCAGGGTTAGCATTACCTATTGAGTATTTCAACATTATAACGTTAAGTTGAAGGCAATTTACCCTGATTCGCGCAAGTGTGCCTAAATAGCTAAGAATTTATATTATTTCAAAAATTATATAGCTATTTTGTATTCTGTAATCAATTGAAACTCGTAAGACTAACACCTTTAGATATTACTATCTATGTACAACAACACATCATCACGCCAGATCCCTTGCGGGGTAGGTAAAGTACAGAGTTCCAACAGGTTCTTTCTTTGTATATCTATCTATTTTCTAAAATTTGTTTTACCCATCTTAAAAATACGCAGCATTTTAGTAGTAAATACTATTGTCATTCATATTGTTGAAACTTCCAGAATTAACATGGATGTCACAGCAACATGGATTCTTTTCTTGGCGGTTAGCAACAGTAGTAAAATGGTTCTGTTTTATGGTGATCGTTAAACTAAGCTCGGTGTGTTGTTCCGTCGCATGTCATAAGGTTATCTTTCACGGAAAGCGAAGCGAGAGACACGCAGAACTCAGGAAGAAGGGGTTGATGACATTTTTACTTTCTGTAGACACGTTTTGTTGTATCGGAACAAATAGTTCATTAATTATATTGTATAATCTAGGAATATTTTTGTTAGTTATATTTCATGCAACTAGTTTTATCTAACAACGTAATACTATTTGGCAAAATACGTTTTTTTCGGCTATTCAGCCGGCAAAGCCGTAGTATTTTGAAATGATTATTATTACCAAAAGGTTTTCTATTTAGGTGTGTATTATGTGTTTATGATCCCTAAAAGTAATAGATATAAATCAAAACCAATTTCTAATAACATTCGCGAATGCAGTTCAAATTGCCTTGTGCATCAACTGCAATAAAACTAAGCGAAAAAATGCAGTAAAGCATTGAATGTAACATAAACCTTACATATAAAGCTTTTTAGTTTTATTCATGCGTAAATCGCTGGTATTATTATGAAGGGCGTTAAACAATGCAATATGTGAAGTAAATAAACCACTACTTCGCACATTTCGTGACAATAACTTAAGAAAGATATGTTTTGCAGGAATGCATGGTACTTTATGGTTCCCAATATACTGCCGGAATCGACGTAGTTGGCGGGGAGTAGAAACGAGAGTTAGTAGAAAGCTCTGCTAGTTCTGGGCTGAAGAAGGCTAATAAGGCAAGCAAAGTCATTTTTTATGTCTAAATTGTTGTGTACTGACTTTGAACTATCTATGATTTAGACGGACTATTTAACGCAGTGATTAAGAGCTTAAGCCGCTCCGCCCACTGTGTCTAATAGTCGCAGTTCGATTCCCGCACGGGACAAATCTTTGTGTGATCCACAATTATTTGTTTCGGTCTGGGATTTGTGTATGTGAACTTTCATGTTTGTAAACGCACCCACGACACAGGAATAAACCCTGGTGTAGGGCTACGTTAAAAAAAATAAAAGGCATTATCTAACTATTTTTCTTTAGACTCGTAGAATGGTAATTTAACATTACATGTTAAAAATATACAAAAAAAACTATTCGTTCCGTGTTTATTAGTCGTGACTTCTATGTGATGTAAATAAATAATTATTCAGCACATTGCGTAGCAATAACTTAAGGAAGATACGTTTTGCAGGAATGCATGGTACTGAATGGTTTCCTATATGCTGCCGAAATCGACGTAGTTGGCGATTAGTAGAAAAATAACCCTTTCTACTAGTTGTGGATGTCGAAGGAGGCTAATAAGGCAAGAAAAACCATTTGGCTTCAAGCAGCCTACTAAGTCTTTTTTTTTCAAAAAATATTGGGTTATTGCCTTTCAACTATTTAAAAGTAAAATGGTAAGTAACATTACATGTTTAAAATATACAAAAAAGTATTCTTTTCGTGTTTATTTGTCATGACATTAATGTGAAGTAAATGCACGACTATGCAGCACGTTGCGTGGGAATGTGGTGAACGCGTGGTACCGTATGGTTCATGCTGCTGGAACCAATGTAGTTGGTTAGTAGTAGAAAGAGACCTTTCTTCTATCTGTGGATGTCGAAGAAGACTTATAAGGGAACAAAAACTATATATCTTCAAACAGCCGACTAAGGCTGGGTTACACCTGTCAAAGTTAAAGTCAAATAGTCCGTAAAAGAATAAGAAATTAATTTATTTTAGCCCTTGATATCGAGAAAGTTTACTTTAACCGTAATCTTTAATTCTTACTTGCGCAACAAAGCCTATGACGTTTTTGATCTCTAAATTATTGTGTTACTTTCAACAGGTTATGATTCAATTGATTACTTGTTCGATAAATAATTATAGCCTCCACTCCGATCTAGGTCTCGAACCTATTCGCGCCTTCATTAAAAAGGCGTCAACACGTCACTTCGCGAACGCATCTACCCATGCGAATCCGTTAATCGTAGCCACCGCCGACTACGACCTCCCTCATGACCCCTGCCGCTACCGCCGGCCGAGACATGTTCTCACCGACCCCCCCCCCCCCGATGCTTTGTCATCCCTTCTTTCCGCTCAGAATACGAGCGACGACGAAGTAGACGTAGACGTAGTAGTAGATCCCCTCCCATAGCCGGCGGTTGACCGGTGCGCTTAGTAGTGCACCCGTCCCCCTACAGCGACTGTCCCAACCGAGGGCGCCTATTCGAGGCGCCCTCGAGTATGTCGCCTCTTGCCCTTCTGGCTGGCTGGAGCGTAGTGGTTGCACGCTCGCCTTTAAAATCCGGTGAAGCTGTAGAGGCCTCGAGGCCAACAGCGTTGGTCATTCACACACACACACACAAATCATTATAGATGATGATGTAACACTACACATTTTTTTTAAAGAGACGTAGCCCCACATTAGTATTTATTCCTGTGTTGGGTGCGTTTACAAACATGAAAATCCACATACACAAATACCCAGACCGAAACAAATAATTGTGTATCACACAAGAGATTTGTCCCGTGCGGGAATCGAACCCGCGACTATTAGGCACAGTGGGCGGAGCGGCTTAAGGTCTTAACCACTGCCACACTAAATCGCCCGTCATTACACATTAAAAAGATTCCTATATTTGATACCTTATCATGTTTTATTGTTACGACTTTAAATGCCTTTCAACTAAATTCGAACACAAATAAGCAAGAATATGTCAACCAAATGCAACGTGGCATTTAAATTAATACTATAACAGTATAACAACAAAATTTAATTTTCAATAGCGATATGTTAATTTATGACACATTATTGCTTATTTGTGTCCATTTAAAAGTAATAATAGCTTATCAAGAAGCTCACTGTCAATCTACCTAAGAACGTGCTGTATTTAAAAATATTATCATAGCTTTGTATATAGTATGAGACTCAACGGATCTCACAGTCAAACTTGCTGCACACTTCCGTAGGGTTATGATTTAACATCACACATTATATTGTTATTCTAAAGAAATAATAAGTTTCAACTTGCAGTCTTCTTATGAAGTCTTTTCTTTACCTCTAAATCTTATAAATTGGTTTATCAATTAGGAGTTAAGTTAACTAATATCGATTGCTACTGATATATTGCCTTGGCAGACACCATTTAATAAATAACGATTGTATTGATTTTTCTAATTGTGTTGCGGTTGTGAATGTCGAACGACGCCCCTTCATCAAATATTTCTTAAAACACAGTAAGTAACTTGTTAGTGGGAATGGACGAGCTTTGTAAATGCCGTCTCGTTTTTACCTTGTTCAGTTTAATTGGAAATCGATCGAAATAAAACAGAAATAGGTATGACGCGGTCTTCATAAACCGGTATTTAAGCTAATGATTTAAATAAAAGGGAAGGCTTCCCTTTTACTTTTTTTACCCTGGACATCTTGTGGTAATATTTGCGGGCTTATGTCCTGACATAAGCCCCCAAATATCACCACAAGATGTCCAGATTTGTGCTGTACACATCACCGTGACCTGAACCAGTATCTCTCAAAAAATATCTCAAAAAAATACCAGTAAAAATGTTCATGGAGTGTAACATATTACAGATAGTGTAAGTGTATTTGAGACAAAATATAATTTATAAATTTATTTATTTATTATCAGGTTTATCTACGGCTAATACAATATTTTATATATACATAGTGATCTCCTTAAAATTAACTTATTAATTGCTTAACCAATTACAGATAAACACCTCATGCCTTAATATAAATGAAAATACGTAACATAAGGAAAGAACTTAATAAGAAAAGTATAATGTGAATGTGAACTTAAAAAAAGAAAAAACTAAGGAATATAAAATCAAAACCTAAATGAGGTCAGTTTGGCAGGTTGTGAAGATGTCAATATAGTCAATGGCATTTAAAGATCTACAGGGCCTTGGTGGCTTCTACCTAAGACTGTGTGAGACTGGCTCGCACAGGTGGAATAAGTAAAGATAAAAATAGAGAAGTAAAGGTAAAGATAAATAAAAACTTATTTTTCTCTTTTCGTAGGTATTGGCTAAGTTAGAAAGTTTTATAGTATATTTCTTCTTTCCTCATGTTAAAAGATACCGTATGATACCGTGTACGCAAACCCGACCCGTTTTTTAACCGCAAAAACTTGAAATCTGTACGGGTGTCACCAACAGAAGCTAGTAAGTACGGTGAACTTTAGAACCGCAACATTTAAGTTCTACTAAATCTGTCACCCAGTTGTGGATATTTTTGAATCCGTGATATTGATCCTTTTCAAGCCGTGTCATTGGAGATAAACTCGTATGCAAAAGTGTACAAATCCAATTTTAATTGCATCATTTCCACACTGGTCTTTGTACCTTACGTCTCACTCTTACGCTAAGGCTTACTCTCGTAGGATATGATCAGGGAAAATATCCCCCGTAATCTACCATGTAGATATAATTCGAATTGGCCTAGCCAGGTTTATGGCCTGTAGTTGGAACTGGTCAAACCGCTTATGAGACTTCCAACATAGCTAAAAAATAACGAAATTGTAATAAGGGTGAAAGGCTGCACGTGTCTACCGACGAGACTGCCTACTACGAAGATCAGCAAAAATGGAAATGTCACAAAGGGTCACCCATCTCAGGTCGACCGAACCTTATGCCACTTATTCATGGCAATCGCTAAAAATACTGTGGTCACGCAGAACTTCTATTTAGAACATAGAATGATGTAACACTTTTACATGAACTAGTTTCTGTCCGTGACTTCGTGCATTGACTTGAGACAGGAACTAACATTTTTTCAGACTAAAAAGTAGCATATGTGTTAATCCAGGTAATGTCAAACTGTGTTAACTGTGTGTCAAATGTCATCGAAATTCGTTCAGCCGTTTTTGCGTGATTAAGTAACAAACATCCAAACATACAAACTTTCACATTTATAATATTAGTAGGAAGTAGGATAAGCGCCCTCACCTAAACTTTTCTCCTCAAATAACACCATCTAAATATCAAGACCTCATGAAATTATCACTCCAACTAACACTATAATGCTGATTAACTAAATCTCACAGCAACATGCCTCGATTAGCGACAGTCCGTCAGTTAACATGCTTTAGAATGTTCCACGATTAGCGGCGCGGAGGACCAAGGAACAAATTAGCGGTACGACACAAATTGCATGATGCAGGTTTTTGCGGGCCTTTGTCACTTCATTAACGGACCTAATGTCGTCAGAAGTTCCAAGTAGGTATTATGTATTTTTTCTCGTTGTTGGGACATTTCCGGGTTCTTATTGTTAAGAGGAAAATCTACATAGAACTTATATGTGTACGTACTTCTAAACCGCTAGAATGTAAAATAGACGTTTCGCATATATTAAAGTGTTCCGCCTCTTGCTTTAGCGCAGCTAGAGTCGTTCCTATCGTGTCTAAAGCTCCTATTAACATATAACGTTTATTATGTATCTACTGTTAGATTCTCAAATTGTGATTCTTTACACTCTTTTTTGGCGTTTAGAATTCTTTTCACCTTTCAACAATGATAAACTGGGATTCCAAAATGAAGAGTCACAGCCACCATTAAAGTTTCAAAAGGCGGGCTCTTAGAACAATACAGTGAAAATAAAATAATGTATACAGGAAAGCTTAACTTCAAAAGAGTCTTTCACTCAAAAATAAAGCGTGTTGTAGTACCTAAACAAGGTGGAACATTGTTTTGCATAACAAAGGAAAAAAAATACCTAAAGGAAAACATAAAGCCACACTTTATTCGCAGAATACTTATTCAAATGAGGCTGTCCCTTCTAAGTTTGTTTTCAATCAAAAACTCGCGCAGCTTTGTCCCGCTAAACTTTATAAATGAGGCGATTATCCGCGGCGCGGCGTCGGAGGTCCCTCTCGCGATAGGTGTGTGGTGTCCGGCCGCAGGCGCCGCCGCCACCCCGCGCCCGCCCCGCCGCTGCGCCGCCTGCGACGCGCTGATAAACCGCTGGTCACCTGCGCTGCATGAATTGCAGCGCTTTTTAACTTTCATCCCACTAAGTCCTTTAAACTTCATCCGCTTTAAACGCCCGTTTTATTTATGATTTAGACGCTGACAACTACACCGACAACTTCGTAAAGTTTTTGCAATATCCAACGAGGAAAAAACTGTATTTTTAAGTTACGACGCCATTATGTAAAGCAGAAAGTCTCGTGTAATTAAATAAATATAAACCCAGTGCTAGGCTGGCATTATATAAAAATTCGAAAGTACGTACGTACGGAGGCAAGGCCAGTAATAACGCGAACGTGAAAAGAGTACAATAACACGAACATAGTGGAGCCTAGGAATAGTACATCAAGATTAGCTCGAGGCTGCAGTCTGATTACGTCGTGCCGTAAGAAGAGAGCCCGTCGCAGCCTCCTCCGATTCTGAGATGAGGATTTGTACATTCTTTTTCTAAAAAAAGGGATTCTTTTCTCGCAGGGGACTCGCTAATATCGCAAAGTCAATAATATGCAAATTTAATCCGTTATTGTGACATATCAGGGCTAATAAACCCTGTTCTCGACTCACAAAGTTATAAGATTCCTTAAAACTGTTTAAATTCTTTTTGTTCTTTCTTTCTTTTTTTAAAAACGTAGCCCCAAACTAGGATTTATGCCTGTATCGTGGGTGCGTTTACAAACATGAAAATTCACAAACAAATATCCAGACCGGAACAAATAATTGTGGATCACACAAAGATTTGTCCCGTGCGGGAATCGAACCCGCGACTATTAGACACAGTGGGCGGAGCGGCTTAAGCTCTTAACCACTGCGCTAAATCGTCCGTCAAAATAAACTTTAAGTCTTTCCAGAAGAAAATAAAGGGAAGTGTTATTTTTGACGCCGTACAAAAAATTGTGCGCAACAAGGTGGTTTCGCATTTGTTCTATCTCAAGTATTATATTATGCCCTGGGCACTCGCGCCTCGCGCAAATTTCTTTGCAATTTGCTCCTCGAGATTTTCCGTTCAATTAAATTATATGAATTCAATTTCATAGTTTTTCACCGATTCTATTATACCATCGCCGATATTAAGTTAGTATCGGTATAAAAAGTAAATGGATGGATAAAAGTGGGCAATCGCCTGTTCAAAATGAATTGCAAACAATATTACATTTTGGAAGCAATCTACGTTAACCCAAAAGGGAATGATGTGGCAGCTCTTTATATTGCAATTTTTGTGTCCAAACAAAACGAATTTGCCGCGCAATCAAAGCGGGAATCCGATTGATGACATGGCGGAATAATTGTTTCGTGAAATTGAAAATATCGCGGCTTATATTTCGTGTAACACCTTATAAAAAAAACTTTTAACGCAATTTTGGTAGAGTTCGACGTCAATATAAAATAGTGTTTTGCAGCACCCATGGTCACGGGAGGGACTGAGGTCGGGAACTAAAAATCAAAAATAAACCGCGATAAAATCCGTAAAATAGTTTTATTTTAACGGTAATTTTGTTACCTCCAACAAAACAGGTGAGCTTAATGTTATACAAATATAATCACACATCCGTCCTTTTTATTTTAGTACCTCACAATCGCACAAAGACCTAACATCAAAATCTACGTAACTCCAAACTCAATCGATAAACATTGTAACAGTAAAACTAAAGTAAACATTTGAATATCGCACCTGTGACAAGTACAATAAAACTTTACCAATAAGCCATATTTCACAGTCGACTTCAATCTCAAATACCAATATATTATGAGGCGTTTTCCTTCTAGGCACATAATTCAAAGAATCGGAGATAAGTTTATCGGATCCCGCATATTCATAGCTTTGGATGCGGCCGATGTCGCTTTGGATTACATAAATGGTAGTTCGAGGTGTGCGGCCCATAAGTGGGCCAAAACTTGCGCTAGCGAATAGCACTTTGGGATGGAGAAACGTTGTGGAACATTTTCTTTTTGTAACTGCGACGTTTGTGATACGACTGCGTCGCACGACATGTTAAAGTTATGTGGACAACGAATGTGTGGCTTTAGGGAAAGTATGTAAATAGAAACTATTTATTGTCATATATGTGAGCAGAGCAGTGATAGCCTAGTGGTTAGACCATTGCACTGCAAAGTTAGAGGTCTCGGGTTCACCCAGGCACGCACATCTGTCTTTTCGAAAGCATGTGCGTATTAAAAATTAATTATCACTTGCTTTAACGGTGAAGGAAAAACATCGTGAAGAAACCTGCATGCCTAAGAGTTTCTTAAAGGTGTGAGAAGTTCGCAAACCCGCACTGGGCCAGCGTTGTGGACTATGGCCTAAACCTTCTCAGTTTGAGAGTAGGCCCGTGCCCAACGGTGGGACAGTTTCTTAACAGGGCTAATATTATTATTATTGTTGTTATGTATCGAGTGGATTGTTTTGGTAAGGTTCAGAGGGCTAAACACATTTGACATTATAATAACGTTTTCGATAGCTGCTGTTGTCACGTTCGTCTTTATTAACTAATTTTTTTGTATGGAAAGGATGGCATATCAATTCGATAAAGTGAAACTAACGTCAATCTGTTTGTGCTGAACCCTATGCTGAACTAACATAAGTATAGTTTAGTATCTCACTTTTCGCAAAAGATAATAGAAAGATTGCCTATTGAAGTTGCACTGTGTACAATTACATACTCTGAACTGTTACTAAAAAGCTCTTGATGGAAAAACCGCAAACATACTTCGTTTGCCTAGGAGTCAAATCCAACACCTCAAAGCGAAAGTCCCTTTTATATCGATTGAGTTGTTTTTGCTCGAAGCCTGGATAATCTAATACTGTTATAATTACTCATATCTATATCATCACGCCAGATCCCATACGGGGTAGGTAGAGAGTAAAGAGTTACAACAGGTTCTTTCCTTACAGACCTCTCTGGCTTCCTCTTCTCTCATACACGCTCGCCGGTTACGGTTACTCCTAATTCTTTAATACTATAAAAAACTAAATCCGACCGGTTACAAATCTGATTTAAGTAGTTTGTTAATTCTATACTAAGTACTTTTAATCACAAAAACTGTTATAATACCAAGGGCAACTAATACTGATTAGGTATTTATATATCAGAAATGTTCCATTGTAGAGCATTGAAAAATTTTAATTTGGGCATTCTGTGAGTTTTTTCATAGGTTTCATCCAAACATGTAAAAAAATCCCAGTACTTATCAGTCTAGAGTTTGCCCAGGGTGGAAAAAGACTCGCCCTCTTACATTGTGTCATAACATCGTCGGCGAAAAATGAATGTATACAGTACACCCACCTCCACCGGGGGAATATAGGCCTCAGTATTGTTCTTTTCAATTTTAGTTTTATTCAACTTCAATAATCCTTTCTGAGGCAACATCCACCGTCCTATATTAGTTCCACCAGATATTTGAGATAGATTTATCTCGAAGATGATTTAATATGCAGAAGCACGAACAGAACACCTCAGAACTGCGGGCCGAAGCCCCCGGGAGCAACTTCCACGTTGTAACACTTGCGATGCGTCGTCATGTTGGTATTACCAAGTTAATTAATAGAGTATGCAATAAGCGGACAAAGTGCTCAAACTTGAGTAGTCAATCTACGTTATTTTAACCTTAAGGTGATGTTCAAATTGAAGATTATAAGTAATACAATTTTCACCATATTCTGTAGCGTAGCGTTCGATTAAAAATAATAACGGCGTCAAATATTAACTGCACTGCATAGTGGCGAATAATGCGCGTAGCGACCACGAGATTCTAGGATAGAATCCTAGGTTGGATAAAATGAAATTTTCGATAGAAAAATCCCAGTATCAGTTCGGAGTCTGCATTGTACCCATTATAATGGCAACAGATTCGCTCCCTCCGACATTGGGACCTAACATTGTCGGCAAAACGTGGGTGTACACTTTAGACCTCTGCCACGTTCGCTGAAATAAAATAATAATAATATAAGCCCTATTAAGAAATTGTCCCACTGTCGGGCACGGGCCTTCTATCAAATTGAGAGGGTTTAGGCCATAGTTCACTACGCTGGCCTAGTGTGGGTTGGTGAAGTTCACACTCCTTCGAGAAACTCTTAGGCATGCATGTTTCCTCACAATGTTTTCCTTCACCGTTAAAGCAAGTGGTAAACACATAGGTGCGAAGGCGCGCCTGAGTTTGAACCCAAGACCTCTGAATTTACAGTCCAGTGGTTTAACCACTAGGCTAGCACTGCTTCCGCTGGAATAATATAGATTTTTTTCCAATTACCATTGCCTATATATTTGTGTGCATAATGTAATTTGTGTAGCTTAACACAGCGCCACTAATATTAATCATAACATTTAGCGGGACATTTCCGTTAATATGAGTATGCCTAATGAAAAGGGCGAATTTGAATATTGCCGAATGAAATTCACTAAACTGCACCACATAGGAGCTTACGGTGCCATATTGCAACGCAGATCCGATAATTGAATGATGAAATATTAACATACGTAATAGATACGTACACTTTTATTTGACTATATCTATCATTATGCTTATTTAATACACATAGAATTCGTACCGATGCGGGATGTTCTTAGTAACCCTCCAAGTTAAGCAGAACACGGTTCATACTCTACAAAAGGCTTGTGTCCCTCCCGCTCCTTTTGGATATTTTTAAGCCGCCCATGAGGCTTTTAACTTGATTCGACATCTACTCCTCGGAATAACCAATGGTTAAGCGTGCCGTCTAACGCACAGAATCACTAGAAAAATGAAATTTTAAAAAGGTTACCCATCTAATTTTAAATTATCTTCTAATTAATTAGATGGGTAACCTTTTTAAAATTTCATTTTTCTAGTGATTCTGTGCGTTAGACGGCACGCTTAACCATTGGCTATTCCGAGGAGTAGATGTCGAATCAAGTTAAAAGCCTCATGGGCGGCTTAAAAATATCCAAAAGGAGCGGGAGGGACACAAGCCTTTTGTAGAGTATGAATGATTAGTAGTACATATTCTATTCCTTGGAATATTGTTGGAGGTGACGTTAGTTAGGTAATTGACGTCAGATCCCACCAAAGATAAAAATTAAGAGCGCAGTCAGGTAAATCAGATCGATCGTTACAGATCTCTCTTATCACCCATCAAAAGCTATTTCAAACTTGACGATTTCAATGACTCTTAATATTTTTTTTATAGAACACCATCGGGATCTTTGCAAAAAATACGATCATACGGCACATGGTAAAGTAACCAAAAAACTCAATCGCAATGAAAATCCGACTTCAATAATCAACATGAAAATTATGTAAATTGCCGATAATAACAATGCTATAAGCTTCTGTGGTGTTAACATAATGAGCTTCCCACTTGCAAGGTCACACATTGCAAACAAATTGAAACCTTGTGTAATCCCTACTTTGCAACATATTCCCTTGTTCTGATTCCGGTTACTGTGACGCGGGGATGATATTAACAAAATTCAATAACACTTTAAGCGCATTGCGTTAATATTTTTTTTATTATAATAATTTAGATCGAAAACTCTCAAAGGAAAACATTATATGGGACCTTACATAACGAAAAGTGCCACATTGTATGCTTCTGCGACCCTCGCTTAGGTAATATAGGCGTGAATGTGAAACACTTACTATTTTTAATAGTTCTTGGTAGTAACTCTTGTCTTGGTTCAGTGGTTAAAAGTTTAAGGAGCTCTGCCCACTGGAGCGAGTGATCGCAAGTTCGATTTCAGTACGGGACTAATTTTTGTGTGACTACAGTGCAGCCAGTAGCCACACAGCAGCAGTTGAATATACAACTGCACACAGATACGTTTAAAATAGTTTTTTTTGAAGAGACAACTTCATTAGGCGCATTGGTCATTTTTGAGATGGAAAAAACCATTGAACTCTCGACACTGTTACCGTTACCGACACCACTGTATATAAATATGTACTTGTTCAAAAAATACACACGTAATTGTTCAAGTTTTCACTTCGGTCGGCACTCCCGGGGTGTTTTTTTTTAGTGACGTTACGTCAACTGTGATTCTTGTGTTATAAATCCGTTTATTAAAATGAATTTTACATAAACGAACACCCTAACCGATTCATTTTTTGTGTGCATCAAACCTGTGACTACGCGAGCCAGAAGGCGGAGCAGCCTACGCTTTAGCCACTAAACTAAGATATAATTTCTCCACCTTCTTTTTTAAAATAAACGAATAACCTTTTTTGTCTTCACAACGAAAGATACTCTGAAAGACTTTCTTACATAAAGTAAGTTCCACTCGAGTAGAATAAATACCTATTTTACATTTTAATGTAATCACACGAAGACGGTAATAAATTTATTTATTTTCAGCCACTAAATAATCTTGATGTTGCCGTGTTTTCACAATAAAATGCAACTTTTACGTCTTATTCTGTACAGACTTCCGTATTATTTACTGGTTTTACTCCTTCGAATGTTTGTACTATACAATATCTTTCTTAAAATCCTAAAATAAATGTATAATTATTATTAAATGTACAATGTACATTTAATATTAATTTACATTTACATTCAATATTATTTAGTCGGTCGATTTAGTGCAGTGGTTAAGAGCTTAAGCCGCTCCGCCCACTGTGTCTTATAGTCGCGGGATCGATTCCCGCACGGGACAAATCTTTGTCCCACAATTATTGGTTTCGGTCTGGGTATTTGTTTGTGAATTTACATGTTTCTTTCTTTTTTTAAAAACGTAGCCCCCCACTAGGATTTATTCCTGTGTCGTGGGTGCGTTTACAAACATGAAAATTCACATACACAAATACCCAGACCGGAACATATAATTGTGGATCACACAAAGATTTTTCCCGTGCGGGACTCGAACCCGCGACTATTAGACGCAGTGGGCAGAGCGGCTTAAGCCCTTAACCACTGCGCTAAATCGTCCGTCTTGCATGTTTGTAAACGCACCCACGTCACAGGAACAAATCCTAGTGGAGGGCTAAATTGTATATCAGCGCATCGGACCGGATGCGCTAAGGAGCGATTGGGGAGGCCTGTGTTCAGCAGTGGACGAGTAAAAGCTGAGATAATGATGATGAAAACAAAAAGTTTGTAAATATATATTTTTTATTAAAAATAAAAGTTAACACCATCCCACCTACATATATTCCCTTAGTGCGCGTGGCAAAATTGTTTACCCTATTTTAATAGGAGGCGAGCCTATTACCATTACACCGGGTACAATTCAAGATTCCGGACTAATACTTGGAATTTTTGGACAGAAACACACACACATTTTGTCCGAGCTAGTATTTGAATCCAGAACCTCGTAAGCACTACGCGCATTAAACACCACTACACCAACAATCTATCTATATTATCACTCCAGATCACTTTCGGGATAATATTTCAAATACGGCCTTGCCTATATTACTTAACCCGGGGTCACAGAAATGTACTGAGAACCTACATTTTATCAATAACTTTTAGTCCGAAATCTCTATTTCACATTGATCAAGAGAATAATGCCATGACCAGTGCGCTTATCTCTCAGAGCCATTTCTGTGTAAACTAAATACGCCACCGATTTCTCTACAGTTTGAAACTCTGCAGCGTACCTGAACTAAATTCGAGCTCCATACAGTAGCTATGACGGACAGGATAATCTGACAAGGAAATCTAGTTAACTCGCTAATCGGCCCACTAGATAGCTATTGTTGAACCGCACAGCGTGTGCGACTGAAATTTTGTCGAATGAAACTGGAAACCATATCGGTATATTCGTGTGATAGGCAATGTTATAAATAGTTAAAATATACTTTGACCTTAGGTTTATTAATCTATAGCAACACGCCATATCCCTTGCGGAGTAAGCAAAGAGTACAGGGTTCTGACAAGTTCTTTCTTTCTGGCCTTCTTCACTCTTATAGTTTTCGCTAAAATACAATTTTAATAATATTGTGTTTGTTAATACGCTACTATAATTTACTTTCAAAAAATTATGTGTAAATGTAAAAAGGATGTTGATTACAAAAGGCTCTACAAGTAATCAATCAACATTATTCCTTCCGTATATGAAACGAACTATGAGAGTGGAGGAAGCCAGAGAAGTATGTAAGGAAAGAACCAGTTGGAACTCTGTACGCAAGGGATCTGACGTGATGATGTGTGTGTGTGTGCATTATTCCTTGCTATCTACAAATCAATCCTAAATAAAAATATCAAAATAATATACTTCTTGCTTGTACTTAAGTACATCAATTAATGATATACTATGGTCCATAATATGCAACACATACCCATTATTCTACACGAAACAGAATCCATTAACATAATGGATTCATTCGAACAAAACAGATCATAATCCACTTCAAACCGCTTAACGGTACCAAAATGCAGTAAATCTAATAAACATCCGAATCTATTTTATAGGAACTCGATTTGTAAATGGAATAGCCACGGGAATCGAGTACCGCTGGTAGTGCGAACTCGCGTACAGCCGGTAGCATCGTCAATAATTCATGCCGTAGGCACGTCGTGGCCACCAGCCGTTCCTAATTGATTCCTGATGCGGTGAGCTGATCGCATCACTGACTCCTTGTACTGCCCTCCGAGGACCCGTGCGCTTCATTACGTACTTACACAGACGTGCGGAATGAGGAAAATTAATAAGAAATATTTTATAATAAATTTCACATACGACCCTGCTCTTATTCGATATTAATTAATATTGGTAAATTGAGCGTCAGCAGAATATTATTTGGTTCAGAAATAAAATACATTTTGGAGAGAAATAAGGTGAAACATAAAAATTACAATTTGGTAATATTAAACATTTTGTTCCGACATAAGCCGTGATCTCGAATAACAAAAAGTACAGTTTTAAATACATTTAAAAGTACCATTTGTCAGGAAATTATGCGGTGCAACTTATTGTCATTCATGTTACATACATAATTTAGGCGGAGAGGCCATGATCTTGAACGCAGTCTGACAGCGGAGCCACGGCCCTATTCCTAAATCCTATCACCCATGATGCGTTCCAACGCATTCGTAATCGAATTCGAATGCGAGGCTCACTAGCGCCATGAATGTATGTCCGTCACAATTTAAACTTAGTTTTGTACAATTACGCGCGATTTTTTTTTTGTTATTATTCCTTTTAGTAAAACGTAAGGTTAGAAATTTATGTGATATTAATTTTCAACGCGTTGAAATACACCCAAAACTACACCATATCGGCAAGATATTACTTACCCACAGAAAACTATTTAAATGAACCAATTATTTTGATGTATGTAGTTTTTTAATTTAATTTTAGATTAATACTTACCATATTTTACCCTGAAGTAAGGGAAGTCTGTAAGGAAAGAAGCTGTAGGAGTTCTGTAATCCCTAACTACCTAAAAGGATCTGATGTAATTGATGTAGATAGATAGATAAATATTTTTATTATACCTTTGATATGAGAGACCATTTTTTTTTCATTTTGGCAATTTTGAAAAAAAATTTTTTTTTATGTATTTTATAACTTTATTATTAATAATATTGATATTTAATGCAAAAAAACTTAAAACAAAAATTTCAATTTATTATAAACAATTAAAAATTGATAATATTTAAAAAAAGATCACGTGACTATAAACGCGCCATGATTGGTCACCATAGTTGTGACATCATAATGTTATAGCTATTTAATAACAGTACAGCGTTTACGGCTGTTACACGTGACTAGACAATAATATTGAAAATTTATTGTTGAAAAACGAGTTGGTAGTTGGTTCCGATTAGCTATGTGTGATAATAAGAAGTATATATAATAATTATTTGATTTGTATACTTAGATAAATAATAATGAATAACAATGGTGTTAAAAAATACTTACATCGAAATGATCTTCACAACAAAAAAAAATCGTTTTGGGATTATCACGGTGCACTGCTTGAAACTATTTATTTCGACGTTTGTCATCTTGGGAAACATTTAAAAACATTTTGTCAGGAGTTGTTTTTGTAGTATTCGTACATAATGGTACAAAACAAGAACGATAACTTTTGAGGTTCGACATTTTCAATATAAATTTGAATATTTAACAATGACAACAAAATTAAACAGATCAAAACACTGTACTTATTATTTCTATATCAACAGCAATGAGTGAAAACTAACATTAAGACGTCACACGCGCTCGGGTTTGTTCGGGAGCTGTCGGCGTGCCTTCGGTACTGGATTCAAAAATTAATTTTTATTTTGAAATAACTTTTGAATTATTACGAAAAAAAAATAGTTTTGTTATAAAACTTATATATGATCTTTCCATATATCACAAAAAATAATAATTCATAAACCCAATTCCGTTTACATTATGCCATTGTCCAAAGTCAGGGATGAGAGAGCCTTGCAAGCTCCTTCTAATCGACTTGTACAGTCAGGAACATATAGTATACCTTAACATGCTCAGTTTTTCAAATCCGTTGCACACTTTTGTATTGCATCAAATCCATTATTTTTCTCGATCTAAATATATTTGAACATGTTGCTAATGATTTGGCTTTTACAATGTTTACCAACGTCTGTAAAATAATGAGTATTATTGATTAAAAAAAACTGAGAATATTAAGCTACTTACGTTGCTGACCATACTAACTACTCATCATTATCACAAGCAGCCGAAAGACATCCACTTTACGACAGGCCTCCCACAAACATAGCCATGACGACCTACTTTTATTTAACTATTTACCACTATAAATTGTATCAATCTCCGAACATTCCAAACATCCAATACCAGAATTTCTATTCACTATAGCTCTGTGTCGTAAATCACAGAATAGTACTGTCGGATGCCCTTCCCGGCTCGTTACGGCGCCACTACGTGACTTATGGAAATAACGGCTTGTGACACCCAAGATCACTGTTCATTACACTATGTTGACTTACAGTCGTAATCAGGGCTACCACATAAAGGGTTTGAACGGAAATATAACTAGACCTTATCTCTGTAGAAGTAAGGAAAGAATGATGGATATCTTTAAAAAAATTAATATATGAAACTAACGACTGATATTAAAAAGACAATAAATAAACTTATATACTGGGGCTCTTTTCACGGTGATGGAATAACACTGATAGCTCTACAGAAAACTTAATTATAACTAGAAAAATATTTTTGTAAAATAAAAGTAGCCTAAGTTACTCCTTATAACATCAGCTATCTGGCGATGAAAGTCCCTTCAGAATCCGTCCAGCTGTTTCGGAGATTAGCCGGAACAAACAGACAGACAGACAGACGAAAAAAATAAAAATTGTGTTTTTGTTATAAGTACCGTATATATTTTCATATGCATTTAGTAAAAAGCTGTTATTTTGACATTACAAACAAACACTTCAATTTTATTTATTTGTATGTATAGATCTCTTTCGCTGAGATTCACCGATTCACGGCTTTACCCGGACTTTTGAAAGGCTTGCATGAGGACATGGGCTCAACACGTAAATTTAGCAAAAAGTTAATCTTATGTACATACGTCACCTGCTGAGATGAACTACTAAAAATGAAGAAACATAAACGAACTGAATCCAGCAGGTGCAAGGACTATTGTTAATTGTGTAATGAGGAGAAGGACTATTGTCCGGTTCCAATATTCAACCCAAGGATAGATTTGCTTACTGTCAATAAAATTTTGACAGATTTTCCATACTTGTCAACTAAAATTGAATTAATAATCTGACTATACAATTATTTGACTGCCTTGTTGGTCTAGAGGCAAAGCGCACCGCTTTGTGATCACGAGGTCCTGCGTTCATATCCTAGGTCGGACAAGTGCAGTTTTTCTAACGAAAACTTCCCAGTACGAATCCGGACTCCGGAATTGTGCCTGGTATATGGCAACAGGCTCGCCCCCTATTACATGGGACCTAACATCGTCGGCGAAACGTGGGTGTACTCAGTATACCTCGGCCACCCCCGCTTTGGGAATATAGGTGTGACGGTGTATTCCATACAAAATATGTCAAATTTTTATCCGAAGTAGAGCTATCCTTGAGTTAAATATCTAAAACGGCGGTTAGTGAATAAGGTTTGATGGATAAAAACTGTTCTATTTCAAAGGGGACGAACACCGACCATAATTAGTGATACCCAATTAACCGTGACCATATCTTGCTTATTATTTTTTTGGGAAGATGGGATATCGGACTGGCTTTAAAATTGTAGATTTTTTTTAATAATACTTTTGCGTATTAACTGTCACTAACACAAAAGTTACATAGCTCTGGTAAAAAAATATGACTTGTATTTATGCCATGTTCCCACTCATTACTTTACAAGGTGAAGTAACCATGAAATGACACACCACATCTCTATGATAGCCATCATTATTAGACATTGAATAATACGTCTTTAAGTAGTCTTCCTGACAAAAATGTTAAGTGATTCTTGTTTTATTAAATCAACAATAATATTTATTATTGTTAATTTAATAAAACGAGAATCACTTAACATTTTTTTCAGGAGGAATAATGATTGCTATCATAGAGACGTTAATTTATATTTTAATTTTACAATATTCCACATACAATTATTAAACATACTTATTATCATACAGGTAATCTTACTAGCAAGAAATATACAAACGTTGGGTACTTTAAATAGATAATAAATCTTCAGCCATCTTTTAAATTTCCGCGCAAAGAAATTCAATTCAACGCGCATGTCTACTTTCTAAGTAACACCATTTCAAGTGTGCAAGCATCCGGCGGACTAAGTGACGGAAAGTGTAATCGAATATAATCTCACTGACTATCATTTAATACTCAAAGTGAAAACTTAAGTCTAGTGACGCAACGCTGCGCGAGCGACTAAACATGATGTCATATACCTGACTACCATCGCTTATGAGTGGTATTTAAAAAAAAAAGATTAAAGGTTTCGCCACGTAGAAGACGCAGCGAGACGGGCGCGACGGTGACGCGACCTGAGAAGTTTTAATGTACTGAATTGTACGGGAGAAGCTACACAGCGCAGTCAACGTCATGACCCGCCGCCGTCGCGCCCGGCGCTCTTACAAACAAAGCACGGCGGGAGCGAGACGCCAATATGCGTGCGAGTGGGACGCTAGTGTTGAGCAGCCGCTTGGCCGGCGTGACGTCGCGCTGCAGTGTGACCTGCGCACCGCGCTGCCGAACGCTCGCCGGCCGAGCGTCAGCCGAACGCGTCAATCGCGTTCCGTCGGTTTTTAATCAAACCTTAAGAGCATTTTTTTAAAGAAACGTTCAAGACTAGGCAATATTCCTATGTTGAAGATCCGTTGACACACATTTTACTAACACAAATATCCAGACCGAAACAAATATTTGTGGCTTCCGCAATGGTTTATACCGTGCGGGGATCTTAATGGCCGGGGCTTACGCTTTAATTACTAGACCAGGCGCTCGTCGTTCCTTACTTTGTTCTTGTAAATCTATACAAATCACAACAACGTAAGCAAACTTTGAATTACAAAGTATCAATATAAAGTCGTCCTTTCTGAAAGCTTTTAGCACAGCAATAAAGTTTTCCTTCCTCTTAACCTAACTCTTAGTGACAGCCAAACATCTTGTGTTTATTCTGTATGCGCAATAACGCATACTATTTACCTACTTTATATTACAGAAAATATTAGTATTAAAAGCTAAATGATACCAATAGTTCACACGTGCCATTTTTATATTTCCAAATGTCTTATCTGAAGGGCAAGTTAAGAGTCTCCGTAACCGGCGTGCATGTATGAAACGAACTATGAGAGTGGAGGAAGCCAAAGAGGTCTGTAAGAAAAGAACCTGTTAGAACTTTGTACTCTCTGCCTACCTGCAAGGGATCTGCCGTGATGATAGATATTAACATAGGTAACACAGAAAGCCAACTTCGATTTACAATAATATTAGCCCTGTTAAGTAACTGTCCCACCGTAGGGCACGGGCCTCCTCTCAAACTAAGAGGGTTAAAGCCATAGTCCGCCACGATGGCCCAGTGCGGGTTGGCAAACTTCACACACCTTCGAGAAACTCTCAGGCATGCAATTTTTAATACGCACATGCTTTAAAAAGACGAATCCAGGCACCTCCGTCTTTTCAAAGCATGTGCGTATTAAAAATTGAAACCGAGACCTCTGACTTTGCAGTCCAACGGTCTAACCACTAGGCTATCAGTACTTTTTTTCAATGTCACTGCAATTTAGAATAGCAATTTAAAATTTTTGCAGGATTACATTTACCTATCATGAAAGTAAAGACAAATGATTCAGAGACACCACCATAAATTAGAAAAAATACTATATTAGTTTACACTACTAAAAAATGTTAAAAGATGCATCAAATCATCATCACCATTTCCCCAAAGTCTGTTGGGCAAAGGCCTCCACGAAGTAGCCAGTAACCGGCTTTGTAATGTAAGCATCCAGCCTCTACCTCCAACCTTCGCCAGATCATCGGTCCACCTAGTGGGGGACCTGTCCACTCAACGTCTTCCATACAAGGTCGTACATAACAACAGTCGTCGGCAACAGCGCCACCTACCGTGTCTATGTTTTATAGCCTATGTTACTGCTGGATAATGGAGCTTTCTAATGGTGAAAGAATCATCAAAATCGGTTTAGTAGTTTTTGAGTTCATTCGTTACAAACATACAAAAATACAAATCTTTACTCTTTATTATGTTAATGTAGACTGACTTCTGCCCGCGGCTTCAACTGCGTTGACTTTAGACAGGAACCTAAAATTTTTCCGGGATAAAAAGTATCCCATGTCTTAATTCGTTGAGCCGTTTTTGCGTGATTGAATAACAAACATTTAAACATACAAACATTCACAATTGTAATATAAGTAGGATTAGAATTAGTACAAATTCTCATTGACGTCATTAAAGTCAAAACTTGAAGCAATATCTTTCGTTTATACCTAGCAATGTGGCATTAAAAATGGACGACACAGAAGGAAAGAAAACTGTCTAACAAAACCCAACAGCATCAATGTTCTTCAGAAAATAAAACTGCTTATTAAAACACTTCTACGTTAGACTGGTTCAATAAAGTTTACTGACGCAAAAGACTTTGCATACAAAAACGTGCCGAGTAAGGACTCCATTGAATTTGTTTGTATCTGGTCTTTATGTAGAGTTTTCTAGATCTCAAATACGGTATTCGGATCTTAGTACGATCAAGAATATTCAAGTTTGCTATTAGAAAGTAAGAAAGTCAAACAAAACAAATTATAAAAGGTAATGAATGTTCAATGAACATTCTTTTGAAGTTATGAATCACTTTAGTTGGTAAATGATATTTTGTAGAATTAACTTTTTCGTATCTGTTTTACTATTTATCAGTATACAATAAAATTATAAGACAGAAACAAGTTTCCACAAAGAGAAGGCTGCCACGACTATCTCGACAGTTTCCTAATAAAGATTGAATATTTTAGAACCAAATAAAAATTTCTTAACCTTTTAGGTACATAGTCACCTTGAAACTATAGTTTCTTCGCTTCTTATATCGCTTGGGACGTGTTACATATTTTAAGGGAAACATGCCCATGAATCTCAAACTTCGCACCTTCGAACAGAGTCCTACCCGTCATGGTATATTAAATAAATTACGTGTGAGCCAAAGAGCTATGGAGCGAGCTATGTTAGGTATATTGCTAAAAGACCATGTTTAAAATATCATAATCCAGAAAAGAATAAAACTTACCGACTTAGCTCAAGTGATAGCGGATAGAAAATGGAGATGGGCAGGACACCATATGCCGAAGATCGGACACCAAATGGGGGGAACAGGGTGCTTGAGTGGAGACCGCCTGACCACCGAAACGTAGTGAGACAACCTGCAACATGGACTCATGACCTGACGAAGGTATCCGGAAAAGATTGGATGCGAAAAACACAAGACCGAAGGGAATGGAATGCCATTAAAGACTCATCATTGGGTGGCTATTGATTGACAACTATGTGTTACATAGTTGATATAATACAGTACCATAAACAGGTTTTGGCTTCGAATCCGAGGTCGGACAAAGTGTGCTTTTTGTGTCCAAATCTTCTCAAAAACATTCGGAAGTCCGGTATAATGTCCGGTAAAATGGCAATATCCTGTGTACATCGACATAAGTATTACAGGAGTGGCGGTGTTTATTTTCTTAAAATTTTTCAACATGGAAATGGTAACCTTACAAAATATATACCGTAATGCTGAATATACCTAATCATTTATACATATACTGTTATCAATAAGGTACACTTTATCGGATAAACTTGTTGATCCTTACTAATTGCTAAAGAAGCACTTGTATACCAAGCAAGTTCCTATATACTTAGAATCGAACACCAGGTGTAAGGTTCATCGCTATTCTAGAAACTGTATTATTGACTTAGTAGCCTTTCACAAACTTTCACAACTCTTTCAAGGCATTATCAAATAGAATATTGCCAATATCGATTATATGTAAGGAAAAAAACTTGCATAAACTACCGGCAGGGACTAACTGCTAACTGCAGGATGCGCAAACGCATCGTTAGAGGATAGCTGCTTTCAGCCAATTATTTTTACCATTTCAATGGCGTATACTGTCTCACTGACTAACAGGAAATTGGTGCAAGGTGGTATGGTACCTGGTCGCCTGACGTTTCAAATATTTTTCTCATTTACTTAATTCATATATCAGAATATCCTTCGTGTTACCCGCTAATATTCGCTAGAGGGGCATATGCACCAGAGGGCTTAGAACAAACGTTAGCGTAAAGCTGTTGAGTCGATATGCCTTCAGTTTCACACTTTAAACTTCTATCTATCTATCTATATCATTAAGCCAGATCCCTGCGGGGTAGACAGTTTAAACAGGTTATTTCCTTACAGATCTTCTGGCTTCCTAGTCTCATAGTTCGTCTCAGACACGCTCGCCGAATACGGAGACTTACTCTTCAGATAAAACATGGACTATTTGGTCATAGTAAAATAGTCACTTCAAACTTACTAAAGATAAACGGGAAACAACATGGTTTCTCGACAGCAATACGCCAATGTCAATTTGAGGGCTTATTACGGATAAATCGACGTAGGCGTGAAGCTAGCCAGTTTGTGTGGCATCCATTCTACTTTACAATTTTGCGAAGCAAAGATGAGATTGACAGCTTAAATCTCAGTCATGTTATAAAATGATCTCCTTGAGATGCGTCATCGTCGCACTGTACAATACAACGCATTCAAGAAAAAGCGCGCACTTGCATCCTCCACAAATCTAATCTAATCCACAGTGAAATGTATAGCCCCTTCTAAAAGTGGGTATTCCGACGATCCTACTAATACAAGTCGTTTCGTCAGTCTTACTCTTCGAATACAAACGCGTCGACACCAGCAAGCAAAGCTTTACTTCAGCAACTATGTTCTGTTAATATCCTATCAAATGCCATGTTTTAAGCTTTACCGCCCACCAAAGTACATATTGCGTCGTAAAATAAAACACTTGCTACGTGTCAAGTACGACTACATGAGTTTATAAGACTTATGAACTTTTACCCTTTCCAGTTACTCTTTAACATTATTTAGTTTCATTCGTACTATAGGTTAGGCATACACACATTAAAAATAAGTCGGTTAACACCATTATCATATTAATATTTATATCAGTTACTTTGGGAATAAAAATATCATCACACGAATTAAACCTAAGCGGGACTGGCGACTACTGGAGTAACTAAAAGTATGAAAATATTTGTAGGCATAAATCCTATATCGTAGCAAGCTTAGAAGAAGATGGCGGAGTGAACTATATTTTCAAAGACCTAACTTTGCAGCAAGCAGTAGCTTCTTTGCCCAATGGTAGAATAATGTATATGTCGGCGCTTAGGTTTTCTGGATGGCCGTTTCATGGTAATGGTGAAAGGTGGATTTATCTTTGTTTTTATAGTCGTCCGCATGGTAGCCGAACACAAAAGAAATCTCAAAATAACACCAGTGTTCAGAAAACTGATCTTCCTTGATATAAGAGTAAACGCACAATAGTTGGAGATTCTTTGTCACATGGAATGCAGTGAGGTTAGCTGCTCCGCGATACGTCCGGCCGCTTGCCCCGTTGCTAATAGACTAACAACGCAGCGCCGTCTGCCATCTTACATCGACTATCTGTCATCAGTAATTCGTCATCTGACAGATGTCATCTGTAATCGCTTTACAACTAAACACACTCGAGCAATCATAGAGTATGTCTATGACAAGATTACAAGGTTACTAAAATGAAAATAAGTGCTCGCCATTCCATTAACTGATTTTCAAATAATAGGATACGACATTTATAAAGACAGAACAATTTCTCAAAATCATATGGGAGTTCGGCTTATCTTGCATCTCTTCGGAATGGTCACCAAAGGGTAGGTAATGTACATACGATGTCATTAAAAAAGTCAAAAGAATATTTTATGGGATATTAGGATAATCAACCTCTTTCGAAAACATTTTTAAGTTATTATAATATCATTACAAGCTCCTTTCTGGGCAAAAAATGCTCATGGGTATTTTTTGTTATTGCAAAACTAATATTTTTTGGCTAGTCTCAAACTGAAACAAACTATAGGTATAAACCATGTAAACATTTTGCTACGAGAAAAATAGAATATTAATAAATAATTGCATTATAATGCACAACAAATTACTGTCGTTAGATACCAAAGATTTACTGAACCAGGTGCTTAGACAGGATGTCAAAAGGTTGAGCCACGCCACGAACGACCAAATTCTATTTGGTCGTTCGTGGCGTAGCACAAACAACAAACAGTTACTAATACATATACATAATTAGTACACAATTTCACTTGCACTTATCAAGAATATATCTAGCGGGTACAGAAACACTTAGGTAACGTCGAAGTTAAGGCATTGGCAAAACTGTCGTTATGATTTTATTATAGAGTAATTTTGACAACATGCGTATCGATTGTGATGTTACCCTTCAACTTATTTATCACAATAATTATTCGATACTGTAGGTAATATGAATCGTATGTATATTTTTTCCATAATTTATATTTGTTTCCAGAAGTTATCATTGAGAGCCTCTTTATTTCCTAATGTATGTTTATTTCTGAACCACCGTAGTCATTTTTTTTTGCAAAATATTATCTATCTATCTATATCATCACGCCAGATCCCTTGCGGGGTAGGCAGAGAGTACAAAGTTCCAACAGGTTCTTCCTTTCCTTACATACCTCTCTGGCTTCCTCCACTCTAATAGTTCGTCTCATACACGCTCGCCGGTTACGAAGACTCTTGACTTCTCCTTGTCAATGAAAATATTAACTATTTAATTTTCAAATTAAACACAATAGTACGTACACATTGAAACTCTTGATAACGAAACACTGTTATTCAATCTATACCTATCTCCGTAACTATTAAATAGCCTGAAATATAAAGTCCCTGTCCACGAGAAAGCTGAGACCATTTACAAAATTGCGCGATTGCCAATAAATCGCGGTCCAGCGCAGCGCAGCGCTTCATACTTATCAACGACCGCAGAATAAAAGTCGCGATCTTTCGTATGTCTCACACAATAAATGCCCGTCGCAAAATCCAGTTACGTGGAACGAGCCTCGACAATTGATAGAGAAACTGTGTGCAACGATGAAATTTAAAAAGTCATTTATTTCGAAATGCTTTTTCTCGGAGCGCCCGCGGCCGATATCAATTTTATTTTCCGATGCGGCGTCTACCGCGTAGCGGCGCAAGAACATCGACCTTATTCGCTATAACCAAACGCGGTGCGTTACGTTAGAAATAATAAACATCGTCATGCCTATATTCCCCAGGCGAGGGTGGCAGAGGACTGTGTACACCCACTTTTCGCCGACGATGTTAGGTCCTATGTATAAAAGGGCGAGCCTTTTGCTATATACAGTACACAATTTTAGACTCCGGACCGGAATTGAACATTTTTCGATAAATAAAATGCATTAAATTTTGTCGAACCTGGGATAATAACATAAAGCGTTACGATAACTTCGTGAAATATTAGTGTTATTGTATTCGGGATACAGTACCGAGTAAAGACATCCAACTTGGTCCAATGGTTAAGAGCTAAAGCGGCTCTGCTCTCTGGATCGAGCTGTCGGGAGTTCGATTCCCGCACGGAACAAATCATTATGTGACCCAAAAATTGACGAACGGACGATTTAGCTCAGTGGTTAAGAACTTAATTCGTTCCGCCCACTGTATCTAATAGTTGGAGGTTCGATTCCTGCACGGGACAAATCTTTGTGTGATCCACAATTATTTGTTCGGTCTAAGTATTTGTGCATGTGTATTTTCATATTTTTAAACGCACCCACTACACAGAAATAAATCATAGTGTGGGGCTACAATTATTTTTAACTATAGTAAGCAAATAATCATTTCATAAAGTTATCGTAACGCGTTGCGTTACGTGGTCATAGTGAATACGGGCACAGCGCTACGGCGAATGTGACCTGAGGCTCTACGAAAATATAAGTTAAGTATTTTGTTTTACAAATCGATCGTTATCTTTATTGACAAGAATGGATGTGGCTCGGACAGCTCTTTAGATTCATGTCTGATTTTATTGTATTTTGATTTAATGGTTTATTTGAATATTTGTATGCGAGTCTATCAGGCGTACTAAAGTATATTATTAATAAGTTTGACAGAATATAACGACATACAGTAATAAGTATTAATATGGTATCACATCGTATATGTATAGACTTTGACTGTCAATTTTGTATGGCAATGAATTATTCAACTTATGTTTTCATAGCATGTTTAAATATCAGTCGTATACTTTTATAAGCATAGACTTTCAGCTGCTTGATTCACTGATAAAAAGCGCTGTAACCCATAATACTGTGTACACCTGCATTTAACCGACGGAGTTATGCCCCAATATAATAGGCATGGATGCCTATTGCCGGTAAAAATTCCAGATTCCAGACCGCTACTGAAATTTTTATAACAAATCTATGTTTGGTAAATTGTCTTACCAAGGATTCGAACGCAGGACTTCGTGATGGCCTGCCGCATCATGCTCGAACGAGGCAGTCTAATACGTAATTTAATTAAGGAAATATTACTCGCTTCAATATAGATACCTAAAACCGACCTAAGTTCAATATCAATTCATAGCCAGTAACAAACTAAATTTAAAACAATCAAAGCCCCACCCAACTAAACGAAAGTTGATTTAAGGTAGCCAATTACCAAGTATTTTTATTTCAATCCATTTTACCCGTTGTCTCCGAGATCACCGGACAAATACTGAATACCTATAGAACTTAGATTGGTATACAATTATAGTCTACAACAAGCAACCAACTAAAATTAAAACAAGCAAAGACCAACCTAACTAAACGAAAGTCGATTTAAGGTTGCCAGTTACGAAGTATTTATATTTTAATCTATTTTACCAGTTGTCTCCGAGATCACCGGACGAATACTGAATACCTATAGAACTTAGGTTGGTATACAAATATAGTCTACAACAAGCAACCAACTAAAATTAAAACAAGCAAAGACCCACCCAACTAAACATAAGTCAATGTAAGTTACCGACTATTTTAATTTTTATCTATTTTACCCGTTGTCTCCAAGATCACCGGACCAATACGGAATAGGAATTAGAACTTAGGTTGGTACATGAATATAGTCAATAAAAAGCAACAAACTAAAATTAAAACAAGCAAAGCCCCACCCAACTAAACGAAAGTCGATTTAAGGTAGCCAGTTACCAAGTATTTTTATTTTAATCCATTTTATCCGTTGTCTCTGAGATCACAGGACGTCCGCCGCCATTGCTCGGTCAATGCAATTAAGCTTTGATCGTATAACGACACATTTTGTAGACGTCCTACCCTCGAAGCGATTATGAAATGTCCGTCTTTAATCAAAATATTTCTTGGAAAATATAGATTGGTAGGTAATCTCGATGAAATTTTAAAGTGGAATGGTGACAGTTTTAATTATTTATAAGGAATTTTGGATGATTTATCAGTAGCAAAGCGTCTGATACGTACATATTAGTCGCTTTTGGTAGCATTTCACTCGGCTCTCAGATAAATTATAATATTACTTATATATATATTTTGATCGTGGCTAGTAAATTTCTTGATAATCACAAATATGAATCTAATAAGTATGATAGAAATACTTAAGTTATATGAATATTATTACCTACACATTAAAAGTTCTCAAATTTATTTAATAATAAAAAAAATTCATCACGCCTATATTTCCCAAGCGAAGGCAGTAGAGATATTCTGTACCCCAAAATTTCGTCAATGATATCAGGTCCTGATATAATGAAGGATGAACCTTTTACCATTCTACCAGGTACAATTCCAGGCTCCAGGCTGATGTTATTCTTATAAAAACAACTCTTTGTCAGACCCCGATCGACTCAGAATCTCGGAACCACCTTCTACACTATGTGCTACTAGATGTATAGCAATATATTTTCTTATTTCCATAGTCAATAAAATACACGACCGCAACGTTTAAAGTAAAACCGAACCAAAAAATGTTTCAAAATAAACCCGTATTCAACAGATTGATCTAAAATACGTAAGTAAATAACACCGAATATATTTATTTATTCTTCTTTCGATCTCATCTGTATTCGTAAAGTTACATTTAGGTCGCCGTGTCCCGCTATCCGCATATGATTCACTTAGAAACTCAGGGTTCGTCAAGTCAAGGTGTCACCAAGGTCAACTTGTTTACTTCAGCCATCCTGTTATCCGTTTTTGAATTTTAAAACTATGGTAATGCCGCAGCTGTCCATCAGAAGGTACCTATGTTGCTGGATGAATTGCTTTCACGGAATAATAGCGTTGGTCTCAGTTTTTGAATGTTTTATGTATTTATTGTTAGGGCTCCATTTTGAGGCGTTGTGAACTTGAGAAGTAGAAATACATATCGTTAAATCTAGCAAGAGCCCTGTTTTCCTGTTAGTTCTATCGTTACACATTTGTAAGGAGAGAGCTTAAATACATTGTGCATAAAATAGATGTATCACACTCTTGCAATGTAACCGATTAGAAGATAAGGAGTGTCTTTGTTGATGTAACGACCTAATAAGAGACGAGATAATAAGTTTTCATAACAAAAATACATTAGGTTTTCAGCTTATGTAAATATAAAAAAACACCATCTACCTATAATAATAATAATAAAAAGGCCGCAGGGCAGCTTGTGGCGAGCTGTTGGTGAGTAACGACACCACGGACCCGAGTGCTTCAGAGAGTCGGTCAGGGCCCCCAATTCGGCGTGTCTTCGTCGGTCGAGTGGAAACCGAAGGGTGCAGGACTCTCGGCTCTGGCTCGCCTTAATTGGCCTTCCAGAGAGTAACCGTGAGCAGGAGTAAAAGTGCTAAAGGGTATAACGCCGAGAGTAACTTTGGAGAAAGCGCAGCACACCTCTCTACATCCCTGAGCCACTCACACCGGTGTTGCCCTCAGTTGTCCTAGGACGACCGTTTGATCCTAGCGGGCACGGACGCGAGGTTCTACGACCAGACTCACGGCGTCCGCCAAAGCGGCGAGAGCGTGCCTGCGCTCGAAGAAGTGAGACGGCGGTAACGACGACGCGCTCTAGAGGAGTGGCGCGCGAGGCTCAGTCAAAAGTACATCGCTTGCAAGCGCGTCATCCAAGCCATCCTGCCGTCCTTCGAAGCCTGACACCAGCAGAGGAGAAGGCGAGTCTCCTATAGACTTACTTCAGATAATCACCGGTCACGGTAAGTTCGGTGATTTTCTGATAATGATCGGACGCGAGGCGACGACGACCTATCACCACTGCGGTGGAGACCCGGATTCCACCCAGCCCAGTGTGGGCCTCCGTGCGACGGATCCTGGTCGACCGGATCGGACCGGACCTCTCCAGCAGTAGTAGCGGGTATGCTGGCAGGGGAATCGGCGTGGGAGGCCGTATCCTCCTTCTGCGAGACTGTGATGTCCCAGAAGGAGAAGTCCGAGCGGGATCGGGAGAGGGCCGATCCTACTCGACGAAGGCGATGGCGCCGGGATGGAGGCACAGCCCGCCCAGGCCCCCCAGCCCAAAAGCCCAGAGCTTAAGAATACGGGCTAACTCGCGTCCCCCGCCTTAATATCTGGCGGGGGACCCCCCTCTGCTCTAACATCAGCAGGGGGGCCTTCGGGGTCGCGGTTGCAAGGGGCGGGGCCTTGAGCATCCTTCACGAGCGACCCCAAGGAGGGCGGCGGTGTGGCGTGGCCCACGTCGCCGTGAGTACCGAGCACGTTCAGAGCGCGGTACAAGAGGGGCGCCGGTGCGTTCCATACGGAGATCCTGGAGCCCCTCTAAAGTGCTGATGTCGGCCACCCTGGAGTTTTTAGTCGGTATGAATCCAACACGCTCCGCGAGCTTCCCCCGAGGCTCGCGGAAGTCCTATGCAGGATTCTTCTTCTTCAGCCAAAAGACGTCCACTGCAGGACAAAGGCCTCCCCTAAAGACCGCCACAACGACCGGCTTTGTGCTGTACGCAGATCCGCAGGAGGACGAAAGTCACTGACATAGCACTCAGAATTGCTAAACTTAAGTGGCAGTGGGCGGGGCACATCGCTCGTAGAACTGACGGCCGTTGGGGCAGAAAGGTTCTCGAATGGCGACCACGTACCGGAAGACGTGGAGTGGGTAGGCCCCCTACAAGATGGACCGATGACCTGGTGAAGGTCGCGGGTAGAAGTTGGATGCAGGATTATCCCCAAGTAAAAAAAGGACGACCGTTTGAGGGCCCATCTAGTAAGCGGCGAGTCACCGCCGGCCACGGGTAATTAGGTATCACTAATTATGGCCGGTGTCCGTCCCCTTTGAAATAGTCCAGGTTTTGTCCATCAAACCTCTTTTATATAGCCCTTGCTTTCCATAGCTGGCTAGGTTTCTTCATTTTCAGCAAATGATTTCAGCATGTGACTTACATAACATTAACTTCTCCCAAAGGGTCACTACGCGCTGGACCCATGCTTCTATGCAAGCCTTGCAAAGGTCCGGGTAAAGCCCGTGAATCTCAGCGAGATACAATTAAATAATAATAAATCATTTATTTCGATTATCTAGAATCATAAGTTGTTCCATATTACATATGTATGTACATTGTCCGATTCATGTCCGTTCCAAAACTTATCATATTAGGGCCTTACTTTCGTGTAAACTATACTAAATAAGATCTTTACACCAAATGTAGGCTTCAAACAAATCCAAACAAAAATAAATACAACACTTTGCACTTATAACAAACATTAACTACCAGTTAAAACTCAAAAATAATCTCGATCTTTAAATTTTCTCTGCCTCATAACAAAACTAAATTTGTTTGTAATCGGAACACGATGAGCAGTTAAAAGCTCATTGCTCCGTATATTAAAAGATTACGCCGCCTCTCAATACAATGAAAATATTTTCATGCTCAGTCTCGCCCGCCACCTTGTTTACTGTGATAACCTCATCTACAATACGGTATCATTTTCGAGAAACAATTTTCTTTGAGTCATGCTCAAACAAAAATTAATTTATATCGCTCCCCGCTCAAAATGAAATCATCACGAAACCCTGGGAGGTTCAACGACTATGACATATTACCTAAATTTACGTAATACTAACACAATTCGGGCTCAAGGCGTCTATTACGAGATATGAAAAGTAAAACGTTTATAATACGAGCGGGAATGAAGTATGGCCGGTGGAGTTAGAAAGAGAAAAGATAAGAAAATAATGCGCCCTCATATATCATCGCAATCGCCAGAATTCTCAGCCGGGCATGGCCAGCCACCGACCCTCCTCACTTGCGTCAGAATCCTCCTGAAAATATTTAACTAAGGCCTTGCGTATACTATACACACAAAATTGTCTTAAAATTATGTTTAATGAAAAAATATAATACAAACATACATCGAGGTAGAATCAAAGATAGCAAAGATAGAATCAAATATAACTACTTAGTTGCTTTTATTACATGTTTTCTTTGTTTCTCTGAAATGTCAATTAATTAATAGTTTTTTTGATCATCTAAGTTTTGAAAAAGTGACAAAGTTAATAGTAGATTAATACAAATTATTAACAGCTCGACATATCAAATTGCATACGGCGGACTAGAGTACCTACGATACACTTTTCACTTCAATAATAAATTTTGATTCTTTTTTTATTTTATTTTTTTTATTTAAAAAAAAAAAAAAAAAAAAACGAAGCCCCACACTAGGATTAATTCCTGTGTCGTAGGTACGTTTACAAACATGAAAATTCACGTACACAAATACCCAGACCGGAACAAATAATTGTGGATCACACAAAGATTTGTCCCGTGCGGAAATCGAACCCGCGACTATTAGACACAGTGGGCGGAGCGGGTTAAGCTCTTAACCAATGCGCTAAATCGTCGGTCAAATTATGTACAAAGGTATGTACATAATTTGACCGACGATGTAAATTATGTACATGATTCGCAATATGTACAAAGGTATTTCTCACTTTACTAATCGTAATGTGTGCTCAACCTAACCAGGAATCGGGTCCGTTGCCATAGTAGCTAACCTCTTCTATAATACCCTATTTTAACACGAAATTAATAAAGGTATTATGGAATTTATTACACAGAGCAGCCGAGTTGTAAAATTACTCCACCTAGATATACGCAGTGAGCTGCCTAAGTTGATTAGGTAACATGTATAAAAATGATTCATATATTATTGCATGAACCATTTTATCCTCAGTAAATTATCACGTAATGATAACAACACATATCTAGTGGTAACTGATAGCTGTTACATCTGTTCCTATTGAGTTACCATAAGATCTTGGACTTTTGTCAAAAAAAGCTAGATGTGAATATGTTACCAGGCAAAAAAATATGTGTACTAATCAGAATCATTAAATATAATAAATCTGTCATGAATATCATGCTCATGGCAGATTTATTACATTTTGTTTTACTTCCCGAACACCCTAACCTAGAGCAATTATGTAGAAAATTTTGTTCTAAAGCCTGACAACAGCATTTTGCTTCAAACGTACAGGGTTCAAAAGGTCTGAACGCGATAATAAAACACGCTGAGGTAGAAAATTAGTCAACAAATCTTTCGACCGTACTTACGAAATTTTCCAAAGCAATCATTAGCACATCGCGTAAAACGACGCGTGAGTAATCGGTTCAAAAAGCCGTCAACGAGAAACGAAATTAACTCGACACCGAATCTTGGCGTCAGAAACAGGAGTTGGTTAACGACTTCCAACCGAAGTGTTTGGGCTATTTCATTTGCTCATACAACGAACTCAAATTATCCCAACCAAGTATTCCGTCACGCATACTTGGACTAGTTCAGACTGAGAACCAGCTCGGGGCATCATTCATTCGGAAATCAACTGGACAGTCTAATTTCAGTTAATGGGCAGGGTTGTCAATTATTGTTAGTGAGAAATGCGTGAGAGGCTGTCACCGCGGGGATAGTGTGGGGAACGCAATGTTGAATAGTTTGTGTTGACTTTCGAACTGTTTGTTAGAGGTTAAAATGTAAAGCGGCACTTTAACTTAGCTATGTTAAAGAGTTAATGAATGTTGACGTCGGTCCGATATATCATCAACTGTTTTAGACATTCTACACCGCGATACGCAATTTATTGTCAAATGAATAACGATCAATTAGTCAAGGGAATAATAAATTCATATAGCTAATACATTAGTTATAGTTACAGATATTATTGAAATCAACTTTCTGTAAAGTCCAATCAACTTCAACTTATATTCAATAATAAAAATGCATTATTATCAAATTCAAATTAATTTATTTATAAGTGTGATTTTCTGTATTGAAGATGTTACGTTAATTGTTTGGTATCTTAAAAATCTGCCACTTGGTGTACACTCAATTTGTAACAGACTTCAAAAAAACGGGTTCTATGTTCGTCTGAATGTATTATTTTCTGTATGACCGATATTTTCGTCAATTTTGGACCCATTAGTAAGATATAATGCCACAAACTGGTTAGTATTACATAGAATAAAAGGGCCACTAACTCCTACTCACTTGTTAAAAAAGGAAACCTGTATAATGCCTGCTAATATTCGACTTTTCAACAACTATTAAAAGTGACTTAGTTTAAATTGCTCAGTCGTAAACATCAAACGTTCTCAAAAACACTAACATGTCTCCGTATAAAAGTATTGCACACATTTTTCCTTCAGAGCGGGAACAGAACAAATACGACCCCATAAAACCACGTGCAGCTAGCCATAACACATCAGGGTTAAGATTGTTATAGTGTATAAGCCATGAAAGTGTTCTAGCCTGTTGCCTGCATGTTCTACAGTGGTCATCTTACTTTAGCTTTTACAGCCTTCGTAAAAGACGATCTCAAGTTACAGTATGTAGTATTTAATTCCTTTTTTGGTCATAAAATAAATTTTAAGGATTAAAAATATATTTATCTATGTATCGTGTCTTATCTGAAAGGCAAAGTCAAGATTCTTGCGGACGATTTGGCGCAGTGTTTAAGGGCCGCCTTAAGCCGCTCCGCCCACTGGGTCGAATAGTCGCGGGTTCAATTTCCGCACGTAAGTAGCGAGCGTGTATGAAACGAACTATTAAAATGGAGAAAGCCAGAGAGGTCTGTAAGGAAACTGGAGCACTGTGCTTTCTGCCTACCCCGCAATCGATCTGGCGTGATGATATAGATAGTGATAGAACAACACACCTTCGAGAAATTCTCAGGCATGCAGGTTTCCTCAAGATGTTTTCCTTTCCTTTACCATTAAAGTAAGTGATAATTATTTTTTATACGCACATGCTTTCGAAAAGACAGAGGTGCGTGTCTGGGTTTGAACCCGAGACCTCTGACTTTGCAGTCCAATGGTCTAACCACTAGGCTATCACTGCTTTTGCTTTATAAATAATTATAAAAAAATCCCTATGTCATAATTATAAGGAACGCCTGTTCAAAATTTCATACTTCTAGATGCACCGGTTTAAGCTGGACCCCTATTCACAATAACCAGTCCGAAATTGGCAGTCCAACGGTCTAACCACTAGGCTATCACTGCTTTTTCATGCCTCATAGTAACTAATATATTATGGCATTATTTAGAGTATCCTAATTCTCATGTTTAATCTAAGTGTGTAAACAGAATATTACATCCATCAGCCATCTAAAACGAGTGTTTAACCAACATTTACTAGCATATGACCCAAAAAACACAACGCAGTTATAATGAATACGAAGAATTCCCCCAATTTACATTTAAATCTCCAACAAAACCGACAGCTTTCGACCTTAATCAACACAACAATATTTCATACAACCTAAATAGCCAAAAAAGTAGCACTTTCAACTAAAAAAGGCATTAAAAGCGTGTCATTCCTGCTGCAAAGCCACGATGATTGGCGGAAAATTATTAAGAAATAATACTCGACTAAAGAGGCTCACTAAGTGAAATTACATAGTTCGATGACAGCGCAGTTTCAGAATGGGGTAGAATAGATAAATAATGCAATTAGTGAAGTGATTGATAGTACCAGGAGGCCGTTGGCGGATAGTTATCTAATACCTTTTTTATTATAGATAGGTGAGATCCTTTTTGGATATATTGCTGCGCTGTTTACGTGGTCATCGTGATTTTGCTGCCGGCATTGTTATTAAGGAGGAAGCTGTTAGCCTCCGGTAGATATGTACTTTCTTTAATACATAGGGTTAGAGCATTCGTTACATTGATCCTATGATGAGTGATTTGATTTTTTTCAGGATACAGGCTCGTAAGAAAAATTCACAACTACTATTGTTAAAAGAAAAATCAAGAATCGGTTGTAGGAACACATGATATAACATGGTATATGGTTATCCAAAATCGTAAACAAATAGAGTTTCAAGTACAGGTACAACCCTCAGTACGAGTACTAACAACTTTTAGCAGTTTCATACATTTAGGTAGAACAACTATCAACATTCTGAGTGATATTTTTTTTCGATGAGTAGCACCATTGCCTACAATGGTACTACTCATCAGAAAAAAATACTACAATAATAGGTTATAATATATATATATATATATATATATATATATATATATATATATATATTGCTGTTCCTTTCCTGTATTATATTTATATTTACAATACTATACCTCCAGGGGATATCGAGGATAATTCTTCCAAATTACCGCATTTCACCAAATGATATTAAGCTATAATATCTATCATTTTGCATATTTACACAAATAAAAATAATAGTTGAATTCACTTCCTTAGTAACGACACAGATCCAAAACCACAAAAGGAAATGCGAAAGCTGTAACTTAAAGTCCCTTCAGTAAAAAATGTAATTAAAATGTAACTGTAACACGAGTTTTTGAGCGCAGTGCGGTGTCGTTCCATCCATTGCGGCCAATTTGGCGTAATGTAATCAATTGCCGAACCAATAAAATAAATCAGACGGGACAGTTTTAATTGATATCATTCTCTATTAAATGCGAACCATAGAATTACGCGGTGACCTGAATCTAGAAATTTACGAAAAATCAAATATCCTGAACAAAAAAATTACGCCTGATTATTTTTGTAAGGAAAATGTTTCTCCACACTATGAATTCTTTCCATTTAATTGTAGCGTTTACGAACGCAAATTTCGGTTACCTTGACAGATACAAGTATTTGTTAGTAACATTAAGATTTATCCCCGTGCGGAAAACCCGCAACCACTTAATCAAACGGCCTGTGCTTTCAGCCACTGACCAATCCTTCGTGAAGTTTGTGAGTAGGTAGAGATTGCATATCGCTATATCGATGACTGATGTAGACTCTTTCTGACTATCCTCAATCTTTGAGCATACAATAAATCAAATACCTACTTTGAAAACTAGAAGATTTTGCGAGCCCAATGATCAGTCACCTACATATTTTTATAAGCCTTACCCTTTTTAAGAGCGCTGTAAGATACGAGATCGTATTTATCCAAGTAGTTTTGCTTTCAACGAACCCTGTTCATGAACAATATGGTACTATAAGTCTATGGCCTGTATTACAGAATTTAAATGACTCGTGAATCTAGTTTTAAAAACTGTTTTTTTATACTAAAGCTGTTTTTCGTTTTGTAATATGGACCTACGCCCACTATGAATAAAATACTCGAACGATAACTCTTTTTCGATTTTTTATTAATTTAGAAATCCCGTAATCATATTAATTGCTTATTTTTTACGAACAAAAAGTGAGGAAAATAACACCGTCACGCCTGTATTCCCCAAGCGGGGGTGGCAAAGGTGTACCGAGTACACCCACGTTTCGCCGACCATGTTAGGTCTCATGTAACAGGGAGCGAGCCTATTGCCATATACCGGGCACAATTCCAGACTTCGGACTCGTACTGGGAAGTTTTCGTTAGAAAAACTACACTTGTCTAACCTAAGTTTTTTTTTTAAACGTAGCCCCACACTAGGATTTATTTCTGTGTCGTGGGTGCGTTTACAAACATAAAAATTCTCATACACAAATACCCAGACCGGAACAAATAATTGTGGATCACACAAAGATTTGTCCCGTGCGGGACTCGACCCCGCGACTATTAGACGCAGTGGGCAGAGCGGCTTAAGCTCTTAACCACTGCGCTAAATCGTCCGTTTGAACCCAGAACCTCGTGATCACAAAGCGATGCGCTTTGCCACCAGACCAACGAGGCAGTCACTATTCAGTAACTCATATTGAATATATTATTATTAATTTGATCTAATGATAGCTATGTAATTCACCGTCACATTTTCCGCGTCAGCAGTAAAAACTGATAAACAACAAACAATGGTCATCATTTAGCCCAAATTGATTCAGTTTCGAATGAGTAAATAGATAATAAATTAATGTAAATTAATTATTACAACGTATTGACCACAGACCGAAACGTGATCGCCATGAATTGTTAAACGATACGTCATTTGGCATTGAATAAAATTGATATTGTCTGTAGAGAACTTCGAGTAAATAAATAATCTATGTTTTTGGTAAATTAAAATTTATTTAAATATAGAATTTGCGGTAATTAAAAGTAAATACGATCGTTATATTTACTGAATCTCACTGTTGTTAATAAGTTTGTATGTTATATTCCAATTGGTATTTTTTTATATCTAGTTCTCCCTCGGTTATTTATTTTTATTGTTTTTTTTTGTAGATAATTTTTGCACCATTAGTATAAAGGCAGGCTTAATGCTTGAAGCATTTTTAACAGTCTACCTTAGGTTAAAGCAAAAACTACCGTAGTAGGTTCCAAACCACAAGAGGTTTACTTTTTTTTTAAATCTGGCCCCGCGCTATGATATCGTGGATGCGTTTACAAACATGAAAATTCACATACACAAATACCCAGACCGAAACAAATAATTGTGGGTCACACAAAGATATGTCCCGTGCGGGAATCGAACCCGCGACTATAAGACACAGTGGGCGGAGTGGCTTAAGCTCTTAACCAATGCGCTAAATCGTCCGTCAAATATAATATATGTTCGTTCATAATCTAAATATTAAGGTATTTTACGGTATTTTATTCATATTTCTATCTATCTATATCATCACGCCAGATCCCTTGCAGGGTAGGCAAAGAGTCCAGAGTTATTCATATTTCAAGATATAAATTTAACGCGTATATTAGTTATTTATATAAGTGTATAACTATAGTCAAATTTTGTAACTGAACGCATATTCTTATCAATTAAACTATTCTGAAGTCGGTATACAGTTAAGAAATAAAAAATAGCATTAAATTGTATATTTTATGTGATTTTTTTAAGACAAAGAGTACAATTCGTACATATTTTTTTCACGAAACACACCGTCACCGTCACGCCTATATTCCCCAGAGGGGGTGGCAGAGGTGTTCTGAGTTCACGAAACAAAAAGAAAATAATAATATTAGCCCTGTTATAATAAACTATCCCACCGTTGGGCACAAGCCTCCTCTCAAACTGAGAGGGTTTAGGCCATAGTCCGCCACGCTGACCCAGTGCGGTTTGGCGAACTTCACACACCTTCGAGAAACTCTAAGCAGGTTACCTCACGATGTTTTCCTTCACCGTTAAAGCAAGTGATAGTTAATTTTTAATACGCACATGCTTTCGACAAGACAGAGGTGTGTGCCTGGATTTGAACCCGAGACCTCTGACTTTGCAGTCCAACGGTCTAACCACTAGGCTATCACTGCTTAGAAAGCAAGAACATAAATCTCAATTTTTTATTTTCATCAATCACTTTTCAAAATTCACATTGCGAAGTACCACGTCGCTATGTAAATCAGTAAACAGGTGCAACATAGACAAACTGCACGGGACAGTTTGCTAACAATCAGCGCTACAATAAAACAGCTGTAGCCTTTGAGTCCTGCAATGATTGAGCGAGCCAATACCTCTTTATTTACATATCGACTCAATTAACGAATACACAAGTGCTCATTATCCATTCAAATCCCAAATGCCGCTTTCCCACGTCAGCGTCAATGGAATTATAAGAAGAATTTATCGAAATGCGAAGTCAAAAATTAATTTGAGTATTTTTGTATCTGTTTATATTATCACACCATATCCTGGGGTAGGCAGAGAGTAGGTACTAGGCATGCCTTTTAAGTTCTGTCGTTTCCATATTTCCCGGCAATTTTGAATTTGGAACTGTTCTATATTCGAATGTGTTAAAATTTTGAGTCTCAAAGCAGTTGAAAGTATTAGGATTAATGCTATTGTTTAGTCACAGCGTCGATTGGAATCTGTCAGGTTACGTACGAAAATGAATCTTTCTAAGGAAAATGTTCGTGCAATAATTTTCTACAACTTTAGAAGAGGCCTGACACGGCTTCCGTGTTTTAAAGAGCTAACATCTGTGTTCAGTGATGAAGCCCCATGTCTGCGGACTGTCGAACGCTGGTATTTAGAATTCCAGCGTGGACATACTAGTGTTAGTGACAAATCTCGCGAAGGACGCCCAAAATCCGCCTTCACTGAAGATAACATCATTGCTGTGAGACAACTAATTCTCGAAGATCGTCATGTGACGTATCGAGAGATTGAGGCTCTATTAGGCATCTCAGGGACAACCATTCAGAAGATCTTGCATGAAGCGCTTGGTGTGAGAAAGCTAGTTTGCCGTTGGGTACCGCATCTGCTTTCCGACGAACACAAGGCGGCCCGCGTCAGATGGTGTAAGAAAACTCTGCAAAGGTTCAACCGAGGAGAGTCAAATTACGTCTACGACATTATCAGTGGTGACGAATCTTGGATCTATGCCTACGATCCTGATTCCAAACAACAATCTACAATCTGGATCTTTCAAGACGAGCCAAAGCCGACTAAAGTTGTTCGTTCTCGAAGCACTTCAAAGAAGATGGTGGCCACGTTCGTTGGAAAAACCGGCCATGTTGTGGTAGAGTGGTATACCACAGTTTGTTTACCATAAGTCATCGCCGAACTTCGAAAATCTAACTCAAAGCGACGCATCATCCTGCACCACGACAACGCAAGCTTACACAGCGCTCGTCAAACGATTGAGTATTTGAAGCAGGAAATAGAAGATATTGACCTAGAAATTCTTAACCATCCTCCATACAGTCCTGACCTAAGCCCTAACGATTTCTTTACATTTCCTAAAATTAAGAAAAGTCTTCGTGGTCAAAGGTTCCAGTCCGGTGAAGAAGCAGTCGACGCTTTCAAGTCAGCCATTTTGAACACCCCCACTGTAGAGTGGAACAAATGTTATAATAACTGGTTTGAGCGAATGGAAAAGTGTATTAAGCTACGTGGTGAATACTTTGCAAAACAATAAAAAGTACTATAAGGTTCTAGTTGTGTTTTTTTCTTCAAACAACAAAACTTAAAAGGCATGCCTCGTACTTTCTCTTATTGGAAATGTTTAAATACACTTTAAAGGTTATAATTCTGAAATCTTGCGATTGGGAAACTAGACTTGGAGGCGGTCTAAAATTTGAGACCTGACCCGAAAATTCGAAAGGCTTTTTACGTCCAACGTCGTATTTTTTTTCTATTAGGTAGCATATTTCATTAATATGCGTTTAACGATAGTGATGTGTCGTGCATATATCGAAATACGAGGTCGAAAATAGTTTAAGAAGGTTATTGTTTTATTATTTTAAAGACGCTTCATTCTGAAATTTAGTCAATACAATAGGTAGCTTCTATAAAGACTTCTGTCTATCCATCGATATTATCACGCCAGTCCCTCACGGTCGAGCCAAGAGATTACAAAGAGCCAACAAGATATTTCCTTACAGACCTCTCTCTTCTTCTACGTATGCCGATACCTAAAGGCGGCCTAAAATTCGAGAAAAACTTGACCTGATAACCCGAACATAGCTTTTTTTTTTAGAATTCTGAATCAAAATTAGTACGCACTTAATGAAAGCATTGTATCGAAAATTCGTACAGATTCCCACTTGCACAGAAGACGCATAGCCGAACGCATTTGCATCTTTCCGCGCTAGCTTTCCCGTTGGAAACTCAATAAAACTTCATAACAGAGTTGACTTTACGCTCGGAAACGGATCGCGTAATGGCCTTTGTCGTTCACAAAAAGCGACTGATCCGGCCCAGATCCGCTTTGTATAGTCGTTTGCTTTAGCCAGTTGACAACATAATTATCGGCTGTTTTGCAACGACGAAATCGGCCGGTCAACGCACTGGCCACGTCGCTTGTTACTTTAAGCCTTTTAGAACCTAACTTTAATACAGCTAGTCCTTAACGTAACGGTGCAAAGTCTAAATTAGAATGATGTGCGTTTTAGTTAAGCTAGCGATGTATTTTGTGGGTATACTGAGTCTAATTATGTTGGATCGCTTGAGCCGTTTGACTCTATATTTTGTAGCGTAAGAGCTTTATTACGTACTTATAAGTGTTGAATTCTCTGAGGTATATTAAATTTTCGGAATATTAGGTTTAAGAGGTTTACATTTAAGTTTTAATGTAACTAGTCTATTTTCATAGGACAGATATTACATGTTTTATTTTACCGAAGAAAAAAATAGTTACAGGAAATTTGGTCTTCGAGCAAAACAAGAAACAACTTTTATTAAAAAGATCGTGTAGAAAGTTCGTTTGTCAGATTGTACGAAATACTGTATTTAACGAAATACTTAACAATAATTATTCCCCGTTTGCCTGCCTAAACTCAGCCGAATTAAAAACTATATTTAACAAAACCTTGTATTGCAGATTCATAAATTCTTTATTAACAAATTACCTATTAGTATATTTTAGTAACACCGTCACGCCTATATTCCCCAAGCGGGGGTGGCAAGGGTGTACTGAGTACACCCACGTTTCACCGAAGATGTTAGGTCCCATGTAATATGGGGCGAGCCTATTGCCATACACCGGTCACAATTCCAGATTCCGGACTCGTACTGGGTTTTCGTTAGAAAAACAACATCTGTCTGAGCTATGATTTGAACCCAGGACCTCGTGATCACAAAGCGATGCGCTTTGCCACTAGACAACGAGGCAGTCAGAGTAATATTTAGTATTCAGTGCTTAGTAGCGCAATAAATGTTTCAATAAATATTTTTTAACAGTTCACACATCACATGTTCGTATGCTATTTCACACGTAAAAACAATAATCACTCAGCAGTTTCTCAAACCCATACCTCAAGATGCAGTTGATGCGGCTCATTGCAACAGAATGTAACAAAATAAGACCTACTTTCATCCCTAGATGGCGTTGTAATCAAAACTTTCGTAGGTAGTGTTCCCGTTTTAAGAAAAATTCCAATAGAGGTCGTTTGTTTATTTATACATCAGATAATTAAAATTAAGGGCAAAGTTAAATAATATTTTGTGATAAAAAAAGTTACTGTTGTGAGGAGTTATATTCGGCTTTATTTGTGTATCTAATGTGGTAAATTCGTTTTCCATGCAGAATAGTTATATAACTGACTATTAAGGATAGCAGGCTATGCTATTTAATTTCGGATTTTAATAACCACACGCATCTCTCTATAATAATACAAAAATTACGGACGATTTGGCGCAGTAGTTACGAGCTTAATCCGCTCCGCTCACTGGGTCGAATAGTTCGATTCGAGTGTGACTAGAAAAAGTGTGTTCTTGTTTCGGTCTGGGTATTCGTGTGTGTGAATTTTTATCTTTGTAAACGCACCCATGACACAAGAATAAATCCTAGTGTGGGGCAACGTTTTGTTAAAAAAGAACCAAAAATTAACTCTAAAACATGACCTGTTTGGGGATTGCGTGAAAATGTAACAAAACTACACGTGTTTAACATGTGTTAATGACAGGTTGAGTTTTATTACTACACGATACACAAATAGCTTTCAGTAGGTTTGTTAAAAAAAAATTAGTTTGTCATTCGTCACCTCAGCACGGGTTCTTCAACGTCGCCTTTTTGTTGATGACTATACCGTGTAGAGTCAGCAAAATAAATCAAATGTAATTTCAAATTGTGTTTGTATGCTTAGTTAGATACTATAGAATGTCATTATGTAGAAGTATAAGAAGTATGTAATGAGGTAGTTATGTTTAAGGACTAGTCTTCTTGGGTGACGTTCCAAATAGCGGTCGTTTTAAAAATTCTTTTATCAATGATATAACACATATATTAAAAATATTTTGAGTAGAGGATGACAGTGGAAGAAACTAGAGAGGTCTGTAAGGAAGGAACTTGTTGGAACTCTGCACTCTCTGGCTACCCTGCAAGGAATCTGGCGTGATGATATAGGAAGATAGAGATACAAATATGTTCTGATTCTGAACTTATTTACTAAGAACAGAAAGCAACGCTACGATGGCTACTGTTAGTATTGATACCAATTCACATTAAATAACTAAAAATTATACAACAAATCCAAAAAAAATCGTGTGTGTGTGTGTGTGTGAATGATCTATGCTGTGATAGAAATATTCTAATCGCAACAGCACAGACAGGTTTTAATTACAGTAGTGTGGCAACCCATTTTTAGAATAGAGTTTATTAGCAATCACTATATTTAAATGAGTGGTTGTCACAATGAATGATTGAATGATGAATGAATGAAATCATTGCAAACAGAAAATAATATTAAAATATATTACAAGTTTATTTGCAGACCGTATTCTGGCGACGTGTGTCAATCTCCAGAGGATCGATTATAATTAGACATGACGGCCGGACGTGTTCTACATATTTCTATCATCGCGTACAAGCTGGTTACACATATTACTCGCTCTAATTATGTATCAAACTGGTAGTTCATTACGTATGAAGTACCCATCTGATATGATAATGTTAATAATGTTAACATTTGACGGAATAAATCAGCTCTTAGCAGCAGTGGAACAGTACAGACTGATTCGGTGAAGAACTTATCTCTGTAATTAGTGAGAAAAAGTATTTACGTAATTTCTTGCCTGTCAGTACTAAAATTGCACTTGCCCAATCCCTTCTTTTGCCCATTCTTGACTAGGCTGATTCTTGCTACCTTGACTTGTCAGTTGAGCTTCTTAATAAACTTGAAGGGCTTCAAAATTATTGCATTCGATTTACGTGGTACGATTCGGTTTCAACTTAAGTGGCTCCCTGTCCATCATCGTAGGAATATAAATGTACTATCACTACTTTACTCTGTCTTATTTAACCCGTGCACTCCAATATATCTTAAGGAACGTTTCTCCTTTCTCGCCTCTACTCAATCGCGTAACCTTCGTTCCTCTGAGACACTTCCGCTTACAATTCCTTCCCATTCTTCTAACTTCTTTACTAATTCCTTTACTGTTCAAAGTATTCGTCTTTGGAAGTCCTTACCTGAGTCTATAAGACGTGCTAAGTCCCGGGAAATATTTAAACGTAATTTTAAAGCACATTCCCTGCAAATTTAACATGTTTAAACTATTCCCTTTTAAACTTTGCCTTTGCTCTTATCTTATTTGTCTTCCCTTACCTCTGTATTTATTTCGCCATTCATGTATGTAATGTAGAATAGGTATAATTGGTTCTTTTTTGTTTTATTTTAGTTTATATTTTATTTTAGGATATTTTAGTCATTGTTGCACCTTACCTCTTCTTATTTTATGTTAGACATCTCTGTCCTATATCTAAAGGTTGCCTGGAAGAAATCGCTTTAAGTGATAAGGCCGCCCTGCTGTACCATCATAACGATGTTGTTTTTTTTTTCCTTTGTTATTTTTATGTGCAATAAAGTATATTATTATTATTTACCATCTCTGAGAAATCAAGGTGAAAAATATTAGGTTATTCCGCACTACTTGGACCTAGTGCGGATTGGTCACCCATCCAAGACTAACCGTGCGTAACGCTGCTTAACATTCGTAATTGTTAAGAACACTGCACCCATGCAGTGCTGCGAGCCCAAAGCTAAGAAATAAATAAAAATATAGCTATCTTTATCATCACGCCAGATCCCTTGCGGGTTAGGCAGAGAGTACAGAGTTCCTACAGGTTCTTACCTTACATACCTATCTGGCTACTTCCACTCTCATTGTTCGTCTTATACACGCTCGCCGGTTACGGAGTCTCTTGACTTGTCTTTCAGATAAGACTCGGTCTATTTGGTCATAATAGGATAGTCTAGGTCTTCCCCGGTACCTACATCCTTCCACTTTCGCATTGTATATCTGTTTTGTCATTCTTTCTTCTGTCAATATGCCCGAACCAACGGAGCGTGCCCTTTCTCATGTTTACACCGATACTATGTTTTATACCTACTCGCTTTCTATTACTTTTCTTTAAAAATATAGCATTATTTTTAATATTGACGTTCAATAATTTAAAAGCTTTTCAAAACACCATTTTAAATACAATAAGTCCTAAGTTTTCAATATAGCAAATCAGAGTTGATGACCATGCTATCATTTTACCATATGACAAGGAACCAATAAAAAAGAGAGAATAACAAAACGAGACAAAGAATCTCCAACAAAAACAACAATAGTCTGGGATACTTCTAAAAATACAACAACAACCCCTTAATCCTACATCCGAAACAAAAGATGTTTTTCAGACCGTTTTATCGCGCAAAAAAAAGCCTTTACAATCTAAGCACTGTCGTAATTTTCAAGTAATTTCCACAGTTAATTCTATAATTTAATTATCATTATGCGAAATAAGAAACTTTTTGTCGGGGGCTAAGAATCTTCAGCCCCTGAATAAATGAGCAGTACAGACCCTTTTGTTTCACTCGTCCGGACCTTCCCTTGCAATGATTACAAAGTTCATGAAAAATTACCAACTGAAAATTTCCTTTTTTTTCGTGTAAATAAGTTAAATCCTAAGAAAACCGTGTTCACAGGTAAAGAAACATTTTAGTTTCAGTATAATACTCAGTGTGCACTATCCATGTACATTATATTAAGATGCCTTAAGATCAAGAACAATTAGGGCCCAGGTTTTCGGGCCTTGAAATGAATAATGAAGGAAATGAAACGATGTGCTGGAGCAAGTGAATAAGTTTGTATATCTTGGATGCGCATTCAGTAAGGATGGAAAATACACCGCTGACATAGAGAGAAAAGAATGGCGAGATAGGAAAGCTACTTGGGAGTCGGCACTTAAGCCGAAAGGCGCAGCTGGCCATACATAACGGAGTGCTTGTCCCAACGCTGTTATATGGCAGCAAGAGCTGGGTTTGTAAGAAGGAGAATGAAAGTACGATAAATACGGTGGAAATGCGAGCTCTGCGGAAGATGTGCGGAGTGAAGCTGACCGACCGTATTCGCAACTGTGTAGTAAGAAAGCAAATAGGTATGAAAGAGAGTATCGATGTAAAGATGAGAAAGGGTATGCTCCGTTGGTTCGGGCATATAGAAAGAATGTCCGAAGAAAGCATGCCAAAACTGATATACAATGCGAAAGTGGAAGGATGTAGGTACCGGGGAAGACCTAGACTATCTTACCATGAACAAATAGACCGAGTCTTATCTGAAGGACAAGTCAGGAGTCTCCGTAACCGGCGAGCGTGTATGAGACGAACTATGAGAGTAGAGGAAGCCAGAGAGTTATGTAAGGTAAGAGCCTGTTGAAACTCTGTATTCTCTGCCTACCCCGTAAGGGATCTGGCGTGATGATATAGATAGATAGAGAGAAATGATCCCGTGGCAACACGCCTTTTCGAAAGTCATTTGAAAACAATTGTCTTGTGCATCTCTGATGTATGTGATACAATAACTCACATTGTATAATTAAATTTGAGTAAAGTCGGAGTTGAGTCATCAGGGTGTGCAACGACCAGGAGCAGAAATCATGTTATATTCTTTACATTCTAAGTTCATCCATAATAAGAGCAAATTATTTAATATTTTATGAATTTAAAAACTTAGGCCATTTGAAATCATTTAATAAAATGTAGACCTTTGGATATAGGTATAATATTAATCATTAATAAAACACACATCGTATTCCTTTCTCCTGCTAGAACCACTGTCTCAATTATAGAAATATCACAACTTCGATAAAACCCAGGTTCGAGGTCGTCAAAAATCATAGTAATAATAAATAATGTCAGTTATCTTCTGACGACCGACTGAGGGTCCATCTAGGGAGCGGCGAGACACCGCCGGCCATGGGTAGTTAGGTATCACTAATTATGTCTGACATCCGTTCTCTTTGAAATCGACCCTTTTCTCCATCCATAATTTACAATAATCCTTGCACCTGCTGGGGTTTGTTTGCTGTTTATGTTTCATCATTTTCAGTAGTTCAGCAGATGACTTACATACCTTTTCACGAAGGGCCTCTACGTGTTGGTCCCATATGCCCACGTTATTTTTTAAAGCTCCAAAACCGTGGGTTTCAATGAGATAATGAAAAGAAAGCAAGGCAGATATAGTATTGTCTAAGGATATTAATTACATATTTTCACGTAGACCCCGTTCGTAATTCAAGAAGCAGTTGTTTGCGACAAGGCATGTGACTCAGAGAAAATTATGCACCGACGTTCTGTGCACTCCTTACCGAGAATAGTTTTGTAAGGAAATGCACGTTGGGAGATTTAAGAAATTGCAAACATTGATGTCAAGGTGATTTAAGAAAATAATGTTGTGATACTATAAGATTTTAAATAGAATCAGTATTAGAATATTTTTATTCATGCAAACCATTACAGTATTTTTGAATCGTCGGAAAAGTAACAAAGACTCTACCACAACTTCGAAAAGGCATTCCTGTGCAGAAGAAGGCCACGCAAGAAACTCCACGGTTACTCTTTTTGAATAAAAAAATTAAAATGTTACCATCTATATTTGTTGTGGGGTATGGGAGAACAATGTAGATTGGTCACCAGGTGGGTCTAAGTTAAATTAAGCAAATTATACTGTTCATGAGAATGACTACATGGTTCCCTATTAAAATGATTAAACTTTTTAGACAGGTGAGAAAGATAAAAACTTTTGATCACCTATTCTCTGAAAATCAAAAATCATTTTAAATAACCAAAATATTAATAGATCGATAGCTATGGAAGTATAAAAGCGAGGCCTTTGTGCAGGAGTGAAACGTATAAGCTAGTTAAAATAAGTTCTAAAGTATAGTCACTTAAACAAAATACAAGTAACTGGTAAACACCTTTGAGATATTCAACTCGTGAAAATTATTCATGCGACAAAAGAGTGGCTGGATTCACCTTCCCAGAAATCCTCGGTTCGGAACTGCACGGTATTGTACCTTATTCGTATTCTGGAATTTAGTTACACAAATATAAATGTAGTTTGCAGTTTTACTAAACTGGAAAATTATATCCAGAGATACCAATTACAGAGGGACGGAGGGCGTGCCCAGTCTATGTCGTCTGGTGAAGGTCGCAGGCTAAATGCGTACAATACATGGCGATCTTTCGGGGATGCCTTTGGCCTACAATCGACGTCTTCTGGATAACTGATAAGTATAATAATATCAGCCAATACTGTCCCACGACGCCCACAAAGGCTTTCTCTCACAAATCGGGGTGAGAAAGCTTAGGCCTTACTCCACCAAGCGGACCCAGTGAGGATTACTTGAGGCAGGTTTGTGGCCACCTGCGGCTGTAAGCCGCCTATTCTTACTTGGTTTAACCACTACCACATTATGTGGTAACCGGGACTGACGGGTTAACGTGCCTTCCGAAGCACGTAGACGCCCGACGGACGGACTGTGTCTAATAGTCGCGGGTTCGATTTCCGCACGGGACAAATCTTTGTGTGATCTCAATTATTTGTTCCAGTCTAGGTCTACATACAGAAATTGTATGTGAAATTTCATGTTTGTAAATGCTCAGGAATAAATCCTAGTTTAAATGTATACGTTTAAAAAAAATTGAAAATGTCACAAACGGTCACCCATCTCAAGCCAACCGAGTTGAAAGCTGCTTAACCTTGGTGATCGCGCTACAAGCGACTCACCATAAGTAAATACATAGTAAGTGTCGGTCGTCGAAGCGATCTTTAAGGGACGACTTTGTCTTGCAGTGGACATTTTTCAGCCAAATATAGATACCAATCAGAGATAGGCAAAATGTAATCAGATTAATGATTACAATTGCATTTTGAAATATTCAGTCATGATTCAAGATTAAAAATGTTATCGTAATCGTTGAAGCTTATAAAATGTAATTTTGAATCGGTGATCATTAAAACACCAACACGCCTTTATTCCCCAAGGGGGAGTGGTTAATCATTAATCTGATTACATTTTGCCCATATCTGATACACAATAGATACAATGGGTTTTCCCTCCTAGTCTGGTGGCAAAGCGCATCGCTTTGTGATCACGAGGTCCTGGGTTCAAATCCTAGGTCGGACAAATGTAGTTTTTCTAACGAAATATTCCCAGTATGAGTCCGGAGTCTGGAATTGTGCCCGGTATATGGCAATAGGCGCGCCCCCTATTACATGGGACCTAACATGGTCGGCGAAACGTGGGTGTACTCAGTACACCTCTGCCACCCCCTTTGGGGAATATAGGCGTGACGGTGTTTTTTTTTGTTTCAATTGATGCGAACCAATTTCATTTGCTAATTCGAAACGGTTATCCAATCACAATTAGTGTAGCAATAACGAGGTGGCTGTCGGAACGCTTTTAGAATCTTCACTTGTCCCCGCTGTAACGCGAACGATTGTCAACAAACTTTGACTTCGTTTTCGCACTAATCTTAATTGAAAATTCAATCATTTATTCATCGGCGTCGTTAAGGTTCCTTAATGGCTTGCGTGTCTTTTCCTTCATTTTTACTCGGTATTGTTACAGCTAGCTAATTTTCTCTATCGGGGATCGATAGTTATAGATTAATTTTAGATTACCTACGCTGATTACGCTGATTGACTGCCTCGTTGGTCTGGTGGCGAATAGTACGCTTTGTGTTTACGATCACCTAGGACCCTAGATTCAAATCAGACAAATGTAATTTATCCGTCGAAAAATTAGGTATCAGTCCGGTATCATCATTATCGGTATCTAGGTAAATAAGGGTCTGTCCAAGAGCGTGCTCGTCGCGACCCCTGCCAGTCATTATGGCTGCAATCTTGGACCGAAGACGTACCGCAGTGCGGGCTAGGGCGTCCCCCCGAGGTGACGCGTACCGGCCCGCCCCCGTCGGTACGAATATAGGTGGAAGCGGCGATGGGGGCCGCCACCCATCACGCCGGGCCCGAACTGGCGAGTCGTGGGGTGCAGAGTTCTCTGTACTCTCTGCCTACCCCGCAAGGGATCTGGCGTGAGGTTATAGATAGATAGATAGATAGGTAAATAAAAATAAAATTAAATCCGAAAAAATATATATTTTATAAAATTACATTACACGAATATTTTTCAGTAAGTACTTCCTTTTACTTATCTTATAAACGCTTAGAATAACCGAGTAAAAGATCGATATACTTTTTTCTTCCCAATATTGTATAATGCGAATATAAAGGGAAATTTTTCGACACCGTTCAAGTACTTCTTGGCAAGAAGCCATTACGATAACTACCTATAACGTAACCTGTACCGTGAATCATCGTTCAAATTTACGCAGGTTTTGTTGTTGTTTTTAAATTATAAAAAAGGCTTATTTATTTTTTACATTTTCTTTGCGTTTTTCTAGGGGCATCATTCATATTTTTCATGCAAACCGCCACGCCTATAATAAACCTTTAAAATTATTTTTCCTAACAAACCATACTCGCCTTCCGCCGTTGTTAAATATCCTACAATTTAACAACGGCGGAAGCGTTGGTAACGTATGAAAACATAATAATTCATATACCAAAATGTCTAGAGGTGTACCGTTTCCAACGCTGATAAGGCTGCTAACTTCCCCGGTTATTTGCCGAACATTTTTTCGATAATACAATAAAAGTAGCGGAATACTCACCTCCTATATTTCCCACAATAACGAGTGGTATTTTTCGAGGAAAACAAGAGAAAGTGCATTTATATGGTTGTTATTGAGTTACCGATAACTAGCGGTAATGAAGTGGGTTCGTGATATCGTCGTCTCACCGACTTCATCTGATATTCATAACGTTATATTTGGAGGAATGATGGCCTACTCTGCTATTTATTTATCGGTAAAGTAGAAGCTGCAGTAATAAATAAATTGCAGAATATTTGCTAACTTTTTATGGCTATACAGTTGTCTTATAAAGAACAAGGCTATCACCGCACTAAAACCACCGAAAAAGAGACATAGACGCTAAGGACTTAGCATCAAAAGATTACCGTTAGCGCGACGCTAGCTAGTAATCGCCCTGCCTCGTTCAAGCTTATTTAGTAAATTGTTAGTTATTAGACTGGAAACTCAAATATTTGTTAAGTACCACAACTTTTACGACCATGCAACACATTGTATCTAAAGATAAAGGCAACAAAATTAATATTTTTTAGTGCAATTCAAAAACATGTATTCATTCGCACGCTTTCGCTAAATTTACCACACTTACCTTAACTTTGTGTATAAGGCATTACAAAGTCAAGTCTTATATCCAATATTTCTTTTTCGGTAAATACTCATAGTTCATACACTTAACTACTTTCACACAGAGATATATCCACGGCGTAGCTAGTATTTCATGCTGGGTCCTTATTCGCACATACAAATTAAATACGTAACGCAGCGTGTTACGATAACTTAGTGAAATTATCATTTAATGTCAAAACAATATTACTTTTCATTTTACAAACGTTGGTAAACGTTGTCAGAACCAAAATTAATAACAGCACATCGTCGTTGTCAAATGAATCTCTGCTATGTGCAAAAAGTATAACTTTTAGATATTGAATAAGAACATTTCCCTGTAAATTTTTATATGAAGCTGATTTTTAAGCATATTTTTCAGCGATCACAGTTCACCGTAAAATGCTTAGACTCACATAGCAGCTTTTTATACGAAATTTTTTTAGTAAACTAGTCATAATAGTCAAAATGTCGATATCTCTAAAAAGTGCTCATAGGAGATATTCTTCTTTTCCTTTTTTTTTAATAACACGTAGGCCCACACTAGAATTTATTCCTGTGTCGTGGGTACGTTTACGAACATGAAAATTCACATACACAAATACCCAGACCGAAACAAATAATTGTGGGTCACACAAAGATTTGTCCCGTGCGGGAATTGAACCCGCGACTATTAGACACAGTGGGCGGAGCGGCTTAAGCTCCTAATCACTGCGCCAAATCGTCCGTCACATTCATTTCACAACGGCGATATTCAAATATATTAAGATCAACTAAATAGACCGAGTCTTATCTGAAGGTCAAGTCAAGAGTCTCAGTAACCGGCGAGCGTGTATGAGACGAACTATGAGAGTGGAGGAAGCCAGAGAGGTATGTAACAAAAGAACCTGTCGGAACTCTGTACTCTGCCTACCCTGCAAGAGATCTGGTGTGATGATATAGATAGATAAAATAATGGATTTAGTGCAAAACAAAAGTGCAAGCCATTTGAAAAGCTGAGAATATTAACTGACTTACATAGCTAACCGTACTTTTTTAATTAAAATGTAGCCCCACACTAGGCATTATTCCTGTGTCGTGAGTGCGTTTATAAACATGAAATTCACATGCACAAACATCCAGACCGAAACAAATAATTATGGTTCACACAAAGATTTGTCCTGTGTGGGCATCAAACCGGAAAGTACTCAATCCAGTTGGCGGAGTGACTCAAACTCTTAACCACTTGATCAAGCCATCCGTTATCATAAAAAACAAGTACAGAATATCACCATAATAATTCCACACTAGTAACCACCGAAAACTAGAACATATAGAAACAAACACATAGAAACTGAGGCCTTAGCATAAAAACTTTGACGTTAATGTGACGGTGGCGAGTAATCATGCTGTCACGTTTATGGTTAACAAGGATGAGATATCAACCTACTAGTGTTACGCTAAGTCTCTATCTTTTCGTGCTAAACCCTCAGAATGCTATTACACGATTATATCACAAGGATATCGTAACGCGTCACGTTAGGACATAGCGAATAAGGACACACGTAATCCGTTTCCAGAACATTCATCACTGGTGTTACGCGTGCTGCTCACGTCTACTGACCTTCGGCTAGAACCGCTTTTCGTTTCGTCATCACTCATGCCTGAACCTGGCTTTCGATTTCCACCTATCAATAACATACCATTTGAACGACTTTTTATATGACGTTACTTGAAAAATGAGGATATCCTAAAATCAGCTAACTTACGTTTTTAATGTCTTGCTATAATTTTACGCCCACATAAATTATTTAGATATAATTTTGTATGTATAAGACGAACTATGAGAGTGGAGGAAGCTAGAGAGGTATGTAAGGAAATAACCTGTTAATACTATACCCTCTGCCTACCCCGCATTGGATTTGGTGTGATGATATAGATAGATAGAATTTTAAAATGAGGTTAGAGGTTTAAAATGCAAAGAGATGGACACAAAAAAACTTAAAATGACGCAATCAACTTATGCCTCCCATTATTTTACTTAATAATCTAAATCGGATTACGAAATTCCTTTCCATCTCTACATCTATTCCTAATAACATATAATGAAAAAAAACTTACAAACACAACACAATGAAACACCCAACCAACCATACGTAATTTACGTTCAACCACATAAATAAACAGAATGTTTTATTCCAAAACCAGATTCGGAACTAAAGAGCCATTTGCGGTCCTGTACAATGCAACAGGAGACTGATGGACCGATTCGGTCCGTGGCTACGGGCAAAGGCTTCAACGTCACTTAGAAACCCACTGCCCAGCGGTCCATTTAACCGTGCACTGTCCTAATAAAAGGAAATATCCGACTTAATCCGTAGTCTGCGATGGTACTTGCAACGCCATCTAGGTGACGCGATTGAAACTAGATTCGAAAAAAGCTCGTTTGAGGATGCGGTATATTTTTTGGATAATTTAATAAGATTAGAAATGCAATTTTATGCTTTTAGATGGGTAGATAGATTAAACTATAATTATATCAGTGTGGTTTAGATAAAGATACTCTTAGAGCTGAGAAAGCATTTCGACGTCCAGATGACACCAAAATAATATAAAAAAAAAATATATATCATATCCATGGCCAAACTAGTGGAGCCTAACTGTTTTTTTTTTAGTTTCTCTGACATACATTAAAGTAAAAAGGTTTCATACTTAGACCTCCTGGAGATTTTTAGGTATATACCTAAAATCAAATTTTGAAAGCTTACTCCCCTACCCAGTATCAATATAATAAAGCATAGTTAAAACTAGAGTCACGAAATATTTGAAATAACTTAAAAAAAAACATACCTAATAACATCTAAAAACTCTTAGTAATATTTACATATATGTTTGTGTCGATTGTTGACGAGGATGTGACAAAGATGATAATATACAGAATGTAATGTAATGTAATGTAATATTTTTCCATTGTAAAACGCTGACATATTGAATTTGAAGGCTAATTTTGTAACGCAAACATCGGATGGTTTCCGCCCCACAAGTATCACGGAAACCTCTTTCAGTCGACTTTTACAGCTTACGTGGGAAGATAAGCAGCTGATATATGTCCCCTTTCATTCCCAAATGTGCATGGAGACATTTTTCTTTCATTTCGTCACTGCGGAAAGTAATACTCGTAAAGTGTTTGTAAAAACGAAAGTCGAATAAAAATATAAGATTAGCAAAAATAACCAAGTGTGTGTGTGTGAGTGTGAACCTACTATACATACATCGTATAACGTAATTAATGCAAGATTTGAAAGCAGATTGTAACTAATTCCCAACTGAATTGTGAAGAATGTTATAAGCACAGATTATGACTTCTGTGTTGTGTGTGTGTGTGTGTGTGTGTGTGAGTGTGTGTGTGAATGATCTACGCTGTTGGCCGCGGGGCCTTTACAGCTTCACCGGACAAGAGGGCGAGCGCGCAACCACTACGCTCGAGCCAGGAGGGCAAGGGGGCAACTAGCTCAAGGGCACCTCAAGGAGGAACGGTCTCGCCGTGGTGCTCTGCACCGGCCGGCGGGCAAGGGATTCTTCGACGTCGCCGGCGTGGTCGGTTCTTCTGTAGTTATTAGTAGTTATGTTGCATATTTTGTTTTTATTTTTGTATAAAATTAGCTAATATAGCTGCTCCAATCTCAGTCTGCCGTATTGAAATAAATTTAACCATAGCTCTAAGCAAGACGGGGATTTCTATTATACTTCTAAAACATATTCCTCAATACGCATATACTACAGGTTTCGTAGTTAATTTAGATATCAAATATCCTAAAAAAATAGTAAGTGTAACTCTTTAAATCTGGATATTTGGTTCTTGTTATAAAGTAAAGCAATAATCTAAATTGATCTGGTGGCAAAGCGCATCGCTTTGTGATCACGAGATCCTGGGTTCAAATCCTAGGTCGGACAAATGTAGTTTTTCTAACGAAAAATTCCCAGTACGAGTCCGGAGTCTGGAATTGTGCCCGGTATATCGCAATAGGCTCGTCCCCTATTACATGGGACCTAACATCGTCGGCGAAACGTGGGTGTACTCAGTACACCTCTGCCACCCCCTCTGGGGAATATAGGCGTGACGGTGAGGTGTCTGAGATGATGCGTTATTAAGTTATGTAGTACCTTGTAGAAGGCATTCTCAAAGTTTGCCTTTCTTGAAAGAATGCCTTTTGTCTGGTGAAATAAAACATAGATCACGGGCTCATATGTGTACATGCCTGGCTATCTATCTATCTATAACCTCACGCCAGATCCCCTGCGGGGTAGGCAGAGAGTACAGAGTCCCAACAGGTTCTTTCCTTACATACCTCTCTGGCTTCCTCGACTCTCATAGTTCGTCTCATACACGCTCGCCGGTTACGGAGACTCTTGACTTTTCCATCAGATCAGACTCGGTTTATTCGGTCGTGGTAAGATAGTCTAGGTCTTCCCCGGTACCTGCATCCTTCCACTTTCACATTGTATATCTGTTTTGTCATTCTTTCCTATGGCATTCTTTCTATATGCCCGAACCAACGGAGCATGCCCTTTCTCATCTTTACACCGATACTATCTTTCATAACTACTCGCTGTCTTACTATGCTGTTGCTAATGCGGTCGGTCAGCTTCACTCCGCACATCTACCGCAGAGCTCGCATTTCTACCTCATTTATCCTACTTTCATTCTCCTTCTTACATACCCAGCTCTCGCTACCATATAACAGCGTTGGGACAAGAACTCCGTTATGTATGGCCAGCTGCGCCTTATGGCTTAAGTGCCGTGCCCGAGTAGCTATCCCATCGCACCATTCACTCTGTTCCCTGTACTTACTCTTCTCTCTATGTCAGCGGTGTATTTCCCATCCTTACTGAAGGCGCATCCAAGATATACAAACTCATTCACTTGCTCCAGCACATCGTGCTTGGCTACTGCTCTTAAAACATGTTGATCGTTGCTTGTGTAAGTACTTCAGCTCTTTACCTACTTAAATCGGTCATCTACATTAACCCTAAGTTTTCAAAACCCCGTATGCCATTAGACCAACCGGACCTAAACTCCTTTCACATCGAAAGGGGTCGGTGCCCAACAGAAGTACGTTAAAAAGGGTTGAAAATGAATCTAAATATCCACTTTTTACTATCCCACGTCAATTTACAAAACAGAACTCGCTCGTCATAAAACGATTATACGGGCCCCAAAAAAATTTAGAAATAATCGCCGCATGCAAAACACGTCTAAGAGAACGTTTTCGCAAATGTGAAACAATAAGTGCTATCGCCGCTTTCAAGGCAAGCCAAGAACACAAACTTTGTGAGAATTTATATTATTCTTATGGTACTATTATGCTGTTCTCAGCTACACAACATAAATAATAATGTGTACCGTTATAGGGTCATTACAGTGGGAATGGGCCGAATGACGTTAGAGATGGGCAAGATTTTATTTTAGGGTTCGGATTTGGGTCCAGTGGTGCTGACATGATTTATAATATTTACTTTCACTAATAGGAGACCTTACATATTAACTTGCAATAATTTAAATGAAAAATATAAAAAGCGCTCCTGGTGCTAACATAAAGAATAAAATTCTGCCGGATGATGCCTTTATTTATTATTATAAAAAACGTGCGAAATAAACAACAAATGGTAGACGTATAGGCTAGAGCACGGATGTCGTTCTACTGCAAGGATATGAATCCGATCTAATCTTCGTAGTTCTAGATTGTTACCTATTAGGAAATCACTTCCGAAAAATGAGCTCTACTACTCGCGCATCGCTTTGTGATCACAAGGTCCTGGGTTCAAATCCGAAATCAGGAGTCTAGAATTGTGCCCCGTATATAGCAATAGGCTCGCCTCTCATTACATGGGACGAAACATTATCGGCGAAAAGTAGGCGTACTCAGTACACCTATGCCACCTCCGCTTGCGTTACTTCCGAAAAATTATTATACCTGGTCGTATACACTTATTTATATGCATATAAAATGATATGATAGAAAATTAGTATTAAACTTATCCTGATCAAACCACAACTCTCTCTTACAATTAAATTTGTGATTTATTATTATTTATACACAACTTTTATAAAAATATACCATGAACCTCCCAACAGAATACGAATTCGGACTCAGTGTTCATTGATTCACATCCGTCTAAATGAGCCATCTCTCAATGACGTAGCCACCCTTCTTGTATGCCACAGACTACTCGTTCGACTGTCTTCAAGAAAAAGGGTGTCTGGGTGCTAAGGCTGTCGTTTGTTTAAACGACCTTTATAGGAGGCCTTTTTAAAATAGTGAGCTATTACTTGGCTTATTGACCTTGACCCCGAAGATTAGGTACGTATAAAAAACCTTAACTTTATGTTTTAAGACATATTATTGACTTCTTTACTTGGTGATATCGATAGATACATTACTAGTTTTCTGGGTATTTTTGGAGATGAAAAAGTATTTTAATTTTGAAGTATAGAATGGAGTAGATACTGAATGACTTTTTCATCTCAGGCTGACGGTAGCATCTTATTTTCTGATTTAGTGTGCCCATGGGACATAAATTAAAAGCTGATGAAAGAGTAGAGTTGAGATATTCATTAGCACAAAACCGTTATTTAGGGTTTTTGTTCTGAAGAATGTGATTAAAAGTCAAGCAAAAGTTAAGTGGTATGTATTTATAACAAGAACTGCAGTAATTGAGGTAAATAATGTATGTAAAACTTTAGACATTTTTCTTTCTCTACCTCTTTCTTTCTGCTTATATTCTCTCCTTAAGTATTTAGGCGTGACTCAAGCATCCTTATTTATGTGCATGAGGGTGGTCCAAAATATTTTTTATTTTTTTTTCAGGTTGGCCACCCCTTGAATTTGTAACACGTATCTGTGGTAATAACATTGTAAAATTTCAGTTGCCTAGCTTTAGCGTTAAAGAGGGCTCAATCAAGTTTTGATATTGGATTTTTAGTAAAAATATGCTTAATTTTGATTTCTCTTGATTTTGATGTTAGTTAAAATTTATATATTACAGATATATTTGCTACTATTATCAGGTGTTCCATTGATAAACTGATAAAAACACTATAGAACTAGATCGTGAATTATAATTAATATTTGTTATGTGTTGTTATTTATGTAGATTTTTATGTATACTCTGATTACTATTTTTAAATCAAAACAATTTTAAGAACATTTTGCGTTACTTAACTGAATATTCTATGTCAAATATCACATTTTTCCCTAAAATGTGTATATTTCAAAGGCAACGAGCACTCCCTCCTGGTTGAAATAGGAGGCTGAAAATTTATGCACATAATGACACATACACGTGTTTCAAAACCAGGGGGTGACGCGACTTCTACGCAATATTTTTTTTCCATGCAAAGGTGGACCACCCTAATGTGCATACTACTCTTATTAGTGTTAGGCTCACTTGCACGAATCAGGGTTAGCGTAACTAACGCAGAGTTAGACTAAATCGAAGTTATGACGTTAAATTGCCTTCAATTTAACGTTATAAACTCGAGTTAGTCAATAGGTACGCTTACCCTGGTTTATGCAAGTGAGCTTTAAAATCAAAAACAATGATACCACACTTACGACAATGACTTAAGCAATATAAGGATACATGTACACTGCGCAACAATCTGGGCATAGCTTTAGTCCTTAGGCAGCGTCGTCGGCCGGTATCTACGAACTCTTTGCCCGCCATTGAGCCCATGATGAAAGCGGGGTCATTACCTGGAACAAAGAACGAATGCCGCTCAAACTCCGCATAAATCGTGCCACCATGTTTGCCTACGACGGGCCTTCCTTCGCCAAAGAAAAACCTACCCTACTTTGCACTACATACTGCATGAATGAAACCTTTTCTTAACTGTTAATACATTTATATGTTTCCAAAGGCGTTTTAAAAAGTGTTTTCCTTTAAGAAAATCTGTATTATAAAAAATATCTTGACTTTGAAATGCCTCATAAATAGATTTGGGCGAGCGAATTGTGTTGAGGTCGCCATTAAGCATTCCAAATCTGATTTTAAAATCATGAATAAATTTTCATTCATAACTTTTTTTAAATGAAGCTAAGGTGAATATTATTCGCATTTATTTTCATTTTTATTTCATTCAGTTACGTCAAAGTTCAAGGTAAGATTTTTGATGCAGAAATAAACATACACTTCAAATTTGGTAATATAGTATTTATAACCTATGCATACGTTAATTTTTAATGAAATAAGTTACAATAAACTCTTTAATGCCTATATATTCTAAGTGGGGGTGGCAGAGGTGTACTATGTACACCCACATGTCGCCAACAATATTACGTCCCATGAAACAGGGGACGAGACTATTGCCATTACACCGGGCAAAATGCTAGACTCCGGAATGATGAAACTTTTGTACCTAAAATTCGAACCCAGGACCTCGTGACTACGCGCATTATTTACCACTTAACCAACGAACCATGTAATTTTTAGTAACTTTACTAAATTAATCTATGAGATAAGTAAAAAGGTAATCATTTTTCAAATCATCATTTATTCAACCAATCACAATAACTCTTACGGTATCTACACACGGGTGTACGTATGCTATATATTGTCGGTGGCAGCTGTTGATACAAGCTCTGGTAACAATTGAATATGGCTGTAAATCAGTGAGATAGCCGACCGCCTGACCCCTCATATAAATGGCTGCTGCCCACCCCTCCGTCTCAAGCTTTTGGACCTAGCATGAACCTTTATTGGCGATAATATACTGGTGGTTTCAATTATCTGTTTCCCTTTTTAAACTTTAGTATAAGGCGAAGAAGGTCGTAAGGTAGGGGTATATGTACTGGTAGTGTAATAAACTTTAGAAGCGTTGTCCACGTCACGCCTATATGCCCCAGCGGGGGTGGCAGAGGTGTACTGAGTTCACCCACGTTTCGCCGACAATGTTAGGTCCCATGTAATAGGGGGTGAGCCTATTGCCATATACCGGGCACAATACCGGACTCCGTACTCATACTGGGAATTTTTTGTTAGAAAAACTAAATTTGTCCGATCTAGGATTTGAACCCAGGACCTCGTGATCACAAGCGATGCGCTTTGCTACCAGACCAACGAGGCAGTCAAGTAAGTTCCTAATAACTGGTGTAAAATATAAAAGTCTATTTAAAAACCCTTAGGATTATACATATATAGGACACCTGAAATGGAATAATTTAAGGATCTCTGATCACACTTATTGTAAGAACCACGTGCTTTTAAAACACGTACTAGTGTTGAATTTTATGCCATATATATTGCCATATTTTAAATAAAATATTATAATATTGTTATGTTTTGCCAGAAAAGCCTTTGATTATTTCTCTGCATACCAAAGTATATATATAAATGCTCTTTATATTCCAGACAAAACTTTCAAGCAAACAAAAATTTACTAGCCTCCAAAAGTAGCCTGAAGCTAACAGTTATAGTAGCGAGTCCGCATAAAATGGCTAAGTTCAAAAGTTCACCAACTAGATGCCAACTAAAATGCCAATGAATTCCATGTACAACAAAATAATTTCATTTAATCTCAACTACCATCAGCTTAAGTATTCAACAACTGCCAGACTATCATTAAAATAACATATTGTTTTATTAATACTTTACTGTAAGATAACAACTGTCATAGTTCTTAAACAGTCTTATTAATTATTAACTAAGTATCAAAGCAAACCTAGTAAGGAATACATTATAACTATATTTAAGCTTAAACGTCTATTATAAATGTAATTTATGTATTCATATCTTAGACAAGAATGTATAAACGTTTATTTAACATTTTGAAAGCAATGAAAATATAGTTAGTGTTGCCTCAGATCTACAGAAAAGTAATTTGCAGAACACTTGAGATCAAATTAACAAACCTTCTAGGAAAATTATTATCTAGGAAAGATTATTTATAAAATAAACCAGGCATAGAAACGAATCAATATTAGTTCCAAAATATACAGACTATTATACGAGTATACTATACTATAGAAACGATATTGAGATACATTGACAATGATTTACAATATACAACAAAAAAAGGAGAGCTGAAGATCGAGCTCAGTGGCGTGCAATGGGAGAGGCCTACGCCCAGCAGTGGACTGACATAGGCTGATGATGATACAACAATTGTAAACGATTACAATTATAGCATGAAGGAAATAATGTTTCACCATTTAAAATAGTATGAAAACGCTATTATCGGCACAATAGGTGTATTAAACACCTGTTGGAAGTCGAAATATGTGTTTACTAGTTCAGAGCTTATCGTAAATATCGTAGACAGCGAGATTCCATCTGATAGCTAATTAATGTGACGAGATGAACAAGTCGGGACTACACTTGGTTGGGCAATCGCCAGATTAGTCTTTTTGCTTCACACAAGATACACTCTTCGCTTTTAACAAAGCGTAAAAAGGACAGCGAGCGCACTGTACACTAACAGCGGTTACGGAACCGAATTTTATTAACACGTTACAATGTTACTAAAGGTATCTGCACAGAATCGATAGTTAACTAACTTAACCATTGGCTGATCATTTAGCTCTCCTCTTTTTTCATTTAGAAGTTCACCTATTAAACAGTTTGATATTGTTAATTATAACGCTGACACACAGCACCAACTCAGTGCTTGTAAAATACCTATGTGGCACCTTCCTAGCGTTATGTAGCCTAGATATGTACGTATGTTTAGGCAGAAATCGATGGGATAGGCCAATATTATTTCTTGTTTTCTTGGCGTTTAAATTGGTAGTCTGTGATCGGCTAAAACTATTACTATGCTCATACCTTCACGTTCGGCTATCGACGTTGACTGCTTGGCATACGTGGACCCTACGGATCTCATGGTAACTAGCTTAGCGCATGTTACAGAAAACCAGCTGTCCCAGTAAGCTGTGTTTCTGACTATGCACCGCACATTCTCTTTAGACACGAGACGCTGAATGCTGCGTTGCCGGAGACAACCACAAATCAGTAGCCACTTTGTTCTTTCACGGTCTTGGACATCTCCGCCGAGAAATCGTTATTGATCTATTTTAAAAGTGATTACTGTCTGTATGTTATCCTATTGTTTCATTTTGTGCTTTGTTTCCGGTGGTTAAATCTGGAATAGGAACGTTGTAAAGAAAGTCTTCACGGTAATGTAGAAATGAACGGTAGATAATTTGAGAGGTTAAACTCATTGTTTGCAGCTATTTGTTATGCAAAAACTCATTTAGGATAATGAGGCGAGAAAGCAATGCAGTTCCGTAACAGAGATTTTAGAATTATAGTTTTTTACCACTTGATGGAATCTGAATAGAATTTAGTCGCCACCGAAAAATAGTCTTATGACAAAATGCTTTATGACTGACTGGTATGATGATAGTAAATAAACATCAAATAAATAACAGTTTATCTAACACAAAAACAGATAAAATCTCATTATCCTAAATACCAGCTAATTTATCCCCAAGGAACAAACACTAAAGACCATATCGTTGTCACAGATGCCGAAGAAACTGTAATTACATTCATGATACATTCGTAAACTACGATTCCACAAATACACAACAACATTTAATACCTCTATTTAGGTTAATACTAGAAAAAATGTATAAAATGAAACGAGATATGAATAAATGATTAAAATACCCAATATAGATTCTCGGTGCAGTATCCACACAAAAGACGTAAGGAAACGGCTGAAATTAAATTGAAGTCAGAAAAGGGCGAGCACAATAGTCTAAACTAGGCCTTAGGACGCCTGAATGCGGTCTACACCCGCCTTTATAATGCGAAGACGGCACTATATACCCAATATACCCTATTTCTAAGGTGCTTTCAGGAGAGGGTCCAATTCAAATTCAGATTAACTAGGCACCGATAATATTTCCTTTTACGTGTTAAGAAATTGTGTATTAGGTAGAATATGTTAAGGTTCAGGCTTTTAGTAGAAATGATTTAATGGGATCTTAGAAGGTGTACGTGATTGCTTCTAAGGCATTTGAACCAGTTTGGAAAGGTATATTGGTTCTGAATTTCTATAAATTCTGGTAAAGAATATCTAGTATGGCAATAATAACTCAAATGCCAGTACCGTAAGAATATTTTCAGCCCGTTACTTTAGAGTAGAATATAAATATTCATTTGAACCTATTCAATAATTAGCTTCCTGGATGTGCTCCACAAGGCATTCTGGATTGAGTGCTTTAAAGGTTTCATACACAAACGATTGCCACCACTCAACGTCAAACATAAGAAACATTCAACATAATATCTTCAGTTGAAATATTTTCTACGTTTTTGATTTATTCTATTAAACTTAGAAAATTGATACAAATTTGTTAGATTAAATCGTGAGCTCTTCCTTTTTTTAAGATAGTATATGATTAAAAAGTGGATCCCCTAAAGATGTATGAAGCCAAAAAGTATATAAGAAAAGAACCTGTTAGAACTCTGTACTCTCTGCCTAACCCGCGAGGAATCTGGCATGATGATACAGATAAATAGATCCCAAAGATTGACCCTTTTAGACGGTCTCATTTTTATGAGACCGTCCAAAAGGGTCAATCATCATCATCACATTTCACTAGTTCAATTCCTAAATCTCGCAGGTGATTTATGAAAAGTATGCGAATGCAATTGTTACTTTTTTTTTAATTACATATATAACAAATGCATATTTATAATTAAATATGCATATTTTCTAAGTTTATTTTTTTATCATTAATACGTACTTTACTAATACTAACTTTACTGAATTTCAATGTAGTATAAACCAAAATTATGGTTTTTGAACGGGAAGACACCAGAACGAATGCAAGCATTATGGTTGGTAACGATGTGCTGGAGTAAGTGAATGAGTTTGTATATCTTGGATGCGACTTCAGTAAGGATGGCAAATACACCGCTGATCTATATCAGCGGTGTATTTCCCATCCTTACTGAAGTCCTTACTGAGAAGAGTGATTCCAGGGAATAGAGTGAATGGTGCAACGGGAAGGCTACTTGGGAGCCGGTCATGCATAACGAAGTGCTTGTCCTAATGCTGTTACACGGCAATGAGAGTTGGGTATGTAAGAAGAAGAATGAAATCAGAATAAATGCGGTCGAAATGCGAGCTCTGGGCAAGATGTGCGGAGTCAAGCTGACCGACCGTATTGGCAACAGCGTAATAAGAAAGCATGTAGATATAAAAGACAGTATCGGTTTAAAAAATGAGAAAGCTTATGCTCCGTTGGGTCGGGCATATAGAAAGAATGTCGGAAGAAAGAATGACCAAACAGATATACAATGCGAAAGTGGAAGGATGTAGGTACCGGGGAAGACCTAGACTATCTTATACTATCAGCCTATACTGCCAACTGCTGGGCAAAGGCCTTCTCTCACAAATCGAGTTGAGAGAGATTAGGTCATACTCCACCACGCAAACTCAGTGCGGATTGATGGAGGCACACTTATCAAGCCGCCTTAAGGCTTCCAACTAGGCCTAACGACTACCACATTAAGTGGTAACCGGGACCAACGGCTTAACATGCCTTCCGAAGCACGGAGATGCTCGAATATGAAAATGCCACATACGGTCACCCATCTCAGGCCGACCGAGTCGAACGCTGCTTAACCTTGGTGATAGGTAAGAACACTGAGGTCGCCTCAACTAGACTATCTTAGCATGACCAAATAGACCGTGTCGTATCTGAAAAGCAAGTCAAGAGTGTATGAGACGAACAATGAGAGTGGAGGAAGCCAGAGAAGTCTGTAGGGAAAAACCTGTTGGAACTCTGTACTCTCTGCCTACCCCGCAAGGGAACTGACGTGATGATATAGATTATAGATACTTACCACCCTCCAGCCACGACCTTTTTTCCACCCTAAATACAATATCCAACAGAAGAAGACAATTTTAATGAAAAATACTTAGGTATTTCCTTCGAATCATACCACACAAATACAAAAGCCATGTCATCTATCTTCAAAATTCTTAATTTTTACCTTCCAACCCACAATGAAGGAGAAAATTAACCTTTCCATGTGGTGATGACTCACATAGTCGACGCGATAATTGCTTTTGTACAGCCGAGGACGTTCCCCGGATTAATTAAAAATACATATGGTCGGTTCCCACTGGCTAACTGTTAAGGTAGAAACAGACTGAGCTTACGCGACATCACAGTATGTTGAACGTCGTATGGTACAAAGTAGGTAAGAAGGCAATGGGCGAGTTTTAAACTATGTGTAAAATCAGAATTCCTAGAAGAGGAAAGGCAACGATATAATATTATCCCTACTAGATTACTGATCACGAACAAAATGACAATTAATAATTATAATTTAAAAACAAGCTTTTATAGCCAAAACCACAACGAATATCTTGGTTAGTTAAGGAGTTCCTGTGGTTTCCTTCCGGCTCCATCATCAGGCACCATCCAGGTCTAAAGTACTCGTCAAGACAAAACCAACGAGTCCAAACACGCCGAGGTTATATTGAGTACTTGTATGGTTCCATTGGCCACATTTCGGCTACATCATCAGAACCTAAATACTATCTAGTTGTATAGTACTTATCAATACCAATCTAACAATCCTAAAACCAAGGGAGTTGAGTTGTAACGTGCACATGTTTCTATGGCCACCTTCCGACTCCATCATCAGACCGGCTCCATGGTACGATATTATTGCATTGTCATCGGACTTACATACGTGTGCCAAATTTCAGCTCCATCGGGTACCAGCAAAGTGCTTGAAAAATGGCTCCAAGATTTGAACCGGAGAGACAGACAGGCAGACATACGAACATTGCAAGTTAAATAAAAGCTTGTAAAAACGGCAGTGTTAGGATAAACTTATGCTTAGGCATAGATATTAGCTACCTTTTTTTTTTTTTTTTTTTTTTTTCGTGGGGAAATCCTCCTGGACTTCCACCAACTTCGGGGGAAGCTGGCGGGGCATGTCGGACTCGTACCGACTAAAACCCCACGGTGGCCGGCACTGGCACGTGTCAGAGGGGCTCCGGGATCTCCGAGTGGAACACGCCGGTGCCCCCCTTGTGCCGCGCTCCGAAGAGCCCGCCTCGGGAGGGGAAACTTGTAGCTTGCTTCCCCCCCTGCACCGTCGCGGTGCTCACGGCGGCGCGGGCCACACCACGCCGCCATCCTCCTCGGGGTCGCGCGTGAAGGACGCTTAGGGCCCCCGCCCCAGCTTCCCACAACCCCAAAGGCCCCCCTACGGATATTGGTGCAGGGGGGGGGTCCCCCACCAGATGTTGCGGCAGGGGACACAAGTTAGCCCGTATTATAGAGCCCCGGGCTATTGGGCTGGGGGGCCTGGGCGGGCTGTGCCTCCGCCCCGGCGCCTTCGCCTTCGGCGAGCGGGATCGGCCCTCTCCCGATCCCGCTCGGCCTCCTCCTTCTGTGACATCACAGTCTCGCAGAAGGAGGATACGGCCCCCCACGCCGAATCCCCTGCCAGCATAGCCGCTACTATTGCCGGCAAGGAGAGGTCCGGTCCAATCCGGTCGACCAGGATCCGCCGCTCGGAGGCCCACGCTGGGCACTCGACAAGCGTGTGCTCTGCGGAATCCCGGTCCCCACCACAGTGGTGACAGATCGCCGTCGCCTCGCGTCCGATCTTGCTCAGATAATCACCGAAACAGCCGTGACCGGTGATTATCTGAGCAAGCCTGTAGGAGATTCGCCCACTCCTCCGCTGTTGCCAGGCTTCGAAGGACGGCAGGATGGCTTGGACGACGCGCTTACGCGCGATGTGCTCTTGGCTGAGCCGCGCGCGGCACTCCTCCAGAGCGCGTCGTCGTTCCCGCCGTCTGATTTCGAGCGCGGGCACGCATTCGTCGCTTTGGCGGACGACGCGAGTTCGGTCGTAGACCCTCGCGTCCATGTCCGCCAGGATGTCGAGCGGCGGAAAGCGTGCCAAGAGGGTCGCCGCGTCAAAAGATACGGTCCGGTATCCTCGTGCGATGCGGATGGCCATCCTGCGCTGCAGGCTATAGATTTTGGTCCTGCAGCGCCGGACGCCCGACAGTCGGTGTGACCATACAGGCGCCCCATAGAGAGCCACCGATCGCACGACCCCCCCCGTAAAGGCGGCGTACCTCCTCCGACGGCCCCCCGAGGTTGGGTAGCAGTCTATGCATGGCACCCACTACCCTTTCGACTCGGGGGACAAGACGCTCGAAATGCTCTTCGAAGCCCCAGCGACTGTCCAGGGTGAGGCCCAAGTACTTTAGGTACCGCCCCACCCGGACTGGCGAATCTCCGACGCGAACCCACGAGTCGGGCGGTTCCCTGCTCCTAGGCAGTTTATGGAACCATAGCGCCTCGGTCTTATGAGGCGCTATCTGCAGGCCCAACTCGCGGATCTTGGCGACGACGACCTCTGCCCCAAGCTCGGCGAGCCCAACAGTCCTCTCGAAGGTGTCCCCCTCGGCCACTATTAGAGTGTCGTCAGCGTAACAGACGACACTGATGCCGGGGGGGAGATCGACACGCAGGACCGCGTCGTAGGCGAGGTTCCATAGGATGGGGCCCAACACGGACCCCTGCGGAACCCCGCAAGACACCTCCCTCCGGTGCAGTGTACCGCCCTGTCCGATGTACTGGATGTACCTGTCACGCAAGTAGTCCCCGACTACGGCTTGCAGGTACGGAGGAACGCGATGATGTTCTAGCGCCCCCCGGATCGCGTCCCAAGGCAGGGAGTTGAAGGCGTTGACGATGTCGAGACTTATCGCCAACGCCACCCCGCCCCGGGACACGGCCTGCGCCGACAGGGAGCGGACGCGAATGATCGCGTCCACCGTCGAGCGCCCCTGGCGGAAGCCGTACTGGCTATCAGCCAGGTCGGGACCGACGCGCGACAGATGCCCGCTGAGACGGGCGGCAAGAATCCTCTCGAACAACTTGCCGCACTCGTCCAGCAGGCATATCGGACGGTACGCAGAGGGAGAGTCTGCGGTCCTGCCTTCCTTCTTCAAGAGGACCAGGCGAGCCTCCTTCCAGGCCGTGGGGAACTTGGCATGTCGGAGGCAGCTGCTGAACAGCCGCCTCAGCCTGTCCCCCAGGGTGGCCAGAGCGATCACCCACGCCCGCCCCGGTATACCGTCGGGCCCGGGCGCAGTATTACGAGCGCGCAAGCGGCTGACGGCTCGGTCCAGCTCCTGTTCGGTCACCCCGAACTCGTCGGTGTAAAAGGCCGACGAAATCGTCGGGGGGACAGAGGGACTGTCCCGGACTGTCGGGAATAGTGCGTCGATAACCCGACGCAGCAGTCCGGGGTCTAGGGTCTCCGTCAGGGGGGGCACCCAGGGGCGAAGCTTACCCAGCACTGCCCTGTAGGGGCGCCCCCATGGATCCCTGTCGAGTCCCTCTAGGAGCTCGCTCCAAGACCGAGACCTGGCATTCGCGATGGCAGATATTAGCTACCTACTAGTAGCTAGCAACTGTAGAAATTAGTTTTGAATTATCAATGATCTCCTTTCTACATGGCAGTTTTATCAAACTTTATTTTAAGGCGTCGTCATGTTGGATGTGGTTAAATCGAACCAATTCGAAATAAGTCCATATACATACATGTGCTCTTATTTTTCGGACCGTTTTCCGAACTGTCACCTTATATTGATATATTATTACAAATATCATATAATATATCAATGGAGAAATGTAAATTTATGATGGCATCAACAACAACAAAATTCATAAACCAATATTAAATATAATCGATAAATTCATATTTAACATACAAAATATCGTAGATGTAATAAAATTATGATATGACTAAAAAATCAAACACAGAAATCAAACTTTTTAATTCTTAAAAATACGAGTACTAATTGAAATATTTGAAAATTCGATATGCGTCATTCAGCCAATGTTATATTGTTTTCAGCAAAGTATCCACGTGACAGTTGGTATATGTATAAGCTCAGTATGTTTTTTACCTTTTTGGACTTATTTTAAGTAATGTTTGCATTTCACTGTTTAGGCTTCTAAAAATATCAATTTATCAACTTATATCTCAACAGTGTATTTATGAGGAATCCAAACATTTAGGGCTCCTAATAATTTCAGCACAAGCAAATTTAAAAGAATCCAGAACTAGCATATTTGAGGCAAGAGATCATATTTAAATGATGTCTGGCTTTTCTATATAGTTTTCATTTACTTATTCCTCTAAGGTACGTCGAAAAAAAAACAAGTAAATCGAACTAAACTTTCAGACTAAAATATCTATCATTTTATCTTAAAAAAAGATTACTAAACGTCTCATACATACATAAATCTTGCTCCGACACCCCGATAATGGCGATAACGAAAAATCTATTTGAACGTCAACACAGAAGATTGTCAAAAGGCGCTAATAGCTTTTATCAATACCCAACATAATCCAGCTTTAACGATAAAAGCAACTTTTGTTACGTACACATCACATCACACATTTATCTTGGTCCAACTGCGATCCTGAGAGACACAGGCGTTTTAAAACTTGTAAAAGTACTGTCCAAAAGATCTCGGGATCCTTCCTTTAGAGAAAGTTGCACCGCTCCGCAAAAGTGCGATCAGTTGCGGGCGGGAACACAGAAAAACTATCAAAAGGTGCTAATAGCTTTCATCAATATCCAATATAACCCCAGCATTAGCGGTAAAAGCAACTTTTGATACATACACATCACACATTGATCTTAGTCCAACTGCGATTCTGAGGGGCGCATATAGCAGGGCGTTTTAAAACTTGTAAAAGAACTGTCTAGAAGATCTGGCGTTCGTTCCTTTAGAGAAAGTTGCACTGTTTCGTGCAATAAATGGTGCGATCAGTTGCGAGCGGCCACGGATGATTCTCCACGTTATATTGTTCAACTTTATATTGTTTGCATATAATAAGAATAATAAAGTTAAAATCCAATACACAGGGAGCCACAATTGTTTAAGTTTGTTTTTTATGGAATAACAAACAAGTGGGAAAACTTTATGTAGGAAAATTAAGTCACTTGTAAATAAGATTATATTTAACTACATAATATGATATTTGACGAATTTTGTTGGGTCATCAAACTTCAAGTAAAAAATCTGCGCTTCCTGGTTGCTGATTTAAAAGAGAACGAAAAAAATTACTCATCCTATTTTTTGGGGCTAGTCTAGAGTGGAGTCCGTGGTAAATTATTTGTCGGTGTGATATGTTTTGAAGATTAAGATACTATCAACTTTTTCTGGATCACGGGCGCGCTTTTGAGGATTTTCTATCTAAAAATTCTTAGTAACAGCCCGTGGTGTGGAACTGTGCCCGATACGATGACGATGGTCTAACCCCTTATTACATTAGGCCCTAAAATTATCCTCCAATGGGTGTATACAATCATCTCTGTCACCCCCATTAAGAGAATTCAAGCGTGGCGTCTTGAACCCCGGTCTTTAAATTGTATATTCCGAACGAAAAATACGTTTTCATTATATTTTTAATACAGTAAAAATATTCTTAATAAAGACAGCTCCGCAATATCGTAATAAGTTCATCGGAAATTCCCTTACCACGAATTCATTTCAAATTGCCTACAAAAAGATCTTCTTTCAATCATTCTTTTTCCATTGATCAATCGCTATAATTCAAATCTGTAGCTCAAAGACATTCAATTAATTGATAAGCATCGTAAATACACACACTGGCAGCGAGATATCAATAAGAACGATATCAATATCCTTGGAAGCGCTCGAACTTTAAACGTTTCTGAATAAAGTCCTAACTTATGAAACCAAGAAACATTATTAAATGAAAATGTACCTAATGGCTTTTAATAGTCGTGCGTAGGTTTCTTTATGGATAAATAGGCTTTCATTATTAGGTCCTTCTTTATCGGTTATTGTATACTTAACACAACTTCATAAGCATATTCTAACAATCATTCATTCACAATATTTTATTGAACCCGCGCTTAGACTCACCGTGTTTATTATTAAGTGCTCCTTACATACAACAATAGCCTATCCCATGGGCCCATTAAACTATATGTCACTATACACTGGTCCTGGGTTCTAATCCTAGGTCTTACAAAATATAGTTGGGGATTTTTCGAGCTCTCTGAAGTGTGAGACTGTGCCCGGTATTATGGCAATAGGCGCGCCTCATGTTTCACTAGGCCCTCATATTGTATACAAAATATGCGCTCGAGGACTTCAACACACCAAAACTAAACAAGTTTCTTCTGAGTAAGTGCTTACAATGTCAGGACGGTCAGAGCTAATCACAAGATATTATTACAAAACAAATGTTTGTTGAAACAATTCAAGTAATGAATATTTAAAGAGGCCCAATTAACGATCCCATAGTCAAACCAGTAACATGGTTTTGTGGGCATACTATTTATTTATTTATATATTCAAGCTGTAACATAATAAACGCAAGACCTTAAAGTAGTTTGTTCTAAATCGATAACTGAATTGAATTCAACTATTTTAAATGTACGTTACATTTTTTTTTTAATATGCAAAAAATACTTTTTCTCCTTCAGTGCGCTATAAAAAACTAAATCTATTCTTGATTCGTAGCAATAAGGAGATTACAAATGCATTCCTAACTCGTATTTCTCAAAATGCACACATACACATACAAGTTTCATTGTTAACTGGGGTATAAAAGTGCTTAAAAGAGGGGTAAAAACCTTTAAATTTGGAAATTTGGTTTTCGTTTTGCATTTATGAAGCAATTCTCTAATAGGAGTGTCTGAGGTCTTGCGTTTATTATGTTACACCTTGTATATCACCAACGACATACTACAAAATGCTTATAATAAATAAAAGTACCGGGCACAATTTCAGACTCCGGACTCATACTAGGAATTTTTCGTTAGAAAAACTACATTTGTCCGACCTAGGATTTGAACCCAGGACCTCGTGATCACAAAGCGATGCGCTTTGCCACCAAACCAACGTGGTAGACCAACGAGGCAAAATTGTGCCCGGTATATGGCAATAGGCTCGCCCCCTATTACATGGGACATTAACATCGTCGGCGAAACGTGGGTGTACTCAGTACACCTTTGCCACCCCCTCTGGGGAATATAGGCGTGCCGATGTGTGTGTGTGTGTGTGTGTGTAAATAAAATAACAACATTTCTTAAATTCTGTGTAGAATGACTTTACAGGTGTATACAGCACTAACATAATAATATAATTAAGATATTCAATAAATAATTATTTATGTCCATCATAACATTACTATTAAAATAATTACATAAGGAACACGCCTCGTGAATCCACCGCGCGTCGCCGGCATTTCGCTAAATCATACACACAAAATAACGCAGTCGTCAGAACAAGACATCGCTGTCTAAGCCGGTATGCTCTGATTCCCTACACTGAGTTGCAGTAGAAATAACCTCAGACATTGACAAATAATGGCACGACTCGAATTTGCGGCGGTATATACAGGGGGATTCAGAACTATAAAGCATCTAAAAGATCGATAAGAGCAATAAAGGCAGAAAAAGATAAAAAAAAAATCTATCTTATATAATTGTGTCTGTATAAGCAGTGATAGCCTAGTGGTTGGACCATTAGAGTGCAAAGACAAAGTTCTCGGGTTCAAACCCAGGCACGCACCTCTGTCTTTTCGAAAGCATGTGCGTACTAAAAATTAATTATCACTTGCTTTAACGGTGATGGAAAACATCGTGAGGAAACCTGCATGCCTAAGAGTTTCTCATAGATGTGTGAAGTTCGCCAATAGGCACTGGGCCAGCGTGGTGGACTATGGCTTAAACCCTCTCAGTCTGAGAGGAGGCCCGTACCCAACGGTGGAGCAGTTTCTTAAAAGGGCTAATATTATTATTATAATTGTGTCTGATAAAATGACGACAGTACGTGTATACCGTACACCTCTGCCACCCACTTAGGGAAAATATACGTGACGATGTTTCTTTTTCTTTATGTTTTTGGTTGCTCTATTTTAATAAGATTTTATTCGTCGACTATTCGTACAGCTCATGAACAAAATGATAGCCAAAAAACGACTACACACTACAAGCAACTGTAGAAATTAATTTGAAATTATGAATGAAACCAACAAAACAATTGATATTTTTATTATGTTAGTTTAGCAATATGTAGCAATTTAACGCGCCCGCACATGAGCTATAGTTGGATCGAGCTAATTCGAAATAATAACACACCCTTAGGCCCACTTGCACGAATCAGGTTATATAATATAATAAAAAGGGAGGAGGCGAGCCTATTGCCATATACCGAGCACAGTTCCAGACCCCGGACTCGGACTGGGATGTTTTCGCTAGAAAAACTACACTTGTCCGACCTAGGATTAGGCAACTGAAACTTTACAGAAATAATTTTGTTTAACTTACAGACCCATAGAATGACATACATATAAAATATAAAAGCATATAAACTACGTAGCATGTATCGCCGGCGACATGTTACGCCCTGCAGGAGTGTGTCTCAGACTTCTACGAATGACTACTACTCTTCTGAATACGACACCCTTCGGCCAGAACTCCTCGCTCATGAAGGTCTCCAGCTTGGTGATGGGAACTCGCATAACGTTATAACCTCGAGTTAAATAGGTAACGCTAACCCTGGTCCGTGCAAAAGGCATTAGTGGTACTCTTATTTTTCGGGCTGTTTTTCGGACTGGCATCTTTAATCGAATAATAATAATCTATGAATAATTGTAAATATCCCCCTGTATACAGAACATACGGCACCTACATCGATGGCAATAAGCGTTGTCCTTATTGCATTTCTAACAAAACGAGCGCTACGATGTTTGGTTGAGGCGAAATTATACACACTTGACAAATAGACACGGCATTACTTCATTGCCAATACATAGCACATTGTTGATAGTTTTCTATTGACAAAAATGTATATGTCATTATAAACGCCTTATAAAGCACTCATAATGTATTTTGTCGTATTTCAAGGTCACTTTTATAGATAATATAGAAATTTAAACCTTATTACTTACCATAGGACCTACTACCTACTGCGTATTCAATCTATGTATCCATACCAATTATTATATAATAGAAAACTTTATAGTAGTAATTGTATCACACCATGTTTCTTTTTCCCATATATAATACATTCATAAATATCCAGACATAAATAAATATTTGTAGATCACCTGTGCAGGGATTTATCCCGAGAGAACTTTATCTTGCGAGCGGACGGCCTACGCTCAGAACATATTTAACTATAATGTAGAGTCTATGTTAAATATTCAATAAATGCATAATGTAAAGAAAACACGAATGAAACGTTTAAAAAGAAAATTGTAGATGAAAGCGTACAACTGTAAAGCTAATGATCTTCAAACATATATTTATATTCTTATCAATCCTCACGCACATTCATACACCATTACGGCGACATCGCACGCATATTGACTGAAAACGTTATCCGGCGTGCTTAACGATAAAAAATATATTCATTTTACACTCGAAAGCGTATCGAAAGTATAAAATTATTCCGCTATCTCATGCTCTGAACTCCCGATTCTACGTGTCGTAAAATTTTTACTCCTCCAAGATTTTATCGTCTAAAATACGTTAAAATATCGCTTACGGTTTCACCTGACAGGCGATTGCTATCATTGTACATGCTTTTAGACGAGCCACACCTGTTCTCAAATTATTTATGCTCTTCCTGGAGTGTCCGTTGGATGTCTAAACTTAGTTCTGTTTGTCCGTCATAATTGTATAGTTATGAACTTTGATTCCTAGAATACTTAATAGTATACTTTTCCTGTGGGTATTTATTACAAGATGACAAAAAGTTATCAAATCAATTCGAACAAACATTTTATAAAAATCATCATCATCTCAGCCTATACTTGTCTACTGCTGAACTCTGGTCTCTGCAATGGCTCTCCAGCGCAACCAGTCCGAAGCCATCTGCATTCAATTGAAATCAAACTGATGCAAACCCTCAACATCATATTATAATGTCCATCAAAGATCAAAAATATTTTGTTGTATGTTGAATTTTGTCCGGTTCCAACTAAAACTATCAGTTTCTCTATGGATGATATTCACAATACGTAGCGCTGATATTCAAATATAGCGCGAGCTACAGGTGATACCTGAGTAAATTAGATATTCTGATCAAACCCGTATTTTCAATACTTACAAAATATTTTTGTACATAGCTTGTATACTCGTTTTAGGTTCAATCACTACGCTATTTACCGTGTTTCGTGGAACATGTTATTATGAGCAGTGTTATATAAGGATTCAGTCTTTAACTTACCTCTATCTTACGCCTGTTTTACATTTAACCCTGTACAGACATGTTAAGTAATCATAAGAACGCTGTTCATATTCATGTCAATTTCCCTGCTTACTGCCTCGGTGTACATTCTTGTGCTGGTCAATTTCATAGTCATTTCTCAACGGCCTCTCCATTTTGCCAAGAGTTTCATCCAAAGAATGAAGGGAAATCATTATTATATATCTCGTAAGAAATAATCCAAATCAGAAATATAAATATCGATATAAAACCATCCAATTTTAAATCTTTTTATCAAAAACCGATCGTTCAACCTGAAGCAGGGAAATCATTACTATATAACCCACGAAATAGAGATGTACCTACTATATAATCAATGTAACTTGTAAGAAATAATCCGAACCCGAAATATAAATATCGATATAAAACCATCCAATTTTTAAATCTTTTCATCAAAAATCGATTCTTCAACCTGTATCACCTGAGCAGCGACCCGTTTCGATGACTACAGAGATACGGAAATAATTAGAGACGCTTTATTCGAGCAGATCCCATTCACCACATAATGAATGAAACGTCACGCCGCTAGGGGAATGACGTCACGACCTCATAACTCGGTTACGTGTACAGTGGTAGTTGCGTAATTTTGGTTGTGATTGAAAATTTATGTAAACGCTTACATTTCTTGCATAGTTCGTTTTATTATATTAAACTTCTGGTAGGCTATTTTTGAAGTCACAAAATCGATGTACAATTATGTTTTTGTTCGCAGCAATTAGTACTTGCTTACCTGCTGGTGTTTTAATGTATCTTAAAAAAAAAACTAATAGCGTGCAAGTTTCAAAATCTAATCACCATTTCAGAATCTAATGTCTCTGACTATCTCGAAGGTATAGCCTAGCCTTTGCTATAAAATTCAGTTATCACGAAATATTTAATTTTTTAGCAGTATATCGTTTTTTTTTAATCTTACCATGCCGCACTGTTCTTAACACCGTTATAATAATTCTGTTGAAACATTTGTGGTAAGCACCCTGAAATCTACAATTGCAGACATTATGTAATATCTCTACTACAACCATTGAATTGGATGTCCACAATAACACTGTTAATAATAGGAATATGCATTACGCCGGCCGGATCTCGGCGCATCCCATCAATTCAGCGTCCGCTACGCCACAATACGTATACACCATGTTTCATAAATCCAACCGATAGAGATTCGATAAATGAACGGCACCAGTTACAATCGACCACTCGAGCCGGGATTTGGCAAAACAAAACAAAACGTTATAAATATCGCCAAACCGCAACGGATAGAATCGAATATGAGCGAAGTAAAAAAATATTAAAATTTTGAACGATCGCAATCCCGGGTATCGATATCAAAGCACGTCCAATCAAAACGAGACGTGACAATGAATCAGAACCTTTTCGATTCTGTGAATACCCTCGCTAACTTATTGGCGGTCCTTTATTTGCTGATTACTGTTTGACACCTCAGCGGAGCGGATTCCGCTGGTATTTTTATTTAATTAACTTTTACTGTTGGCTGCGTTTGTGGGACGCGAGGGACGCGGGCAGGGTGAAACACAATGCTGACTAATTTACTCGCGGTTTCAGTTGCTTTTCGGTTTAATTTTTTTACGGTTATATTTATTTTAGAACATATTTTAATTATTTTTATTACCCGTTCGTTTACGCAATTTTTTGAGTTGACAAACACAATAGCGGGGGATTTAGAATCTATTGGGTTAAAATGTGACTTTCATAAGTCGGGTCCCTTACAGTAAGCGGGGGCTGAGCTCAAACTAATTGAAAGAAACTGCACCGAACGAAAATACAGGGGAAGTTGGATTTCCTCCTCGGGAAACGGTGCAGAAGATAAGACGATAATAATTCTTCGTAAAATGTCACGAAAGTTCATAACTGATAAAAGTTTAGTCCCTTTTCTGAAATTTTAATAGAGATTTAATTTTCGCGAGTGCCCCAACAGGCTTCGATAAGGAAACTAGCTAAGTCACTTTCTTTGCTATACACAAAATAATGAAATAAAAAAACTGTACAATATTGAAGCAACAACTATGTGAATAACATTTTGATTTGCTTATAGCATATAGTTAGTAATGCGTATTGCATTTATAGATGTATGAACTTCAAAATTCGCTTAACTACTACATCTCCAATGTTGTGAACACATTAGGACACCTTTATGATCATCGATTTTGAATCGATCTGAATTTACATTGTAAAATAAAGATGAAACAACAAAACACAAAAAAATTGATGTGTGTGTGATCTACGCTGTTGGCCGCAGGGCCTTTACAGCTTCACCGCTCTCTTGAGCGAGCGTGCAACCATTACGCTCGAGCCAGAAGGGCAATGCAACTTTCTCAAGGACGCCTTAAGGAAAAACGGCCTAGGGGCTTAGGCAGTCGCTATGAGAAAGGGCATATACTAAGTGTCTCGCCGTGGTGCTCTGCACCGGCCGACGAGCAAGGGATTATTCGACGTCGCCGGCGAGGGTGGAGTCTGATCCTGTGTACGGTATTAGTATCCGAAAGAAGAGATGTAAGTAAGGGCATCCAAAGTATCGGTGAGAACATGCCGCGGACAGCGGTAGCGGCTGATAGGAGGGGAAAAAATTTGATTTAAGCTCAAAATTCTAACAGATAATAATTGCTAATAATAATAATAATATCAGCCTATATCGTCTCATTACTGGGCAAAGGCCTTCTCTCACAAATCAAGGTGAAAGAGATTAGGTCATACTCCACCACGCATACCCAGTGAGAAAAATTGCTTAAGTTCTTTCATTTATATATAACGCTCAAGTCTTAAACAGATAACAGAAAATCATAAAACGGCCATATTAATAGATATCTATACAATAAGTAGCATAGTTGTACCCTGCACCTACCCGTGCCATGCAAGTTTGTAATTGAAAAAGTTGAGCTTGTTTTTATCGGGAAGGCTTTTTATTTGCTTTTCAATTTGTTTCACCCTCAAGTACATGTACTAGGTAACATATATTGTTTATAAGTAAAAAATAAATCTTTAGTTTTTCTTAGCTTTCGGACATGTTTGTCTACCGCCAAATTTATTTTAAAGTATACAATACTATGTGATTTTATACGGCCTTGACCGAATAGTGGGTATTTGTGGTTTCCGGCGAAAAGTTATATTATACGTTCACAATGATGTTTTTTTCTGTAATAAATCTATTTTTATTTAAAATTGTAAGTGATCCATCACCATCAAAACCCATGATAGATCATGATTTATGAAAGAAATGTATGATGCCCAACACTCAGCATCTTAGAGATCAACGGTTACGGTAGTAAGAAATATAAATACACGACTAGGTATTCCAGAAATCGACATGTCCAACAAAGTCCTATAATCTATCTATCTATCTATCTATATCATCACGCCAGCTCCCTCTCGGGGTAAGCAGAGAGTACAGAGTTCCAACAGGTTCTTTTCTTACATACCTCTCTGGCTTCCTCCACGCTCATAGTTCGTCTCATACACACTCGCCTCTCAAGTCCTATAATCAAGTATTAATAATTGGCATAAATTACCTTATCGACGGGCGCGAAAGTTTTAAATGCCGTTTATTTTGTTGGGCCTATATAACTTTGTTCTGTGGGACAAAATGGGAAAAAATATATGGTAGCCACACAAAACGCGAAAATAAAAATAAGGATGTAGTTGAAAGAAAGAAAGGAACTAATTAATTTGATGTATTTATCATATGTTATTCGGAGACTCAGTAAGCTAAAGTGGCAATGGGCTGGTCACATCTGCAGAAGGACCGACGGCCGATGGAGCAAGCGTGTCCTAGAGTGGAGACCGCGACTTGGTAAGCGTAAGGTAGGACGGCCCCCAGCTAGATGGACCGACGACCTCAAAGAGGTCGCTGAGACAGACTGGATGCGGAAAGGCGGAGGACCGTGTGCAATGGCGCGTGTTAGGAGAGGCCTATGTCCAGCAGTGGACTACGATAGGCTGATTGATTGATTGATTGATTCGGAGGCTAGCACATATTTGTACTACCTTCTATGAATGACGATGTAACGCAGTTGTTAAGAGCTTAAGCCGCTCCACTTACTGGGTCTAATAGCCGCGGGTTCGATTCCCGCACGGGACAAATCTTTGTGTGATCCACAATCATTTGTTTCGGTCTGGGTATTTGTGTATGTGAATTTTCATGTTTGTAAAATGCACCCACGATACAAGAATAAATCCTAGTGTGAGGCTGTTTTTTATAAGAGAAAAATAATCAAAATACCAGTGGTTAAGACCTTAGCCGCTCCGCCCAATAGATCAAGTTGTCGCGGGTTTGATCTTCGCACGGGACAAATCTATGTGTTACCGCCAAATGATTTGGTTAGCGTATTTATGTATGTAAATTTCAGGTATTTAAATGAACCTACGATACAGGACAATTCTTTGATGATGTTTGCTACCTTACTTTGGAAAAATCTACTAACGACTCGTATCTATGATGAGATTGTACAATGAAGAAAACTCCAACGCAGCCTCGAAATAATACTCTTTTAGGATTAAAATACAAAGCTACTGGTCTTGTCGCCGCCCACGACCAGATTTCCTACGAGATCAGACTATTCCATGATCAGTACCAGCAAAAAAGAGAAATCTCCAACGTACATAATATTATGTGTATTCGTCGTTATACAAACGTAATCTGCTTTCAACATCTCATGCGGAGAATATTGATGTGCAGTATGTAATTTTACGATTCAAGCAACATGTGACTCGGGCAAAGGAAGGTTATATCAAAGAATAGATCCTCAGATTAAATATTACATTCAGTAAATTAAGAAAGATTTTCTTTAAAAAAAATCATTTTTTTCGGTTCGAGGAAATCTGCTGGATAATCGAATGAGTTTTATAGATTTTTAGAAAATGTAAAATGATTTTTTTGTTAACATCTGTATCTTAAAAACATAATACTTTTGTGAATAACCCTAATGGACAACCGAGTGAATATTTACCATATAGGTAATCAAAGCATAGACTTTTTTTCCCAATATTTTGCCGTACTCAATGACATTTCATTGAGTACGGCATATTTCCATTGCATGGCATACCTAATTCGAAAATATCATACGATTACCACCTGAATACTATATTCCTATTTTCATATGATTGAGAGATATATATAAATATTAGTATTGTAATTAATAATGAGAATTTAGGTAACCTAAGGCGGATTTTCTTTTGTGATAAGGAGTTCAGTCTTACAAGGTAATATAAAATTGAGTTTTCCCTTTCCATAATTGACCATACCACTTGCTTTAACCTTCTCTCAACCTCCTTAGTTTATTAGGATACCTACTGATTTTCTCATACAATTTTTTTTTATTCCATTTCCGGAAAAAGACTCTGCTGCGTGTAGGTGTTAGGTTAGCTTAGTTCAGTGATACTAAAAATATACAAAATATTACTGAATCCTCCATAACTACCATAGATTTACGACTACAATTCTCACTCATATCCCTCATAAAATTACACTTTAATTACAAAAACTAATACAATTCAACAATGAATGCCGTTTATATCATGTAATTAAACGCGGAAAAACTTCAGCTTTATAACTCCCCATGCGATGTTTACTACTTACTTACGACTTTACACCTTATTTCTAATATATTTTAATTCAAATTTCTCTGCTTGTCGTATTAAAACATAAGATCCTTTTAGCTTTAAGCCTCGATATAATTGAGTCATTAGTAGTAAGGTAACACGAGCGGTGAGAATGAGTGAAAAGCTGAACGATAAGAAAATGCAATTTCCTTCGAGTTGAGGATCTTAAATAACTGCATTTATTGCTACGTTTGCTAAACTCGTTTAAGAAGGCTTCGAGCTAAGGGTTGCATGTGTCGTGAACTTAGTTAAATTAAGCATTTTAATGACTAGTGCCTGAGCCTTTAGAGGTTGAACTTTAACATTATACGCCACTCCTGTTACGAAGTGTAGTGGGAAAGGATCTCAAGAATAGAAACGTGGTTTTTACACGGTTGTAACTACAGATTGGACGTTCTCTGTTAAATTTTTTTGGACGAAATACTGTAAGTGTAATTATAAGACATGGCTTATTTACCCTATCGCCGTGAATGAACAGCTGTCTCAATAAAATAAAACTGCGGCTGATAGTGATTTGCAGAAAGAATACGGATCAAGTGTTTGACGTCCATACGTCATTGTTATTTGAGGGTATCTTCAACATCTTAAACTTAAAAATGGACCGCTATAATATCCGAATAAATAGTTTTGTTCCTTTTGTGATATCCGCGTAAATCTAACATTGCAACAAATGATTCCTGACAAACTATTGTTCCATCATTGATGAACATCCAAAAAATATCGATGACAACTATTTTATCAACGAAAACTACACACGGTGTACGTTAACTAAATAACAGCTCCGAATATATCCAAAACGAACAGACTAAAGACATTTATCATCGCCGAAATATTACATTTAATTAAACTTTAAAACAAGAGTCGGACCCGATAGGATCCGGATTATCAGATCTATTTGCAAATGTCCCTTTGGAGATAGTATGTATATTTCCATTAAATAATATATATGAAAGGCACGAACTGTATGTTAATGGATTTCAGTCAGACTAGTCTGTAATAACCCAGAGTGTTTGCTGTATTAAATGTATATTATAACTCCTTCTGTGGATAAAAGTGATGGAATAACAACTTTTAATATTGCCAATGTAATTTGTCATTATATAAAATTAAGTAAATTTCTTTACAGAGACATTTTTGCCTGAAATTTCTATAACAAAATGTCTATAACGTAAAGGTGCTTGTACATAGTACTTGCAAAAACGCGGAATGGTGTCGCGAGTAATTGCAGGCTAAATTACGCTACATGTGAACACTGGACTTACTCGCTTATTTACGTGGTCGTTTACGTGATGCAATTTATCCCTGCAGGTGCCTTAACACGCACTAGTTACGTGCATTGTGTACGAACGCCATAAGTTAAATATTAAGCCCACAAACTTAATATTTAAGTGTGTATCAAGTAGATCGTCAGCCACAGATTTATTTTATTATAATGCACCATGCTAAAATGCAAACTTTCGAAAATGATGCTCCTATGTATTTACAGATATTGTAGCATTTGTTAATTACATCCTTTATTAATCAAAACATATACCTATTTCCCTCTCAAAGGCAGATGAAAAAGGGCTTACGCAGCGATACGATAGTCAGCGAAATCAGCGAAACGCATTGTCCGCCGGCCCGGAACGCGGCCGGCTCGGCGTTCGTTTTGTCCGATCCGCGCACTACGCAGAACTTAATTGCTCTATTGTTAATTGAGTAACGTTCCGAATTCCGCATTATCACCAGTTAGCGTTAAAACTGTTATAATAACTTTAATTTCGCGATCATTGTGATTTGCGGTTGGTAGTTTGTAAACTAATTTTCTTATACTATGCTCATAGTGACATCTATCGACAGCAATATGAACTACAGAAATCTGATGAAATTCATAAATAAGGATTTTCCGTCCATCCATGTCCAATGTCATCGAATTTTGGTTTTAGTTAATTCTATTTAATCACACACTAATGGCCGGTTTAATTATTCAACTTACATATAGATTTACTAATCTTGAGTTAAACATTGTAATCGACCGTAAGTCAACGCAACAATTCCAATAAACACTGAAACTTTGACATATAATAGAATCCTATTTCTAATCAGACATCTCAATGGAACAGCCACAATGATCAACATAACAAATTGAATGTTATTAATAATGTCGTCATACTGTGTCCAAAGAAATTCGTCACAGTCGCCGATGAATTGAGAAATTACTATCAGAACAATTAGTTTAAGCGAAAGCTGGTCATCATTTATCTCTTTGAGACAATCAAATTGGATACACAGTTGCGCAAATCACTTCAGCTCTCATTTTATTTATAGTTACAAGTAAACGTATGCGCATACGGTTCTTACGTCGGCAACACGTAAATATGCGTCATAATGACGAAGCCATTGCGTCAAACTGTGATGAATTCGCTGATAATCTTTGTAATTTGTAACATATGAGATGCATAATTGGCCTCATTCACAGACGTAAAGGTTACCTAAGCTTTGCGATGTTGAAATTAGATTAACTAACCTTTACAAACACAGATAGTAAATCTTTTACGATATTTTACTTACTAACATGTATATACCAAATATAGATCAATATGAAAAATACATAAAATCAACACCGAACACCGCCCCTTTTACGTGTTTATAAGGCTGTGAAGGAAACATCGAATAAAAACAGCAAAAATCGTATTTTTTTGGACTGTGTGACACAAAAGTGCAAATTAATTATATAGCATATTTCTGTGTGCGTACCTCTTCTGGTAATAATTTCGTAAAAAGATATGTGTACCTACATATCGTTCATCAGTAAGCACATTCATTTATACCATTGACATTTAATCGTGATTACCAAACCTACAGTGGAGCATGGTCAATTAACGTCTTGAATGCAGGCCCTACACATCTAATGGAAATAATTAATCAGAATAATTTTATGGCAGTTTATTAATAATTTCAAGTTATAATACCTGGAATACTCAGCCACTATTTAGACTCACAAATAAATGCGTACGACTAAGTTTGACGATGACAGGGGTAATTAATACGGCGTGGTTTCCGGCTTCGCAGTAGGTACTAATACAAAACTACAAGTGTTAGTATAAATCACAGGATCAGAACGTATGGCGATGATGGTTTTATAGGCAACATTGCACTTAACAAGACATTTGAGATTGATTGCGCTTAAGACAATATGGATGTCTGAAATTATATTTTTAAGAAGTTTGCTTTAAAACGTAGTGGATCGAATAGTCATATTTGATTTGTGCCATAGCAAGCATAGGTACTTGTTTTAGATTTTTAATCGATTTAATAATTATAAAAACCACCATCACGTCTACTTTGCTGCGTTCTATAGAAGTTCAAACTTCTATAAAAAATTCTTGAAATTGAGAATTCCTTGAATGTTTAAATAATGGAGTAAATGAAAATTCTTTTGAAAAAAATAAATCATCACTTGGTATCACGTGTATATTCCCAAAACAAGAGTACCTGAAGAGTGACGAAGATACTAGATCCCATCGTTATAAGAAGTGAAGCTATTGTCATTACACCTGGATACTATGCCAAATTTTGGATTGTTACTTAGATCCGACCGAGGATTTTAACCCAGGACATCAGCCACACTATGCGCCACCGTACCAACGTAACAGTCTTCCTCAATCGAATAACCTCATATAAGATATCGATACAAAAATATTTCCCCACAAAAATTCAATCTCTTTTCGTTCATTAATCGAATTTAATCGAACACCTGCGGTAACGTATTCGAGCGCTTTGATTCGGAAAACGATTTTGCGAATTGATTCGAATCGATAAGGACGATTCGAATACGATTTCGGCACTGGAAAGTATTTAACGTATACTTACCTTAAAAAACCGCGGGAGCGGCGGAGTCAATTATTTTTTCTTTATAGAAAACCCACTCGCTCGTAACGCTGTGCGTCCGCGGTGTTCTTAACGATCACCGAGGTTACGCAGCGTTCGACTCGGTCGGCCCGAGATGGGTGACCGTTTGTGGCATTAATATATTTGAGCGTCTCCGTGCTTCGTAAGGCACGTTAAGGCGTTGGTCCCGGCTACCACGTAAAGTGGTACTCGTTAAGCCAAGTTAGAAGCATTATAGGCGGCTTGATTAGTCCCAACAGCAGGCGGCCACAAACCTGCCTCCGCCAATCCGCACTGGGTCCACGTGGTGGAGTATGACCTAATCTCTCTCACCTTGATTTGTGAGAGACGGCTTTTTCCCAGCAATATAGGCTGATACTATTATTGTTATAGAAAACCCACAATAATACATAGTTTAAACTAGAATTCCTACTCCCGTTATTGCTATCCGCACAGTACTTACCAAAAAAAGCAAAAATAAGGCAAATAACGCGATTTATTCATTAACTTCTTACACATGAAAAAAAACTAGTTTTCGGACTTAAGAGAAGTTAAATAACGCAACAAAATCCTAGAAACAATTTTATATTATCTGGCAGTTTCGTTTTGAAATTAGAGGGCTAACTGAAATGGCTCATTTAGATTATAGGAGAACGATTCGCCGAATAACTAGCCGAATAATTTGTACACGAATATGACCAAATACACCCGAACAAGTTGTTTAAATACTCGTATTCGTGCCTATTTGTCTGTACTCGTCGAGTACCTAAATCTTGTGTCACTGTAATAAATGATTTCAGTTACCGACACACACGTAATTTTTTAACAATGTTAACTGAAATTACGGCAAACAGACTTATAAGAAAATCATATATTTTTCGCTACGCCCCATGACACGGTTGCAGCAGTATCGATTGAGTCTTTAAAAATTCAATGTATTTCCTTGGTCAACCGCCTTGGCAGCTTTGACATTACAAAACCTGTGATTACATTCACTTCAAATAAAAGGCGAGTTTAATAATAAGTCGAGGAAAGCGCAAATTATAACACAGCCGTTAATAGTTTTTTATATATATATATATATATATATATATATATATATATATATATATATATATATATATATATATATATCGTCTATTAGTTAGACCGTTGGACTGCAAAGTCAGAGGTCTCGGGTTCAAACCCAGGCATGCACCTCTGTCTTTTCAAAAGTATGTGCGTATTAAAAATTAATTATCACTTGCTTTAACGGTGAAGGAAAACATCGTAAGGAAACCTGCATGCTTAAGAGATTCTCGAAAGTGTGTGAAGTTCGCCAACCCGCACTGGCCTATGGCCTATGGCCTAAACCCTCTAAGTTTGAGAGGAGGCCCGTGCCCAACGGTGGGACAGTTTTGTTAACAGGGCTAATATTATTTTTATTTATATAGATATTATTTTATTCACTTGTATTTCCGAAAATAATGTGTTTCAAACGTTCCATTTTAGTTCGTGCGTCGGATTCGATAATGTTTTTTGGTTCTGTGTTTAAATATTTATTTATTTGCTCTATTAGCATACAAAACAGATCACAATCATGTTATGTCCTCAATGTTATGATGTGGAATACAGTTACCGATTTAGATCGTAATGTATGTATACCTAACCGTTTTTTAAAAATAGGCGACTAATGACATTCTCTGAATCTGTTCATGGCATGAAACTTGAAAAATTTCATTACTACTCTATATTCAGATAACTGGCAAAATGTGTTATCATAGTTTTTCTAACGGAAAATACTCAGTATAAGACTGAAGTCTGAAATTGTGCTCCATTTAATGAAAACAGGCTTATTACACTGGGATCTAGCATCATCGATGAATGCTTTTGGATATTCCCCTAGGGGTAGGAGTGACGATGTGTTTTTGTAATCCAGAACCTCAAATACAATTCTGTAAAAAAAAAAGAATGATAAATATAAAGGCTAGTCCAATTAATTTAAAAGACTAGCCCGCTGAGTTTCTAGCCTAATCTTCTCAGTGTGAGGCCTTGTTCCAATCCGTAGGTAATTGTAAAAAATGTAATACAAATAACATTTTTAGTTTTGACTTGTATTGACTTGATAAGAGGTTACTGGATCTATTTATCCAATACAACTTTAAAACTTTGTGAACAAACCGTCACCGTTTTAGATATTTTAGTTTAGATTGCAATCTATAACAAGCGTAATATGAATGTGACAGTATTTCCACTGAAAATCAGCGCTGTGTTGTGGTTACGCTGCAACAGAGCTTTACGCTGAGTGTTACCCCATTAGTGCGGTAATTACTATAAGAACATTTTATTTCTATTTTTGTAATATCCTTTTATTTGATTTTTGTGGTATACTTGTTAGCTGGCTAGAAAAATATCTTTTCTTTCTTTCTTTCTTTCAAATGAAAATGCTGTTAGCATAAAATCGACGTTTTTATGTTGAGTGAAAAAAGTTACACTTTGAGTGGCATGGACTATAGAAATTAACCTTCCTTAATCGACCCTTTTTATGTCCATTTTAAAATACCTTCTTTGTTTTGGAAATGTGGTCTTCTGTTGATGCCTCCTGTTGTTTTTAACGTGTGATTTTAATCATTTAATTTTATGTTATTTTAATTTATTTCGTTGCGTCTTTGTGCCAGTGTATCTAAGTACATAAGTGTAGATCTAGTTATCCGAATAGAGTAAAAATGCATATTATTTTATTATTAAAATAATACCTAATATAATAATATCAGCTTATCGTGCCCACTGCTGGGCAAAGGCCTTCTCTCACAAATCGAGGTGAGAGAGATTAGGTCATACCCCTCCACGCGGACCCAGTGCGGATTGGTGGAGGCAGGTTTGTGGCCACCTGCTGTTGGAACTTATCAAGCCGCCTTTAAGGCTTCCAACTCGTCTTAACGACTACCACATTAAGTGTATGTATGTACCATATAATTTAATTGAATACCTAATATAATTTACACAAATGTCAATGATTTCTTAGCACCATTTCTTCTTACAATTATTTTGCAATACACTCAGAAAAAAACGTGTTATATCTGCATTATACAGTTCACACTTTATCTCATTCCATAGATACTCATGTTGTTCTACAAGCGACTATCTACACAAACTGTTCATTGTGGTGTTGCACACGATCATAACGAGGTACATTCGCATGATTCGAACCACATGTGCGCGGACGCAAGTATCGACGCGGCGAATCCGTTCATGCACGCATGATTCGGTCTATTTAAAACGATCTACATTTCAACGCAGCCCGATGTTTTGTCCTTTGCAGTCGCATAGTTAATTTATTTTGATGTATATTTGTGAATAATGATCGGGCTTATTCTGTCTCTGGAATTTAGATTTCGTCACTATGACGGTATAATGTATGTCGTCGATTTGTTTGTTTAATTTTGTAATTGCGTGTGGCAGACGTTTTGATGAATATTGTAATGCAGGGCAATATTTCCTGGAATACATATAGCAATGGGGTAAAAATAATGGAATAATATATGACTAATAATAATAGATTTCTTTCCACTACGCAGCATTATCCTAATGCTACAAATGACATTCGCAATTTATTCATACAAAGTACTACTGGTAGTAATTTAATGTGATTAAGTTTTCCACCAGTTCATACTTAGTATGTCATTGGACTAGATTTACCATTCACATAAACCTATATTTATAATAATAGGCAAGTAATTGAACCAGTTAATAACGAAAATTAAACATAATAGCTAGTGCATTTAAGTTTCATATATTAAAAATATTCTAAAGAAAATACTTACACACCGTTACGCCTATATTCCCCAAGCGGGGGTGGCAGAGGTGTACCGAGTACACCCACGTTTCGCCAACGATGTTAGGTCCCATGTAATAGGCGGCGAGCCTATTACCATATACCGGGCACAATTCCAGACTCCGGACTCGTTTCGACAGTTTTCGTTAGAAAAACTACACTTGTTTGACCTAGGATTTGAACCCAGGACCTCGTGATCACAAAGCGATGCGCTTTGCCACTAGACCAACGAGGCAGAAACTAGACCAACGAGACAGTCTCTTTAGTCACTTACATCTAAAGTTTTAATTTATAGTATAAGACAGATATCAGTAAAATATTGCGTAGATTTGACCACTCTCGTCCTCACTCACTCTCATTTGGACACACATTAACCTACGCAAAGGTAGGGTAGAGTGTGTTGACAATTCATCATCATAAACCGGAAGTCGACCAGTGTACGACAAAGCCCGTCCTAAAGATGGGCACAACCAGAGAGGGGCAAAATGTAACCAGATTAATGATCAACCAGCCCCGCTTGCGGAATATAGGCGTGATAGTGTATTAATGATTACAATTACATTTTGTGATCTTTCAACGATTACGATTACACTTTTAATCTTGAATCATGATTGAATGTTACAAAATGCAAATGTAATCATTAATCTGCTGAGTTCTTAGATTTACGCGAATATTACACATGAAATAAAACTATTTCACGGATTGTATATGTGTATTGTACGGGTTGACGCACCCATGGTGACGGGAGGGTCCCTCCCGTGACCATGGGTGCTGCAAAGCACTCGAAACGTCGGGAACTAAAAATCAAAAATAAACCGCGATAAAATCCGTAAAATAGTTTTATTGATTACATTTTGCCCATATGTGGCCTCAACGACCGGCTTGTAAAGTAGGCAGGCTTTCCACAAGGTGGAATGGTGACCTGGTGAAGGTCACAGGTGAAAGCTGGACTTGTACAGCACAAAGCCAGTCGTCGTGTCTGAAGACACTTACTACTACTCAGAAGGAAAATAAAATGTAACCCACAGTTAATTTTTTAAATCATAATAAGAATTATATTAGCCCTGTTAAGAAACTGTCCCACCGTTGGGCACGGGCCTCCTCTCAAACTGAGAGGGTTTAGGCCATAGTCCACCACGCTGGCCCAGTGCGGGTTGGCGAACTTCACACACCTTCGAGAAACTCTTAGGCTAACTCTTAGGTTTCCTCACGATGTTTTCGTTCACCGTTAAAGCAAGTGATAATTAATTTTTAATACGCACATACTTTCGAAAAGACAGAGATGCGTGCCCAGGTTTTGAACCCGAGACCTCTGACTTTGCAGTCGAACGGTCTAACCACTAGTTCTTTAAAAAAGATGAAAAAACAAAAGCCGAAAGCCACGAACATAAAAACTAACTACAATTACAACACTGTGGTAAACCCGCAAATTAATATCAAATGTAACACCCAGATCAAATGGTATAAATGAATGAATACCTAATCAAGTTCAATTATTCCACCTTTAATTAAGTACGTGAACTAGTGGAAGCTTATGCTACACAGTAAAAGACTTCTAAGCGTTGAATAAGTATCTATAGAGCAAGATTAGGTTCACTACAATACTAATTTCATTTATGTTGTAATTCCAGTGAACTGTTGTGAGTCCAAAACTGATATCAGATTATTATACAAGGTGTAACATAATAAACGCAAGACCTCCGACACCCCGATTAGAGAATTGCTTTACAAATTCAAAACGAAAACGAAATTTCCAAATTTAAAGGTTTTTACCCGTTTTTTAAACACTTTTATACCCCAATTAGCAATGAAAGTTGTACGTGTATGTGTACGTTTTGAGAAATACGTTTTAGGAATGCATTTGATATCTCCTTACTGGTATGAATCAAGAATAAATTATGTTTTTTATAGCATTCTGAAGGAGTAAGGGCATTTGTTGTAAATTAAAAAAAATATAAGATTCATTAAAAATAATTGAAATCAATTGAGTTACCGATCTGGAACAAACTACTTTCACGTCTTGCCTTTATTATGTTACACCTTGTAGATATTCTTAAAAGTCTAGGCAGTGATCGCGAACGTACACCGCTCTACCTGGATTTCCGAACTCATTTTTTTATTAATTACTGGAACAATGCGAAAATAAACAAGTTAAGTTTAATACAGGAGCATTTATTTACCTGTACCCATGAGATGTTGTAGTGTGGCGCACAATATTTGTTTTACATCTATCTATCTATCTATATCACCACTCCAGATCCCTTGCGAGGTAGGCAGAGAGTACAGAGTTCCAACAGGTTTACTTCTAACCTGAAATTTATGCAAGACTAGCTGTACACGCAACTTCGTTCGCTTTATTTTAAAGCGTGTATTTCACACCCTCAAGCTTTTTGTTAAGACCAAATGTAGCCTATTTTCTTCCGTTGGATAAAATATATTTCCTTGCCGAATTTTATCAAAGTTTGCTCAACAGTTCAGGCGTGACAAGGTAACAGACTAACAGACGTACAGAGTTACTTTCGCATTTATAATATTAGTATGGATATGTTCTCGAACTCACTCAGTAAGAGTCTTTGTAACAGAAATAGCGACAGTTGAAAACAAAACACTGACGCTGTAAATAAAACCTCCACTTCCTAACAACGTACAAAGAAATAAAACTATTTCAAAGTATAAATTCCAGTACGCCTCGATATCGGCTGAGCCAGTTCTAATCCGCTCATACCACGACTTCACGTTAACTACCCATCCGTTCGCCAAGTTAGAGCGACTCTAACAAGAGTCTCGTCCAGGTGAAACTTCAGTTCCAGGTCGTTACGTTTCTTGTCTTACGCCGACTTAGCTCTCCGTATTCATGTACTGGCCTATCCACTTTCGAGCAGCAATTTCTTAGTTCGTTAGTTCTTACTACAGTTTGCGAGTGACTATTCTATGGAAATATGCAGCCAAAAAGAGATTTTTTAATTGAACTCAATAATACATTTCTGTTCATTTATATTGAGCCTCAGGCAACTATGGTGTGTTTATGTTGGCTACTGTATTTCCTTGTGGAAATATTTGACTAGACTTCTATGCGTGTGTAGAAATTTAGCTAATTTCTAAATGCATTATTTGGACGATAGGTTTGCTATGCTCAAACTGATTTTCATCAGTTTACGTATCATAATAGATAGTTTATTTTTGCAATGAGCTCTGTAACCCGATATAGATAATCATGCTTGGGAAAATTTTGCCATTGCCATTGTCATCTAAAATTAAATTTCTATCTATCTGTATCAAGACGCCAAATTTCTTATGGAGAGAGTGTAGAGTTCCTATGGGTTATTTCTTAAAGAACGCGCTCGCGAAAAATGTAAAAAGAAAACTTCTTTGATTTTTATTATAAGTAAACGCATTTCATTATTATACAATAGTAATCGTGCAGTAATACATATAATTTTTTTTTTGCCTTAGTTGCAAGTGTTCGCAGCGCTCCAATCCCGCGTAAACTAGCAGAGCTAGCACGGGTAGCATGACTTTTCTAGAACAAAATTTGGTCCACCGTGATTCGAGTCGTCAACGCAAGTCAAGTAATCTTGTCACATCAATACAGTTCAATTCTTGATACAATTTTTCCGTATCAAGTTTTTGTCCCAGCACGCCAGCTTGCAAGTAAAGGTTTGGTCAAATAGCCGACGGAGCGCGACGGAAGCGCGACGGACCCGCTCGGCTACGTTTGCCGTCGCGCCGAGCGGAGCTGCGCTATGTGGCTTCTCCCGTACATTTCAGTACATTACAACTCCCCAAGCCGCGCCACCGTCGCTCTCCCGTCGCGCTGCGTCGGCTATGTGGTGAAACTTTAAGAGAAAACGATAAATCTGTGATATATGTCTTGTCGCACCGCCTTTGCTAGCCCTGCTGCAAGACCCCCGGCTATCGCCACGACGTGCTCGAGATGTAAAACCGCAGACCAAAGATAGACTTATATTACCTACGACATGTCATCATCATAAATAATGTATACGGCCCCAGCCCAGTCTGAATAATTCAACGTTGACGGGACACTTTATTAAATTTGTCGTTCTATGAGAAAATATTAAGCAGTATAGTTGAGTGAAAATTAATATGGAACGAAATTAACATTTACAAATTAAAAGTTTCCCCGTCGTATTTCGTGGTGTGACTAATTTAAAGTCCATTCAATTTGAGTTTCGTTTAGGAAACAAAACGTGAAATTGATTTTGTTGTGAAATTGTCTTTATAATTTGGAAGGGAAAGTCTAAAATTAAGTGGATATGCATTTTATTTTAATAAGTTGTTATTAGAAAAAGTTGTACCTATACCATAATTATATGATTTCCGGACTAAAACAAAATAATTTGTTGCTATTAGGAAAATAATACGAAATTTTGTTATAATAGGCATGATGATAATTTATTTTCTTGCTCAAACAAAAGTGTACGATAAATATAAAAAACTTATAAGGGGAATTAAGTTTCCAAAAAACAAATATTCCTTTTCCTACTCTGCAGAATGTATATTTCAGCTTATGAGATAACTCCTTATTTTTCAGTCCCGTTAAGATAGAAGTATCATCCGATTATCAGTATTAATATACATCTTAATTTAATTCTATAAACGCATGACCCAAAATTCCAAAATAGTTGTAGATTGCTACACGCCAGATCCTTCCAAAATATTATTGCAATCCTTTCAAAATTTGTTTTGATTAGTTTAGAATTAATAAATCTAGCATATTGACGCTGTCGATTAATTCTTTAGTTAAAAGCTTGTCGTTATTTCGTAAAAAGTGTATAAAAAGAAACTATCTTTTTTCAACTAATAACAATACCATAAAATTAAATATACTGAACTTTATTTGAGCCATATTCCGGTGTAGTAACAAGAGATGAGACATTCTCAGTGCAATAATGAGGAATATAACGATGCCGCGAGCTTAATCCTAGCTCGGAATTAAGAAACTTCCAAGCCACTAATGAATGCATCGAAAAGTTTTCTGCTCACTTGCAATTTGCAAATGCTGCAAGATGGGTTATGAAGCAACACTGCACTGTTTAAATGGCCTTGTTTTTGGGAATTCACGAATCATGTTTACCACTATTCCAATTGAAAATGTATTTTAATTTGTCTATCGAATGAAAAGGTGCCCAGGTGATCCATTAATATTATAAATATATTGTGGAGGAATAGCTTTAATCCGATATGAGTCTTATATGTTAACCTTGTCAAAATTACAATTTATCAATTTTATTAGATTATATTAAATTATAGACGATTATTTTCCTAACTGTATACAGAAAATAATATAAAGAAGAGAACAGTTATTGAACTCTTTCATGTTTCTTGCAGAGTTATACAAGGTGTAGTATAATAAACGCAAGACCTCAGACACACCGATTAGAGAATTGCTTCATGAATTCAAAACGAAAATCAAATTTGAAAATTTAAAGGCTTTTACCCCTTTTTCAAGCACTTTTATACCCCAATTAACAATAAAACTTGCATGTGTATGTGTGCATTTTGGGAAATACGGGTTAGGAATGCATTTGTATTCTCCTGATTGCTATGAATCAAGAATAAATTAAGTTTATTATAGCGCACTGAAGGAGTAAAAGCATTTCATGCAAATTTAAAAAAAAATGTAAGATACGTTAAAAATAGTTGGAATCAATTCAGTTACCGATTTAGAACAAACTACTTTCAGGTCTTGCGTTTATTATGTTACAGCTTGTATAAATTTAATGAAAAGTTAATATTTTAAGCCGACGATATATAATCTTTCTATATCATCCCGCCAAATCCCTTACGGAGTAGGCAGAGAGTACACAGTTCCAACAGATTCTTTTCTTACATACCTCACTGGCTTCCTCCACTCTCATAGTTCGTCTCATACACGCTCGCCGGTTACGAAGGCTCTTGACTTATTGTTTAGATAAGACTCGGTCTATTATAATATTTACAATAATTAACTGTACGCAAGTTCTTGCTTTGTTAAACAACAAAAAATAGACCCTCTGAAAGGGCCTCTACGTGTTGGACCAAAGGTTCGAGCAAACCTGTGACTCTTGGAAGACATACAATCATAAGAAATAGCAATTCTATGCCGTACAGACAAGGCGTATAACGACAGTTTTATTTACAGGCAAACAAGATACCAATTTCGTAACTTATTAGTATAGTTTTTGATGCAGTTATCTCTTCACAACGCTATCAATAACGTGGTGATGGAAACTGAAATATCGTGATTGACAAGCACTTCAGTTTATACTCTGTGATTTCGATATTACATTGATTGAAAGTAACAAACTGACAAGCGTGTAAACCTAAAAATACTAAGAAAATCCATAAACGCTGATAGTTCTTATCAAGATAACTGAATATTCGAGGAACTGGTACTATTTTTGTAGTTTAAGAACATTGTTCAAAAGTATAGATAGCATTCTTACTTTAATACAACAAACCTGTTATGACCATTTTACCAGAAAGAATAAACACAGTATATCTACATTATGGGGAGACATTTTTTATAACGCGAGCGCAATAATAGTTTAACAATATAATCAAAAGCCCAAATATGCGTTACAAAATTTGCTAACATGGGACCATGTCGTCCCTAACAACACTCATTTTATCATGCACAAAATACTAACAGTTACCTCTTCATATAAAAACAGAACGTTCCATACCTACCTCAAAAATAAACAAAGTACTTGAGACCATGTTATATAAATTTAAACGTGCTTCCAAAATGTTCTGAAAACCGTTAATGAGGCGGACGGATGCCACAAACAGCTGATACAAACGGGTGAATTAGCCCGCATACTCTCCGGCAAGCCGCGAAGCGATCTCGAGGGCCATCAAGAATTGAAAGGATGACGATCTCACCACTAAAGACCCGACCGTGGTCACCGGGTTGAGCCTGGTGAATTTTTATTTTCTTAGTTTAATTAAATTACGGATATAGTAAGACCATTTTAAAAAGTAATACAGACTTTTTATTGAACTTAAGTTCATATTAAGTCTCCCGCTAGTTTTAGTGATGACTTTACCCCATTAACTCCATTGAAACGGTATATTCCACTTTAATCACCTGGGTGATCAAAGGCGTCTAATTTAAACAAATTTTTTTGGGTGGGCCTCAAATATTTTGTTTCGGTCTGGGATTCTGCGGATGAAACTTGTGTGACAATGGCATATATATCTTAGTTTGAACAAGCAGCTGACACAAACGGGGGAACTAGGCTTACGCGCTGGCAAGACGCGAATTCATCTCGAGGGCCATCAAGAATTGAAAGGATGCCGGTCTCCCCGCAAAAGAACCGACAGCGGTCACCAGGTCAATAGTCTGATGAATCTTTATTTTCTAAGTTTAATTAAATTACTGAGATAAAATGACTATTTTAAAAAGGGATAGAGAATCTTTACTTAACTATTATTAACAAACTTCAAAGATGTTAACCCGATTAGAACGGTATTTTTTGGGTAAGCCACAAATATTTTGTTTCCACAAATATATGTTTGTTTTGGTGAAATTTGTATGACAATGACATAGGAATTGGGGTAACGTTGTTGTATTAAACGAAACAGAAACATATATTTTCGGATTTACTACTAAGAAAAAAAAAACACTGTCACGCCTATATTCCCCAGAGGGGGAGGCAGAGGTGTACTGAGTACACTCACGTTTCGCCGACGATGTTAGCTCCCATGTAATAGGGGGCGAGCCTATTGCCATATACCGGGCACAATTCCAGACTCCGGACTCATACTGGGAATTTTTCGTTAGAAAAACTACATTTGTCCGACCTAGGATTTGAACCCAGGACCTCGTGATCACAAAGCGGTACGCTTTGCCACCAGACCATCGAGGCAGTCAAGTCAAGTTTACTACTAAGCTTCCGTGTTTTTCATTATTTCCATCAAATAGCTTTAAGATCGAGGAGATAATAACTATGGTTTATTTTACCAAAGTAACATTTCAAACAATGTTCTGAAGAAAATCGTAATCTTGGCTATGATATATTTGCTGTAATAAAAGAAAATGTTAATAACCACTTTTTCCGTCCTTCCTGTTTCTTGAGGTTTAATTTTACCTTGTATTGTTTTACTCAGAATCTGCCAAGAAGATTGATAAAGGTAATATGTTTGCGGGCACCACCGTTAATCATAATGTTGCAATGAGATGTTTGTTCTTAGATTTTAAACAAATTGAATTGTAAGTAATCACAGAGAAATCTTAAAAGATAAATAAATATTTAAGAACCCGAATAGCGTACCAATAGAAGTTTTGTTTCTATGTCAGCAAGGTACTGTCTACTTAATTATATATTGTGATTCCCGCAAAATTGAATCAATCAAGAATATAACTAATAATTCACGTATTCAAAAAAATATTTATAAAAACTTTTTCAAAAACAAGCTTTTATAGCAAAAAACACAACAAATATATCTTGCTTAGTTGAGGAGTTCCTATGGCTTCCTTTCGGCTCCATCATCAGGCCCGGGTCTAAAGTACTCATCAAGACAAATCTAACTAGCCCAAACACGGCGAAGTTACATTGGTCATCTTTCGGCTTCATCATGAAGACCCTGAACACTATCTGGTTGAATAGTACTTCAAAATACCAAACTAACAAGACTAAACACGAGGGATCACCTTGTATAGTTCACATGTTCCTACAGCCACCTTCCGACTCCATCTTTAGAGCAATACTATGGTACCATATTATTACATTGTTACCGACTTTACATACGTTTGCCAAATTTCAGATCAATTGGATACCCGCAAGTGTTTGAATGGATCACAAGATTTGAACCGGACATACATACAGACAGACATACGAACATTGCAAGTTAAATAAAAGCTTCTAATAATGGTATATTAAGGAAGTTAAAGCAATATCAGTACTACAAGAAATTCGTTTTCTGAGTTCTCTACAATCACATGGACAGTTTCATCTGAATCATTGGCTTGACCGATGTCGGCGCGTTACGTAATAAATAACTCCGTGAAATGATTGTATAAAGATATTCTGTATCCTAAAAAAATCCGCCGAGTTACGTGTTTAATTGGCCAAAGCGGATAAGGGTCCTAAGAAGTAACGTAGATATGGAGTAATCTCTTGCACAAGATTCATGCGCGCAGAACTGGGGACATAATCTTGTAGTGCTTATGTAGATATTAAAACTTAATTCTCAACATGTCGCCTCACACTGTCTGATACATAAATAAAACATAAACACAAACTCGAAGCTTAATTCGATTTAGGCGTACTTAAACATGACATATTAGTCGCTAACTTCTTTACACCCTTAACATATTTTACATAACTAACAAGCTATTTAGCAACGAAACACAATATTTATGTATTTGAACGTCTAATATGCAAAATAGTAACGCAACGGGTGGAAGGTTAAGATAAGTGGCCAAGCAACCCACGTTCTTGCCTGTAATGATACCTACCATACACAAATCTGGTTATATTGTCCGCCTAATGGGCAAAGGCCTTCTCACACAAGTGGAGGTGAGAGAGACTGGGTCATTCTCCACCACCCGACACCCGGTGAGGAACTGTGGAGTCAGGTTTGTGGCCACCTGCTATTGGAACTTATCCAGCAATCCTATATTATATCCAATTGTGCTTAACGACTACTATCTTAAGTGGTGACCGAGACCAACGGGCCGTCCGAAGTGTGGAGACCTAGGAATATGATTATGCCACCGAGCAGAACGCTGCTTAACCTTGGTAAAAACACCCCTTCAAATGCCTCTACCGATCATACCTTTTTATATTCTGCCTACTCGCGCGTGGAGCGAGGGCAGTGCAGTCATGTAAAGTTCCTAAGTCTATTCTCTTAACTTCACTACCCGGCGCTCCTTTCATTAGCGGTTGTTAGCGGGAGTGGAAATTTTTTTTGGAAAGATTTTTCGAAAAATATGTAGATGACGCGCTGCATGGGAAATCTTGCATTAATTTGGTTTATATATATTGTTATGAAAGAAATGTTTAATACATGTATGTGCCTCTATCTTTTTTTTTAAAGAGATCGCATATATGGAGACTGAATACCATAGCAATCGTCATAATGGGACCCTAGAAGTGGCATAGCCGAGTGAACATGTCGCCACACATGTGAGAAAATTATCACAAAATGCTTCAGAACATACATTTGTAAAGTCGGTGACAATGCAATAATATAATAGCATGGAGCTGGTCTAATGATGGAGTCGGAAGGTGGTCATAGGAACATGTGAACTATACAACGTAACGCCCCGGTGTTTAGATTTGTTAGATTGGTATTGACAAGTACTATACAATCAGATAATGTTCTGGGTCTGAAACCGAAAGGTGGCTAATGGAAACCCCCAACTGCTCAATATAACCCCGCCGTGTTTGGGCTCGTTGGATTTATCTTGAAAAGTACTTTTGACCCGGATGGTGCCCAAAGTCTGATGATGGAGTCGGAAGGATTATTTTTCACATAGGATGGGTAGTGACACTTCTAATTGCCAAACGAAATTATACGTTATTCAATAGCAATAAGAGGCATGACGCGTGCCTATACTTATGGTTTTATGCCTTAACACCATTAATTTAATATTAATTTCGTTTGGCAATTAAAACTGTCACTACCCATCCTATGTGAGAAATACTATAACCAAGATATCTTTGTTAATAGAAGCTTGTTTTTAAAAAGGTTTTTAAATTATAATTACTTACTTCAAGTATTTTATTATTACGATTTCTGTGCTTAATAAACATAAATAAAGGGAAACAGAAAGCAGCAGAAAGTTCTTCTTCTACCGTTCTGTGCTGTCACGGAACTGCTCTATATTCTGTACTCGAAGTAGCGCCAGTGATGTAAACTAAATTCCGTATTAAAATCAATCGAGTGCCAGTCATCATGCCCGTGTTATCGACGATAATTCAAGATCGATTTTTTTATATAATTGCGACTTTTGGAAATGAACAAGGTAAGCATATTACGATGCCAAATTTCAAATAATTACTCGTAACGGTTTTAGATATTGCTTAAATTTTGGGAGCTATTATGAGAAGGTTATTTTAATGTTATGCCTACAATTAATATTTTTGTCAAATTAATCAAAGTCAGTATAATTAAACCAAATAAACAACTGAAACAATTTCTATTAACGTTCTTCACAGATGAATTGACAATTCATTATAATTGTAGTAATATTTAAAACATAAAAAACTATTTCTATTATTCGAATACAAAACAGCTATCAATCAAGATAATATTTTGAAACGACATAAATTTAAAAAAAAACTTTTTTTTTATATTTACTTAACTGTTACCCGTGACTTCATTTGCGTTATTTTTTCTAGATAAAAGGTGACCTATGTCCTTTCCCAGGATACAATATATCACCTTGACAAATTTTATCAAAATCTGTTCACCAATTGAGGCATGATAAGATAACAGACAAACAGAATTACTTTCGAATTTATAATATTAGTATGGATTTTGTATTACTATGATTTGTGATGAAGTAATTAAACATTTCCGAAACATTATTCATGTATGTTTGACATAAAGTAAAACTGGAGTGTGTTTATGTGGAAACTGCAACCGTTAGAACTAAGTATGTTGTAGTTTGTGTAAAGAGCTCATTGCATGTTAACCACGAAAGTTGGTATTAATTAAACTGGTCGTATATACATATAAAGTTATATTAAATGAATAAAATATGCACCACGTTAGAGATCACACGGGAAGTTAGTCATTACCGTCCAACGAAGTTGCCGTATCATCAGCCAGTTTTATAAGGCAATTTAAAATTAAGTGTAACTTAAGTATGAGTTAACTAACTATTCTGACTAAAAAGCTAAAGATGATAGAAAAAGAAAGGTTAATAGGGCGAAGGATGCTTCATTCCACAGCAGGTCATCGACTACGGTGGGAAAAAATTAGGATGGTAAAGATCTCTGGATTTGAATCCATCAATAGTCTCCCGCACGGAATGCTAAGGATGTTAAAAAATGTGCCGCAAAAATACATATACACATGTACTTAGTTTTTTTCAGAGATTACTAGTTAAAATTATTTAAAAGATCGCAAACCAAAACTGGTCGTTTGTGACATAGATAGATAGATAAAACTTTATTGTTCCACCAAAGATACACAATATAGAAATACAATTTTATAAATTTACAACGTAGTGTAACGATGGGCGGCTTCATCACTAATAGTGACCTCATCCAGGCAACCTTTACCTACCTATATTATAACTGTGAACTGAAGTCACAGATAATGTACTACATAAGGTATCTTTGCAAAAAAATCCGGCAAAAAGAAATGGATACACTTACGTAGATTTTTTAATAGACGCTAGTTAAGCTTATTGTAAAGTTTTCATATTTAATAGCATTGTTCGTGACGTATATTTTAACATTCTAACCGTAAACCACGGTAACAGATAATGTATTGCTAAATAAAATGCTTCTCTACCATTGTGCCATCCCATCGGTCCTGTGCCAATTCCGCTTCCGTCTATATTTACTATCTCGATCTATCTGACCACTGCACGCCCCACTTTTCTTGATGCTTTTAAAGTAATAAAACTACGTACATAACTGAAATATTCTTAGTGTGTTGCGATACGGTTGTATACAGGTCGTTGTTTTGTATTCACGTGGATTTGTTTTTTGAATTTGTATCACCAATAAAATATACATTGAATCTTACAATTTCAAGCTTCTTGTTAACAGTGAGTAGTAATAGAATGTTATTCCCATTATAGGTAAGGCGAGCCATGTACTATAATTAATAATAATAAACTAGTACATAGGTACCAACAATATAATTGTCTTAGTTACTGAGAAATAAAGTAGGGACAATGTCAGGGTTAAAAAAATGACCAATAAATTACTGGCGAGTCGTGGGGTGCAGAGTTCTCTGTACTCTCTGCCTACCCCGCAAGGGATCTGGCGTGGGGTTATAGATAGATAGAGACCAATAAATTAAAAATTAAATTTTGATATACAAGGTGTAACATAGTAAACGCAAGACCTGAAAGTAGTTTGTACTCAATCGGTAACCGAATTCATTTCAATAATTCATAATGCATCTTACATTTTTTAAATTTGCAAAAAAGTGCTTTTACTCCTGCAGTGTGGTATAAAAAACCAAATGTATTCTTGATTCATTAAGGAGATTTCAAATGCATTCCTAAAACGTATTTCTTACACTAAACGCACACATACACGTACAAGTTTCAATGTTAATAGGAGTATAAAAGCGGTTAAAAAAAGTGTAAAAACCTTTAAATTTGGACATTTGGTTTTGTTATTTTGGATTTATGAAGCAATTATCTAATCGGGGTGTCTGAGGTCTTGCGTTTATTATGTTACACCTTGTATAAGAATGGGAGAAATAAAATCTTGTCACAATTGTAGCTTTAAGATTTATGGAATACATGAAAGACTAAAATATTTGTGATCATTTAATTCTTTCATTTAATGCTAAGTGTTTATATTCTCAAATATAAATAAATCAGTAAAACTTGATCAAGAGATTATAAAAACAATTAACGACTGCTCTTTAACTATAGACATGTTCTGAAAATCGATTCCTTTTCTTTTCTTTCCTTTCTCTTCCTTTTGGGACCTAACATCGTCAAAGAAATGTAGGTACCCTTAATACACATCTGCCATCTCCGCTTGAGGAATATAGGAGTGACAGCATATAAAATTACAAAAATTTAAAAACAAAAAATACAAGTGCTTAAACACGATGCTAAAACAAATATTCTACTCATAACACAAAGAAAAAATCGACTTAGTACATAAAAAGGTCTCGCCGGAGGATGTGAAAGGAATGGTGGGGTAGGCCCGACCAAGCCTTGTATCTGTCAAAGAATTTTTAAGTGCCATCGAGCGGTGAATGGGTTGCCGGCGGGGCCACTTGCACACGGAGCGGTTCTCGAGCGATTCTCGAGCTGCTACTCGCCACGGCTGGGAATAGCCGATGTTTCAAATTTCCTTACACTGCTGAATATTTCTTTTGTATAAACCAATTTGGAGAATGAGAAAGAACCAACTGGGAAGTTTTTTAAGTACTGTAGAGGAGTTTTTATATCATTACGCCAGATCTCTTGCGAGGTAAGGGGAACGTACAGATTTTCAATATTTTCTGTCATCCTTGTTACGTATTTGGAAAAGGAGCAACAGTTAATTCGCATCTACATAGCAATAATAAGCATATAATAAGCATGATAAGCAATTCAACAGCCAAATTTCTTCTTTCCGAGAAAATAAATTATGGTTTCCAATCTATTGTTTTTGAAAAGTCATAACAATTCATGATGAAGGGCTGCAAATGCGCAATGGCTTAAAACTACTCGTAATATGTTACTAATGTAACCATGCTAAAAAGAACTAAAACCGTTTAAATATTAAGGAAAATTGTCTTGTGGTTAAATGTAGGGTGGGTGTAATGTAGGTACAAACCCGCTTACAATAAATATATCCAAAGTATTATATATTCTATGATCATGATTCATACATACAATATAAGGAGTGTTTTATATTGGCATTTAATGTATTTATAGAAATATATTGTAATATCTATCTATCTATCTATATCATCACGCCAGCTCCCTCGCGGGGTAGGCAGAGAGTACAGAGTTCCAACAGGATCTTTCCTTACATGCCTCTCTGGCTTCCTCCACTCTCATAGTTCGTCTCATACACACTCGCCAGTTACGGAGACTCTTGACTTGCCCTTCAGCTAAGACACGGTCTATTTGGTCATGGTAAGATAGTCTAGGTCTTCCCGGCACCTACATCCTTCCACTTTCGCATTGTATATCTGCTTTGTCATTCTTTCTTCTGGCATTCTTTCTATATGCCCGAACCAACGGAGCATACCCTTTCTCATCTTTACACCGATACTATCTTTCATACCTACTCGCTTTCTTACTACGCTGTTGCGAATACGGTCGGTCAGCGTGACTCCGCACAGCTTCCACAGAGATCGCATTTCGATCGCATTTATCCTGCTTTCGTTCTCCTTCTTACATACCCAACTCTCACTGCCATATAACAGCGTTGGGACAAGCACTCCGTTATGCATGGCCAGCTGCGCCTTTTGGCTTAAGTGCCGGCTCCCAAGAAGCCTTCCCATCGCACCATTCACTCTATTACCTGCATTCACTCTTCTCTCTATATCAGCGGTGTATTTCCCATCCTTACTGAAGGCGCATCCAAGATATACAAACTCATTCACTTGCTCCAGCACATCGTTACCAACCACAATCCTTGCATTCGTTCTGGTTTCTTCCCGTTCAAAAACCATAATTTTGGTTTTCTTCACATTATTATATTCATATGGTAATATATATATTTTATAGGTATTATACAAGTTCTCAAAGACCCGCCCTTAGGGCTCGATCAGGCTTGAAATTCAACGAACGCGTATGACAAAATAAAATGTAACAACTGTTGTTTCTAGTCGTCGGGATATTTTTAGAATGACATGCCGCACGCAATGATTCATTTGGCGAGATAATAATGGATGTAAATTATTAGCTCTAGACCGTGAAGCGCGTAGACAGTAATACTATTCTTTGTACTTTGTTGAACAATTTTCAGGTGATATATTTAATTGCAATAATAAACTATAATAAAAATACTACGAAACTTTCTTATTTTATTGAGAGTATTATTTTTATGAACCATGGAACAATAATGAATTTTCTTAAAAAAATGTGAATGCCTACGTGCGTCAATACATAAATATCTGGAAGCCAAAGTGCCTATTATAAAAACAATTATGATAATTCTTCTATTTACACAACTGATAATGAATTAAGGTAAAGAAAGTTACAATAGAATAAATTCAGTCTAAAAAGCATACTTGAAGCCTCCGAAAAGAGATAAGTATATCCCATGAATACACAAGTATGCTCAATATCCTGTTTTTGGAAACGTCTCTAATGCTATAGGTCATTTTCGCATGGGTACGTCCATCGATTGGATAATTTATACAATTGTTAGGCAGATTAATCACAAGACTGGAATATATACGATTGTTTAACCATAATGTGCGATTAATCGAAATTTATATGTTTTCTATGCAAAACGCGACTTTATGCAATGTCGGCTATTACTGGACTGTCAGAAATGTTGTGCGGTTTAACAAATAATAAAACAGTGATTATGGTTTAAAGAAATGTACCTACAAATAAATATAATCAAGTGAAATGTCCCTTCATGACAGTCGCAGAGTTACCGTTTGCTATGAAATTTACCCAAGTAGTTTTTTTTAATTCGTAACCCTACGGACCCGCCTTTTGAAAAAAATTTCTGGAATTAAGAAAATGTTACTAAATGATAACCCAAATTTCACACCAACGCCTGTCAATGTCATCCACGAGCCAAAATATCCTTGTCGCGCTATAGCAATTGTTAAGTACATGATTTTTGTAATTTATCAAGCCCCGAAGCTGATAGAAACTCCATGGACTATAAGAACGAGAATTATATTATTTTATTTACCATTGGACCGTCTAAACACCTATCATTAGCTGTCGTGACAATATTTAAATACTGCTATCAACAATAATTAGCTTTAAAATAACTTATAATTACAATAAATGATGTCGGAAACATGACATCATTTATTTAATAGCCAGTTTCCGTATTCCAATCCAGGGGTATTAATGGGTATTTTTATGAGAAATTAAAGCATATTTTTTGGAAAACGATTTCTAACTCTAACAGTCAAAATTGGAGTGCAAACCTACTCATTAGGTACTTACCTAATATTTAGGAAAGCATTTTTATTGCCCTTTCTATTAAACAAGATGTTACTCTTGTTTCTTACATATATTTCTATTAAAAAACTATACCGCGACAAACCGTGTACCGCTAAAATAGTCAAGAAAGTTGTATTTTAGTAAAAATAATTTTATTATTTATTCCATTCTAGAAAATTGACGTCGAACTTCTAGTGATGTGTATGGCATGAAAAGAACAAAGAAGACTTACTATATTTCGTGATGGCATGTGTGATGAATTTACAATATTTAATATATCATCAATTCTTGTCACAGTCTAGTCGCTAAAGTAGTGTCGTATTAGTAAATGGGTCACTGGAGGCCGAGTGACAATGCCTACCGAAGCACATCTGCCTACTCTACGGTTAAAATCTTGAATTTCTTGACGGCTTAGCGATGTCACGTAGCTCTTTATTATATTTTGAAGAAAAAAGTTGCACAGGAAGTTATGTATAAAAATAGCTTTCAATAGAGCGGTGCTTTCATAGAACTCCAGAAATAAACATAAGATTGCCGACTATTATACAAACAATTCTAGCTAATGGACATCTAGTGTGCAGTAAAATTCACGAGAAATGTAGCAAAAACACTTCTTAACGGAATGAAATTTTCGGTACCTACCAATAAGTAAATTTTCATGATATTCAACTATAATTTTAATAAATTATCGGAACTTTGTACTATCTACCTAATCTACAAGGGATTCGTTGTGATGATATAAATAGATAGAAAAATTTTAATAAAATATTTCTTGTACGGAACAAAGTGATTTGAGTAGGTTTGGAGCAGGCTTATATCTGAAAAGGGACTATGAGAAAACTGTGATGATGAGAATGATGTTAAATAATGAAATAAGCTGCTGGTTTGAAACAATGTCAAATTATCAATAATTTATGTATGGTATGGTTTATAATGAAATAATCTACTCAGCACCGTCGAGCTCCAACAAATTTCAAAGGGTAAAGGTACACTCACATCGAAAACAATAATGACTCCAATACGGCAATCTCCGTCGGCAATTAAGACTGCGCCGGTCCGTACACGACTGAAACGAATTGGTCTCTTCAATCAACGAATCAATCTACAATCGCAAACGGTCGACACTTGCCGGCGACAGCTCAACAAATTTATTGCGACGAATGGATGGTAATTTTCAAATTTCGACGCCTGTTGATCGTCGTTCGAAAGCGCAACACGCTACGTGACTCTGCCGCTGGCAAATTACCGCTTACTTTGTGTACCGCAATCGCATATAGATTGGAATCAGCGCCGATTGTGGTCCGGTCATTGGAAGAGCTGGTGGAGTACTGTACAGTATATAATTGGTCAAAATTCCTTAATGAATTGATTGTAGGGTGGGTAGGACGATGTATTTTCTGGAAAGAATCGAAGTGTAATAATAACACTTCTCGGATAAAGATCGGTATGATATGTGCATAGACTACTCTAAACTGTTCTGCTGTATGTCAAGCTTAGTTCGGAAAAGTACATGGTGACTATGCGCTCACGCACACACAAGTAGAAATACAACATCTGAGCAATATATTTTTATATCGACTAACCGATATTGGGCCTTATATGCAGCAACAGCTATGGAGCGGTTACTCAATCTCACTCCATTACACATCGCCATTGAGACTGAGGCGAGGAAGGCACTCTATAGGCTGGAGAAAACTGGACTATGGAGCATAACAGCGCCATTGAATACACCAATCTAGCGTCACACAAGGAACCAGATGACATTAGGAACATGAGATGTGACACGATCTTGACCACGCACATGTTCAACAAAAGATTTAGCACCCACATCCCTACCAATGGGAACAATGGAAAAGTTGTCTAAACAAGCAAGGTAAGGAACAAATGATATGGTATACGGATGGATCCAAGTCTGGAACAGGAGTCGGTGTATATACAGAAGGATACAATCTAAGTCAAAGAATGGGCAGATTTGCGTCAATATTCCAAGCAGAGACCTATGCGATAAATGTTTGTGCAAAAAAGATATTGGACAGGCGAATTACAGGCAAGAGAATCTACATTTGTTGTGGCAGTCAGGCAAAGCAATCAGCTCCTATCAGCTAAACTCGGCACTGGCCGTGGAGTGCGCATATCTTCTTGACAGATGTCGCGCAACACGATCAGATTAGTCTGGGTCCCTGGGCACACGGGGGTTGATCGCAATGAGCGTGCGGATGACTTAGCCAGAAAGGGAAAGAATGGGAAACTAACACAGGGCTGAGACAATGCAAGGAATTTGTTTCCACATGGTGTGACAGCGATAGCAAGAGACTGCTAAAACATTGTAGACTGCAATTAAGGCAACTAATCGGAACATATACCGGCCATTATGGCACAAAAGAACATCTAAACAAGATGAACCTCTGCAGCGACGTGGCATGCAGGAACTGTGGTACAGAGACTGAAACCATGAAGCACGTCCTATGCCACTGCGACGCTCTCCCGGCGCGGTTAATGAAGCTACTGGAATCTACAGCCTGGTACAGGGAGTATTTGGTTCTTCAGGTACGTAAGAGCATCAGGGCAAGGACAGCACAAAAGATCCCATCGGGTCGAATTGCGCTTGAGGTCTCCTCGGTCCGATAAGCCAATGACAAGATAAGATAAGATAAAAATCATATGATAACAAGACAAGACCTTTTACACTCTGAGGGTCGAGAAGCTGAACTCGCAAAACAATGCCGCTTTTCATTCGTTTGAGTTCCCACTATCAAGCTAGAGACCTTCATGAGCGAAGAGTTCTGGCCGGAGGGTGTCGTCTTCAGGAGATTTCGTGGGACGCAACATGTCGCCGAAATTATGTTACTTAGGTTACAAGTGTCATATATTATATGTATGTTAGTCTGTAAGGTATATATTATATGGGCCTGTAAATTGTACAATTTCTGATGCCTGAAATAAATAAATTATTATTATAACAAAAAAAAACCTAACGCTTACGAGTTTGTCAAACGAGAGTTTGGAAGTTATATGAGTGTTTATTTTTTAAGTACATTGTGATTGCAGAAGATATTAAACAATACATATTTTTAATATAATAGAGACATATATATATATACATATCATATTCAAAACCAAATCTAAAATATGTAGACTTTTCTGTGCAAGATCACAGTCATATATCGAAATAATTCCAGAATACATAATCTTACTTTCATAAATAATAAACCACTGCTTTACACAAAAACAATTATAATTAACAAAATATCCTTCACATGCCTGCCAACAATGGTTTACCGCATTTACGGAAGAAATCAGAATGAAAAAGCACAATAAATCTGGAAATTTGTGTAAAATTGTAAAATTCGATTGCGCCATAAAATTTTGCGAGTGGAAAATGTAGGGGTAGGTAAATGTAGGATCAGGTAGAGCGATGTTAAGAGGTACGCTCATCAGTACCGACTCATTACGAGTTTTGCTCAACTTGGGCTTACGGGCGTAGGGTGCGGCCTGATTAAGTCGAACAGACGTTGGCCTGTCTGCTTGCCAAAACCACTCGAACCAACACTACGACGACGTCGAGTACGTACACGTTATATTAAAGTTTGGCAATAGTCACTAAGTGGATGCCTGATGTTTGCCTAGACTGGTATTAACGTCGGTACCTTACTCCTAATTTCGTTGTAATTGTTCTACAACATCTCAAATACTGCTCTTTATTGCTAAAGCGTCTAATATCATTTGTAATACAATATTGAATTTTAATCTTACAAACTGAATTGTACTTAACTTGGCAAATTGATGTTATTAATGAGATAGCAATTTTGCGTTAGTCTAAATAAAAATACTAAACCATTCTGTCTACTATTTATTACTGTCGACCATTTCTCGTATTCATACATGTGAGGCCGGTAGAAACGTTCAGTTAACATTAGATTTGTTCTAGCGGCCCGTACGCCGCAATAACAAACATTTGCTAAATTAAGGTATCGCAGTCACGTAGTCGATATCGGCACCGCGACTCTTGAAGTTTCCGCTCGTTCCGCAGAGATACCTCTCAGTGTTTTACCTGAAAACAATAAAAAAGGCGTTAATTTACAGCGTTGGAGATGAGCCAAACATTTCAACTAGCCGTCTAAGTTAGTCTGTCGCAAAATGAATGAAACAAGTCGACATTTAGACGCGCGTCGTGTTCCTGAACGGTTATCAGGGCGAGTTGAGAGATGGGCTTAGGTGAGAACAGACAATATAAAACTCATTTATATCCCGTCATCGTGACGCGTGAAGCGTGCCAAGGCGTTTTCCAATACGCTCATTTATCACACGCCCCTCGACATAATGAGACGCATCTCTACTCGACGCACGCCCAAAATACTTTAAATTTATTTTTATTAAAATTCCCATTAATTTTTCTTAATAGAATTTGGCAACGGATAAAATTAATGAAATATTGCGACCAGCGTGACGGTCACGATTTTTCATGTGTTCTAATGGCTGGAGAAAGATAAAACAGCGCCACCAATAAATTTGTTCATTTCTATTCTCACACGAACTAGACAAATCCCTATTATTTATCAACAACTATAAAAATCATTAGTCTTAAATATATTTATACATTTACAATCCTCGGCCCTATTTTTCTTATAATGCATGTCTACACATATCATCACTTATAATCATTCAACTCAAGCGAAAGCAACATCCAAATCGATCGATATTAATGTTGCTGGTTTTGCTTCTACATAACATGTCATATATTTATGACAGTACATCTTGCTTCATATTCCCTATTCTTTCTGATTATGACCACAAAGTAACACTTTATTTAAGAAATTATACTAGAAATCATATGAAACCTAGTTAAAGCAAATATATTTTCAAATAGAATCACAATAACTGTAGGAGCTGCAATGTGACTACAATAAAATCAACTCGGCATCGGCGAACAATGAATTGTTACTTGTGTTACGAGCTAATAAAACCAATAACGAACTCATTTTTCCTTATAATCCCTATTGTTTCCAATGAACTTCAATGAGACTACAATGTAAGTCTGATTTATTATGTCAACAACAGAAATGAGTACTTAGTAGGTACCTATTTTAATATCAACCAAATAGCTTCATTACGTGTTACATATAGTATGATAATAAGTCGCAAATCGATTTCAGTCACTCATACCTTTTTTGACGCCTTGTCTCTTAAAATACTCCGAAAAATGTCTTTAGACCCAAAAATGTCGTGAAAATATGATCGTAGCTTCTTTCTCTATTTCAGCAAAGTCGTTCCTGAGACTTTACCTGCTTTTTGAACTTTAAAGAATATTTTCTGCGAGATTTTTCCTTGTCATTCGTTAGTCCCACTAACAATAATATATCTACTCGTATACATCAACACGCATAGTGTACCTTGCCAAAAGGGCAAGTGATTAAGGCATAAGCTACCATGTGGTGCGCTCTCAATATTTCTCAATAAAGAGGTCTACGTCCAACGTTACACGGAAATAGAATGGTGAAGATGTACGTACCCAATAAAAAACCCCTAATATTCTGATTTTACAAAGCATTGGCAAACCTATATGAATATTTCACAATATTTTTAACGGTTACATATTTCTAGGGTCGTTGATACCGATCAATTTTAGACATAAGAAAATAACAAGAATCTAGAGTAGCGTAGTCACATGACGGCCTCAAACACGCGCGATGACGCAAAACCCGACAAAACAGATTTAAATAAACCATAACAATTATGTTCGCGGCTTTAGTTTCGAAAGTTCTCAGACGTTTGAAAAACTAATAAAATTTTCTTTTTTTACTTCCCAATCGACCACAAAAATGATCAGTAAAAATTCACATATTCTGTTGCAATGAAATTGGACTGGCGCGTTCAAATAGTTGACAAAGTTTTATGATGCTTTTACACTGCAGCAAAATTTTATATGTTCAAATGGCAATACGATCAACATAGTGAAGTGAATGTTAACAATTTATTGATCGATCAAATCTCGGTTGACGACTCGCTTATAGAGAGTGCGTGTGACGTAGAAATGTAATAGAAATTAAGGTAAGTTCAAAAGTTTATCGGCAAGGAGACGTGATGGAGAGCGTGTGCGGTCACGCGGTGGAAATGACGCGCAGCGAGGCGCGGGCGCGGCCGGTGCGTGTCCGCGTGACGCGCTATGACATCACATAACGCTTAACTTTGCCAACCTCCTAATAAATCATGGAATATTTCGCGACGCGCGACTTCTGCCGTCGTGTCTACTGCGTGATAGTTTTAATATAACCGAATCGTCCTATTTTTAAATGCCTACATTTCTACATCGTGGAAATTCTTTTTGGTCCCGATTATACGCGATCGTGGGCGTAAATAAATTGAGTTGCAGTAAATTTAATGTTTAGATCATTTCTCTTGAATATTTAAATTAAGCGATTGATATTCGTTACGTAGAAACGAGACTACATTAAAAAAATGATCCCATTTTATATAAAATCAATACAAACAGTACTTATACTGCGAATACTTTTACAAAATAAACGTGAAAAAATAAACAATAGATAATCAATGCATATCTTTGTCAACAGAAATACAATACACGCAAATTGACAATTAATAAAATGTACACTGTAAGGTGCAATTGGACGAAACGAAAATACCAGTTGGAATGTAAGCAATGAAAGTCGCAACCTCACCTGCATTTTTGCGCAGGATTGCTCGATTAATGAAAAATGTAACAACGAAAATATTCATTGGCAATCAAACAGCCGGCCAGAATGTGCTCAAATATTGATAGAGAGAATTTGCGTTAATACCCACTCGAACAAAAAGATAAAAACCCTTAAAATATTGAGTTTCGCACAGGGCGGCGCTGCGAGCAAACAGAATCGGAAGTTGACTTATGTATGTTGGTAGAATATTTGTTTTCCGTCACTAAATTGTTTACATGCGACCCGGTGAAGTAAAATGCTTTCTTAAACGACTAATTTTGTTTAGACTGGGATCGGAAAATTGTCGTTAAGTTTTGTTTAGCATGGCCTGGAAAAATAGCCGCGGGGAATGGAAAATGTTACCTGGAACGTAGTTAGTAAATAAATGTCGTAAAGCTGACAAGAAACATGTTCCATAAGTACGTCTTTTTATATAAGTACCTACCTACCATAGTGGTATGGCGCTTGTACATATTGCAAGCAACCGGTGCGGGTTGAAACACTTACGCGGGTTAATTGTATCGAGTAAACGACCGCGGAAAAGGTGCGCGAGTCGAGTAGTGCTCCCGCATAGAATAGTGGTCAGCGCGAGCTACTCGCGCGTTTGCGCGTGTTTATTAGCACCGTGTACAAGCACTTTTATAGTTTCTTCATTACATACATTATCATTATTGCGGGTGTCTTCTGAATACGAAATTTATATTAAAGTGATTTATAGATCGAATTTGTTTTTGTTTCGATTCTAACATTTAATAGTAAATAAGATATATTGCTTAAACTAGGGAATGGGCAGCAGCGTTCCCTTAACACTTCTACCATCAAAAACTGCGCTCGCCAACCCGCCTGCCAAGCGTGGCGAGTATGGCAAACCCCCCCTATTGGGGAGGCCTATGTTCAGCAGTGGACAAGTATAGGCTGAGATGATGATGATGATGAAGATATATTGCAGCATTTTTCAAACGACTTTTGTAAACTCCTCTAAACTGTGATAAAATTTTAAAGTACGTCAATGAACATTAAAACAATGTTTTAGCTATATCTATTGGCCAGTTATTCGATTGTCTGTTTGTTTAGGAATCTCTTAAAAACCATCGTCTCCATAGGAATGGACATGAAGCTAAACAAAGATCAAGCAGGATAGCAACCCCGGAGTACATACACCATGATAGACTCAAGTAAACGCGGGCAAAACTACAAGCAAAATCGAGTGAATAACTGAAATGTGTACACATTCAAGTATTAAACAATGTAAGAAAGTACAATGAAACTTCTGAAATTGAACTAAACAAACACAGACAAAGTCAGTTTTAGTTCTGGCTACCGGTACAGGTTTTAGAGTTTGTGACATATATAAAGATATGTTATATATCCGTGAGACGGTCGTAGCGCTGCAAAACTGTGGTTTACTGAGCCATCGTAAAGTTAAGCAACTTTCGAATCGATCGGTCTGAAATGGATGACCATTTGTTGCATTTCACCATCAATTCCAAACACCTCTGCGCTTCGGAACATTACACCTTTGGTCCCTATCAAGCAGCCTATAAGGCCAAGTTTTCCTTATAAGCAGGTTGAAAATTCCAGCAAATTCCCACAAACCGGCTTCCACTAATCCACGTTCTCCGTATGGTTATGACCTGATCTCTCACTGCGATATGTAAGAGAAGGCCTTTGCCTAACAGTGGGACAAAATAGACTAGATTATTGTACATATCCAAGAGCTTTATATGCGAGGTTGGTTATGACTTCTGTACTGGATAACACTTACTAGTTAGTAGAAAAGCGGGTTTCAGACTTCCTGCTGATTTCGTTAGAAGTGATGAAGACCTCCGAAATAAGAAGGAATAGCAAAGTATGTTTTAAAGAACCATGACCTTGATTTCGGAGATAAGAATGAATGCAGTTCACAGATTTCAAAAAACTTATACGTGAATTAAAACAAATTGAAATGTGGACGTCCAAAAGAACAGTATTCGGGGCATCTCTAATCATCCCTAATGTGGCAAAGATCATGACGTCGTACTAACGCTACATATTTAAATTACACACTTTACATTATATGCACATATGCTATACTTTATTTTTCTTGAGCGGGGGAAATTTTTTTTAAAGATCCTTAGTCTTCTGTAGGGAGGATGGAGGGAGGTATGTGCTATCCTATGTAGGATAAAGCTTTGTCGGGGTTTTTCTATAAAGTATGGTAGAGCCCGACAGGTAGGTAAGCCCGTTTTGTCAAGACGCTCACCACCTCAATTGATTGGAGTTGTCCCCATGGACCTGACAGCCTCGGCGAAATGCAACTACTACCACCACCCTTGGGGAATAAAGGTGTGACGGTACGTGCGCAAACGCTAAGCCATATTTAAAAAAGGTGGAATCAATGATAGAATATTTAAAAAAGCTTCGTCAATTTGGGATGTTTCATTTGCGACCGTCCCATTAAAGAGCACTTATTGAGGGAACGTTCCCGGGCAGATGGTGACGATTTTGATTTATTTAATTCGCTACGTTACATCTTGGTGTGAATAATTAATTTGGCGGTTGTGGAAGAGATAAAGTGTTATTTCTAAAATTTTAGTTTATTTTTAAATGGTGCTCCACACTTGGAATTATTCCTGTGTCGTGGGTGCGTTTACAAACATGAAATACGCATACAGAAACACCCAGACTAAACAACAGACTTGCGTATCACACAAAAAATTGTCCCATGCAGGGATAGAACCTGTGACTACTTAATCCAGTGGGCGGAGCGGCTTAAGCTTTTAAGCGCTGAACCAAACCGTCCGTCGAATTGTACCTACTTATTCAGTTAGCGCAATGCAGAGATTTAATTATCTGTAGCTTCTTTAACAAACATCCTTCACACCTATTACCACTAAGCGGGGGTGTCAGAGGTGTAATGTGCACACCCACACTTCACCAAAGTTGTTAGGCAATGTGCAATGCACATTTCCAGACTTCAGGTATATTTTAAAATAAAAACGTAGCCCCACGCTAGGATCTATTCCTGTGGTGGTTGCGTTTACAAACATGAAAATTCACATACACAAATACTTAGACCGGAACAAATAATTGCGGATCACACAACGATTTGTCCCGTGCGGGAATCAAACCCGCGACTATTAAACACAGTGGGTGGAGCAGCTTAAGCTCTTAACCACTGCGCTAAATCGTCCGTCGTTTCGGTTGCGGTTGAGAACAAAAATTTAATTTAGAATTTTATGCTACATCACTACGCGGTTTAAATTCAGTAAAGTTATGCATGATATGATGTTTATTACAAAGCATTTTTTGTAATGAAAATTAAGAAAATGCACATAAAAACGTCTTATTTAATTAAATCACCTGCGTAAAACTTTACTACATTGCTCGTAACGTTCACAGTGAAATTATCTAGCATAAACAGACATAAACCCACTGGATTCCCGCCGCACAGTTTCCCTCGAATAAAAACTGTCCACCGCCATCGTAGTAATAATTTTTACAACTTTTGTGTAACAATAATATTATATTCAGAGCATCATACAGTGTACATTAGTTACGAATATAATCTCTTCTGGCAGAGTAACAAAAAGAGATTGGGTTTTAATCCAGCCGGAATATCTACCAAATCCCAACAAAAGCGGCTAATATTTCGCTGAAAATACATATTTGATGTGCCTACCAACATACTTATTGCTGATTGATTTACGGATCGCGTTTTTGGTTCGCGGGAGATATAATATTGTAGACGTTTTCTATTTTATTTCTTTTAAAGATTTTAATAAAGCTCTTTTCTATCTATCTATCTATATCATCACGCCAGATCCCTTGCGGGGTAGGCAGAGAGTACAGAGTTCAAACAAGTTCTTTCCTTGCATACCTCTCTGGCTTCCTCCACTCTCATAGTTCGTCTCATACACGCAGATATGACTTGGTCTATTTGGTCGTGGTAAGATAGTCTAGGTCTTCCCCGGTACCTACATCCTTCCACTTTCGCATTGTATATCTGTTTGTCATTATTTCTTCTGACATTCTTTCTATATGCCCGAACCAACGAAGCATACCCTTTCTCATCTTTACACCGATACAACAAACAAAACATTTTTAAAATTGAAATAATTTTGTCCGGGCTTCGGAAGGCATGAAATACGGTTAGTCCCGATTACCACGTAATAAGTAATAGTTAAGGCAAGTTGGAAGCCTTATAGGCAGTTTGACCAGGTCCAAAAGCATGTGGCCATAAACCTGCCTCCACCAATCCATTGAGGTCGCGTAGAGGAGTATGACCTAGTCTCCCTTACCTCGATTTGTAAGAAAAGCCCTTTGCCCAGCAATGGGACAGTACTACACCGTCACGCCTATATTCCCCAAGCGGGGGTGGCAGAGGTGTACTGAGTACACCCACGTTTTGCCGACGATGTTAGGTCCTATATAATAGGGGGCGAGCCTATTGCCATATACCGGGTACAATTCCAGACTCCGGACTCGTACTGGGAAGTTTTCGTTAGAAAAACTACGTAGAAAAACTACGTCCGACGTAGGATTTGGACCCAGGACCTCGTGATCACGCAATGCGCTTTGCCACTAGACCAACGAGGCAGTCACTGTGGAACAGTATAGGCTGACATTACTTTACTTTTAAAATGTACTAATAATCGCATTATAGCACATGTTTCATATTCTCGGAAAAAAATAACTTTTGAAATTGAGGGAATCATATTTTATTCCTACGAATGTAAACTTGTTATCAAAAACAGTAATAGAATAACATTTCCTGTATATTTATGTTACTAAAAGCTTTTCTAGGTAATGTTAATAAAAATATTTAACAGTGATACCTTACACGTGTTTTAAATCACATAAGTGTATTTATTAGTAAAATTTCATTTTTTTTTCAAAATTTGATACGATAATTTGTGTGATACAAATATAGAGCTTTTGATGTGATTAACTAGACCTATTTCCTTTATCGATAATTCATTATTTTGAAAGTCATTGGAAACCATGTCTAGGGCTTGTAATCCCAAAAAAAAACACGTACCCAAGTCTTAGAAAATTGGGAGAGGACTTCCTATGCGAATGAAAGAAATATATGTCGTATCCTATTATTTGAAAATCAGTTCATGGAATGGCGAGCAGTTATTTTTATTTTAGTAATATTGTAATCTTGCCATAGACATACTCTATGATTGCTCGAGTGTGTTTAGTTGTGAAGCGATGACAGATGACACCTGTCAGACGACGAATTACCGATGACAGATGGGCGATGTAAGATGGCGGACGGCCCTGCGTTGTTAGTCTATTAGCAACGGGGCAAGCGCTCGGAAGTATCGCGGAGCATTCCATGTGACTTAATCGCCGGACGAGACCCCAGTGGTATTTCAAGATTTCCTTTATGTTCGGCCACCATGCGGACTATGAAAGCGTAGATATATCCACCTTTCACCGCTACCGGCATTGAAACGGCCATCCAGCAAACCTAAGCGCCGTTATATATATTTACTAACAAACCTATATTTTATTCTTTTAAACGTAGATATATCCCCCTACTAGATATTATTCCTGTCTCCTGAGCGGGTTTACAAATATGAAATTCACACAAACACCCAGATTGAAACCAATATTTGTGGGTCACACTAAGATTTTTTCCATGCGGGGATCGAACTTGAGTCGATCTAGTGGGTAAAGTGACTTAAGCTCTTAATCACTGGACCAAGACGTCAACCAATCTTTTATGAGGCAGGAATTTTAATAGTATTAGGTGATAAACTTTGGAAATATGTACTTAAATAAATCACGTCATCACCATAAAGTCATTTACTCTTTATTTCAAGGGAAAAATCGGTATAGGTAGAATTATCATGTTTTTGCAAACGTCGGGTAAAAATTACCTCGCCCGCCCTGTCCGCTTCCAAGACTACTGCTCCAAACTTTGGCAATGTTTTCCGATCATAGGGGTTACAATACTTACTTTGAAAGTGCGGGTGCATTGACCCGTATTTTGTACCTAATTTTCTTACCCTAATATTTAGGCTTAAACAAATACTTAAAATGTTTCCCGTTGATTGACTGTTTATCTAGGATACATTAAGAAACAGTTGCCCGCGTAAACATTCAATACATTTTATGTGTAAGCATTCAGCCTACACAGAATTATACCGGATAATATAACTAACTACCAATGATGTTCAACAAAAAAATTATGTTATCTATCTATATCTTCATGCCAGGGTACCTTGCAGGGTAGGCAGAGAGTAGAGAGAGATTAGTAGTATTCGCCCTATAAATATTAGTTCAGTGGCAAATAATGCATGTAACGACCACAAGGACCTCGGCTCATGTCCTCGGTCGAACAGAATGTTCTTCTATCGAAGTAATCCGAGTACCAGTCTAAAATTGTGCCCGGTATATGGCAATTTGACAAGAGGCCCGTGCCCAACAGTGGGACAGTTTCTTAACAGGGCTAATATTATTATTTATTATTATATGGCAATAGATCATGGGACTTAACATCGTCGGCGATTAGTGGGTGTACACAATACACCTCTGCCATCCACACTTGGGAAAAACAAGCGTGACGGTGTTTTATTTTAAATATAATTTTATTTTAAATATTGGTACATAGAAATGTGGCAACTACCATACTTGTTATATACCACAGTAATGTTCGAGTGAGTCCAAAAAAATCTTAAAATTCCATTTTTTGTGTTTATAAATGCAAACATCTTACAATCACTCTAATAAACAACTATTTTATCTCATTTCACTTATAAATACAGTAAACATTTGGTCAAAAATGTTTTATTTTAATTTTGTCAGCTTGACGTCTGCACGAACGAGTTATAAAGTTGTTTGAAATAAAGTGACAAGAGCTCTATTAAACTACGCACGCATCATATGGCGTGCCACGTATGATTTTTTTCAAATTCTTTGCGTCTGATCATGCACGTCTCTATAAATCGAAACAATATTCCTATTACTCTTTCTGGATCTCTATAGGCACCACGTCTTTTTCCACGGTGACACTATTCAAATTCTTTGGCTCAATAATAAGTGATGATGGCAAGATTGAATAAAGATGAAATGGAGACAACCCACAGGCGTGTTGTGTGATAGGAAAATGCCTCTTAGGGTCAAATGGCAAAGTACAAGTCAGCTATACGGCCGGTGGTTATGTACGGTTCAGAATGCTGGCCGACAGACAAACACTACCTTAACAAGCGAGTGTCACACGTATAGACAAAATGAGTACATAAGAGGGAGCTGAGAGAGAGTACATAAGTTGCCCCTATAGTAGATAAAGTCGAAGAATACCGCTTAAGGTGGTATGGTCACATCCAGGGACGCTCAGAAGACCAAAAAGTGAAGCTAGCCCTTAATTTGCCAACGTCAAACGTCCTCGTGGAAGACCACCCGCCACTTGGCGGAAGACGATCGAAAAAGACCTGAAAGATGCTCAACTCCTCACAGACGCAGCACAAAATCGTGCTCAGTGGAAAAAAAGGACAAAGAAGGCCGAGTAAATGGGGCACACGGTCTAGTCGGAAGAAAACTCCTATAGCTCTTTCATTTTTATTTTATTTTGATCTTTAAAGCAGATTACATAATAGAAGAGCTAGAACGTCCGTAGCGCAGTAGAGTTTTAGTTAATTTCTACTATTAGTGTTACATCACTATCGCTATGTCATTGAACCCTACGCTATTTTAATTTATTTATTGATTGACGTACAAAACAGTATTAGTTACAAAATTACAATAACTACAAACTATAATAGCAGAAAAGCTTTTCTTAACATAAGAAGCACGATTACGATAAAAAAGAAACAATTTTAAGCTGTGACACTATTTGAGCATAGGTGCGATATATACGTTAAATATATAATATATTCTTCATTTCATAACCAAATAGACCTCTTATCTGAACGGCTAGACAAGAGTCTCCGTAACCGGCGATCGTGTATTAGACGAACTATGAGAGTGGAGGAAGCCAGAAAGGTTCTCTGTGCCTACCCCGCAAGAGATCTGGCGTCTTGATAAATAGATTTTTTTTTACATTGTCATGCCTATATTCCCCAAACGGGGTGGCAGAGGTGTACTTTGTACACTCATGGTTTTCGCCGAGGATGTTAAGTCCCTATAGAGAGCGTGCTTATTCAAAATCAAAATCAAAAGACTTTTATTTATGTAGACCAAAAGGTACTTATGAATAGTCAAAAATAGAAAATTATTGATTACTTAAGACTCTACCACCCGTTCGGAAAGTCATTCCTGTGGAGCAGAAGCGCAAGAAACTCCATGATTACTCTTTTTGTATACATTGCATTCATAAGATATGGGAGAACAGTGCAGAACAAGCTAAATAAATGTGCTTAAGTATAAAATAAACATGAGTGTATCAGTCAGTCTCTACATAGTCTTCTCATTTACAAAATAGGGTCTTTGTAAAGGTATATAATAAAAAGTATAATAATAACAGTAAGAGAAAGGGTTACTATAAAATATGTAAAGAGTGCGTATAAAATAATTGGTTATAGCTCCAGTGTGATGCTGAACGAGTGTTTTGCCATATATCGGGCACAATTCCACACTTGAATTGATACTAAAATTTTTCGATAGAAAAACTTTATTTTTTCCAAATCCTAGGATTTGACCAGGGACTTTTCGATCGCGCATTCTAGACCAAAGAGTCAGTCATAAATAGATTTTTTACTTTATTATTTACATTTTATCAGATTCCTATCAACTGTTGTGCAAAAATAAAAACAAAACAAAAAGCAATTCGTATTTATGATTAACCGCGGGAATCGGTATCATCTGTTTTAATATTAAAAAGCTATTCGTATTAAAGGAATGCTAACGCTAACGTTTCGGATACGGCGCTCACGTGACCGCACGTGTCGTTGTCGATAAACCTCGCTAATTGAACTTAACATAACTGGCTATAATCGCCTATAATCTACACGATTTTCATCCACAGTAAATTGGCTAATTAAAGTTCATTGCATATGAACACAACTCTTTTATCAAATCTAAATCAACCTCTACTGTTTCACTGCTGGCCAATGGCTTTCTTTGAATTCATTGCAAGTGGAGGTAAGTTTTAGGGATTGATCAAACGGCCTGTAAGACATTTAACTCCATATAGTAGCACCAACAATTTTACGTGACGCATGAAGCACGGAGAAGCTCTAAAATGGAATTGCCAGAAACGGTCACTCATCTTAAGCCGACCGAGTCAAACGCTGCTCGATCTTGGTGATCGCGAAGAATGACACGGTCTCGCAGAGCTATGAGCACCTCCTTTTTAACCGACTTCTAAAAAGGAGGAGGTTTTCAATTCGACTGTATATTTTTTTTTGTGTATGTTACGTGATCATTCCGCCAATTATAATCTATTTTGAAGATTCTTTTTGCATTGGGTTCAGTATAGCTCTAAGGTGGTCCCATTTTAATTTCATCGGTATTGGACCTTGGACTTGGAAGATACACCAGGGAACCCCTTAACAACAAACAATACGAATGCGTAGATTGTGATGTTATGGGTATTTCGTCAATCCTATAGGTACACTGCCATAGAACTAATCAGAATATTAACCGATTTAAAAAAAGGTGGTCGACGTGATTTTTTTTTTGCGTTGGGTTTAGTATAATTTCGAGGTGGTCCCATTTTAATGAAATCGGTATTGAACTTTGGACCTTGAAGATACATTAGGGGACTCCTTAACGGCGAACAGCACGAATGTATAGATTCCGTTATTATTATGGTAATTATATTAATCCTGTAGGTACCTTGCTGTACAACTCAGCAAAATTATATAATATAGGTATATAAATATAAGTCAATAGTTCAGTTGTCACTTAAAATTGTAAAATCAAAATCTTTTTGAAAAAAATAAAACCGACTTCAAATATTAATTTTTTGCTTTTTGAAGTCGGTTTTTTTTTAAGATTTTTATTATGGTACAATACTTTTTATCTTACCATACCCGAAATGGGCTGGCAAAATATATGACTTAATTTTCATTCCTGTGATATGCTTACAATTTAATTACTAAAGTAGATGTTCGTAAATGTGTTAGCAATATCTTTTTTAATCCAACCAAACAACGTTGCCGCGGATGATCGATTAATTTTACAGTGACAGCTCATTCGATTACCTACCTTTCAAACCCGAAACCTCAAGCACTTCTAAATTATTAGAAACCTATTTGCGGATACAATTTTTTTTTTTAAACTTAGCCCCACACTAGGATTTATTACTGCGTCGTGGGTGCGTTTACAAACATTAAAAATCACATACACATAACTGTGGATCCCCATACCCAGACCGGAACAAATAACTGTGGATCACACAAAGATTTGTCCCGTGCGGGAATCAACCCCGCGACTATTAGACACACTGGTCGGAGCGGCTTAAGCTCTTAACCACTGCGCTAAATCGTCGGCTAATTCAAATAAAGCTGTATTAATTTTGAAAACATTTGTAGAAAACTGCTCTGTCAGAGCAGAAAAATGGACATGAAACCGGTTAGCGCGGTAAGCCCACGGCAGTGGGCAGGGACGGAACATTAGTAAGATATACGTTACATGGCCGCACTGTTTATTTTTATATTGTCACACCATTACATGCATTACATAATAATATAAATTTTTATACAATTCACACAGCTAGAAATGGGCCGATGGCCTGATGCAAATCGCGGGTAAAATCTGGCAGCTAGCATACAATACAAAGCCGATAGTAGTGGCCATCTTTGGGAGGGGCCTGTGTCCTGCAATGGACGTGTTTCAGCTGACGATGATAATTATGAATATGGTGATGATATATAGCTACAACCCAATTGACCTATGGGTTAAATTAGACTATGTCATCATAGGTACAATGGCATCATACGTAGTAAACCTACGAACAGCTACGCGAATTACCAAATCGATTGATCGATATCCGTATAGAACGTCGAATAAAAATAGGGACGCCGAAGATTACAAATTGTATTATTTTATTTCATGTGCGTGACGACGTAAGTCGTTCTGGTTGAATTTATTATTTGATCGATAACCTACTCTAGGTTCAATACGGCGCCCCTCGTAGACAAAATGCCGGGTTCGTGGGTAAGTAGACAGGTAGTCGTTTAAATCACTGCAGACATGAGTCAGACGTGTGTGTTTACGTAATAATATTTCTTGGAAATACTTGTGTATAATACGTTTATATAAGTACCAACAATTCCAAATTACGACTATAGCAGTTCTGTTTTTCCTTACAGGAGTGTTATTGTTGTAGTCTGGTATTGTTGGTTAATTGGTGTTATTTTGTTTTATTCTATTGTGGATTAATATGAAGCGTCTTCTTTATGAAGCTGAAGATATAGACAAAAAGCGACTAAAATACCGCAAATTCATGAATATTCATCAAGATGCATGCTTTAAAAGTGTTCCAAATATCTCCGATCTGGAAGAAATTAATAGAATAATTGTATTTATAAAGGAAAATATAATAAAAAGGAGAGCGAACCTATTGTCATCATACCGAGCATAAACGTAACTCCATACTGCTTATGAGAATTTTCAGAAAAAGCCAACAATTTAAGTCAATGTTTTAAGGAATTCAAAATTGTAAAGAGCACTTTAAATCCCTTAAAATATTAACTTTACCTAGCATTTATATATATGAGACTGCAATATTTATAAGGAAGAATAACGACCTTTTTAAGCTAACATCCAAAAATACAGATAAATTAACAAGAGGAAAATACAGACACGAACTCTGTTAACGCTACTTAGAAACTGACCTTATGCACATGAACATATTTTGCATGGCAGAAGATACTTAATAAATTACCCAACTCGATTTAAGGACATATATGTATAGTACAATGAAAAAAAAATATTAATCATTCCAGCTGTTAATTGACAACCGGTCTGGGTATTTGGGTATTTGTGTTTGTGAATATTCATGTTTGTAAACGCACCCACGACACAGGAATAAACCAGAGGACGTTTAAAAAAAAATGTTACTTTACTGTTAACGAATTTCTCTTTGACCAACAGATTTGAATCTTTCTGCCCCAACGCCCGTCCGATCTTCGCGCTATGTGGCCAGCCCATTGCCACTTCAGCATGCTAATCCTGAGGGCTATGTCGGTGACCTTGGTTCTTCTACGAATCTCCTCATTCCTGATTCGATCACGCATTGGCAAGCGCAGCATAGGACGACCGCCTGCCAGATGGACCGACGATCTTGTGAAAATCGCAGGAAATCGTTGGATGCAGGTGGCATCGGACCGGTTACGCTGGAAAGCGATTGGGGAGGCCTATGTTCAGCAGTGGACAAGTATAGGCTGAAATGATGATGATGATGATGAAACAGATTTGACATTTTATTTTTATACATATATTCTATCTTTATTTAACTGATCTGCACGTGTAATCTTTATGTTAATGGGCTTAGATATTATGTTGATGTTTAATAGATTTTTGATAAGTGTAGATAGATAGATAGATTACTCTTTATTGTACACCAATACATTTACATAGAGAAAAAAAATAAACAAATGCACAATTGGCGGTCTTATCGCTAATAGTGTATGCCAAGCGGCAGATTTTTAAGATACTACAAACAATTAATGTAACATCTTCAATACTAAAAATCGCACTTATGAATAAATGATTTTGAATGAAATGAATGAAAACCTCAATAATCCTGTTCGCTTTATGATATAACCAAGGAACTCGTAACCACCAGCGTATATATAAGCATAGCTACGTAACCAAAATCGTAGACGATAATATTAACAAGGCAGCGTGTCGTCACGTTCATCTATATTTGAAAAATTAGTAGTATTAGAACTACTACTACTAAGCATGCTGTGATTACCTATAAATGTAAGAACCGTTAGCTATAGTCGAAAAGTTCCCACTACGTTTAAGGTTTCGCCACATAGCCGACGCAGCGCGACGGGTGCGCGACGGTGACGCGGCTTGGGAATTTGTAATGTACTGAAATGTACGGGAGACGCCACACAGCGCAGCCACGCTTGTCGCGACGGCAAACGTCACGACCGAACGTAGCCGAGCTCTTCCGTCGTTCTCCCGTCGTGCTCTGTCGGCTATTTGACCAAACCTTTATTGTATTACTGTATCTTATGTCGGTGATCCAATAAAATAAATAAAAGGAGGATATATCAACTCGATAACGTCAATCTGTTTGTGCTAAGCTCGCGAAAGTTAAAAACAAATAAATAATATCTCATGCATGGTTTTTTACTCGCATTGTTTAGTTCTACAGCTAATGTTAGCGAAACAAACGCCCGGCCAGCCCAGATATTAGTTAGTACCAAGTTGCGGTGTTAACAAGATTTATAGCTGTTTTAATTACGGCAGTTAACTGTGACGATGGTCACTTCCGATACTAAATGGGGTTATTATAAACACTCGTTTTAAACCCGTTTAGTATGGGGGTTTTGTGTGGAACGTGAACACGGTGGGAGTTTTATTGTAGGGGCTTTTTAATTATGTGGTTCTAGGAAGGCGTCATACTGTTCTCTTGTTTGTGTTGTGAGAAACGCTTTTTTAACCGACTTCAAAAAGGAGGAGGTTCTATGTTCGGTTGTATGTATGCTTTTTTTTTATGTATGTTCAGCGATATTTCCGTTAATTGTGGACCGATTTTGATATTTTTTTTTTGCATTGGGTTCAGTATATCTCCAAGGTGGTCCCATATTAATTTTATTGACATTGGACCTTGGACTTAGAAGATACACCAGGGAACTCCTTAACGACAAACAATAGGCATGTGTAAATTGAGATATTATGGGTATTACGTCAATCCTATAGGTACCCTACTATAGAATAATTCACTGGTCACTTAAAATTGTAAAATAAAAATCTTTTATAAAAAAAGTAAACCGACTTCAAAAAGCAAAAAAATAAATATTTGAAGTCGGTGCCAAGTAACCGACTGCACCAACCAGCACCGACATCAATTATTAATTTTTTTGCTTTTTGAAGTCGGTTTACGTTTATTTATAAAAGATTTTTATTACTTTTGGAATTAAAGATTTTCCTACATTATGTTATTAACCCAGAAGGGAAAACATTCATATCTATATATCTTTAGCTGAAATACGTCCAATTTAGGACAAATACCTTCCTTGTCCTGTATAACTTCGTGCTGTACTCACACAATTTCTTCCCGCGACCTTCATCAGGTCGTTGGTCAGAACATTGTATTAAAAAAACATGATGATGTCGTGTATATTATTCACGTAAATCTATGAACTAATTATAAATGTGAAAGTTTGTAAAAAAAAAAGACTGAAAGACCTATATTCCCCAAGCGGGGGTGGCAGAGGTGCACTGAGTACACCCACGTTTCGCCAACGATGTTAGGTCATATGTAATAGGGGGCGAGCCTATTGCCATATACTGGGCCCAATTCCAGACTCCGGACTCGTACCGGGAAGTTGTCGTTAGAAAACCTGCACTTGTCCAACCTAGGATTTGAACCCAGGACCTCGTGATCACAAAGCGATGCGCTCTGTCACTAGACCAACGAGTTTGTATGTATGGATATTTAGATATTTGGATGTTTCTTATTCAATCACGCAAAAACGGCTTGGATGAAATTAATCACACTGATAGTTTATTAAATGTACTAAGACATAGGACACTTTTATCCCGGAAAAATGTAAGGTTCCTGTATAAAGTGAACGCGGAAGAAGTCACGGGCAGAAACTAGTATTTAATATTATTCTTCTAGTAGTCACTTAAGGGGACGCAAAGAGTTCAGAGTTGCAACAGTTTATTTCCTTACAGACCGTCCGTACCGTACATTGAGTCCATTTAGTATCACTAATTGTAGTTGAACCTAGTCTAAAAATAAGATCTGTAAATCCATTTAGACCCAAGAAGAAGTAAATAGCCGTCGTCTATCTAATTGTCTATATCATCACACCAGATCCCTTGCGGGGTAAGCAGAGAGTAGAGAGTTCCAAAAGGTTCTTTCCTTACATGCCTCTGTCGCTTCCACCACTTTCATAGTGCATCTCATACATGCCGGTTACGAAGGCTCTTGACATACCCTTCAGATACGACACGGTAGATACATTAACAGAATAAAAACGACACTGACACACTTTCATTGACACTGTCAATCTTATTGACAATTTGAAGTAAGTAGGAAGATTTCCTAACAATAGGCCACGTGTACATATATGGAGCATTGTATGCCTACTCAGTCACAATACAGCCTACGCCTTCATCATAGAGCATACATACGCCGGATATTAAAAAGGACCGCAAACTCAAACATGGCTTTTCGTGTGTCCGATCAGCAACAAAAGTTGCAAAAAATCCATATTTTCAAAGTTTTGCACACTTAGTAACCGACGTAAACATCGGAAAGACTAGTGAATGCGAATAATAGACAAGTTATTTGGACGCAAGGTTTTGTTTTTTGAAATTCTAGTCACTGAGTGAGAAGGAAAATATCGTAAAGAAACCTACATAACCGAGACAATGCAACAAATTTCCAAAAAATATGTGAAATTATTTCTAGTAGGTACAGAATTATAAATATAATCTAAAGTAGCTTTCATATACACTGTCACCTACACCAGCTGACGATTCTCATCGATTTCTAAGTAAATAGTACAATTTTATCACTATCTACATATTACAAAACAAAGTCCCCCGCCGCGTCTGTCTGTCTGTCTGAAGGCGATAAACCGAACGGATTTTCATACGGATTTCACCAGAGGACGGAGTGATTCAAGAGGAAGGTTTAAGTGCGAAGCCGGGGCGAGTCGCTAGTATAGTATAATATAATAATAATAATAATAATAATAGCCCTGTTAAGAAACTGTCCCACTGTTGGGCACGGGCCTCCTCTCAAACTGAGAGGGTTTAGGCCATAGTCCACCACGCTGGCCCAGTGCGGGTTGGCGAACTTCACACACCTTTGAGAAGCTCTTAGGCATGCAGGTTTCCTCACGATGTTTTCCTTCACCGTTAAAGCAAGTGATAATTAATTTTTAATACGCACATGCTTTCGAAAAGACAGAGGTGCGTGCCTGGGTTTGAACCCGAGACCTTTGACTTTGCAGTCCAACGGTCTAACCACTAGGCTATCACTTATAATATAGATACGATTTAAACGCACCTACAGCAACACAAACAGAAACCTCGAAAATATTTTCTATCAATCGATCTCTATTATTCCACCAGATTCCTTGCAGGGTACGTACAGAGTTCTAACAGATTTTGTCCTTACAGATCTTTCTAGCTTCTTCTACTATATTAATTCGTTTTATGTACGATCGCCGGTTACGGACTTGTCCTTTAGTAAAGACACATTCTATTTGGTCATGGTAAGAAACTCTAGGTGTCCCCGGTACTTACATCCTTCCACTTAGGCTTTGTATATTTGAAATGTATAAACTCTGTCACGCCTATATTTCCCAAAATGAGGTGGCAGAGGTGTACTGCGTAAACCCACTTTTCGCCGACGATGTTAGACCACAGTACAATGGGGGACGAGGCTATTGTCATTATTCCGGGCACAATGCCAGACTCCGCACTTACTCGGAATTTTTATTCGAAAATTTATACTTGGTTCGACCTAGGATTAGAAACCAGGACCTGGTGATTTATTAAATTTCACAGAATATAAAGCTATATTTACCCAAATCAATCAAGAACGTACCTACAGGCACGCGCGATGTTTAGTTGAGGACAAGGTTCTTATTCGCTAACCAAACGCCGCCCGATACGATTACTCCTTGAAATGACTAGACTGGGCTTCTGATACCAACTGGAGTATCGATACGTAAACGATTAGTTCACAAAGTTATCGTAACGCGGTGCGTTACGTATTTAATTGGTCGTGCGGAATAAGGGCGCAGCCCTACCTACGTCATTAATGGAAGGGATAAGTCTCTTAATTAATGCAGGTGCGCCCCGCCGGTGACAGCCCTGTTTGCCGCTGACCCCGGCTTGTGGTTTAACCTAAAGTATATTACTCAGATTAGTTAACTCTAATCTTTTATAAAATAAAATAAGATTTTCTGTCTAGGTCAGGTAGAATATAATTTCTAACCATTTTGTTGGCTTGATAGAATAAATAATAACACTACTAGAAAAGCAAAAAAAAGATGAATCAAGCTTTGAAGTTTAGCTGTCCAGAGGGCCTAGACAAGTTGCAAGCGTTTTGTTTCTATTCTCTTGCCGCAATCGATAGCGCATTGTTTTGACCACGTGACTTTTCGTTGCAAAATGTCATTCCCATACATTTTTCCGCTTTCTATTAGAGTTAACGACTGTAGATTGTCAACTTGGCTATAGGCGCAGTGTTTTAACCTAAAGTATGTAACTCAGAAAAGTTAACTGTGACTGTACTGTACACAACAGTGATAGCCTAGTGGGTACACCGTTGGACTGCAAAGTTAGAGGGTTCGGGTTGGAACCCAGGCATGGACCTCCGTCTTTTCGAAAGCATGTGCGTATTAAAAATTAATTATCACTTGCTTTAACGGAGAAGGAAAACTCTCTCGAAGGTGTGTGAAGTTCGCCAACTCGCACTGGGCTAGCGTGGTGGACTATGGCCCAAACCCTCTCAGTTTGAGAGGAGGCCCGTGCCCAACAGTGGGACAGTTTTTTAACAGGGCTATTATTGTTATATTATTTTTATTAACTGTTAGCCTTTATGAAATAATACATTATTTTCATCTAATTTGAGTGCATTGTAAGATGCAAGTATGCCTATTCGTTAGCTGAATGGAATAGTAACATAACTAGAGTAATCATATTTAATACGTTAACTATTCGGTGGCTTCACCTAAAGTATATTACTAAATAATAGTTTCTGTTTATTTCTGGTGAAATTCCTACACCCATCCTTTATAGTAACACAACTAGAAAAGCAAAATGGAGAGAAATCAAGCTTTAGAAATACTAACTTTCCTGTTTATTTAAGTAACTTTAACTCTCATCTTTTATAAAATATAATGGCATCTGTCTGCTTCGGGTGCAATAAAATACCTACGCCTATACTGTTAAAGAATACAAGAGTGACACAACTAGAAAAGCAAAAAAGAGAGAAATCAAGAGTTGTAAAAATTAACTAGCGTTGTAAATATTATTCAGATTAGTTATCTCTAATCTTTTACGAAATATAATAAGGTTTTCTGCCGAGTTCGAGTGGAATATAATACCTACGCCCTTTTGTCGCACAAAAGTATAAGCAAAAACGAAAAGAAAACAAGCTTTATAATTCTCTAATTGTCCCTTTTATTTTGATTAGAGGTTTCCAATCTTTAATAAATTAAAAAGACTTTCTGTTTATTTTTGATAAAATATTTTTTGCGCCCATTCGTTGTCTGAGACGAATTTGAATAGACAAGATAAATCAGGTTTTAAAAGGGTAATTTTCCTGTGGTTTAACCTAAAGTATATTACTCAGATTAGTTAACATTGAACTTAAAAAAAAACACAAATAAGATTTAAGTTCTTATTCCTGTGAAATGAAATGCCTTCTCGTTACTACTAGGAAAACGCCTGTTCATTGGCCGAATGGAATAGTGACAACTATAAAAGCACGAAATGTGGAAATTAACATTGCAGTAATTAAGCCTAATGTACATTACTAAGATAAGTTAACTCTTAACTTAAGATAAGTTATCTTATATAAAATAAAAAAATTCAAATGCGCCCATTCGTAGGCTGAATGATATAGTGACACAACTAGAAAAGCCCGAAAGAAAAAAATATAAAATTAAATAACATCTTTCTACTTCGGGTGGAATGAAATACGTTGCAGACTAAAATGGTGATACGACTAGAAAAGCAAAAACGAGAGAAATCAAGCGTTGTAAAATCAACTTTCTACTGGTTTTTACCTAAAGTATATTATTCAGATTAGATGACTCTAATCTTTATAAATAAAATAAGATTTTCTGTCTAGTTCTAGAGAAAGTTAAAGAAATTGAAATACTTATGTCCATTCGTTGACTAAATGGAATAGTGACAGAACTGAAAAAGTAAGAACAAGTAAATTAAGCTTTAAAAGGGTTTCACTCAAAGTATATTACTATATACTCAAATTAGTTTAATCTTAACTTTAATCTCTTATAAAATAAAATAAGATTATCTAGCTCGTTCGGGTACAATGAAATGCATATACTTATATTGCAGGCTGAACGCATGACTCTGTGACTGAATGGAATGTGACGCGTCTAGGAAAAGATAAATCGTTTTTTTTTTAATATTAAATTAGAAAGCTTATTAAAATAACCAAGTTTTGTAGACGTGTCATTATTATTGTTAAATGTGTGACCTTGATATCGTAGTCGGCGGCGGCTACGATTAACGGATTCGCATGGGTAGATGCGTTCGCGAAGTGTCGTGTTGTCGCCTTTTTAATATGGATGCGAATAGGTTCTAGTCCTAGATCGACATTCCGTACGAACCAGGGGGCTCCTACGGCTTTACGGAGGAAGTGGTTTTGAATCGCTTGGAGTTTATTGATGTAAGAGGGGGCCGAATGCCCGAACACAACACACGCATAAGTCATGATGGGTCGAACGCAAGTTTTGTAAAGCGTCACCTTATTTCTAAGGGGCATTTTACTCCGCTTGCAGATTAACGAATGGAGACGACCAAGCACAAAGGATGCTCGGTGACGGACCCGCTTGATGTGAGGGCCGAAGGACATGGTAATGTTTAGGGTGACCCCTAGATATTTGACCTCTTTGACCCAGGGAATGGGTCGGTCGAACATGGTCACTTGACCGAGATTTCTTCTAGGGCGGCGCAGGGAGTAGCGCGGTGTGGCACCTCTGGAGAAGAACACCGCAGCGTTCTTGTCCGGGTTCACCTCAGTACGCCACTTCCTGAACCAATTTATGGCTTCACGTGGCTTCAGTGTATTTTGCCAGTGTCCAGTAAGATGTTACTGGGCACTGGCAAAATACACTTAAAATTAGTGTGAAGCCGTAATCGTGTTTGTTTACATTAATTCAACTCCCCGATGAACTTAATGACAACGATGATAATGAAATTAATGAAGTATCCCACCCTGGATAGTAAAGCGATAGATACTTTACATACTAATTGCGACGGCCGTTTTGAGGGAAATCGAAAAGGCATGTTTTATCACTTTGTTTCAATTACCTTCACTCATGCACATATAAAAATACATAATGGTTAATATTCCACCAACATTACACAATATTATTCGAAATAACACAAGTTTTGGAAATAAAGACAAATTGACAACATCACTCTTCGACTTCCCGCCAAAAAACCGACGATGACTTCTTTACGTCAGTTCCGTTAAAATAAAAAAAGTAATTAAAAACTAGGCAAAGGGCTTACATCTTACAGCCAAACTATTTCGCATCAAAGGAAAACGTAAATACATATATGTCGTTGAAAGCCTCGCTAACAATTATGTTCAGTAAGATATGGTTTTAGGAAACAGTAATCGTTATAATAAATATATTTTCTCATCTGAGATATGATGAGTATTTAGCACAGCGTATCACAAATACAGTGAATAGGTAAGAAAACGTGGATTACTAATTCTCGAGTAAATAGATAAAACAGCTAAGTTAACACACCATACAAAAAATCCTGAATGATAAATAGTTCTACAAACAAGTGCGAAATCATTGTGTAAGAACCGGCGCTTCTTAGTTGCTTCAATGTAACAAGGTTCTATATTGACTTACCATTATATGTAACATAGGACCATGTAATAATAAACTAACGTCTTGTGTGCTAAGATTCCTATTTGTATTACTTGGCAAACTCAAATTATCGGTTTGGTGCCAATTATTGTGTTTTAGTCGTTAGTATTTTGTAATAGAAAAAGCAATAGAAAAAGCTATACTTGACGTTTCTTACAGAATTGATTCTGTAATAGGAATTAGGAATAAGAACATCCGCAGGAAAACCAAAATGACTGACATACCGCTCTAAATTGCCAAACTTGAGTGGCAATCGACGGAGTATATCGGTCGTAAACCTGAAGGACAATTCTCGTAATTTAAAGTGTTCAAAATGCAGGTATTCTCATAAAATATCGACATCGATCGAATTAAAATTTGACCAAAAGTTGAACAAAATGTAAACGGTATTCCGATTACATCAAAATGTAATCGGAATACCGTTTACATATAATAACATGAACAACAAATATACTAAACATCGTTAAACTGAAGATTTCAGATAGATATTTTTTATTCAGACTTTGGCTGAGATTAATATGTGATCAACAAATGATTAAAAATATATTTTAATTTTAACAACTTCACATTTTATCGAAGTAAGACGGAGTTGATACTGAAATCGGATCGATACTTTAGTGAAGCAGAATACCAGATGTAATTTAATTCATAATTAAATCTCAATTCAGTCAAGATTCAGTCTCCGTGTCAATTAAATAAGTGGTCTTCTGATGGTTTTTTTTGATGGGTTTTGATGGATTGGTTACACCGCGCGGTTGGTCTACTTCAGTTACTTTCATAGTGTCATGTCTTACGATATATTATTGTGGGGTAGGCCAGCTGACATTGACTAGATTTTTATCTTACAAAAAAGGGCTATTAGGGCCATCTATAACTTAGGTAGTCGCGACTCTTTGAGAGAATTGTTTAAAGAAGCCAATATTATGACGGTCCCATGTCAGTATATTTATGAAAACATAATGTACACACGGAAAAATTTAGTTCTATTTAATCAGCTAGGTGATAGGCATTGCTATAACACGCGACATAGAAATAAATTGGATCAACCTCAATTTCGTCTGTCTAAAATTCACACGTCTTTCATGGGGTACTGTGTTAGATTTTATAATAAAATTCCACTTGACGTCACTCAACTTAGTGAAAATAAATTCAAATCCTGTCTTAAACGTACGCTCTGCAAGCGAGCTTACTATACTCTTGATGATTATTTAAAAGATAAAAATGCTTGGATAGGTGATGTTCCAGCTCCACCAGAATGTGGATAACATGTTCAACTATTATTATTTATTATTCCCTCTCTTCCTTCTAGTAGTTAAATAAAATTTATCATTTTTCTTCCTCATTTCTTTATCTGTAAATGAGAGAACCATGTAGCCATTCACATGAATAGTTTAACTTGGTTAATTTAATTTAGACTCACCTGATACTACATTGTTCTCCCATACCCCACAACAAAATGTAGATGGAAAGATTGTAAAAATATTATTTTAAAAGAGTAACCGTGGAGTTTCTTGCCCTTCTTCTCCACAGGAATGACATTCCGAAGTGGTGGTAGAGTCTTTGTTACTATTTTGACGATTTATAAATACTGTAATGGTTTACATGAATAAAAAATATTCTGATTCTGATTCTGATGATGGTTGGAACAGAAAGGTTTTCGAGTGCCGACCACATACCGGCAGACATGGAGTGGATAGGCCACAAGCGAGATGGCCCTATGACAATGCGGGGTGGGAATTTAAATCTACATATGGACAGCACAAAGCCGGACAGCATCCTTAGGGAAGACCCTTGTCTTGCAGTGGACATCTTTCGACTGATATAACGCTGATGACAACGAACAAAAGACATGAGTCATAAGAAGATAATGTAGGTATTTCACAACACGAACATAACGTTGCTTATGTCACGTGCCTTGGCGCTTCGGTAGATCTGCCAAAATTCATGTCAATCTCATACAGCGATAAACAAGTACTGACGGCTTAGCACCAACAAGTTGACGTCAGCGTTACGCTATTAAGTTAACATGCCATCCTTTTCACACTACAAATTTACTAAATAAAACTGAACGTGACAGCACGGTTTCACGAGAACATTACGCTAACGTCAATCTGTTTGTGCTGTCCTCCGTTTATTGGCTCTATTGATGCGCACACTCTCAATATAATAATGCAACTCTCTCTGACGTGACCCAAATAGTAGAATAACTATTCGATTTTATAGATCCATCAAGTGATTCCTTCTAAACAACAGCGAACGTTTAATTATTACACAAAATATTACACACGTCTCGTTGAAGCAAGTTTTACAAACTCCACTCGTAAAATGTTTGAAAGGGGATCTTAATTTTAACTGGCATTTGATTTATGAATAATGTGACGGAACATTTTAACTTTTAAACGTCCTCTGTTTCTATGCAACGAGTTGTTCACTCATCGCGCGGCTGTAAAATTAATATGTAAGCGATCAGCGCTTTATTAAAACGTAGGAACTTCACTTCTGGTAAAAGTATATTCGTTCCGTCGTAAACCTTAAACGAATTCTAATCCTAGACGAGGGCTCTCATAAAACGCGAGCGAATGTTACTTCATACTACCTGAAGATTTATATATTTTTACGTAGACATATTAGGCATATTTGTCGGTGACCTCCAAAGTAACGCGAGGAATCTTTGCCTCTTGACATTTGATTTACGCTCTCTGTAAAGGAAAACAGCAACAAAATATGTTACAGAAATGTTGTTTTATAATATGAATTCTACGTGAATAAGCACGCGTGTGGGATAAGCCATAAAGTTGATGGGAGTCAGGAAAAATTCCCCAAACTAGTACCGTGTGGGGGTGAAATTCATAACGCGCTTAGCAGTTCTGCTCACCTGTCTCGTTAAACTTCGGAATTTTTAAATTAAATTCTGGATACCGCCGACTCGACAAAGTTGCGAATTCTTAAAATTTGGTATCGTAATTAATCTTTCGGTTTAATAAACATCCAAAGGCAGACAAAGAAAGTGGAGTCGTTTATTCCTTATTAATGGTGGGGATGACGCTAAATCTTGTAATTAATGCAGGTGCTCGCCTCGGAACCAACTCGGCCAGAGGATCTTGAGCAATTATCGGAAACTCGCTTTCTGTTACACGACGGAAAATTGTTCTGCTTATATTAATTCTGCTAAAAGCTTTTCGGAAGGTTTTAAACGACGCTCAAGAATGTGATTGTTCAATTGAAGAGCAACTTATAACTCAAAGCGTAAGTGCCACTTGCGCCTGTTTACGGTGTTTCGATGCCGTCAAAAGGGTCAGCGAACTACTAATTGATAGCTACTCCACTTTAATGGCTTCGACTCCGAGCGAGATAAGGGGACGTTAAAATTAATCAGAAAAGAAGATTGCATTGATATTTGTAAATAATCAAATACTATGACGTTTGTAGATAAAAGTTCATGTAACTTTGCATGTGTTTATGAAAAACGTCACTTAACACCTACGACGTTGTTAAACGGTAGTTATCATAAAATCGTTTAACCATAAATAAAGTTGTCAAGCCAGTGTAATTACGATCTAACGTGATTATATCGCGGTAATAGGCAGGTGTCGCTTGCTACCCTCCCAGCCCACGTGAACGATACAGACATTAGGACGTGACGTCACGACAGCTGACGGTCACAAAGACTGTACGGCATTGGAAAAAGCTGGCTCAGCTTCCCGCCAGCTCCGAGTACAAAATGTTCTCTTCAACTATAGCATCCGTCTGCCACCGACGTCAGCAAGGTACGACACTAAACTCACTTCTGGAGTATGTTATTGATTTTCACCGCCCGATGGGCGGGGCCAATTCTGTGCGAAAGGGATCACGCGATTGCCTCCTCATTAAATCAGAAGGGGAGCATCAATTTCACTCGGTACAGTTTCTAATTAAGGACGTACCCATTAAACAACTATTTAAAATAGGTAAGGCCTAGTGGAAAAAACATTTTCGCGAAAATTATGGACGTCGAAATTGCGTTGTCACAAGTTCAAATATATCATTTTAATCTCCTTATATGTAGAGCCATTCGCAGGTTGAAATTACTTTTGGCTCAAATGTATGGAAGTATTTACATTTCTTTTGAAATAAAGGTGAACATTGGGAAATTTTGTTTATATTGCGTCTTTTTAAAACATACCCACAAATAATGTTATTGATTGCGTCACTGATGTTAGACGACTAATTTACGTATGAGCGTACTTACATCAAATACACAACCCAAATGACTTAATAACGAGTATTCAATCAAGATATTAAACTACTGCCAATAAATAATGGTAAAAATAATGCTAGAAAAACTAGGTACCTATATATCTAGGGCGTCACTTTTATACCTACGAGTACTACATACGACAACTCATAGAGCATCATATTTGACGTTAAATAAAATCTAAATTTACTGACTATAGGCCAAAATCTAAATAGTGATAGCCTAGTGGTTAGACCGTTGGACTGCAAAGTCAGAGATCTCGGATTCATACCCAGGGACGCACCTCTGTCTTTTAGAAAGCACGTGTGTATTAAAAAAAAAATTAAGGATCACTTGCTTTAACGGTGAAGGAAAACAACGTGAAGAAACCTGCATGCCTAAGAGTTTCTCGAAGGTGTGTGAAGTTCGCCAACCCGCACTGGGCCAGCGTGGTGGACTATGGCCTAAACCCTCTCAGTTTGGGAGGTGGGACAATTTCTTAACAGAGCTAATATTATTATTATTATAGGCCAAAATCTAGCAACATTAGACTAAAGAACCTGACTCCATTAAGTAAGTAACTAACCAACTTAACACTATTTAAAGCAATATATACTAACACCTAATTGCAGAGACGTTCTTCAGATTAAAAGATGATATTAAGCGTCAATCTATGTTTATGATACACAGTTAAAGGATAGATTAGCTATTAATGTCATATTAAAGTCTAAAGAACATCTCTGCTTTTCGCAATTTTTGGCGTAAACTAATATCTAATTTGACTGACGATAAGCCAACGCCTTGCGACATCAAATCTATTGACATGATTCAATTAAATACTTGATTTAACACAATTTAAAGAAATACATACACTAAGTAATGATAGGATAACAAACTTAAAATTGTAAGCTAATAACTAGATATACCAATTGTCAAAGAAACTAGAAAAAGTGTATAACTCTGCTGGGCAAAGGCCTTCTCTCATAAATCGAGGTGAGAGAGATTAGGTCATACTCCACCACGCGGACCCAGTGCGGATTGGTGGAGGCAGGTTTGTGGCCACCCGCTGTTGGGCTTATCAAGCCGCCTTTAAGGCTTCCAACTCGGCTTAACGACTACCACATTAAGTGATACCCGGGACCAACGGCTTAAAGTGCCTTCCGAAACACGGAGACGCTCGAATATGAAAATGCCACAAACGGTCACCCATCTCAGGCCAACCCAGTTGAACGCTGCTTAACCTTGGTGATCGGTACGAACACCGCGGTAGCACAGCGCTACGAGCGCCTCCAGAAAAAGTTTACTGTTTGTTTATTCCGTCACGCCTATATTCCCCAAGCGGGGGTGGCAGAGGAGTACTGAGTACACCGACGTCTCGCCGACGATTTTAGGTCCCATGTAAGAGGGGGTGAGCCTATTGCCATATACCGGGCACAATTCCAGACTCCGGACTCATACTGGGAATTTTTCGTTAGAAAAACTACATTTGTCCGACCTAGGATTTGAACCCAGGACCTAGTGATTACAAAGCGATGTGCTTTTGCCAACAGACCAACGAGGCAGTCTTTTTGTTTGTTTATTCCTGGAACCAATATCATTAGTAAAGCAAAGGATGTGTCAATACCCCGTACACAGTTGAATGGAGTCTCGATAGAGTCCAGATTCCGTGAAGAGCTAATAAAGCGATATTGGACGTATGATCAGTACACAAATATACCAACATGCCGAAAATCTGAATAGGTGAAAACCCAATAATAGGTTGTATTATCATTACATATTATAAATCAAAGTCCCCCGCCCCGTTTGTCTGTCTGTCTGAACGCGATAAACTCAATAGCTACCGAACCGATTTTCATATGGTTTTCATCAATTGACGGAGTGATGCAATGGGAAGGTTTATGTGTATAATTCACCCGTGCAAAGCCGGGGCGAGTCGCTAGTTTACAATAAAATTACAATATAAATTCAAACATACCATCTTGTAGGCACTAATGGATAGAAAAAGTAAGTAAGTCTTATAAGTAAAGTAAGTAAGTCTAGATTATAATAAATAAATAAGCTCTTTATTGTTCATCAATAATATAACAAATTGTAATTGGATATCATATCTAAGTACCTTCCACAAAGGGCAGCCATATCGCTAAGGAGTGATTCTTCCAGACAACCTTAACTATCTATCTATATCATCACGCCAGATCCCTTGCAGGGTAAGCAGAGAGTACAGAGTTCCAACAGGTTCTTTCCTTACATAACTCTCATAGTTCGTCTCATACACGCTCCCCGGTTACGGAGACTCTTGACCTGTTCTTCAGATAAGACTCGGTCTATTTGGTCATGGTAAGATAGTTTAGGTCTTTCCCGGTACCTAGATCCTTCCACTTTCGCATTGTATATCTGTTTTGTTATTCTTTATTCTGACATTCCGAACTAACGGAGCATACCCTTTCTCATCTTTACACCGATACTATCTTTGTACGGAAATTATTTATTATTCATAATCATAATTAGGAATTATGCGAAAGTGGAAGGATGTAGGTACCGGAGAAGATCGAGACTATCGTACCACGACCAAATAGACCGAGTGTTATCTGAAGGACAAGTCAAGAGTCTCCGTAACCGGCGAGCGTGTATGAGACGAACTATGAGAGTGGACGAAGCCAGAGAGGTATGTAAGGAAAGAACCTGTTGGAACTCTGTACTCTCTGCCCCCCACGGGATCTGGCGTGATGATATAGATAGATAATTATCAATCACTAGCGGCCTCCCGCGACTTCGTCTGTGTATGCATCTTTATAAATTATAGCTAATATGATATTCTGATGAAGCTATACCTATTACTTTAAAGGTTTCACGTGAAAAAATAACAATCATCCGTCTTCACAAACTCACCGTTTATAATATTAATAGGATTTTTTATTTGCTTTCTTTGGTACAATTTACATTTCTCCTCGTCACGCTCATAAAGCAAACAACTTTCATTTACCATAATTCAATCCCAAACTAACGTTCACAACTTTCCAAAACAATAAAAACCGATCCGTATCCTCATAGAAGTTAAAAGGCGAAAATTGTCTTGTCCCGGTGACATTTCTGCGAGTTCATGAGGTCAGGGTTACCAGCCGGGACGTAATCGTGACGCGTTCGGTGCCGTGTCGCGAATAACAATACTCGTTTAGAATCCCGACTTGGTATCTGCATAACAATATGTACACATAAGTCGACCCGATTTCGGAAGTCCGTTTTAGTACCGAATACGTTGTTTGTTGCGAGGTCTAGTATGATCTAGATTTCAATCTAGATCTGGGTATGTTGTGTGTATATACGAGTCACGGCTATGTTTCAAACCAAACCTATATTACCCAAGCGGGAATGGCAGAGGGGTACTGAGTACACCCACTTTTCGCCGACGATGTTAGATCCCATGTAATAAGGCCATATTCCGGGCACAATTCCAGACTCCGGACTCACACTGGAAGAATTTCGTTTAGAAAAACTATATTTATCCGACCTAGGATTTAAACCCAGGACCTCGTGATCACAAAGCGATGCGCTTTGCCACTAGAGCAACGAAGCAGTCAAATAAAAATAATATCAGCCTTTCCTGTCCCACTAGTGGGCAAAGGCTTTCTCTCAAAAATCAAAAGTCAAAGTCAAAATCAAAAATCATTTATTTGTATAGGCCAATACAATAGCACTCACAAACGTCAAAATATTTTATATACCACCGGATCGGAACGCGGCCTCCACTGAGAAGATCCGGTGAGAAACTCAGCGGGCTAGTCTTTCAATTTAATTTATTTGGCCTCTCTGATAACCATTTTCTTTTGTTTTTAGAAATTGTATTATACATCATTGATTAATGTTGCTAATTGAGGAGCTGCTCAAACCCCATCTTTTTTATCGCCTAGATAAACCGAAGTTTTGTATTACCCTTTCTATGGATAATTTATTGTAGAAGCGTATACCCCATGAAAGAATTACTAATTCTGTGAAGACGAGTGGAATGTACAGTAAGATCATCTTTGTTCAGTGTATTTACATGATGAATGTCGCTATATTTTTCAAAATTACCGATGTTCTTTTTAACATATAGAAGATTTGAAATAAAACTATTTTACGGATTTTATCGCGGTTTATTTTTGATTGTTAGTTCCCGACGTTGTTGGAGTTGGAGGCAAACAATTCGCTAGCTTTCCTAGATGTTTTAGTAATCCGTAACCCCAACAACACCTTAAGCCATACGGTTTATAGAAAAAAGACCCATACTGATAGGTACTTAAACGGTGAATCTCACCACCATCCAACACAGTTAGCTACCGTGGGTAAATCTTTGTTTCAGAGAGCACAAGGGATCTGTAACAAGAAACATCTGGCTGCCGAGCTTCAACATGTCAAGCAAGTCCTGCACGACAATAAGCTTCGAGTCCCACGCCAACGTCACAGTGACCGAGTGAAACTAGCCACAGTCGAGCGTCTCCCTGCAGTACTACCTTACATGAAAGGAGTCACAGACAGGATTGGCTACATCTTGAAGCGTGCTTCAATTAAAACATTTTATAAGCCGCCGAAGAAGATCAGTCAATTTTTACCATCTGTCAAGTGTCAAATCCCTCTACAAGATGCAGGAGTATACAAGCTTGATTGTGAATGTGGTCTCTTTTATATAGGACAAACAAAAAGACCAGTAAAAACTCGGGTTAAAGAACACATAGCTGACCTAAACCGTCGCTCAAAGAAGTCTGCAGTCTGTGAACATGTCCTTAACCGCACCCGCCATAACATCAGATTTGATAGATCATAAATTCTCGTGACAGAACACCGATTCCTACCAAGGATGGTTCGCGAGGCTATTGAAATTAAAAAACATCCTAATTTCAATAGAGAAGATAGCTGGGTGCTTCCATCAACTTGGGATCCGGTAATTAATATAATCAAATCCAAAACCAAGCATAACACTGCAAGACCTCAAGACACCGTGAGCTCATTCTGCGTAGATCGGACCAACAAAAATAATTAAGAAGTTTGAGGGTACCCCGGAACAACTATGTCTTTTGGACGTCTAACACCTCAGCCCCTCCCGTGACCATGGGTGCTGCAAAGCACTCGAAACGTCGTGAACTAAAAATCAAAAATAAACCGCGATAAAATCCGTAAAATAGTTTTATTTCATGTGTAATATTCGCGTAAATCTAAGCACTCAGTATATAGAAGATTTTCATATATAAATTGTGATGCAACAGTTAGAATATTTATTTCCCTGAATTTTGCCATAAGAGAAGCTCTCGGGCCGAATTGTAAATTGCTCGAACAGCCCTTTTCTGGAGAACAAAGATGGTAAGTTCTGCAGAGCATCCCTAAAGTAGTATGCCATATGACATAATACTATGAAAATAAGCGAATTAAACAAGTCTAGCTGTTTCATGTATCAGTTAGTAATCTAATTTTCTTTACAGCATATGGCGCTGAGCTTAATCTACCAGATAATTGATTAATATAGGGGCCCCATTATAATCTGGCATCAATAGTGATACCTAGAAATACAGTCGACTCTACAAGGTTCTACTCTACAAGACTCTACGCCATTTATTTGTACATTAGTTGCAACCTGTCTGACATTTGGCGTTGTGAATTTAATACATTTTGTCTTCTTCTCATTAAGGAGAAGATTATTCGTGTTGAACCAATGAACACCCATTGACAGTGCATTGTTCACATCGTCATAATTAAGCAGCTGTCTTTTAATTTTGAATAATAGAGATGTATCATCAGCGAACAGCACAATGTCCTGATTATTTCCTACATAGTAGGGTAAGTCATTTATATATATAAGGAATAGAAATGGACCGAGAATCGACCCCTGGGGCACGCCCATTGTCACGTTAGAACCGGGATATCGCTTCCTATTAACATCGACCTTTTGAATTCTATCACAGAGATAAGATGTAAAGAGGTCGAGAGCCCTGTTCCTAATTTCGTAATGGTGTAATTTCCTGAGGAGAGTTTCATGATGCACACAGTCAAACGCCTTAGACAAGTCGCAGATTACACCTAAAGCATCCTGCGAGTTCTCCCAGGCCATAAAAATATTCCTCATAAATCAAAAATCAGGTGTGAGAGATTTGGTCAAACTCCACCACGCGGATTGCCCAGTGCGGATTGGTGGAGGCAGATTTATGGCCACCTGCTGTTGGAACTCATCAAGCCGCCTATAAGGCTTCCAACACGGCTTAACGACTACCACATTAAGTGGTAACCGAGACCAACGCCTTAGCGTGCCTTCCGAAGCAAGAAGACGCTCGAATATGCCACAAGCGGTCACCCATCTCAGGCCAACTAAGTCGAACGCTGCTTAGCCTTGGTGATAGGTAAGAACACCGGGGTCGCACAGCGCTACGAGCGCCTCCAAAATGTGTACTGTGTATGGCAAAATTTCAGACTCCGGAATGCTACTGATTTCGATAAAACAAAGTACTTTTTGTCAGTTTAAATGTATTACGTAGGTACCAAACCTACGTAATTCCAACTCACGCAACATTCTTATGACAAAAGCCATTAAGGTGAAACTATAGCATATAATTATAATACTTCACAACTGCCTCGTTGGTCTGGTGGCAAAGCACATCGCTTTGTGATCACGAGGTCCTGGGTTCAAATCCTAGTTCGGACAAATGTAGTTTTTCTAACGAAAAATTCCCAGTATGAGTCCGGAGTCTGGAATTGTGCCCAGTATATGGCAATAGGCTCGCCCCCTATTACATGGGACCTAACATCGTCCGCGAAACGTGGGTGTACTCAGTACACCTCTGCCACCCCCGCTTGGGGAATATAGGCGTGACGGTGTGTTTCTAAAATACTTCATCTTATTAATCATACTATAGATAGACACCTAATGTTTGTGAAACCTGTCGACTAACGTGACTACAACATAAGCTACTCAATTTAACTGAAACAGACATGCTGTTTTATTTTCATGTATGTACGTCATAAATGTTGTCTTCTTCTTCTTCTTCAAGTTATGGCTTCACACTAATTATAAGTGTATTTTGCCAGTGTCCAGTTAGATATATAATCGTGTTTGTTTAAATTAATTCGACTCCCCGATGAATATGATGACAACGATGATAATGAAATTAATGAAGTACCCCACCCTGGATAGTAACGCGGTGGATACTTTACATACCAATTGCAACGGCCGTTTTGAGGGAAGTCGAAAAGGCACGTTTTATCACTTTGTTACAATTACCTTCACTCATGCACATATAAGAACACATAATGGTTAATATTCCACCAACATTACACATTATTTGTCGAAATAACACAAGTTTTGGAAATTAAAACAAATTGACAACATCACTCTTCGACTTCCCGCCAAAAACCCCAGTATGATAATTATTCGAATGTTTCTTTAACTTTTTCTTAATTACAAGAATAGTCCTACAGATAGTTTGTTGCCTGGATTAAAACATAGGATACTTTTTATTCCAGAATAAAGGTTAGGTTCCCGTCAAAAGTTAATTCGGAGTCGTAATAGTCGCGTGCAAAAACTAGTATAAAATATTTACCTGGTGATGCCTGATTAACTTTACTGTGCAATTTGACATTCTTTTAGACTGATATAATTTTTATATTTTGCTATCCAGTACCCTATCTTATTGTACTCTCAAAATGACATACGAATAATTTAAGTTGATATTCCTACAGCATTCCACAAAACCCGCGTCAAATAAAAGAAAACATAACCATTTTCGCTTTTGAAATTTCGAACGACAACAGAAGCGGAATGCTTTTGAGCATCTGTCATATTAATAGCATGGCAACACTGTATGAAATTAGATGACATTTTGTGGCATAGACAGTCACAACACAAACGAGGTTGGCAACACATCACATTGGATCTATGAGAATTTAAACGCTAAACGCAGCCGACTGCTAATGTAAAGACATACTTTAGCATCAATTCTGCAATCTATTGCAGCGTGCAATTACTGGTACAATACTGAAGAACTTTGTAACGAGAATTATTTATAGCAATGTTGAATCTTCATGTTTTGTTTAGTTCTAGTAACAAGTAGTGACTACACACACAGACACGCCAATATTCCCTAAGCGGGGGTCGCAAAGGTTTACTGTGTACACCTACTCTTCACCGACGATGTAAGGTCCCATGTAATAGGGGGCGAGCCCATTGCCATATACTGGGCACAATTCCAGACTCCGGACTGATACAGGGTATTTTTCGATAAAAACTACATGTGTCCGACCTAGGATTTAAAACCAGGCGCTGGTAATCGCAAAGTCTGTTATTCGCCTCTTGACCAACAAGGCAGTCAACTTAATAATATTTTATTTATTTATTCTTTATGCACTTGTGTACATAGGCGGACTTAATACCTGAGGCATTTTCTGCCAGTCTACCTTGAGGTGGTGTATAAACAACTGTAATATCTATTTATTCCTAAATTTTGCAACAGTTTACGGTTTTTAATTAACCATAAAGTGTTTCCCTAACAAGGTCGGATTTAACTGAGTTTAGTGGCCCTTTTACTTGATGGTTACCGAACCTTAACAATTTTCAATTAGGTCTCAGTCGAACAATAGCAATTTGAAACTGGGAAAAAGTAAAAAGCCGGCCTAACTCGGCACAATCAAGACTCTCAAGTGCAGAAACATAAATGAAACCATTAATTATCCGCGAACCCAGTTATTCTTCCCTCCTGCCCTCCTCTGCCCGCACTCCATTCCTTTTATATTTTTCTCTTTCCCGTTAATTTGTCCAAAGTTAATTGAAGGGATATTTCAGTGCAGGACGAAGTAAATAGCTCGAGCTGAAACAATCCAGCGGTGTTTTCAAAGCTGCATAACAAGATGATCTTAAATTATGCGCTGGCCCATTTTTGTGCGACACTGCCTTTCGTTAAAAGGAAAGAAAAATTCTAAATCGTCATGGGTTTTTCTGATTAATCAGAGCGCGGCTATTAATCATTTTATGTAGTATACGTAAGGGTGTGTTGTAAGGACGTCCTGTAACGGGCGGGGGTTTAATTAAAGCTTTGTGAGGAGTATTTAGGTGGTACATTTTTCACGTGAGAGCTTAAAGGTTGGCGAGGCGTCAGCTAGTGGAGCGAGTTACTGGAAGGATTGACGGCGCCCGCCGTCGCTGCATTGTTTACCAAAACAATGGGCGACCTCTGCGGAGTCATTAACCCACCTCCGATGTCAGCGCAGCGCACCGAGTTTGCCGCGCTGCGGAATCTTAACTCGGTTTTAAACCTTACACTGAATATTGAAATATGCCACGTGAAGGTTAAAAGCTCTAGCAAAATAATTTTGATAGCCTTAAACTTTCTCTTAGAAGTTCCTAGACACTCATTTTAATATTTTTTTCGTACTTACATGAATTTCTATTACGGATACACGATCTAGAACTCATTACTTTTAGTTACTCGTTTAATTAAAACACAAACCTAATTTTTTTTCTATTTACATACCTAAATTATCACCACTTATTCCTAGCAAAGTAGGCAGGTAAAAAAGACTTTATGATTTCAAAACCCCATCCAAAAGTAAGCTTTCAGTCACACAACAGTTGTCCCAAAATAAAAACCGTTTTATCAAACTTGGGGTTTCGCGACCACGTTGAAGCTAGGGAGGTGCACGTGACTGAATGCTCTTCCGTGAAATATAGGTATTAACTTTACACCAATATAGTACAATATTAGGATAAAAATTTACACATTTTAACTTTAAGATATTATGCACTACCTACTAAAGAAGACACCTCAGTTAATTTTTTGTAGCAAAGATAAGAGTGCACACATTCTGGCTCACTATATACCAGGGCCCTTAGTCCGTTATTGCTGTTTAATTAAAATTGTTGATTACTGCCATCATAATTGTTAGTTTGACAGTTTACAATCTACTAATTCAATGCTTTCCAATTCTTATGGTACTTATCAATAATTTTTCATAGCTTAGGTACCAGTTCAAACAATTGCCGACTTTTGGCACAATTGTAATTGAAAGATTTTTGTAGCATGTTATTATATATAGGCGTGACGGTGTTTTTTTTTTTTTCATCATCATCATCATCATTTCAGCCTATACTTGTCCACTGCTGAACATAGGCCTCCCCAATCGCTTTCCAGCGTAACCGGTCCGATGCCACCTGCATCCAACGATTTCCTGCGATTTTCACAAAATCGTCGGTCCATCTGGCTGGTTTTTTTTTTTATTATATATTAATTACATGAGACGTTCGAATGCTAAGTTTTACTTCAAAAATTTACTTTCATGTGCACTGAGATTCTGTTGAATTAAACATTTCGAAAAACATAAGATTTTATTATCTATGAAAACACAACCATCCTCGCTAACTTGCTGTAATTTTTTATGCTTGTCAAACTATAGAACAGGTCAATAATGCATTTTATCTTTGATTTTTCGTGACCTGTTCTAAATCTAATTAATACATTTTATTTGTCACGTTCTATATAAAAATATCAATGCCGACGTAAATAGGATTCTGAGAGCTTAGCACTAAAAGATTGACGTTAACGTAATGCTAGCAAGCTGATATGCCATCCTTGTCACACTACAAATTTACTGAATAAGCATGAACGTGACAGCTCGCTTAGTCGCTGGCGTCATGGTAACGTCCATCTTTTCGTGCTAAGCCCTTCGTCTATGCTGACAGTCACAGCTCATTGCAAATTTGTTGTAGATTGCGATTCAAAGAGCAATAGGAATGGCATTTTAACGTCTAATGGTTTAATATTTTTTTTTTAAATATATTGCATTTATTTAAACGTAGAAAAACGATATGTATGCAAAATATTTTTCCTTGCAAACCGTCGATTTATTTATTTTTCAGTTCAATATTGATAGTTAGATATCATTGACGTTCCTATTTATATCTTTGATATCATTTTTAGATCGCTTAATTTTTTTCACATAGGATGGGTGGTGATATTTCTAATATGACAGTTCTAACTCAATCAATCAGCCTATCGTAGTCCACTGCTGGACATAGGCCTCTCCTAACACGCGCCATTGCACACGGTCCCCCGCCTTCCGCATCCAGTCCGTCCCAGCGACCTTCTTGAGGTCGTCGGTCCATCTAGCTGGGGGCCGTCCTACCTTACGCTTACCAAGTCGCGGTCTCCACTCTAGGACACGCTTGCTCCATCGGCCGTCGGTCCTTCTGCAGATGTGACCAGCCCATTGCCACTTTAGCTTACTGAGTCTGCGAGCTATGTCGGTAACTTTGGTTCTTTGTCGGATTACCTCGTTACGAATTTTATCCTTCAAAGAGACGCCGATCATAGCTCGCTCCATAGCCCGCTGTGCGACTTTGAGTTTGTGGACTAGTCCCACTGTGAGTGTCCACGTCTCGGCCCCGTAAGTCATAACAGGTAGAACGCATTGGTTAAAGACTTTAGTCTTCAGGCATTGCGGTATAGGCGAAGCGAAAACGTGACGTAGTTTGCCAAATGCTGCCCAACCCAATTGGATCCTGCGGTTGATTTCTTTCTCGAAGTTGTTCCTACCAAATTGGACAACTTGTCCAAGGTAGACATACTCCCGAACAACTTCGAGCATCGAACCATCGACGTAGATCGGTCCCGGCGTGACATGCTCATTAAACATGATCTTGGTTTTATCCAAGTTCATGCCGAGACCGACACCTCGAGAGGCTCCATTTAGGCTATGCAGCATTCCGCTCAACTGTTCCAGTGACTCTGCCACGATGACGATATCATCGGCAAACCGAAGGTGTGAGATGTATTCGCCATTGATGTTAATGCCCCGCCCAGTCCAGTCCAGCGTCTTGAAGACGTCCTCGAGTGCATTGGTGAAGAGCTTGGGGGATATTACATCCCCCTGTCTTACCCCTCGATGCAGCTCGATCGGGTTGGTCTTTTGGCCCTGGAGCTGGACGGTCATTGTGGCGGTATCATACAGACATCTCAACACCTCGATATAGCGCCAATCGATGCCACATCGCTGCAGAGCATCCAAAACCGCCCAGGTTTCGATGGAGTCGAAGGCTTTCTCGTAGTCCACGAAAGCCATACACAGCGGCTGATTGTACTCTTCGGTCTTCTGTACAATCTGCCGAACAGTATGGATGTGGTCTACGGTGCTGTAGCCTTTTCGAAACCCGGCTTGTTCCGGTGGCTGGAACTCGTCAAGTCTTCTGGCGAGGCGGTTTGTGAGTACTCTCGAGAACAACTTGTAGACGTGGCTCAGGAGTGAGATGGGTCTGTAGTTCTTCAGCAAGGTTTTGTCACCTTTTTTGAAGAACAGAACCACCGCACTCCCGCTCCACGCTTGAGGTGTTAAGCCCTGGTGGATGACGGAATTAAAGAGACTCGCTAGCTTTTTCAGGATTGGAGTCCCGCCTGCTTTTAGGAGCTCAGTGGTGATTCCGTCATCGCCTGGCGACTTGTTGTTTTTGAGCTGCTCGAGAGCCACTCTGACCTCGTCCTGGTTGACATCAGGGATGTCTTCCGTATCGTGGCGTGCTAGTGGGGCTCTGTGGTCGTCAGCGCTGGGTCTCGAGGGTTTAGCCATCCGTGATGCGTACAGGTCTTTGTAGAAACTCTCAATTTCCTCGAGTATCTCGAACTTGGAGGTCACGGTTTTGCCATCCGCTGTATTAAGTTTCGTCAGATGGGATCTACCTAGCTGGCGAGCGAAGACTTTGGTGCCTCTGTTCTGTTCAATCGCAGCCGCGATGGCGCTGGTGTTGGAACATCGGAGGTCACGTCGCACCCGCTTCCAGATCTTCCGGTTGAGGTTCCTCCCATCCGGCGAAGACGCCTGCGTGGATGACATTTCCCGTCTCTGCCTCATAAGTTCGAGAGTCTCGAGCGAGAGTTTAGACTCTCTGTTACCGCTTTTGCCGGGAAACACCCTTCGAGACACATCCTGTAGCGTTTTGACCACTGTGTCGGTTTTCTCGTCAACATTGCCTTCGGTTTCCAGCAGGTCGAAACGATTTTGAAGCTCCAGTTGGAACTTTTCGGACCCTAAAGCTATTTGAGGCGCAGTAGGTCTGAGAGTAGACCTCATCATGCGACGTCTTTCGGCCTTGAAGTCTATATTTAGAGCGCCTCGGACAAGTCGGTGATCGCTGCCGGTATTAAACCTGTTGATCACGGAGACGTCTCTAAATATAGACTTCCTGTCAGTCATGATGAAGTCTATCTCGTTCCTCGTCACAGTGTCGGGGCTTCGCCATGTCCACTTTCTATGAGGCTTCTTCTTAAAGAACGAATTCATCAAGAAGAGCCCCTGCGACTCCAGAAAGTTGACCAGCATCTGCCCCCTGTGGTTTCGGCGCCCGACGCCGTGGGGTCCGATTATCGTTTCGCCGCGTTCTTGTACTCCCACTTTGGCATTGAAGTCCCCCATAACAACGTTGTAGTGAGCCTTGGTGGTGCCATGTAATGCCTTGGCTATGTCTTCATACATGGCTTCGGCTATGTCGTCGCAGTATGTCGAGGTCGGCGCATATACCTGTACCACCTTCAGGGTGTACCTGTTGGTGATTTTAATTATGAGGTACGCTACCCGTGTCGACACACTGCTGACTTCCACAACGTTGTTAGTGAGAGCTTTGTTGACCAGGAAACCGACACCGCCCTGAGAGGGCCGATCACCTTCCCGAAAGTAAAACAGGTGGCCTGACTAAAGGGTTATCGTGTCCTCGCCCTGTCTTCGGACTTCGGATAACCCCAATATGTGCCAGTTTATGCGACCTAGTTCTACCTCGAGTTCAGCGAGGTGTTGGTCCAGCCGTAGAGAGCGTCCATTGTACGTAGCCAGGGTCAGGTGTTTTTGGTAGCCTTGTGTCGTAGCCCGGAGATTCTTCGCACCCCCTGCCCCGCTGTTACCGCGACCGCTACCGTGGCAGCGGACAGCGGGACTACCGGGAACTGGGGGCCTTTGCGTTTGGTGTCTTAACATATTAAGAGGTTTTTGGCCTACTATACCACGCTGGCCAGACGGGTTGGTATAGGGTTTGTTTCAAATTTTCCTTTTCTGGTCGTTGATCGGATGACGTTACTACCTTTGGTGGACTCTTACCACCAGCCAAGCAAAAGTATGGCTACTGGGGCATTCTAAGTTTTTCTTTCGCTTCCAGCCCAGTAAGGAAGAATGTTTCCGTTTGGCAATTAGAACTGTCAGTACCCATCCTAAGTAAGTACTTATAAATCTTTCTTTATGTCAATTGATAAATTCCGATTAATCAACATATACAAAGATCAAATCAGATACTAGTAACGATGTTTTTACATCGTTTATTGTACGTTCGACTACATTATCTCAGTTTTTAATTTCGATTTTTTTTGAACTTCAAAAACTATTTTCTTTAACTTAAAATCTAGGTATCTGTATATCCGCATAACCGAATCTCACCGATGTTTTTACAAGCTTTTATTCCACTTGCAATGTTTGTTAGTTTGTTTAGATCAATGGATGATCTTGGATGCTGAATTCGAACCACTTCCTCTCATCCTACGGAGTTGAAATTTGAGAAATTGGTTTAGTTCAGGACCTGATTTCAGATCCAGGACTGGCTCTAGACGAAAGAACTCCACAATGGTCAACGGCATAAAAACGAAATTTTGCATAGGTACACATTTTATTATGATTGTCCTTTTTAAATTGCACTATTGCCTGTCTGCATAAAAACTTGTTTCTTAGAAAAGTTTTTTACACTATGTATTTATTAATAACCTACTCTATACTATCTGCCTACGCCACAAGGGATCTGGCGTGATGATATAGATAGATAGAGATAGAATTTAATAATGTTGAAAAACATGTTTTAAAACCACCACCGCAACATCGAATTTAACATTAATGTCATACAACATTCTTTGTTTCAGCGCCAGGCCAGTTGACTGGAACATCCTGCTCGGGCAACAATGAGGAGATTGGTGTCACGCGACCGGGCGCCCAGCGCTGTCCGCCGGATGACGTCACGTGGACCGCCACATCCGACGTTATCACGGTACCTGGACGGACATGTGCCCATGTACCATTGACAATTGTATAATAGTTATCGATTGTGATATTGTCACCTAAAATCTGTATTCAATAATTCAGAACATGAAAATAACTATTCAACAATTAGAACACGAAAATACCAACCTTATTACCTATAACAGGTACTGCTATCAAAAGTTTTTTATTTATGTAGACCCAAAGGCACTTATGAATAGTCAATAACAGAAAATTATTGATGACTTAAGACTCTACCATCCATTCGGAAAGTCATTCCTGTGGAGAAGGGCAAGAAACTCCACGGTTATTCTTTTTAAAAAAGAGAGTTTTACAATTCTTTAAGATGTGCTTAAGTATAGATTAAACATAAGTGTACTTAGATTCATGGTATCAGTCAGTGTCTACGTAGTTCTCTCATTTACAAAATAGGGTCTTTGTAAAGGTATATAATAAAAAAGTTTAATAATAATAGGAAGAGAAAGGGTTACTATAAAATATGTAATATATACGTAACATGTATAAAATGGATTAAGTATCACTTATTATTATAAATTAACTATCACTTGCTTTAACGGTGAAGGAAAACATCGTGAGGAAACCTGCATGCCTGAGAGTTTTTTGAACGTGTGTGAATTTCGCCAACCCGCACTGGGTCAGCGTGGTGAACTATGGCCTAAACCCTCTCAGTCTGAGAGGAGGCCCGTGCCCAACAGTGGGACAATTTCTAAAAAGGGCTAATATTATTTTATAAAATGGATTCTGTTGTTAAGTGAAAACAAGACGTTTGTTTGCGTTTTCGTCGAACGACTTAAAACTAGATAGCCTACTAGTCGTTCTAGAGATGGGTGTGGTGAGATTATTAAGTTTCTAGTTTTCATATTCTCCTGTTATTTTCCAAAGTTGGGTCAGGATTCTTGGTCAAATATTTTTTAGGCATAACTTACCTAATAAGTGATTAAGATTTGTCCCTCACAGCCTTTTCACTTAGAAGACTTTTGGAAGTTGAACTATTCCGGCATTTTCCGTGACCATGAATACAACAAAGGAGCCAGCTGACATTAGCATAAATAATTTGAAAGATTTAATCCTACAGTAAAAACAAACATTATATAAATCTTTTAAAAAAAAGGTAAACCGACTTCAAAAAGCAAAAAATAAATATTTGAAGTCGGTGCTGTTTGATGAAGTCGGTTACCTACAGGATTAATATAATGACTATAATAACGGAATCTATACATTCGTGCTGTTCGCCGTTAAGGAGTTTCCTCTTGTATCTTCAAAGTCCAAGGTCCAATACCAATAACATTAAAATAGGACCACCTCAAAACTATACTGAACCCAATGCAAAAAGAATCATCAAAATCGGTTCATAAGCAAAGGAGTTATAAAAAAAGGACGACTTATGAACCTCCTTTTTTGAAGTTGGCTAATATACTGCTTAGTTCTATAGTAGGGTACCTATAGGATTGACGTAATACCCATAATATCTCAATTTACACATGCCTATTGTTTGTCGTTAAGGAGTTCCCTGGTGTATCTTCTAAGTCCAAGGTCCAATGCCAATGAAATTAAAATGGGACCACCTTGGAGCTATACTCAACCCAATGCAAAAAACAATCATCAAAATCGGTCCATAATTGACGAAAATATCGCTGAACATACATAAAAAAGCATACATACAACTGAACATAGAACCTCCTCCTTTTTGAATTCGGTTAAAAATATGATTTCCTACTAGCCCTCTGATGTTATAAATGTGTAACTTTGTATGTTTGTTACTTAATCACGCAAAATGGCTGAACGGATTTGAATGAAATTTGGCACACAGATAGTTTATTACTTGGATAAACACACAGGATACTTTAGTCCCGGTAAAAATATAAAGTTCCTGACTAAAGTCAACGCGGACGAAATCGCGGGCAGAAATGAGTTATCTAATAAAAACAAGTATGATAATTATTCGAGTGTTTCTTTAACTTTTTCTTCACTACAACAATGATCGTACATAAATTAACGAATACCATAATAAATTCTAATGAATACGTTACATGATTGTGCACGCACACTTAGTCCGCGGCCATTATTTCTCGATTCTCAAACAAAAGTGAATTTCTTGCACGATAAAACCGCTAAAAAATAAAAGAATTTTTATTAGTACTTTTGTCTGCGTGGTGGCGATATCGTTAATCCCCATCTACGCTACAATATTCTTTTACGCTCCTATAAATTATGATGTTATAGTTTCTGCCCGCGACTTCGCGCGTTGACTTTAGACAGGAACCTTACATTTTCCGGTGTTAATCCAGGTAATAAACTATCTGTGTGCCAAATTTCATCCCAATCCTTTTAGCCGTTTTTGTGTGATTGAGTAACAAACATTTTTACATCAGTAAGTTGTTGACGAGGATGGCTTAAAAAGAAACACAGGGCTTAACACGAATAGATTATCGATTGTGTGACGTTGTTGAGAAAACATGCTGTCACATTAATGTTTTATTATTAAGGAATTTGTGGTGTGACAAAGATAGCATATCAGCTCGACAGCATTACGCTAACGTCAATCTGTTGATGCTAAGCCCTCTGATGACAAGAAGTAAAATAAAACATACACAATCGCAAAAAGGCCTATTTATAGAATTGTTACCACTGGTTCACATTTAGCCCCCTCGTTGTAATGTGTTGTAATGGGATGGCAAACCGCGTCATTTCACAACTAGATAGAATATGGAAAGACAGAAACATCTCTACCAAGACCAAGAGCAACTTAGTCCGAGCATTAGTATTCTCCATATTTAATCGCGGTGCTGCGACATGGACCTTCAAGAAGGCTGACCGCGACCGCATTGATGCCTTTGGAATGTGGTTCTGGAGAAGGACGCTAGCTGAACTCAAGATCCGAACTCAATTGTCCACTACTTGCCTACGCAGGGTATAGCATTATTTTGGTAACATAGGTAGGAATCTCGAAAAACTGATGGTCACTGGTAAAATCGAAGGCAACCTACCACGAGGAAGGAGCCCAACATGCTGGACGGATTAGATTCGTACAGCTCTTGATAACGTTTACGATGTTCTATACACAGCTGATAGGAATAGATGGCGACACATCATCCATAAAAAACTGTTCCGAAGAAATGACCATGACCCTCAGTAATGAGGAAACAGATGCAAGGAGGAGGAGGTTGTAATATACAGATAAGTGGATATTAAGATGAAGTAGATTTTTTGCATGTGGACTATCAGTGATGACATAAAACGCAGACAATAACATACATACGTCGTCGAAGTTCTGGTCGGATCTGTCGGATCGGAATGCTGGTCGTACAAATGTGCTTTACATCACAATGCACTTAATTAAATAGTTTTCAGGGTTTATTTTCTTTGTACTCTGTACCTACATTCTGCCTACCGTGCAACGGATCTAGGCTGATCCATATCGGATAGAGAGACAGATAAAAAAATCTTTAAACGCTTATTCATACAGGCGTTTGACCTACGACATCCTTCAGTTCGAGATCGTCACTATAAAAATTTGGTACCAGCGACCGTCTGTTCTATGCGCTTAGGTTCAAATTCAAATATCCATTGAAATTTCATCACTGAGTGTAACTTCCATACACGTCATTTGCTTAAAAGTCAGTAGCTATCTAAATGTATGTGCATAATGACGAAGTAACTGACATACTTCTATTTATAATATACAAAGTCACCTAAAGGGTCTGTTCGAATGGCATCTAGACTTGCTATGCTATTATGTTAAACTCAATAATACTAAGTAATTAACGGCAAAACCTAATTTGAAAAAACCTTCAAATGATAAGGTCTTTCATTACGAACAATGTGCCGCGGCCGTCCGTTGCATAGAAGCGTTGCGTCACTGTGCGATGAAAGCAACATGCGCCTTCTATACTACAAGGCGATATAATGCATTCTGCACCTTAAGACTTTTTATAGGTAATATTTGCTGAACCAACCCTCCCAAATAGGCAAGTTTTTAAAATTGTCTATTTATGGAGATGGAGTTAACTTTTTTGAGAAGCTATAAGCTTTCCGCGTCTCATCATTTGTATCTGCCTACATCAGTCAGTTGACTGCTGTAGGCAGCTAGACGCAGGCCGAAGCCACTGAGGCGGTTCATTGGCTCTTCTCCTCCAACCTGCCTGCCTTTTTGTATTCACCTTGCGTATTTTATCGTTCCACCCAGGTGCAGAGCGTACAACACCACGCTTACTGAAAGATGGTCTTCACTCAAGAACACGTCTACCTAACAATTATCGGTAAATATGGCCAGCTCGCTACCACTTCAGCTTACTGATCCTGTGCGGATCGCCTCATTTCATGGCTATCCCTAATCAAAATCGCCAATAAGAGCTGCGATTTCTCATAAGCTTATAGAAATTACCTCTGGTAGGAGATGTTTGATAAATCATTCTATAACTGTTGTCAAAGGGCTTTTCTCGCAAATCAAGATGAGAAAAATAGGTCATACAGTACCACAGTGCAGGTTAGAAGAGGAATGTTGTTAATCACCTACTGATAAAACTTATCAATCCAAATATAAAGTATCCAACCGAACCTAACGACTATTATATTAAGTATCAACTTGGACCAACCACTTAATGTGTCTTGTAATACTTGGAAATGTTTGAATATTAACTTGATGCTCTGAAATCTTCGAAAATGAACAATCAAACTGTCGCCCATCTCAGAACGCCCCAGCCATCGCTTAACTTGGTAATCGCTTGAATTATTACGATCTCACCAGGCAACAAGAGTCTCTAGGTCATTTACCTATAAATAAAAACAGAAATTGCAATTCTCGTTTCAAAAGCGCGATTACATTAATTTACCAATGCTTTTGTTGAAGATTGGTTAACTACCTTCTTAGAGAGAGTGTCGCGTAGCATTAGGTGCAACATCTCCCTTACCCCAGACCATTGTGAGAGTAGCTATGTGCGTTGTATCGGCATCCCGCTTGGCTTCGCACGAGGACTTGGCAGCAGTGTCGATACGGACAATTTGGGACCACGCCGAGCCACCTAACCCGTTATTGGATTGTCATAATTTAACATGGCGTGTACCTATCGGCGTTGCTGCCAGGAACACGAGGATAAACCTTTCATGCAATAAACATTTTAATTGTTAGTTACTGAATATTTTTAATTAATAATATTTTTTAAATTCGTTCTCAAACATACGTATAATTTGTACTGATAGCAGAACAAAAGGTAAGTCTACTGAGTTAGCTAATGAAAAGTCTCTTATTGTATTTTATAGTGATAGGAATACGTCTGACTATGCAAAAATGGTAATAGGTGGCAGAGATTTACATTATACACATAAATATTGCTGAGGATAAGCCAATGTAAAAGGGGGTGAGCCTATTACCATTATCTGGCACAGTGTCCAGATTCAGGGCTACTTTTAAGATTTTTTCAATAAAAAGACCATTTCTCCGACGTAGGATTCGGGTCCAGGACATTGTGAACGTACGTGAAAAATATGTATTCAACCTACTAGAAGGACTAACTTCTTAACAGAAAATGAGATGACCACACGACTCATGAGTGCTCTGTCGTGTCGAAAGCCGTGAGAACCTCACGTACCTGCATTATGCACCAACAATACTGACCGGGCGCACAAAAACCTGTGGCGAACAATGACATCCATGGAAAACCACCGACCATGGCCCGTTCACACGAATACGATCGAACAGTAAAGCAGTGGAAACTCGATTAGGCAATATTGAAAACGCCTAGATTTATATCTGCGGTTTATTGGGCGTTCTCGTTCCAGTTTTTTGGAGGTCATAATGGCGGCTTTCGGGAATTAAACGTCGAGCTTTGATTCGAAATTGAATTTTATGAATTTTGATTTCGCTGAGCTTCTATTTCAAATAAACCGACGATAGAATGGTATTGTTTCATATTATTACTTTTGTGTCGAAAAATAAAAACGCTATTGTATTGCAGCTATAATCCTTGAAAATTTTGTTTTGCAGAGATGCACCTCCAAACATTATTATTATATTCTGAACTCGTATAGCAAACGAACCATCTAGCAAACCTTCATACTAATACGTCTTCATTATACCAGTAACGGTGTGTGCACTGCAATGTCGAACCGGATTACGACATCGTTTAGCATCTCTATATTTACGAGAGCAGCGCAATATATGCACGTACAAAAGGCTTAGCACGACCAGTTTGACGTTAATTTAATGCTAGCGAGTCGATAGAACATCTTTTTCACACTACATATTTAGTAGGTAAATTTCTCGACACCATTATTATTACGTCTAATGGTTCGTACTTGGCCCTCAGAGGCATTAACACGAACAGATAGACGTTAGTGCAACGCAATTTGATATCCCGTCCTTTTCATTTTACGAATTTACTAAATAAAGATGAGCGTGACAGCACTATTTCTCGACAACGTTATATTAACGTCTAATGGTTTGTGTTTAGTCCTCAGGTGTGCGTAACATGTTAACGCGTCGTTCATCGTCTTATGACGGTTAAGTAACACCTCACGACCGCCAGGCGGCGCCGGAGGCGTCTCACACGTGCTAAGATGTAATTACCGCACATAATGTCATTGCAATATATCTAGGAGCCGCGGGTTAGGACGTAAATGTTCTTCTTCGGTGCACTCCTATTAGTGGAGTGATATACTAGCATTGAAATTCAAATCGCTTGCACACTTTTGTTTTGCATTTAACCCATATTTTTAAAAGTATATACCTAGAAATATCTTTAAAATAAGGGGTATTGCCGTTTTGAAATATTGAGAATGTTCAGCTACTTTTGTAACCGTACCGTCGCAACCAATTCGTGATTAGTTTATTTTAAAACTAACTGTCATACGCGACTGCGCACGCGTTTATTTTGTTATATCTTTATATATTATCTTATTATTACTGAAATACAATATAGCCTATATTACTTCTGGCTGCCTCATTGGTCTAGTGGCAAATAATATGCTTTGTGATTACGAGGTCCTGGGTTCAAATTCTAGGTCGGAGAAATGCAGTTTTTCTATTGAAAAACTGTCTGTATTGGTCCGGAGTCTGGCTCGCCCCCTATATGTGGGACATAATATCATCGGCGAAAAGTGGGTGACACAGTACACCTCTGCCACCCCGCTTGGGAAATATAAGCGTGACGGTGTGTGATAATGTAGCTTTGTAATAGTAAAAGAATTATTAAAATCGGTTCAATAGTTTAAGAGTTTATCGATTTCAAACTTAATAACAAATCTTTCCTCTTTATAATATAGATTACTAAATCTAGAAATACCTAATTTTTGTTACAATCCTAGCATGCTATGTAGGTTTTCTAGGTTTATATCTAGGTCATGTAGCAGTACGCGACAGTGTATTCCCTAACATGGCCAGCTTATAGAGCTGTTTGAATTGCGTCCTACGACAACCTAGTATCTATTGTGTACGCAATTAATGCACCAAGCAATATTCGAGGCTTTTCCGCGGAGATGTAACATAAGATATAATTGCATATACTATTTATTGACGTGGCACATAAGAAGTTCACTACCTGTAAATTGAGGGGCCATAATGTTTGAGTACTGTTATACAAAAATATCTTACTAGTACGGACGATTTAGCACAGTGGTTAAGAGCTTAAGCCACTCCGCCCACTGTGTCTAATAGTCGCGGGTTCGATTCCCGCACGGGGCAAATCTTTGTGTGATCCACAATTATTGTTTATGGTCTGGGTATTTTTGTATGTGAGTTTCATGTTTGTAAACGCACCCACGACACAGGAATAAATCCTAGTGTAGGGATACGTTTTAAAAAAGAAATTGGTACTTTACAAGAAAAATGGACCATTTGTACAGAAATCTTACCACAATATCCCTAAATTACTTGTCCAGTTTAAATGAATGGACTGTTGATAAAACACACAAATCTTAACCCGTGATAGCTAAAAATCCTAGAGATAACGCTAATTTATGCCATAAAAACTTTCGTAATCAACCATTAAAACTAAGAAAATTGAATTATTTCCTCAATAGCAAAAATCTTGTGAGTTAAAGAATATTTAATTCATAATATTAAATTATATTTACAAATTCAAATATATTGATTTCATTGCAAGTTGATATTTTGCCAGTTATGTGTAAGTCTTACAAGTAGTGGGAATAAGATTTTGGGAGTCTGGGAACACCCTGTTTATTGGCATTTTAAGTCACGATATTTTGTAGGGCATTGTCAAGTCTATTTGTATAAATTGGCTTGTGATTTTTAGCTCTAAAGCGGTTTCTAAACCACGATCGCTAATCCTTAACTCAAACTCAAATAATTTATTGTAAAGCCCCACGGACTCGCTAACAAAAAGTCAATGTTTATTTTTAAATCTAATTTAACTACTAATCTACCACCGGATCAGAACGCGGCCTCCACTGAGTAGATCCGGCGAAGAAACTCAGCAGGCTTGTCTTTTTTATTTAATTCCTTTACTCTTTTTTCCTTTCTATTTTGTTAATCTTATTGTGTGGATACAATATTTAGTTTACAATTAAATAGTTTACGATCGAACTTCAGTGTTTAGCCGTACGTCCGAGGTATGAGGCTATTGATGTTTTTATAAAGAATGTCTAAAGTATTTCAGATGGACCAGTCCCCACAAGCAACACCCGTTCACGAGTATGACTACTGGAACAGACATCACTCCCCTCGTCTCTACTGGAGGGAAGGGAGTGACCCGCGCCAGACAGCCACCACAATGCAAAGACAATATATCACTATAAAGTATGACCAAACCAGAAGCCAAAAGACGGTGGTCAGATTGTGTCTACAAAGCAGCAATTCTCCAATTAATGATTCAAAAAGTCACATATTCATCACTATCCCAACTTCACCATTATTGTATGCATATACATACCGGATCCCGCATGTGCATTAATTTAATAGAGCGTTTTCCTTTCCACGCCAGCTATTAAACAACTCCTAGAGCAGTAGAGTCGGACTAATTCAACGGCCGGCGTTACTGCCGCGACGCTTACGCAGCTTAACTTACTGCAGATTTATGCGTTACCCGAACTCTACAAATGGTTTTACACCTGTAGACTGAAAGAGAAAAAGATTTTAATTGAAGCGTCGGTCTAATGGCGCGTAGTGCGTAGCGATCACGAGATCCTAAGTCTGGAATCCTATCGATTATATCGATATTTCTGTAAAATAAAATGAATAAATTGCCTTAATAACATTCTGGAGTCGGGAATTATGCCTGATATAATAGCCTGCTATTTTTCCAGCCTACCGAAGTCACCCCCTTTTGGAAGCTAACTGCGTCGGCAATATGTGAGTCTACACAGTACACCTCTTCCAAATCTTCTTAAAAATTACAAGTAGTTTGTTCTAAAGCGGTAACTGAATTGATTTCACCAATTTTTAATGTATCTTACATTTTTTTTAAATTTGCAAAAAATTATTTTACTCCTTCAGTGCGCTACAAGAAACTAAATTTATTCTTGATTCATAGCTATAAGGCGATTATAAATGCATTCCTAAAACATATTTCTCAAAACGCACACTTACACGTACAAGTTTCATTATTAATTAGGGTACAAAAGTACTTAAAATAGGGTAAAAACCTTACAATTTGGAAATTTGGTTTTCCTTTAGAATTTATGAAGCAATTCTCTAATCGGGGTGTTTGAGGTCTTGCGTTTATTATGTTACACCTTATAATTTTTTAGGGATTTTTTGAATAAATAATTTGCTCAATATCAAAAACGATCGGAACATTGGTTTTTGGGGCTCCCTTAAAATTTAGCAAATACAAAGACCTTTTAAAATTCCATATCTATTTAGGACTATCAACTATGTAAATCATAACCAAAACCAAAAGTTAATCAAGGTGCTAAGTTAGTTGTATAAAATATTCACCGCTCATGCTAAACTGTTTATGCAAATGAAATAAGTTGTCGCCTTGGCTGTTGATTACAAAGGGAACTCCGAGTAGTTTTGTTTACGGTTTAATTGCAGTTGCGTCTTGTTTTTCTCGGGACTATATATTCGCAGCTAGACAGGTGCGAATTGCCAAGGTGTAACATATATAACGCAAGACCTCAGACACCCCGATTAGAGAATTTAGATTATTGCTTTTCGACTCCAAAACAAAAATCAAACCTTCTATTTTAAAGAGTTTTCTACCATTTTAAGCTCTCTTTAATATCCTAATTAACCACAAAACCTGTACTTTTGTATGCATATTGAGGTGAATGAATAAAAAATGCATTTAAAATAGCTGTATAGCTTTGAATATTAATTCAATTTTGTTTAATACAGAGTGAACGAGTGGCAGAAATTTTTGATAATTAAAGAAATGTATAACATATTTTGAAAAATGGTGTAATTTGCTGATTTAGGTCAAACTACTTTCAGGTCCGGTTACATCATTTATTTACACCTTATATACTAAGTTAAAGTATGGAATCGTTATTTTATAAACAAAAAAGACGAAAACAATCATAAACGAATGTTGAACATTTAGTAATAAAACAAACCATCGCGCCTATATTCTCCAAGCGGGTGGCAGAGTGTATCTTCTGTGTACTGTGTATACCTTCTTTTCACCGACAATGTTAAATCCCATGTTACCCTATTACAGTAAGCCAATTGTCATTATACCGGGCATAGTTCCAGACGCCGCACTGATAATGGAAAATTTTTAATCGTAAAATTACATTTTGTCCGATTGTGATTCGAACCCAAGACCTCGTGATTCCTACACGCAATATTCGCCACTAGACCAAGCAGGCAGCTAACGGTTTATTTAATATCTCTTTATAATATTATAATATTAGTATAGATGATATAGAAAAAGTTAAGATGCCTTAGAACATTTTACCAATATAATTATGACGTCTTGACTCATATATTTAGTTGACAAGCAGCCGGACCATTGAAAAAACACGTCAAACTAAAAATCTTAATGCATAGCAATTTGATAAAACAGCATTTTAAATCAACGAAGGCCAAACGTTCCATTTAAAAGTATAAAAAGAAAAAGTTTACCCTACAAAAGATTCTAAAGAAAAAATTATAACGTTATTACAATCGGCATGCTAATTCGTTTACATCGTTATTCGCTCAATCCATCGCCGAGTCGGAATATATAAAAGTGTACGGTTCTTAATTCTGACCGGTAATGGAATTAAAACTTGTGGAGCGGTGGAGAAGTTGCGAGCAGCCCGGATACGGTTGTGGTCAACGAGATTAAAGGGTGAGAGGATCGGATTTCTACATTATCAATTTACAATTTCCCATCTAGACACCTAGACACTCTAGATACCTGTGAACTCGGCGGAACAAAAGAACTAGCTTTTATTGGATCTAAGTTTTTGTAACTTAGCCTGTGATATATTTAATAGCGTTACTTTCTTTTAAAGGTGGTATTTTTGTAACAACTAAAATTTGTGTCTGTGTGTAGTATGTGTTTCTGAAGTTTGTGCTTTTAGACCATAGAGTAACGATGATACTAGTATAGTGAAGTAAATTATTAGGAATAAGGAAATTCTGTGCACGTTAAGTAAGCGATGAGGCGCTCATAGCGCTGTGCGACCGCGGTGTCCTTACCGATTACCAAGGTTAGGCAGCGTTCGACTTGGTCGGCCCGAGATGGGTGACTGTTTGTGGCATTTTCATATTCGAGCGTATCCGTGCTTCGGAAGGCACGTTAAGCCGTTGGTCCCGGCTACCACTTAATGTGGTAGTCGTTAAGCCGAGTTGGAAGCCTTAAAGGCGGCTTGATAAGTTCCAACAGCAGGTGGCCACAAACCTGCCTCCACCAATCCGCACTGGGTCCGCGTGGTGGAGTATGACATAATCTCTCTCACCTCGATTTGTGAGAGAAGTCCAGCAGTGGGCAATATATGCTGATATTAAGTAAGCGATTACGATTTTTAGGCAGTGTTTATGAGCGATATTTACGTTTATCTGCAGATAATATTATAATGATAAAAATAGTTTAATGATAAGAAAGTCAATATAGGGTATAGTTACCCAATGTATTTTCGATTCCCAATTATGACATTTCAAAATGGTAACGCAACTCAAAAACCTAACGACAATTTTGAAAAACACTCATTTTATGTGCGGTTCTACACAAGAAAAGGTATCTTAAACACAACAATTATTACAAAAGCATCTTTGTTTATCGTCTAACACATAATATTTTTAACCCGAGCTATAATACACAGCAAAACAGAAATCGAATACGTCAATAAAAAATCCCAAGAACACGTAAAGGGACAATTTGGTTTAATGGAGTGGCTCTCTACTAGGCCTGGGCTTATTCGCTATAACCAAGCGCGACGTGTTACGAAATGTTCGTAAAACGGAATTCTGTATGACACTACTATTTTTCACATAAGATGGGTAGTGACAGTTCTAATTGCCAAACGAAATTATACTTTATTCAATGGCAATAAGAGGCATGACCCGTGTCTATACTTATCGTTTTATGCTTTAACAATATTGAATTAAATATTAATTTCGTTTGGCAACTTGAAGTGTCAGTAACCATCCTATGTGACAAATACTATAGAGTACCATTACTAATAAGTAGTGGGCCCATACGAATGGCAAGGGTTTTGTTTATTCTCTAGCCGCAATCGATAGTGTACAGTTGGAAGCCTTATAGGCGGCTTGATAAGTTCCAACAGCAAATGGCCACAAACCTTCCTCCGCCGATCCGCGCTAGGTCCGCGTGGTGGAGTTTGACCTAATCTCTCTCACCTTGAATTTTGAGAGAAGCTTTTGCCCAGCGGTGGGACAGTATAGGCTGATATTATTATAGTTGATAGTGCATTGTTCTGACCACGTGACTTGTCGTTGCAAAATGTCATTATCATACATTTTTTTGTTTTCTATCGGCGTTTACGACTGTAGATAGTTCAATTAATTATATTGATACTGATCTGGAAACAGTTTTGGCTCCACCGTGAGCCACGTATTCATGTATATTCGTTTCCTTTATAATATTTTCTTATTTGTACCGTGAGGCTTATAATTTCAAAAATTATAAATGTTATAAAACACAAACAAAATATTGTGTTTCTTGTTCTTTACCAAATAATTTTCTTTTTTTCGCTTCTATTCTTTCATTGAGCGATCATTTCATAAAGTTATCGAACGCTATGCGTTACGTATTTAATAGCTTACAGTGAATAAGAATCCGGCCTGAAACGTGATGACAGCTAGGAAACGCGGGCCGCCACTCCGCTGTGGGGGGAAGATACCTTTTGAGTTATAGCCGCGGTCTGCCCCGTCACTTATCTCTGCATAATGACAGAGGATTGGGTAACATGGCTCAAACTTTATGTACCCTGAAATTTATAAATAAGACCGGTTTAAATGGTACTTATCAAAAAAATCTAATCAGTTTATTTGCGAAAATGGGTTACAGTGGATGTTAAAATTACATTGGTCGTACGCCATATTCTGCCTTTAGGCATACAAATATCATTAGTTATAATCCAAGAACTTAAAGTACCTAACAATTAAGAAAACATAATAATTGTATCGGACAGTTATAAATTATTTACTTAAAAGTTAAATATGTACTAAAATATGTAAAATTGAATTAATACCAAGTGTCTGTTTTAATGATAACAATTATACTAATGTTAATTATCGTAATTTTAACTATAATAGAGAAAATTAAAATAATATAAGGACTCATGAATTCAATTGAGATAAGTTGCGTAATTAAAAACATCATATTATATTATCAACAAGGTATTCGTGAACACTATAGTAAGCCCTTTCCACTAAAAGTCATTTTAGTCTACATCTAAAAATACAAATATCAGTTACTTCTAGTATATGCGTTGGCAGATGGTTGTAGATGCGAGGTCCTATAGAAATCATGCTTTTATTAATCATAGCTGTTTTATGAGTTGCTTTTGCTTTTTCAGCTGATTTTGTATGCATGTCGTTTACTCCTATAGTATTCAAATAAGTTAATATTTTTCTTTATAAACATTACCACTTTATGTATGTACAGATATGGCATAGTCAAGATTTTTAAATTTTTAAAGTAAGGTCTGCAACTATCTGTTCGTTAAAACAAAAAAACGATACCGTCAAACCTATATTCCCCAAGCGGGGGTGACAGAGGTGTACTGTGTACAACTACATTTCGCCGATGATGTTAAGTTCCATGTAATAGGGCGCGAGCCTATAGCCATTTTACGGGGCACACTGCCTAGACTGAACTGACTGATTGATGACTGAATTTTATTCTTTCTAGTAAAAAACGTAGCCCACATGAGGAATTATTTCTATGTCGTGAGTGCGTTTACAATTATGAAATTCACATACACAAAAACGCAAACCAAAACAAAAAATGGGGTCGCATAAAGTTTTGTCCCGTACAGGGATCGAATCGAAGACTACTCAATTCAATAGCCAGAGCGGCTTAAACTCTTTACCACTGAACTAAGCCGCCTGTGAATTGATCATCGATTAGTACGAAATCTAGTCTTGATGACAACATGGCCAGATTCATCGATATTGATTTCAAGAGAAATAAATCATGATAATATAGAACATACAATGCGAAAGTGAAAGGATATAGGTACCGGGGAAGACCTAGACTATCCTACCATGACCAAATAGACCGAGTCTTATCTGAACGATAAGTCTAGAGTCTCCGTAACCGGCGAGCTAGCGAGCTGTATGAGATGAACTATGAGAGTGCAGGAAGCCCAGAGAGGTATGTAAGGAAAGAACCTGTTAGAACTCTGTACTTTCTGCCTACCCGGCAAGGGATCTAGCATGATGATATAGATAGATAGAATATAGAACATTGAATATACATAATATTTAACAACACGCAATACAGGTCAACCAGCCTCCTAAACGGCCTAATAATTTTTAAATTTATTCGAAATCTTTCGAATAAAATTAACACAAAGTCTGCTTAACGCTTAATGTTTTGTTTTTTATCTGATCACCGTTATGTAGATAAATGCATCGTAATTAAGAAGCCGAAAACAATATAATCTATCTAATCCCCGAATTTAAACAGGGGCTATATTTGAATCGCGTATCAGGATGCATTCCTTCCAAATGCCAGACATGCCTACTGCTTCATTATTTTTAACAGTGTTTGTTGTTTTTCAAAGCTGTTATCTTTCCTTTAATCATTGAAGTGTTGAACATTAGGTGGGTATTTCTAAGAAAATATATTTAGTGCCTTTTGTAGAAAAATAAGACGTCAATTTTCTATCATCTCGCTAAGATATTAAACTAACTCGTACCGAACACTGAACTCTCGTATCTTGTCTCTGAAAAAAAATAGTCAGCTACCCCAACTATATGATACCTAAAAGAATCCTTCAGGGATTCCGAGAAAGATTAAAAAGCAAAATCCAATGTGGGCGGCGACCGAGACGATGGACAGACAGAAAAATCGATTATGAAGTTCCAAGAAAAATCTCGATGTGTTAGAAAATACGATAAGATACGAAACAGAAGACACCGCTTTCCGATCTACAAATAGTGAAGGCTTACACGTAAATAAAACTTCAAATTGTGCAACAACGCTGGTCATATAACTGGAAAAAATTTCAAACAATCCGCTAGTAATTAACAATAATAAACTTTAAATTACTCAGCTATAGAGATTTTCTGTTTTCTTTGACCACTTAACCAAATTAGGAAGCGTTAAAGCTTATTTCTCAGAAGCAATTTCATAGAGGGAGTCAATTTAAGTGGCGGAAATTGCTTCATTTAACGGTACTGGTAACAAAATAGGCCTAGGGATATTTACCTATTTCCTATACTCCTCCACTCATTTACAGCCTATTACAATTGTTAAAGCTGGTAATTATGATCTGAGAAATAACGACGCAGTGATAATTACATTTAGAACAGCTTTATAGTTCGTGTAATTAAGGATTGTTAAACGTTCATCATTATACGATTTGTTTTTATTAGAAAATGTATTACTAAGGTTATTAGAATAAATTAAATAAATAAATACTATCACCCGTATATTTCCTAAACAGGAGTGGCAGAATTGGAATATGTACGTACCGTATACGCATCTCATCGACGATATTAGATTCCGTTGTAATACGAAGCGAGTATATAGCATGGAATTGTGTCCAATATAAGTTGGCATTATACTGGACATTCTAGGCTTTAAACTTTTCGATAGAAAAATCACATCATGTATATGATACCAACCTATGAGTCTAACCTCGTGATCACCACCCACAAAATGTGCCAACGACGCAATCTAGTATTATTAAATAAACAACTAACATTTAACAAAATATTTATTTATACTTTATGCACTTATGTACATAGGCCGACTTAATGCCTGCGGCATTTTCGGCCAGTCTACCTTAGGGTGATGTGAGGCAAGTGTGGTAGGTGCGAAATGACACAAGTTTAAGAAAATAAGTGACAAAAATAAACATAAATAACAAGTAATTAACTATTTATAACACTTAGTACAGATTAGCAAGCTGAAGTGGCAATGGGCGAACCACATAGCGCGTAGATCGGACGAGTGTTGGGGCAGAAAGATTCTAGAGTGGAGACCACGTATTGGCAAGCACAGCGTGGGACGACCGCCTGCCAGATGGACCGACGATGTTGTGAAAATCGCAGGAAGTCGTTGGATGCAGGAGGCATCGGACCGCTTATGCTGGAAAGCGATTGGGGAGGCCTATGTTCAGCAGTGGACAAGTATAGGCTGAGATGATGATGATGAGGAACACTTAGTAAATACAGAGTATATAATAACGATATTATACAAATATATGAATACTTATATAATTATACAATATATACATAAACTAAAACTGTGCGACATAACGACATGAAACAACTAACATTGAGGGGGATCCAACAAAGAGGGACGATTGGTTGCCATCCTGAATTCCAGAAGCAAAGCATTCCAAAGAAGGATAGACGGGACAAAGAAGGAAGCGTGAATGAATTCAGTAGTATGAGGGGGTCACTGAAGAAGACGATTATCAGAAGAGCAAAGATGTTTATCGTGATTAGAACATAAATTCTGAATTGAGAACCAAGATAAGCGGGCGAGACTGGAGAATAATGGATAGAAAATAATGTGATCAGTGCCCTCAGCATTCTACGCTGCCGAATAGGCACGCACTTTAATAGTAATCGATGCTCCGACACATGATATTGTAGTATTACGTCGAACACATGTTTTAAATACAAGTACATATTCTAATCTACCCATTAAAATATATCCCAAACTTAATATTCTGCACCCAACAGTTTGCGTCATAACTGAATATTTACCAAAGCACAGCTCAATTTTCAACATTCTCACGGGAACGCTAACTTTCAACGCGAAATCACGAGGCAACCTCGTTTGGTTCGGAACATTATCGTTAAAACTATCTGTGGTATCCTTTTAATTCTCTACCGGATAGAACACAGGTGTCGAATATTTCACGGTAAGTAAATTGATTTTTGACCAGAAAAAACAATTGCCTGAGTGATTACTATGAAAGCTGTTAGTCAAAATGACTTGCAAGTTACTATTCTAGGCCCTTATTCACTATGACCAATGAAACACATAACGCGGCGCGTTACGTTGACTTCGTGAAATGATGTTTTATCTCCAGTGCGGTTAGGCAAAAATGAATTATGAAAACATTAAGTTGTAACTGGAATTTTCGGATTTTATCACGGTTTATTTTCGGTTTTTTAAATTCCCGACATTTTGAGTGCTCTACATCACCCATGATCATGGGCGGGACTGAGGCGTTTGACGTCCATAAGTCATTGTTATTAGGGGGTACCTTACGGGGGAGTACCTTAGGGGGATTAATTTAGCTGCAATTTAAATTTTGATCCTACAATAAATAAAAATGAAGAGTGCCCAACACTGCTCCTTGCATACAGAATGTCATTACACGATCATCTCACGAAGTGATCGTAATGCGCTGTATTTAGTCGTAGCGAATAAAGGCCTTGAGTAGAAAAAAAAACAAAAACACTGACATCCTGCAACCTGTCTTCCTAAGCTATTTGTTGTCTCCACGCTCACGCACCGTGAAATTATTCTTCGCACCTCCTCGTTTGCCGTCCTTGTCTTACGGAGCTTCACGCGTGCTGGTTTTTCGACTTGAGTGCACCTCGGCGAATGCACACAGAATTACGCGGCGGAATCGAGGAGTTCAGCCCTGAGGAAGTCGTGTCAGGAAGACACGGTGTGATGGAATCGGGAGCGTTACCTGAACAAGTGCCTTGGAGCTTACCTTGTTGTGCTAACAACGCTGATTTGTTTTTAGTTTTGTTATTCTTTTTCTTGTTCTGAGATATGTCAAAATTTGTCTTTTTTTCACGGGACTGAATGAACTATCTCTTTAGTTTAGGGAAGTGAATTCTAGGTTGGACAAAATGCTATTGAGGTTTTTCTATCGAAAATTGCTATTAGCAATGCGAAGACTAGAATTATGAGGAATACCTGACTTAATAAGATTAGGATTGTCTTATGTGTCTGGGATACATCAGCAAAATACAACCTCTGCCGGGGTCCTTAGAGAATAATATATATATATATATATATATATATATATATATATATATATATATATATATATATATATATATATATATATATATATATATATATTATATTGAGTGCTGAACTAAATATTAGGGCGTGGCTTATAAATAAAGAAACCAAGCAAACATATAATGTAATGTACGAGTATAGTATATAACTTATCAAATGTCTTTTTTATCTACGAATAGGTTAAACTATAATAAATTGAAAATCAGAAAAGGTATTGAAGTAATACAAAAATATATTCACGTCTTTATTTTTTTCAATTAATACATTACTTTGTTAAATCATGCACGGTCTCAATGGTTGCTCAAAGCCGAATGCGATTTTTTTTTGGTCAAACATATGAACATTACCTACATAAACATTATTACATAATATACCACGATAAGAATCTGTTAAGATTACTAGAATTGCCGATGAGATTGCTCGTTTCGGGGTTGTAACGTCGGTCTTACTGCCAACATATGAAACTTTTAATCAGCACTTAGGAACACCCCGCTGAGTGAGTGTGGAAAAACCGGCGAACGGGGGCTATTCGGACATCACTCTGTAGTATATATTCCATTGTCTTCGCATTACTAAGGAAATAGATGCTAGAGTTTCATTTAAAACAGAAAATAGCTTGTTGGCCCGAATTTCACATTACTCTATTTTATTCAGTGTTATTTTCTGTGAAAAATTTATAGGTTATAAAATTTCTACTAATACTTGATTCCCATACTTTTTAGAAGAATTGCTAGGGTTAACATGATAAACAGGTGCTCTTCTAAAACGATGAAGTTTGAGTTCATCAGTCAATAGGAATGACATACAGTGATCATATATAATTCTAAAAATGGTTTCTAGTGATACTTTAATTTGGCCATAGTCAAGTATTGCCCTATTCCATACTGTACTGTAAATGTATCGTAACCGCCCGAATCTATACTGATAGTATCGTAACCGCCCAGTTTCATAGTAATCGTATCGCAACCGCCCAATTCCATACTAATCATATCGTAACTGCCCGTTTCTATACTAACCGTATCGTAAGCGAACGTTTCCATACTATTCGTATCGCAACCGCCCGATTACATACTAATCGTATCGTAACCATCCGATTCCATATTTATCGTATCATAACCGCCCAATTTCATACTAATGATTAGTCTTAACGACCCATTTCCCGACTAAATGAATCGTAACAGCATAATTTTATACTTATCGTATCGTAACCGCCTGATTTCATCTCTAACAGAATCATAAACACGGCACAAATGCACAAGTGTCATCCTAGCCGATGAATACGCAGCTTTACTCATGTATCAAGCACCTAAATCATCGGCTTAAATATCAAAATAGATGCAAATGCAGTTTTGTTCGACAGGCCCACGACGGCTACAAGAATATCCCACCGAACTGATTAGCGGGTTGGGAGAACCCGCCAACTGGCACGCTCGTCGCCCGCGCCGGCCAAACTGCCCGACTCAGCACGCCTCAATGAGCTGATTGTCCAATTAACTCCATTCATATGTCCGCCGCCACTAAACCCACGAGCTAACAGCCTTTTTCAGGCTAATACGCTCATTTGTTCGACTAATGTTGAAACATAGTGAAGTTTGTTGGCGCTAACCGGGGCCGGTTAACTGGATCGCGGTATAAGATTGCAGTTGAGATTAAGTGCATGTTTTGTTTAAATATTTTTTTCGGCTTTTAAGGGAAAGTGTTAGTGTTAAGATTGCGAGGCAGGCATAGTATAAAAAAGATGTTCAGAGGAGTAGGGCTGAATGTGAAGAATAGAAAGTTGGCCTGGTGTGATAGTGATATCTATTATATACTTCAGGCGCATGTTTTCGTTGAACGGGTAAGGTGTACTTAGTACACTCACATATCACCGAGATAATTTTGTTCTTAATTAAATAGAGATTAGAATGAGTATAAAGATGAGAGGACTCACTTTTCAGGTCTCCAAAAACTCAAAGTTTTGATGAAATGGAAATTATGTTCACGTTTACCTTCATCGCTAACAAGTGGCAATCGCACATAGTTTTCAAAAAACCTAGAGGTGCGAGCTAGGATTTCAATCCCGGATTTCGTTAATATAAGACAAGCAGACTACCATTGATAATAACTGCTTTTTATGATATAAAAAATGCGGCTGTGACTTCAGCAAAGACCAAAAAGGTTTCAGTAGGTCACCCTAACATGTCCTAACTGCAACGTTAGTTTCTTAACACATATCGTCAGTAAAATTTGTCCGCTAATTTAAAATAGAATGAGACATTAATTTTAAGACAAAGTTACACATACATGTATTGATACTTCAATACGTATACTTCATAAAAAAACTTTTTAAAAATGGGAAAGGGAATGTGTTCAGTATAGCTCCGGAGTAGTCCCATTTTAATTGTATCGGTATTGGACCTTGGAATTTAAAGATACACCACGGGACTCCGTGACCACAAACAGCACGAATGTGTAAAATCAGTTAAAAGTAGTTATAGCGTTATATCAATCCTGTAAGTACCTTTCTGTATGATAATATAATATAGGTATATAAATATACATAATTAATTCCTCATCACTTAAAATTTAAAAATAAAACACTTTTATAACTAAAAATGTATTAAAAAAAAATTAAAACAGACTTCAAAAAGCAAAAATTTATTATTTGAAGTCGGTGCTGGTTGGTGCAATCTTCGACTTCAAAAAAATTTTTTTGCCTTTTGAATTCGGTTTCCCTTTTAACCCACTTCAAAAAAGGAGGAAGTTCTCAATTCAACTGTATGTTTTTTTTGTATGTATGTTACGCTATCATTCCGCCAATTATTAATCGATTTTGATGATTCTTTTTGCATTGGGTTCAGCATAGCTTTAAGGTGGTTCCATTTTAATTTCATTGGTATTGGATCTTGGACTTGGAAGATACACCGGGGAACTCCTTAACGACAAACAATACGAATGCGTAGATTGAGATATTATGAGTATTACGTCAATCCTATAGGTACCCTGCCATAGAACTAATCAGAATATTAACCGACTTCAAAAGGAGGTTGACAATTCGTCTGTTTTTATTAAAACTTCTTTATTTATGAACTGATTTTGATGATTCTTTTTGCGTTGAGTTTAGTATATTTTTGAGACGATTTCATTAAAATGTCCGATTTCATTAAAATGGGACCACAATTTTAATGAAATCGGTATTGAACTTTGGACTGTGAAGATACACCAGGGGACTCCTTAACGGCGAACGGCACATATGTATAGATTCCGATATTATGGTTATTATATCAATCCTGTAGGTACCTTGCTGTACAACTCAGCAAAATAATATAATATAGGTATATTAGTAAATGATTCACTTGTGACTTAAAATTGTATAAAAAAATCTTTTTAATTTCTCATCACTTAAAATTGAAAATTTAAAACTTTTTAAACTAAAAAGATTTAAAACAAAAGAAAAACCGACTTCAAAAAGCAAAAACTAAATATTTGAAGTCGGTACCAGTTAGTGCAGTCGCTTACTTAGCACCGACTTCGAATAAATATTTATATTTTTTTGAAGTCGGTTTATTTAAAAAAAAAAGATTTCAAGTTTATAAAGTATTTTATTTTTCAATTTTAAGTGATGAGAAATTAATTATGTATATTTATATACCTATATTATATTATCATACAGAAAGGTATCATACAGGATTGATATACCGCTATAACTACTTTAAACCGATTTTACACATTCGTGCTGTTCGCGGTTAAGGAGTCCCGCGGTGTACCTTTAAAATCCAAGGTCCAATACCGATACAATTAAAACGGGACTACCCCGGAGCTATACTGAACCCAATGCAAAAAGAATCATTACAAACGATTTATTAGCAAAGAAGTTATAAAAAGCATAAACGAATGATGAACCTCCTCCTTTTTTGAAGTTGGTTAATATTCTGCTTAGTTCTATAGTAGGGTACCTAAAGGATTGACGTAATATCCATAATATCTCAATCTACACATCTGTATTGTTGGTCGTTAAGGAGTTCTCTGGTGTATTTTCAAAGTCCAAGGTCCAATACTGCTGAACTTAAAAAGTATAGCTCCAAGGTGCTCCCACCACCTTGGAGCTATATTCAATGCAAAAAGAATCATCAAAATCGATTCATAATTGGCGGAATGACCGCGTAACATACATACAAAAAAACATACAGTCGAATTGAGAACCTCCTCCTTTTTTGAAGTCGGTTAAAAAGAATTTAACTTGTTTTATTCGGGTTGATTATATTCCGGTTTCGTAGAAGGCAGCCCATATTGAAAAGTGCTAGTAGCAAAGACAAAGCTTGAAAAACTTGTGTTGTCGTAAAATAAACAAGCCCGGTTCCTATTGGAGCCGCCGAAGTGGGACACTAGTGAAAAAAAAGTTGCGAAGTAGCAAATTTTCACGAAGTCGTACCAGATGTTTCGACACACGCTTTGTTTTGCCAATAGCGTTTTAGACATTATAGATCTGTAGAGAAAACGATATTACTGCATGGATTGAAATTATCTCATTCTGATCACTCAGATCTGTATTTTGGATTTGCTATTGGTAAGGTAACGCTTTATTATAATTTAACTGTAATAAAATTTTGGGTAATTCGCTTTATATCTTGGAAAGAAGCTATCATAATGGCAACATTGAATAAATCAATCTCTTATGCAGCGAGGAAAAAGATAATAATACTCTTCCTTGCGGACCTAATTTAAATTGAGAGAGGCAGGTTTGTGAGCACCTGCTGTTGAAACTTATAATACTACCCACAAGGCTACCAACAGTCATTAGACTGCCACAAAAAGTAGTGAAAAGGACCAATAGCTGAGCGAGCCTCCATGCAAATGTAAAATTACCTCAAACGGTGACCCATTTAAGACTGACCGAGCCTAACGCTGCTTGGCAGCGCTACAAGCGCCTTGCTTCTTTGGTGAAATAGCAGAATAAGTGACTCTATGATCGATGTTAAATTGTTTTTACCCTGTACCCTTTATAAAAATACAGGAATATCGAGATTTTTGTTTTAGTTATAGGTTAGTTATAGTTTGACCGCCCGCCGCGTCTTTTCTGTGTATGTACATGCTAGTTTTCACTAACAGATAGGCTGATTCACGAGAAAGGTAGGCAATTTATGAACATTTTGTGCGAATTGGTCGAACTTTGTTGATATTGCTACCTATGAGAAGCCAGGGCGCCTAGAACAGTATATTTCATAATCACCTCAGTATGTTCGAGAACTACCTTAATTAAACACAATAAATGTGTCAAATGTGTCTACAAAACTGACGCTTATAAATAAATTACCATTGAAAATTACGCAAATGTGCCATCGCGGCATGACTCGCCCATTAACGGTGCGACAGAGAAATGCGTTCCAATTAATAATGTGAACGTCGCGGTGCATTCCTGACGATTATAACTTTAAAAAGATTGTAGCCACATAATCATAGGTTTGGAAGAGATTACCTAGTATTCCTTTACGCGTATGGAATATGCAAACTGCATTCGAGGCCATAAATGGTAGTTAGCGTAACCCAAATTTATAGCAATTAAGTTTGGCCTACCAATTCGTTTGATACATTTACTTACGTCACAGTTTAATATTGATTTCTCGCTGTATGGCAGGAAAATATTTGATGATTAAAATCAAAATTTCAAGGATCATAAAGTGCCTGATACACTTTTTAACACATTAAAGCAACAAATCAAGAACATCGTTAAAAACTTGAAAGCTAACTCTGTAAATACTTTAAAACGATTTATATTATAGTAAGCTTTGTTCTTCAAAAGAGAAACTTTAGTCGGGAGGCTGATAAACAAATGGTTTAACTTTAACGCAAATAAAAAACATTAGAACTGTATCTTTTTTGCAACATTTACTCTTTAAACGTCTGCTGCGCGATAAAACTAAGAATTGTACTTCGTAATGGTGCAAAGTTTGAATCTTAAGGGCAACAGAGAGTGAGCTCATTAACTTTATCAATTGGTCTGTGCATAAAATTAAAATGATTTTGTTTCATCTGTTAGGGTGCAAGATGGCGGAGAGGCGCGGAATCCCCGACAAAGGGAGGTTCGGTACAGTCTAATACTTACACGTCCTCGAAGCAGTAAAAGGACCGTTAACATTTTTCACCGTGCTAATTTTATTTGACTCGTTCCGAATATATTATGTCGTATTATTACGCCGCCCACCCTCCGCAAGTGTTAAATGCCAACAATGAAGATTTTTTCCTCTTTAAATTGTTAACATTAAATTTTGGAAAAAATTTAAAAAATCTGATATCATTCCACTTTTATAGCTCGTTAAGATTAACTTTTATTTTCTTGGCGCGTTTAATTTTGGCGGTGATTTAGCGAATCATTTTTTTCTACGTAAACAAAAAGGCGTTGGATGTTAGGTATTTAACGTTAATGTTTTTACTTTCACCGGCGGCGCATTGCTATAAAGATTTTATCGGATGATGTTTCGTATAGCTTATATCGGTAAATCTACTCGATATTTGGTGACGATGAGTAAAACGATATTTTGCGTCAACATAAAGATGTTATCGTCTCGATGTAATCGACTATATATAAAATCATGACGATAATAATAGTAGGTTTATTTAAGAGATGCGTCAATGGGCGTTATAGACGTTCTATTTGATGTCGAGATAATATACTAAAGACAGGAAAACGGTAGAGACACCATAGGCGATGTTATTCCGTGATAGAGTTCCACTTGATTGTTAAATGGTTGTATAAATCGGAATGAAGACGCCAGAAAATTAAAAAAGCTTCTGGATTTCTACGTAGGTAACGATTTTTAAATATCGCCTTCTCGGTTAGCAACTCAATTGCGCATCAATCGATTTATCATTTAGCTTATTTAACATCAGCTGGCCAGTTATTGACACCGCTTTCGTGTCTCTCTCAGGTTATTGAACTGATCAACTACCGTGTAAATTAAAGACTTGCTTCATTATTTATTGACTACCGACAAAGTTAACAGTTCAACGAATTGAAATACGAAACGGTCCGACTGTAGGAAAAACAGTCGTTCCTATGAGGCAAAATTTTACTAGACGTTAGCTAATAAAGTATTATTTATTAAAAAAAAAGACGTAGACGCACGTCATGTATTATTTCTGTCATGGGAGCGTTATTAAACTTGAAATTCACAAATACCAGCACCTAACCCCAAACAAATATGGGATCTAGAATTATTTAAACTGCATGATATTGTAGATAAGACTCGGTCTATTGGACTTGGTAAGATAGTCTAGGTCTTCCCCGGTACCTACATCCTTCCACTTTCGCATTGTTTATCTGTATCTCATCTGAAGGACAAGTCAAGAGTCTCCTTAACCGGCGAGTGTGTATAAGACGAACTATCAGAGTCGAGAAAGCCAGAGAAGTATGTAAGGAAAAAGCTTGTAATAACTTTGTACTCTCTGCCTACCCCGCAAGGGATATGGACTTGACTTTTGACTTCTGGACTAATTCATCGATGAAACTTTTAATATACGCATATTAACAAAAAAATATCTTTATTATAAAAAAGGTATGGTTTTTGAAAGGGAAGAACGAATATTAGGATTGTGTTTGGTAACGATGTGCTGGAACAAGTGAATGAGTTTATATATCTTGGATGCGCCTTCAGTAAGGATGGGAATTACACCGCTGACATAGAGAGAAGAGTGAGTGCAGGGAACAGGGTGAATGGTGCGATGGGAAAGCTACTTGGGAGCCGACACTTAAGCCATAAGGCGCAGCTGGCCATACATAACGGAGTTCTTGTGCCAACGCTGTTGTATGGTAGCGAGAGCTGGGTATGTAAGAAGGAGAATGAAATCAGGATAAATGCGGTCGAAATGCGAGCTCTGCGGAAGATGTGCGGAGTGAAGCTGACCGACCGCATTAGCAACAGCGTAGTAAGAAAGCGAGTAGGTATGAAAGATAGTATCGGTGTAAAGATGAGAAAGGGCATGCTCCGTTGGTTCGGGCATATAGAAAGAATGCCAGATGAAATAATGACAAAACAGATATACAATGTGAAAGTGGAAGTACCGGGGACGACCTAGACTATCTTACCACGACCAAATAAACCAAGTCTTATCTGGAGGAAAAGTCAAGAGTCTCTGTAACCGGTGAGCGTGTGTGAGACGAACTATGAGAGTCGAGGAAGCCAGAGAGGTATGTAAGGAAAGAACCTGTTGGAACTCTGTACTCTCTGCCTACCCCGCAAGGGATCTGGCGTGATGATATAGAGATAGATTATAAAAAAAACTCCATTCCTGACTGTCACGCGGGAAATGATTCGCAATATTTCTTACGTCATTAAGCAACAAGAGTTTAATAAATAATCGCTTACTTATTAATACGTAAGCATCTTATTAAAACTTTCCGATATCCTCATAGCAATTTAATAAAATCTTACAGTTAAGACTTAATTAAGTTACGGGAACTTACGTTTCTTCCACTCGTACGTCGGGTGGGAACGAGTCAAAGAACTTCTCGTGCAATTTATTGCATAATTCTACCTGAAACAAGAAGAAAATGTATTAGTGCAATTCCATTAACACGTGAGCACCGCTCGCTTTAATTAGAAACATTGAAATACCCCCTTAATGTACCATTTATACACTCAATGTATATTAATGTGCTTGTAATGTTTCTTAGAGCTCAACAATTGATGCTGATTTTATTACCTTAGTCTGGAAAGTTTAATGTGGATTCAGCATCATATTTATGTTTTGTCTTTTTTTTTTATTAACGATCAATATGTTCCACTGTTGGGCAGAGGTCTCCCTCTCTTTCCCCTGTCACTATCCCTGTCAATAATGTCTTTATTTATTAGTTTAAAAATAAAGCCCCACACTAGTAATTATTCCTGTGTGAGTCACACATAGATTTGTCACACAAAGTGGTTGAAACAGCTTAAGCTTGTCAAACTCTATAGTATGTTTACTCTTAGTTCTACTGGCCCATACTACGGCCGGCGATGACGGGGTTCTGGGTTCAAGTTCTTAGTTGCACAAAAAGTATTTTAATGGTTTTCATAATAGCAGTTAGTGTAGGCAATTATCGATGAACCTAATTTATGAAGTGTACGGCAGAGTGCTGCCCCTCCCATTTTTTATTTTTATATGTATGGACTAACCAAGTCTGGGCTATTCAACAATCGTAAGATATAAAATTGCTTACGATCTTAAGCACCATTATTATTTTTACCAGCTTATTTTAAAACAGACTCGAAGAAGTTCTTATTTGATCTAAATAATATTTTTTAGTATTTTTCATGTTCAAAGTAGTTATCTATAAGTTTCATTGAATGTCTGTTATTGTTCTTTCATAACTTTAATGTTCTCGTTTTTACTTTATAATTTTATAGGACGGTAAAAAACCTACATATTTAGATGTGGTACCTTTAATTAAGTCTGCACGAAGCATGTTACTCATGTGTTTGTTTTTTAAGTTACATCTGTCTCACTTGTTGATGATCTTAATAAAATAAATGAAATCAAACCATGGAAATACTCAAAGAAAATGTAATTAGTTATCCTCATTTGTTTGTACGTTCCAAAAACTTTGTCATAGAATGGATTTTACTATTTTTCCTGTTAAAATGTTGATGTTAATAGGAAAAATATTGTAGCATTTCCATACTATTAGATCCCATCACCGCAAAGAAGAGGTAATTAAGTTTCTTTAAGAAAACCAATGCGACAAACAGTGCAAAAAACACACCAGCACGCCTGTATTCCCCAAGCGGTGGCAGAGGTACACCCACGTTTTGCCGACGATGTTAGGTCCCATGTAATAGAGGGCGAGCCTATTGCCATATACCGGGCACAATTCCAGACTCCGGACTCGTACTGAAAAGTTTTTCGTTAGAAAAACTACATTTGGCTGACCTAGGATTTGAACCCAGGACCTCGTGATCATAAAGCTATACGCTTTGCCACTAGACCAACGAGGCAGTCTGCGAAACAATGTGTATATACACAATTTATCAAATACGACATAAACTGCAATACTAATAGAGAACTCCATTATTTCAGAAAGTATTTGTTAACATTGATATTATAAATCTTGCTTTATAAATAAGCCAAAATAAACCAGTAGATATATCACGACTAACTACCATCACCGATGATATAATTGCCGTAACATCCTAAATACTTACCACTAAATTTCGAATCGTATAGATGGCATTGCTGATGCTGCGAACTGATTTACTAGCCGCAACCAAATAATAATTCTGCTTAAATTTCAGACTAGCTTGATAAATATACTGTCAAAAGCCGTAGAAAAAATCGTAAGCCACGATTCTGTATTATGCATTTATGGCGCGGATAAGACTGGAAACTTTCGTAACATACATTAAAGCAAAAAAAAACCGTGAAGATTTATTGCGGTTCCAAACGTTTCGATTGTTTTGTAGCAACTAATCCGGAAAAAGTCTATTTTTATTTATTTTTAATATTCTCGTAACGCAATAAATAAAATCTACTGAGATCTCAGATTTGCGCGAATATTACACATGAAAAAAATATTTTTCGGATTTTATCGCGGTTTGTTTTTGATTTTTAGTTCCTGACGTTTTGAGTGCTTTGCAGCACCCATCGACTCGGTAAAGACTGAGGTGTTAGACGTCCAAAAGGCATAGTTGTTCCGGGGTACCCTTAAATTCTTTAATTATTTTTGTAGGTCCGATCTACGCAGAATGAGCTCCCGGCGTCTTGAGGCCTAGCAGTGTTATGCTGGGCTCGGATTTGATTATATTAATTACCGGATCTCAAGTCGTTTGAAGCATCCACCCATCTTCTCTATTGAAATGAGGATGTTTTTTAATTTCATAAGCCTTGCGAATCATCCTTGGTAGGACTTTGTGTTCTTTCACGCGGATTTGTGGTCTATCAAATCTGATGTTATGGCGGGTGCGGTCAAGAACATGTTCACAGACTGCAGACTTCTTTGACCAATGGTGTTTTAGGTCGTTGATTTAATAAAGAAGTATTCGGAAACATTGAATCTGGACGTCAAATAGCTAATACCTTTGTGCACAACACCACCTCAGTTGTATGGACTCCCAAAAGTACATAAATCGAATGATCCCCTACGTCCAACCGTTAGCCAAATCGACACACCAACCTGCAGATTGGCTCAGCACGTAGCGAAAGTGCTCTCGCCACTCAGAGGAAACACAAGAGCACATGTTAAGGGTTCATACCATTTTGTCAGTTAGATCAAAAATCTACATCTTACTGACAATGAAACTATGGTTAGTATCAATGTCCAGTCACTATTCACATGCAAAAGTATATTGTGTTCGTTTATTTACTCTGTACTCTCCGCTTAGCCCGCAAAAGATCTGGAGCGATGATATAGATAAATAAATAGAAGTGTTTATCGACAGATACCGACGTGAGGAAATCGAGTCACGACATTTCGTAAGACATTGTAAGTCTATTCGTATTTACTGGTCTTTGGCTTAACTAGAACTAAGGGAAACGAATTAGGGTAATAAGGTAAGCGAGTAAACGATATCTAGTTGATTATAAATCAAGAGCTCCACAACCTTATATTTATCCAGCCGATTTTGATAAAATTAGAATTTAAACAGATACGGAATCAATATAACTTTGATGGCGTCGCTGTTTGTCTGTATCTATATCTCTCACCTGCCTTTTTCCAGCATAATTATAGACATGTAAATTTGTTTGTCTTTCTAATTCAACTTACGGGTTCAGATCCAATTAAACCGCTCTTTCGTACACTCCGTGGTTTAAACATTGGCGTCATCTAGAGATACTTGTAGATCTTGGCTTACAAGAGATACAGTGATGGAATTGTGCATCAGGCTTATTCACATTAAGGATATGATGCAAACAGACGCAGGAACCTGGCGTGATGATAGAGGTAGATGGATAGAAAAAAAATGCAACTAAAATTTGGACTATTTTAGCACATAACACTGTGGTGAGTATGGAATAGAGCAGGTTTTATAGGGTAAGAACTTATTTAAACTGTATTCCTTGGCTACCCCATAAGGAATTTGAAAGAAATACTATATACCAAAGCAAGACAAAAAAAGACCCCAACCCAATAGTTTTTCAGCAATCAAAGGATAATCCTGTAGCGACATCAACACTATACTCACTAGGCTTAATCCAAAATGATACATTAATAAATAAACCGAATTTATAACTGCTGACTTAATTAATGGTTACGTATTTATCCAGTATATTGATTCTTAGATGCGCATACAATGTTAAAATTACGTGTACTTCTTCACAATACCTCTACATAATAGGCTTCCTCGTAAGTCTGACTATATAGTCGGTTTAGTAGGGCTTGATATGACTTGTCTTGAAGTCAAACCTTACGTCGGCCTGTGTTATTGGAGCTCTTCTATGGAAAATTTGTCAGTAGCAGTCATGCCAATAATTATTGCATCGGAACCTAACATCATTAGAGAAATATGGGTGTGCTTAGCACACCCTTGCTACTTGCCGGACACGTAGTGTAGGCGTGTAATTAATTCCCTTTTGCATTTAGACTTAACAACCATGGCGAAATATGATTTGTTCGGCGAAGTATTATGGCAAAGATTGATATCTGCCACTCCCGGTAAGGAAATGTAGTCGTTACGGCGTTCACTATTACATTTTATTACTTTTGAATACAGATCATTAAACTGCCAGTAACGCTCGTCCTAACACTTCGCGGCTAAGACGCATCTACTCAGCCGAGGCTAATTATACCTGTGTTGCCAACAATAACATATTCGAAACAAGATGGCCTGTGACATCGGCTGACAAACGATTTACGATCTCAGTTATACTTCCTTAAGTGATTAAACATTCTATTGTGCAAGCTATAATGGGTTTGTGGTATGCTTAGAAAGAGTCATCGTAACAGACACACAGTAGCTTAGCCAAGTTCAAAAATTAACAAAGTCACGACAACGCTCTGCTGGTTATATTCTAAAAACGTAGCTCTACCGATTCTTAATGCATTGATGCCCCGAAACCCACAAAACAAATATAAAGAGGAGTCAGCCTTCGCAACTGTGCACTGTGTCTTTCAACTAGGCCCTGATGTCATCGCGGTGGGCGTGATTTACGTCAGTTTGCATTCTCAGCTAGATGGCAAATACAGAAGTTGGCAGGGTGTAACGTTCTTTTCACCTTGCGCCAACCCGCGAAGCTCACGCTTGAAAGGACAATGCCGTCTAATGTATAGTGCTCCGTACCAAACCTTACATCATTATTTCAAAACCAAATGTCCTCTATTTTGAAGAGAATTACATGTATTTTCTATATTACTAAGTATTTCTGAGATCTATTTCCGCAATTCGTAGTTATTATGGATCAAATAATTTGAGGTTAGATTTAAAAAAGCATTTCTATTTCGACAAAGATAAAAATTTAAAAAAAAGTTAGATTAGATAAAGAATTCGTATTTAAAAATTCTTTATATAACCTAATTTTTTTTACTATATTATAATTGTTTCTCTTGCACTAAGAACATAACAATGCCTGATGTGTATTAATGAGTAGATGACGTATGTTTTGAGGATTTCGTTCCAATTTACTGCGAAACGCGTTTCGGAGTTAAGATAGCAAGTATAGCCAGAGCTATGGTATTACAACTTTTTCGATTTTCTTTCGCTACGCTTTCGCCAAAGCTACGAACATGGATTACTGGATTAAAAAATATGCATAATAATATGGAATAATTTCCCCGTGGCATTCTCCTTTGACACCGATGTAAGTCTTCCAGCGTATTACAGAAAAAATGACATTGTACACCCAAACATAATGAACTTGTGTTTACAACTTCATTCATAGGAAATAAAAAAGGACTAGATTCCTGACTACATCATCGTCAAAATAATGTAGATGACTTAGCTCAGCTGTCGTATAAACGTTTGAAAATATTAAATATTGGTTTATTACGATGATGTTCAACAAATTCCAATATGTGCCACCCAGCCCCGTAACGTTCAATTACTTTGCAGCTCAACGTTTGGTGAAATAGTCGACGGAGCGTGACGGGAGCGTGACAGAAGCGCTCGGCTACGCTCGGTCGTGACGTTTGCCGTCGCGCCGAGCGGAGCTTCGCTGTGTGGCGTCTCCCGTACATTTCAGTACATTACAACTCCCCAAGCCGCGCCACCGTCGCGCTCCCGTCGTGCTGCGTCAGATATGTGACGAAACCTTTAAATTTTGATGACTGACGGCTCGATCCAGTGCATGAAGAGCTTAAGCGGCTTCGCCCACCGGATCGAATAGTCGCAGGCTCGATCCCCGCACGGGACAAGTCTTTGTGTGATCCACAAATATTTGTTTCGGTCTGGGTATTTGTGTACGTGAATTTCGTGTTCGAGAGCTCAGGAATTATTACTAATGTTTTTTATAAAAATTCGCATACCGACCTCTGAATACAAACATTAGAATATAATATACCATTTCCGTGACAGTATAAATGCAATCCCAGTTCGTGTGTGCGCGTCTCGATAACACGCAGTAAGCCGGCCTGCTCAAGTTATCGCTTCTCGCCTACATCTCCATTGCATGCTCTTGCTATCCCCTGTCACAACATTAATATCGCTTTACAGTATTTGCACCATCATGAATATATTCCCCGAACATGGAAAGAAGCTGTGCACTATGTACACCCATATCTCACCCACCATGTGAGGCAATACCAAAGGGCACAATTCCAAACCCCGGACTGATTGCTAGTATTTTTCAAAAGAATAACTACATACCTTTAAAAACTGCCTTATAACTCTATGCATTCATATATCGTACGCCTGTCGATCACGAGGTCATGGTTTAAATTTTATTTCTTAGAATGATAGTATATAATATTTTAGTATTAGTCTACCTAACAAAATATCAAATGACAGACGCATGACAAAATCTGCTTTAGAAATGACAAATTCGTATTGATAAGATAGCTTTCCAGACAGTTTATGGGCTAGGTATAGTAATATTTAACAATGACAAGTAGATATATCAATCAGACATATCTAATTTATGAGTATTGTCCTGACTGTTCACTTATTTGTCGAATATTATGTGTCACATTTCAATTTTTGTCCCATCAATACGTCAATACTTCGATTAATTAGCACCACATATCGTTAGTGAAAACGTCAGCTACCCAAATAAAACAAATAGAGAAAATCCATAATCGCGTATCTATCTTTCTGTTGATATCACCACTTCAGATACCACCCGGGATAGGCAGAGTTTAACAGATTCTCTCTAAACATACCTCTCTTGCTTGTTCTGGTCTTATAGTTTGTCTCATACACGCGTATTGAACACGAAAACTTCTAACTTGCCAATCAGATAAAATTCGGTTCAATTGATCATCGTAAGATAGTATGTGTCTTCCCTAGTAGTTACATCTTTCCACTTCAACATTGTATATCTGTGTAATCATTCCTTCCTCTGACATTCTTTCTATATGTCCTCACCACCGGAGCATGCTTACCCTTTCTCATCTTTACACCGATACTTTCTTTCATACGGTCGGTCAGTTTGACTCTGTACACTTTCCGCAAAGCTTGTATTTGACCACGTTTATCCTACTTTCATTCTGCTTCTTGCATACCCAACTTTCACTGCTTCATAACAGCATTGGGACAAGTACTCCGTTATATTTGGCCGGATGCATCTTTTGGCTTCGATGCCGGCTCTTAAGTGGCTTACTCATCGCACCATTCACTTTATTTCGTGAATCCATTCTTCTCTTTATACCACCAGTGTATTTCCCATCTGTACTAAAAGTGTAACACTTATTAAAGGCGTATCCCGTTTTAAAACCATTTATTCCATTAACCGTGCTGATCCAAAAGCCGACTAAAACAGGGTGTGAATAATTCCAGACATGTCACAGCTAGAGTGGGTCACAGAGTCGGTTTTATTTAAGAACAAATGACAGAGCCTCCATTAATGTTGCAGTTTGAACAGGTAGACTTCCTAACCGGGTCGGCGTGGTTATACTTGGACCGATCGAACTACGCTATTTTTGGGATGGCTTGTTCCGTACTCGAATACTGGATTTCAGCTGACTTTTCAATCCGAATATAATAGTTACCTACAAGCATTATGTTGAAAACCCATTATGACTTAACCGGATACTTCAAACTGCTGTCACATACTCAAACTGCTCTTTCGTATGACACTAGTCGTGGTCTTACTTCTAAAGATGTTCAATCTGAACCTGTCTTGCGTCTTTTGCAGTCAATGGTTAACTCTTTATTATATTGTTTATTAGAGATTTTTATATATCGACGGACGATTTAGCGCAGTGGTTAAGGGCTTAGCCCGCCCCGCCCACTGTGTCTAATAGTCGCGGGTTCGATTCCCGCACGGGACAAATGTTTGTGTGATCCACAATTATTTGTTCCGGTCTGGGTATTTGTGTATGTGAATTTTTATGTTTGTAAACGCACCCACGACACAGGAATTAATCCTAGTGTGGGGCAACGTTTTTAAAAAAAACAAAAAAAAAAAATATATATATGAATCTGCTATGAATTATCGTGATAGAAGTAAACAGTTATAAAGAGATAGGTCACCAAATAGACCGAGTCTTATCTGAAGGAGACTCTTGACTTGTCAAGAGTCTCCATAACCGGCGAGCGTGTATAAGACGAACTAGGAGAGTGGAAAAAGCCAGAGAGGTATTTATATATAGATGATGACGTGGCGTGACGTGATATTATAGATAGATAGAAAGAGATAGGTACTTCATTAACTGAGTAATGAACTAATTATGCGTAAAATAAGGTCTCAATGCTGAACAGAATTCGAGGCAGTAGCGACAGCATTATATAAACATGGTAACAAAGAATTATAATAATAACTTCTGAGACATTTTATGCGATACAATGATCATACCGTATGGATCAAATTAGCTAACTGAAATATGAAATAAAGCCCATACCGTCCCACTGCTGGGCAAAGGCCTTCTCTCACAAATCGAGGTGGTCATACTCCACCACGCGGACCCAGTGTCCCAGGCAGGTTTGTGTCTACCTGCTGTTTCACCGCTGCCACTTATCAAGCCGCCTATAAGGCTTCCTACCGACTACCCCATTAGGTAGCCCTAACTACTACTGGTAACCGGGACCAACAGCTTAATGTGTGTACCTTCCGAAGCACGGAGACGCTCGAATATGAAATGCCACAAACGGTCACCCATCTCAGGCCGACCGAGTGGAACGCTGCTATTGATCGCTAAGAACACCGCGGTTGTACAGCGCTATGAGCGCCTCTGAACTGAAATATATTTATATTGATGTACAATAAATATTACAACTAGGAAGTGAGTTAAAATTAAAATACTTTACACTCAACAATATCTACAGGTGACACTTACATTATAGTAGTCATGCATAAAAAATAAACGTTAAGGATGTCTGCAAAGCGCATATTAAGTTCATACACCTGTCCCAGTTTAAGCTGAGGACTTCTGGTCGAGGTAAGTGACATTACGTTACTAATACCCTTTTATAAATAACATACCAATGTTTACACACCTGTTTTATTGCTAGGATGATATTAATCATATGCTGATTTTGATAGATTAAAACTTAGATACATATATACCTTTCGTGGTTTTAGGGACCTATATTTACCACATAGTACCTAGATTGCTGCCTAATATATGCTTACGACACGGGCACGAAAATATTTAGCGTGAGAGAAATTCATATAAGTTTCTTTACAATTTTAGATCTTTAAATTTAAACGACCCAATAAGGGTTTGATCACAAAGCATGGCCTTCGTGTTTTGCCTTATTGAGAGCACATGTTGAGAAATAAACGTTTTTTTCTGATAGCCATCGAGGCTTGGCTGCCTGGAACGATTAATGTGACGCGGCTTTGCTTACCGTCAACGAGAATGAAACTTATTGTTTCACTTTCATGTTCCAAGTTTTGGTAGCGAGATTTGTCATGTAATATGCAGAAAAAACTCCAATAGATTCCTTTATTATACATATTAATTGTCTCTTACTACTTAAATTCTTATTTTTCTCACACGACTTTGATAACACAAACAACAAACTATGCGAAATTATGTACTTGTTATTACATCTTACACCTATATTAATAGGTATACTATACTATGCATTAATATAAAGACTCCTCTAGTCATGTTGTATATTAAAATAACGTCTTCAACAATATTTCACTTGACTTCGTCCAATGAAAGCACCTCTTTTACTCACAATCTATCCTCCGGAAAAAACCAGTCTAAGATAATAATTTCTTGCAAGCTTTTACCGGTATAAAAATGATGAATATTTTCTGTAGGTAGACGTCAGGCCCTCTATAGAACACTTAAACTATCTCAGAAACAAACTGCGTATAATTTTCTCCGTGAGTCTGAGATTCAAAAAGCGCCCTTAGAAAAATAAACAGCACTTGTATCTGAACGCAACCATCTCATTTGGAGCGCGGCGACGGCTCACGTTTCTTAAGAAGTTGGTCGACAGTATAAACAACGTCTGTCGGTATTTTCGTCAAGTCTCCATCGGCTGCACGCTCAATGCGACTATCCCAGTGATCCTGATGTGTTCATTTGTGTTTAGAGCGATGGTCGAGTTGGTCAATCATTGATAAGGCAGTAAAAATTCTAAATTCCTCAATTTTTATACAAGTTGCGGGATATTATTATTTTAGTTTGGTTGTTGCTTTAGGTGAGATTGAGAGTCTTCGCATACCATTCTTCGAAAATGTACTACTTTTCGAAGAAAAATCATAGCCGGCTCTAAGCTGGCTTTGGTCGCTTTATCTGATATGTTATGACTTTTCAAACAGTAAAGCAACTAAACAAAAGCAGGCAATTAATTATGATTATTTTATCTTCTTCACTTCACAGACCAGTTTAAGGTCATATTTAATACTGTTGCCCCATATTTCATCTCTAATCAGTTATCAAAAATTTTAATTTATAATAGTGATGCAAAAAACAGGTTATAGATTGCATAATATAATAACATTAAATTCCATTCTGAACATACATTCATACCAATTCCCCCAAAGCCAATATCCCATTGCCAATTTCCTATCTCCATCCTATGGAATAGTTCAGTATCCATACAAAAATTCCCCCAAGTTCTTTACGAGTAGGTACATAAGACATCTAAATTTTACAAAGCACACGAGATAAGCTCTGACTCGAGGTTACGTGTATGCCGTTATCAGATCGTTTAATAGTCACAATGAAGTTTTTGTGTGAGTACGCTACACACTAAACAGGTCAACGCACCATGATAATATTCCAGTGACAGTGATCGATTGTCGAGAAGATTTTAACTTGAGCAAACATAGCATATGAAAATAGAAAAATCTGGTGTGACGACGGCGATACCTGAACGTCAGCATGACGGATCGCGGAGAAATTATCAGCGTCATCATCTCCGAGGCGTGAGAATCAGGTAAATGGATCGGTATATAAAGATGTTTGATTTTCTTAAAGTCTCTTCAAAATAAGACTAGGTAACTAAATGTACCATAGTATGTCTATTTAAAAACCAGGTACACCTAGGCAGATGAACATGTCTAGAAATTTAATAACATCCTCAACTTCCCCTAAAAATAAGACTAGGCATGCTTCAGCGAGGCTAATTTTAAAAGCTTTACCTTCAGTTTTTAATCGCGAAACAGGTTTATACTCCGGCATATAAAAAGTTTAATTTTCCTAAAAATAAAACCAGGTATACAACAGTAAAGCTAATTTTAGAAATGGAACTTTGGTCTCTTTTTGTAAAGTGTGCCATTATTCGCGTATTTTGTCAATTGTCAAGGTATTGAATGCAAAGCTAATATAACAAAGGCACTGTAAGAATAGAGTACGTTTCCTACGTACCTATTAATGTTTTATTTGTTCTGAAAGACATTTGACAATCAACTGAAACACAATTAGGCTGGTTTAATAGTTACGCTTAACCCTCTAACTCAATTTACAGCCAGTGCACTAATCTTTAAGGTATACTAGTGACGCAATCAAATAAAAGCAAAACGATTGATTACGAAACTTGATTGGTACTTAGCGGTTTCCCACACATTGGTGTGGTTTAGTCATAGTGCGGGGAGTACCTTCTATTACATTGTAAAGCAATTTGCCAAGAACCAATTACTAATGCCACATACATTTACGAATTATGAGCACTTCGGCCATGAAAATGTATTAAAACGTATAGCGAAATTTACAATGTCAACAAAGTTGTAAAATATTACGCGGGCGATGTACCTATTTATATTAATCCTAATACAATTTTATCGTCGAAAATATTCGATGTCGTTATGCTAACCTTCGTTTTTGATAATATATATACAAGGTGTAACATAATTAACGCAAGACCTGAAAGTAGTTTGTTCCAAATCGGCAACTGAATCGATTCCAACTATTCTTAAAGTTTTTTTTAATTTTCAAAACAAGCTGTTAGTCGTTCTGTTCGCGGTATTGAACAATATTTAATAATTATCCAAAGCATTACGGCTGTTTTCAACGTATTTCTATTACACACACTGAGGTGTGCTATATGCATACAAAAGTTAATTAATTATTAAATTATATGGGTAATTTGGGTACCAAAGGACTTAAACTTCTACCATTTTTTAAATGGTAGAAAGCTGCTTAAAATTGGAAGTATGATTTTTGTATTGAATTTGTAAAGCAATAATCTAATTGGGGTGTCTGAGGGCTTGCGCTATATATGTTACACCTTGTATAGGTTATGCAATAATAAATGCCTATAAAATACGTATCGAAAAAATAAAATGTATTTTGTGTCATGGTTACAGACTCAGACCTTCATTATTTGACCCATACCAGCATCCACAGAAGTCTCTTTTATTAAAATAAAGCCAATATTTTTTGGTAAATACCTACATCGTTACAACCATGAGCCTGAGTGAAGTTCTCAGAGACATTGAGAATACTATATATAGTATGACTTGCATAAGGCGGAACTGATTGACGTTATCGTAACGTTGTCGGGAAAGCCTGCTCTCACGTTCAACTTTATTCAGTAAATATGTAGTGTGAAAAGGATGGCAATTTTGTAGCATTACGCTGACAACAATCTGTTTGTGATGAGCTCTGGGACTACTAACAGCATTGAAAAAATACTTGTATGATTTCAAATCACCCATAAATTCTCTTAAGGTATTTATTATTAAACGGGCAAGCGGGGGAATCGCAATACTGTACAAAAAGTACTAGATTTTGAGGTTATAATTCAGTAGCCATTAATACATATGACGTTATATTGTGTGTTGACATTCAGTAAAGACGTCGGCGACTTCGATATAAATACTTACAATACTATGAAATGTCTGTTTTAGGTTGCAAATTGTCCGTTAGATACTGATATTTGCACTTTATTTTAATAAAATAGATAAATAATGAAGGCATAGGTCAAATGTGTGTTGGTTCTGGGGCCTTTTTTGACAATTTCCTTTAATTTAATCTGGGAGAGAACATGGAGCTCAAACCAAAACTAGTCTACACATTCTAGTCATCTACGAAGAATTCATCCTTCAAATATAGAACTGCTGACATTTTTTACCTACACACATATGAACTAACCAGCATGTGTGCTAAAGAAAAACTAATGACATAATCACAAAACGTTGATTGATTTAGGGCGAACCGTAATTACTTACGAAGAGACGAGAAAAAAATAGTTCGAACGAAGTTTTCTGAAAAAAAACTATACCCTTGCCTACACTTAGAGCTTAGGAAATGAAACAGAAAAAGTTATCTGTAGGTTACCGAGCTAAATGTCAAATTATATAAAAGTCATGCTCAAGGGTATTCCCGACGGCCGTGTCGCCGGCATGATATGTAGCAGTCATACAGTGACTTCTATCTATCTATATAATCACGCCTTGTGGGGTAAGCAGAGGTACAGGGATTACTAGGTAAAGTGAGTTAACAGTAAAAATAATTCATATAATTTAAAACAATAATTATATAATATTTATGTTAGGTTAGGAGCTAAAGATGTTCGCATTCATTTAATTTATAAAAAATGTGCATAGTGGTTTAAAATAAAATAATAGAATCAGTAAAATGTACACTCCATAGGTGAAGTATAGGTGCAAAAGTCAGTTTCTGAAACCTTATAGGAAATGTGTATACTCGTTCATGTGGGATATGAGGATTTATTGCATGGTTATGAGTGAAGATTGTATACTAGACGATTTATTTTTAATTTGTAAAATAATATTTGGCTAAAGAGTGAAACGGAACGGAGTGAACGGTTAAGGAAAACATCGTGAGAAAACCTGCATGCCTAAGAGTTTCTCGAAGGTGTGTGAAGTTCGCCAACCCGCAATAGGCCAGCGTGGTGAACTATGGCCTAAACCCTCTCAGTTTGAGAGGAGGCCCGTGCCCAACTGTGGGGCAGTTTCTTAACAGGGCTAATATTATTATTATTATTAAAGAGTTAAAGAGCTGACGTAAGAAAGACGGTTGATAAGTTGATGAGACGAACGATTTGGAAAATTGACGAAACGCCTTGAAGACGATATTATAAATATTGTATTTAAAAGACTGAAGACTATTGAAATAAAACTATTATTCGGATTTTATCGCGGTTTTTTTTTATTTTTAAGTTCCTGACGTTTCGAGTGCTTTGCAGCACCCATGGTCACGGGAAAGAGTAAGGTGATAGACATCCAAAAGGCTTTCGGGGTACCCTCAAACTTCTTAATTATTTTTGTTAGTCCGATCACCGCAGAATGAGCTCAATCTAAGAACTCAGTAACTGAAGACTATTATTATGATTATTAAAGATTTTAAGATTGTAAAATGTGGTCGTTATGGAAAGTAGACATAATGGGAAGTGGACAATATGAGAAAGTAGTTATTTTAGGTTGACTGCCTCGTTGGTCTAGTGGCAAAGAGCATTGCTTGGCGATCACGAGGTCCTGGGTTCAAATCCTAGGTCGGACAAATGAAGTTTTTCTAACGAATAACTTCCCAGTATGAGCCCGGAGTCTGGAATTGTGCTCGGTATATGTAAATAGGCTCGCCCCCTATTACATGGGACCTTACATCGTCGGCGAAACGTTGGTGTACTCAGAACACCTCTGCCACCCCCTCTTGGGGAATAAAGGTGTGTAGTCATTATAGGAAAGTAGTCATTTTGAAAAAGTGGTTATTCTGAGCCTAACCCAAATAATTGAACCGGTCGTGGTGACGATATTTGGGGGAGGCCTTTATCCTGCAGTGGACGTCTCTCGGCCGATGATGACGATGAAATAATTAAAAGATAAAGAAGACGAACACTTGAGCCTTTTCCTCGACTCCCACGACCCCCCCTTACATGTATGTGTAGGGTTTCTTATTGGTAGCATTGACCATGTATGTGTGATACAGTGAGCAGGCCTATACATCATCATGTCTAATATATCAAACACGAGGAAGCAGGGACTCTGGACCCCGCATGATATTATGAACTAAACTAACAGGCACATAAACTAATCAATTACACTCATAACATATTTGACAAAGCATAGAAACAAAGTATAAACTTATACAAATCCAGTCGTCGTGGCGGTCTAGGGGGAGCCTTTGCTTTTTTGTGTGTGTGTTTGTGTGTGAATAATCTACGCTGTGGGCCGCGGGGCTTTTACAGCTTCACCGGACAAGAGAGCGAGCGTGCAACCACTACGCTCAAGCCAGAAGGGTCAGGGGGTAACTAGCTGAAGGGCGCCGCACGACTCGCTCGGCTTGGGCAGTCGCTATGGGAGAGGGCGTATACTAGGTGTCTCACCGTGGTGCACTGCACCGGCCGGCGGGCAAGGGATTCTTCGACCTTGCCGGCGAGGTCGGTGTCTGTTCCTGTGTGCGGTATCTGTATCCGAAAGAAGGGATGTAAGGGCATCGGGAGGGTCGGTGAGAACATGCCGCGGAAGGCTGATAGGAGTGGAGTAAGGTTCGTAGTTGGCGGCGGCTACGATTAGCGGATTTCTATGATTGGCATTGATGATTGAAATATCGGGTTGTCGCCTTTTTAATAAAGGCGCGAATAGGTTCGAGACCGAGATCGGAAAGGAGGGAGCCTTTGCCTTGAAGTGGACGTGTTTCGGTTGAAGATAGATATATACTATATTATAAAGAAAGACTATCTGTACTAATGTTATAAAAAGCGAAAGATGTGTTTGTTTGCTTGTAATCGATAAGCTCTAGAACTACAAACCCATTTTAATAATTATTTCACCATTAGAAAGCTAGTTCATCCAGAACTAACGTAGGCTATGCATAGGCTGTATTGTATTTCAGTAATATAATAATAATATTAGCCCTGTTAAGAAATTGTGCCACCGTTGGGCACGGATCTCCTCTCAGACTGAGAGGGTTTAGGCCATAGTCCACGCTAGCCCAATGCGGGTTGGTGAACACCTTCGAGAAATCTTAGGCCTCACGATGTTTTCCTTTTAAAGCAAGCGATAGTTATTTTGAATACACACATGCTTTTGAAAAGACAGAAGTGCCTGCCTGGGTTCGAACCCGAAACCTCAGACTTTGTAGTCCAACGGTCTAAAAACTAGGAAATTTCAGTAATAATAAGATAATATTTAAAGATATTACAAAATTAGCGCATGTGCAGCTGCGTAAGACAGCCAGTAGATAATAAAATATACTACTTATTGTTCCTACTTCAAGTTATTTTAAACAAAATCATTTCGTATGTCGTATGTCTCCGGTTTAGTAAACACAAAAGCAACAACGGCACTTGAATGACGGACCGTGAGGACAGTGTATGTGCCAATATATTAACAATAGCGGTATCTGGCAGTAATGCTGGTGCTCACTACAACACAATGTTGCCGAGCGAGAGAGTACGGCGGCGACTTATGCTATAAATGGTAGCAAATGGTTGGACTGATCCATAAATTTAAAGTCACTCAGCGGGCTATGCTCGAAGTTTCTCTGAAGGATAGAATCCAGAATGAAATCATTCGACGGAGAACCAAAGTTATCGACGTAGTCCACCGGATTAGTAACCAATGACCGCTGGGACAAACGAGTTCTTGAGTAGAGACCACGCACTGGAAAACGTAATGCAGGACGCCCTCAGGCTAGGTAGAGCGATTACCTTCGTAGGGCCGCTGGCTGAAAGTGGATGCGAGTGGACTGGATGAGAGAGCCGAGGATCGTACCCAGTGGCGTGCACTTGAAGAGGCCTACGTCCAGCAGCTGACTGCTATAGGCTGATGATGATAATGACATCTCAATTCGCTAGCGTCACGTTAACGTCAATTTTGTGCTAAGCTTTCTGACCAATAATATGCATTACACATTAATTATAATTAACGAGGTTCTCGTACTGCAAGACCCTTATTCATTGTGACCAAACGCGGCACGTTACGATAATTACAGGAAATTATCGTAATGGTATTCTGTACACTTCTGGTGTACCATTAAACAATTATTTCACGAAGTTTTCCTAACGCATCGCTTTACATTTTTAATTGGTTATGGTGAATAAGCGTCCTACGGTACCATCCAGAACACAAAAGCAACAACGTTACTTGACTGACCGACCGCGAGAACTGTTTAGGGGCCAATATATTAACAATAACGGTATCTGACAGTAATGCTGGTGCTCACTGCAACACAATGTTGCCGAGCGAGAGAGCACGGCGGCGGCGAATTATGCTATAAATTGTAGCAACATTCGACAACTCAACATGATAAACGTCACGTGACGTAAGCTCGCTATGATACAGAAACATACAAAGGCTAGCTCATCATATGAATACGACGGCCTTACAAGTGGTTTTGAACTCCCGTCGCACTCCGTCGGCTTTATGACCAATCCTTAAGTGTACAAAAATATGAGATCTTAATATTATAAAGTGCTTATGACTGAGTGGCCGTTTAATACAGTTTTAATAAAAATGTAGTAGGTATGACATAAATTAATGAAATAATACAATGGGGAAAGAAACCATAACGGGAAGAAACCAGAACGAATGCAAGCATTGTGGTTGGTAACGATGTGCTGGAGCAAGTGAATGAGTTTGTGTATCTTGGATGCGCCTTCAGTAAGGATGGAAATACACCGCTGACATAGAGAGAAGAGTGAGGTAGGCAATAGAGTGATGCGATGGGAAAACTACTTGGGACCGGCACTTAAGCCAGGGGCGCAGCTGGCCATTCCTAACGGAGTGCTTGTCCCAACGCTGTTATAAGGCAGTAAGAGCTGGGTATTTAAGCAGGAGAATGAAAGCAAGATGAATGCTGTAGAAATGCGAGCTTAGTGAAAGATGTGCGGAGTGAAGCTGATCGACCGTATTCGCAACAGCGTAGTAAGAAAGCATGTAGGTATGAAAGACAGTATCAGTGTAAAGATGAGAAAGGGTATGCTCCGTTGGTTCGGACATATAGAAAAAATGTCGGATGAAAGAATGACAAAACAGATATTCTATGCGAAAGTGAAAGTATGTAGATACCGGGGAAGACCTAGAGTATCTTACCATGACCAAATAAATCGTGTCTTATCTCAAGAGCAAGAGTCTCTGTAACCGGCGAGCGTATATGAGAAGAACTATGAGAGTGAAGGAACCCATAGAAGTATGTAAGGAAACAGCCTATTGGAACTCTGTACTCTCTGCCTACCCTTAAAGGGATCTGGCGTGATGATATAGATAGATAGATAAAAAATAATATAATTTAGTTATTACAATAGAGTACGATTTCAATAAAGTTTTACAGCGTATTGCCATCGTCATGTTAATATTAATATAAGTAGGTAGTTTTATATAATTGTACGCTGTTTTAGTGTTTGAGATTATGATATTTAGTTTTTAATTTAGTTTTCGGTTTTGATATATTGCGGTAGTTTACTGTATATTTTTACGGCCGTATAGAGTGGACTTTCGTTGAGCATTTTAATTAGTGTTGTAAAAATGAGCGCTGAACACGAGTGTTGAAACACGTAGAAGACGCGAGCGTTTTAAGCGCCAACTCGAGCGTTATTACCACACTAATTTTGATACGTGATCAAAAAATAAATTAACATTAATTGTAATTAAAACGTTCCTAACGCAAGGCCCTTATTCTCTAGTCGTTTAGCTAATTTGGGCGGTTTGACGAGTTCCAACAGCCCTTCAACTTTATCGTCTCTACCAATCCGCACTAAGTCCACGTGGAACAGATAAATAAAGTATGAGCTCTTCTTTCCCAGCCTCATTTGTGGCAGAAGGCTTTTGCGAAGTAGTGATATGGTATAAACTTATACGTTAAACACTTTGCAAAGAAAAAATAATTAAGAAGGTTAAAGCAGTACTTTTATTACAGTTACTTAAAGTATTGATTCAACCTTTACAACTTTTTTTTATATTGTGAAACGGTCTAGTTAACGGCATATATTTATCTTAAACTATAATGTACTAACTATGAGAGTCGAGGAAGCCAGAGAGGTATGTAAGGAAAGAACCTGTTGGAACTCTGTACTCTCTGCCTACCCCGCAAGGGATCTGGCGTGAGGTTATAGATAGATAGATAGATATAATGTACTAAGTAAATTTTACACGGTCTTCACAATTTTAGGTAGGTGCCGCGAGTGTTTTATTACTACTTGCCGATACTCAATTCTCTTAAATACTTACAACTTACTGATAGTCTCAAAAATAAGAATATAATTCAAAGCCACCTCGCCATGTTCTTCCACATTATTCTGTTTATAATTTTATTTATCATGGATATATATTTCATCATCGTCACAACCAATAAGTTATCTAAACCATAGTAGACATGCCCCTTGCGGGGTAGGCAGAGAGTACAGAGTTCCTACAGGTTCTTTCCTTACATACCTCTCCGGCTTCCCCCACTCTCATAGTTCGTCTCATACACGTCATGGTAAGATAGTCTAGGTCTTCCCCGGTATCTACATCCTTCCACTTTCGCATTGTATATCTGTTTTGTCATTCTTTCTTCAGTTACACGAAATTATCTTAATAATTTTATTTATTATAACTTCATGTTTATAGCTTTCTTTTCTTCATCCATGTAAATATAACCCTCGTTTTCAATAACTTTTATAGTCTACTCTATAATAATGACGATATTTGAAGCATACCAATCAATACAACGATTTAGCGCAGTGGTTAAGAGCTTAAGCCGTTCCACCCTCTAGGTATAATAGTCGCGGTTTCGATCCCGCACGGAACAAATCTTTGTGTGATCCACAATTATTTGTTTCGGTCTGGATATTTGTGTATGTGAATTTTCATGTTTTAAACGCACCCGCGACGCAGGAATAAATCCTACTGTTTGCTACGTTTTAGAAAACATAAAAAATAAAATAATTGTCATAAAATATTATCATTTTATAATGTTACAATTAGTTAGTCTTAGTTGAAGCTAGTCATTGATGCACTCTGATAGAAATAATATTGAACTTGAACTAAATAAAACAATTTACGTACACCTAAAAACTAAAAAAAAATTAGTTTAAACATTTCCCTTAGAATGGTCCAAATTTAAGGTAGATAGCATGTGGGTTATTGAGTCAGTTACTAAAAGAACCCAAAACGTGAAGTGTTGCCTTCTTTATCAACTGCTAACTAAGCAAGTCATCAATTTTGTTTTTTATCATCTTCTATACCAATAAGTATTAATTTAAAATAGTCCAGTATCTTGTCTAATCAGTCCATTCTTGTTTTCGGTCTAGCTCATTATTCCTGTGATAGGTAATCTTGTAAGGATTAATTAGAGAGAAAAGAAAGAAAAAAAGTTTATTTGCAACGCGTTAGTACATATATAACTTGAATAAACAATAACAGATATGTACTTCATTTATAACGTTATAAATACGATCCCGAACTTAGCATAGTGCTGGAACCCTTCATGAGCAACCAGCGCTGGTCTTCCGTCGGGTCGTTGATGAAGTCACAAACGTTAACACAACAGACAAGACAAAGTTAAAATAAAGTTTAACAATTTTAAGGAAACCAACAAGTAACTAAATCTTACAAAATGACGACAAAATAATTAACTAAATAAAAATAGCTGCTGCGATAGCCTGCAAAGTCAAAGGTCTGGGGTTCAAGCCCAGGCACGCACCTCTGTCTTTTCGAAAGCATGTGCGTATTAAAAATTAACTATCACTTGCTTTAACGGTGAAGGAAAACATCGTGAGGAAACCTGCATGCCTAAGAGTTTCTCGAAGGTGTGTGAAGTTCGCCAACCCACACTGGGCCAGCGTGGTGGACTATGGCCTAAGCACTCTCAGTTTGAGAGGAGGCCCGAGCCCAACGGTGGGACAATTTCTTAACAGGGTTAATATTATTATTTTATTCATAAATAAAAATAAAAAAGAAGAATATAAAATCAATTTTGCCGTCTCGCCGTCAGTAATCATTATGAACAATCCAAGGGTAAAGATGTTGTCATCTGCATGTTAAATTTAATCTGTAAGTGGGACTATTCCTGCATTTGGTGTGAGAGCGACAGCAAGAGACTACTGAAATACAGTAGACTAAACCTAAGACAAATAACTGGAGCATTCACAGGCTACTATGGCACGAAAGAACATCTACACAAGATGAACCTATGCGGCGACGTGGTATGCAGGAGCTGTTGTACAGACACTGAAACCATGAAGCATGTCCTCTGTCATTGCGACGCTCTGGCCGCGCGGCGAATGAAGCTACTGGGATTGGCCTATCCAAATCCAGAAGAACTACGGCTCTGCCCACCTGCTGGGATTTACAACCTGATACAAGAAGTATTGGACACGTCAGGTACGTAAGAGCGTTAGGGCAAGGACAGCACAAAAGATCCCATCAGGTCGAAGTGCGCTAGAGGTCTCCTCGGTCCGATAAGCCAACACTAAGATAAGATTCCTGCATTTGGTATTGATTAAAAGCAGCAATAGTGGCTGTGGGGAATAGTGCTGTAATGGTCGCGTCATTATTTTCCTCAATGAATAAGCATACAAGAACGAGAAAAATCCAACTATCAACTATAAATGTACTTCTTTCCGAAACATACATAAGTTCAGATAGGAAAATCTTAATCGTCTATCGTTTACTTGAACTTCTACCTAGATAAGTAGATAACGTCATTCATCAATAAAGATATTATATAAAACTATAGCATTATATATAATTGTTATTCATGATAGATTCTATTCCTTATCAAGTACAGACCCCAAAGGCCAGACTAGAGATCAATTGCCATGGACATCAAGCCGAGTATGTAGCCATAAAATGATAATAAATTTTGCATAATAAATGTTACTTTAGATTTTAATATATTATTAAACACGTAGTCAATGTATTATAATATTGGCGACACGTTTAATCCTACTTTAAGATGCTTACGTCACAAATTCTACACCTGTGCCGAGACTATATCTTTTGCAATGTCGAATAAAAAATAATCTGACTACATACCTACTTGAAAATAAAACTGAAATATATTCTTGACTGCTGAGAACGAAATCTATACATTCTTATACATACCTAACACCTAGGAAAAGATAAGATATAAAAAATATTGTAACTGATTACAAATATTGACTGCCTCGTTGGTCTAGTGGCAAAGCCCATCGCTATGTGAGCACGAGGTCCTGGGTTCAAATCCAAGTTGGCCAAGTATAGTTTTTCTAACGAAAACTCCCCAGGATATTCCGGAGTCTGGAATTGTGCCCGGTATATGGCAATAGACTTGCTCCCTATTACATGAGACCTAACATCGTCCGCGAAACGTGCGTGTACTCAGTACACCTCTGCCACTCCCGCTTGGGGAATATAGGCGTGACGGTGTAACTGACATAAGCGGCTCAACTATTTATCATTTGTTTATAACGCAAGACCCCAGACACCCCAATTAGATTATTGCTTTACAAATTGAATACAAAAATCAAACTTTCAATTTTAAGGAGTTTTCTACCATTTTTTTAAGCTCTTGGGTACCTAAATTAACCACGAAACCTGTACTTTTTCGTGCATATTAAAGTTTATGTATTAGATATGCATTTAAAATACCCGTATTGATTTGGATAGTGATTAAATTTTGCTTAATAAAGCGGACTCAACGAATTACAGAAATTTTTGATAATTAAAAAAACATAAAAAAGCAGTGATAGCCTAATGGTTTGACCGTTGGACTGCAAAGTCAGAGGTCTCAGGTTCGAACCCAGGCACGCACCTCTGTCTTTTCGAAAGCATGTGCGTATTAATAATTAATTATCACATACTTTAACGGTGAAGGAAAACATCGTGAGGAAAGCTGCATGCATGCCTAAGAGTTTCTCGAAGGTGTGTGAAGTTCGCCAACCCGCACTGGGCCAGCGTGGTGGACTATGGCCTAAACCCTCTCAGTTTGAGAGGAGGCCCGTGCCCAACGGTGGGACGGTTTCTTAACAGGGCTTATATTATTATATATAAAAAATGTAACATAAAATAAATATAGATGGGATCGATTCAGTTGCCGATTAAGAACAAACTAGTTCCAGGCATTGCGTTATTTATGTTACACCTTGTATATATCATCAGTGGCTCATATCGGAATTATGAATCGGTTCCTATATCGATTTTATTGCCTTTTTTAAACCCGAATATCTAACATTCTATCAAATAAAACACTTGAAACACGACAGTCGGAGTTAACATTCAAAATTTTTCCGTTAAATTGTTAATTATCATCCGGTGTTTTATATGCCAGGTTATCGATCTCTGTTAATTTTTAACAAAACGCTAAACGATATATCATGGTGTATCACATAGCTAAACATGCATGCATCGTATATTAGCACGCGTGAAACTATATTTAACACTTCATAGGTTTAAAATATACGTAAGAAGAATCATGTAAGCAGTGGCATAAACCAATATTCTTTGTAGGTCGTATTTGTTTTGACGGTGTCAAAACACAAAATTCAATCGTCACAGACCGAAAGTCGTGCATCTCCAATCAGAGGCGCTACATACGACACTTTCCCGAAGATGCTGTGGACCAGAAGTGCTAACGGAAACAAATGAACTGTTGCTAGCTGAAGGCTATCCAGCACTGTAATACTGCGCAGGCAATTGTCGCTTTTACTCAGCAAACATTTAGAGCTCCATTTCGCTTAATAAAAGTCGAGATAAGCAAACAGGTCTGGTCGCTTTCAACGCACTGCACTGCATTCTATTGCAGCCGCAACGACTCGGTTGGAGAGACATTTGACACGTCCTCGCTTACAATAATATGTGTGTAAACCGGAGCGAAATACATACAAGTGGTTCACGCCTTTTACGCACCGCTCTTAAATTGGAACAAATCGTTACAACTGTCTTAACAAATATTTTCCTCAATAGCATTTTATGTAGGCATAACACTTATACGTATTCTGTCTGAGTCGGAGTGGAGCATTCCATTCCAGTGCCGAAATATTCAATATTTATGCACCTATTAAAAATAATTATAGTCATTAAACTCATCTGGATTGAAATGCTATGTAGTAAGAACTGAATATTTGTTCTCAAGAATTTTGATTCCAAATTAAATTGCGTTAATAAATTAATTAGAGATGGACGCGCGACGGGTGCAACATAGAGCGAAGTTTAGTCATCAACGAATTATCGTTGATGACTAAACTTCGCTATTCGCTATTTCGCGCTTTTAGATTATTAAATCTTGAGGTGTAAAGTTGAACACTTTCACAAATCATCAGATCCATTCGAATTCCCTTTTGCTTCGTTTATTAATTACACGGGTGAGTTATCCCCGCGTCCCCGCCCCTCCCGCCGCGCCCCCCCCCTCTCCTCAACCCTCACTAACGCCAATAACTTGTTTATCCCGCGACTGCGGAAACTAGATCCCTAACTCCGATCGGAAAATATCCCCGAATTTCCGTCGCGTCCGACGCAACTTTACTCCACAACTAAGTAAGGACGGGTACCAGACCTTAAAATTATTTCATCATTTTCAGATATTACATCTGTTCGGAAAAATATAATGGAAGTTTGCAAACGTGTGCACATATTGTTCATTGACCTCCTGAAGTATTTGTTTAAAGTTTGTAAACCTACTTTCATATGCTTAATCAATTCGACATTAAACATAAACACGGCTTCAATCTGTCTGCGCGCATTCCAAATATTCTCGTTTATTTTAACATAAACATCTCGTTGTAAAAACACAGAATCTTTGAAAATAATAATTACATCAGATTTAATAATTAGATATAGAGGGGGGCATCCCTCGAGGTCTGTCTGGCGGTGCAGCGGCGCGGGGTGGGACGGGGTGGCTTTCGCGCCGCCACCGGAGATTGTGTTCCAGCCTCCTGCGCAAGCCGTCTAACACAATCATCTGCGTGAAAATATCGAATAAAACTTGCTCCCAACGACACTTTTAACCGTACACGTGGGAGGGAATGCGCCAATCATAGTTTCGTTTACAGAAATGAAATAAAAATCATATTCGTATTTCTGCCCCGAGCGCGGAACGACGTTCGCCGTCCGAACCGAATTTCGCTCCGGTGTCATCGTATTTCTGGTGCGCCGACGAATTTCCTGTTAGAAAGAAGCGTCTGAAATTCATTAGCTCATGTGACCGCTCATCTAGCGGTGTTGCGTTCCAACTAATAGAAAAAAAAAGAGAACGGGCGAGGGCACATTGGTTGGCACTCCTTATTCTTGACGTCGCGTCGCTGCGTCGAGACGTCAAAAACGTGTGTGCGTGAAGCTCAACATCAATCAATGTGGGTTGCTTTTATTTTCGTTCAGTCTCCGTTGACAACTGCGACGTATTTTTAGAGTTCCCCAGGACTACTAATGAACTTGTCGATTTTCATTGCTTCAGTCCAGTCAATAACAAACGATAAATTATTTCTCGCTACTGACGTACACTGAATAAATCGGGTCAATTTTATCTTGACGCATGAATATCTTCAGTTATACTCGTATATTTATTCCGAACGCCCATATCTTTGTGAATCCAATTTTAACTTTCGAAGCAGGACCCCGAAATTCCCATAAGGCCTATGAATAAGAGGCACTGCGCAACTTGAGTAAGATAACTTTCGTTCGAAATATGCCTATAGCAACATGGAACAAATTCGAGGTGCTACATGACTTTTATCATATCCAGGGATATTTACATTCGCTTGGATGTGAGTAGAAAAGTGGACAGGAAATTGGCCAGTATGGTAGTATAAGCTGCAATAGTTAGCAGGGAAGTAGCAACGACACTAAGTGTCACGGGGATCTATAGTTTATAGTGACCATGCCCGTGCTACTCATTTCTGCTTCCATGAGGACTGCGCCGCGGGTAAACTGAATATAATCCATGGATTATACATAAAACTTTTTTTTCTCAATTTACCTAAGCCGACCCATAAAATCAACGGATTTACTCTGTTTATACAATTCAGTGGCTATTTCCACCATTTGTATTTTTTTTAACCGAAATGCACGTGGTCCGTTGTACTTCATGCAAGATGTGCGCCGCAGGCTGGCAATCATGGTGTTCGCCGCATATTTGCATAACAGAACAGTTACATTCGAGAAGGCATCCTTGATTTATCACTTTCTCAAACCAACCCAACACAATGGAAGCTGTGACATTAACATCAATCACGTAAATGGACAAATTAATTGGTGAAATTTTGAGTTAAATAAATGAGGTAGCCGCAAGGATTTTCCTTTTATTAATTAAATACCATTACATACGTAACTCAATTAACAAAAAAAAAACTATATATTTAATCCGTCTGTTTAAGTATGACGGACGATTTAGCGCAGTGGTTAAGAGCTTGAGCCACTCCGCCCACTGTGTCTAATAGTCGCGGGGTCGATTCCCGCACGGGACAAATCTTTGTGTGATCTACAATTATTTGTTCCGGTCTGGGTATTTGTGTATGTGAAATTTCATGTTTGTGAACGCACCCACGATACAGGAATAAATCCTAGTGTGGGGTGACGTTTTCTAAAAAAAAAAAAAAAAAAGTTTTGTAATTAAAACTAATCATTTGTGAAATTAAATTTGAAAACGCACATAAATCGCGCTCGTTTATTGTCTCAATTGAATAGAAAGAAATCTAAATATAAAATCTAAAATTGCACGAGTTTTTATTTATCCAAGATAACCTCGTGGCCTCCTCGTTATTGCTATAAACATGTATAATAAGACAAGATAAGCGCCGGAGATCTTTAGACTTCGGATGCTTATCCTTTCTACAAAGACGGCAACATTATTTCTGAGGCTTGGAACAATGCCAAAATTTGATTTTAATGACAGTTTATCCACGCATATGTCCACTCTCTTAGTAATTCTCTTTTAGTATTTCATTAGATTCTGCGAAAAATAGAGCAACCCACAAACGAACATATGTATAGCATCGTTTAATAAATTACTGTTAACATATACAGTTATGTTGTTTCCAAATTCTAAGTAGCTATAGTTAAATATTGTAAAAATATTTATATGCAATCATAGTATAGTCAGGTCAACAATTTAATTGAATAGGTTTTGTGCTCTAGAAAGAAACGCATAAAACAAAAATAAAGATTATTGTATTCTTTTAACTAAGCTCTAAATATCATGACCTCCCCTCCCTCCAAACGTCAGCGGAATATTTATAAATACGGTAGTGGAGTCAGTAATGCGCCTCGACAGACAGTTGCTAAATTTCAATGTGCTCTATTTCGAATATCAAGCTTCGGCTTTCACTAAGACGGAGAATAAACTCGACAGTGACTCCTAGTCGAGTTTGAACACCCTTTCCACTGTAGATTAAAGATGACACAACTAACAAAACAACGCGTGAAATTATTTATTAAAATAAGATAGATAAACACTCTAATTACACATTAAAAAATAGCCCCGGCAAGATAAAGTCTTTGAAGATACTATCGTTATTAATTTTCAATAGAGTTAAACTATAATCTTGCCAATAACTGTGACTGTGATGGTTAATTTTATAAATTTATTACGATGATATAGAAAATTGAGCAGCGTTAATAAGACGATTACTTACGGACCGAAGTAAAATATGTACATATATATAAAATAATGAATGATAAGAGGATTAAGCGCGCGTTCTATTGTTCAACAATCCGTTAAAGTACAAATGATTGCAAACGAGTATTTAAACGTGGCATGTTACGACAGAAAATTTTACTTGCTAAAAGGATTGTCTCACCTAGACCCGAAATTTTTGCATAGGAAGCTTTTAAAGAATTATATCTAGTTAAACTAAGTACGCTATTGGCAGAGCTCTCGAATATCTTTTGAGTGCGAACTGCAGCCGTATATATTCGGGAAGCTTCGGAAACACCCTAAATCCGACATATATTGTGGACCATATTACAGTGTGCACTTACATTTGTGCAAGCTATGGACTATCCAGCCAAATTTTTAAATTATTATTTTGCGGAGTGAAGACAGTTTATGATCTCCTATCCTATTCTCTGAAATCACTGCAGGAAACCCCCCATATTACCGACCATTTAACTGCAAAAATTTGAATCAATATTGATGACTCACAAAACAGCAACGGGCGAACTGAATGAAGACTTAATATTGTCTCATCAATAGCACTAAAAGGAAATAGGCACAGAAATTAACAATCAGACGCTTTGAATCAATGAACAATTGATCTCTTATGAGAGGCTTGCTCCGACAACGAATGTTTTCTTTTGCTAAAGTCGTCGCTCAATCTAAAACGTTATTCTTCAGTCACACACGTATTGCTCCTTATAGCTATTGTATTGATTCAAAAGCTTCCAAAGTTTTCTGTATCTGTAGACTTGTGAGCAATAAATGAGGGAACGTTTTATAACTGAACATCGTTCGTGCAAGCATGCTGGCGGGCGTAATTGCATCTCTAGGCGTTGTGACATCGTTCTTCGTCTTTATAGGGCAATTACTGACGTTATCTGGCATTGATATTGCATCTAATTTATTCATGTTCCCATATACATTTAAATAAACACATGCCAGCTGCACTGACCCCCTGGATACATTCTGTTTGTTAGACTTTTCGCTTCTCGTGTGTCGTTTCATTAACATAACGCTGCTATTATTCCTTATCCTAGCCAAGAAACTTCTAAAGATGGAGCGTGTACCAAGCGTATCCGTTTCCAATGCAATAATTAATTGGCATATTTTTCTTCGTACAACTCAGAAAATAAGGTGAATTAAGATACGCGAGGTGTGCGACGAATTAGGATTGAGCCGGAATAGATTATTTGAATATTTCGTAGAGAAATGTGACGGTGGATGTGTGGCATGCAAATTTGGAGGCATGTCCAGCTGAAACCCGATTTTGACGTAACGCAGTCGAACACCTACTCTTCACGCCACGAGCTGACGCGTCCTAAAAGTGCTTTACACGCAGATCTTTCTCAATTTTGAGACTTGGACACATTGAAAGTTAGTTCAATTTCCTTCGCGCACCGCACGAGATCTACAATATTGGAAATGGCACATGCATATGTAGTAGACCTACGAATGAAAATTACTCCAGTCATGCTATCTACTTAGCATTTGAATGCCGAGGAAGCTGTAATAAGAGAGTCTATAAATCCAATAAGTAATGTATTTAAGGAATGACCTATAACTTGTGCAAGCGATATAAAGCAAATTATAATCTTTCTTATCTTTTACTCGTAATGAGATCAATTTAATAGATTGGATTACGTCCAACAACTGTTACAATTTTATTTTTAGTACTTGCAGTCGGTCTTTTGTTTTTTTTTTATTTCTTCATCGAAGGAACGCCATATTGTCAACTGTCAACTCGTATAATAGGTATATAATTTTGCAAATATGAAAAGGTATTAAAATGAACGTCGAAGCCACTTTAAAACATATATTATTAACTTTATTACAGCGTCTCTTGAACACTGTCGTGTTATGACATAGTAATAAAATGTCGTCACCTAAATAATATTTACATCAGCGTAAATCTCACGCAGTACATTATACATGTTTATTCACATTTTTAGCAATATAAAAAACCGCCACACCCATTCTCTTCAGTGGGGGTGGCAAAGGTGTACTGTGTACACTCGTTTATCGCCGATAATTTTAGATCCTAATGTGAAAGGGGGCGAGTCTCTTGCCATTATGCTGATCCTGAGCTTGAATCCTAGGCCATATTGGGGTATCGAAAAATTCTCAATAGCTGACTAGAGTCTAAAATTACCTTAATCATATACAGAGATATTACATAAAATACGTTATTATGAAATCAAGGAACTTATTACTATCTTTGACCGTATCTTCGGTCTGCTAAGCGTGCAGCTGATAGTCGTTCTTAGAAACATTACACAAGTTCTTTGCTTCAACTATTTTTAACTGTTAATATTCCATGTCAACTAACTCAGTTTTTTCTTCTGCTTTTCGGCATTTAACAAGGATCAATAAATACTTCAGTTTTTGTATGGTCATACATATTATATGAGGAAACTTATTATTAAGAGTACCCAGATATTAACAAAATACACCAAGATATCCCGAGATATTTAGTTCTAATATGATAATATAAACGCTGTTGCCACTTTCATCACAGTATCATTCATAAACTCGTTATTTCTTAACATTTAAATTTTCACACTATACTAACTTTTGTTCATTATTAGCTCGTACCTTCAAAAATCCTAAGAGATGAATCGTATAGAGATGAGTGGGATTTTAATTCCAAACCTCCTTTTTACAGGGTGAACGTTCAACGATTCTCGCATCGAAAACCAAAGGATCCGTTATTTAATAAAACCTCTCTGGCCCCATTAACGGGATTTTTCTTAACTTGGTTAAAATATCTAAGTAGTTAGCGATAAGGCAGCCAGTTATCGCGTTGACATCCTGATTTTTTACCCGCTAAGATTGTGTCGACTAAAGTAAACACCTGATTCTTATCTCAAAAACTCGAAAAGAAAACATTTTGCTTTATCAGTATTACAGAACATCTTTGTAGATATTACTGAAATATTGTGGAATTTAGTAAAGTGTAGATGCGGGAAAACATTATCATATAAGCATATTATATATTCGGCCTATGGGATGAATCATATTCGTACTTAATCCAAATCATGCCCTTGACGTTTATGTTAATAATAAAACTTTATACTTTCTGCCTACTCCGTAAGGGGTGTGGCGCGATGACATAGCAGTAGTAGTAATAGATTAAATCAATTATATAAATGTACTTGATTTGAAAAAGTTTTCAGAGAATCTTACCTTATAACATTAACGCTTCTCTTCCTTTCTAGTTTACGGTTATTTTAGTATATAGCACTATAATAGCAAAAATACCTCAATAATTTTTGCTACAAAATATTTAGTATTGCATTAAAATAAACGCTACTTAATATATTAGTTTTGAGATAAGATTTGAAAAACTTCACCTTATAATCATACGCTACTAACAATATTTCCGCAAATAAAATAGACCATTCAAATGAAGCCGCAGTGTAATGCTAAAAAATAAGCTTAATCCACTCAGCATCGCACACTTTCGATCACCATCTTAGAGGCAAAACTAACATAGTGATCATGACATATTAAGCAACAAATCCCTTATTACCGTCGCTCTTTGTAACTGTAGGAGAGAGTATAAGCATAACTAACATATTCCAAATACAATAGCTTATGAATAGCCTAGACTATCACCAAGACTAAGATAACGGTAGGGAAGAGGAAGACATCAATCAGCCTACCCGCTTATAGTTTCAACAGTGATTCATAGCCAACATGCCCACACGGCCTAACCACTTCCGCACCAAAATCCCTATAATATCACAAGTTCCGATGTTAAAACTTGTCCGAAATTAGACTTGGGTGTAGCCAAAATTGGCCGCAATATCGCAAGAAAACTTTCCCTTACCTGTATACCATGTTTCTTGCAAAATAACATTCGTGGAAGTTCGCTGCGTAATAGTAGTATTCAAATACTTTGGAATATTCGAAACAAAGTTATGTTTGTGTTGAGTTTATTTTAATGTAATGGAAAATATACGTAAAGCAGGACTGAGTGGTAATTTCGATCTATCATCTATTATCACGCCAGATCCCTTACGGGGTAGGCAGAGAGTACAGAGTTCCAACAGGTTATTTCCTTACATACCTCTCTGGCTTCCGCCACTCTTATAGTTCGTCTCATACTCGCTCGCCGGTTACGGAGACTCTTGATTTGTCCTTGTAATTTCGATATTGCCGATAATAATTACTGAAGAAAATAGGAAAGTATTCATTAGTCGTTTTCTTAATATTATCAATTTTATAATTTTACATTCACTTTAAATATAATATATGTGTGGATTAAATAAATAAATAATCACTTGACTGGCTGCTTATTGAACCAATTTCATTGGAAAGGTCATTTAATAATCTACTAAGAAAATGTTGGTGTTTATTTACATTCATTGCTAGTGTGAAATTATAGATTGAATCAAAGGTGATGGAAGTCTCTAGAAACCCGAAAGAAAACAATAAAACTGTCATGGATGGACACATTCGAAGAAAAAGCATATATGTAGTCAGAAGTAACGCGTAATTACTAAGTGTGTTAGTAATTTTTGATTATTAAGTCTTTATAAAAATTCAGGCGTTTATAAAAATAACGTTAATTTAATTTAGTACTAAAGTACTGAGTTCTTAGATTTACGCGAATATAACACGTGAAATAAAACTATTTTTGCGGATTTTGTCGCGGTTTATTTTTCCGTCGCTCAAAGAAGTCTGCAGTCTGTGAACATGTCCTTGACCGCACCCGCCATAACATCAGATTTGATAGACCACACATCCTCGTGAAAGAACACCGATTCCTACCAAGGATGGTTCGCGAGGCTATTGAAATTAAAAAACATCCTAATTTCAATAGAGAAGATGGCTGGGTGCTTCCATGGACTTGGGCTCCAGATCCATGGACTTGGGATCCAGATCCAGAAATCCAAAACCAAGCATAACACTGCAAGACCTCAAGACACCGTGAGCTCATTCTGCGTAGATCGGACCAACAAAAATAATTAAGAAGTTTGAGGGTACCCCGGAACAACTATGCCTTTTGGACATCTACCACCTCATTCCTTCCCGTGACCATGGGTGCTGCAAAGCACTCGAAATGTCGGGAACTTAAAAATCAAAAAAAATAAACCGCGATGAAATCCGAAAAAATAGTTTTATTTCATTAGTACTAAAGTGTTTCCATTTTTACTTCTAACTCCTTGTCTTTCTCTTAATCGTTAAAACAAAAATAACAAATCTGCAGCTAACCACTTTCAGTGGAGCAATGTACACGATACCCGGGATTAAGACGATGAATCTAGTAAAATGACACATGATAAAGTATGAAGTACCATCGCAAAGAAAATACTATTCGTGTTACTTCATATTTCTCAATGCCGTTACGTAAGAATAATAAAAAGATAATTAACACTCGTAAAATAATAAAAAAGTTAAGCGTAGGTGTGAGTAATAATCGTTGTTGGTTTCAAACAATAAAAATATTTGTTAAATAATACATAAACATATTATGTGCTATTTAAAGACATTTTGAATTGAAATATAATTCCTCATTCTCGTGTTCATAGTACACTTATGAGATTTTGTAATAGACATAATACGTACTATTGACGTACAATTAGTAAACAAAAATTTAATGATTAAGCTTATGATAGGTTTCTCGCTCGAATTTTAGCTAAGAAATTATAAATGGGGTATGGTTATTAGAATTATTATCAATCATTAAGCGGATTTATCTAAGGAGTCTACAAAACATCACTATTTATTAAGTAGTAAAAAGTATACGTTTTCTACTGTGTCCTGAATGCCTCTGACATTTTGAAATAGCCGGTACTAGAATATACATATGTAAAAATAGTATATTATTTAGCCTAGACAACAATTAACAAAACTAAAAACCCCCCATCATTCATGTCACAGTATCATTCGAAAAAAAAAACAGTTGTTTTTGACAACGTAAAATGTAAGTAGCTACTGCACAAAAAGTTCATTCGCTATTCACATTAAGCTTCTTACCGGCTGTAAGGCAGTTTGTTACCGACTGTACCTACAATATACACGATAAGTGTTGCTTTCCTGTCACGGAAGTGAACGTTTGCATTTGTTAATTTAGTTGTTACCGGTTTTTGTCCGAGTCTGCGAACATTAGTTAGCCGGGCCGGTCGGATTTTTACCGCTTCGAACAACACACATGCTAATTTCGTTGAAAAAGACAAATAGGTGGACCTGGACGCCTACTTAAGAGAACAATGGGCTTCCGGCCGGTCATTGGTTGGTATTATTTATTACGGGCCTCAATGAAGATTGAGTTGAGAAAAATGATACCTACATAATATGTGTGTTACGTCCTCTTCAATTACGATTTTTCATACGCTTATTTAAATTAAATCAAAAATCTTAAAACTTGTAAATAATTACCACCACCTCTAAACCAAATGGACTTTCTACTTTTCCGAGAAAATCTAGTAATTTTTTGAAAGCGATGTTACAGCGATGATGCAGCAGTCTTTAGATTTTGTCAAAGTGTCACTAAACAATCGGAATCGAAATTATGGTCCATCATCAAAGCCTGGATATGAAGACGCGACAATAGATGACGTGTGTAAAGATAGGGGCTGACTTGTACTAATTTATCTCTACCTATCCTATGAAGGAGAAAGCGTACCTACTAAAATTCATGTTAAAATAAAATATATAGAAACAATTTTTAACTTCTAAATTGACAATTTGTCGGATAGTGTTTGATTATTAGGCAAGAATGGGATGAGTCATAAAACCAGTGACACGACACAATATTATTTCACTCTACATTAAACTAGCCCATACTCTATTTTCGTGTATATTATTAGATAACGTTAATAACAGAAACAATCATAACACCTTTAATACATTTTCTATGACATAAACAGTATAATCGATCTTGTGAAAATCGCAGGAAATCGTTGGATGCAGGTGGCATCGGACCGGTTACGCTGGAAAGCGATTGGGGAGCCCTATGTTCAGCAGTGGACAAGTATAGGCTGAAATGATGATGATGATGATGAAACAGTATAAAAGATGAGGCCTATTTGTGCCATTGAGAACGTGACAAGTCATGATGATGTGATTAAAATAAGCTTTGTTCACTCAGATTAGTCGTGCTAGACACGGGAATAAAAGATTTGGAATTAATAGAGTTTTACTTGGCTAGGAACTTGGCAACGCTGCAAATAGGGAATTTCCTCTGGATAAGACTACAGCTGAATGTGGGCATATTAGTATAACTAATTTGCATCAAATGTCGCTTTTGCTTATTTTTTTATAATGTCTATTAACCACGATACAAAATCATTTTTTCCAGTATCTGGGATATAGGACCCAGGATCTCTTTGAAAAAAAATAGTTTGATTCACCAACCCAGTGATTTTTCTGGAAAGCCGTCTCACGTAAAAACGTGGACGGCGTGGAATGTTCAAATAGAAACAGATCTCAGTGACAGACGTTATCCAAAAATCTTATAAAAAATAACCGGACAAATTTTAAAACCCCGTCCTTTCATCACCCGGACACAATACGAAGTAAGACAGATCCAGGGAAACTCGGATCTGGTCCGGTGAAGCTGTAAAGACCCCGCGGCAAACAGCGTTGATCATTCACACACACACACACACCCGGAAGAATGAACCAACACGAAAAATCGGAAGGATGAACCAACATGATTAATTGAAAATATTTCTTTGCACAGTGACAAAGTTAATTAGAACCTAGAGCAAAATGACTAATATATTTATATCATACATCCATCCAACTGTTCACTTCTTCGTAAAATTTGGACTGTTCATTGATTTGTTGAACAATACCGTAATTTTGACACAATGAAGAGTGCCGGACAAGTCCAAGAGAACCATCTGGCGCTCCAAAAATGCATATTTACAACCCATTCATGCTTCTTTCGAACTTAAAATATTATTGAATTATCTTCATATTACGGAAAGGAGAATACTCGGCAGAGTCAATCACCAATATTAGAAAAAAAATCTTGGCGAGTTTTAGATACGTCCTTTTCGGTGAGTGGTGAACGCGATGAGAACTTGGCCTCTTCGTTTACCGATGTTTTTGATGAGTCTTTACATTAGTTGTGTTAATTAATAATGAAAATTGAGCAACGTCCATTACACCCACCCACCGCCCAGTAGTTGTTCATCAAAAATGCACGAGGCAGGTAAACGACATGTTGTTTCGCCGTGGCCTCGGCAACATTTACATTTCTCAAAAGACAGCTTAATAGCGGTCAATTTGTAGTCTATTCGATTATGTTTATTTTATTGAGCGTTATTTAATAGGTTAGTTACCTACGCGTGTGTGGAATGGGGCATTGACTGATAAAAAACATTTGTCTGTAAATACGAATTGGGGGAAAGAATATAGTTTACTGATGCCAACATATTATTGAACATTCTAGAGAAAACGTCATTTTATACACGCCTGTGATGTATAATATATAAAATTATATAGACTTACTAGTGTTTAATAATATAAATCTACCGAAATTTATTATGAATTTATTCATGAAGCAGTGCAAATTCAATCCCCAGTTCACATTGCGATTTTCCCAAATAAGTACATGAATCTCGTGCTGCGTAATAGGAGGGAAATAACCTATAAGTAGAATTTATTACATGCAAAAAAATTACAAATGAAATATTGATTTAGCGCAGTGGTTAAGAGTTTAAGCCGTTCCGACTGTGTCTAATAGTCGCGGGTTCGATTCCCGCACGGGACAAATCTTTGTGTGATCCACAATTATTTTTTCTGGTTTGGGTATTTGTATATGTGAATTTACATGTTTGTAAAGGTACCCACGACACAGGAATAAATCCTAGTGTGGGGCTACCTTTAAAAAAAAATTGATAAAAAATATATTTGTTGGAGCACAAACTCATTTGCTGACAAACTACCTCGTTGGTTGGCATGATTAACCAAGCAACCACGAAAGCATGTGTTCTTCAACGTTACCCTTTTATATAATCCAACTAGTGGGAAAACAGGCTCAGAATACGATTCCGAATAATACATTAGAGTACAGAATCGGATGGTAACTAAATTTAAACGTAGAGCATGCCCGTTCTGCTTGGATCAATAATTTATGCCGATTCCCGGAACGACTAATACTAAATTCTAACTATCTAATCGAAGTGGGTGCAAAAACCTGAACAAAATATAAATAAAGATAATATTCCAGGACTTATAGGTGAAGTGAATCAAGAACAATTACCTGATGTAAAATGTTTTTCACTTTCACGATAGGTAACAGGTAGACGCGGTGAGCGATTTTAAGCATTCAGTAAAAAAATGAAATTATATACTTTGGACCTACCCTAATATCAAGATACTTAGTATAAGTCAACCAATAGTCGCTGTGGCTTCACAACAGAGACATTTAAAACATATTATTGATTAAGCATTAATATCTACATATTGTAACAGACAATTCATCTTATTGATACCCTTCCCATGTTTAAAAAAAAAAACAAATCACTAGTGTGATTGCAAAAGTTTACGTACGGAATCAAATTCAAAGAAGTTTCAAAGAAATTTGTGAACAATCAATGCGTAAAAGAAACAGACTAAACTTTGTACGTCAGAATCATCTTCAAGAATGACGAAAAATATGTAAAAATAGATACTGAACACGATATAATTAAAACTGATAACTCATTACCAGTATCAAGACTACTGTATAAAAGCCAAACTACGTATTAAAATTTAAAGCTTAGGCGAAACGAATACGTAGTAAACCGGCGATCATTAGTAAGGATTGCGTTAATTGATGTTTAAAAATATGTTTTATAGCCGAACGGCCAGAATTTATGCAAATAGGATATTCATATTTGTCAAATGCTCACATAATTGAAACTATCCTGTGGGTATTTTAAAATATTCATTTGAATTCTATAAATTAAACTAATTTATTGAAATAATGATCAACTATCTGAATAAATAAATACAAACCGCAATTGATTATACTATATAGAATTAGAGTGGCCAATGTCATAAGTTGGCCTATTTTATAGAACGCTATATATTATAACGCTATATACATTTAAAGTGAAGAATAACTATCAGTATCAGCTTATTCTGGCAACTTAGATTTTGATGTTAAAATCGGATTTAATGCGATTTTAATACTTACCTACATGTTATACCCAAAGCTAGTTAATGCAAAAAAGGCGTATTTTCCCGAGGAACGTCATGCAAATATACCGTTAATGTAGCAAAGACATTACTAACCGGACGAAAGAAGTAACCACACAGACGTTTTTAAAGACGTAATTACGAGTTTCCGCGAGTGGTTGTTGCTCGCATAAATTCAAGTCACAAAGTGCACGTTACGAAGCAAGTGCTGTAACGCACAGTAGACTAGCGGCGAGCGCAGCGACCACGCCGCGCCGTGCTCTGCGCCTAGCATTTTGTTACACATAATCGGATTAGGGGCGGGCGACGTCTGCCGGCGTATGCGCCTCGCACGGCGCCCGCATATAAATACGACTCGACCCTTACTCAGGATTTAAATACAAAGTATCTGCAGGTGTACCGCACCGCAGAAATAATAAGCTTAGTGGCGCACAAAAATCCATTCATAAGTCGAGCAACAAATCGGGTTTGGCGACTTCCAATATAAATTTTCACCATATGCATAAAAAGCGTCGCAGCTAGGCGACGGAGCCAAACTCAGCCTCCATTACACGGATCACTTGGCTTGCGCTCAGGTTGACTGGCTAAAGCCCTTCCTTTAGCCTTCTACGATTACCTTGATAGCTTTCTCCATATTAAACCACCGGCGTACCTTACCTTAATGCTAGAATAGAGTTTTCTATATTAATAAAATCTACAACAATAAGAAATATGTAAAAAATGTGCAGTAAACACTAAAATGCGGCACAAGATACATAAAATTGAACAACAATATAGTGAAAGTAATCGTGCTCTTAACGTAATCATGCATAGCGTGACATCGACCGTTAGACGCTCGTCTATCTAGTAAGCTCTGTATGGTCTGAAGCGGCTACACTACGTGTGAGATTTGCTTCCGGTGGTTCCCGGGAAAGATCTATTTATGCTTTATGTTCCGCACTGTTTCTGTTGGTGTCAGTAAGCTGTGTGAACACGGCATCAGCGGTACAATCGACAAAATATTTCTCTCCGGAATCACGTCGGGCAGACTGTGTATAAATGGAGAGCCTCACTTACCAAACTTCGGAAGATGGCAATTAAGGTGCTCCACCACAATTACCGCTTGCGTAACCCTGGGAAAAATATTTTTCTCCGTGAATCTAACGTGTAAGTAATTCTTATAACAGTGGTTGTTCTTATCATATAGGCAGGGGATCAGTTCAACAATTACTCCGTGAGATTGCTCGGGGTGTGGCGTCTTACAACTAACATGCTAATTTACGTTGCTGGTACACGGTGACAAATAAGGTTTTATGTCTTTACTCTATTACAGTGGATTGTACTCTGGTGTCTGCTTTCAAATAAAACTCAATTGGACGTAATCTACTTAAATATAAAAGTCGAAATAAAAATTCTAGAGCCGCTAATCGGCGCTATAGATACAAATATTCTATGAAACTAAAACACATCTATTGATATAGATACACCTGTTTCTAACACACAATTGCACAGTTACCTAGTGGGTACTTTATATCGCTCCTAAAATACAGTTATAAGTTGAGATAATAGTGAAGATAAATAAGAAATTATTGAGGTAGACTACAGCAAAGAAGTAAGTTAAGAGTTGACATTGTATTACCATTTTACGAGTAAATAGATACTTAGTGGCAGATATACCTGTAAAAGAGTATGAATTATTAATTAAAGACATATTTAATTATCATTAACTAACTACTTACGCTTAAATTCTAGCTGACAAATGTCGCAACAACACAAAGATTTCTTACTGGATATAATTTAATCTGCAGATAATAATGTTTTTTTGTTTTAACATAAATAAGGAAATGATAAATCGCGTTTATCAATACCGTGAGGGAATGATAAATGGTTCATATACTAAATATGCACCATGGCGCTGCGAAAGCTATCTTTTTAATGACTACATAATCATCTATATTTCTGTAGTCCTTACGGCCTTTAACACGCCTTTATCATGTACTCAAGGATTTGTTTTAGATTTTATGCATCTCAAGATGAATTTTATTTACAGAATTGAGAAGATTAAGAGTAACATCAATATCTTCATGCAGTCCCGATCTTAAGGACAAAGAGAGGTCAGAGAGCCTAATAGAAAACGGAAATGTTCGGGAATTGTACACCACGTTAGTTTTGACGTGGTCATTCTCCGTTTTTTATTTGCATTAACGGCTGTAGAAAGTCAACGTATTAACATACCCAAGTCATACTTGAGATTGATTTATCGACAACGACTGTCAAAAACTGACTGCTCAAGTTGACAACTGTAATGGACAACACAACTATGGAAAGTACAAACATAATTAATATCGATTTAATATCGAACTGTCGATTGAGGGAAAGAATTAAGACATAGACAATAAATAACAAATTATACACGTATTGCATTTAAATTATTGAACAATTCTAACAAGGTCATGTAGTAAAACTATTCCAAAAAAGAACCAAGAATATTTATATTCTTTACGATTAATTACTGATAATTAATCACTAACAACGTATGTGGTGTCAAAACGTCGCGTGTACACATTTTGGTAATAAATAAATAATTAACTCGGCCATAATCAAATGATTTACTCGCGTCGAGATAATGTGTTCTAGATTCGCATCGCGAAGCTGATAACAGAATTGTTATTAAAGACATTCCAAGACCGTACAAATAAGAACCAGAGGGTTAAACGCAAACCATTTAACGTTACTGTAACGTTCTCGATAAATCTATCTGTTACGTTCATCTGGATCAATTAAATTAGTAGTGTGAAAAGGATGGCGACTCAACTCGATAGCGTTCCGATAACGTCCGATCTGTTCGTGCTTGGTTAGTTTAAAAATCACGGGCGTTTAGATAAACGGAATATTTATTGAAAAAACTCGTAGGTACAGACAGAAAAGCGTATTGTAAAGCAAATAAACAAGCATTGTATAGTAACCGGAGCGGGTGCGGTGTCCGGCAGTGGAGGTCGCTCGCTCATTGAGCGTTCGCCAATTGAGATAATGGCCTCAAATGCAGATGATTACTGACCCATTCATTGGGAACTAGCTGTTAGTAGCTCGGTGTTTCGCGATTTATATCATTACACTACTGTAGGGCAGTCGTATTAAATTAAGTTAAAGTTAACCAAGCGCACCGTACGATGAAGTACCTACAATGTTTACATAAAACTAATATATTGCGAACGCACACGATTAACGTACAGCGGTGAGATTCGTAGCGATGTAAATTTTAGAGGTTACGCGGAACTAGCATTGGAATATTGGGGAAGTTACTGATAATTTGATTTCGGGCTGCGCGAATGCATTTGCCGAGTCGCGGTTTACCGACCCTTTATTGCTGATAGAGAATTGTTACGCCCGTCATGTTAAACGCATTAATGTTTAATGTGACGTTTTATTCTAGTTAATAATTAATATCTGCAAACATTATCGTTAATTGATGTATAAACTAAAAACTGTGCGTAAGTTTGTTTGGAGTTTCGCTCTCTTGTAAATATCGGTTTAGTCAAAATTCTATTTTTGAGAGTGACTGATTATACTAGGTGTAACATAATAAACGCAAGACCTGAAAGTAGTTTGTTCTAAATCGGTAGCTGAATTGATACCAACGATTTTTAATGTATCATACGTTTTTTTTTTAAATTTGCAAAACATGCTGTTACTTCTTTAGTACGCTATAATAAACTAAATTTATTTCTGATTCAAAGCAATACGGAGGTTTCAAATGCATTTCTAAAACTTATTTCTCAATACGCACACATATACGTACAAGTTTCATTGTTAATTGGGGTATAAAAGTGCTTAAAAAGGGGGTAAAAACATTTAAATATGGAAATTTGGAATTTTCAAATTTGTGAATCAATTATCTAATCGGGGTGTCTGAGCTCTTGCGTTATTTACGATACACCTTGTATATTTTACATTAAATAAATGAAAATTAAAAAAAAATAATATGATAGTATTCTTATTATTAAAATTAGCTTTAAACGTTATTAAAAATATAAATCTGTATCTATGTATTTCAAACAATTGACAGAAATGCAACAATAATTCCACAATCTTTATGTCAATCGTATTAAGTAATTCGTTAAGTTTCTAAATATTTCAGGTTTCAAACAAGACTACCGTTGAATAAAACTTGAAACTTTCCCGTTTCTTTCAAAATCCATCGTTCGTTATTTTCATGTTTTATTCGAAAAAAAAAAACAAATGACCGCTGATGCGGAATAAAACATGTTTTTTTTCCTAATAAAAGTGAAAAAAAAACAATGTTTCAGAAAAATACGATGGTTTCTTTCATTTACATACAAAGCCGTGAGCATAAGTGGCTAAAATTTGCCACGGTGAGACCGACGCGAGGTGTTGAGAATTGTGGATGTACTTTGTACTTATATTTCTCCGACGATAGATGTACTTTGTACGTCCACATTTCGCCAACGATGTTTGTTCGGCCTAAAAATATATTTCCTCGCGCGGAGGTGATAGAAGTGTACTATGTACACCCACGATTTCACCCACGATAGGTGTACTTTGTACGCCTACATTTCGCCGACGACATTGGGCCCTAAAATATATCTCCCCAAGCGGCAATTGCAGTAGTGTACTTTGTGCACCCACATTTCACCGACGACAAACGACGTAGTAAATGTTTAAAACATCGGTTTAAACCGTTGTATTGAATAAAATCCGTTTTTCATAAAAATCTTGTTTTTTCCACAAGTCACGTGGTTTCAGTTTTTTAAACAAAAATACGAAAAAACCTGAAATAAACGTATTTTCCGTTTTTTTCGCAAAAGATACAATTGCTTTCTTTCAGAATTGCCAACGCTAAACAACTCACATTAAAGCAACCCCACGATGTGAACACAAACGCCGAATGTTCATCATATCTGTTAATTACTGGTTATGACATAATTTTATTATTATGAGTGCAATAAAATTCAATGTACCATTAAGTGTGCGTGTGTCCTAATGATTTACACAGTAACTTTCGTCGTAACCGAGATTTACTGTGTCACACAAACAGCTATTTTTGAAACAGTTCGACTCTCTTCACACTTTAATTATAGACGTACAATATAACAAAATAATATTTCAGCTTGAGGTTGCCTTGAAAATAAATATTGTTCTAGTTTATGAGTGCCAGAATTCTTAAAAGTTTTCGTAAAGTTAAGCGTATAAAATTGCAAACTAAAAATTCGAAAATTATGTTCTTAGACGATCGAATACATTATATTTCATTATATCTACAAATCCCTAAAATTGACTTATTTGTGTGAGGAGAAAATAATTTAAAGCACTATGAGATAGTGAATCGGATCTCTCCGAACCCTGCAGTAGATTCTTTTTAGATTTCTCACGTCTACTTACTTATCGGATATCATAAAAATCTTATTTTTTTTTATAAAAGAAACAGATTGGTCTATGAGCTGTACAAATAGAATAAAAAAAATTAGTAAACTGGACCAGTACCAAAGTAAATAGCCTATAAATAAACTGCTAGGGATGTTTAAATTTAATAAAGGACACAAATTGTTTATTAACACTTTTTCTCTCGCGTGACTACGTGCATTAATAATAAAGCATAGATTAATTTAATCTTAATCGTATAATCCTTTTTTAAATCTACAACAAAATTACTACTTATATTTATGTACCTACATTCAAAGCATGTTAAAGTGTCAAGTTGTCTGTTATCTAGTGTGAGTTGGTTATAAATTAATATCGCGATACAAGATTTTTATCGTCCGATAAGATTGGGCGATAGAAAAGAACATAACTACTGTGCATTGAACATGTGGAATTCAAGAAAACATTATTTAGGTCACCGTTTTTAAAAATCTGTAGGAAATTCATAAAGACAGTAGGCAATAGAGTTTTATTGGAACTAATTATCTACTAATATTTCGCATCCACAAGTACAGTTCTAATTATCTAAATAAGGAATCAACATCATCGAACATCTACTTTACAAAACGTTATGAATATTTATCTATCTATCTATATCATCACGCCAGTGTCCCATCCATCAGTGTCCAATCATCCCTTGCGGGGTAGGCAGAGAGTACAGAGTTCCATCAGGTTCTTTCTTCACAGACCTCTCTGGCTTCCTCCACTCTCATAGTTCGTCTCATACACGCTCGCCGGTTACGGAGACTCTTGACTTACCCTTCAACCACCAACCAAGACACGGTCTATTCCGGTTATAAATATGCCTTTGATAAATACACAGAAATCAATATGAACTAAATACCCAGGAACTATCCACATTACCCTAATCCTATTTGTAAATTATATCCTACGGCGGAAGCAGGTAAATGGCCTATATGCACTAAGCAGTGTTGGGCATTGACTTTTGGACGTCAAATTCCTCAGCCCCTCCCTTAACCACGGGTGGTGTAGATTAGATCACACGAACGTCGGGTACTTAAAAACCAAAATGAAACCGCTATAAATACCGGAATATTATAATTGCAAGTAAATTTTTTCACAATTAATTACTGCCTAACTCTGCCGATATGATGGTCCATATGGGCAGATGCCCATAGAGAAGCTACGATAAGGTCCACGGCTTTACGGCTACCAACGTGGCAAAAGTAGCAACATTAATGTATTTTTCGAAGCAAGGAGGCTTATGCTTATGGAAATTTGCGGTCAACCATCTTAAAACTGACCTAGCCTAACACTGCTTAACCTCGGTGATGGCTAAAAACTCCACCGTCCCACTGTGATTCGACCGAATTTTAGTCGTAGTTTTACATGTAGTATTTAATTTAAACCTAACATGAGACGCGTACTAGTTGACGATTACGTACTCGTACAAGTTTTATGATGCCTACGTAATGATTTATGAGGTAAATGATCTTATACCAAAAATTTACAGACTCGCTAAACTGCGTAGGTAAAGGACACAAACACTTTCAACTCACATAATGGATGTGTGAGCATTTTAAACCTGATTCTTGATTGTTCTCAGCTGTTCTGTGTTAGGGAGTTAAGAGACTACTGTTACATGCAAATGTACCAATTTTGCGGTGTGCGGCGAATAGGTGTGGTTGGAAGCAAAGAAATATGTATTTAACTATGCTGAGTAATAAAGCCATACTTTTTTCGTGAGCGTTTGAATAGGAATAAAACCACTTATTTATGTTCGATGTATCAACACATTATATTATTATATAATAATAAATGTAAGTACAACGACAATAATGCTTCATCTTTTTTACTACTTTAGTTAGTACTGTCCCATACATAGTCCTTGTCCTCTCTCCTAATTTATCGTCCCATAATTGATGTATATATCATTTTTACTACATTTATATAGAATAGAAAGCAATAAATGTTTGCGTTTGAAACCATTCGTCGTGACGTCAATAAGCTTTATATAAATAATTATGACTGTTCTTGACATTCCCATCAAGCATATAATCGACATAAATACACATTAAAAGAAAACAGGAGCTCCAATGCAAATAACAGTAACTTATTTGCGTCCGTTTCTCTTTTATTCTATTTCTATATAACTCTGTGTCATTCTTCATCAGAGAACAAATTTTATACAATTATACAAGAACTGCCAGCGATATAATCCTTTGTTATGAGGTAATATACAAACATAAATTATAATCGAATTGAGTACCTCTGCCTTTTTGAGGGCCAATAATCTTTTCAAAACCCAATACCTGATCGAAATGCAACTAGGAACTGATGTTTCCACCAACATTAGTATTAATAGACGTATGTACAAGCGCACAGAAGCGCCTATTAATACAACAAATGCATATCTGGAGCAACAAGAATAATTTGGTGCCGGTTGACTGCGACGAGGCATAATAATGACTACTATGTTGTACATACAACTAATTACACACAATACTGTGACCATATACGATTTTTAGATACTTTTGCATGGCTTGCACTATTCGTAAGTCTTGAGTAACATTTGAGCCGGAAAGACAAATGTCCTTCCGGCTCAAATTTAAATTTTGTTATACATTTTTCAAGCACTTGCGGGTCCCCGATTGAGCTGAAATTAGGCATACGTATGTAAGATGACAATGCAATAAGATGGTACCATGGAGCTGTTCTGATGGTGGAGTTCGGAGGTGGCATAGTAATAGGAACATACTACACAACAGTGTTGGGCACTAATTGTTTAATTGTTCAATTGTAGGATCAAACAATTGAAATTTCAATCGCAGAAAACATCAATTGCAATTGACGATTGAAAAATTAATTGTTAATTGTTTGTTTCACAATTAACAATTGATCAATGGTAATTGTAAAAAGTTGCAATTACCATTGATCAATTGTTAATCGTTTTTTGCATGTTTACGATTAAACAATTAACAATTAAACACACGACAGAATATATTTTAAACACATCCAAGATGGCGGACGTGACTTTTGAAGTAAAATGGGTGTCACTTTTGGGGTTTCGGGAATAATGATTGCGAATATAGCGTGAATTTTTGAAATAGATGTCGCACGCGACTTTTGAAGTTAAATCAATATGGGTGTCACATTTGCAATATTAGGGCATGCTGATTACGAATATGACGTTAATTTCTGGATTTAAGATGGCGGACGTGACTTTTGTAACAAAATCAATATGCAAGTCACTTTTATGGTTTTGAGGGATGTTAATAGCGAAAATAATGTTAATTTTAAAATCCAAGATGGCGGCCGCGACTTTTTATGAAAATCAATATGGGTATCGATTTCGGGGTTTTAGGGGATGCTGATTACGAATATGGCGTTAGTTTCTGGATCCAAGATGGCGGACGCGACTTTTTATGAAAATCTATATGGGTATCGATTTCAGGGTTTAGGTTATGCTGATAACAAATATACCGATAATTTTAAAATCCGAGATGGCGGACGCGACTTTTTATGAAAATCGATATGGATATCGATTTCGGGGTTTTAGGGGATGTTGATTAAGAATATGGCGTTAGTTCCTGGATTCAGGATGGCGGACGCGACTTTTGAAATAAAATCAATATGGGTGTCACTTTTAGGGTTTTAAGGAATGCTGAGTAGAAATATAACGTTATTTAAAAATCCAAGACGGCGGACGTGATTCTTGATGTAAAATCAATATAGGTGTCACTTTTGGGGTTTTAGGGGATGCTGATAACGAATATGGCGTTAACATTTGAAACCGAGATGGCGGACGCGACTTTTGGAGTTAAATCGATATGGGTTTCATTTTTGGGGTTTATAGTTTATCATATTTTTGCACCTTTTTTATTATTTTTCTTTGTTTTTATGTATCTTTTATATTCATTTACACAATGTTATCCATGTTTCCGTTTGAGGTGACTCAGAAAATTGGATGTACAGTTGTCGAATCCTCTGATTTTAGTAGTGAAAGGCGAGCATTTAGTACACAGAACTGTGATTATATGTGCAAGTGCAAGACGCGGGGGTGAAGATATTGACGTGATTGAGCTCGGCCCTGAAGACTGCCCATCTCGATCTAACTGTTCATTGATGTTCGTATCCGACGTGTTATCTGATATATAACTATATTCCTTTTCATCCATAATGACTATAATATCCAAAAAGGGTGGAAATATTCGTTGAAATATGCGAATATACTTAATAGGAAATTCGTAAGTTTAAATACCTACTACTATAAGTACACACACAAAAGTACTCTGGAGTGAGATCGTGTTGAAATGTAGGCAATACTTTGCGCTCCGAAAAAAGTTATGACAATATGTAGGCGGGGTATGTGGTGTGCCCTACCACACTGTACTATAACACAGTAAAACATCTTAGTACTTACGGTCCGAATCAAACTCACGCACACAGACGCGCGCTCTACACGCCTTCTCGATAGTTTGCCGCATGTAATAAGCCGCGGTGGCATGCACGTCCGAGACGGACGCTTTTTTTACAACTTACATTAGAACGTTCTGTGAAGAAATAACCTGTTCGAACTCTTTACTCTCTGCCTACCCCACAAGGGATCTGGCGTGACAATATAGATAGATAGAAAATTAATACAAATTTAAATATTTTGGCTTTTTGTGCTATAAGGCCTTAATATTTAGAATAAAATGACCACTTTAAACTTATTATTTACTACATCGCTATTTGCTTATTGCTATTAAAATCGATACATGAGGGCTTGTATGGTTTCTCAATATGTATCTATTATTAGAATTAAAATAATGGCCACTCGAATCGCCAAATTGATATTTAGTAACTCATGTGGTTTTTAACATATATCATAACATATATTATAACATATATAAACTCTCAATAAGAATGAGATACGAGAATACTTATATATAATGAGAATACTTATTCGTAAAAGGAGAAAACGTGTTTCTAGAAACAATTTGCAATAAAGGTAAATAATATATTCTTGAGCATAAAAATTAAAATTATAAACGTTTTCATTATGCTGTTATTGCACAATGTCTATGTTAAATTGTATTACTCTGCACTCATATCGAAAAAATACAGGCGTATAACCACTGCAGTAGATTAGTTTTAATAAATGACAAAAAGTAAATCCAATAAAAGGTGCTAAACTTAACAGCGTTCTGACGGGAGTGTAATTATGCCACTAAAACGGCTTAGATGAGTTACTGGATAGATAGATACTGTGGCACTACCGACCGACTTTACCTACCTACGCACGTGCACTTTGTCGGCTCGTGTCGGTGCCGAAAAGCGACGAGTGCCACCCATAGTTTATTCTAAATTACGTATTGTACCTTATTTAGGGTATGTATACTTCATACTTTATGAGAACTGTAAAGTACGCGAAAATTGATTTTTTAAGATTCATTTTACATAAAGCATTAAAAAGAAAATAATTGATCGCATTAAAAGCAAAGTGCATGATACTGAGTTCTTAGATTTACACGAATATTACACATGAAATAAAACTATTTTTTCTGATTCTATCGCGGTTTATAACGGTTATTTAACGTCGGGAACTTAAAAATAAAAAATAAACCGTGATAAAATCCGTTTTTTTTTTAAAAGTGGATGATGTCTGGTGTTAGAATCCGAATATATGGTAAGCTAGATTTAAGAAAAAAACATTGTTACATGTACAACTTCGCTAACTTAAAGAAAATAGTAAATACTATAAGCACTTTTAAATTCTTTCTCCAATCTATTTAAATTATCATAGACTGTTAACATGCTGTGAAGGTGTTTAGCAATGATAATAGTGATTGAAAAGTTCTAAAAGTAATAAAACATATGTTTTTAAACAAAATAGTAAAGTGAAATAAATAATATTTTATTTAGATACAATGTAATTTTTTGCCTTCCTTTAAAAACCAATGTACTTTATTTGCTCAAATAATAGGTGGCAACCCTACTACTGACGCGCGCGCACTTGTCGGTTCGTGCCGCTGCCGAAAGGCGACGATTGCGCGCGCGTTTCTTTAAAGTTTAGGTACTTATTTATAAACAAACATATTAATAGCACGGGGGGTTGGCAGAGGGGTGCAGTGTATTGAACGAATGTCGAATGCTTTTATATGGAACTGGAACTTGTAAAATATTCAATTCTTATAGGGACAAAATAGAAATACTTAATTTTTTACAAACTTTTATTTAACTTTCACTGTTCGTATGTCTGTCTGTCTTTCCGGATCAACTCTTCTGATCCTTTTTTCAAGCACTTACGGTATCCGAATCAGCTGAAATTGGCATACGTATGTAAGTTATAATCAGCATACTCTTAAACCCCAAAAACGATGCTCATATTGAATATTCATAAGAAGTCGCGACCGCCATCTTTGATCCAAAAATTAACGCCATTGTAGTTATCACCATCCCCTAAAATGTCATAGATGATTGTGTCTTGTTTTGTCTTGAGTCTTTTTAGAAGGCAAGCTTTCACTCAAGCCTCGTACTCCCAATTCAAGCCTTACAACACCAGACAGAAGTGTACATTGTACAATCCCACATTGCGCCAATGTTAAGTGTGCTTTTAACACCTACATTGCGCCGACGGTTTTTTTATGATTAATTGTTAATTGTTTAATCGTAAATGTGCATAAAACGATTAACAATTGATCAATTGTAATTGCAATGTTTTGCAATTACAATTGATCAATTGTTAATTGCATAACATTGCAATTACAATTGATCAATTGTTAATTGCATAACACTGCAATTACAATTGATCAATTGTTAATTGTCAATTGTTTAATCAATTGATTTTTGCCCAACACTGCTACACAACATAACCCTCTCATATTTAAGTTTGTTGGATTAACAACCAATTGGTGTTCAGAGTCTGATGATAATACTGGAAGGTGACCAATGGAACTAACCAACTACTCAACATAACTCAGTCGTGTTTGGGCTCTTTAGATTTGTCTTAACGGGTACTGTCTGATGATGAAGTCATAACTAAGCAATATCTTCGTTGTTATTTTTTGCTATAATAGCTTGTTTTTAAAAGAACTTTTTGAATTAAAATTATTTAACAACTCGAATGATGTAGTTGCGTGCATGAGACGAGCTAAAAATAAAAGACGAACGAAACGACTTCCTCCAGGAAGCCAGAGAGATCTGTAAGGTAAGAACACATTGGAACTCTCTGCCTAGCCCATAAGAGATCTGGCGTAATTTTATAGATGTAGATGATAAAAAATATATTTAGTCAAGATAAATGGCACAACGATTTTCTCTTGGTGTTAGATATTGGATGAGAGTAGCCGCAAATCGCACCCAGTGGCGTGATTTTGAAGAGGTTCAAGTCCAGCCGCCCACTAGGCTATAAGCTGATTATTATTAACTACATAATATATAACAGCGTTTTCGTGCTTTGCCTAAACTATCAATTTATATAACATGCTGAGAAGATACCTATAAAATTCCATAGTGACAACTGTTAAAATATAACAAAACAATGCTAACATTTTAGCTTCTGTCACTATAATCTGCATTTATTGTTATGTATTTTAAACACAGTTATAAAAACTTTTGCACAAGGTTTGCGAGCCGAAAATATTTAGCATTTTCGTATCTGGCAACCGCCGAATTTTTGTGACTCGAAATACGATTTTAAATACTTGTTTCATTCTCATTATTCTTATTACGTGGACCGTTAAAGCTATTTCTAGGAAGCATTTATCACGAAGCTTCAATAAAAATGAATACTATAAAATAGGCAAATTGGCACGAAATGGCGCCGTAGAAATGTCAGCGCAGAGTGAATGGACTCAAGTTTTTGTTTATTTATTTCTGCATACGTCCGCATGCATGTGCCAACAAAGCAAAGAGATTAGAAAAGACTCAAAACAATGAAGTCATTAGTCGTTGCTATTTCCAGCAAATAATGTTGGTAATAACTTGTACGAAATTGCAATTGCGATTCCCGCGGATTTTTCTTATCGCCGATCAACGTAGTTTGGTTTTACCGGTGTTGCCACCACTTAAATGATAGTGTAAAAGCTCGTATTTATTGTCAAAATGTAAATATTCAAGCGCTTATATATGATTTAAAAGAGGAATGGTGAAAATTTAACTAATAATATTCATTTCATAATAAGAACAACTAACGACCAACGCCATGATTGCCAAATTCTTAAAAAGAGAGGAAGTCTACACTTTAAAAAAGTTAATGTTTTTCTAGAGCGAGCACGTGGAGACCGCGATATGTCCCAATCTGAGTCACCGACATGTGGCAACCCTATGATTTATTCTAACTACACTATTCACGGAAAATATTTGTGGCTACAATTTTATGTACTGTATCAACGCGCTATTTCGAAAAGTGCATATTTCATTCTATCGTCGCGGTTATACGATCAAATGTTTAGATGTAATCAATCAATTTTAATTTTGTACATAAATAGTTTTCGTTTACGAAGGCATATAAATGTATATTTGCCGTCAATAAAGTTTGACGAATGACCGGTGTTTTATTTATTTTCGCGGTAGTATGTGTATACGAAACGATTTAACGTTAGGCGCGACGTTCGTGGAAACCGTTGAGGTTAATATAGATACGTTAGTAATATAAGGAAGTTCAATGCCATGACACCGGCGGGGTATCGGTTTCTAAGTGGATTAGTGCGGGCTATCGCAGGGCAGCGCAGCGGTGCAATGCGTGCACGCAGCACCGGAGGTCGCGTGCTATCGACTCGCAAACTAAAGACACCCTTATATCTTAATACCTATACAGCTTACTGTTTGCTCTCATTCGCATCAACGCTTCTTTAACGGGCAAATTTGAAACGCTGTTCTTAAAAAACTACCGGTAGCCTTTGCCTGTTGTTTCATTCTAGCGGCTTTATTAACGCGTATTATAAAAGCGCACAGGCAAATAAGGCTTTAGAATCATTAAGTACTATTGCGAATGTATTGCACCGCGTTGTAGCGTTGGAACGTGTGTAGTGAAACGTATCAGCATGTAGCTTCGGAAAAGCGATTCAATTGTCGGCTGCCGATATTAAAAGTATCGTATAAAATTTGGTCCTAATGAAATAAGTTTATTAACTCAACTAGCTATCACTGACCACTGTATAGGTATTAACCACTATATAGTTATTATATACCACTGTATAGTTATTATATACCATAGGTATATAATATTAATAAATATCTAACATAAATAGAGTCAAGTATGAAAGTAAAGGAAGCCAGAGAGGTCTTAAGGAAAGAACCTGTTGGAACTCTGTACTCTCTACCCACCCGGAAAGCGATTTGGCGTGATGATATAGGTAGTATAAATACTAGAATCGGAAGACATTAAAGTTTTTTTTGTCTACTTCTTACTAATAGTATCCTTTAATTATTATCGATATGATGCCAGTAGATTCGCTCCCAATCACCGGGGACCTAACATCGTCAATATAATGTGGGTGTACAAAGTACACCTCCTGGTTGTTGACTTCTAAATAAATCAGTGTGGTAACAATAATAGTTCAATGCCACTTTATAGAAGTAAATAGGTAATAAAAACGAGTGTCATTCTACGTATATATACATCACCAATAGGATGAAAAAAACTAAGCATTATAAAATCATATGAATATAATTGTCTTAAAAAAGAGTACCTATGGCTTCTAATAGGCTTAATATCTAATGCTTATTAGGCAATAACAGTCGACGCCCGCAACGAAAATAACAAAATACATAATGCTCTAGAATTCATTGCACTTTATCTCTATGATGCAACTAAAACATCAATAAATTTAACGATACGAAAAACAAAACCAGTCGCAGATTTAGAGTTTTGCTGACGTTATTTACCTTCCATTTTATAAGCCCCAAAAGTATCTATTTACATACAAAAATAGAGTTACTAATTAAATAATCGGGTTATTATTCGTTCCTTTGTTTACGGAAATAATCGTTCGGGAATCTTAATAAGAGTCTGGTAGAAAATACACGACAGGATAGTAACAAAGTCACGATATTTAATCCCTTGCGAGTGTGTTATCACACTCGAGTGCTGAGTGCCCTTGCCTAAGCTAATATTTGCATTCCCTTGTAAATAGCAAGTGACTATGGTAACGCCTACACACTAACTCTCATGTCGTGCGTCTTAGGGACACTCGGAAGTCATTCACCATAATCAGCAGTCAATAGTTGTCGCAAATATATCTTTACGAGTATGAGGGAGACGTAGAAAATATTAATAGAGAAATCATTTTGGCGTATTCCTAAAACGTTATAGTGTAACCAAGTGGTTAATAGAAATGACCACTCAATAATTAATAGCATGGTAAAAGCTCTCCTATATTATACGTAAAACCGCCTGTAGGTATGTATTCTTTTATTTATTTTCTTTTCGCTAGAGATGATCAAAAGTTCGCCAGACTTTTGCAGAGAGGATTAGGAAATTTGAGATTTGTACTGCATTATAATTTTTTTTTTAACTTAGCCTGACACTGGGATTTATTCCTGTGTTTTGGGTGCGTTTACAACCATGAAAATTCACATACACAAATACCCAGACCGGAACAAATAATTGTGGATCACACAAAGATTTGTCCCGTGCGGGACTCGAACCCGCGACTATTAGACGCAGTGGGCAGAGCGGCTTAAGCTCTTAACCACTACGCTAAATCGTACTGCATTATAATTTTTTGTTTTTTTAAACTTAGCCCCACACTGGGATTTATTCCTGTGTTTTGGGTGCGTTTACAAACATGAAAATTCACATACACAAATACCCAGACCGGAACAAATAATTGTGGATCACACAAAGATTTTTCTCGCGCGGGAATCGAACCCGCGACTATTAGACTCAGTGGGCGGAGCTGCTTAAGCTCTTGACCAGTGCGCTAAATCGTCCGTCAAAATTACGGTAACCTTCTTCGACATAACAGTTGGACTCCGGGATCCTAATGAACCGCTGCCTGTCTTACAAAACATCGAATTCTATACAGTATTAAAATTACTCTTAAAATAGAAGTAAACACGTACCTAAATAGACACAAAAAACAAGTAGCCTTATCGAAATTCTTACCAAGAACTGGTAATTTATGAATTAAATCAATTATTTCTCAGTAAAACTATTACAAATTGCTTTTCAGCATTACCTAAATGCGTCAACAAGGTATTTCTTAGTGGTTTAAGAGTAGCATTCTGCACATAAACATTTAAAAATGCCTTTCAAACAATTTAAAAGGTATTACATTGTGTAAGTTGTAAAATCAACAAACAAGCGGATGCTAATAGTTTTACAAGAACTATGTTAAATCACGTCAAAACACGGTCACTTGGAGTGAGTGAATTTGTTTATTTTGCTGCATTGGTGAGCTTATCGTGACATCGGGATGAGTCTTGGCCTTCATCCAAGCACTTTCACTCAAATCATGTGGCCATTGCATAAAGCTAAAATAATTTACTTTCCATAAGAACTGCTATCATACTAACTTTAGCCGCGGGTTCCTGTGGCACAATTTTTTTTATTTCATTTAACCTATTTTTACTTTATTTTCAGTTACTTTGTAGCGTCCTAGAATTTATCAGATCACCTCAAGGTTGAAACAGTAAGAAACTTGTCGTGTAATCTAGTTTTTGAAATTTGATTTTAGTTCTTTGGCAGTATCTTAAAGTAACATTGGATAACACTGCACGTACCGAAATTGATTTTACTAATAGCATAATACTAATAGCACACCGTCACGCCTATATTCCCCAAGCGGGGGTGGCAGAGGTGTACTAAGTACACCCACGTTTCGCCGACGATGTTAGGTCCCATGTAATAGGGGACGAGCCTACTGCCATATAATGGACACAATTCCAGACTCCGGACTCGTACTGGGAAGTTTTCGTTAGAAATACTTCATTTGTCTGACCTAGGATTTGAACCCAGGACCACGTGATCACAAAGCGACGCGCTTTGCCTTTAGACCAACGAGGCAGTCACTTACTACTACACTTTTTACAAATAGCAATCAAAGATTTTTAACATAAGATGCATAGCTAACTTACCAAATAATAAACAAGTTAAATAAAAGCCTATAAAAATGGTTACCATTGGATAAAATCTGGTATTTTCATTTTATGTCAATTTATACTCAAATTCAGTAAAAATTATTTTATGTAGAAATCTATCTATCTATCTATATCATCACGCCAGATCCCTTGCGTGGTAGGCAGAGAGTACAGAGTTCCAACAGGTTCTTTCCTTACATACCTCTCTGGCTTCCTCCACTCTCATAGTTCGTCTCATACACGCTCGCCGGTTACGGAGACTCTTGACTTTTCCTTCAGATAAGACTCGGTTTATTTGGTCGTGGTAAGATAGTCTAGGTCTTCCCCGGTACCTGAATCTTTCCACATTTACATTGTATATCTGTTTTGTCATTCTTTCCTATTTCCTACTACCTATTTTAAATAATTCACATTAGTTTTAAAAATGTAAGAAGTCCTGGTAGAATTTCGACGGTCGATATTTATGCACTATGTTCCGTAAAAGCATACGGTCCGTCACAAACAAAATTATTAGCCACTAAAACGCTAAAATCACTTAGTCCATGATACATTTAGAATTTTTAACTTTCTTATTTTACAATAAATGGAACATTAACATTTATTTACGCTACTACGTTAAAATTTTAAGAGGTCTTAGAAATCGTTTTTATTGGTAGATATAGAGTTCTGTTAGTCCTACTAATATTATAACGTAATATACAAACGTTTGTGGGGATAGATGCGTGGATGTTTGCAAACTATTTATTAGCTGTCAAACATCCACGCCACGGAATTTGATAAAAACTTTAGTAGTCGCGGAGGCCGCTAGTTTTGTATAATTGTGAGAAACAGCTTACGTTCTAGGCATGGTATAATTAGTCAATTTTTGTCATTTAAACAAAGCATTAAGTGCAAAATAACTTCTTTAAGAGTTGAATTAGTGATGCGACTCGAGCCATGTTTTTTTTGTCTAACTCGGTACTCGAGTAAGATTAAATTTTACTCGAGTTACCGAGTCAACTCGGTGCGCCGAGTAGATTCGGTGAGCGTTAGATAGATATCACTACGTCACCAGGTTAAAAACGTAAACAAATGTGAACATAGTTTGATTTGTGAAGTGGTAATTTAATTTAATTTATTTTATTTTTATCAGACAACAATATGGTCCATTATAGGTTAGTAGGCTTAAGGTCTAAGTGTTAGTAACATACAATTACAATTAAATATGGAATCCATTATCACAATACAAATATAAATCCAAATCAGATACCCTTACCTGATCAGTTCAGCCTGTATATAACCGTGCTTTAATTTACATATGTGATAAGTGGACAGTTCACCCTCTTAACTAACCTGCCCACTATAAAGGAGTCGTATTGTTCAACTATTACTTTTAGAATGCTATTATTGCTGCCACAAATGCGATTCAATAAGGAGGAAGTTCGTTTTCTCCAGATAGCATCAAAACCATCTACCCTCGCTTCAGCGAACATAGCTGATTCACTGCAACATCTCGGCAACCCCATCAGCATCCTAAAAGCATTATTGTATTGTACGCGCAGGACATTTAGCGATTTCAATGTCCAGCTAACCCACAGACTGCCGGCGTAGAGAGTCTGACAAAATGCTTTGAACAAGGTGATTTTGACCCCCCCCCACCACACCGAGCAAACCTGCGTGCCAGCATATTACATCTCACCGCCAATGCCCTGCGCTCCCGTTCAATGTCTACTTGATCCCTAAGGTCGTCGATGACGTAATGCCCTAGATACTTATAAGCACTGACCCTTTTTAGTTGTACGCCGTTTAGAGTAACGGGTGGAAGCGTATCCGAATTTTTTCCAACGGCCTTAAAGACCAAATATTCACTTTTGTTAACATTGTATGACAATCCATGACTCAGTGCGTAGTTCTGGCAGATAAGCAATAATTTCCTGAGAGCCCCAATTGTTGGTGCCAGGAGTACCATATCATCTGCATAACTCAGGTTATTAAAACACACATTGTTTATGTAACATCCGACATGCACGTTGCTGAGACCAACAATTAGGTCATTCATATATAAATTAAGGTGTTTGGGTGATGTAAGACCCCCCTGTCGCACTCCGCAGTCCAAGCTGTACTCATCAGATAAGGCATCAGCCCATCGTACACTATTTACCTGGTTACTGTACCAAAATCGAAAGACTCCTACCAAAGCATCCGGTATACCTCTTTCCCTCATTTTCCTCCATAACTTGTCATATGACACGAGGTCAAAAGCCTTTGAAAGGTCTAGAAAACAAGCAATCACAGAAGTCCTTCGAACCGTATAATAACGAGCGGTATGTTTAAGAGCCAAGATTGCAGTATCCGTTGAAAGCCCAGCTCGAAAACCAAATTGTGCATCATGCAGATGTAAGTACTTATCTAGACACGAATCCAACAAACTTTCAAAGACTTTTGCTAATGCTATAGTTGTGTGTTCATATTATTTATTTATTAAAGGTACCTATTTAAAAATGCTTTAACTACAGTAATCGAAACTTTCAACTCGAGTGATAAATTTCACTCGAGTTGCACTTAATAAAATAACCCGAGTGACTAGTCTCAAAACTTACTCGAGTCGCATCACTAAGTTGAACTCTTGTCGGTGCAGCTGATGTACGTATCTTTCTCCATTCAAATCTTCTAAAATCGTATTTTTGGAGTTCGATACATGACCTGACAGAAAATTTCTCCATTAATTTACTTGTGAACTACACATCCTGGGCGTTCCTCTACCTCTCTTTCCTTCTACTTCGTCCAAGATGTTTAGAATAAAACTGTCATATCGTAAAATAATAGGGCTATCTTTGCTCGTCTTTTTTCTATTATTTCTAATAGTAAACATAAATAGTTTAAACTCCATACGTTTTAAGTCTCCAAAAACCACGTCTATTTTAGAGCAATGTTTTTTATAATTCTAACGTTTTAAAAAGAAGAACAGTGAACTGTGACGAAGGTTTGCGAACATCCATTAGACGCTCTCGAAGAGAACGGAAGAGGCCATTAATTGCGGCGGACGCACGCCCCGGAGTGACGACCCCAGCCTTACCTGAAACACTACCCCTTCAGCAAACTAACTTGCAAACTTAGATTTTTATTTTTATCAAAACGTAGCCTAACTACAGTAATTATTCATCGTAGGTGCGTTTACAAACTTTAAATTCACTTATACAAACACCCAGACCGAATGAAATTATTTTTGTAAAAATATAATAACCCATAAGAGTCACACAAAGATTTGGCCCTCGCGGAGACCTAACCCATGATCTTCTTGCTTGAAACTTCTGAATAAGAAGTTGCAAGCCGTCTGTCCAAATTGAATATGTTATAAATATATCAAGGTCTTTGATTTTCACGTTTATTACACATGAAATAAACCTGTTTGTTTCTGAATTTCACCGCGGTTATTTCCTGATTTTAAAATGCCCGATGTTTCCAGTGCTTTGTCACGGGCGGGACTAAGTTAGACGTCTAAAAGGCATAGTCATTCTGAGGTACCCTCAAACTTCTTAATTCTTTTTGTTGATCCGATCTACACAGAATGAGCTCACGGTGTCTTGAGGTTTTGCAACGTCGGTAACTTGAAAATCCAAAATAAACCACGACAAAATCCAAAGAGCAGTTTTATTTCATATATTACTTACTCTCGCTCGTATCGAGCTCATTGATGGTTTAATTAAATATTGCATGACACTGATCAACATTATTAACTCATGACGTCCAATTAAACGTGGTGCGAGCGATCTACATTGTCCATCGCATTCTTTTTTATATTGCAATTGATTTTACGCTAGTGAAAGCGTCCTTAGAGGAAAGGTTATCAGGTACGCTGGGCGCACGCCTCTTTGATTTTGTCAATTTGTCAATACGTTAAGTTTGCACACACACCATAGTGGCAAGAATATGCTGTTGACTGATAATAAAAAAGTGAATAATAATTTTAATTTAAAAATACCTTTTTAAAAAACAAGCTATTATAGCAAATATATTAAGAAGATATCTTGCTTAGTTGAGAAGTGCCTATGACTTCCTTCTGGTTCCATCATGTGGCATCCAGGTCAAGACAAATCTTATGAGCCCAAACAAGGCGGAGTTAAACTAAGTACCTGTGTGGTTATATTGGCCACCTCTTGGCTCCATCATTAGACCTTGAATACCTGAACACACATATCTAGTAGGTACTTCTCACTACTAATCTAACAAGCCTAAACACAAGGGGGTTACGTTGTATAATTAAAATGTTCCTATGGCCACCTTTCGACTCTATCATCAGACCAACTCTATGGTACCATATTATTGCATGATCATTAGACTTATATGTGTATGCAAAATTTTAGCGCAATCGGATAATTCTATGATTGGACACGTTCGCGAAATATCGGGTTGTCGCCTTTTTAATAAAGACGCGAATAGGTTCGAGACCGAGATCCGAGTGAAATGATCGTGAACACTGCAGTACCATTAAACGAGGCTTTTAAGTAGTTATCGTAACGCGCGGCATTACGTGTTTTATTGATCATAGTGAATAAGGGCCCAGATGTAAATTATGGTGGAAAAAAAACGCACACACATACTACTCTAAAAACATCATCATCATCTCAGCCTATACTTGTCCACTGCTGAACATAGGCCTTCCCAATCGCTTTCCAGCATAACCGGTCCGACGCCACCTGCATCCAACAACTTTTTGCGATTTTCACAAGATCGTCGGGCCATCTGACAGGCGGTCGTACTACGCTGCGCTTGCCAATACGTGGTCTCCACTCTAGAATCTTTCTGCCCCAACGCCCGTCCAATTTTCGTGCTATGTGGCCCGCCCATTGCCACTTCAGCTTGCTAATCCTGAGGGCTATGTCGGTGACCTTGGTTCTTCTACGAATCTCCTCATTCCTGATTCGATCACGTAGAGAAACGCCGAGCATAGCTCTTTCCATAGCTCGCTGAGCAACTCTGAGCTTTTTTATGAGACCTATTGTAAGAGACCACATCTCTGATTCGTATGTCATCACTGGCAACACACATTGACTAAAAACTTTAGTCTTAAGGCACTGAGGTGGTTCACTGGCCGCGTGGTTCCCGGCTTAGAATAGGACCAACCCATCTCATCCCATCGGGTGTCGTACAAGGCGACTAAGGGAAAACTAGGAAATGGGCAGCAGCGTTCCCTTAACACTTCTACGACCCAAAACTGCGCTCGCCAACCTGCCTGCTAAGCGTGGCGAGTATGGCAAACACCCCCAACCAATATTATGGAAGAAAGCAAGAAAACCAGGCCCCTAGTCCCCGGCGGTCCTGTTCGTCCTGGCCACGGTAGCAGCCATGTTAACGACAGGACAAGGGGTGCTAAGAATCTCCGGCAGAGATTCGGCTACTACCAAAACCGAAAATTGGCCCTGGTGACATACAACGCACGCACATTGAGGACAGATGAGAAGCTAGTTGAGCTGGAAGAAGAGGTAAACAAGTTGCGGTGGAGTATTGTTGGTTTATCCGAGGTCCGAAGAGAGGGCGAGGACACGATAACCTTAAAATCCGGCAACTTGTTTTACTACCGGGAGGGCGAACAGCAGTCCCAAGGTGGTGTCGGATTTATCGTCCACAAGTCACTCATAAACAACGTTGTGTCCATCACTAGTGTGTCGAGCAGGGTAGCGTACCTGATACTCAGAATATCCAAAAGATATTCGCTGAAGGTCATACAGGTCTACGCACCGACCTCGGCATACTCAGATGATGACGTCGAAGTTATGTATGAGGACATTAGTAGAGCCATACATACTTCCAAAGCACACTTTACAGTAGTTATGGGTGACTTCAATGCGCGACTGGGCAAACGGGGCGATGATGAGTTGAGAGTGGGGCAATTTGGATATGGGCAGCGTAACCCCAGGGGTCAGAGGCTGGATGAATTTCTGGAGAAGGAGGGACTCTTTATGATTAACTCTTTCTTCCAGAAGCCGTCTCATAGGAAATGGACCTGGATGAGCCCTGATGGTTTCACAAAAAATGAGATAGACTTCATCATGAGCACCAAGCGACAAATATTTAATGATGTCTCCGTAATTCACAGGGTAAAAACCGGCAGTGATCACCGAATGGTCAGAGGCACATTAAATATTAATGTCAAAATGGAAAGATCGCGTCTGATGAAGTCTACGCTCCGATCTTCTAATGCACATATCCAAAACCCCGAGAACTTTCAACTCGAATTGTCAAAACGCTTCGAATCGCTAGACAGTCAGTGCGCATCAGTGGACGAAATCAACAATAGGTTGGTAGAGGCTGTCCATACGGTCGGGTCCAAGCATTTTAAGCCCCACCGTAAAAATAGGCCTCAAAAGCTATGTGACTACACCCGAAACCTTATGGCTGAGCGACGTACCATGAGACTCCAAACCTCCAATGATGCTAAGTCCTATAGGCAGCTCAATGGACAAATATTGAAGTCCTTGCGACACGATGTACAGTCCTTCAATACCAGATGTATTAAGGAGACCATAGAGCAGAACAAGGGCTCCAAAGTGTTCGCAAGAGACGCGTCTATTGGGCAAAGCCCAATAGACGCGTCTATTGGACTGACGAAGCTGAAGACGGAGGACGGAAACGTAACGTCGAATAGGTCAGAGGTGCTCAGGGAGATAGAGAGGTTCTACGGGCAGTTGTATACCTCAGTAGCTGAACCTGTTGTTGACTTGGTAAAAGACCCAAGAGCCAAGCTAACCCGACACTACACTGAAGATATCCCGGACATCAGCCTGTATGAGATTAGGATGGCTCTCAAACAACTTAAAAACAACAAAGCGCCGGGTGAAGACGGAATTACCGCAGAGCTTCTGAAAGCCGGCGGATCGCCGGTACTTAAAGTCCTTCAGAGGCTGTTTATTTTCCGTCTTGCTCGTAGGAAAAACGCCGGAAGCATGGAACAGGGTGTGGTGGTACTCTTTTTCAAGAAAGGTGATAACACTTTATTAAAGAACTATAGGCCCATCACACTGCTGAGCCATGTTTACAAGTTGTTTTCGAGAGTCATCACGAATCGTCTCGAACGCAGGCTTGATGATTTCCAGCCTCCCTAACAAGCCGGTTTCCGGAAAGGCTTTAGTACCATAGACCACATACATACGCTGCGGCAGATTATACAAAAGACCGAGGAGTATAATCGGCTACTATGCTTGGCGTTTGTGGACTATGAGAAAGCCTTCGATTCGATCGAGTCTTGGGCGGTTCTTAGATCTCTCCAGCGATGCCGCATTAACTATCGGTACATCGAAGTGTTGAAGTGCTTGTATAATAACGCCACCATGTCAGTCCGAGTACAAGGGCAGTGCACGAAGGCGATCTCCATAAAAAGAGGAGTAAGACAGGGAGACGTCATTTCTCCGAAACTGTTTACGACCAACATAGAGGACGCCTTCAAGCTCTTGGAATGGCGAGGACTTGGCATCAACATCAATGGCGAATACATCACTCACCTTCGATTTGCCGACGACATTGTGGTCATGGCGGAGTCGCTGGAAGATCTAGGACGAATGCTCGGCGACCTCAATAGAGTATCTCAACAAGTGGGTCTTAAAATGAACATGGACAAAACAAAAATAATGTCTAACGTCCATGTCGTACCCACCGCACTCACCGTTGGGAACTCTACTCTTGAAGTTGTCGACGAATACATTTACCTGGGACAGGTAGTCCGGTTAGGTAGGTCCAACTTTGAGAAAGAGGTCAATCGACGAATCCAACTCGGCTGGGCAGCGTTCGGGAAACTGCGCAACATCTTCTCATCCAAAATACCTCAGAGCCTAAAGACTAAAGTTTTTAGTCAATGTGTGTTACCAGTGATGATATATGCATCAGAGACGTGGTCTCTTACTATAGGTCTCATAAAAAAGCTCAGAGTTGCTCAGCGAGCTATGGAGAGAGCTATGCTCGGCGTTTCTCTACGTGATCGAATCAGGAATGAGGAGATTCGTAGAAGAACCAAGGTCACCGACATAGCCCTTAAGATTAGCAAGCTGAAGTGGCAATGGGCGGGCCACATAGCGCGAAGATCGGACGGGCGTTGGGGCAGAAAGATTCTAGAGTGGAGACCACGTATTGGCAAGCGCAGCGTGGGACGACCACCTGCCAGATGGACCGACGATCTTGTGAAAATCGCAGGAAGTCGTTGGATGCAGGTGGCATCGGACCGGTTACGCTGGAAAGCGATTGGGGAGGCCTATGTTCAGCAGTGGACAAGTATAGGCTGAGATGATGATGATGAAGGCACTGAGGTATTTTGGACGAGAATTCGGTCGGAGCGTAGACTTCATCAGACGCGATCTTTCCATTTTGACATTAATATTTAATGTGCCTCTGACCATTCGGTGATCACTGACGGTTTTTACCCTGTGAATCACGGAGACATCATTAAATATTTGTCGCTTGGTGCTCATGATGAAGTCTATCTCATTTTTAGTGGAACCATCAGGACTCATCCAGGTCCATTTCCTATGAGGCGGCTTTTGGAAGAAAGAGTTCATCATAAAGAGTCCCTCTTTCTCCAGAAATTCGGCCAGCCTCTAACCCCTGGGGTTGCGGTGCCCATATCCAAATTGCCCCACATTCAACTCATCATCGCCTCGTTTACCCAGCCTCGCATTGAAGTCACCTATAACCACTGTAAAGTGTGCTTTGGAAGTATTTATGGCTCTACTAATGTCCTCATACAAAACTTCGACCTCATCATCTGAGTATGCCGAGGTCGGTGCGTAAACCTGTATGACTTTCAGCGAATATCTTTTGGATATTCTGAGTATCAGGTACGCTACCCTGCTACTAGTGATGGACACAACGTTGTCTATAAGTGACTTGTGGACGATAAAGCCGACACAACCTTGGGACTCCTGTTCGCCCACTCGGTAGTAAAACAAGTTGCCGAATTTTAAGGTTATCGTGTCCTCGCCCTCTCTTCGGACCTCCGATAAACCAACAATACTCCAGTGCAACTTGTCTATTTCTTCTTCCAGCTCAACTAACTTCTCATCTGTCCTCAACGTGCGTGCGTTGTATGTCACCAGGGCCAATTTTCGTCGTTGTTGATAGTAGCCGAATCTCGGCCAGAGTATCTTAGAACCCCTTTTCTTGTCATTACCATGGATGCTGCCGTGGCCAGGACGAACAGGACCGATGGGGACTTGGGGCCTGGTTTTATATTTTCCTTTCATAATGATTGGGGGGATTTGCCTTACTCGCCACGCTTAGCAGGCGGGTTGGCAAGCGCAGTTCGATGGTCGTGGAAGTATCTAGGAGAACGCTGCTGCCCATTCCCTAGTTGTCCCTTAGTCGCCTTGTACGACACCCGATGGGATGAGATGGGTTGGTCCAATTCTAAGCCGGGAACCACACGGCACCTAAGCCGGCAACCACACGGCACTCTAAGTCGGGAACCACACGGCACACGGCATTCTAAAAACATAACATTCTTTTTTGAGCATTTCTGTAAAAAAGATTATAGATGAAGGAACGAGTTGGATATGAAATTCATATAACCTGACTGTTATAGTTCCGATTTGATCATGAAAGATACGGCCAAACCAACGCGTTTAGCCGCGGCCGCGGTGGCGTGCACGGTGACGATCAGCTCCTGCAGTAATATTTGTATGGAAATATTCACACCAACGCGTCCTGCGTCTTACACGCGTAGTGTAAGTATATACTGATCGCCACTGTGATCGCTTCCGCAGACGCTACCGCGACCGCTAGTAGCTGAACGCATTGTTTTGGTCGTACCTTAAGATAACTGAATAAATGACTCATCAATCTTATTTGTACGTTAAAACAACAAACAACGTTTGATGGATATATGCATAAATATAGTCTACATACAATACATCATATCTACGCGCCTAGGTTACCTTTTGCGTCCATTCTAGCCAAACAATATATTCCGAGCCAGATAAAACATAATATCTTTATTTAAAGATATGTATATAAGAAATCAAAAGATGTCAGTCAAGAAACATCATAGAAGAGCTCGTAAAACGATACAGACGTTCGCGATTCATAAATAAAATATATACCTGGCAACCAGATGTGTCCATCTCGATAAGAAAACGTTTTATATTTAGAAAAGAAAAAACAGGCCAAATGCGTATTCGATACCGAGGGTTCCGTATTGATTATAAAATTATGTCTACATCATCTAGCCAGATCCCTTACGGGGTAGGCAAAGAGTACAGAGTTCCAACAAGTTCTTTCCTTACAGACATCTCTGGCTTCCGCCACTCTCAGAATTAAATTGATGCAATTGATCATAAAATTGATACAACTATAGTATGAAAATTCTATAAATTTCTAACATTATTATTATTTTCGAAGATTATATTATTAATACGTGGCAAACAATTACCCGATATTTCACTCTATCAAAAAAAATGTCAGGAACTTTCAATTTTTATGCTGCAATTTCATCTCATGCGTGTTTGTTAATAACGAATACAATTTAAAGCAAAAATGCAAACTATTTAGCAATAAAATACTCCCGTTCCATCATATTTTCCTGACTTTTAAATGTCAATATCTAGTTTTTCGGACAACAATTGTATAAAATAAAAAAAAACATTTAACACAGAAAAACAATACGTGAAGCCATATATACTAAAGCGGCTTATTAACAGCATTAACGTAGGCCATTCTAGTTATAATAAACACTCTACCGCAATGTATTTCACGCCATAACTTGATGTTTTTTAATATTGGTTAAGCCACTGGTTCTCGTATCTAAGCAATGAATAACAGTTGCTGAGAAAGGCGACTATGACACCCAAAAACTGACAAGACTTCAGTTTCTTCACCTACTAGAGTAGGTGCAGATTACAACGAAAATAAATAATAATAAGAATTTAAACAAGTGTTAACACAAGTTTAAAAAAGTTAAATATATTTTATAGCATTAAAAAGAATATTGCCTCATTGGTCTAGTGGCAAAGCGTATCGCTTGGTGATCACGAGGTTCAAATCCGAGGTCGGACAAATTCAGTTTTTCTAACGAAAAGACTTCCCAGTATAAGTCCAGAGTCTGGACTTGTGCCCGGTATATGTCAATAGGCTTGCCCCCTATTACATGGGATCTAACCTCGTCGGCGAAACGTGGGTGTACTCACTACACCTCTGCCACCCCCGCTTGGGGTATATCAAAACACCGTCACGCCTATATATATATAGGCGTGACGGTGTTTTTAAAAAGAATATTATTCTTTGGAATCGAAGAAACGAAACTAAAAGTAGAAACATAAAAGACAATAATCTATATCATCACGCCAGCTCCCTCGCGGGGTAGGCAGAGAGTACAGAGTTCCAACAGGTTCTTTCCTTACATACCTCTCTGGCTTCCTCCACTCTCATAGTTCGTCTCATACACACTCGCCGGTTACGGAGACTCTTGACTTGCCCTTCAGCTAAGACACGGTCTATTTGGTCATGGTAAGATAGTCTAGGTCTTCCCCGGCACCTACATCCTTCCACTTTCGCATTGTATATTTGTTTTGTCATTCTTTCTTCTGGCATCCTTTCTATATGCCCGAACCAACGGATCATACCCTTTCTCATCTTTACACCGATACTATCTTTCATACCTACTCGCTTTCTTACTACGCTGTTGCGAATACGGTCGGTCAGCGTGACTCCGCACATCTTCCGCAGAGATCGCATTTCGACCGCATTTATCCTGCTTTCGTTCTCCTTCTTACATACCCAACTCTCACTGCCATATAACAGCGTTGGGACAAGCACCCCGTTATGCATGGTCAGCTGCGCCTTTTGGCTTAAGTGCCGGCTCCCAAGTAGCTTTCTCATCGCACCATTCACTCTATTACCTGCATTCACTCTTCTCTCTATATCAGCGGTGTATTTCCCATCCTTACTGAAGGTGCATCCAAGATATACAAACTCATTCACTTGCTCCAGCACATCGTTACCAACCACAATCCTTGCATTCGTTCTGGTTTCTTCCCGTTCAAAAACCATAATTTTGGTTTTCTTCACATTCAAATGTAAGCCATTATTCATGCAGTCGTCTCTCATAACTGTGACTAGTGTTTGCAGATCAGTGGCTGTTGGCGCTATCAAAACCGCGTCATCTGCATACAATAGGTGGTTTATCACTAGATCACCCATTTTTACCCCTTCAGTCATCGCACACAGTCTTTGAAGACTTTTATCCAGATACACTATAAACAGTCTAGCGGACAACACGCAACCCTGCTTGACGCCGATTTTAACGTCAAACCAAGGTGACATGTTACCACCCACCCGAACGCATGCCTTGCTGTCCACGTAGGTGGACTGGACGGCTCGCAACAGGGTGCCGTTTATACCATACTCTGACAAAATGTCCCAAAGTCTCTTTCGCACGACTCTATCAAACGCCTTCAAAAAAGACAATAATCTTAAAGAAAAGCAAATCTCAAGCAAATGCGTGTGCGCAAAACCCGACATTATTTTGTAACCGTATTAACGCGGACTACTCCATTCCACCCAGTAGTAAATTCGAGAATGTAATAAAGCGTCGCTTAGCATTCCTTATTTAGAGAATTAGGGCTAAATAAACCGGGACATGGATGTGTAAGATTTTCCCGCGTCTGCGCGGAATAATAATTCGTGCTTTAGTGGCGTGGGCCGTTATTCGCCATTACCAAACGCACCGCGGTAAGATAACTTCCTGAAATTATCGTGTAATGTTATTCTATAAGGCGTTAGACATCGATAAAGTCTATTCCAATCAAACTTTGTGAACAAACCATCACTATTTTTAAGTATTTTAATTGTGATTGCAATCTATAACAAGTGTAATATGAAGGCGACAGTATTTCCGTAGACATCGAAATGAAAATGCTGTTAGTAATGAATCGACGTTCTTATGTTGAGTAAAAAAGTTTTAAAATTTTGATTGGAATAGACTATATATTATTTGTATTAGATTAAAAGTGGCAAACCGAAAAACGGCCAGAGAATAAGAGGAGATTAGTTGGAACCAACCATAGCCAACGTCAAGACACTAAAAAAGGTGTTAAAAAATATCTGAGGCCATTAATGATTTAAAACTAATTTCTACATTTGCTAGCTAGGCAAATCCAAACGCGGCCGTTTGACTAACATTTTGTTCGTAACCTAGTACGATTAATATATCCATGCCGTTAGAGTAATGTTAAACTCTCATTTCACGAACTTATCGTAAACAGTCGCGTTACGTGTTTATTTGTAGCGAATAAGGGACATGGTTTGTATTATAGTTGTTTAATGTTGCGGATTATCGCTGACTGAAATAATATAATATTCTATTAACACCAGTCTCTTTATTATTTGGCTAATAAATCGACATAATATAGGTTGCCGTTTTAATAGAAATTATCGCTGTATGAGAAAAAACAACCAAGGCGACAAACAAAAGCGTGATCATTTGTTTAAAAAGTTTTAAAGTTTGATTGGAATAGACTATACAAAGGTAAATTTATGACAAAATGAGAAAACCTACTTGTTACCAAAGTCACTAACGAGTCTTTTTAGCTATAATAACAAAATTAATAGATTTTGTGATCTACGCTGTTGGCCGTTTCACAGGACAGGGGGGTGAACGTGCAACTACTGCGCTCGAGCCAGAAGGGCAAGGAGGCAACTAGCTCAAGGGCGCCTCAAGAAGGAACGGCCTCGGCTTGGGCAGTTGCTATGGGGGAGGGCATACACTAGGTGTCCCGCCATGGTGCTCTGCACCGGCCGGCGTGCAAGGGATTCTTCGACCTCGCCGGCGCCGGTATCTGTATTCGAAGGAAGGGAAGTAAGAACATCGGGAGGGTCGGCAAAATGGAATGGAATAGGAGCGTATAGTGCGGATGCCATTACGAGGATCTGGGTTTAAATCCTAGGTCGAGCAAAGGGAAAATCCCGAAAAATTTTCAGTAGGAGTCTAGAGTCTGGAATTGTGCCCGGTATAATGGTGACTCGCCAATTGGAACCTAACATCGTGGGCGAAATATGAGAGTACTCAAAACGTCATCCCCATTTGAGAAATGTAAACGTGAGTGTTTTTTTACAAGCTTTTATTTAACTTGCACTGTTCGTATGTCTGTCTGTCTTTCCGGTTCAAATCTTGCTATCCATTTTTCAAGCCCTTGTGGTTATCCGATTGAGCTGATATTTGGCATGCGTATGTAAGTTCGATGACAATGCAATAATATGGTACCATAGATCTGGTCTGATGATGCAGTCGGAAGGTGGCCATAGAAACATGTTAATTACCCAACATAACCCCCTTGTATTTAGGCTTGTTAGATTGGTATTGACTGGTGCTGTACAACCAGATGGTGCTCCGCGTCTGATGATGAAGCCGAAAGGTGGGCAAAGAAACCGCCTAACTACTCAACAAAACCCCGCTGTATTTGGGATCTTTGGATTTGTCTTGATTTGTTTTGTTGTGACCAGGGTCTGTTGATGGAGCCGGAAGGTGATCAACGGAACTACCCAACTACTCAACACACCCTCGTTGGGTTTGGGCTCATTGGATTTGTATTGACATTTACTATGGACCCAGATAGTGTCCAAGGCCTGATGATGTAGCCGAAAGGAGGCAATAGGAACTCCTCAACTAAGCAAGATATCTATGTTTAAAAAAATCTTTTTAAATTAAAATTATTTTATTTACAGAATACAGTCAAAATGTATTTCCGACCTTGAGAAGATAACCTACTATGATATTATACTGTTTAGATATCTACTATTAGTACGCAGTTTTGACTCCGCGAAGCACCTATACTTTTTTGGTTATGTCTGACCTAAGTATTTAAATCTGTATACTTTAATTTGAAACGAGGGGGATCGTTCATTTATTAAGAAATATAGTAAAAATATGAATAATTACGTGTCTATAACAAGCAATTTTAAGCATTACAAAGTGTCCAACTCTCTTACAAATAGGTACTTAATTAAAAATACTATCTGAGAGGAAAATATCATCAGATACATCTCAATGAACAAGCCGAAAGTAATAATAAAGACCCTTAGCGTCTCTCCTCAAACACCAAAAGGTTGTATCTACAGGGAGGACTTAAAACAATCTTCTCCAACCACTGGCATAAATATTTATTACAGTAAGTCAACAGTTAATTTCTTTCTCCTTTGTAGACGAAGCAACGTTTTTTTTTCTTAAATCTCTGAATATTTTATGACTCCTATCAACCTCGTTTGAATGAAAACAAGAAAAGGATACATTTGATGCGCAATTGTAAAGATATCTTATCTAAAGAAACACATTATTTATAATTCATTCGTGATTTATTAAATTTTATTTACTGTTTCAGAAGTTTAAATTCTAAATATTTTTGTACAAACGGTCAGACATAAACCTAATAATGTCAATACGAAGACATGTGACATACTCGTTCGTCTTTCGAAATTATGTTATTGTTAAACATAATTCAAAACAAATATTATATGTATAGATAATACACACTTATGCTTTACAACGGCTTATTACAAATGTATGAAGTTTATTAAGATAACATTTTGTTAAACTCTCAATTGAACTATTGTTTGACAAGGGGAGAAGTGCGCGCTGATCCGCGAATAAGGAAGAGAGAGCCACCGAATGAATAGGGGAAATGTAATTAGTGTGATAAATTTATTCGATATAAGAAACACACTTTGTCTGACCTAGGATTTGAACCCAGTTCCTCGTGATCACCACTCTCTCTATACGCTACTAGACCAAGAACGTGGTTATATAAACTTAACATAAGTAATCTACAAAATTTAAAAAAAAAAACAAACAGAAATGAACCGTCATATGTTACCAAAATCTATCAGTATCATCAGACCAAATCCGTTGTTGTGTAGGCTCACTAAATTCATTTTATTATTTAGGGCACCTACTTGTATTTATCACCGCATCAGATAATTATTTATGAACTCCATTGTACCTAAAACTAATGACGCACTGCGCGTAAATTTTATCAAACGATTATAATCAAGATTTTGGTATCACAACAATTATCTCATCAACTAAAGTCTTTCATACGCATTGCAACACAATATATATGAGCGTTACTTACGAAACTCTGCTTATCTATGTATCACTATTTAAAGATATTTATCGTAATTATGTATTTAACAACTGAACCGTTGTTTGATGGTGTAATTTATCCGTCCCTCACAAATTCCTTGACTCTTAACTATATTTAAAGTAAAGTCTAAAGTAGACTAATTAACAATTAAACTTGCGTGTAAGTCTATGTACGAATTTCACCTTCTCTGAGTAGCCCTATCCGACGGTTAAAGTAGGTAGCCAGTCTTCATTGCCGAGTAACGCTAATCGAGAAGTAACTAACCAGCGCTTTACTTGAGGGTGGTGAGAGGCCCTAAGTCTTTCATCACCTATGTACCTATACTTTTAGATGTTCTTGTAATTTAAGTTTGTTTTTTTTTACTATAGAAATGGCCAGTCACAAATACAGATTTTTGGTTTCTCGCGTTTTCGCTCTACAATTTGTTTCTACAAACTTCATAAAAGTGATAAACCCTTTCACTGGTGAAAATCTAAGTCATGGTAGAGCTACATAACAAGCTTGTTTTATGAACTGAAATAAGTACGTTTGACATATAGACAGGTTAGCAGCAAGGAACATGCCTAAACATTACTCTAAGAGACTTCTACGATCTGCGTAGGCGTATAAACATCGGCCAACGACTTTAAGTAGGAGGAAAGCTACACAAAAAGAACATAACATGTAGGTATTTATAACGATAAAGGAATTTTCCTTTGAAATATTGTATCTTAGTAACGTCTTCACAATACTGACAAAAACTAGTACGTCTTAAAACTAATATCAGCTCTGAGATCATAAATACGGTGTCATTCCCTTTTGTAAATCAAGACTGTTCTGTAATTAACTTTGAGAGCACGTGCTCGCAACGTAACGCTCTGGTACCAGTGTCCAAATTTCTCGTAGTTACCTTAGTACTAGTAAAGCGAAAATCGCACGGTGACTAAAATTTGAAAAAAAAATAGCAACTACTTTCAGCCTTCGCTTCACGCCGCCGTCAATTAGCATATCGTTTGAAGACACGCTGCCGTGTCGCATCGCACATTCCGTGCGGGCGGAACACACAAAAACGTGGCATTCGAATTATGTCGTGCAGCGCGGAGTTTAGAGTTCGTTATTGTCAGTAGAAATTGTGAAATGTGCCGTTCCGCGGCCAGTGACAGCCGGTCGGCAGCATGGAGTCGTGCGCGCGACAGATGAGTAATGACAACAACGCAGCGGCGTGTGCCGTCTTCGAACGTCCCCAGATGTGCGTCCCGATGCACGGATTGCACGAGTTATGCAAGCCACCGAGGAATATTCCTTGCTCGTAATACTAGAATTCCGAGCCAGATTGTCTGCTTGGAGAAAATTAAACGTCGACATGTCGTCCCACTAAGTAGAAACTTATTAAAATGCAAAATTCATACAACGATTTGCAGCTGATAGTTATAAACAGATTTAAATAATTCGCTCACAACGGCGCTGTATACATATTATTGCTACTTTTGAATAAGTACTAATATATCTCGTAATCATTTTTCGTGCAATCCCGCAAGAGATGTCTATATAGATAGATAGAATATTTTTTAATTTGCAATACTTTAAATGTCATAATTAGATAAAATACATATAAAAGTGTAATTACTTTTGTCAACCTAGCCAAACCGATTTCATCTCGGTTATGCTCAATTTACGCTCAATTTGGCTAGAGCAAAGTAGAGTCACGTAAAGGTTCAGTTTGACGTACTATTTCCCATCTTCATAATATGACTATGTTAAGATTACTCGATAATCGTAACGCTTCTTCTACTTCTATTCTTCTCTATACTAATGTCTAGTAGTAATAGAGTACAACAGTGAATTATAAACATTCCTTTAAAAACTCGTCGGTCGGTTTGTTATCGCCATTACGACAAAAACAAAACCCCACCAATTGCAACTCTTCAGAGATTCCAGCGAATTTAATTCGCAACCGTTTCTACTAACATAAAATGTTATAATTTATGTATTTTTTATGATTACAAAACAGTCATAGGTATGTTCAGCCCCACTAACCACATATTATAATAATCCAATAAACATTATTCTAAAAAAAATACGCATTGACCAGTGGGTGAGGTGCATGTAAAACACGAGGTCGAAATCATAAAATTATCAAAACATCGCCGGGGAAATAAAACTCGCTTAAATCATCCCACTATTTACAATAAAAATAGTTATCTATCACCAAGAACGCATCTCACTCACACAACACCGAATCAACTTTTTTTTTTCTCACACGTCAAGTTTTCATATTATCTTTCAACGGTACAGATTAAAAACCCCGCTGCTACAGTTAGTAGTTTTTAAAGCAGGGTGCGCCTGCGCCGACAGCTTCTATCCAGTCCAAAATAAAGTACCTTTACAAAATGTATTTATATCAAATCGACATTAAATCCGAGAGATCCGATATGCCAATCCTATGACGCGTATAAAACAAACAAAATAAACATCGATCCTGTCGTGCGCGGCGCGCTAAAAGCTAGATTCTAGTCCATGATTTATTACTTCTTTTTTTTCTGTCCTGATTTATGTTTAGTAAAGATGTGTACGCACTCCCATGTCTATTTGCGGCCAGGCCGAAATAACTGGCAAAACGAAACGTGTATCCGGCCCCTAGTCGACTCCCGAACTGCTGTTTGCTCTCGCCAACGACCACCGTGCGCTTTGTAAGAGGGATTATACCACGATTTGTGGTAATGCGGTTGGCTCTTCACTCGGTACACTCTTTCCTTTTGACCACTTGCTACATCTTTTCCCTGTCAGATCACTGCGCGAATATTGCAGAATAATGTTCCCCGTTTGCTAATGCAGCCCGAATACGCTTTGAAGCTTTGATGGGCACCTGCGGCTTTCAATAACCCGCTTTGATTTAGGATCGCTGGGATAGACCATTATAAGTTGGCCTAAAATAAACCTATACAGGGTTTATGCTGATGGATTTGATAAATGTAATTGAGGTGGGATGGATATAACATGAAATTACAATAACTAGGTAATATACCTATAAATTATGTTCGAGTTTGCTTTCTCATTTGGTTAATCGGTACAAGAGCAGCTGTTTAATATTTTTTGTTTTACTAGACGTATTTATTTTCAAATTACTCTTTAGCTCTGTAGAAACCGAGCCATCAGTAAATTCCTATTCTCTGTAGTAATAAGACACTGTCGATAACTACAGTGCACAGGCAAATCAGGGCTTATTAGTGGAGCTTGTATCTGAAAGTTCTCCCAATTTTAGAAATGTGCTGCCTGTTGGTCTATTGTTAGGAAAGCTACTATAGTTTATGAGAAAGTACTCAGGTATATTATCATCGATGTTTAATATTTTCAGGGCATTCCGATGAATGAGGATTAATTTTTGTTCAAAATACACCTGTCGCAATATAATTTGATTAGCCTACCTACGTCTATGTATCTATCTATATCATTACTTTAGATCCCTTGTAGGGTAGGCACAAACTACAGGGGAGTTAAACACATGATAAAAAAAAACAAACAATGGCACTCCGGGAGTGCCGACAGAATTGAAAACTTGAACAATTACGTGTGTATTTTTTGAATCGTCAGGAAATATTTTTTGAATTTTTTTATATACATAGGTAACGGTGTGTCGGGAGTTCAATAGCTTTTCCCATTTCAAAAAATGCCATCGTGCATGTGTATCTATGTACGTAGATACACAAATTATGTACATACTTATATACAGAGGTGTCGGATACGGTAACAGTATCGCGAGTTCAATTGTTTTTTCCCATCTCAAAAAATGCCCAACACGCCTAAAGAACTTTTCACTTCAAAAAACTGAATCTTGCTACCAAATGCAAATGTGGCTTGTCATTAAAAGAAAAATATTTTAGATTTAGATTTTAAGGTTGAACTGACTTTGATTACACATAGGAACGAAGAAGTTTGTGTAGACGCGAAATAGCGTTTGCCGACAACTTAAGTTTCCACCTGATTGGTACCCAAGTTCGCGAGTCGGCATCATTGCGAACCACCCTCAAAGTGGAAATTAAATAAAGACAATCCGTTCGTTCTGCATCAGGGAGCCAGCTGTTGCATTATTCAGCGTATGCAAAATCTCTAGATTAATAATAGATGACTAGGAAGGTGGATTCCTCGCAATCGTCGAAGGAATTGAGATGTGACCCTTTCAGCGGGAAAGGGGTTCACGAGCTTTTGTCCTCCGCGGAAAATTGAATGATAATTTCAATCATTTAAAGCTTTTGCCTTAGTAGATCTATGTATAAGGCAATTAATTCTATCGTAAAATTGTTATTGAAATGATACTATTTTTACCCACTCTTCCGTAGTTCGCCAGCAAAATGTTTAGTTCTTATGGTGATACATAATAACTAACACTATCATATAAAGCTGTTAAACATGTGACTAAAATGTAGTATTTAAAAACATCTTATTAGTATAAATATATATCTTAGATTTACGCGAATATTACGGTTGTATATGCCGTAACCGACTAAAATACTAAATTACTAAAACATCTAGGAAAGCTAGAGAATTGTTTGCCTACAACTCCATTGTAAACTGAATTTTAGGGTTAATAGAGTTAAGATGAAATAAAACTATTTTTTCGGATTTTATCGCGGTTTATTTTGATTTTTAAGTTCCCGACGTTTCGAGTGCTTTGCAGCACCCATGGTCACGGGAAGGACTGAGGTGTTAGACGTCCAAAAGGCCTGTTGGCCTGTAAAGCCAAGTTTCTACAAGCGGTACGTAGATGATACTTTCACAATATTACCATCTGACAAAATTAATGTATTCCTTAATCATCTTAACTCCATTAACCCTAAAATTCAGTTTACAATGGAGTTGGAGGCAAACAATTCCCTAGCTTTCCTAGATGTTTCAGTAATCCGTAACCCCAACAACACCTTAAGCCATACGGTTTATAGAAAAAAGACCCATACTGATAGGTACTTGTACTTGAACGGTGAATCTCACCACCATCCATCACAGTTAGCTACTGTGGGTAAATCTTTGTTTCAGAGAGCACAAGGGATCTGTGACAAGAAACATCTGGCTGCCGAGCTTCAACATGTCAAGCAAGTCCTGCACGACAATAAGCTTCGAGTCCCACGCCAACGTCACAGTGACCGAGTGAAACAGTCGAGCGTCTCCCTGCTGTACTACCTTACATAAGAGGAGTCACAGACAAGATTGGCTACATCTTGAAGCGTGCTTCAATTAAAACATTTTATAAGCCGCCAAAGAAGATCAGTCAGTTTTTACCATCTGTCAAGTGTCACATCCCTCTTCAAGATGCAGGAGTATACAAGCTTGATTGTGAATGTGGTCTCTCTTACATAGGACAAACAAAAAGACCAGTAAAAACTCGGGTTAAAGAACACATAGCTGACCTAAAACACCGTCGCTCAAAGAAGTCTGCAGTCTGTGAACATGTCCTTGACCGCACCCGCCATAACATCAGATTTGATAGACCACAAATCCTCGTGAAAGAACACCGATTCCTACCAAGGATGGTTCGCGAGGCTATTGAAATTAAAAAACATCCTAATTTCAATAGAGAAGATGGCTGGGTGCTTCCATCGTCTTGGGATCCAGTAATTAATATAATCAAATCTAAAACCAAGCATAACACTGCAAGACCTCAAGACACCGTGAGCTCATTCTGCGTAGATCGGACCAACAAAAACAAAAATAATTAAGAAGTTTGAGGGTACCCCGGAACAACTATGCCTTTTGGACGTCTAACACCTCAGTCCTTCCCGTGACCATGGGTGCTGCAAAGCACTCGAAACGTCGGGAACTTAAAAATCAAAATAAACCGCGATAAAATCCGAAAAAATAGTTTTATTTCATGTGTAATATTCGCGTAAATCTAAGAACTCAACACTTAAAATAGTGTGAAGCCATAACTTAAAGAAGAAGAAAGGTACAAAAATAAAAAAATAAAGTGACTATCACATAAAAAAAGCAATACAAAGTAAATAATTGAGTGTTAGTATGCAAACATCACTTTTTTTAGGATTTCTTTTCTGCGGTCATTTTAAGTGTATTTTGCCAGTGTCCAGTGAGACATATAATGGTGTTTGTTTAAATTAATTTGACACCCCGATGAACTTGATGACAACGATGATAATGAAATTAATGAAGTACCCCACCCTGGATAGTAAATCGGTGAATACTTTACATACCAATTGTAACGGCCGTTTTGAGGGAAGTCGAAAAGGCACGTTTTATCACTTTGTTACAATTACCTTCACTCATGCACATATAAGAACACATAATTTTTTTTTTTTTTTAAACGTAGCCCCACACTAGGATTATTCCTGTGTCGTGGGTGCGTTTACAAACATGAAAATTCACAAACAAATACCCAGACCGGAACAAATAATTGTGGATCACACAAAGATTTGTCCCGTGCGGGAATCGAACCCGCGACTATTCGACACAGTGGGCGGAGCAGCTTAAGCTCTTAACCACTGCGCTAAATCGTCCGTCCGTAAAACATAATGGTTAATATTCCACCAACATTACACATTATTAGTCGAAATAACACAAGTTTTGGAAATTAAAACAAATTGACAACATCACTCTTTGACTTCCCGCCAAAAACCCCCTTTGTACCTTTCATTTTGAGGTTAAAACATTCGTTCAAAAACGTGAAATGTCAGACTGTATTATTTATCGAGCCTTGCATACGAGTGTTTTAACCCAAAATATTTTATATCAACCGACGAGTGCATCGAGGATGACAAGGTATGCAATAGTTATTTATTAGTATTATTATTTATTTTATATTAACATTGTATATTGTTATTCTTATTAATTTATTATTTTAGTTTATTAGGTATGTTCGATCATGATTCTGAAGATAGTTTTGCTTCTTGTTCTTCGTCTTGTGAATCTGACAAAAGCTTTGCTAGCGCGTTCAGTGATAATTCTGTTCTTCTGCGAGATCAACTTTCTTCTGAATTTTTTGGTTTCAGCAAATTTTTTAATTTGTCCATATAAATGCTCAAAGCATTCCCGCACATTATAGTGATTTACTGTCATCTTTCGATTCTGACCTTATTCATGCTATCCTTGTCTCTGAGACCTTTCTCAAGGCTGCCCTTCCTTCTACGCAGTATGCGTTGCCCGGTTACAAGCTTGTGCGTAATGACAGGACTGGCAAGGGAGGAGGGGGGGTTGCCATTTATCTGCGAGGAGATATCGTTTACAGGGTAATTGATCAATCTCCGAGTGGGTATTCAAAATTTAATAAACATTTATTTATTGAAATTATAATTAATCAATGTAAACTTCTTCTAGGCGTTTTTTACAGTCCCTCCTGCCACATTGAAAATTTCTCATCTTTTGAGTCTAAGTTAGAATATCTCTCTCCTTTATATGACCATACAATTATCCTCGGAGATTTTAACACCTGCTTGCTTAAGGACGATGTACGTAGCCACAAACTCCGATCTCTTGTATCTTCTGTCAATATGCATATCCTTCAGCTTAATGCTACACATCAAGCTCCCCACTGTACTCCTTCTCTCTTAGATTTAATACTAGTTTCCGACCCTAGTAAAGTGGCCACCCATGGTCAACTACCCGCCTGCTTTTCCTACCACGACCTTATATACCTATCCTATAAAATTCGCTCTTCTAAACACAAATCCAAATTTCTTTTTCTTCGCAGTTTGAAGAACATTGATATGGATCGTTTGAGAGCTGATGCGAACAACATTGACTGGTCTCCTGTTTACAACTGCAATGACTTAGATATGAAAGTAACGGCTTTTAATAACTTAGTTTTAGAACTTTACAATAGACATGCATCCATAAAAAAGGTGAGAGTAAAGCATCTTCCCGCTCCCTGGCTATCTGATCCCATCAAAAAAGTGATGTCAATAAGGGACAAAGCTAAAAGGCGGTATAAAAAGTTTCCGAGGGAAGAGAACTGGTCCTTTTATAAAGCTCTCCGCAATCGTTGCAATCGTTTGTGTAGAGATGCTAAAAGACGCCACATTCACAACTCTATACGCAATTTAAATACAACACAAGTATGGACATTTCTCAAGTCTCTTGGCATAGGTAAGTCCCATAGCGAGGGTACACTCGATTTGGATCTTACTGCGATAAATATGCATTTCTCTAAATCACCAGTTATCTTGGATGACAACACGAAATCTTCTACCTTGAACAAGCTCTCCGATATTTCTTTGCCAAAATGTACTTCTTTCTCTTTTCACCAAGTTACAGAAGGAGATATAAAGAAAAATATTCTATCCATTTCCACTAAAGCAGTGGGTGATGATGGTCTGCACATTCAGATGCTTCTCCCCATTTTAAATACACTTGTTCCTGTCATAGCTCACATTGTAAACTATTCCCTTGCTACAAGCTCCTTTCCCTCGGCTTGGAAGAAGGCTCATGTCCTACCCCTACCTTAAGTTGCAAATTCCACGTCTGTATCCCAATTCCGTCCAATTTCCATTTTACCAATCCTATCTAAGGTCCTTGAGAGTGATGTCCATAGTCAACTGTTCTGTTATCTCTCTTCTTACTGCCTGCTAAGTCAGTATCAATCTGGTTTCCGTCCTGGCCATAGTACTGTAACGGCTCTTGTTAAAATAACAGATGACATCCGTTTGGCCATGGAAAACAAGCTCCTCACAATTTTGTTACTACTGGACTTCAGCGGTGCTTTTAACTCAGTTGATTTTGACATCCTCTTAGGGATCTTATCCTCTCTTAATCTATCTTCTTCTGTGATCAAATGGTTTGATTCGTATCTTCGGGGTCGGTCGCAGTCGGTCCGTTACGAAGAGGTCTCCTCTGACTGGTGTGATCTGACTGCGGGCGTACCCCAAGGTGGTGTCCTTTCCCCTCTTCTTTTCTCGGTTTTTATTAACGCTATCACTAAAATTTTATCTTCATATTATCATCTTCACGCAGACGACTTGCAGCTTTATCGTCATTTTAAAATAGATGAGCTTCCCGAGGCTGTTGATGCTAACAATAATGATCTTAAAAAAATTAACGAGTGGGCTAAATTTTTCGGCCTGCTAGTAAATCCCACAAAGTCACAAGCTCTCATTATTGGTAGCAGATACTACTTCAATGTCTTAGATCAAAATGCTCTTCCACCGATATTCTACAACTCAGTTCCTATAGCCTATTCCACAAGTGATAAAAATCTTGGTGTCTATATCGACTGCCATCTTTCGTGGCATGTTCACATTGCAGAAGTAAGCAGAAGGATTTATTGCTCCTTCCAGTCTCTTAAGCGACTTCAGAAGTTCCTGCCCTGTCCAGAAATAACTCTTGCTCAATCTCTTCTCCTTCCCGTTCTGGACTGTGCTGATGTCTGTTTCTTGGACGTAACGGAGGAGCTCCTCAATAAACTCGAACGGCTTCAGAATTTGTGCATCCGCTTTATTTTCGGGCTCCGAAAGTACGATCATGTGTCTGAATTTCGGGCGCACTTAAAGTGGTTGCCTATTCGACGTCGTCGAGATACTCATATTCTTTCACTCCTCTATTCTCTTCTTTACAATCCTAATTCACCATCTTATCTAAGGGAATGCTTTTAATATTTAGTCCCCAGGGGTAAGCCCTGCCGCACATCTTCTTCTCTTCTTCTCCGTACTCCCCGTCACACTTCTAGCCTTTATAATGGTTCTATCACTGTTCGCGCAGTGCAGCTCTGGAATTCACTTCCACACTCTATACGCGATAGCGTCTCACTGGACCTATTCAAGAGGAAAATTAAAGAGCATTTTCTTTCATCATGAATCATATATTTATATATGTATGTATAAAAGTCCGATGAAATGTTGTGCGAGGCACAAGGGGGTTTCAGGTCTGGAAGAGGATGTTCGGATCAAGTCTTCTCACTCCGCAACATCGTAGAGAAGCATCTGGCAGTGGGGCGGAAGGTTTTCTGCGGTTTTGTAGATCTGGAGAAGGCATTTGACAGAGTTGTGCGAAAGAGACTTTGGGACATTTTGCCAGAGTATGGTATAGATGGCACTCTGTTGCGAGCCGTCCAGTCCACTTATGTGGACTGCAAGGCATGCGTACGGGTGGGTGGTAACAGGTCACCCTGGTTTGACGTTAAAATCGGCGTTAAGCAGGGTTGCGTGTTGTCCGCTAGACTGTTTATAATATATCTGGACAAAAGTCTTCAAAGACTGAAAGCGATGAATGAAGGTGTACAAATGGGTGACTTAGTGGTAAACCATCTACTTTATGCAGATGACGCGGTTTTAATAGCGCCAACAGCCACTGATCTGCAAACACTAGTCACAGTTATGAAAGACGACTGCATGATCAATGGCTTACACTTGAATGTGAAGAAAACCAAGATTATGGTTTTTGAAAGGGAAGAAACCAAAACGAATGTAAGGATTGTGGTTGGTAACGATGTGCTGGAGCAAGTGAATGAGTTTGTATATCTTGGATGCGCCTTCAGTAAGGATGGGAAATACACCGCTGACATAGAGAGAAGAGTGAGTGCAGGGAGCAGAGTGAATGGTGCGATGGGAAAGCTACTCGGGAGCCGGCACTTAAGCCATAAGGCGCAGCTGGCCATACATAACGGAGTTCTTGTCCCAACGCTGTTATATGGTAGCGAGAGCTGGGTATGTAAGAAGGAGAATGAAAGTAGGATAAATGCGGTAGAAATGCGAGCTCTGCGGAAGATGTGCGGAGTGAAGCTGACCGACCGCATTAGCAACAGCATAGTAAGACAGCGAGTAGGTATGAAAGATAGTATCGGTTTAAAGATGAGAAAGGGCATGCTCCGTTGGTTCGGGCATATAGAAAAAATGCCAGAGGAAAGAATGACAAAACAGATATACAATGTGAAAGTGGAAGGATGCAGGTACCGGGGAAGACCTAGACTATCTTACCACGACCAAATAAACCGAGTCTTATCTGATGGAAAATTCAAGAGTCTCCGTAACCGGCGAGCGTGTATGAGACGAATTATGAGAGTCGAGGAATCCAGAGAGGTATGTAAGGAAAGAACCTATTGGAACTCTGTACTCTCTGCCTACCCCGCAAGGGATCTGGCGTGAGGTTATAGATAGATATGTATACACTATTATATATAATTATTGATATATATTATATATGAATAAATAGGTATATTAATTGGTATTATTTTGTTGATTTATATGTGTATGTAGTGTGTTGTGTGTTTATGTATAGTTTTATTTCATTGTACACTTGTTACTGTCCTCTCTACTTTTCATCTCTATCGCTCTGCTTAGCTGTAAGAAAACTCAATTTTGAGTTAAGCACACCTTTGTACATAAAAAATCATATGTAATAAATAATTGTGTATATATGTGTACAATGACGGACGATTTAGCGCAGTGGTTAAGGGCTTAGCCCGCCCCGCCCACTGTGTCTAATAGTCGCGGGTTCGATTCCCGCACGGGACAAATCTTTGTGTGATCCACAATTATTTGTTCCGGTCTGGGTATTTGTGTATGTGAATTTTCATGTTTGTAAACGCACCCACGACACAGGAATTAATCCTAGTGTGGGGCAACGTTTTTAAAAAAAAAAAAAAAAAAAAAAAAAAAAAAAAAAAAAAAAAAAAAAAAATTAAGAATAAAATAAAAATATTTTCTTTACTTTTGCTTTCATTTACAATATAACCAGACGACTTGAACATAATTATCTACCTACTTACAAGTGTAGTATAAGTGTAAGGATCTTAAGGCCGATAAACCGCAACAAAATAGCGACTAAACTCGTCGATTCTTTGAGAATCGATACTAAAATCAACATAATATTTCCCAATGTTAAAAAACCTTTAAAATGTGTTCATAAAATAGGTAGACGGTATAACAAAAACCGTTTAGTGAACGTAAAGACGGGCGAGTGCGCACGCGCACGATTGAGGCAAACAATCGTTTTGACAATAACCGTAACGAGTCCGACGCCGATCCCGCCTGCATTGTGTGGCAACCACGACGGCACCAGAGCCATCAACTGTTTACAGCTCTAGCATAGAAAATAAGTCTTCAGTAGTTGAACTGTGATCTTTTGCATATGATTAGAGGATTATAAATATACTTAACAATAAACGTGAGATACTACCAACGACAAGATATCATTGTATATATATCGATATAATATTTTTAGTAAATTAAAGATGACAGTCGAAAAAACAACCCGAAAAATAAGAAACAACTATGGATGTGGTCCTATTTTGAACTAATTTGATCCAACCCTAGCCAACGTGAAGACTCGTCAAAATGCTACAGCTTGGTAAAAGTATCAATAATAATTTAAATCTAATTCCTGTCTACTAGCCACGAGTAGGTAAGTATAGATGCGTGAGATATGCAAACGGTTTTTTGGCTGTCATTTTGCTCGTAATCCGGAATATATCGATATTACGTATAGTATACTAGTACGAATAATATTTCGATATTGTATCGCATTTACGTGTATTCAAAAAGGTTGCGGTCCAAATCATCGCCGTTCTTTTTTTAAGCAAATCGCATAAAATATATGAATAACAACAACTGCTTAAAAGATAATGAGAGTTCAACCAACGAATATCAGAAATGACGTCCAAGATGAAATCACTTAAGATTATTTGACTGGGATTTAAGATAATTATGATAAACTTTTATTTGTTATTTAAAATATTACACCGACATATTTAGTAGGTATTTAAAATGCATACCTGCATAGCAGGTTAAAGGGTAAATAGTATTTTGGATCTCTACGAGAAAAAATCCCACTACTCTATTAAACGAATAGCAAGAAAAGGGATTGATAGAAACTGGGACTTTCAACATATATTACAAAGAGAGCAGTGCAGCTAAATAAGCATATATTTGAATTTTTAAAACATTTTACAGTGGCGGAGTTAGTTAACTAGGTAACTAATAAATACATCTTTTATTCAGAAATTTAGCACCTTCGGCAAAAGCATTGACAACAACATTAATGAGTAAATTTAGTAATACAAATACACTAAAATAAGTAGCCTTGGCCCATTTCATAAGCTCGACATCACTAGAACAAAAACCAAGCAGATATGAGTAGCCGTGGTAAATTTACGATGCGAGCGAGATAGAATAAGTAGGTACATACGTATTTCAAAGAAGTAGATACCATGGATCTTTATGTAGAGATACGTAAAAGTGACGCAGGTAAATTTGTTACTAAGTAAAAGTAATTAAAATAACGTTATGGTCTTGTCAATAAAGAGCTCGTAGTAACTGGGAAAAACCTTGGACGTATAAAAAAGACGAACAGAATCTCGCTAAACAAAAAGTGAATCCTATAAGTCAGTTTGCGTGTACATACGAGCTAAAATGCACTCACTTACACAAGAACAACAAGAAACCTCGTTTCGTAGTGAGAATCGTTCGTATTGTATCGTTATCGTAAGAATTGTAAAACTCTCATTTTTAAAACCGTGTAACCGTGGAGTTTGCTGCCCTTCTTTTCTACAGGAATGACATTCCGAACGGGTGGTAGTCTTAAGTATTCAATAATTTTCTAATTTTGACTATTCATAAGTGCCTCTTGGTCTACATGAATAAAAAACTTTTGATTTGATTTGATTCGTACACGCCTTAGATATATCCAGAAGGCGCGTCTAGTCATAATTGCACGTCGCGCGGTGAAGCCGCCACGAACGCCCCGCACTCACCGCACTTCCCACCCGCGTAATGTTGACAGCCTAGAAAGATTACCACTTTTTGGGGTAAATGTTGATGACATTAGAGATGATTATAAAATCATTGTTTCGGTAACATGTATTTTTATATATATTAAACTCAAGAAATAGATATACTAGAACTATTAAAGTTGGTAGTAATTTAATGTAGGGAAAATAAATTTTCATCATGTTAGCTAAATATCAAAACCGTGATGTAGTAGTTAACTATATTAATACCATTTAATACTAAAATTTATAAAGTCCACAGCAAATAAAAGTGGGGAAAAATTAAATTGTTACATTAGCAAAACTAAAAAAATGGACTCGTCTTTTACTATGACAATTACAGACGGATGAATTAATTAGTTATTTAAATAATACGGCGCTAATTACGTATGAAATGTGCTATCATTATACTTTTTGAACAGCACGTTTAAAGGCAGAGACGACACAAGTCTGCATTATCCTATTAATTTGACACGGGCAGAGCACGTTCGCACGACGGTAACAGAGTTACTACATGCTTTGCAGGTAGTAATTGTTACTTCAATTTTATTTATTCTAAGATACACGCGAACTGGCTTACTATTGGGTTCACTTTTTGTTTAGCGAGATTCCGTCCGCCTTTTTTTAATCATCTATGGAAAATACATAATATAATGTGTCCTCATGCTCTCCTCCAAACTGTACACATAATTGTGTGCGGGTAAAATCGTTGTTTATCATAAATGTCCGACTGTCTGAGATCGCGTTGAGATAATTCAATCAGCTTTGTATGTTTTTAGGTGTATTTTAATAGTTAAAATTAGGAAAGTACAAAAAAAAAGTATAGCAGATGACAACTATATACCCAACTACAAATATATCAATAAAAGTCGTAACTTGTCTGATAGGTATATAATTTACCTACTAAAAAATTATGCATAACGTCATATATTAAAAATTTTATGGTCTGGCGAAAATAGTTACATACAAAGATTTATAATAGTAAACACTAATCGGGTATGTAATATATTGAAATGGTTTACCAAAACGAATGCACCAGAAGAACACATTAGCGAATGTAATACATTACCGAGATGGTGAAAATAAATATTGCGGTCTGTCTTTGTTGTCAGCCAATTTATTATTGAAGTTAATTAAAATAATTTATTAAACATGTCCGACATGTTGTTAGCAAACTTTTCCGCATTAATTCATCTTTCATTACGATTTCAAAGAGTTCTATTTTGCTGAGGTTCGTTTTGCAAATGCGATATAGAGTCACTCTAACTAAGTAACAACCGTTTTGTGAGGAGATAGATAATTTTTATGTTAGGTATAGTGTATTTTCAAATAACAACTACAACCCTGTCAATCTTATCATACGTCGTGATTGATTTGGTTAAAAAAAATCGGACAGGCGGATAATTGAAGACTTAGATATTTGAAACGCTGAGATTATGGTGCCCACGACTGCGTGTTGCTATCAAAATAAACGATAACAGTTCGTGTCGTGATACAAGTTTTAAAATTATCTTATCACACTATCTCCGGCATAGTGCAAACATCTTGAGCAAATAGCGTCATTTCAATTTTAAACGAAAAAATCCCACGAAATACCGGAGACATTTTAGTTAAGAATAATGTTGGCTCGAAACTGACTAGAAAAACTGACTCAAGTTTTAACCGAAAATTGGCAGAAAGACATAATCACGTGAAAGCTAAACTAAGTAGGTAAATGGATTGTAATATTCTAAAATTAAATCAGCTATACATATTTGGACGATGATTTCCGATTTAGAAAACATTTCCACGACACGTTTTCCTGAACGGCTTAACGGAATGAGTTATGGCAGTTCTCGATATAGAAGCGCGCGATCAATGATACAGCCGATTATATCTCGAGTGTATTGTCGGCAACCGCTGATGCAGCGCCCTAGATATCTCCAGAGAAGAACAAAGTTGGCATAGATATAGCGAGGATCAAAGTGCAGTGTGGGCGCACGACCCAATACCGCGGGCGGCACATCACTCGCGCACGCGCGCCGGACCTTTTGCGTGTACATCGCGCAATTAATTTGTTTGTACGCGTAATACTATGATAAACCTTATTACGCTTCCTGTTAAACATGACACAAGCTTTACACCGATACCGTAGGTAAGTATTTAAATTGTCAGACAGATAAAAAAACTATGTCCTTTGTGAAATATTGTCTGCGCTTTTAAGCGGATTTTTTTATCTTTTAATTTTCTCTTGCTATAACTTTTTGTAGGATTGGAATAAAACAATAATTACTATTTTGTTCTGTATTTCAAATATTTACAAGTTTTTATCAATACAAAATATTACTTAATGCCAATTATTATTCTCTCCTACCTAAGTATGAGCACACCGCACACAGCAGGCGGAAACGCGCCCGTACCGAGCGCTACGCAGATAGAGATACTAAGTTTGAGGTTATGTTGTGATAACTGTTTGGAGCAAAAGCCGGCTATCGAACAACGACTGAAATTTTCAGCTTAATATTTATTGTAATAAGGACTGAAATAGCTCGCAAGCCTGTGGGGTGGAGGAGAGGTCGGAGTGTCGGCGGAGGGTGCGCGCGCAGCCGGCATGGCCGCCACCGCACACCTGACTGCCAGTACAATTCGATAAGATAAGTGAATTACAGCGTATTACACACGACAACGACGCCTCAAATGCCATCGGAACGCATCTCACACCGATACAATCACCTGTACCACTGGCGACCACCCACTACTACAACTTCCGAACACGATAAGTAATAATCAGCTGATTATCAAACTTTACCGGTGTTTATATACCGACACGATACTTCATCACTGGAAACGATCCGCGTTTCTCGTTTCACGCTTATTGGAAGACTCCCGCGATCAAAGCGGACGGTCAGCCGACGCCGGCGTGCATCGGATGCACATCCGTAAGAGCGGGTGAGCGGGGCCGGCAACCGGCGAGCGTACCTGGACTAGTCTGCCAGCTGAGTCCTCCGACGAACATCTTCCTGCAAGATAAACATAGCAATCAGACACGGTCAAGAAAGCGATGCGGCGGTTCTTCGGGATCGGAGACGTACCCCGGGTCGTTGGGCACCTCTGCGGGGCTTCGGGCCACATCCTGATTTTGGGTTTCCATGGGCTCGGGCGCCGGCGGCGCGGGACGGGCCGGGCGGCGGGCGCACTACGACTACGAGCGAGCGACGGCGCGGCGGGGACGGCTCCCGGAGTCACTCGGCTGCACTACCGACTACCGGCACGAGACTGGCGCGTCGCGGCGCACCCCTCCACGCAGCGGCCGCCCCCGCTGCCCGCACCCCGCGCCGCCCGCCGAGCCGCCGCATCGATTCATTCACTCCGTACACAATTATTCATACGGTGTGCACGACGGACGCGAGCGCGACCACCACGTGAACGCGCAGCACGTGCTCGCGCCCCTCCCCCCGCGCCATCGCGCCCGACGCCCCCGCCCCGCCCGCGCCGCGTGCACGCCCACCGCGCACCTACACGCCTAACCACCCCCGGTCGCACAACTTCCAAACTTTACCACCAATTCACAACTATTATAAATAATTTAGTTTCAGAACTTACATAAAAACAACTAACTTTAAAAACCATCCCCATTTTACTATGTCGTATAATAAAATCCTTTATATCATCATGCACATTGCACAAAAGAACCTGTTGTTTCCATTACGTCAAACAACATACTTTTCACAATGAGTTACACCGATTGCATCACGTTTACACTGTACGATGACGCATAGGTACATAGTAGCGACCGCGTAGCGAATTCACAGTTAGCTCTTATTCGTAGCACGGCTACGAAATTAATTATTACATTTCAGCAATCCGTAGCGCGCTCCTATACCCGAATACTTTTGACGTATTGGCTAATGCTTTGTATTGAGACTTCCATTTTTTTTAGATTTTTTACCCGTCCAAATAAAGTTATTCACTACTACGATCGTAAGAATTACCTACCTATTTTTAGAAAATTAACTATATGATACATAATCAACCACAATTTTTAAAATGATTGATTTACGATTACGTAATTTCAAACGAACCTATCAAAAAAATAAAAATAAGCAATCTATCTATCTATCTCTGCCTTGCGGGAAATAAAATTGAATAATAGTCGATTCATTTTTACATAACAAATTTTAAGTTTGCCGCAAAAAGCATTGCCGTGCCAAATAACCTTGCGTGTTCGAATATATTTCCAGTGGGACTTGTATCGGTGGAAAGTCAGACTATTTTCATGTATAATAAAATCTGGTTTTGATAACATTGGTGCTGATACGAACATACAGTAAAGACAAAAATTGTAAAGTTTTATTATTTAAAACAAGAAATCACTATTATCAGTCTGCATAAAGCATTAAAATCTTTCATACTTTTAGTTCGAACTTTTAAGGGCTGTTTTTTCAATCGTCCGAAACAAAAATAATTCAAAGGATAAAATACAACATTAATAAATTAGAATAACAACTATATGAATTAATTAGTTCAATTGTTTTACAATTAGATTCAGTCAGATTATAATTTAGTGTGTGGATAACTTTTATCTCACAGTTGAAAATTTTGTAAATAATCTTTTGGATCAATTTGACAAGAAAAACATACAACGTAAAGCAATTCATAAACATACCGTTTATTGTGTTTCAATACAAATACACATTATGTAAGGGCAGTGTTACAATACAACCATCAATTTTAACACACAACTCTATTACATTTTGAAATTATACTTTAGGTAGTACTTACACAGTTTAAGAACTAGACTAGTTTTTGGCGGAGTGTTTGTAACAAAAAATGACGTATTCTGATCATTAAACGATAGTCATTAAGTTTGACCGCTGGAATGGGAAAAAAGTATTAACGATCAGAATACGGCTGTTTTAAAAACACCGCAGATTTGCATTAAAAATTAACCTACCAATAAAAGAATTTCAGAGTCTCGTAAGTTAAAATGACAAAAAAAAAACAAGTTTTTTTCTTATACTTGACTGACTGTTCATTATAAAGCAAGCAAATGTGAACAACTGAAGCATTACTTACTTTTACTCTTTTTATGTGTTTCTTAATAAGTCTGTTAAACTTTACGTAAGGAATATAAAATGTTTTAGATTACCCAATACGAACGAAATGTCACGTCTTCTTTTTAGTGTCCCATTTTTAAGGTTCCGTACGGCAATCGGTAAAAACCGAATCCTTCTAATATCATTTCGTTAACCATCTGTCTGTCCAACGGTTAACACCCTTTTTTCAGGAACGAGTAAAGTTTTCAAGTTTGGAATTTAATTCTCATACTAAGGTCTATGGTCGTTTGACAATGTGAACACAAAATTGTATTAGTGAATGCAATCGAAAGATGTGACCATTAACCTACTTCCTGTAGACCTAGAATCATGAAATTTGGCAAAAAAGAAGTTAAGCAGTTCGCAGTACAAGGAAATAAATATAAAATTGTTGAAAAAATGACAGAATCCATTGGCACTTGTAAGGAACCCTCAGAGCGCGTGTACTACACGCACTTGTCTAGATTTTATACCTTCCTCCCCCTTTTTGAACTTGGACCCGACGTTCCTTTATCAGTAGGTCAATATATAAAACATCATTTAAATAGGTTCATTGTTTAAATTATCTATAGATAAACCACGGTGCAAGAATTCGTTGATAACATAACCATGCCGTCAAATTTGGAGCTAGAAACTGCAACGAATGAATCCATTATACATATAATAAGCCATTTTAAAGTATGATTTAACGAGTATGATTTAAAAATCCTAATGATTCCTTATGATCAGTAAATAAATTCATATAAGATGCAATATTTTACTGCTAGTGTAAGCGAATACACGTTAGTAAAATAGTGACATATCTAAGTACAGACTATACATTATGACGGGTCTGTAGGTCTCCACGTGACGGCATCTTTGCATCAAACCACATTTTCTCAATCACCAATTACTATTTTCAATAGTTCTCTAAATAGAAACAATCAAATACGAGATAATATACTATGTGAAAAACTTTGACACACCACCAAGAATTCTAGAGTTTAAGAAAAATTCAACAGCGCTCGAGTATTTCTATTTGGAAAAGTATTGGAAACTGTACGATAACTGTACTTGCACACGGCTTTAATATTGGACTGCGCCACAATGTCCCATTTCATCAACCATTTTGTAAGTTCACCAACCATGACAAAACTTCGCTACGAACTAAAGAAACCCTGAACATGGCAAAATCTTAGCGTTGCCAAAAATTACCGTTAGAATTAATACTTATCACAAAAATAGGATAATTATACAACCCTGTTTATAATCGAGAAATTCGAGAACATTTTAAAACATCGTAGAAAAATATATTTTTAGCATTTTATGAAGTCACAAAACTAGTAACGCGCAATGAAAAGGGACATTAGTTAGACATAAGTTACGTTGTTTCCATTATACCCATTATAATGTTATTCTTAATGTGGAGATCGAAAATATTACGATTAGGCTTAGAATAGTTTGAATTAGTCGCTAAGAGACAGTAAGAGCCCTAAGTTTATCAGCATCAAATCACATTTAATTTACTAACTGTTGCCCGGCCTGCATCATATCTATTTACATTTACGTCTGCCATCTTGGATTTTAAAATGATGAAATTTCGTGTGTCTGTGAATATTCTACGCTGTTGGCCGCGGGCCCTTTACAGCTTCACCGGACAAGAGGGCGAGCGTGCAAGCACTACGCTCGAGTCAGAAGGGCAAGAGGGCAACTAGCTCAAGGGCGCCTCAAGAAGGAACGGCCTCGGCTTCGGCAGTCGCTATGGGGGAGGGCGTATACTAGGTGTCTAGTCGTGGTGCTCTGCACAGGCCCGCGGGCAAGGGATTCGTCGACCTCGCCGGGCACCTGTAAGGGCATCGGGAGGGTCGGTGAGAACATGCCGCGGACGGTGGTTTCGGCAGGTTAGATTCGTAGTCGGCGGCGGCTACGATTAGCGGGTTCCTATGATTGGACGCGTTCGCGAAATATCGGGTTGTCGCCTTTTTACTAAACGCGCGAATAGGTTCGAGACCGAGATCGGAATGGTGATAAAATTTCCACCACTCAACTTATAAGGGATAACACGGAACGCACGCGTCTTTCGCGCTCGGTAGGTACTAGCTTTTGGTTCCACGTCATTATCAAAATTGTAAAAATAATAATATATTTTAATTTTAATTGCATACGTTAAGTCCAAGCTTTACCCTACATAATTAAAACGCATTTAATACTATGCAAGATGAACGGACAAACGCCGTGGGAACCATTTTGTAATATTATAGTTATACCTATACTGACAGATCGTATACCCACTGATATAGGCAACGTGGCAACATACACGTTTGATGACAATTTGGTCGTGTTAAGAAAATGATCGAGAAATCAGTCAATCGCGGTTTAGGCCCTCTCATGGAACGAATCATTGTATGACCCATAATATATTTTCGGTCTGAGTGTTTATGCATGTGAAAGAATATGAGTATCAAAATTGACGCAGTCATTAATACGACTAACGACCAATAGATTCCTCAAAAGACCCTTCCCATGCCGAATCCGTGAAAAACTAAATAGGAACCTTACATACTTATCTTCGGCAAATATTGTGATATACATTACATATACAAGCTGTAACATAAATAACGCAAGACCTGAAAGTAGTTTGTTCTAAATCGGGAACTGAATTGATTCCAACATTTTTTAATGTATCTTACATTTTTTTTATTTGCAAAGAAAAGCTGTTACTCCTTCAGTGCGCTATAACAAACAAATTTAACCCTTGATTGAAAGCAATACGGAGATTACAACTGCATTTCTAAAACGTAATTTTCACACACAAATTCACACACAAGTTTCATTGTTAAGGTATAAAAGTACTTAAAAAAGGGGTAACAAACTTTAAATTTTCAATCTTGGTTTTCGTATTGATTTTGTGAAGCAATTATCTAATCGGAGTATTTGATATTTACGATACACATTGTATACGCTAAAAACTATGACAAATATATCAATAATATATTCTTTTTTTAAAAAAAACGATTATATCGAAAACACGACGGAGATATGATGCTTAGTTAAGGAGTTCATAAGTAGTGTTGTAAAAACGAGCGCTGAAGTCGAGCGTTTAGCGCTGAGTCGACGCTCACGAGCGTTGAAACACGTTAAAGACTCGAGCGTTTTTACAACACTATTCATACGGCCTCCTTCATCAGACCCTTGACACGATCTGGACAAATAACGAGCCCAAATACAACAGGGCTATGTTGAGTAATTGGGTAGATCCGTTGGCCACCTTCCACCTCCACCATCAGAACCTTGACACCATCCGGGTTTACTTGCCGGTAAAAAAACTTTATTACGTTAGAAAACTTTATTTAAGTAAATTATACAAGCAGACGTTTCGATATGATGCTGATAAATTTCGGCCCTGAACAAGAGTAATTTACATTCATATTATTCCAATAACACACAGCCACGACGATCATTATAAGACAACAACTATATCGTAAAACTTACCTAGTAGGCATTATTAATTTATTTAATGACGACAGAGCAACCATAGACCACAACCTTATCGCCTGACTTACTTGAAAATACAATAAAATCGTCAAAAATATACGTAAATTATAGAATAGAAAAATATGTCTTAATTACCTAAGATGCATACCGTATAATGTTTGAACTACAATTAATTCATAGCGAGAAAGATTTAATATTACGCCTTTAAAATTATCTAGAACTACAGCATTATACCAAGCAGCCCGTGCTTTATGTAATGTAGAATAAAATGCCTTCTTCTAAGATTTATTATTTAAATACTTCCAAAAAAGGTATTATGTATATTTATACGTGTTATCATATTCAAAAGCCGGTAGTTAAAGTAAGGTCTACAGCCTCTCTTAAAAATGTATAACAAAAAATATACCACTGAAGTGGAAACACAGCCAATTACCAACACAGCACTTTATAATATAATTAACAAACTAACATAGTTTTGAGACCTACCCATCATTAACAATATTCCCGGGGTCACAATAAAATATTGATTTTGTCCCGAAGAAAATTATGACAGACACAACACAAAAACAAAAAAAAAACAACTTAATTCTAAAAATAAATACTTAACCAAAAAAAAAACAAATCAAATGAGCAGTAACTGAGATCGGTGAAGATTGGCAAAAAGCATCGCTTAGCAAAAATAACACAACAAAATTGCACAAGCATAAACAATAAAAATTGCACACAAGCTAATACGAACAAAATATTGCAAGCAAGTTAAAGCTTAATTTTCTAATGATATTGCTAAAAAAAGCTACCAAAAATATAATAAATAATAATATAAAATGTGTAACAAAAAAGCTGTAACAAATAACACAAGCGTCATTGACCTTTGCAGTCCAACCTAAACCCTCTCAGTTTGAGAGCACGCCCGTGCCCAACGATGGGACAGTTTCTTAACAGGGCTAATATTATATTCATAGACCACCACACGTAGGATATTGCATTGATCAATTATTGCATAATTACATCGCAACTATCAAAACATGGTGGCATGTGGATTAAGTGTTTATTTTAATTGGTTCCAATCTATACCGACAATATAAAGAGGAAAGATTTGTATTTTTGTATGTTTGTAACGAATAAACTTAAAATCTACTGCACCGATTTTAAAAATTCACATTAAAAACTACCTTATCCAGAAGTAACATAGGCTATATAATATACACCCAGTAGGTGGTGCTGTTGTCGACCGGGTATGAAGTCGCGGGCAACTGCTAGTCAAACATATTTAGGACATGCAATGTATAAACTAAGTGCACGGGCGGTGCTCTGCAACACGGAATCCACATCTTATATTATAAATTCGAAAGTAACTCTGTCTGTTTGTTTGTTACCATTTCAACCCCAAACCGCTGAACAGGTTTTGATGAAATTTAGCACGGACATAAATTTTATCCAGGGGACATAGGCTAACTTTTGTCTCAAAAAAAACTAAAGGGTGTGAAATACACTCCTGGAAATAGCGCGTACGAAGTTGCGGGTACAGATATCTATATAGAATAAATGATCTGTGCAGTCCAAAAATTTAGAACTAAGCAAAAACACCGTCACGCCTATATTCCCCAAGCGGGGGTGGCAGAGGTGTACTGAGTACACCCACGTTTCGCTGACGATGTAAGGTGCCATGTAATAGGGAGCTAGCCTATTGCCATATACCGGGCACAACTCCAGACTCCGGACTCGTACTGGGAAGTTTTTCGTTAGAAAAACTACACTTGTCCGACCGACGATTTGAACCCAGCACCTCGTGATCACAAAGCGATGCGCTTTGCCACTAGACCAACGAGGCAGTCACTAGACCAACGAGGCAGAACTAAGAAACATTTTATTCCAATAACTAATCATAATTTAGAACTGGCAACAATCAACCCATAAAAACGTACATTACTTTTTTATTCAATTTATAATTACAGAGAAGGGCACTGTCCAAACAAATCTGAAAGAATTTGCTACCGTAATTAAGATATTTACGTTCCGTGTTTTAAAAAGCAGAGTCCTCCATTGAAATTCCAACATTTTACAGAGCATTTTTCATAAAAAGCTATGACATACCAAATTCATAATATTGGATTCCTAACAACATAAAGGTGGACTAATTTATGATAGCAGCGCACAATAGTAAGCAAAACACGCTATGTAATATATCTATAAGCTATATATCTATTTTATATATTAAGTTTCAGTATTGTATAATATAATAATAAACTATGCATAGGTAATGTATTTAATATAAACCACTTAACGGCAATGACGTGTGGTCTTTTTAGTTAATAAGATGTTTGGTTTTCAAAAGAATATCGTGACACTGAAACAGATATAGTTTCATTATGAAGTCTTTGAACAATCACATAAATTAACTTACATAAGCACAAGCTAAAAGCTACGAGCATTTCAGCACTATATTTGATTATGACGAATTAGGCGGTATTCCATTTCTAAATATGTATATTCGGTCAAAAAAGTTTAAGAAATTTAATGATCAACTAATTAGCTATTAACTAAACACAGATGTACAGAAGGTTTATAGTTCATCGTATAAAATTATCAACATCTTAACTATTTACTTTATCAGATATCGATGGACACTGGACACAGGTATTAGACGAATGGTATACCACCCAAGTTTAGTTTCATTAACTGAATATTAAATCAATATAGCTAACGCTGATAACACTTATGATGCTTCTTATTGATCCATATAACGCAATCAAATAACCTATAGCCAGCAAAATCCCAATTTACATAAACTTCAAATCCCATCAAAAAATATAAGGCATTTACTTATTACTTAGCAGAACATGTTAATTCACAAAACTTAAGACTTTATTTTATAAATGATAAAACCTGTATTCAATTTTTTAATTGATAATATCAAACCTGACAAGCAACCTTTAGAGTCTGTCTAATAAAAACTGAGAGTGGAAAAGGGCGAAAAAGTTAAATATATTAGGTTGTGTAACCTCGGATGAACTGGGAATAAATGGATTTGAAACTTGGAATACTTTTATGATTAATAAAACCGACTTCAAAAAGCAAAAAATAAATATTTGATGTCGGTGCTGGTTGGTGCAGTCGGTTACTTGGCACCGACTCCAAATATTTATTTTTGCTGTTTGAAGTCGGTTTACCTTTTTTTTTTTAAAGATTTTTATTTTACCATTTTAAGTGTCGAGTGAATTATTTAGTAATATTTATATACCGATATTATATTATTTTGCTGAGTTGTACAGTAAGGTACCTACAGGATTAATATAATGACTATAATAACGGAATCTATACATTCGTGCTGTTCGCCGTTAAGGAGTTCCCTCTTGTATCTTCAAAGTCCAAGGTCTAATACCAATAACATTAAAATAGGACCACCTCACAACTATACTGAACCCAATGCAAAAAGAATCATCAAAATCGGTTCATAAGCAAAGGAGTTATAAAAAAGGACGAATTATGAACCTCCTTTTTTGAAGTTGGGTAATATACTGCTTAGTTCTATAGTAGGGTACCTATAGGATTGACGTAATACCCATAATATCTCAATTTACACATGCCTATTGTTTGTCGTTAAGGAGTTCCCTGGTGTATCTTCTAAGTCCAAGGTCCAATACCAATGAAATTAAAATGGGACCACCTCGGAGCTATACTCAACCCAATGCAAAAAAATCATCAAAATTGGTCCACAATTAACGGAAATATCGCTGAACATACATAAAAAAAAGCATACATACAACCGAACATAGAACCTTCTCCTTTTTGAAGTCGGTTAAAAATAGTGGAGCATAATCAAAAAACTATGGAAATAATTTTAAGAGAAGAAATCAAAAAATCATGCAAGTGTTTCACAAGAGTGGAGAAACGAGGGAGGAGTAGGAGCAGAGAGGGAGTTGCATAGAAATTATAGCATTCTCACATATTAATTCTTTCGTGTAAATAGTTAATAAGTCCTTGGTATTTTGCTATGGGATACTAATACTTATAGGATTTAATATAATAGATCAATATCTTGTATTTAAATTTTTAAATTAAAATACGGATTGTCTGGAGACTCCTATGCACTGCATCAATACCATGCCACGTGCCACGCCAATTTAAATCATGTAGAATTTTATGGAATAATAACATTAGATAACTCTAGCGTGTATCAAAATCATGGATTTCTAATTATCAATACATTTCGTCCATGTCTATGGTTTACTATAACAATAGGTGACATTAGTCTCAGTATTGCCAGCTTATGGAAACGTAAAAACACTCTCAGCTTTCATTAGATAGACTGTATCAACAATTAATTTTCATAACTATGAAATATTATAGCTAGTAAGTTATAAGGCGTGATTTATGAACGATACTTTATACACATTTGAAATAGTAATTACGGCACTCATATAAGTACTTCACAAAGAGTTTGAAATTACTTCATAATTCTCCGCTCTATACTTTAGAAATTCTGCTACTCATAACTTGGAATGTAAATTAATATTAAATCAAATAATGTATTGTAATCTTTGGCAAGAGGGGTTATTAACGGGGAGTAATACAGAAAAGAGTTTTTTTTCTACATCATCACGCTGGTTCCCTTGCGGAGGTTCTTTCCTTACAGTCCTCTCCGGCTTCCTCCACTCTAATAGTTCATCTCACCGAGCGAGCTCAGCGAGATTTGTTATTAGTTTATAAGTAATCTTATTTTTTCGCAAATTTGTAGTGGAGGCCATGAATCGCCTTCCCTTTTCTCTAGTAATAAAATTATTGTATAATCATAATAAAAAAATAGCTCTTGGAGTTATCTAAAACAAAGATATACAAAAACAAAGAAACGAAAAAATGTTGGCACGCAAGTAATACTGTTGTTACGTATGAATTAAACTAACAATTTGTACCACCTAAGCAAGTAATACATATTATTAACAATAACTAATCGACAGTGAAGCTAACCTTCAGGTAACTTCAGAGGTAGATTTATTTGAAATTGCAGCATATTTTTCTTTGATATATATTTAATATCATCGATGTTTCTAGTACCTGATCGATAGAGTGAACAAATGGCGCATATCGACTCTCACAATCTTAAGGCCGTAGCACACCTTAACGACTCAAAACCAACTCAACTCAAACTAAATCACTTTTGAATGCTTTATAACATTAAAATTTAAGCTTTAGTGACATTCACAGGATAGCTTAAGTAATAATAACAATATCAGTTAATACTGTCGCACTGCTGGGCAAAGGCCTTCTCTCACAAATCAAAGTGAGAGAGTAAGTAAAAATATCAAAATTTGATAGTAATGTACGACGTTTGGGCCATGCATTCACTTTGGAGCTCCTACGGTCCGCATGGCACTCGTGATCCGTGTTGAGAGCATGCTTACTCTGATAACACGTTGTCCGTGTACTGCCACACCGACAACTTTATTGGGATTACAATCAAAAACTAAGATGTGTTCCGTTAGTTGACGTTCAGTAGTAGCTTTGTTGGCAACGCGTTGTACAGACATTGACGCAGCACAGTGCGAGTAGTGAACGCAAAGTTGACTGCCTAATACAGTAGATGCCTAGCCTGCGGCTAGTTGGTACTTATCCGAAAGTTGGAATTGTGACGGTGTTGATGTGTTGTCGATATGGTACAATGTGCAAAGGCCTTTAAAGTGGTGTCGTCAGACTTGTACTCACAATCGACTCACTCTTATCACATGTTCTCGACAAGAATACCTAAGCAATTAGTTAATTTATGTATATAAATTACATATATGTCAATATACCAAGCTTGACTATATTTTATACTGGTTTTAAATACTTATTACAATGTAGTATAACAAGGAGTGTAATTAAGTTACATTTGGAGTATGATCAGGTACAGTAAGCAAAAAGACGAAAATGTGTAATATTTCGTGAATCATTGTCCACTGAGAGCTGTATTTTACAACCTATTTATAATGGAGGATATAAATTTTACTAATGATACGGAACTATCGTATTGTAACACTATTTTAATGACTTCAAACAAAACAACATTAAACTACTACAGTGACTGCTGAATTGTATACTAACCGCAACGAAATGGTGGCATAGATATTTGTATCAATTGTGACAATCATATAAACTATATCCACTAAAACACGCACCAATTCCGTGGTCCCTAACTAAGTAATAGTTGTCGTATAGACACGTATCACTAAACCTAAAGACACTGCTTTATTCCATCCGTGCATAGAAACCTAATTGTCTAAGGCTGGCGGGATATGGGCGATAGATGAACATTTGTAACTGATACTTATAATTCAACATCGACAAGTAAATACTACTACTAGTAAATACATCATTTAGTACACATACCTAAGAAATCAGTGAATTCCTGCACTGTCTGGGGTTAGTGATCTGTGCCTATAAGTATAATAGTAAACTTCTTATACTTTGCTCTCCAATGTCTAAATCAATGCAATTTATACAAAGTTGAATTCTGCAATTCCAACTCGCAGCTAAAGCTCAAAACATTTTACCACCAGTTCGTAAAAATATAATACTAAAGTATTTGTATTCAGCAATCAATAAGTGGTTAAAACGTCGCTTTATTGGAGAGTCGATGTAATATTAATGAGATCAGATAATATATTTCAAATAGTTTGGAATGAATACCTTTCTAATTCTTACTTTGTTGAGCGTTCTCCGCGTTGGACGCTAACAAAGCCGATAATGTAGCGTGCGTAGCGCTCAAACCAGAATTTTGACTTACAATACTAGCAGAAGAATGTCCAATATTATTGCTTAAAATACCTCCGCTCGTTCCGGAACTAACAATAGTGACATTAGGAGGTGGGGTCACGCCGTTCGCGAAACCAGTAGATAATACTTTCTGAGTGTTGTGCATCATAAAAGACTTGGCAGCTCCCGCACTGCCTAAAGTCAGTACCTTCTTCAACATCACAGAAGAATTACAGGCATTGTCGATCATATCCTTGGTTGTGGAAATATTGTCGAAGTCGTTCAGGCTGGCTGTGACGACGGTACTTATTTTTGGTGTAGTTGTATGTAGAACTGGTCTGACTGCTGTGACGTTGAAAGAGACAGCTGAGGACGCAGCTGTTAGGCTGCTGCGGTTGATTATGTTCCGGGACATTATAGCATTATGCAGAATGTTGCCGGTCGGAAAAGACTTTGAAGTGACGTTAACATACTGAGGAGTTCCGATTATGGTAGTGTTGGAAGCACGGCTCCCGAAGCCGATGATAGTGCTGCCTGATCCTTGTGACATCACTGTACTGAAGGTACCAGTCTTCGTATTTATTTGTATTCTGTAATATAAACAAAACACAAAGACTAAATAAAAATATGTAACCCATTCTTTTTAAATAATATTTACAATTTGTTTTTGCATTTTCACGTATACAGTTTCGGGCATAGCGTCGTAACGGAGCATTTTATGAGAGTACATTATAGTGTTGTAAAAATGAGCGCTGAAGTCGAGCGTTTAGCGCTGAGTCGACGCTCACGAGCGTTGAAACACGTAGAAAACGCGAGCGTTTTAAGCGCCGACTGGGGCGTTTTACAACACTAGTACATTATCGTGTTGCAAATGGTGCAATGAGCGTTTTTTAGATAATAAAGCACTGCTACCTTAAACTTTTGTGTAAAATCGTTCTACCTGTTGTTAGTTATAAAGATGAAAGATGTTTTAGTTGGGCGCGCTTCATTTGCGCGTGAAAATGCCATCTTGTACAGAAGTTATAAACACAGAAAACGTAATTATAAGACACTAGAAAACACACCTGTGACAAAATTATCAACATTATGTGATTCAGTACTACTGTATGTGATACTGTGTGTAAAACTGATAATCAATTGCGAACTCTTCGAAAAGTTATAATTATGCTTATACATATGTGATGACACATTAATGGGATTGTCTGAAATTGAGTTCTTCTTGTTTCTAAATGCACGAAGCGGTGACAGTAGTTTCGGACGAAATCGTGAGCTATTTAATTTCTAGCGTTTTATTATTATGATTTCTGTGGTTGTTACAGTTGACCGTAGTAAACGCCGAGAGCGCATCAAATATTTGTGGATTACACAAAAATTCGTCTCGTGTGGGATCGAACCCGCGACAGCTTGATCCAGTATTGCCATCCGAATAATTATATGGTTTAATCCTAATACGTACTAGTGTATCCTAAATAAGTGGAATTTTATTTTTTCTACTCCTCCCGTTTTTCTTTTTAATTAAATTTGTTGCGGACTCCAAGACTTCCCGCGCGCTTAACGGGACACACGTTTAAACCTTGGGCTCATCTAAGAAGACCGTTGGATCTTGGCTTACAGGAGTTACAATGGTTGAAATGTGTGGCGGGCTTACTCCGAATAATAATACGGTTAATACTAACCCGCGTATCATCTGCGAGGTAGATCCCGGTATGCTCTGTATGGTGACGGTGGCCTGCGGAAGATGGTGCACGGTTCGCTGGGGGGCGGCGTGCGCGGGCGGCGAGCTGTAGTAGTGCAGCGTGCTGCCGCCGGCCAGCCGGGCCGGGGCCAGCTGCGCAACGGGCACACTGTGCACCATGCCGCTCGTCGTCGAAGCCACTGTTATACACTTCGTCTGATTCCCCGAGAACTAAAAAACAACCAAGATAATGTAATTTCCTTGCTTTCCATATTTCACTAAACTTTCCTGATAAATCTTTCCGAATTTCCTCATTACCATTCCTTTTTTTTCCTTCGTTTCCCTAACTTTGAACAATGGCATAATGTAAACGAAATTGCCAAAACGAAAAAAAAAGAAGTTATAATATTTTTCACATAAGATTGGTAGTGACAGTTCTAAGTGACAAATGAAATTAATATTTAATTCAATGATATTAAGGCATAAAACCATAAGTATAGAAACGGGCCATGCTTATTGCCATTAAATAAAGTATAATTTTCTTTGACACTTACTACTGTCACAGTATATATACACTATAGTACTTTTCATGAAGGATGGGCTTCATAAAAAGTATATATAGCCCTCCTCGCTTCCTCAATTTCTGTTCGTTCGCTTCTTCAATGACGGACGATTTGGCGCAATGGTTAAGAGCTAAGGCCGCTCCACCCACTGGGTCGAATAGTCCCTGGTTCGATTCCCGCACGGAACAAATCTTTGCGTGACGCACAATTATTGGTTACGGTCTGAGTATTCGTGTATGTGAAATTTCATGTTTGTCAACGCACCCAAAACAGGAATAACGTAATGGGGATACGTTTAAAAAAAGCGCTTTAATATAATAGAACAAAAACAATGGTAAACGGTAAGTATTGAAACTAGCTCCTACGACACCTCCAAAACGCGCGTTAATAAAGCGCTCATGCAAATGAAGGCTTAGAATTCTTCCGCTTAGAATCATGTCATATCCAAAGCACATAAGTACGAGGAAGGATCAAAAAATAGTGAGAATGAGATAGAATATAATGACTATTGATAACTTAATAATTTTATTTTTCTACATAGTTTCCGAGTCTCTCTACACACCGAGTCCAGCGCTTTTCCAAGGCTTCAAATCCCTTTCACAAAAAAAGTTTTGTCTTGGTCCTCCAAAAAGCTCTCCACGGCATCCATCACCTCGTTATCGTCTTTGTACCTGTTTCCCCTTAAGTATTTTTACAATTTGGGGAACAGATAAAAATCGCTAGCCGCCAGATCTGGTGAATAAGGCGGGTGGTCAACCAATTCGAAGCCAGCTTGCTGAATGGCAGCCATCGCAACTGCCGACCTGTGCGCGGGTGCTTTGTCGTGATGAAACAGCACGCCTCTTCGAAGTGTCCCTCTCCTTTACTCTTTAATGGCATTCCTCAACTTGGGAATTAAAGCTGCATAATATTGGCCTGTAATAGTGGTTCCACGCTCCAGGTAATCAATCAACAATATTCCTTCTGAGTCCCAAAATATTGAGGCCATAACCTTGCCAGCCGATGCCACGACACGAAACTTCTTCGGGGTTGGTGATGATGGCCGCTTCCATTGCGAAGATTGCTGTTTTGTCTCGGGATCAAAATGATGGACCCATGTTTCGTCCATTGTTACGAAACGAGACAAATAGTTTTCAGAATCTTCTTGAAACTTGTCCAACAATATCTTCGAAATGTCAAGTCGATTTTGTTTCTGACTGTCGGTTAACATTCTCGGCACCCATCTTGCGGAGACTTTTCTCATATTCAAAGATTGTTTCAATATGGATTGAATACTTCCATATGAAATGGTCGTTTCTTGAATTAAGTATCGGATGGTAACTCTTTGATCGCTCCATACAATTTTCTCGACTTTCGCAACATTTTCTTGGGTGACTGACGTCGATGGACGGTCGCAACGATGTTCGTCTTCCGTGCTCGTTCTCCCTACTCGAAATTGAGAAGCCCACCTTGCGACAGTGGAATACGGCGGAGCAGGCTCTCCTAATGTTGCCTCCAAATCGCAATGAATCTCTTGCGTCGTTAACTTTTTTAAACAGAGGTATTTAATAACGGCTCGCACTTCGTTTTTCTCCATTTTCGAGAACACGTTCCGACACGAAGCAAACAAATGACTACATTCAGAAAAAAAAACAAAATTAATATTACAAATATGTATCTGAGCTATGCTTGCCAGTATTTTTTTTTACCAAGGAGTATGACGTTCTCACTAGTTTTTGATCCCTCCTAGTACATGCATTAGTATCCAGCTTAGACAACCATCCAACTTAAATGCTAGACCAACTTTCAATGCAAAATAACTTTTAGAACATTCTACATTCGGCGGCTTAGCAGAGTGCAGCACTGTTTACGCTGGCTACAAAACGACTATAGCACGACAAGTCAGGAGTCTCCGTAACCGGCGTGCGTGTATGAGACGAACAATGAGAGTGGAGGAAGCCAGAGAGGTATGTAAGGAAAGAACGTGTTGGAACTCTGTACTCTCTGCCTACCCCGCAAGGGATCTGGCGTGATGATATAGATAGATCACAAATTGATAACAGAAATACTTTTTAAATATGTGTATGTACTTACATTATTTGTATTCAATGTTGTCCCCAAGTCAAATTCATCACCAACCAAAGTAATAGTATCGGGATTAGCACCAGTCAGTTTCTCTAAAGTTTTCCTTGCATCTGCTTCACTTTCTATGTTGCCTAAGTTCCTACTCAGAAACTCTATATCAGCTTCTAGTAAACCGTCAACCAAATGATTTTGGTCGTCATCTGTTTGCTTACAAAGCCCAAAAGCGTCATCATTTTCTAATTTTATATCCTCGACTTTAATGCCATCAACATTTATATCGTCGATATTTTCAACCTTAATGCCATTCACCTCTAGATCTTCAACTTTTATACCTTCCACCTTTATTTCATCTAAGTCTTCAACTTTTATTCCGTCAACTTTAATATCATCAATATCTTCAACCTTTATGTCTGCAAAATCTGTATCCTCTTTCATCATCGGTACATCGGCAAAATCTCTACTATTTTCATTATTGCCAATGTACTGACTCGCATCAAAGTTACTACTATCAAAATTGTCTGGTTCCACTTTGATGTCATCTACTTTGTATTTATCTTCATCTTGAATATTGCTTGATGAAGGTTGGGGACTGTCCACACTGCCTATGTCGCCACTGAGTGCCCTTTTCAGCACATACGCTTTTATTTTTCTCAGCATAAACATTGGAACTTTAAACCCTGTTAATTCACCGAGCATTGGCAGGGAACTATGTTTATATGTATCACTATTTGCAAGTTCTTCAATATCTTCTAAAACCTGAAAATGAGATGACTCTTTATAGTACCACTGTTTCATAATAGTATTCATTATCATAGAACATCGTTGACCTACCATAATATAAGTCTTCCCACCAACAGCATTGACTAAATTATGACTTGCTATCCACTCTTTATCTGCTGTGTCAGCTGGATACCTCAGCAAACCCGCGTGCCTAGTGTACAAACGTCCTCTTGAGTTGCCTAAACCTAAGACCTAGAATTTAAATCAACCATTTTTTATACTTTGTATAGATATTTCAAAAGAATGCCTAAATCCTACAGCAGAAACTGACGAATTAAAACTGACCTTATGTGCATGAGACCCCATTATAAATAAAGTGTCTTGTGTAAGTCTAGCTGGATTCCACTTCTCTGGGTCTCTCAAAGCTGGTGATGGAAGTGGCGACGATGATGCACTGTCAGTATTGTCCTCTTGTTTAATCCTCTTACGTTTTATACCCAAGTCTGAGAAGTCATTATCAATATCTTTTCTCTTCTGTGACGGACTCTGTAACTGTTTTAAAAAAATCATTCACTACGATATACAAAAATTATTTATACCAACCAACTTATACCAACTAGTTAAGTAATCTACTACTTCATATGTTATCTCTAATAGGGGCGGCATATAATGCACATCAAAGTGATAAACCTTGTCATCTATCAAACTGTAACCAAATTATATGTAAATCACAAGATAACCTAAATATGTCACACACAATACATAAAGCATCCAATGCAATTATTGAGTCGATAAATTTATAAGGGCAATAAACATTAACACACTTTGAAAATATAATAATATCAGCCTATACTGCACCACTATTGGGCAGGCCTTCTCTCAAAATCGAGGTGAGAAAGATTATGTCATACTCCACCACGCGAACCCAGTGCTGATTGCTGGTGTCAGGTTTGTGGCCACCTGCTGTTGTAACTTACTTAATGACTACCACATTAAATCGTAACCGGAACCAACGCTTTAACGTGCCTTCCGAAGCACGGAACTTGCAGAATAAATAATAAAAATAATAATATCAGCCTATACTGCCCACTGCTGGGCAAAGGCCTTCTCTCACAAATCGAGGTGAGAGAGATTGGGTCATACTCCACCACGCGGACCCAGTGCGGATTGGTGGAGGCAGGTTTGTGGCCACCTGCTGTTGGAACTTATCAAGCCACCTTTAAGGCTTCCAACTCGGCTTAACGACTACCACATTAAGTGGTAACCGGGACCAACGGCTTAACGTGCGTTCCGAAGCACGGAGACGCTCGAATATGAAATGCCACAAACGGTCACCCATCTCAGGCCGACCGAGTCGAACGCTGCTTAACCTTGGTGATCGGTAAGAACACCGCGGTCGCACAGCGCTACGAGCAGAATACTTATGTATAAATTTCGAGTCAATGTTAGTACTCACAGTGGTTTGTTTACCGAATTTTGAATCTGTGCTGTTGCTGGACTCAGAATCACTCGTCTCATATGGCGACTGCGCCGGCCGGGGAGGAGTAGTGTAAAGTAACCGGGTTGCGTCCAACATAGCACGACACACTGCCCTAACCTGTAAGTAAAACATTTTTAAAGCTTTTGTGTCTCATAACTACATACACTTACTACATGATGGTTTAAAGCTTTAACAGGAAACAGTTAACACTTTTAACCATGGGGCTAGCAGTAGGATTGATTTGATCCCCGCACAGAACACATCTTTGTGCAACCCACAAATATTTGTTTCAATGTGGATGTTTATGTATGTGAATTTCATATTTGTTAATGCACCCATAACATAGGTATAATTCCTAGCATGGAATTTCGTCTTTAATTTTAAATAAAAGCTAATTACAGACAAACACAAATAGCCATTGTCTGTGAGGATTAAATACCCCGACAAAAATTTATTTGACCTGTGGATACCACAAATATTTGTCCCATGTGGGGATCAAAAGTTAATCCAGAAAGTAAGAAACAAATCAAATAATTGAAAAAAAATTCTCATGTATACACTATCTTGTTGGCTAAAAAAGGGTCTTTACAGTTTCACTGGACAAAAAAAAATTAATACTTACTTGATCTTCGCTCACAGACTCATCCCCCAAATTCAGTCTTATATTATTGACAGCTGGTACAAAAAATTTCTGAAATAAAATAGAAAAGATTTATAAACCAACACAATAAAAAGACATCTGGTATAGATGATATTTCACAGAAACTTACCTCTAAATATTTCTTTATCACTTGGTCAATCTCTCTTGTGACCGCCGACTGAATCGTTTGTCGCAACATATCCAAAGACTTATTTGCACTAGCTCTGAATTCTGCTATTGGTCTCGAATGTGGCTGTACAGGACCCGGGAGACTGAATCGTCTGTGCATAGCTGCCAGTGTGTTTATTGCTATTTGACGAGTAATAGGTTGTTTCTAAAAGCAATACATATTTATATGTTATTAGAATATTTTCTGAATCTCTTGCAATACAGGTATTAAACCAACAAGAATACTTTTTCTTTATCTTCTCAACTTCCATAGTTTATGAGATAATTGTCAAATTCCTGATACAAAATTATTATCAATGTATGCAAAATAGTAGGGATTGCAAGGGATCTGGCCTGATACAAATAGATAGATAGATAAACAATAGTACTAATACACTAATCCAGCACTATTAAAAACTAGAGGGACTAGGTAGTGGTGGGGATTGTTGGAAATTTTTGAATAACTGGATTATATAGAAAAGTTCAAAATAAAGAATTTCATAATAAAATAAATAATATATTTGTATTCATCATGTATTATAGTATTTTTCATGAAGGAAGGGTGATTGTGACAGTTGTAAATGTCAAAGAAAATTATACCTTATCCAATGGCAGTAAGAGGCATGACCTGTTTCTATACTTATGGTGTTATGCCTTAATACCATTGAATTAAATAATAATGTTTTTTGGCACTTAGAACTGTCACTACCCATCTTATGTGAAAAATATTATACATGTTTTTAGAGAATAGTAAATACATATGTGCTATCATAATAAGTTTTTAGTTGCACTAATCCTGGAGTGTGTGCACTGAGTGGGCATAGATATGGGCCTCCGCCCCATGATGGAGGCACGGGTGGAGGGTGTCGGATTGTTGGACATGCCGAACTACTGAAGTGCCAGATTAGTTAGACACTTCTGTATTGAATAAATCAATCAGCACCCCAAAAGGCGACACAATGAAATAAAACATAGTATTTATCCTAACAGTCTGATGACAATTCATAAAAACAATATTTCATAATCTTAAAAAAATAATTTTTGTATTATAGATCTTTCATCAATTAAGAACATATATATGGCTCCATAATAAGACAGCAGACACTGTCCCACAGCTAGGACTTCTTTTCTCTCCCCCGTAAGATGTTTTTCTCACAAATTGTACTCCATCAGAGACTCAGTAGAGATTTGCAAAGTTTTAGCACATTTCACTAGCATTTCAGAGAGTATATAAATAAGCTATGTTTGTAAACCTTCATGAGAGTGCAAATTTGAAAAATGCCATCCATTGACTATTGTAAGCTGTTGTGCCATCGTAAGACTACTACAGACAGGTAGTTAATTTGTTATAGGATTGAGTCATTTCCTTATTATTATATATTTATTAGATTTTAAACAGCAATATTATAACTATTACAGTAGATTAACAAATATATAAATATCACCAGGTCAAGCAATCAATTATTATAATACCAAACTTAAAATGGTGCATAACAATACACCTATCAGATCTTGTGGATTCAACAGAATCAAGATACCTACCTGGTATTGGTTGGTGGAAGGTAAGTACAATTAGTATGACGTCTAAGAAACCATTTTAATATACAAGCAAGATACAATACCAAGGATATGTTGATAAGTCTTAGTCTAAGTGTCGAACGAATAATAAACTACTTTACCGTCTGCATATTGGTAACAGTAGTGGCACGATCGTTCAATGTCTTGGTCGGAGCCTGGAAAGACCATGAGCCACTTGGATTTTCAGGGACTGGATTTTGTTGCGTCGCATCAACGTTATTCCAAATCTTTTGCACAACCATTTCGGAACTACCTATGTCACTCAATACTGGTCACAATTTTCATAGTAACGCAGGGTTGATTTCTTTCACCATTTCGTTAGTCACGGTTTATTTAGAATTCAGACGCTTTTTCTATAACGATTATAAGAGAAGACGAACGAAACCTTAGCACAGCACCACAGCATGAACTAGGCAGACAGACAAAAATGAAATGTCGATATAAAATCGATTAATCGAATCATTAATTATTGAAAGTTTATCGATTTTAATACCGATGTGACACTTAGAAATGATTCCGTGAATCAACTTTTAAGTTCGTTTTTTTTTTTTTAAATGTCTTTCCAACCAAAGAGAGTTCATTCTATCCCAGGTATGTCTTATAAAAATTATTCTTTGGATGGATTTGAATCGCAGGAAGTTTAATCAATCTTGTAATACTCGATTTAATACATATTTATTTAATCGCGGATTAAAATATCGATTCTTGAACAATCAAAGTAAGATTCGATTCTTCTGTTTGCAACACTTCTGTATGCGTCTAATTTAACAAAAACAACAGATTTTTAAGAAAATCCTAAAATTCACGTTATATTTTGTATAATATATAATATGCTGTAAAATATATATTTAAGAATGTATTTTGTGATTATTTAAATACTTGACGCACTTTTATTTAACTTGCAATGTACGTATCTCTGTCTGTATGTCTTTCCAGTTCAAATCTTGTAATCCATTTTTCAAACTTGCGGGTATCCGATTGAACTGAAATTTGGCATAAGTATGTAATTTTGGTGACAATATTATAATATAGTACCATGGAGCTGGTCTAATCATGGAGTCGAAAGGTGAACATACGAAAATGTGCAACATACAACGAATTTAGGCTTGCTAGATTGATGTAGACAACCAGATAGATAGTGTTTAAGGTGTATTGATGAGGCCGAAAGGTGGCCAATGGAACCACCCGACTACTCAATACGCTACACAGTTTGGGCTCGTTGAATTTGTCTTGACGAGTACTTTAGACTCGGATGGTGTCCAGGATCTGATGATGGAGCTGGAACGAAGCCATAAGAACTCTTCAACTAGGCAAGATATTTGCATCATTTTTGCTACATAAGCTTGTTTCTAAAAAGCTCTTTTTAAATTAATATTATTGTCACGTGAATCGGTTCCTTCCGAATGGTTTTTGGATCAATTCATTAAATCAAGTCAGTGTTTTAATAGTTCTAAATATTATTTTTTTCATAAATAAAAATCGATTTTTCAATTACTTGATTTTAAATCGACATGCAGTTACACCCAAATAATAGATACGGGTCAACAATGGTTCGCCCGCACAAAGTACCTATCTGTCAATGTCAAAAGTCAATATTTTCAATTTTGCAGAAGTGTAATCATAGCGAGCGTGGTTATTGTTCTACAAAATATTCAAACATCTTTTGTTAAATTAATTTATCAAACGTCTGGACCTGTGATCTGACATATTCATCGCTTAGAGAAGTCCAATACCTATCACCAGAAAATGTCTGAAAGACAAGAAGACGAACCTCAAACCAATGGCTCAGAAAAAACTGAACAAAGAGATAATGGTGGTGGCGACGAGGGAGACGCTTTAGGCAGCCATGATTCATCGAATCGGCGACGTTTTGCCCGAATGCCCGTCGACAGGAATGCCCCGTACTACAACATGAACCACAAAAAACGTGGTATGGCAATTATTTTTAACCATGAACATTTTGACATCGTTAGCTTGAAGTCTCGCACTGGGACCAATGTCGATAGTGACAACCTCTATAAAGTCTTGAAGGACTTAGGATTTCAAGTCACAATATTTCCTGATTTAAAGTCTGAAGATATCCTCCTGCGTGTTAGAGAGATTTCAGAGATGGATCACACTGACTATGATTGTCTGCTCATAGCTGTGTTAACTCACGGTGAAATGGGAATGCTGTATGCCAAAGATACCCACTACAAACCTGAACATCTGTGGTATTATTTTACTGGTGATAAATGCCCCACACTGGCAGGCAAACCAAAACTCTTTTTCATTCAAGCTTGCCAGGGCGATAAATTAGATGGAGGTGTGACATTGGTTAATCGTACAGAGACAGATGGATCTTCATCAGCATCTTACAAGATTCCAGTTCATGCTGACTTTTTGATTGTGTTTTCTACCGTTCCTGGCTACTACTCCTGGAGGAATACCACCCGTGGTTCTTGGTTCATGCAGGCATTATGTGAAGAGTTACGTTACGCTGGAAATGAACGAGATATTCTGACTTTATTGACCTTTGTTTGTCGAAGAGTAGCATTGGATTTTGAATCGAACACTCCTGATATAACACCAATGCACCAACAGAAGCAGGTTCCTTGCATCACCAGTATGCTTACACGTCTGCTTGTGTTTGGTAAGAAGTAACCGCTCTGGTTTATCATAATGTTGATTCATATTGTACCTACAGTAGGTAATAAAATCTCTTTAGCCATATTTTGTGATTAAATTTAGACTATGTTCTATTAACTTTAGGTAAATTTTTCTGGCTGTTCAAATTAATGGTTTTCTATGTAAAAACAATTACTGTTATGGAGATTATCTTTTTAACACACCATTTAGCATTACATTTTTGGTTCCACATGCAAAAAGAAACTTTTGTGTTTTGCATGTCTTGTGTCACAAATATTAAATATAGGATAGTATGTAATTGAATTACATAGTTATTAAATTGGAATAATGTGTTTGAAATTATCAGTACTTGCATGTCTATATTAGTACATTGAAATGTTTAAATGAGGAAAATAAAATACACAATCAATTTATTCATGTATGAATACTTTAAAAAATTTGCTCAAAATACCATGTGCTTGTATTAAATTTATTTTAGGGAAATGCTGAATTATGCAATAGTTACTGTCATGGTGTACTTAAGTTAGATAATATCACCTATGGTAGGAAATATATAGTTTGGCAATTATTTTGATGTAAAGACATATCATAAACGGTATAAATAATAAAAATCTAAAAGACATTATTGGAAGCAATATTCCAGAATAGATCTCCTTTTGTTCTCAATTTATATTTTTGCTAGCCATCTAAAACTGAGTTTAAACAAAGCCCAAGTATGTGTTACCCTCAGCTTGTTGTGTTTTTGTTTATACAATTTTCATGCATTGTTTTACCTTGTTTCAATCTGAGCATTTATTATTATATTGTTAATAGATAGGTATCAAAATGTCATGATATCTACCTGCCCATTAAACACGATCCACACCTTCCTTTCCTAACTTTTTGTAGTACATCCAATTTACAAAATGACTCTCTCTACCTCTCCTCTCCCTAACACTTTCCAACTTTGGACTTAAGACAAGGATAATAGGATGTCCGATTTCTAATAATAATAATAAAGTAAGGAGGATTGTGCTACACATCTGATTTAGGAGTTAGGTTAGGAAGGTCTGGTTCGTGCCTTATACGTAATTATTGATTATGTCTCATATTTAGATGAAGTCTTGTACTATTTTGTTGCATGAATAGATCTAGAATAACTGAAATTTAAAAATTGATCTGTCTAATTTTGTTTATATTATAATTAATTTGACAGACACACTGCGAAATAAATGCCAGAAGATTTTTATACAATGCAATATTTTGAACCAGTCTATTACTGTGATACCTTGTCAATTTGATAGTATCTATGATGAAAAAACCTCTGCTTTTAGCTATTGTTTATAGGAGTGTGTCTGTCCTTGGTATGGCAAAATGTAGGGTATCAGATTTAATCTATGTGATAATGGCAAGTATTGACTGATTTATCATTAGTATGATTAGATATTTGAAGTAACTATGAGGAGTTATTAACATTTACTTTTTATTTATAGGTACTGTTTTTGCCATTTATGATCATGAAATTGTGCCTTTTGTGAATGATATATAACCCACCTTTTTATTATTTCATACTTACAAAGTAAAAAAAAATTCTTTTAATATGTATGTAACGTAAAGCGAACAAATTAGAATAACCTCCTCATAGGACCTTGATGCATTGATGTTTGTTGTGACTGGTATGTATTTTTTATAAGAACTTACAGTATAAACAAGCAATAAATTTCTTCCAGATTATATACTTTGTTTTTTTTTTACTACTGTGTTCTTTTAGTACCTACTGTGTTTTATTATAATACTTTTAAATACTGTGTATTTTGAATTGGTAAAGTTTATTTTATTGTATTTTTAAGATTTAAAAAATAATCTAACTTCTGGTCTTAGATTCATTCTAAGCTTCTGGTTTACATCTTAGCTTCAATCCCTTCAGTACGCAATATAGGTACATCCCTGCTCAAAGCCACGGATTGGTTGCATTGAGGTAAATAAAAAGAGATGAAAACGTCACTTCGGCGCTCGAAAAAAATGTCGCCATGTAAAAGTATGCCGACGTAGCTTTAGTAAAACAAAACCCGATAAGTAATTTGGAGTAAACATATATCCATCTCTAGGTAACAATATTACTAGTAGTGGGAGGCTCGGTGTTGCTCAATATATGAATTTAAATTCACAATGAACATAAATTTTAATGAATGTTATGAGTGTAAATTTTTTATTATATTTTTTTTAAATTAACTTCGTTACGTTTCAGTTAGAATCCAATACATAGATGAATTAAGTGAATTATTATAGTAATTCATTTTATTCAATATGATACTAGCATTTTAATACAGATTATTTTGATATTAGTTAATAGTGTCTATTAGGTTATGTGGTCAACTATATAAACATACTGAATGAGTAATAAACAAAAACACACCCAATGTTATATATTGCATTATTTTCAAAATACGCAGGTTGCTGGTTTCAGTCTATTAAGAGCGGATGAAATAAATACAAATTTACAAAATGCCTATCTCTTCAACAAACCCAGGAAAACGTACTTGCCCATTTCCTGCTTCCAGTGATGACTTCTTGGTCCAGACGTTAAAAGCGGTAGGCCGCTCCGGTTACTAGACTGAATAGTCGCGGGTTCGATTCCCGCATTGTACAAATCTTTGTGTGACACACATTTTGTTTAGGTCTGGGTATTTGTTTGTGTGATTTTCATGCCGCTCCGGTTACTAGACTGAATAGTCGCGGGTTCGATTCCCGCATAGTACAAATCTTTGTGTTACACACATTTTGTTTCGGTCTCGGTATTTGTTTGTGTGATGTTCATGTTTGTAAACGTACCCACGACACGAATTATTTATAGTGTGGGGCATTTTAAAAAAAAGGAGAGGAAAAAGTCTTGATTAATTCCCCAATTGCTTTCTACGACACGCGTGAGAACAAATGGGGTGGAGCTATTCTTTACCGGATCCATAAGGCATAAGGCAATGTAATAAAGAATCATGTACAATATTCGCTTTGAGCAAATACCTTATTCTTTTTCATAATATTCTATCGAAATTTTTGGAACTCTGTACTCTCTGCCTACCCCGCAAGGGATCTGGCGTGATAGAAATTGCACCCTTTGGAAACATAATTATAGGTGACAAAATCATCCAACATTTTCCCATAAAGACGGGAACACGGAATGGTGTTTTTATTGGCGACACTGAATCTCAAAGTTATTTTTGTAACTTGAAATCTGTTTTTTCTTTTATTTACTGGTAAATATATGAAAAAAAATAAACTTATGTATGGAAAGTAGTTCCGCTAGCGTTATAGTTATTTTGTGACCTCAAATCGCGTTCTTACACCACGCATTTACCTATTTTGTGATTTTTTATTAATACGTGTTACTCGACAGACGTCAGGCAGGCCAATGAATGACAGAAGCTTGTAACTTGGCTGCGAGCATATACTTAGCCGACATATATTTACGCCGTTACTGCTAATCTAGTTTTAACATGTATATCAATGATTGGTTGATGAACTTTGAATGGAAATCCATATTTCATGTCGAGTCCAATGTGAGTCTCAGAAAAGAAATATATCTACATTTATATGGTGACTGCCTCGTTGGTCTGGTGGCAAAGCACATCGCTTTGTAATCACGAGGTCCTGGGTTCAAATCCTAGGTCGGACAAATGTAGTTTTTCTAACGAAAAATTCCCAGTATGAGTCCGGAGTCTGGAATTGTGCCCGGTATATGGCAATAGACTCGCCCCCTATTACATGGGTTCGAACATCGTCGGCGAAACGTGGGTGTACTCAGTACACCTCTGCCACCCCCTCTGGGAAATATAGGCGTGACGGTGTGTTTAAAAAGAATATTCAGCCTTGGAATCGAAGAAACGAAACTAAAAGTAGAAACATAAAAGGCAATAACCTTAAAGAAAAACAAATCTCAAGTAAATGCGTGTGCGCAAAACCCGACATTATTTTGTAACCGTATTAACGCGGACTACTCCATTCCACCCAGTAGAGAGTTAGAGAACTAGGGCTAAATAAACCGGGACATGGATGTGTAAGATTTTATAAGGTGAGTCTCAGCGGGCTTTCGCACGGAAGCTTTTAAAGTGCGCCTTTGTAAAGCGCTAGAATGAAATAAATGGCAGAGCGTATAATTTTTGAAAGCGCTGTACAGCACTTCAGCACCGCGCGTCAAAAAAGCTTACATGCGTACTCCCGCTTAGAGTGAGGATATACTCCGACCATCCCTCCCCCGCCCCTTGTCATCTAAGACGAGTGCCAGGAAGCATATCTCCAAGGCGATTTATAGTCGCCAAATAAACTATACACATGCGCGATCCACTGCGCAAGGCATAGCCGTGAGTGGCGTCCTCGGACGATCACTGCCGGCTGTCCCACGTCCTCCGCGCCGAGAAAAAGTTTTGGCCGTTTTGGGCTTTGGGCCGAAGGGCATATGCCCTTGAGGAGGAGAGAAGTCAGGGTGGTTATTCATGGCCTCCCCAAGGAGCTGGACACCTCTGCAATCAAGGAGGACCTTCTGGCCCAAGACCTTACGGTGCACTAGGTGCACAGAATGGTTAAGGGCCGCGACAAACAGGTATACAACATGGTGCTGGTCGTCCTCGACCGCACCATGGCCGGCGGCAAGGTCTGTGACCTTAAGGCCGTATGCCATATCTCTGGCGTCTCCGTAGAGGCTCCTCATAAACGTGGCTTGCCCGGGCAGTGCCACAATTGCCAGTTGTACAGGCACTCTGCTTGTAAATGCCGCGCGTGCCCTCGATGCGTCAAATCCGCCGGGGACCACGCGACCTCACAATGCTCCCGCTCAACGGAGACGGCGACCGAGCCGCCCAGCAGCGTCCTCTGCCAAGGGGCACACCGCGAATTATCGCGGTTGCCCCAAAGCCTCAAAGGGGAAACGCCGGACGAGAGTCGGTCGACGCCACCCCCGTGCGTCCACCCGCCCCTCAGCGCCTTCAGCGCAACACCCTTCCGCTCGCTCAGCGCACCCTCCCCCGGTGCCCTCAGCGCCCCTCCCCCCAGCGACTTCAGCCCCCCGCGCTCCCGCGCCCCAGGCGCTGACGTCTTCGCCCCCGCTTAGGCCGGCAGTTGGTGCCAACACTTGGGCGAAGAAGCTCCTTTACACCGCAGCCCCTCGCCCACCTATGGGTCCTGCACATCTCCTCAAACCCACGCCGGTGATTGCGCCTCCTCCGCCAGCCGAAGCCGCCGCAGAATTTATTCTGGTAACAATCGGTAAGGCGCGGTATGCGTCAACAGGATTCGCGAGCTGGCTCACAAACTCCGCGCCGCTACCAGCACGAAAGAGCACATGACACCTAATATTTGTTAGAAAAGCTCTAAAAGGACCATATGTTAAACACTCTATATGGGTCCATGTCCAAGTAAAATATATTTTCCCAAATCTCTTAGCCATATAGCATTAAACAAGGTTCTTAATTAATTAATTTTCTTCCATTTATTTAAATTGATCCCGCGTGACAAAACCTCATCTTTTGTCCAGGACGTGGCATCTAGATCGCACCTAGCAAAGTCCCAGGACATAATATAATTAGAGAATACAAACAAGTTATACATAACCCTGACGTGTTAAGGCTCGTTACAGTTGTCTTGACAAGTACCATAGTACTTGTCGGTCTCCGTTGTGTTTAAAAGATTCCTAAAAAAGCCTCCTATAAAAGCTTGTTTTGGCCACCTTTCGGCTGCATCATCAGACCCTGAACATTGTCTGGTTATATAGTACTTCTCAATTTAACCAGCCTAAATATGAAGTGGTTACATTGATATTTTACATGTTCCTGTACCACCTTCCGATTCTATCATCAGACCAGCTCCATGGTACCGTATTATGCCAATGTCATCGAACTTACATTCGTATGCCAAATTTTAGCTCAATTGGATACCCGCACGTGCTTGAAAAATGGATCACAAGATTTGAAACGGTAAGACAGACAGACATACGAACATTGTAAGTTAAATAAAAGCTAGTAAAAATAAAATTGAACCTTTCATAATGTTTTTATTTAAGCTCTTAAAGCTCTGTAATTTATCAGGTTGATAAACCAATCTGTACAGGACGACGTCAGCATAATGTATATAAATAGATATTGTTATAGATTAAGTTACAATAGTACATTTTGTAATAGTTTAAGTTAGAAATGAGATAATGTAATAGAATTGTAGCACATAAACAATAGTATACAGTTAGAAGAGTGTAACCCTGGAAAGGGATAGGAATAATTAGAAGAGATTTACCCTAGAAAGGGATAAACAATTGAATTATGATTGGTCTATTGCACTAATAAAGCTGGATGCAAAGCCCACTAGTTGTGACCCAATAAAATAGTATTTAGGAGCACGAAACATCACGCCACGAACGTTCGAGCGACTGGGCATTGAAGATTATAGGGAGAAACTCTGCGCGAAGAGGGTCACAACTGGTGGGTGGAGCACTGTTTCAACCATTGTTCAGCTTTTTATTGAATCTTCCCTCGCGACGCATACTGGACACAGTGCAACAGGGCGCACGACGTACTATTCGTCCTGTTCATTTTGGTCCTTCGAGAGCCGGATTATCATCGTGAAGACAGAAAATAGTAGACGCAAGCTGAAAACAGAAGAATCAAGCTGAAAAAAGAAGAAAATAGAAGAAAGAAACATGCCAGTCACACGCTCCACCGCCAGTAGACCAGCAGCATCGGCCCCAGTTGCCGAATCGTCGGAGTCGACTACAGCGACAGAGTCGACCGCCATGTCAGAGTCGACCGCCACGACAGAATCGACTGTCATGACGGAAACAACCGCCATGGCAGACACTCCCGCGACGGAGAAACTAAGAAACCAGTGTCCAAGAGGACTGGAACAAAGAAGACGCTCTCAACGAAGACGCGAAGATTGAAGCTCACCCGCGCCAAGGAGGAACTACTAGAATTGCAAGTCCAATTAGCAGCTGCGAAAATATCACGAATCGAAGCCGAAGATGAAGAAAGCGAGAGTGACGCCGACACGTGCATATCAGACGAGCAAGAAACTGAGAAACGAGGCGGGAGCTGGCTGAACGACTCGTGACCTCACGTACTGGCCATCGCCGACAGGCCACACGACATAGACGTGGGGCGCACCATTGATGCAGCGCCGCGGGCGACAACGCTGTTGCCCCCTGCACCGATCCAGCCACCACCCATCGCCGTGTCGAAGAAGGAAGAAACGACAGTCGCGACGCCGCCACAGCAAATTGACCTGCGTGAGCTGGCGTCCGCAATCACCCTCGCCGCCCGGTCCGGGAGCGCCCCGAACCACCGCTTCGCTACTGAATTGCCGTACTTCAGCGGGTCACACCAAGAGTGGCTCACCTTTAAAGCTGCCTACGAAGAATCTGCGCCGAGCTTCACGGACACCGAGAACGTCGCGAGACTGCGAAGAGCGCTAAAAGGTAAAGCTAAAGAAGCCGTACAGAACTTACTCATCTACAACGCCAAGACAGCCGACATACTCCGGGCGCTCGAAGCACGCTTCGGCCGACAAGATTGCATCGCGCTGGGCGAACTAGAATGCCTGCTTGTGCTGCCCGGACTCAGCGACAACCCGAGAGACATCTGCGTGTTCGCGGGTGATGAACATCGTCGCGACGCTACGCGCACTCAACCGCGTGGCGTACCTGTACAACCCAGAGGCTGTCAAGACGACCATTGAGAAGTTCACACCGGCGCTCAAATATAGATGGTTCGACTACGCAGCGGAAGAACAGACAGAAGAACCCGACCTACTGAGGCTCTCTAACTTCCTCAGTAGGGAGGCCGACAGGTGCGGACGCTACGCACCTCCCGAACACGTGACACCCTAACGGGAACATACAGACGAACAAAACGTATAGCACCGCTGTATCGAGCCCAAGAAAGGAAAAATGCGCTGCGTGTCACGACACAGAACATGAGGTAACTAAGTGCAAGAAAATTATTGAATCGACGGTCAACGACAGATGGGACATCGCGAAGGTACGAAGACTATGCTTCGCGTGTCTACGCTTCAGAACGAAGACTCATCATTGCAAGAGGCGCGCTTGTGACACCGACGGGTGCAAATACTCGCACCACAGACTGCTTCACCACGTCAAAAGCGAACGGGTCGCGTCGTTACCGCGAGTCACTGCACATCGAGGCGATCGGTGACTGCAACGTCCGGTCATCTAACTCCCGTCGGGTCCAGCTGACGTTGAGAGGTACGTCCCAGCGCGCACATCGGATTTAAGCGCGCACCATAAACAACATGAAGTCGACGCCACAAGCCGTCACAGTGGAAGACATCGCTGACTGTAAGCATCTGCGGGACCTACAGAGCGACGTTACCTACAGAAGAGCGAAGCCCCAGATCATCATCGGCCAAGACAATTGGCACCTACTGTTGACGTCAGAGGTACGCCGGGGGCAACGACATCAACCCGTTGCCTCCCGGACCCCTCTCGGCTGGGTCGTACACGGTGCGCGCTCACGACGCACGAAACACACTGAAGCGTCCACAGTACATAGAGAAGATCGACCGCGATTCGAAACTGAACAGAAGGAAAATAGACAGAAAAATAGAACAGAAGATCGACGACGACTCGACATTGAGGAAAAGAAAATACAGAAAATAAATTGACGCCCTCGTCCTAAAAGAAAACGCCGAGCCCGCGCAAATAAATAAGAACAGACACGACAGACGGATGATCGGGCTCAACGAAGAAAGAAAACTGGAACGAGTATTCGAACTGGTGTGGAGGCCGGACACCGACGACATCGGGTTCAACATCGACGCACGCCTCCTCGACATACTCGGGCATACTTGACAAGCCGACGCCGACGAAGCGGGAGACACTCCGCATACTAATGTGTCTATTCGACCCGCTCGGAATCGCTTCGCCCGTCACAATAAGGGGCCAAGCGGATACTACAGGAGATATGGCCGCGCGGCACAGGATGGGACGACAACATCGACGATGACCTAGCACAACAGTGGGTCAAGTGGACCCAACACCTGCGGAGTCTGCAGGACATGAAGATACCACGATGCTACCACGGGTGCACGCACGCCGAGACGCTCGAGTTGCACGTGTTCGTGGATGCGAGCGAGTCAGCCTACGCGACAGCGGCGTACTGCCGCCACCGCGAGCGACGGCGAGGTACATATAACCCTCGTGGCGGCAAAGGCAAAGGTGGCACCGCTCAAGCTCACATCGATCCCGAGACTCGAACTGCAAGCCGCCGTACTGGGAAGTCGCCTGGGCGCGACTATTATCGCCGAACACGACAGAAAGCCAAGCTCAGTGACCTACTGGACGGACAGCCGCACCGTCATGACGTGGCTGAAGACGGGCACGCGATCCTACCGCCCGTTCGTCGCACATCGCATCGCTGCGATAGAGGAGAACAGCGCCATCAGTGACTGGAGGTGGGTGCCCACGAAACTGAACGAGGTCGACGACGCGACGCGCGAAGTACCTAGGGGCTCTCATCACCGATGGTTTCTTGGGCCCGAGTTCCTGCGCGAGCACCCATCAACATGGCCGGCGGAACGACCGACACTCGACGCAGCGACGGGCGAGGAGCGGACACACAACATCACCGAGCAACGGCCCGTCTCACCGCGATCAGCTGTTCCGGATCCAGCGCGCTTCTCTACATGGGAGCGCCTGCTACGAGCGACGGTGCGCGTACTGCAGTTCATCGACCTGTGCAGAGTGAATAGACAATTAGTGAACTATAAAAGACAGGCTAGGAATCGTGAAAAAGACCCGCAGTGGAATAGTGTTAAGAATAGGAATAAGTGTAGCGATAAGTGTAGAGTTAAGTTTAGTGATAAGGACAGTATTAAGTGTTTACCGCTCAGTGCAGAACTATTGATAAGAGCGGAGGCGTTGTTAGTGCGTGTAGTACAACACGACTCGTATAATAGCGAACTGAGTAATAGTGATAGACTATCGAAGGGCCGCCTCCGCCCCTTATCAGCGCAGATTATCAGTGGAGTGATAAGAATCAGGTCGCGAATAAGTGCGACGCCGGACATCAGCGACGAGCTACGGTGCCCCGCAGTGCTGGACGGAGATCATAGCATCACCCGCCTGTACATCGAGCACGTACACCGACAGCTGCACCACGCCGGAGTAGAGGCGACCATCAACGAGTGTCGAGCAAGGTACTGGATAACTCGATTACGTACAGTAGCCCGGATGGTCATACACAAGTGCTACAGCTGTCGCCGAAGAAGAGACGCGCCTCCAGAGCCGAGCACCGGAAACTTACCGCCCTGCAGACTGGCACACCATCAGAGGGCCTTCATGTACACCGGCATCGACCATTTTGGACCTCTGACTGTGACAGTGGGCCGGGGCACACAGAAGCGCTACGTAGCCCTCTTCACCTGCCTGACTTCACGCGCCGTACACCTGGAAGTCGCCGCATCAATCAGCACCGAGTCAGCTGTGATGGCCCTACGACGATTCATCGCCCGCCGCGGCTGCCCGACTGAAATATGGTCGGACAACGGGACCAATCTCCGCGGCGCCGAGAATGAGCTACGGGAGGCGCTTGACAATGCCACCCGAGAAGAGGCCACAAGGAAGACGATCAGCTGGCGCTTTATTCCCCCCGGCGCCCCGCCCATGGGCGGCGCATGGGAAAGACTGGTGCGCAGCGTAGACGGCCCTATACGCGATCCTGACGGAGAGGCACCCGACAGAAGAGGTTCTCACCACACTACTGGCGGAGGTCGAATTTACCGTAAACAACCGACCGCTCACTCACGTACCCGTCGACCCTGAGGATCCAGAGGCGCTGACACCGAACCACTTTCTGCTCTACGGCCCGGCGCGCAACCCGACACCAGGGACCTTCACTGACACTGACCTCATCGGCCGCACCCACTGGAGAGCGGCGCAGAGACTCGCGGACATGTTCTGGGAACGATGGATAAGGGAGTACTTACCTGGACTTCAGTACAGCCGGGAGCCCCACGGACGCGGCGCCACCCTGAAAGAGGAGGACATCGTCCTCATTGTTGACAACGTACTACCCAGGAACATGTGGCCTCTTGGTAGGATAATAAGGACCTTCCCTGGAGAAGATGGAATTGTGCGTGCAGTGGACGTCCTCACCAAGGGAGGAGTTCTTCGGAGGCCAGCGAAGATACTGATAGTGTTGCCAACGTCGTCCCTCCACGAAGATTTATGAACCGTCAGTGAAGTCGACAGTTCACGGCGGAGAATGTACAGGACGACGTCAGCATGATGTATATAAAAAGATATTGTTATAGATTAAGTTACATTAAGTATAAGTTACATAAGTATTAGGGGGTCTGTCCAAGAGCGTGCTCGTCGCGACCCCTGCCAGTCATTATGGCTGCAATCTTGGACCGAAGACGTACCGCAGTGCGGGCTAGGACGTCCCCCCGAGGCGACGCGTACCGGCCCGCCCCCGTCGGTACGAATATAGGTGGAAGCGGCGATGGGGGCCGCCACCCATCACGCCGGGCCCGAACTGGCGAGTCGTGGGGTGCAGAGTGCCGAATAGGCACTTGGAATGTAAGAGATGGTATGGAAGATAAGATGCATGAGGTGATTGATGTGATGAAAGAGAGACGCCTGGATGCTCTGTGTGTAACAGAGACTAAGCGGAGGGGCAGTGAAATCTGTGATCTTCCTGATGGAACGATGGCTCTGTGGTCTGGGGTACCGCAGAGCAGTCGTGCCAGCATGGGGGTGGGTATCTTGCTGTCCCGTCACCTGGCCTCTGGAGTGAGAGATTATGGCCTGTGCGATGCGAGACTTCTCTGGGTCCATTTAAAACTGGGTGTCACTAGAGTACTTTTGGTCGCAGCATATGCTCCCGTAAGCTCGTCGACACCCCAGGACCTTGAGAAGTTTTGGGATAATGTCAGGGAAGTTCTGGATTTGGCTGAGGCTAACGAAAAGGTGATTTTGTGTGGCGATCTGAACGGATGGGTAGGAACTAGGCGGCAAACTTGCGACGCTGCTCTGGTCCTTATGATGATAAGAGAGTGAACGATGCAGGTAAGCTCATTGTAGACGTTTGTTTGGAAAGGGGTCTCCTTGTGTCTAATACGATATTCCAGCACACGGACATACATATGTGTACGTGGAGAAGGAATGAACAAAAAAACATGATAGATCTGATCCTGGTTGATAACCGTCTCCGAAGCAAACTACAAGATACGCGTGCGTATAGAGGCCCCACTCTGGAATCAGACCACTATCTCGTAGTTGCGCGGTTTAGTGGTCTGTTCAGGAAGTGGAGGCACTGGCGAGAGCGTATCCCCTTCGGAGACCTTGAAAGATTAAAGGTTGAAAAGTTGCAAGATGAGAGCGTGAGGAGAATGTATGAAGACAGAGTCCGGGACAAGCTTTTGACAGCAGGCTCTTCGGACTCAAATGTAGATGAATGCTGGAATAGCCTGAAATAGAGTTTGGTGGAATCCGCGAAAGAAGTATGTGGTTGCTCAAAGAAGCATATTACAGCAAAAGGTGATGCATGGTGGGATGCGGAGTTGCAAAGCTCTGTAGAAAGTAAGAAGAAGGCGTGGCAGGACTATGTATCTTCTTTGAACCTGAATGCCAGTATGACAGAAATGAGGAAAGAAATATACCGGCAATGCAAGAATGCCACTAAAACTTTAGTGAAAGAAAAGCGTGAAAGAGCCGGTATGATTGAGGAGGAGAGGCTGGCGAAGAACTTCGAGAACAACACCAAACTCTTTTAGAGCAAGGTGAGAAAGGCTCGAGGTGATTCGTCAGGCTCCAGAATGGAAAGCATAAAATCTAAAGATGGTGACATTCTTGCAGACACACAAGCTGTGCTAAACCGCTGGAGTGAATATTTTGGAGAAATGTATGGAGATGACCCGGATGCTGATGCCGCAGACGTGCCCAAAGGCGAGATTGCGGCACCAGAATCAACGGAGGACATCACTATGGAAGAAGTTGAATGGGCGATAAGAAGTATGAAAAACGGTAAAGCTGCGGGAGTAGACATGATATCTGCCGAGATGATCAAACATGGTGGAACTTGCGTCCGGGACGCTTTCCGGGCCCTTGGAAACCTTTGCTGGAGGACCGGTAGAGTCCCTACAGATTGGCGCCGTGCAGTCATAGTACCCTTGTATAAAGGCAAGGGTTCACAATATGACTGCGCCAATTACAGAGCCATCAGTTTGATCAACTTGGCAGCCAAGGTGTACGGTAAAATTATTGAACGGAGAATGCGCGTGAAGTCCGATGGAATGTTGAGCGAGGCACAAGGGGGTTCAGGTCTGGAAGAGGATGTTCGGATCAAGTCTTCTCACTCCGCAACATCGTAGAGAAGCATCTGGCAGTGGGGCGGAAGGTTTTCTGCGGTTTTGTTGATCTGGAGAAGGCATTTGACAGAGTTGTGCGAAAGAGACTTTGGGACATTTTGCCAGAGTATGGTATAGATGGCACTCTGTTGCGAGCCGTCCAGTCCACTTATGTGGACTGCAAGGCATGCGTACGGGTGGGTGGTAACAGGTCACCCTGGTTTGACGTTAAAATCGGCGTCAAGCAGGGTTGCGTGTTGTCCGCTAGACTGTTTATAATATATCTGGACAAAAGTCTTCAAAGACTGAAAGCGATGAATGAAGGTGTACAAATGGGTGACTTAGTGGTAAACCATCTCACCATAAATAGTGTAGTAAATGAGTTCATTTTGGCCATAAATACCGATTTTACTTAAATATTTCAAATTGTAAATAAAATTATTATCAATGTCTTTTTTACATCTGTCTTAAACCTTTTATTGTTTAACTTTAGTTAAATACCTAAACCGGATAAAATGTCCATATCTACATTGATATATATCATTTTCCGAATGCTTCAAAATGTATTGAAATTTACATTTAAATTGATAAGTTTCGATAAGATAGAATTTAAGTATCGATATCAAACTTCTTGTCAAAAAAATTACGATATAATATTAGTTATGTCGATTCATTCTAAAAAACATCGATCTCTGGATCTGTGCGAATCGAACTAGAAAAATCGGTTATTGATTATTCGATTTGAAGTCGATTCTTATAAATTTGTATAAAATACTATTTTTAATACCCTCTCTTTTTATAATTTTTGGATGCGTTAATTTAAAGATCATCAAATAGTTAACTCACTCAAAATAAACTTTTTGTAAGTAGTATTTTTAACAATAAATGTGTTTTGCTTTTATGGAAAACCTTGATTTACACAACTTAAATAAGTCATATTTTCTATTACTGCTTTTTTATTATTGTCTCATGAACCGATTATTAGAAACGATAATATCAATTTTTGATTGATCGATTGTAATCAACATGCCTATTTAATATTATGTTATGTTACCCATCTCTAGCCCACTATATATTATTATAATTAAAGATGGGTTAATACCGATATTTTTCAGTATTAGTAATATGAATATATTCGTCAAGTAATATTATAATACTTAAACTAATATTTGAATATTACTAATATCTTTTATTATGAAGGCTATATTTATCTTTTAATTTGACATTGATATTGGTATTATTGGATTAACAAGTTGTTTAATATGTACTTCTTAGAGCAAATTGTTTGCTCTCTCATGGATAACTGGCCACATATGATATTTTCATTATTTTTATTATATTTTTATTTGAGGTGTTTTTGGCTTCACTGAAATAAGCTCATGTTCTTGAATTGCATTTGTATTCGTAGCAATAATTAAATTTTTAGTTTTCCAATGTCTATTTGAATTAGATACAATTCCTTTAAAGCTACATTTTGACACAAATAGTACATTTTGCAAGCTTATTTTGTTCGGAATCAACTGTGAAATAATACCAAACTTCGCTTACTCTAGCTCGCTTAATATTTATAATACAAGTTTTTTTTTACGTACGTACCTATCTCACTAAAATATGACCACTTATACCTAACTTCAGTAAAATTTTACTTTTAACTGTTACACTATACACTATCGCTATTTTTGTATGAACTTTCACACAAAATAATAGTTATAATAATAACATATATGTAACACGCTACACTATAAGACTGCACTCAGAAATGAATAGAAATTAAAAGTTTATTTTGTTCACCAAATCCACTTGAATCTGTTTACAAGTGTACTTTCGATACCTCGGGGTTCAAAGGGCGTAAAGGACATTTTGATGAAAATGAGTTTTTATCATTATCATTATTGTGATACGGTTAAAAACTCATTTCCGCTAAAATGTCCTTTACGCCGTTTGAACCCCGAGGTATCAATACTTTTAACTCCGTTGTCAACCTTATATTTTTATTTATAGATTATGTATTGATAGTTTTCAGAACCAAAATGATAACGTTGCCGCAAAATATTATCTCAATATTTTGTAACATTCATGTAGATAGTATATGTATATGTAAAATAATTAAACAACAAAGTGTTGCTTCCGTTTATCTTGTAGTGATATAGACATAGTTAACTTGTAACACAATCGTATTGCAGAAATCATGAAATGAAACTAATATGACAATATGGTAAATAATTTTATTAATATAATAATATTAATAATAAATAATAAAATAATTAATAAATGATTGAACGAATGATTAAAATAAATAATATTTTTTTTATTAATATAAATGAATTTAAATTAATTAATACTAAAAAAGTTAAAAGCGGCATCGTTGTATTTAAAAATACCGCTCCCGCGGTCGCCTTGTCATAATAAATGAAACACAAATTAATTCCCACCGCTTTCTATATGTAACCAATGCTGAAATGAATCAAACGGCTAACAGTAAACTTTTTTAAAAGCACTTACAGCGCTTCACCACCGCGCGTTGAATAAGCGTTCTTACGAACGAGGGGTTAAGATATTATGTATTCTTTCTCGCTCGCTCGCATCCGTTATGATATTGAATACCCGAAGATTCGACGAATATTTACGAAAGCCAGTATTCGGGTGCCGATAGTGATACGTATGCTAATATGAATATGAATCGACTGTAGTTAGGAGGTCGTTGTATGAATAAAGAGAATATCAGAATATTAGTATATTAGAATCCGTCGGATTACTAATACATGAATACACCTGATATTACTAATATCTTAGCGAATATTAATATATCGGTTCCACCGCTAATTATAATCTTTGGTCAAGCCGATACATTGTTCAGGATTGTGTTTTGTGGATTCGTCTGATAAAAGTAGGTAAGCTATGTTTATTAGTACTGCATGCATAACTTGTATCAATTATAATACATGATGAAAATAGCCCTAATACAATCTATCACTATGTGTGATACTTAGGTGTGAAACCTCCAGTTTTCAGATAATTTGACGTCTATCGTACCATACGATTGGTTCCCGGAGTTATCAGACATATCATTGTGGAACAGTGACCAGTTACTTTAGATTGTTCGTACAGTTCAGTGCCGACAGTACAGTTTGTAAGTTGGTTTAAGTAGGACGACTGAGCATTTACTTACCTCGTAGTAGATCTGTTATAACAGGTAAGGAAAAATGTGGTTTTATATGTAATAAAAAGATACCAAACTAATGAACTATATGTGTCATAGGCGTACGTGCCTATACACAGTACCGTAAGTTATTCAGAAGCCTCTTCTACTTTATGGACTTTGAACTGGGATTTGTATGTCAGAAACCTGTTTTTGAGGCTTTCTAATTTTAAATGTCTGCTTGTGGTTATGATAATTACAATAAATAGTATAGAAGGACACTTTTGAGCATATTCACAGAACGCATCATGATAATTAGGTAATTTTTAAATGTATATTTGTAGAATTTATGTTAAACTTTTTTGTGCTACAATAATTTATTCTTTAAACCTCAGGAACAAATAAGTAGGTCCTCTGGTAACTGGTAAAATAGGTATTCATTTTTATTTTAACGAAATCATATAAATTCAAGATAAGTGGCATACCTGTGATAGCAAAGATAAGAATGCCTATACTCTTTTTTATATTTTGATATTTCAGTTTAATAATTTATAAAAATACTATATATATTTTTCTTAAATATGTTATGTGGAAAAAGTGGAGGGAGGCCTTTGCCCTGCAGTGGGACACAAATGGGTCATAATAATAATAATGTTAACATAAATCTATATTAATAATTATAGATCACTATGTATATTATATATAAATAAATAAACACCTTCAACTTTATTCCCCAAGCGAGGGTGGCAGAGGTGTACTGAGTACACCCACCTTTCGCCAACGATGTTAGGTCCCATGTAATACGGGGTGAGCCTATTGCTATATACCGGGCACAATTCCTGACTCCCGACTCATACTGGGAATTTTTCATTAGAAAAACTACATTTGTCCGACCTGTTGCAGTGCATATTGTAATTAATTTTAAAATATTTGTATAAATTTTAATCTATGTGATATTCTGATGTATTAGCTATATTACTATAGTTTCATCAAATTCCATTCAGCAGTTTTTGTGTAAAAGTACCAGACATCCATACATTCATCCTCACAAACTTTCGCTTTTATAATATTAGCAGGATGATTTGTAAGAAATTTTCCATATTATAACTGCTATGGTCTCTACCAGGAAAGGATAAATTAGCAATATCTGTCAATAATATGCATATCACAATCAGTGAGATGTATCTGTGAGAGAGTCATCCTCAAAACATTTGGAATAAACTGAAATATTCTTCAAATGCCTTCTCAATATGACAAGCTGCTTGTTTCATGTTTATATATCATTATGAAGTATAACACAACTACTACCGCAAGAACCTTTACTCCATGTATTGTGTCTCAGTCAAACAGATCAAAAAGTTGTATGTAAAAAGTGGATTTTCAGAGGCACAAAAAACTGGCTACTTTTCTTGGCACGCAAACATTGTAAATATTATGTTAATGCAAAAATTGAACTTTATTTCAATAGCAACAATTTGCCATTTAAATATATTAAAATTATTTCATGCTGAAACATCTGTATATTATGACCAATATATGATCAGAGATGGGCAAAATGTAATCAGATTAATGATTAACTACCCCCGTTTGGGGAATATAGGCGTGATGGTGTATTAATGACTACTGATTACTATTACATTTTGTAATCTTCAACGATTACATTTTTTATCTGAATCATGATTGAATATAACAAAATGCGATTGTTATCATTAATTTGATTACATTTTGCCTTTCCCTGTTTATGATCAATGTCCTGAAAGAATGCCTATTCAAATAAACAATGATGACACATAAAATTATATAACCGTGAAGCTGAGATATAACTATCACTGAATGATCAAGTTTTTTTTTTTTTTTCTTTATAAAAACGTAGTCCCAGACTAGGATTTATTCCTGTATCGTGGGTGCGTTCACAAACATGAAATTTCACATACACAAAAACCCAGACTGGAACAAATAATTGTGGATGACACAAGGATTTGTCCCGTACGGGAATCGAACCCGCGACTATTAGACACAGTGGGCGGAGCGGCTCAAGCTCTTAACCACTGCGCTGAATCGTCCGTCAAATTGGTTATTTCTTTATTTTTATGGGATCTAGAAGGTCAAGTCTCATAATGAATTGTATTTTCTTAGTACTAAAAGGAATGGTAAATTGACGGACGATTTAGCGCAGTGTTTAAGAGCTTAATACTCTCCGCCCACTGTGTCTAATGGTCAGGGGTTCGATTCCCGCACGGGACAAATCTTTGTGTGATCCACAATTATTTGTTCTGGTCTGGGTATTTGTGTATGTTCATTTTCATGTTTGTAAATGCACCCACGACAGGAATAAATCCTAGTGTGGAGCTAAAAAAAAATATGTATGTTATTTTATACAAAGTGGGTATAATAAAACATCTACAACTAGTATAAAACTTATGCAAATATTTTTTACAAAGTTTTATCAGTGACATGTGGCAGGGATAGTAAAGGTAACAATAAATGTAGATAGTAGATGCAATCAGCAAAGTTAGTTTATTATTATAATAACTTATTTTATAGAACTACTTATATTGAGTGTTATTATAACTTACTAGGTTATTATATATATTATACTACTTTTACAATTTTGTTGGTGCTGCATAATTATATGTTATAAAATCTGTATATCAAAAACAAAACTTATAAGGATATTACTTCCAGCCTAAAACTGCACCAAGTTAAAATAAAAACAAACAATAGTATTCATTTTTAGAAAATTAGTTTAAAATCACATATTAGATTTAGGATGTTCTATACTTAAAATGTGATTTTAAACTAACTTTGTGGTGTGGTTTTAAACTAATTTTGATACATTAATAATACAAGCATAAATCCAAACAAAATTACACCTAAATACAAATTCTGTATTTTGGCAAATTGTTTTAGATACTTCAATTAATTTTATGAAATTGTAGTAGTCACAAGTGATGAAGGTATTCCTGAAGTATGGATGGAGGATGGTTTGAGTGAAAGTCAAACTATCAATTTCAGTTTTATCTCAAATCACTAAAGAAAAACTGTTCTCATAATGTTAACACTCCCCTATAAATAGTATCTTAGAATCCCATGTGAAGCCAGCGTCCAACGAAATTTCAATCCGGGAGATAAAGAAATAGTTATTTTGTCAATATAAGAATAGTGAAAAATCGTATACACTGCGTATACACCCGTATTGCACTGTATTGGCGGCAATTTAAAATACTAACAAATGTAATAAGGAACAAACTTCCGATAAACCCCCTACAGTTTAGTGTCTGTTCTTTCAATGTATGGTTTAGTTTATGTAACACAGAAAAACAGAATCCTGATAGTCCAATTAATTGGGGTCAGAATTCTATTATCTAAATGATATACTTTTATGGTCTTTTGTTACGTATCGATTGCGCGCGCGACGTGTTCGCGTATGTAACGCGTGTTTTGTATCAATGAACGCGAGCTCATTTTTACACTCCTTTGTATTACGCGCGAGGGACGGTACCATTTGTAATATTTTAAGTAATATATCAATGTAGCTTGAACATTTGAAAACAAATTTAATACCGGCAATTAATGACTCTAATTAAACATTTACAAACACCATACACGTCTGACTCAATGACGGCATACAGGGCCCTTATTCGCTATGACAATTTAAACACGAAACAAGACGTGTTATCAAACATACGTGTTATTGGCGTGGAATGGAATTCTGTATGCCACTGTCAGATTTGAAAACATGAGAAGGCTCGTCACACGCCATGTTTCGAACTGTCAAAATAACACGCTCCGCGCTTGCGTGTTATTGAAAACATGTTAAAAACTTGCTAAGGTAATTCAATGTAAACAAACATTTTTAAATAGTTTTATTGCAATTTAAATGATATATTATGATCATCGCGTCGTCGTCGTAGTAATAAATTATTACTCATAACCAGTGACATTGGAAAATTGTGGTGGCTCATCTATTAAAGTGAACTTCTCAATTTCAACAATAGTGTACACATTTATCTTAAAAATATGGTGTTTTGTTTTAGTTTGTAGTTACAATGAACCAGACGAAAGCTTCTACAGCCCAATTAGCATATTTACCCACCCACAGGTGGAATCTGGGTACATAAATTGTTCTCCTCAAGGAAGGTCATCGAGAAATGTGGAAAGACCTAACCTACCAATTAAATGCGTTAGGAGGCCCATTTAAAACTGTGATCATAAAAAATAGGTACGTATCTACTAAAACAAATGTGACTTTTGTTATTTTATAAAGACAAATAATTTGTGGTGTGCTACCTTATTGATTTTGTGGTAATTTAAATATTTGTATCATTGATTTAATTATAGGGCATAGGTGGATGATGTTGACCTAAAATAACAATAGGCTATTTTTCATTATCAATTTTCATTACAAGTAGAATGTAGGGTTATTATAATGCATTTTCTATTAGTGAGTCTTAATTGTTCATCAAATAATGTGTTGCATATATTATGAAGCACTAATTTTGCATCTAAAATCATATCTTTCATATGAAACTTCTTTTACAGAATTGCTGATGGTTGAGAAAATTAGAACACCCAAGTTGACCCATTCTTTTAGAGGAAGATGTGCGGTGATGTCATGTGTGATGGGAATTTTTATACTAATGAATGAAAGAAAAATGTTTTTATTTCAATTTGTTTTTCAATTATAGCTGCATAATTATGGTGTGGTAACCTAGGTAGCAAAGTGGAACCATTACTGTGTGGTATACCAAACTGTATAATTTTGAATGTTTGTTGTTGAAATCAAATAAAATAGCATTTATTGTGGTCATAGGTTACAAAGATGGTATGTGTTGTTGTTCTGATGAGTACTTACAAGTTTCCATTTAACAATACCAAATGACTTGCATGTGATTATTGATTTGTTATTCATAAATAAAACTTATTGATTTACCAATTACTTTTGTTTCATTTATATACATACCTGCCCCGCAGGGGATCTGGCTTGATGATGTTTTTATTATTTTATTTTTTATTCTCTTTATTAATTCCTTAATTTAGATAGATACATATTATATGTATGTATCTATGTATCTGTGTAGATAGATAGCTAGTAAAGATAAAGATACATAATAAATAAACTAAATAAAAAAGTATATCTTTTAATTCACTGTATGTATATTTGCAAAACAAACTTTAAAATAAAAAATAAACACCGTCACGCCGATATTCCCGGAGTGGGGGGCAGAAGGGCATAGGGGCAACTAGGTTAAGGGAGGACCGGCCTCGACTTGGGCTGTTGCTATGGGGGAAGGCATACATTAGGTGTCTCGCCGTGGTGAACATGAAAGAAACTTGTCCGCTGGCCAGCGCAGAGATGCACTGGCCAGCGGACAAGGGATTCTTTCACGTCGCCGGCGAGGTCGGTGTCTAATCCTGTGTGTGATATCGGTATCTGATAGGAGGGAAGTAAGGGCATTGCAAGGGTTGCTGAAAATAAGGCGCGGGCAGCAATAACGACTGATAGGAGGCGAGTCAAGTGCGTCGGCGGCAGCAGCTAAAAAGGGCTTCAATATAGGTGCGAATAGGTTCAAGGCTGAGATCGGAATGGTGCTAAGTTTAGTCTGGTTTTTCTTAAGTGGCCAATTTTATGAAAAAAACATGGTGTGACAACTAAAGACACTAAAGTGGTCGGTTCGGACGAAGAGCAAGGATTGGGGAATTAATGAATTAATAAAATAAACTAATTTTGAACCAATTGTATTGCCTTAAGTTATCACATAATATTTTTATGTAAAATTGACCACTTAAAAAAAACAGACTATATATATATGTGTGGGACAAGTCTTTGTTCGTTTAGGTGTGGGTATAGGTTATTGTATTTGACATTCGTACGTTCTAAACCTTGGATCTTTGTTTAATGTTAATTAAAGTTGCCTTTTTTATATCTGGCCCTACTTATTTACTTAGTTTTCAATAGACACATACTTAAAACCATGTTATCAGCACATATAAATATATTTTTACCGAAATTGAATAAGTTTAAACGATATTCGAAAAACCGATTTTTTACCGAAATTAACAGATGTAAGATTATGAACGAATTCAGCGAGATCTCAAATTAAAAATAAAATTGCCGTAGACAACATTCCTTACGGCATACCGAATACCATTTTGTAATTCCACGCGAAGGCTAGTCAAGGAAGCGTGTTTAAGTTTACTGCTTGTTATGACGTCACACGTTACTTGCGGGGAATCTCATGTGGCATAGCGAATAAAGGCCCTGATAGTTGTCAATAACTCAATATTGTATTTACTATGTTGGAGTTCCGCATAAGCAAAACCCACTTTTCATGACTTCCTTGATCGCTGGGTGCCATAGTCAAATGAGTAGACCACAGCAACGCGAAAGCGCCAAAACCATTCCAAGTTTGCCGCGCGTAATGAAGACCTAGCCTTAGGTATAACTCGCATCTCTCAAGGTTACTGAACTGATTTGCGTTTATAGCATTGTTTACTTTAGCGATAAGATACAATGAATATGTACACGTATCGGTATGATCGTATTTGGTATGATGATAATTAAAATAAATATAAAATTAATGACAACGAAATAAAATACGTAGCACCTAATTAAGTAGAAGTAGCCGGTAATCAAAATTAAATATGTCGCTAAGCAAGAATCTTAATTTGATTTCAGAATTTCAAAATGTCGAAGATCAAGGCTGGACCAGTTGTTGACATCCTTGGTGATGAGATGACTAGAATCATTTGGGATCTTATCAAAGAAAAACTTATTTTGCCTTTCTTGGATATTGAGTTGCACGTTTACGACTTAGGTATCGAGAATCGTGATAAGACCAATGACCAAGTAACGATTGATTGTGCTGAGGCCGTCAAAAAATACAATGTCGGCATTAAGTGCGCTACTATCACACCTGATGAGAACAGGGTAGAAGAATTTAAGTTAAAGAAAATGTGGAAGAGTCCTAATGGTACAATCCGTAATATTCTTGGAGGTACAGTTTTCAGAGAAGCTATTATTTGCAAGAACATTCCCCGTCTCGTTACTGGCTGGGAGAAGCCTATTATTATTGGTCGTCACGCTCACGCCGATCAGTACAAGGCTACTGATTTTGTCGTACCTGGTGCAGGTAAACTTGAGTTGATCTTTACTCCATCTTCTGGAGAACCTATTAGGCACGTTGTAAACGAATACAAAGGTGCCGGTGTCGCTCTAGGAATGTTCAACACTGACGCCTCAATTGTTGACTTCGCTCACTCTTCGTTCAAGTATGCTTTGGGCAGGAAGTATCCACTCTACTTGAGTACCAAGAATACAATTCTTAAGAAGTATGACGGACGCTTTAAGGATATTTTCCAAGAGATTTACGAGAAGGATTACAAATCACAATTTGAAGCCGCTGGAATTTGGTACGAGCATAGGCTGATTGACGATATGGTGGCTTACTCTATGAAATCTGAAGGTGGATTTGTATGGGCCTGCAAAAATTACGACGGAGACGTTCAATCCGACTCAGTCGCTCAAGGTTATGGCTCCCTGGGCTTAATGACATCTGTATTAATTTGTCCCGATGGTAGAACAGTGGAGGCAGAAGCTGCTCATGGCACCGTCACCAGACATTACCGTTTCTATCAACAAGGAAAGGAGACGTCCACTAACCCCATTGCTTCAATATTCGCGTGGACCAGGGGTCTATTGCACCGCGCTAAGTTAGATGACAACGCGGCACTCAAGAATTTTGCCGAAACTCTTGAAAAGGTGTGCATAGACACAATCGAGTCTGGAGTGATGACAAAAGATCTTGCTATTTGTATTAAGGGCATGAACAATGTAAAGAGAGCAGACTACTATGAAACCTTTGAGTTTATGGACAAGCTGGCCGAAAACTTGAGAAAAAGTTTGGGTAAATGACTACACCCAGAAAAAAAAATGAGTACCTTGTAATTAATTTGTAACTGTTTTTTTTTGTATAACTTTTTAACATGTTACCTTGTGGGATTAAGGGTATTCTGTTTATAGCTTTTATTTTAAAGTAATTTATTTGTAATAAATGCATTTTTAAATATATTTAAATCATCTTGACTTTTGATTTACTAAGTTCAAAATTAACCTTGATCTTTTAGTTGACCTATTCAAATTGTAGTTTAACAAATACACAGTATACTACATGCCGTAAGCAAGTACTTAGTTAAATGCTTTGTCATGGTAACTTAATTACGAATACATACCATTCTATTCAGCCACAAATAAAGAATTTGACGTCTTTTGAAGTGAAATTTTATTTGATCTTTGCTTATCTTGTACGCTATGGTGTTCTAGTACATGGTAACATCTAGTGATCTATTATGAGTAGTAGGTACAGTCGAGTCTCGTTAATTCAAACCTGCGATAATTCGAACCTCTCTATAATTCAAAGTTATCATGAGTTCCCCAAGAAAATCTCTTTATATTTCGAACTAAATCAATATATTTTTATGCACTTGGTAATTCGAACGAAAAAATCATCGCTACGCATTAAGTAAGAATGCGATTTGAGGTCACAAATCACTATAACGCAAGCGGAACTACTTTCCATACATAAGTTTATTGCTTTTTCATATATTTACTAGTAAATAAAATAAACGGATTTCAAGTTACAAAAATAAATTTGGGATTCAGTGTTGCCAATAAAAACACCATTTAGTGTTCCCATCTTTATGGGAAAATGTTGGATGATTTTGTCACCTATAATTATGTCCTATACGAATACCTATTTTATTAATTTTGTTGGTTTCCAAAGCACGCCATGTCCCTTGTGGGGTAGACAGAGAGTACAGAGTTCCAACAATTTCATTACAATATAATGAAAAGAAATAAGCTATTTGCTCAAAGCGAATACTGTACATAATTATTTATTACATAATTTCCGTATGGATCCGGTAAAGAATAGCTCCACCCCATTTGTTCTCACGCGTGTCGTAGAAAGCAATTCGGGAATTAACCACCATATTCTCTCCTTTTTTTGAAAAAGCCCCACACTATTAATTATTCTTGTGTCATGGGTACGTTTACAAACATGAAAATCACACAAACAAATACCCAGACCTAAACAAAATGTGTGAGTCACACAAAGATTCGTACTATACTGGAATGGAAACCGCGACTATTCAGTCCAGTAACCGGAGCGGCCTACCGCTCTTAACCTCTGGACCAAGAAGTGGTCACTGGAAACAGGAAATGGGCAACAACGTTTTCCTAAGTTTGTTGAAGAGATACGCATTTTGTACATTTGTATTTCTTTTACACGCTCTAAATAGACTGAAACCATCAACCAGCGTATTATGAAAATAATACTCATACCCTAATAGACACTATTAACTAATATTCAAATAATCTGTATTACAATGCTAGTATCATATTGAATTAAATGAATTAGTATAATAATTCACTTTATTCATTTATGTATTGGATTCTAACTGAAATGCAACGAAGTTAACTTAAAAAAAATTATAATAAAAACTATATTCATAACATTCATTACAATTTATATTTATTGTGAATTTAAATTATGGGAAAAAATCGTATAGTAAGCAACACCGAGCCTCCCTCTACTAATAATATTGCCACCTCTATCGGATCGACATAATGTCGGTATGGTAGGGAACAAGAGCAAAAGAGATGGATATATGTTTACTCCAAATTATTTATCGGGTTCAAAACTACGGCGGCATACTTTTAAGTGGTTATTCTTTTTTCGACGCGTCGAAGTGACTTTTGCTTCTCTATTAATTTACCTTAATGTCGCTACGTAACAAAACAACGCGTTAATTCGAACTCATCCGCGTCAAACACTCGATAATTCGTAAAGGATCAGATCCTCTTATAAACAAGCCCGAGTAATCCATCGAGTTGAGTATGTCTGAGCAGCAGCAATGTTCTTTGAAGCAAACCAATATAACAGATTTCTTTATTAATTAATTCACATTATGAATATATACACTAGGTACCTCTTAACTTTTGTCAATTGTTGTCATTGTTAAAGAATAAAAGTTAATAAATAATACATAATTAATTATTAACATTCAATAATTCAAAGTTTTATTTCTTTTCTCTCATAAATTTCGAACCATTTTATATTTCAAACACTCTATAATTCGTAATATTTTAAGAGTCCCTAGAGTTTCGAATTAACGAGAGTCGACTGTACTTATTTTAGATAATTTGTCTATATGGCATAGCTGCCTATGGGGAAAAGTGGAAAACTTAGGTACTTAAAGATAGATGGCGTCGGCCATTGTTGCACAATTTATAATAGGAACTGTAAAGCAAAACGGCTGCGCGCTTATTTTAAAGAGAGGCTGCTACGACTGTTTACGATCCGTTTCAGTTAATCGTTGTTAGATGGCGTTCTTCACATGGGCTAGAGTAATCTATGGGCTAGAGTTTTTCGCGGATCAAGTCATGTAAGTCGCGGGTTTGATCCCCGCACGGAACAAATCGTTGTGTTAAATCAAAACATTTATTTGCGAAAATGGGTACGTACAGTGATTTGTGTGATCAACAAATACATATTTGTTTCAGTCTGGGTGCTTGTGTGCGTGTGTGTCTGGGTGTATCGGTGTTGTGGTACGTGATTTTGTGTATGAAAACGCATCTACGACACAGGAATGTCTTAGTGTGGGACTAAGTTTTTTTAAAACCTAATAATACGTCCTTCACGTTGTTTCGAATCATTATTGCACACTTACACAGATTTATCAAAACGTCCGTTCGCGCCTTTATTAAAAAGGCGACAACCCGATATTTTGCGAACGCGTCCAATCATAGTAATCCGCTAATCGTAACGGCCGCCGACTATGAACCCAACTCCCCTCCTATCAACCGCTACCGCCGTCCGCGGCATGTTCTCACCGACCCTCCCGACGCCCTTACATTCCTTCTTTCGGATACAGATACCGCACACAGGATCAGACACCGACCTCGCCGGCGAGGTCGAAGAATCCCTTGCCCGCCGGCCGGTGTAGAGCACCACGGCGAGACACCTAGTATACCTATAGTGACAGCGATATAGTCCCCTATAGCGACTGCCCAAGCCGAGGCTGTTCCTACTTGAGGCGCCCTTGAGCTAGTTGCCCCCTTGCCCTTCTGGCTCGAGCGTAGTGGTTGCACGGTCGCCCTCTTGTCCGGTGAAGCTGTAAAGGCCCCGCGGCCAACAGCGTAGATCATTCACACATACACACACACACAAAAATAAAACATCCGTATCTGTCAGCTATATGCTCAATTTATAGGTGAAACGGATACTACTTTGAAAACAGCTGCATGCCTATAGAACTATTTCCTGCTTGCCTTTAAAAGTAACCGCCCCGATTTTAATGATTCGTACCAATTTATACCATGCTGTAAAAACATTTTATATCACCTTGCAATGGGATGCATTGAAATTTGCACTATATGCACTGCACTACACTATATGAACCCGAAGAAGTGATAGTCTAGTGGTTAGACCGCTGGACTGCAAAGTTAGAGGTCTCGGGTTCAAACCCGGGCACGCACCTATGTCTTTACGAAGGCTTGTGCGTTTTAAAAATTAACTATCATTTGCTTTAACGGTGAAGGAAAACATCGCGAGGAAACCTGCTGCCTAAGAGTTTCTCGAAGGTGTGTGAAGTTCGCCAACCGGAGGAGGCTCGTGCCCAACGGTGGGGCAGTTTCTTAACAAGGCTAATATATGAACCCGCTTTTTTAGTATGCGTGAAGATAAGAGTAAATTAATAAATTGTTATATAAGGTAATGTTATTTTAAGCCCATACTGTCCCACTGCAAGGCAAAGGCCTCCCCTTCCTTCTTCCGCTTATCTCGACTTAGTGCAGGTTTTAATAAGGTGGGATTCATTAAAACAATTACTCTTGTTCTTACCTATGCTTAACATCTAGCAGCTAAGTCACAAGGACTTATAAAGAATGTTTCATTATGAAAGAAAATACACCAACGTATTTAAAGAATAAACGCCGACTGCTATAATGGTCACTATTATAATTAAAATTACGATAATTAACATTAATATAATTGTTATCATTAAAACAGACACTTGGTATAATTTCAATTTTACATATATTAGTATATATTTAACTTTTAATTAAATAATTTATAAATGTCCGATATAATTATTATGTTTTCTTAATTGTTAGGTACTTTAAGTTCTTGGATTATTCCTAATGGAATTTGCATCCCTAAAGGCAGAATATGGCGTACGACCATTGTAATTTTAACATCCACTGTAACCCATTTTCGCAAATAAACTGATTTGATTTGATTTGCTTTAATCGAAAAGTCTATTGAATTTTGTTTGAGCAATGTACCGTCATATTTTTTGGGACTAAGCCCGCCACACACACATCCCTACTACTGTATATATTAAAGTTAGTGACTAGAACACTTGATTAAGTAGTTACCTATTTATTGCATTGATTGACATCTAAGTAACCGCTTCAAGACAAAGCTTCAAGTTTAAAACTTTCCATGGAGTGTGGAGAATTATTTAATTACCTATTTTAGATAAATTACTTATGTTGATGGAGCAGTTCGTGCGCGGAAACGCGGGTAGATAAATTGTAATACGTACACAAACGCACACGCACAGACAGCTTCTTAACAAATTAAAATAAAAAAAATACTGGCGTCACGCCCATATAGTGCGTAACTAAGGTCGCTTTAAGGCGCCATTCTTGCAAACAATGCTTCGTCTAGACAAATCTTCGTTTGAGTCATGTCTCTTATATAGGACAAACAAAAAGACCAGTAAAAACTCGGGTGAAAGAACACATAGCTGACCTTAAACACTGTTGCTAAGAGCTGTGGTTAAGAGCTTAAGTCGTACCGCCCACTGTCTAATAGTCGCGGCTTCGATTCCCGCACGAGACAAATCTTTGTGTGATCCACAGTTATTTGTTCCGGTCTGGGTATTTGTGTTTGTAAATATTCATGTTTGTAAACGCACCCACGATACAGGAATTCATCCTAGTAGGGGGCTACGTTTAAAAAAAAAAAAAAAAAGTCTGCAGGCTGCGAACATGTTCTTGACCGCACCCGCCATAACATCAGATTTGATAAACCTCAAACCGTTGGTTCGCGAGAATATTAAAATCAAAAAACATCCTAATTTCAATAGATTGGGATAGAAGATGTTTGGGTGTTTCTATCGACTTGGAATCCGGAACCAAGCACAACACTGCAAGCAGTGTTGCTCAACCTCAAGACACCGTGAGCTCATTCTGCGTAGATCGGGCCAACAAAAATAACTATGAAGTTTTAGGGTAGCCCGGAACAACTATGCATTTTTGCTGCTAAGGACTCAACAAACACAAACACAAAACGTCGGGAACGGGGTTGGGAAATAGTTTTATTTCATGTGTGATATTTGCGCAAAACTAAGACCTCCATATAAAATTTGTGTATAATTTTAATTTAAAAAAAAAAGAACTAATTAAAACAAGCTTTTATAGTAAAAACGAAGATATCTTACTTAGTTGAGGAGTTCCCATGGCTTCTTTCGGACTGCATCATCAGACCCTGAAGACATCCGGGTCTAAAGTACCCGTCAAGACAAATCCAACAAGCCCAAACATAGCAGTGTTATATTCAGTAGTTAGATGGTTCCATTGGCCACCTTTAGCTACATAATCATGTCCTGAACACTGTCAGGTTGTATAGTACTTGCCGTTGTACATGTTGTATATTTCAAATGGTCCGATGGCCACCTTCCGACTCTATCAGCAGACCAGCTCCATAGTACCATATCATTTCATTGTCACTGAATTTACATACGTAATCAAAATTTCAGCTCAATCAGATACCTGCAAGTGCTTGAAAAATGGATCAAAAGATTTAGGCCGGAAAGACAGACAGCCATACGAACATTGCAAGTTCAAGAAAAGCCTGTAAAAGTAGGTTTCATCGCCGGTGGGCTTATGTGACTTAAAGTGAAGAATGTTGAGACAAGAACAGTAAAAAGAAATTCACTCTACTTATGTTATTACTCAAGTACCTGACCACAAAGACCACAAAATGTATAAATGTCTTGTTGATGTTCAAAATAAAATATAGATAGCGGGTAACCACAACAAAATAGATAAACTTATCACATAAGATATTACGATCTAATTTTGTATGAGAATATATACTAAGTATGGTTTCATAAAATCCCCTAATGATTTGCAAACCGCACTGCATCAAATTGTACAGCGTTATGTTACTTAATAACTACCTACCTAGTAGGTGGCTACATTTCCCAAATCGGGTTTGTGGTTGAATTGAAAACTGGAACGTTTCTGTGATGAGCGGTTTATTTTTAACAAGAATCGGAACACTTTTTTTATATGTATTAATTAATGTAAAATAACCCTACATTTATATCTATAGATGCTTGACTTAATTTGCTAGGTTAATATCCAATAGGTATCTAAATTCTGTCGCAAATTTTAAATTTTCAGATAAATTGATGAAGTTTGAATACAAAATCTTTTATTATTTTATTTAACACCTAAATATAATATGCATCTTATAATACAAAAAGACCCAAGTCTGCAAATCCAAATCGCCTATTCATTTTACAAATCGTTTTCGTTTTTCTATTACAACAGCGATCCCCGTGTGGCAAGTCGTCAAATAACTTTTCTTAGTGAATTACCGGAGGCGGTTGACGCGGTTTCCCCTACAAGATCGTCCCTCTCGCGACTCCCGCCATTTCTCCCACGAGTGGAGAGGGCCATTCAGAGACGGTTCGGGAAGCTCTCACGGTGCTTACGACTTGGTTCAGTTTGGCGGGCTTAGCGTCAGTCAACAGCCGTGCGCGCTGCGGATACTTTAAACAACATTTGGCGCGAACGAAAAGCTCGCGGACGCGGAAAATTAATCCAGCAAAAAGATAACTACGAACAATTATAAATTTATAATTTATGTGTAAACCGTGAATGATGGCTGTGAAGTCGAGCATCTTCATGCTATTACGATGGTTCATCGTAATAAATATTATGGTAAGCATTTTAAAAATATTTATTGTCGATTTAAAAGAATCTACTTACGTAAGACTTACCGTGCATTATGTGTTGCAAAAAGTCAGTCATCTTTGTAAGTAAATCGGTTGAGATTCATAGTACACTTTGAAACTAAATATTTTGGCGCGACAATGTTATTTACTAAATAGCAAAGAGCGGCAAATTTGTAGCTAACTGCCCCATAAATATGTCTAGTTATCTAAAAATAATTTATACCTGATAACAATCTCTCTATCAATCTACTTTTTCTATGCATTATTTTTGCAACGTTCATAGCATGTAATGCAAATTTTCGCGTAGGATCTATTCGTTAAGTGTTTGTTCCACGTAATAAAAAAACATTTTTATCAATTTATTTTAAAACAAGCCAAACCGCAGCGAATAATTCAGACGCTTGTCAATTTTATTCACACCTAAACACTGAAGTGTGCCACCTAAAATTAAACATTTGATGCGCATATCCGACACGGCTTCACTGAATCGCATTTCATACGCGGTTTTTATCGCGGCCAATTTAACCCACATTTTTCACTAGCATCCCTCTTCTGGTAGCATTGAAGAACGAGCATTTAGTCTAATTACCATAAGACAAGTATCACTCGTTTCCGCTAACTGTAATGATTGCAACATCGCATATGTTGCCGTCGGATCGATCTCCGCCAGAAGCGTCGTTCGATTGCCGTAACGATGAACTTGCGGATCGGAATGCCATACATATCGAAGGGCGTAGCTAGATGCATGCGCCGATCGAGAACCGCTAGCTTGCCATATCAATTTACCAGCGTCGGTCGGGTGCACCCAATTACTAGCTCTGGTTCACATGATTCCTATTCATCAGCATCTAGATTGCTTAAGTGGCGATTAAAAAAGCGTTCTTCAGGGAAGCAGGTTGTTTGATACCCGAGACCGCGCTGTAGGTAGATGCTGTTTTTTTACAAACAGACAAAATTAAATTGAAAGACGTTATCGATCATCAATATTTTTAAGAAAGTTTAGATGACAATCGCGATAGAGTTGGTATTTCAATAGATATAGATTCTATAGTATATGTTGGTCCCTTTGTCTATAAAAGTTGTAAAAGTAATCTCAATTTAAATTAATATTAATTTTAGTTAAAAATATACCTATTTAAATTAGCTTTTGCTACCTTCAAATTTAGCAAACAGTAGATACTCCGGAAGGCATCTGTCACGCAATCTTTAATATAAAAACTTATAGGAACTGCACTGATAATAAAAACAATGTGTACAAGTATGCTATATTTAATTTTTACAGTTAGGTACACATAGTATAGTTATTAAAACACAGGTAGAAATATAATACTAAAGATTGTGGTCGCATCACACTGCCTTGGGGAACTCGACATATTTTGTTGATTCATGTATTATAATGTAATCATAATGTAAATTATCGTGAAGTTAAAACTGAATTATGACAATATAGTGCAGACCTAGCTGTGCCGGGCCCTAAAATACAAAAGCTGGATTCTTTGCTATGTTGTGATGGCGTATCATTTTATTCTAAAAGCAGACAACTCATAGACCTACCTATATTTTTCGTAAGCCAATCATAATATTCACATTAAGAAAACTGGGTTTAGTATATTAATAGTTCATAAGCAAAGCATAAAGCAATTTTTAATTTTTTTTTAAACTTAATCCCACACTATGATTTATTCCTGTGATGTAGGTGCGATTATAAACATGAAATTTCACATACACAAATACCCAGACCGAAACAAATCATTGTGGACCACACAAAGATTTGTCCCGTGCGGGAATCGAACCCCTGACCTTTAGACACAGTAGGCGGAGAGTCTTAAGCTCTTAAACACTGCGCTAAATCGTCCGTTTTTGACAGTTTCACAAAATGAAACCACTTTCACTAGTATTAACATTCATTATCAATTCTATCATGAATTGGTACTTATATCTAGAACCTTTACCTAGAACAATCAGTTCAGTGAAAAATTTTTACAAAAGCGGGACGGCTGGACTCAAAAATATTTTGCCGAGCACAACCGTAAAAAGCCAAACAAACCGGCCTGGCAAATTTTTTTTTTTTTTTAAACGTAGCTCCACACTAGGATTTATTCCTGTGTCGTGGGTGCGTTTACAAACATGAAAATTCACATACACAAATACCCAGACCGGAATAAATAATTGTGGATCACCCAAAGATTTGTCCCGTGCGGGACTCGAACCCGCGACTATTAGACGCAGTGGGCAGAGCGGCTTAAGCTCTTAACCACTGCGCTAAATCGTCAATATACACAACCTTTTGATTAAAGCGCATCACCATTTATAGACTACTAGTGTTTGCCCGCGACTTCGTCCGCGTGAAATTTAGACCGAAACCTTACACTTTTCCGGGATAAAAAGTGTTCTATATGTAATCCAGGTAATAAACTATCTGTATGCCAAATTTCGTCCAAATCCGTTCAGCCGTTTTTGTGTGATTGAGTAACAAACATACATAGGATTAGTAGGAGAACAAGATTCACGAATCTTGATTTAAGAAGCTTAATAAGGTAAGCTTACCTCAACGGGAAGTATCGCTATTCTGGTTTAAGTAATTCATCAGTGGGATCTGCATTCAGAGACTGATCTTAGCTCGCGTGGGAATCGTCTCCGGCGTGCAATTAGGGAACGTCGTCGGGAGCGCAGGGTAGTCAATTACCGCGCACACTGTTTTATTGCGCCTCTTCTTGTCGATGCAGCGAAACTTCAGCCAAAGCATAAACAAGGGTCATAAAGTTTACGGGTCTACTTTAATTTTTATTATTTCTTCGCGACTTATATCGTTGTTTGGTTGTGAGACACCTGTAATTATTATATTAATCCTAGTAATATTATAAATGTGATAGATTGTATGTTTGGATGTTTGTCACTCAATCACGTGAAAAAGGGCTCAAACGAATTGGATGAAATTACACATATAGTTTACAATCTAGATTAACACATAGGATACAGTATAGTCAATGCGGACTAAGTCACGGGCACAAACTAGTCCTACTAATATTATAAATGTGAAAGTTTATATGTTTGGTTGTTTGTCACTCAATCATGCGAAAACGGCTGAACAGATTTGGATGGAATTTGGCACAAAAAGAATACCGTCACGCCTATATTCCCCAGAAGGGGTGGCAGAGGTATACTGAGTACACCCACGTTTCGCCGGAGATGTTAGGTCCCATGTAATAGGGGGCGAGCCTATTGCCATATACCGGGCACAATTCCAGACTCCGGACTCATACTGGGAATTTTTCGTTAGAAAAACTACATTTGTCCGATCTAGGATTTGAACCCAGGACCTCGTGATCACAAAGCGATGCGCTTTGCCACCAGACCAAGGAGGCAGTCTAGTCTAATTATATTCTAAATATATTTTTTTATTAGTAAAATGATATAATACCTACCTAAGCTACAAGTACAGATTCTGTTTACTTCATACCGACCCTCCTTCTTTTTTTAGGTAGCGTAATAACAGTAGATCTCTATCTATCTATATCATCAAGCCAGATCCTTGCGGAGTAGGCAGAGAATACAAAGTTCCAACAGGTTCTTTCCTTACATATCTCTCTGGCTTCCTCCACTCTCATAGTTCGTCTCATACACTCTCGCCGGTTACGGAGACTCTTGACTTGTCGTTCAGATAAGACACGCTCTATTTGGCCATGGTAAGATAGTGTAGGCCTTTCCCGGTACCTACATCCTTCCACTTTCGCAGTGTATATCTGTTTTGTCAGTCTTTCTTTTGACATTCTTTCTATATGTCCGGACCAACGGAGCATACCCTTTCTCATCTTTACACCGATACTATATTTCATACCTGCTCGCTTTCTTTCTATTTTAGGTAGCAAGATAACAATAGATACTAATGATAATACAAGTCAGATTGTTTGAGAATAGGTAGGAATAAGTATATATACCTATATTATTTTTATAGCCATCTATCTCTAATTTATTAGGCCTTAAGTACGCTGTAATGTCTTGTTATTCCTAAACGTTTAAACAATATCCTTAACATGAGAAATGGTTCTTGAATTACCTACTATTACCTATTGTAATGTCACAGCATAATTAAATATAATTCTACTTCATTATCGCATATTCAAACATCGTTAGCAACTTTTCCCGGTTGTTTTCTAATGTGTAACAAGTTTTTAGTTATAATCCAATGAATGAACACGTGCTATCGTGTACGACATGTATGAAATTAATTACATACTTATGTGTCTTTTTTACCTTCGGTTGGCTACTCATGCGTAACAAAACACATTGGGTAACTCAAAGTTGTATATTCCAATATAAAAAGTAAGTAAGAAAGTGTTTGCGAAAAAAGCAAGAATAATGTCCCCCATATCATGTCACATGTGATGTGCCGCGTCTTCATGTCGACGACCCGAATCAATTATAGCTGCATAAAACATTTTTTTGTTATTCCATGATTTAAATTGGATTTTTTATCCAACGTTTGCCAATTTACGATAGATATAGAGATAGCGTCAGTCTGATAAATCGGCTTAGATATGCGAACTCTACTTGGCAGATGTTCACAAACAATTTGTTAAAGGAAATAACGTAGGATCATATTGCAGCAATCGTTTCAATAACTCACTAATATTTCTGTTTACCATACCTTATAACTTAAGAAATATGCCGGTCTATCCTATTCTTCTTCTTAGCGTTTCGACGGCAAACATGATTATAATTATATGGATGCGGCCCAGAAGGTGACCACACCGATTGCATTGTCGGTAACAGACATCAGATCCTGCTGCTTGCAGGTCTTTCCATTAAAGTTGTTTAAATGGCTATAGATAATAAACTTGATTCATAATCCCTAAAAGTATGTGAGTAGAGTTTCTTGATAATATTTAACGTTGATTCAACTCTTATTACGTACTATCGTAACTTCTCTAAGAAGTTTTAAACAATTTAGAATTTCTTGTATATGTACAACATATTTTATTTATATGATAATCCATAATACAGTTGTATCATCAAGTTTTTTTATTAGGCGATTAATAAAATCTCGACCTTATCGAATTAAATTATTTATTACCTAGTCATAAGAATGCGTTATAAGATATCAGATATTGTTATTAAATATTTCATAATGTTTTATTCAAAGCCGTAATCTTTATATTAAAATTTGTAATAATCAAAACCAAATTAGTAGTTGAGATCGTAGATTTATGTGATTATTGTACATAAAATAAAACTATTTTTCGCAAAGGACTCGAAAAGTTGGAGTTAAAAGTCACAAATAAACCTCAAATAGTTTTATTTCACAAATTAGTAATTATAGCTTGGTTGGTGGTATTACAAAAATTTAATCAGAAACTGTAACAACTTGTTGGATTTCATTTCCTACAATTACCTTGGCAAGCCCTAGCAGAGCTCAATACAAATTAATAACATTATTGTTTTACTCCAAGAAAGGAGCTCAATTACTGTTTGCTTAAATTTAGTAGCCTACCCTTATTAGTTCCATTCTATGTATTAGGCCTTGCGGAGAAACCCGAAGGTCTATAATTGAAATAGGTAGGCACTTACACAATGAACATAATACCTCGTTCTCTATATCGAGTCCTTTTAGGAAGAATATCGTAAGACAAAACCGGCGTTCTTGCTATAATATCTTTAATTGTCCTTAATATTCTTTATTCTTTATATTTTCCTTTCTTTAAAAAATAATGTGCGTTACATTAGGAATTATTCATGTGTCGTGGGTGCGTTTACAAATATTTAATTCACGCACCCAAACACACACACCGAAACGAATATTTGTCGGTCACAGAAAAATGTGTCCTGTGCGAAGTTCAATCCAGTGTGTGGAGCGTCTTAAGCTCTGGACCAAATTGCCCGTTCTTAATTTTATTAAGGGCAATAACCATCTCTGGAAAGAATCGCGTCCTGCCGTTTGCTATGCTCCATCTAAAAAGGCTCCGTATGTTTATGACAACGTTTTGCGATTGCAATTATAATTGCAAATGGTACGTTATAAACCTTGTTCAGTCATCTCGGTTACAATGCCTTGAAGCGTATCTCTCCATTATCTTAATCGTTTCAACTGGTGTGGTCTTTATGTTGTTAAGCAATGTTCATTGTTGGATGTACGTTAAGCGAATGAACACAGAAATAGAACTTAGAGGGTTCCAGGGAGTCCAGTTGTTTGTTGTCCAGTGCTTTTACCTTGTTGAGTGCTGATTCAGCGTACATATAAAACAAAAAGCAACCCATGACTTCCCCGAATTCGCAACATCTATAAAATCTAATACATGACTAACTTTTGCAAAATTATTTAAGCCCCAATTTTAGGTACATAAAACTAGTTTTGATTAACAGCATCTTTTAGCATGAAATTGACAGCATTGAGGTAAAATCGCAATCACCTAAAAAGGATAACAAGTCTGAGAATACAGACAAGAGACAAAATAGAGACAAGAAATACTTTTCTAATTTATTGTTTACATTATTTCTCAAAGCAAAACAAGATTTGTTGTGCTTAAGGAGTCTGACATTCGCATACAAATCCATAATTTTCCATAAAATCTTTTTACTTTTAAAATCATAGTTCTTGGTGAATGAGAGGCATGGTCAGTGCATGGGTACCGTTGCGTGTGTCGGCACAGGTCGTGCCTACGACCGGCGACCCCGAGCCCTATCGATCCATATAAGTGCAGTAAAGCCTTCAGACGTACAAACCTGCTTTGGAAAGTCCGTCAGTCCTACTTCTATTGGTACCTACCTACCTTGATAACTTTGTATTTCATTAGAACCAGCTAAGTAATCTTACCTTCTGTGTCGATGTTTTTGGCAATATACAGAGATTCTTGATTTATGTATTCTACCTAATAAATGATATTAATACAATGTAGGACATAACTGATAATTTTATAAAGTACGTACCTAACATTACAACAAAAACTTTCCCACTAATTAACCGTATCATGAACCACATAAACGTTTATTCATACGTCTATTATTTTTTTGCGCTGTGAGTGATTAATTCAATTAGGTAACCATTACACCGCTGACAGGCGATGTCAGTGCGAATAGCTAGCAAAAAGTTGTCGCGGACGTCGATCGCAAGCGTGGCCTTTCGCATCACGGGCCTTCACGGGCCATCACCCTGCACACGATACGTATACGCGACCTACTTGCCTCTATCACTAATAACGCTAATCAGGATAGCTGTAATTAATTAACACAGTTATTTCCAACAAAAGAATCAGCCATAATTAGCGGTCGCTCTTACTCACCCTGGATTTCTACCGTTATCGTTACGGATGAACAGAATTTGCACTCTCTCATGACTTCAAAGAGAAACGCGAAAAGCTTGACATTTGGAGTTGTAAAATACATTTGACTCGTTTTATCGCGATCTCTATAAAAATAAGCGGACGTGGTTCGCGCTGCGGGGTCCCTGCGTGCTTATACGGATATTTAAAGTGAATCATGTATGTCATGTATGTGGGTATGTAGGCAAGCAATCAGTCACACACACTTACGTTTACGAGTCACAAAACTTGAACAACTTTAAGTAATTTTTGTGGCACCATTACTCTGAAACAGATGAAATAGACAATCAGTTTCACAGAAATTATTATTTTCCTCTTCGTCTAGTTTATTTATGTTGTGTCAGAATGACACAACTCAAAACTTGTCTTTCGTTTCCAGAAATCGATGTTGTTTGCGATACGCGGTGTCCGAAGCCCCTCGAATCGGGAGGGTGGCTGCCACCCCCGCTCTATAAATCACTGTCCGAATTACGGCGTTTCTATAATATTTGTAATCCGACGGTCGGCCACGCGGCCAGTATAACAATTGATACACCCTACCCTATGCGTCCACAAATTAATTGAAAGTAGTAAATTTGTCCTCGTTAATATTTCGATTACGACAAATCCACACACCCCGATATTCGCTTCGCATCGAGCAAAAGCAAATATTAATCTGTTGGCTTTTGTTTCGAAATATCGAAGCATGTAAAATCAATACGGTACTTGAATGAATGAATTGCATTCAACACATATAATATATTGTGAGCGAAAATACCGCGAGGATTTTCCCTTACATATTATTATATTAGATATTATATTATTATATATATTCGAGAGAACGTGAAAAATAATTCAAAGACAAGTGCAATGATGTGCTTGAAGAATAGCGACTGCCACGCCCCCTGTCACATTGAGACGAAAAATACTTTATACAAATGTGTGTTACTATGTACGAGGAGGGATCAAAAAGTAGTGAGAATGAGATAGAATATAATGACTATTGATAACTTAATAATTTATTTTTCTACATAGTTTCCGAGTCTCTCTGCACACCGAGTCCAGCGCTTTTCCAAGGCTTCAATCCCTTTCACAAAAAAAGTTTTGTCTTGGTCCTGCAAAAAGCTCTCCACGGCATCCATAACCTCGTTATCGTCTTTGTACCTGTTTCCCCTTAAGTATTTTTTTTCAATTTGGGGAACAGATAAAAGTCGCTAGCCGCCAGATCTGGTGAATAAGGGGGGTGGTCAACCAATTCGAAGCCAGCTTGCTGAATGGCAGCCATCGCAACTGCCGACCTGTGCGCGGGTGCGTTGTCGTGATGAAACAGCACGCCCCTTCGAAGTTTCCCTCTCCTTTTCTCTTTGATGGCATTCCTCAACTTGGAAATTAAAGCTGCATAATATTGGCCTGTAATAGTGGTTCCACGTTTCAGGTAATCAATCAACAATATTCCTTCTGAGTCCCAAAATATTGAGGCCATAACCTTGCCAGCCGATGCCACGACACGAAACTTCTTCGGGGTCGGTGATGATGGCCGTTTCCATTGCGAAGGTTGTGTTTTGTCTCGGGATCAAAATGATGGACCCATGTTTCGTCCATTGTTACGAAACGAGACAAAAAGTTTTCAGAATCTTCTTGAAACTTGTCCAACAATATCTTCGAAATGTCAAGTCGATTTTATTTCTGACTGTCGGTTAACATTCTCGGCACCCATCTTGCGGAGACTTTTCTCATATTCAAAGATTGTTTCAATATGGATTGAATACTTCCATATGAAATGCCCGTTTCTTGAATTAAGTATCGGATGGTAACTCTTCGATCGCTCAATTTTCTCGACTTTCGCAACATTTTCTTGGGTGACTGACGACGTGCTCGTTCTCCCTACTCGAAATTGAGAAGCCCACCTTGCGACAGTGGAATACGGCGGAGCAGACTCTCTTAATGTTGCCTCCAAATCGCAATGAATCTCTTGCGTCGTTAACTTTTTTAAACAGAGGTATTTAATAACGGCTTGCACTTTATTTTTCTCCATTTTCGTGAACACGTCCCGACACGAAGCAAACAAATGACTGACTACATTCAGAAAAAAAACAAAACAGAATCAAATTTTTTTTTTATTAATATTACAAATATGTATCTTAGCTATGCCTGCCATTTTTTTTTATTTTTTTTATCATGGAGTATATAGTTCTCACTACTTTTTGATCCCTCCTAGTATATCTCTGCCAACCCCTTCGGTGAAAAACCGAAGTAAGTTCTAAGTTATAAGGTTTTAGAATATTCATAGATCTTACAACATGTAAATAATTTGTGTAAGCATGTATAAGCCATATCTCTACAATTTTCTATCATATCTATGTTTGCAGTGAAAACAAATGATAGGTTATTTCTTAATAGTCCTACGGATTATTTGAAATATTTAAATTAGACTTAATTTTACCGAGCTGTACTAAGATAGGTTTATAGGGATACACTATAAAGTGCGGGAGGTTCGTAATAGCGAGTTATTAACGCTAATACCCAATTATAGACTCTACATGGGATCGGAGCACCAGCCGGCGAAAGAGGATTAGGTTTTCCACCGCAATCTATAGGGGTGAGTATAAACTCTGCTTGAAAGGTATATAAGTAATACTTCTTACAACTCTTATCAGACAGAGGGTAGGTAGAGGTGGCTCAACAAAGGCTCATCAAGATATTTTGGGCCCCATGTGATAATGATGATGACTAAACATTTTCTAATTTAGAAATGGGCCCACGACACTTATAGGGAAATATCGTAGGAGGCCACTAAATAAACAGTTGGCAGATCGTTATCGTCGATAATTAAAAATAGCTATACTTTTAAGAACGAAACTTTGGATGAAGTTCTCTCGGATATGGACCTCATGTTATCCTTCACTATTAGCTAGTAACAATTATTATTCATATAATGTCACTTTATTTTTTGATTGAAATACCATTGTTCATCAGTAAGTATTCTTTATTGTACACATATAAGAACATTACACGACAGACGAAAATAGTATAGATTTAATACACAAAGGTGAGTTCATGCTGTTATTTTATCTTGACATCGAATTGTTAATTTTACAAGTTAGATTTTCTTCAAGCGAAAAGCGGTAAACTATGTCGAATTTTAAACTGGTATCCTAATTATCAATTGTAGTTAGTTAGGTAAAGGTGGGGAAAACCACCGAAGTAGGTACTTAATTAAGTGGACCAAGATCACAAGGTCTTCTTTTATAACCGAAACAACAGAACCCTCACAAAATAAATCGCTATAGTAAAGTATTAGAATAGGATTCAAATGGGCGTTTTGGCGGGAAATCGAAGAATGATGTCGTCAATTTGTTTTAATTTCCAAAACGTGTGTTATTTCGAATTATAATGTGTAATATTGGTGGAATATTAAACATTATGTATTCTTATATGTACATGAGTGAAGGTAATTGTAACAAAGTGATAAGACGTGCCTTTTAGATTTCTCTCAAAACGGCCGTCGCAATTGGTATTTAAAGTATCCATCGCTTTACAATCCAGGGTGGGTTACTTCATCAATTTCATAATCATCCTTTTCATCAAGTTCATCGGGGAGTTGAATTTATTTTGAAATGAATATTCGTAATACTTGACATTGGCAAAATACGCGTCGTCGTGATTTCATAAACATAAAAAAGACGTTAAAAAGGATTCAAATGATGGAGTGTTGCAAGCAATTAATTGTATTAGTATCACTAATTATTATCTAGGTGCAAATTCAATGAGTAATGAATAATAATCATAGCCTGCTCTAAAACAGCACGCGAAAGGTGTATAAAGTTATTACACGCCCCATCTGCACTAATTGGTATTGACACGATCATTAAACTGATTACTAGCTTGTTTATGGAGTTCATTATATTTGACCGTAAACAACACGTTACAGAGTGCTCAGCATAAAGACATTGACGTAAGCGCGACGTTTTCGAGTTATGTGTCATCCTTTTCACACAGCAAATTAAATCAATGCAGATGAAAGTGACGGCACACTTTCTCGATAACGTTACGCTAACGTCAATGTCTTCATGCTACGTCCTCAGTTTTGTTATAATAAAAGAAAATTCTTTTCGTATCGGTATCGGTATCGGTGTAAAGATGAGAAAGGGTATGCTCCGTTGGTTCGGACATATAGAAAGGATGCCAGAAGAAAGAATGACAAAACAGATATACAATGCGAAAGTGGAAGGATGTAGGTGCCGGGGAAGACCTAGACTATCTTACCATGACCAAATAGACCGTGTCTTATCTGAAGGGCAAGTCAAGAGTCTCCGTAACCGGCGAGTGTGTATGAGACGAACTATGAGAGTGGAGGAAGCCAGAGAGGTATGTAAGGAAAGAACCTGTTGGAACTCTGTACTCTCTGCCTACCCCGCGAGGGAGCTGGCGTGATGATATAGATAGATAGATAGAAAATTCTTTTCATTTTTTTTCTTTAGATTTATTGTTCTCCAATAGAAGCTAGTGTTGGGCAAAAAATTATTGGGAAAATAAAAGTACAAATTAAAATATTTCGGATTTCGTCGCGGCTTATTTGTGGTTTTAAAGTGACCGACATTTCCAATGTTCTACTGCACCCATGATCACGGAAGTGACCGAGTGATGTTAAAAAGTCGTTGTAATTCCTCAGTACCTATGGGGTTTAATTTAATCTCAAATTAAATTTCAATTGATTGATCCTACAATTGAAAAATGTCCAACACTTTTAGAAGCTAAAGTCGTCTCATTATATCGAAGAAAACTTGTTTACGAAAGCTCCTTTCCATTTGCAGATATTTAAAATAAGTTGATCCCACTCTGTAGTCTAGACGGGGCACAGGAGGGTGCACTCCCGGGGGAAATGTCAATATTGCAAACCAATAAAGTCATCTTCATTGTATTCCAGATCCGTAATTCGAACGCTTTATTATTGCATAACAAATTTATGAAAATAGCTTTAGTTTTTGAGGAGAAAGTTCTGGCGTTTTAGTTACAATAAAAAGTAATGTTTACTGTTACAAATCGATGTAAGTTTATGGATATGATCATGGAGAATTTTAAGTATCAAGAAGGGGAAAGTTGCCGTAACGTTGTTATGTATCGGTATATATTGCATTGCCATGTGTAAGCATCGCCTGGTGAAAGATTGCTCGGGAGAAATCAGCGAAACCTGGGCAATGATCCAAGAAGTCAGGTGAACCAGCTAAAACCCATGAATCTTGCCGTTATTTTTAAATTTACTTTTATTGATTTTTTTTGCTCAAGTGATGCTTGTTAAAAAGATGATTATCATCTCTAGCCGTGTTGGAAGTAGCCTACATCGTATCCATGGCTTAAGAAAAACTCTTAATATTAACGCAACGGATCGCAAAAAATATGTACTTATAAGAATTTTTATCTTCAATGTGAATCAGGTTGCAAAAATAACTCTATATCTCTTATAGACGGTCAAAATACAACAATATGATTGCAGATAATAGATAGAAAAAAAGGAGCTTAAACGCATTTTTTGCTACACAACATCTATTAACAACAAAAATGGAGAATATTTTGTAAAATGAAAGTATTAATAGAAATTTATATCTTTTGGTACAATTACCATTGTTATGTTTGGCAAAATCGTGAACTCACAACAACTGCATCACTTAACGGTTCAACTTTGACACATAAAAATTGAGAAGCTCAGACATTTTATCCTGATACCGGTCAATAGTTGAAAAATCTTCTTTTATTGCCAACAATGATATTCGTAATCCAAACCGGTAAAACGATTGATAAGATTTTGCTTATCAATGAGTACGCTACAATTTTAGCCACCATACCTAGAGTGAAATTAAGTAGTATCTATATATTAATACGTAAAGCAAAAACTTTGTACCCATTTTTATGAAAATTGCGCGGACGGAGGAGTATGAAAATTCCCACACTTATAGTTTCTAACGAGAAGGAGTGCAGAATGCTAATATTTTTTTTAAATTATGCTAAAAAAATACATTAAATAATAAAAAAAACACATTACACACACTACCGTAGTGATTATATTCTCTTGGCACACTACCATGTATTTGACATAATACACTTCAAATTATTTGTCTATTATCTTACTGAATGTCAAACATAACCAGCAAACGATGAAAGAGTTTTTACAAAAAACATCGCTTACAAAGATGTTTTGTATCATTAATTAAAGTATCGAAATATGTATGTCAAGTTCGATGGACAGCATTTTCTACATCGCATGGTTTTTTGTTACAATAAAAAAATAAATAAAAAAGGTATTCTATTTATCTATGTATCTATATCATCACGCCAGATCCCTTGCGGGGTAGGACAAGGGGTACAGAATTCCAACAGGTTCTTTTCTTACATAAAAAACGTATTCTTTATTTTAATCATGTTTTGTTTTTTTTTTTTTTTAAATTTCATATAATTTGTTTGAAAAAAATAGGCAAATTAACAGTGTACCCTTGGCGAAATCTGTGATTATAGAAGTCTTTGACAATAGAACCTTAATAATGTTAAAACTTATAAGTTAAATTAATTATGGTCGAATTTCGACCAATGGGCGACCACTAGTTTAGATAAAAACACTTTAAAAATGAAATTCAATCCACATCTACAATTTGGTCCAAGTTATGAGTATATAACAAATCATTAAGGGCAGTGTTTTTCTAACCCGTGGATCGCCTTTATAAGGGGGTTGCGACACCTCAGTAAAAGTCAGTATCAGATCTCGCCGGGGTCGAAGAATCCCTTGCCCGCCGGCCGGTGCAGAGCAACACGGCGAGACACCTAGTATACGCCCTCCCCCATAGCGACTGCCCAAGCCGAGGCCGTTCCTCCTTGAGGCGCCCTTGAGCTAGTTGCCCCCTTGCCCTTCTGGCTGGAGCGTAGTGGTTGCACGCTCGCCCTCTTGTCCGGTGAAGCTGTAAAGGCCTCGAGGCCAAAAGCGTAGATCATTTACACACACACACCTCAGTAAAAAGAATGAGAAAATATTTAATAATATATTTATATTAGGAGAATATTAATTAAAGGACAGATTTTGTAGGTTAACGCAAGTGAATTTTCCGTTAACTAATTTCACTCATGTTGGTATCTTTTTTGCTAGCTATAGAATAAAATCGTTATCTAAATTTCGTGGAGGCGTTAGGCGATGTAATCGATGTAAAAATATGTCCTTTATATGTACTTAATTATGCATTTAGCCGATACCTAATTATAAAAAATATTAAAATGTGCGGATTTGATATTTGTAACACATAAAATACAGATTACAAACAGCGGAGGGTAGGGCGTCGCGAAAAATTCTTTCATACCTACTTATGGAGTCGTGTTTTGAAAAAGGTGCTATGGTTTAGGGCATGACAATAAGAAATAAGGGGGCGGCCATTAATTACGTGAGGTGATTTTAGAGATTTTTTGACTCCCCCTGGTGAGATTTGACTTAACCCCTTCCCCCATGCCCCAATCTCACGTGAGATTTTTTAAAATTATTTATTCTAAAAACAAAATAAATAATTTGCTTAATATTTTTATTTAAGTCTAATCAAGACTTCTATTTAAGATTTCTGAGAAAGTAAACCAGAATTACAGGGACAAGTAAACAATGAAAAGCAAATAATTAAACAATTATGTACAAGTAACGAAACAATTACGAGTATAAACATTGCGTGCGTTGCTGCCACTCAGCCACTCATTGTAGGTATGCTACAACGTTGGTCGAGTCGCGCGTTCGGCTGGCAGTCGCGCGTAAACAAACGAAGGGCTGTGCAACTTTGCGGAGTTCGAAAAATCTCGTTAAGTATTATTGAATATGATTTGGCCTTATTTTAGTAAATCTTTTAAATAATGAAATACTATTTTCTCACAATTTTACCGTGTTTCTTGCGAAAATAATTACGTGTATTTGCCGAGACCCCCCTCAAAGTAAGATTAGATGTGATTCGATTCGACCCTCACCCCTTTAACACCTCATGTAATTAATAGACGCCCCCTAAGATCATTTTAAGTTAAGTCATCGTGCAACATCCGTCCGATATCACCGCAGGAAAATCAAGATATGCGCACGCGCCGCGGTCGATGTCTGTCATATTAACAATGATTGTGATCCTTTATCCATAGACAGGTGTGCGTAGTGCTGTGCGACCGCAGCGCTCTTGGTAATCACCAAGGTGATTCCCGCTCGGTCGGTTCGAGATAGACGGCCTTGTGGCATTTTCATATTCGAGCGTCTACGTACTTCGGAAGGCATGTTAAGCCAAGTTGGAATAGACCTTAGAGGCTCCCGAGGAGGACGGCGGCGTGGTGTGGCCCACGTCGCCATGAGCACCGCGTCGGAGCGGGGGGAGCGTGTCATCAAGCCTCGCTCCGATGGCGGGTTCGTCAGGGCACGGCACAAGCCGGAGCCCCTTCAAAGTGCTGATGTCGGCCACCCTGGGGTTTTTAGTCGGTAGGAATCCGACACGCCCGCGAGCTACCCCAGAGGCTCGCGGAAGTAAAAAAAAAAAATAAACGCTTAGAGGCTATAAGTTCTAACACTTTGTGGCCACAAATCTGCCTCCACTAAACCGCACTGGGTCTGCATGGTGGAGTATGACTTAAACTCTCTCATCTCTGTTTGTGAGAGAAGGCCTTCGCTTGCAGTGGCACAGTATAAGCTATTATTATTATATCCATAGATATGAAGCGATAGCAGCGCATTATAACTGAGACGTCATAGATGCAATGTGCTCATTGACTTAGCCGATCGTAGCGAGGGCGCGTGCCCGGTCATCGACCACTACACGTCGCGCAAGTTCACTCGCGCATGGGAGGTAGGAGCTGTAGCGCGCGAGTGCTGCGCTGATAGCGCAGGCGCACATCTCGGCGCATGCAACTGGTGTCGCTGAGTGCGTAGCTTTCGCAAATCCGGGTTCACAAATTCCAATCTTCCTTGGAATGAGTATAATTGTTAATCTTTCGCTATAAATCATGTCGCAATAAGATTACTATTCTAGACTATATATTCGCTAGAGATTTATTTCGAAAAATGAGTAAATAAAATTTGGTAAGGGTTTATTTGCAAGTTGTCCCGTGTTGTCTTCGTTATAATTAACATTTTCTGTAGTAAACAGGTTAATGACTTATGGTTCTTCTATTTACTTACTTTGGTATAACAATGTTTTATTCTTTATAGGTTGTCGTTAATACGACATACAACCGAACTTCGTTCGTGATAAAGGGGCCTGTTCATTTACGACGTCATATTACATTATTTCGAAGAAAAAGTAATTTCAGTTTCCCCTTCATATTCAAAGTGACGTCTGGAGCGTGATAAACATCAGTAAATCAAAGCGACTTTATTTCCTAGTCTAAATGTTCGTGTCTCTGACTCGTACGGTCGCACATCACCTTCCGGGACAATGATTGTGTAAGTAGAAATGTGTTCTATACAGATGACATACATTTCGAATTGCCAAAATCATCAACGAATAAGCGTTTTGCCTAGAATACTTAAGTACCTTCATCTCAGAATAAATCGTGATTAGCAACCTATTCAAAACTGAATTGAATTCCATGGAATAGTGAATAATAGTTCAGTACTAATAGCTTTTTCTCTAAGTTGCTGATATATATGATGGGAAGATCGGAAATTTGAGTTAGTAAATTCCTTTATTGACGCATTTCCTTTCTAAGGATAACATAATTGTACTTGGAAGCATGAATCGTCCAGTTTTGGTTAGTAAAACTTAATTGGTTACATAATTAATTATGCGATAACAATTTTGAATTTTTCCGAAGCTTTTATATTCATTTGCAAGAAAGTGGTCAATTCGCTATCCCGGTAACCAATTTATGATTTTCGACTCCAGTTTCGTTTGGCACTTAGTGTTCCGGTTATTTCAAATGTATACATATTTTACATATAATAAAACTGTAACTGTAAATTGATATATATCGATATATAGGCCGAAACAATTATTTTTGGAATTATTGTCTGTTTGTCTGTCTCTTTGTGTTTCAATCACACAAAAACTACGGAACAGATTTCTATGAAATTTGGTATGGTAATAACTTATACCCTAACTTAAAATAATATATTTTTATCCCGAAAACAAGAACCAATCCGGGGTAATTGAGGGATAAACCATAACATAAGGAACTTTATTATTTTTATTATTGTTAGTCCCGAACTGCAACGATACGGTAAAATGTGTGATTTTGCCTACACATATAATTCCATATTGGACTCAGGTTCGTCTCCTCACGAGAAACTCTTCGGTGGTTAAAAGCACTTATCTGAAATCGTGCACACACTATTGATTTAAACACTCATACATGATTTCGTGCATGAATCGATGATGCATTCAAGATTGTCTCTTCTGGAGAGAACTCTAACGACGAATGGCCTGGACACGAAACTTTGTATATTCATTTATTTATATCTATATGATCACGCTAGGTCCCTTGCGAGGTAGGCAGAGAGTACACAGTGCTAACAGGTTCTTATATTTATTTAAGATATCTAAACATGATTTTAACCATGAACTGTATATTCTTACGAGAAAAAAAAACACTGACACGAAATTTACTGACAAAACTTTGTAACATACTTAGCTCCAACCAGAAATGTACCTTTTTAAAATATTATTACGCCAGATTACGGTCTTTGGTAGAAAAGTAGTCGTAGTAGGTAAAAAAGGTTTAAATCAAAAGCCATTTTACCAATTATATTATAATAAATAGGTAAACTGGTAATCCTTCTCAAAAAGAAAGTCCTTAGGTATTGTATATATTTTTTTTAAGACGGCGTTAGTGTTGAATGAGATCGCGCTATAGATTTGTTTTATAAAGACCACCCGTTCGGACTAAGACTGACCCGGTGATAGAGATTGTTGAAAGAGACGGATATATAGAATGCACACATCCCTGTGTGCATTCTATATTGATTTGGGATTTGTGGTTTTGAAATAAAGAAGATATTTTAAGCGCATACGGGCGCAATAAAATAAATTTTGTTTGTCCGCGTTAATATCCAGACCGGCGGGACCGATTTTAAATAGACTATCCCTGGGAAATGGAGGATTGTTTAAGACTACTTTTTAGCTCGGAAATTGCAAGATTCCTGGGGGATAGTTGTTTTGATTTCTCCATATTAACATGTCTAAATGGATTTAAAAGAAACTTAATCTGGAGGTGTCTCTTTAGTCCTGCTTACCTATTTGAAATAATATAAAAAACGCGTGCGAAGCCGCGGGTATCAGTTAGTATAGAATAAATCTGGTGGAAGTTGATAAAATATATTTTATGAATGTAAAAGTTATCGCTACACGGTTCTTGCGGGATAGCTGTTATACTAAAATGGCTAAACGGATTTAATAAAAAAGAAAGTTCTGCGCCCATGACCAAAACAGCAATGAAAAAAGTATGATTTCAAATCGCCCATAAATTCTCTTAAGGCATTTATTATTAAACGGACAAGCGGACGGGCAATATTGCACAAAAAAATATTAGATTTTGAGGTTATAATTCAGTAGCCATTAATACATATGAGGTTATATTGTGTGTGTTGATATCTAGTAGAGATATTGGCGACTTTTATATAAGTACTTACAATACTTTGAAATATTCGTTTTAAATTGCAAATTGTCCGTTAGATACGGATATTTGCCATTAATTTTAATAAAATAGATAAATAATGATGGCATGGGTCAAATGTTGGTGGGTTGTGGGCCAATTTTCGACAATGTCCTTTATATAAAGGTGTTTTACTTTGTAAAATAATAAATAGAACACTTTGTATCCTAAAAAATAGCACGGCTCCTGCGGAATAGCTATTTTTTCATACTAAAACGGCTGAACGGATTTTAAAGAAACTTAGTATGAAAGTGGCAGAGAGGCCAGAGAGGTATGTAAGGAAAGAGCCTGTTGGAACTCTGCACTCTCTACCTACCCCGTAAGGGATCTGGCGTGATGATATAGATAGATAGATAGATAGTATGAAAGTGTCTTTCGTCGTGGCATAATAATACAAGATAGGTACTTTGTTCACACACTAGATCATGCCAATATAACCCGTATAAGTAAAATAAAATCTCACCAATATGAATTGAAAGAAACTTAGTATGGAGGTCTTGGAGTAATGCTATCAGAAAGACCTTCCTACCTATGTCAAAAGACAAAATAAACGCGTGCGCAGCCGCGGGTAACAGCTAGTCAAATATATTTTTGAAGATATTTTGGATGTTCAGATGTTCAACTGTAAGGTATATGGAGAGTTTGTATGCATGTAATATAAAATTGTTAGTAGTTCGTCAGCTACAGTTTTTAGAAATTAATACAGAATGCTCTAACTTTGCAAACTTATTTTAGAGGGATAAATCTGGTAGTAAGGCAAAACAGATAAGTAATATTTATTGAAATTTGACTCTTCCCCTTCTTGCTTAGAATCCCAGAAATATCTTGGACAGACAAAACAATTGGGCGTAATTGACGGACTGCCTTGTTGGTTTAGTGGCGCTCAGTTCGCATAGCGATCACGAGGTCCTGGGTTAAAATTCTAGGTCAGAAAAATGTACTTTTTCTATAGAAAAAATCCTAGTATGAGACCAAGTTCATACTGAGAATTGTGCAAGCTCCAGACCCTGAAATTGTTTTCGATGTAATGGCATTAGACTCGCCCCTTTTTGCACTGGGACCTAACATCATCGACAAAAAGTGGGTGTTTACTGTACACCTCTGCAAATTCCCCTTGGGGAATATAGGCGTACTGGTGTTTGAATGACGCATCATCATTCATGGTACCTACTTATGCATGTCTTCAATATTCAGAACATGAGACACGATGCGTTGTGCCACTATGTGCTTGTACGGAAAATATCACGCCAGATTCTTTGCGGGGTAGGCAGAGAGTACAGTTCCAACAGGTTCTTTCCTTACATACCTCTATGGCTTCCTCCACTCTCATAGTACGGAAAACATTATTATATTATTGCCCGTGTTACCACTAGTAGTGCAACGGGTAAAATGGAGTTCCCGTGATACTACTGCGCCTGTCGGTAGTAATACGGGAATTGTCCGTGTTACTATTGGCACTACAAGCTGGTAGTACCACGGGTGACAAACGATACATACTCATATTTTAATTACGACCTTTCCGCATTTCTATAATTTTATTAAAATTGTGTTTGTAAAATTGGTGCCTACAGAGTTATTATAAAATGAAGTATTTGCTAGTTACTTCGCAAAATATTGATTCTTTGATAGAGGCAGAATCTCCAAGTAATTTAATATGGTATGGTGTATGGTTATGAAAGAAAGAATGACAAAATAGATATACATTGCGAAAGTGGAAGGATGTAGGTGCCGGGGAAGACCTAGACTATCTTACCACGACCAAATAAACCGAGTCTTATCTGAAGGACAAGTCAAGAGTCTCTGTAACCGGCGAGCGTGTATGAGACGAACTATGAGAGTGGAGGAAGCCAGAGAGGTCTGCAAGGAAAAAACCTGTTGGAACTCTGTACTTTCAGCCTACCCCGCAAGGGACCTGGCGTGATGATATAGATAGATAGATAGGTGTATGGTTATATTTTGATTTCGTCTACATAAAGACGTGTTGATTATGGATTGTATTTTGAAATCAGTTCACACCCAATTCTCGAAATGGGAAACGAGCGATTTAAAAAGGAAAGTAGACTTATAAACCAGTTGAATTTAATGTTTGAAAACGCACCCATGACACAGAAATAATTCCTAATGTGGGATCCGTTTAAGAATATCATAGTAATAGTGCCGTTTAAAATATTATTATACATTCACACAAACTATTTTTTGATATATGTTTGATCAACGGTACCTAATTCTTCCATCTAATACCTACCTATTTTATTTGTTGCCAACAGTCAAAATGTTACGTTCAAATTCAAACGAGATAACAGAATTAACATTATTTCGTTATAATCCAATTTGATCGTATTATATACAGTTATTTGATAACTGTTTTGGATGACCGCTTATGTTGACGTACCTTTTGTCGTATTATTTAAAACTTAAATCGCTCTCACGACAGTTATTATCGATGATCTAGCTAAATACATCGTTGGTATGTCAATAAATATAAAGCGTATAATTAAAAAGATAATATCGGAAATATGTAATATCTATTCATTTAATTTAGTTACTACACACTGGGCAAAGGAGTTACATTAGTTTATTCTATTTTTTTATTAATATATTATTATATTTAGTTTATATGATAAACTATGTAACCAGTAGTATATTTTAGGAGGGTATGACTATACATACATACAAACACTCATGCCTTTATCCCGCTGGGGTAGACAGAGACTACAGTTTGCTATATACTACGATTCTGACACACCTCATTTACTTCAACTACGTTCATACATCTCTTCATACATTTCCGTCGATTAAAAGAGTGCTACGCATTTGACCCTTTTCCAAGAGACTAATTTGGTCGTGATAGGTTTTCCTTGGGCGACCTCTTCCGACGTTTCCACTCACATTTGCTCGATTTACTCCTTTCGTTAGACGCCTGTCACATATCCTCTCCACATGCCAATACCAATTCAACACACCTCTATGCCCATATAGGGCAATAATTATTTAACACCCCTTATGACCACAATTGAAATTATTTACTAGTTTTGTCAATTTTCTTGAACAATTGCTGAAATAATGATTTCAATAATTCCATATTAGTTACTTCAATTCATTTTATGATATCCCCTGATAAATTCATCATCAAAAAAAGGACGCAGTTATTAAAAAAATCTCCCGCTCCTTTGCAGACCAGTAACACGTTTTCTATTTTGTCTGGAATTTACGCGGTTATTATCTTTATTTTTTTATTATTTAGCGTGCGAAGTGATAACGTGGTGACCACAACGTGCAATATTCCCGTGCGGTTACGAGTTGGTACCACCACCCCGTCTATTGTTTCCAGCGGTATGAATGCCTTTTGTACTTTATTTCTCAGAAGTCGTACATCTTGCATGATGCGTTCCCTTAATGCCCTCTTCAATAATATTCAAATATATTTAAAGTACTACGTATATAATTTAAGTAAGGAGCGATAACCTGGTGAAGGTCGCAGATAAAAGCTTTCATACAGCACAAACCCAGTTATCGTGGCGATCTTTGGCGAAGGCTTTGTCCTGCAGTAGACGTCTTTCGGCTGTGACGGTGTATTTTATACCTATGATACAATTTATACAAGCGAAATTGTAAGTGGTTGCAGGAGTTACCTAATTAGGTATGTCTATCGGACTAAGACACACACAGCGGCCTTTATTGAGGAGGACACCGAGCGAGGAGACCATCAGACAGAGAGAGAGAGAGAGGAATCAGTAGGAATGCCAAAGAAGATAGATATAATATGTACTCTTTCAAACTGAGGGGTATACCCTCAGCTAGTCCTTTTCATTTAGTGTGCGTGAATTTAATACTAGGTAGTTCTATTCATTAAAATAACAAAATATAGATTGCCCAAAATGTAATTTGTTATTACCAATATAACAATCGCCGATCTCCGCTGAAATAGCAGTCTTTAACCCCATACCCGATCATTGATCTATGCACTCGGCTTTCTCTCAGAATGCATGCAATAAAAATGGCAAGCATTGCTTCCTAGACAATGGTATCTATTACGTCGACCAGTGGCAATCTAGCCATTCAATTTTGTCTATGATTCTATCAGAATACCTAAATAAAATTTGAACAATTCTATACTTACTACAAAAGTAAGTTTGAGAAATAAAGTGATAGTACCGTTTATCTGCAGTACATCAGCTATGCATTTTATTAGGATTTAACCAAAATTAGTTATATTGTGTAAATTAAAATATTATTATATTAAAAACTTACTCAGTAACTATTTATAATAATAATAATAGCCCTGTTAAGAAACTATCCACCGTTGGGCACGGGCCTCTTCTCAAACTGAAAGGGCTTAGGCTATAGTCCACCACGCTGGCCCAGTGTGGGTTGGCGAACTTCACACACCGTCTAGAAACTCTTAGGCATGCAGGTTTCCTCACGATGTTTTCCTTCACCGTTAAAGCAAGTGGTAGTTATTTTTTTAAACGCACATTCTTTCGAAAAGATAGTGGTGCGTCCCTGGGTTTGAACCCGAGACCTCTGACTTTGCAGTCCAACGGTCTAACCACTAGGCTATTACTGCTTTTTAACTATTTAGATCTGCGTAATATTTGTAAATCAAATTCTCGGCACTTTTAGGCTAGAATGAAGAATATATATTTAATATATAAGAATATAAACCAGGCTTTACCTACTGTTCCACTTCTAGGTAAGTCTTCTCTCACAAAACCGAGGTAAAAGAGTATAATAAGTCTTGATCTACCAGTGGGACAATGCTGTTGGAATTTATCAAGTCAACCAAAAGGGTTCCAACTTGGCTTATCATGAAATGATAATCGGGACTACTGACTTATCGGGACTAACAGCAGTGATAGCCTAGTGGTTAGAACGTTGGAATGCAAAGTAAGAGGTCTCGGGGTCAAACCCAGGTACGCACCTCTGTCTTTCAGAAAGCATATGCGTATTAAAAAAATTATTATCACTTGCTTTAACGGCGATCAAATATGAAAATGCTATCAACAGTCACCGATCTCAAATAGACCACGCCGTACGTTGCTTAATTAATGTCCGTGATCTCTCTGAAGTAAGTCACGCAGCACCACGATTGCCTCGTTTAATCAAGAAAAGCTGCATTTGTTAATCTGTATTTTTTTGTATTCATACATATTTATCCATATTAAATCGAGATAAATAGACCGTGCCTTATCTGAAGGGCAAATCAAGAGTCTCCGTAACCGGGACTAGGACCGAGCGTTTATGAAACGAACTATAACAGTGGAGGAAGCCAGAGAGGTCTGCAAGGAAAGAACCTGTTGGAACTCTGTACTCTCTGCTTACCCCCCAAGGGATCTGGCGTAATAATATAAATAGACATTGAGATTCTCAAATCAAAAACGAGTCTCAAGTTAATATATTGTAATAGGTACCTACCAATAATAATATTTTACTTGATTAGGTTATTTCCAATAATCAGACCTTGTCTTTAAATACTTAAATGACTACGGGAATGCAGTATGACGTCAGTCATGAGTGAGCCAAAGTAACCCCGCTAGCCACCCGAATGGACAACAAGCGAATACTAATCAGTATTAACTACCTACATTGCTTCCCTTGGTAGGTAAAAGTTCGAAATGCTTTAACAAAAGCCTGTTAATAAAACTTTTTACCACTAGTGGGGAAAGGAATTACGTACGAGTTTGTATCTAAACAAACAGAGGAAAATAGCTACAATTGTTTTAGGTGTATCTCTTTTGTTTTATATACGTAACGCTACAGTGAGGTCTTTTTATTATGTGGGTTATTTTAGACGTTTGGAATAATTAATGTGGTCTGCAAGTTTTTTGACGCAATTGTAATAATACTACTCACAGATAAGTACCTTTTTGTTTTATTACCAGACGACTAGTGACAATGTCGTAATAACTTTTCACAATGTAAGTAAGTATAGCTGTAATTGAGATGAACGTAGACCACATAATAGCGTCTCAGTAAAAACAAAAGCCATCAATGGACATGCCATTAGTCCTTACTTTATGTCTTCATCAGCGTAAACATAGTATCCTTGGTCAAGACGTGATCGGTGATAGTCTGTGTAGTTAATTGCATAGCAATGAACTCTACCTAAGAATTGTATAATATTCTATATAACTACCATCAGCTACTCTTCGATAACTACAATATGAAGTTTAGGAAAAATTTGAATTTATCGAGGGGGAGACATTTGCGGGTTAATTAGGTAAGTTCTAATTAACTTCGTTCTAAATCTATATAATAATCAATATTTATGTTCGGGAACGAATAAAGAACAAGGTTCGATGACCAGAATATATATTTCCAATAAATCCTAAGGCTGCCGAGGTTAAGACGTCGAGTACGGTTATGTTGCGTCTACAATAAACGTACGTCCATAATTTCTGAGATTTATCACTAGCGTCAGACAGGCAGGAAATATTTTGTTCCCGAGTGTTGCGTTTGTGGAGAACGTTCTAACCCTGTGATGGTCGCTGCTTTTTTCTATTTGATCCTAAAATCGTGTAAACGACTATTGGAATGACAAATGGTATTTTCATTCGTGGTACGTACGTACGTAACACGTTACCGTATACGGCAACTACTGCATAATACATTTGCGGCAAAAGCTCGTAGAACTATATATATTTATTACCGCCATTCCTCAATTTATTCTCGTCAGGTCCAATGTGTGAACAGCGTTGCCACAATAAGCTTTCTCAAGGCGCAGTACTGTTAACTTTTTATTGGGTTCAATGTCGTTATCACATACATGTCATAGATCACTAATTGCGGAGAAAATTTTAATGTATTTGGTTATGAATAGTCCTATGCACTCCGCAAACTAGGATAATACTTTGACCCTGAGCGCCGCATGCGCGGTAATCTTTGCTTTGTTGTAAACGAATGGATTATTCATAATAACAATAATTAGCAAAAAACACAACATTTCATTCTCTCTCACTTTCATTTGTGAGCAGGCCCAGAAGAAGGCTGATTAGAGAATGATGTTCAATTTTATTCGTTCGCTTATATTCGCAGTGTTGTCCATACAGTTCTTCACATGCTTCGTTTGTTTTTAATGCATTAAATCGGCTAACAAAAGTTCAGTTATTTTTCTCTCATAGATCTCGTGTTACACTTTTCAAATGTATTTTAAGTAGATAACGATCTGAGTAGAAGGAGGTAATTAAAACTTAACTATTCTCTGTTACATCACGTAATGCAATTACTCGTTGCTGTAATGACTGCTATGCATAGATAGCGATCGTTGCAGCGGCATTTCCATTTTCCTTAGAGAAAACTTTGGGGTTGAATAACTCTATCAACTCCGTTGACACAGAAAGGCAGATTTAACGTCATAATGGCATCCTATAGTGTGATCGAATACAATTTAAATATCATTATTGTAAGGTAATGAAAATTATTTCTCACCCGATTGTAATGATGACAATCAACAACTCGTTTAGTGCCGCTGCATTTGCAGAAAACGGGCTATTTGTATCACAATCACTTTTTTGTATTAGGAATATCAGATCATTACCTACACTTACGTTTTCTTTAAAACTTCATAGATTTCCTCAGTAATAACCATCTAAATTATAAGGTAACAACCCGCACGAAGTAAGGATATCGAAGATATCATAGATCTGCGAGTGGTCAGTGATTTACCAGGAAATTGATGAGAGAGTTGCGTTCGTGCGCGGGTCATTTACGCGTTCGGAAACGTGAAACCGAACCGGCCAACTAAATAAGTTTCTTCGATTGTTGTCGATTTTCTTCGATTGTCGATGTGATAATTGTTAACATTACACACAATCGAACTAACCGCAATCCGCATGATGGGTACGGTAACGGACGCGTTTTTGCGTTTGCTCGTTGAATTCCGACAATGGTTTCTTAAACAAAAAACTGGTTAGGCTAAATTTGGTTGTATAGAAATTGGGTCAATATACTTGCAAGAAGAACACAATACATCCGTTAGTTAAGAAAGAAAGTAATTACGCTATTCCTAACAAGACCCAATGCAATTATCGTTTGTAAACGAGACCCAACAACGAATTCGTGCGTGATTTGTTGCTATCAAATAAAATTAAGTAATCGATGTTTCGGCACCAATAAAATTGGTTTTTCGTTTTGAAAAGTGGAATAGCTTCACAAAACGGTCTCCTCTCATGAATTATGTAAAACTTAGGTACATAAAAAGTAGGTGGGGAGGACCCTTCTTGCTTTCTGTATAATTTCCATGTTTCCGGAGCGTGAATTACTTATACGATGATGAGAAAGGTATCCATACAATTTTAATTTGGATCGATTTAGCGCTGTGAAATTTCCTTCATTATATCAAATACAATTGTTAAAATTCCAGCTCACAACAAGACTTGTAATTTCTGCATGTCAAAAATAAGTATATCTAGGATGATGTATGACTGCCGTAGGCGGAGCGGACATCCTAATATTAGTGAAGACAATGTAACGGCTAGGAATGTCATAGCAATTTGCAACAATGACGTAACAAGCAGAAACGAAGTGGAACGAATTGTAATTCGCGTCTAAAAACAGTTCGCTAAGTTCACGCATTAGTGCATGCGTGGTACGCGCCAGGACGTATCCTCTCCAAGGTCGGCGCGTAGCTTCGCTAAGAACATTGCCCTGTTGGAACAAGTAAAATATCCAGATTTAAAAATAACACAAAAGCCGCGAAATACTCAGAGGTTGAAGCTTCGAGGAATGTTCTTGGAAGTCTCAAGTACAACGGCCGTGATTAATACGCCTGCGTTATTACGATCCTTGTAAATCATAGAGGAGGTTACGTCCCTGGATATGCTAAAGCGAATAGGGCAATATATTAGCAGTTGTAAAAAGTGATGTTTATTTGACATACCCTAATATTTAATGATGACAAACTGTAATTCTCAAAATTGTATGTTTATATTTAGCAACTTGTTTTTACGACTTTATCTTTAGTAATAGCAATTTTGAGGAATGAAATGTCTAACGTAGTGTGCACACTATAATTAGCAATATACTATATAATCACATTATTTCCGTGTTATATAGTTGCTTCCGTCTCTAATATATTACGCTAATACAGTATAGATATTTTTATCTATGCTTTTTATCTGCATAATTGGCCATTAATTTGCTACCTACCTGCCTTCTGTGAAGCAGAACTCAATTCACTTACCTATCATTTCACTGGTATACGAGTACGATGCCTACTTAGGTTAACTATAATTAAAGCTCCTATTTCAATCCAATTAAATAATTGTCATCGAAAAATATGTCTTCCTGTTTATCTAGGATAAATACAGCTAGATTTTTTACACATATCTAGTTATGGCTTTACGCGTTTTTACGTGTGAAATGGTGAACGGAAGAATGACAAAACAGATATACAATGCGAAAGTGGAAGGATGTAGGTGCCGGGGAAGACCTAGACTATCTTACCATGACCAAATAGACCGTGTCTTAGCTGAAGGGCAAGTCAAGAGTCTCCGTAACCGGCGAGTGTGTATGAGACGAACTATGAGAGTGGAGGAAGCCAGAGAGGTATGTAAGGAAAGAACCTGTTGGAACTCTGTACTCTCTGCCCACCCCGCGAGGGAGCTGGCGTTATGATATAGATAGATAGAAAGATAGATAGAAATGGTGAACGGTAAATGAAAGAGAGTTAAACTTTTTTGAAGTCTAAGCGTAAAGTATAATTAAGACGCTACGTCTAGTAATATTTTAAGGCTAAGCTACTAGAAAAACAGATATACTAAAATTGTGAAGAAAACCGTATTAAAATGTGTCCTATGCACACACTACCAAGGATACGAGTGAGTCGGTATCATAAAATTCGTCATTCCTGAACAAAACAGCTACAAGGCAGACGTGCGATAAACACCGTCACGCCTATATTGACGCCAGACGTGCTATAATTAATTTAAATTAATTCTTGTAAATTTATGTTTTTATTACAGATATCCTACGCTGAAACTTTGGAAATCGGCGAACACTGCCGATCAAACTCTGACTGCGGCGTTGTGAATTCCCACTGCGAGAGAGGCGTATGCGCATGTCAGCCATACTACGCGCGTGTTGACAACTCCACTTGCCTCGAATGTAAGTGCGACTTAATTATATTCTTCTATTGTTTTGAAAGATTTTCGAACGACTCCATGGCTCAGAAGGCACGTTAAGCAGTTGGTCCCGATTACCACTCCCTGTGGAAGACGTTTAGCTTTATAGGTGGCCACAAACCTGCCTCCACCAATCCGCACTGAGTTTAATCTCACCTCAATTATCAAGATGAGAGAGATTAGATCTTACAGAGACCTTTGACCCGTGGAGGGATATTGTAGGCTGATTCATTTCATTATTATATTATATGCCTAGAGAATCATCGGAATACATGGTAATTAAAAAAATATATATATGTAACACTTTCTAACTAAAAAAATATTAAAGTAGGTAAGAATGATGATGACTCAATACGATTATGCACGGGCCTGCCCACTAAATTAGATATACCAAATAATCGTTCGTAACTTAATGCTACAAAGTATTTATTTACTAGGTCCCTATAATCGGTATTTCTTTTCTTACAATATTAACGTAATTAGTTGCTGCACTTAAAATTGTGGTTTTAACGTCTAACCATATATCGCTAGTACTGATCACTTCTGTAACGAGTCTGACAAATTACTTTCACTTGGACGATAAATATCAAATCACAAGCAGTTTTCATCTCAAGATATCCTCAATTATCTTTTGTATTACCCAAACCTAATTTCACTTGCATCTATCAGAACGTTTACTGCGTTTGACAATCAAGGTGTTGTTAGTGTGCTGTGTTCTTTTGTACTTCATAAAGACACGACTATTGACTGACAAACGAATAAACGACAAAACAGCCATCACATTCACAGTTTGCTTTCACTGTATTTCGCATAAATAAATCGGATGATTTGTCCGTATTAATAGCTTTTTAACACCGTTAAAAAGCTTTTATCTCGAGATAAAGCAGAAAAAGAATGGTCCCATTTCGTCTAGACCTTATCTAAGCGGTGTCATCCAATTTCGATTTGCCAAAAGCACGGCCGAGCGATATCAAGTCGATATCGAAGAACAAGAACGAATCGGACTCGATGCAAACTCGATGCTATCAAACACTGTAGCAGATCTTTTATTCCGATAGTCCTATAATCCCACGCTCGTCTCACTTTCTTTGCCACAAAAGTATCAAACCAAATCGAGCAACTGGATCACAAGTGGATCCGAACGGTTCATTCGATTATATTGCGTATTACTTTGGATAAGGACCCGTGGCCGAAAGTTTTTATGGGCTCAGTTAATTTTGAGTAATATAACGGACTTTTTTTCAATGTTTTTGTAGCTGAGGTTTTAAGAGTTCTTATAAACAGGAACTAATCGTGGATGCGTTGTGTAACATACTTCGCAGACCCGTGAGTCCAGTCGGGCGGCATTTCAAACCAAGAATGAACACAAGGCCCGCTAGATGGTGGACCGCACCAACAGCGTTATCAATAATCATAATGGTCCCTCGTGCCTTTATAAGGAAATGTTAACCTGTGTGAAATAGAAAATATTTCTATAGCTCTAGCTGCTCCTCACGATAAAGTCCCGTTTTTCGCGAGAAACTTGTGGACAAAAAAATATTTATTTCGTCAAAATGTGCTAAGTATTTCTCGTGTTTTAAATAAATAACTATAAATTATTATTTTATGGAGGTACCTACTCAAAAAAATATTTCATTCGACTTGATAATATGCAAAATTTCTACGCAACATTAGTCATATATTACTACAATCATGACTAGATTTTGCAATGCCGCAGATGATTTGGCTCACACAAATTTTGCGGATAAATATGGTTCATCATCATCATCATCATCATCAGCCTATAGCAGTCCACTGCTGGACATAGGCCTCTCCAAGTGCACGCCAAAATATGGGTACCACACAAATACGAGTATGGTATTGAAATATAAGTAACTCGAGTTACATAAAATTACTTCTATACAAAATACAATCCGCGTGGGTACAGAAAGCTCTAAAATGAAACAAAACCACCTTTTCGGATTTTATCGCGGTTTATTTTTTGATTTTTAAGTTCCCGATGGGGTCCTTCCCGTGACCATGGGTGCTGCAAAGCACTCGAAACGTCGGGAACTTAAAAATCAAAAAAAAAACCGCGATAAAATCCGAAAAGGTTGTTTTGTTTCATGTGTAATATTCGCGTAAATCTAAGAACTCAGTAGGTCTCTAAAATATTCGGGATACTCTAAAGTTTTGCGGGATTGCACACCTATGTGACCTAGCAAACTCATTTCTTTATTTGAATACGTCAAAGAACCTTCACATAAACACACGTTTCCTGTGTAATAAGGAAATCGTTAAGTTGCAGAAGAACAGGGGAAATAGGGTAAATGCTTGGGCCACAGATAGATCTGTGCCTATCATCAGTCGTCAGCTCAAACCTTACTTTGTGTATACGTTAGGTATTAAGTATGTATTTGTGACACATGTTAAAAGTTTAAAAAACGATTTTAATTTCGAAGTTGAGTAACTGGGGTATTATCCTTTTATTAATTCTTTATATTCGACGATTGATTCTATCTATTTATAGTGTATTCCTCTATTTGGATTGGTCTTAATCTGTATAATCACTTTGTTTATCATTTGGATTAGTTGTAAGTTTTCCAAAGATTATAAAATAAGACAAAATAAATTAATCTTACAGCATAATCTCACGGCAACTCCACCAAGTGTTGTAATACATACATTTTTGTCTCTATAGAAGTAATAATAATAATAGTTTATTAACCAAAAATACAGATATATGAATGAAAACCAAGATTATGGTTTTTGAAAGGGAAGAAACCAGAACGAATGTAAGGATTGTGGTTGGTAACGATGTGCTGGAGCAAGTGAATGAGTTTGTATATCTTGGATGCGCCTTCAGTAAGGATGGGAAATACACCGCTGACATAGAGAGAAGAGTGAGTGCAGGGAACAGAGTGAATGGTGCGATGGGAAAGCTACTCGGGAGCCGGCACTTAAGCCCTAAGGCGCAGCTGGCCATACATAACGGAGTTCTTGTCCCAACGCTGTTATATGGTAGCGAGAGCTGGGTATGTAAGAAGGAGAATGAAAGTAGGATAAATGCGGTAGAAATGCGAGCTCTGCGGAAGATGTGCGGAGTGAAGCTGACCGACCGCATTAGCAACAGCATAGTAAGACAGCGAGTAGGTATGAAAGATAGTATCGGTGTAAAGATGAGAAAGGGCATGCTCCGTTGGTTCGGGCATATAGAAAGAATGCCAGAGGAAAGAATGACAAAACAGATATACAATGTGAAAGTGGAAGGATGCAGGTACCGGGGAAGACCTAGACTATCTTACCACGACCAAATAAACCGAGTCTTATCTGATGGAAAAGTCAAGAGTCTCCGTAACCGGCGAGCGTGTATGAGACGAACTATGAGAGTCGAGGAAGCCAGAGAGGTATGTAAGGAAAGAACCTGTTGGAACTCTGTACTCTCTGCCTACCCCGCAAGGGATCTGGCGTGAGGTTATAGATAGATAGATAGATAGATAGATAGACAGATATATGGCACAGAAGCTTGATGTTTTTACCAAGTCAGGTTGTGATAACTAACGTTAAAACTAAGAGGTTAAAATACGAGTATGTTACATTTCTATGCTGAAATAGGTTGCAGAAAATCTGTATTCAATTAATGTAAAAACTCTGCCACTTAAACTAGGATTAACCTGTATTTTAAGAGACAGTGTTCGGCTAAAAGGTATTTAAGTAGCTTGATTGTTGAAGTTGCAATTACAAGCCAAAATAAAATCTATATTAGTTTCTCTATGAGTCTCTCGCCGGATCTTCTCAGTGAAGCCCGTCTTCCAATCCAGTGGTAGATTAGTAAATAAAAAAAATTTGTAAAATTTGTAAGCAACCCTTAATTAAATATGTATACAGATTTAGCTTTGTAACTCATGTTACAATAGCTTAGTAAAATAAATTCGTAGGAATAGATTGCAAGTCGAATAAAAAATTGCCTTAATGTTAAAATTTACCGTAAGAAGGCCGTTAGGGGACCGTAAGAAAACTTGTTGAACTTTATATAGTAAATAATTCGTGAGAAGAAGTAAAAATACACTTTCCTAAATATGGGTTTGAGCTTAGTATGTACTAGGCACAGTACAAATGCTTTCTTTTTGTATCAATTGTCATCGAGAGTATTTACTTTGTGAAGCCAATTTCACTGTAAATTATTCCATCGCGTTGTTTTCTTTTTAAAAATCGCCCTACAAATTTAAATATAGAACATAAAAATCAAAAAAATTAACCGCGATATAATCCGAAAAATAGTTTTGTTTCATTTGTACTATTCGCGTTAATCTAAGAACTCAAAAGCATCGAAAAATATCAGGTGTTATATAATCATATTTTAACTAACTGACTATAAAATTAATTGCGTCGTTAAAAGCTTGACTAATAGCAAATCATTAGAATTATTGCTATTTATCAAAAGAGAAAAAAATAAGTAGACACTATTATGCGGGACAGAAAAATTATTAGGTTTGGTAAATTATAAGCTTATTTGTGAAATGGAGAAATTTAATGTGTTATTTTCATAAATCATAAGTGAACTTTTGTTAATTGTTCAATAACACACATATACTCAACTTGGACAATACTTAGAAGTTTTAATTAATTTCCTTAGCAATTGAGTTTTCTATGATTGATTTTATAATCAATCAAGTTCAATATCGCCTTAAGGCCATTCTATCATATTATCATGAGAATTAGGTTACTGTCAACATTATCGAACAACATGAAATGGATTACTTTAAAAAAACATTGACTCAGTCCATAAAAATATTTGAACATGTACTCAAATAAATCTTTGCGCCCCACAAAAGCTGCCTGCGTTGTGATGCGACGCAAATGCGTCCAGCTTGTTTATTTGTGGTAGGTACCAATTTAAATAAACTTGTTGATTACGAGAGCGGGCCGAGGTCGAGCTTCGACTGCCTTATCGTCGGGTTTGCACGCCGTGAATTGGTCCTGCTACTAGGGACATCAAACGTAACTCTTATTTATCGATAATAAATTAATGCTTTAACACCGTTACCCTGTAAACATCATTTTCTTCTTGAAAATTTCCCGTCTTTGATAGTCAATAAAATATGATAATATCGCTTTTTATTTACAATTTACTTTCTTAACTATGAAAATGGCTACCAACCATTTGCGTTTTAATCTTCAAATGTTTTATTTATCTAGGACAGGTTGAGACGAAAGTTTATTAAACTCGCGGATAAAGTAATACCGTCGTATACTGTTGCCATCAGTTACGCTAACGATCATTGTATTCGCCGCATTAACGGTACATGTGCGTATAATTCATGGTATCTAACTGCTAAAAACGTTGACGATAGGTATAAAAGTGGTATAAACATTGCGCGAAACGCTCTGAATTTTATTCACGCACTTTTATAAAATTGTCTCTGCAAATGTCAATTTATGGTAATCTCCAGAGAAGTGGACCAGGTTTAGTGACCGACTAACATGAAAAAAATCAAGGCGTAAACTGCTATGAGACTTAACGATGCTATTAAGTCTTTCAGTATGTGTCACACATTGGATCACACATGGTAATCAAGACGAAACTTATATAAACAAATAAATAAAAATTGACATGTTCACAGACAGCAGACTTTTTTGAGCAGTTTAAGGTCAGCTATGTGTTCTTTAACTCGAATTTTTGCTGGTCATTTTGTTTGTCCTATATACGAAAAGCACTCGAAACGTTGGAAACTTAAAAATCAAAAATAAACCGCGATAAAATCCGAAATATAGTTTTATTTAATGTATAGATAAGACTATCATTATCTTAGCTTTAAAAAATTACCAGTGCGTTACCCATTTAAACTACATTGTTATTACAAAAACCCTTCCTTTTTATTTACAAAAAAGTAGAGGCGCATAAATATTCTTTCATATGTTTATGCTATGTCAGAGCATGTAACTGTGACACTAAAGTTTTCCTCTACACTGTATAAGCCCATTCTGCATCCATTAACCCAGATATGCATAACTAACAAGCGCGCAATCTCACATCCCGTTTATTCGATTTTATTTGCTTGAAAAAAGCAACATTCTTGACAAGGTTGTTGTATGCTTTATCGGGTTTTTGCTTGATTTTGAAATTAAGAGTATTACAATATAAATATTAGTTTGAAAGTATTAATAACTTTGTACGAATTTACCCGTTGTGCTTTATAAGCTTGAAAGAGACTCTACATTTATTTTTCAAATGAGCCTTTCCGATCACAAATAATTTATAGAACTAAAAATAGTATATATAAACAAAAGAATGCAAAAATGTACATATACATCTATTTTATTTAATGGCTAAATCAAAATAAGAATAGACTTACTTAATCAATACTGTCTAGTATTGATTAAGTTAGGTACCTACGTGTATATAAATGCTTTTCGACGCTCTAATGATACGGAAAAGAAACAAAAGTAGATATTATGCTAAGATGAACAAGATATTATGCTGTCTTATAGTATCAGTAGCTGCAGGAGGTAAGTATCCAGTAATGAGTATCCAACGGATCAGCTTGGTTTTCTCCGTGTGCAAATTATACCATTTTAATGGCTTCTAATTACAGACATCGGTCACTTGCAACTTCTAACTACTTTATGTAATATTACCATCTTTATACTCAAATATGACGTGTTATTAGTGTCCGTACGTGTCGTGTATGCATTGAAGGTCTTGTTATCCAGATCCTTTAATTTTAGTGTCGCCTAATTGCCTTAACTCTATCTATCTATATCATCACGCCAGATCCCTTGCGAGCGCCAGATTCCAGTGAGTACAGAGTTCCAGCAGGTTCTTCTCTGGCTTCCTCCACTCTCATAGTTCGTCTTATACGAGCTCGCCGGTTACGGAGACTCTTGACTTGTCCTTGAGATAAGACTCGGTCTATTTGGTCATGGCAAGGTAGTCTAGGTCTTCCTCGGTACTTACATCCTTCCACTTTCGTAATGTGTATCTGTTTTGTCATTCTTTCTTCTGACATTCTTTCTATATGCCCGAACCAACGGAGCATACCCTTTCTTATCTTTACACCGATACTATCTTTCATACCTACTCGCTTTCTTACTACGCTGTTGCGAATACGGTCGGTCAGCTTCACTCCGCACATCCTTCGCAGAGCTCGCATTTCCTCCGAATTTGTCCTACTTTTATTCTCCTTCTTACACACCCCGATCTCGCTGCTATATAACAGCGTTGGAACAATCACTTCGTTATATATGGCCAGCTGCGCCTTTTGGCTTAAATGCCGGCTCCCCAGTAGCTTTCCCAACTCTTGCTTTATCTTATTACATTATAACCTGTATTTGGTTTTTACTCGATCCCAAGTACACCGGAATCCTTATTCGGTATGACTAATTATACTTATACAGTGCGTTACAGGAACTTCGTGAATTTATTGTTAAAAAGTACTCCCGTGGTATACAGAACATCATATAGATAGATAGATAAAAAGTTTATTTGTAACAAAAGGACACACAGTACAAAGTATTACCCTACAACATTAAAAAAAAAAAAACATGCAGTACAATTTAAATTTATAACATTATTGTAGTAAGTGTGTCACAGTGGTACAAAAGGGCCACAGCTCAGCGCCGCATTTGCTCGAGGAGCAAAACGCTGATTTTCAGCTGCAACCACGATGTCATATAATATCATTTCACAAAGTTCTCGTAACTCGCTGCGTTTCTCATGTGAAAAAGGGACCAGTACAACTTAATCCGTTCTGGTGGATCGCAATCTTGACTATGGACCGGTTTGGGTTTACCTACATATATATAATTTCAAATAATCGACATATTAACCCAGGCGCCTATATGAGCAAGAGTTTGACCGCGTAGGGTGTGCGTAAAAGGCTATTTAGGACGCCTATAACTGGTTAATGGTTATGAATATAAACCGACGCGTCAAATCCTTTAAAGGTTTGCGACTGGTCAAGCGCCTGGATTCCACTTACTTAACTGGCAAGATCCGCGTGTGCGTGAGATTTGATAGCAAATGATAATTGAAGAGGGAACTGCCGATTGCGGTCCCTTCGGACCACCGATCTCAGTACCGAGTCGACCTTGACTTTGTAACACGCGATTATAATCTCCGATGGAAAACGAAACATCACGCATATTGTGCATCATTTCCACGGTTGTCAGTGGCGAGCCAAATTTTATAAACGTACGTACTTGTGCGCTCTGGGTTTTGAGATTAATGTGTCAGACGTTATATAGTGCGACGGACGATTTAGCGCAGTCGTTAAGAGCTTGAGCTGCTCCGCCCACTGTGTCGAATAGTCGCGGGTTCGATTCCCGCACGGGACAAATCTTTGTGTGATCCACAATTATTTGTTCTGGTCTGGGTATTTGTTTGTGAATTTTCATGTTTGTAAACGCACCCACGACACAGGAATAAATCCTAGTGTGGGGCTAAAAAAAAAAAAAAAAAATTAAGATCGTTGGGTGTGACTAGGATCTTTTGGCACCTGGATGACTTGACAGGGTTCGTGTGAAATTAGGGCTACCATTTAGTAAAATTTTCCTACTTCCGAAATATTTAAAAAGTTGGTTCTACGAGATGTAACTAACACGAGGGAGTTGACACATCAAGCTGCACCATGTGGACACAGTAAAGCAAAGGACATCGTTGAAAATGGCCCCAGAACCAACAAACATATGACCTATACCATAATGATTTATGTGTTTTAGTATAATAGTTGGAAACATCCATATCTAATGGACAATTTGTCCTGAATGCAGTCCAAAACGAATGTGTCAAGGTACTATAAGTACTTGAATCAAAGTCAACGAATGTCAATGTTGTTATCGAATTACGGTTGGAGATGTCAATCGTATCAGTCGGCTCTATTCAATCGATTACATTCAATAACGATCGGTTTGATTATTGCTAGTGTATTTATACATTACGATTTTACAAATGTATTGTTGGCTACTAAATTATAACCTCAAAATCTAATCCCTTTTTTTGCAATAATGCAATTCCCCCGCTTGTCCGTTTAATAATAAATGCATGAAGATAAATTGCAGGTACCTTGAAATCATACACGCATTTTTTCATTCCTGTTGGTTCTGGGGCAAATCATGTATGGACGCAGAACAATGTCCTTTAATTGTATAACAAAATAAAAAAATCTTTTTTTAAAACAATTCCCACTAATTAAAAACTTATAATATCAGCCTATACTGTCCACTGCTGGGCAAAGGCCTTCCCTCACAAATCGAGGTGAGAGAGATTAGGTCATACTCCACCACGCGGACCCAGTGTGTATTGGTGGAGGCAGGCTTGTGGCCACCCGCTGTTGGACTTATCAAGCCGCCTTTAAGGCTTCCAACTCGGCTTAACGACTACCACATTATGTGGTGACCGGGACCAACAGCTTAACGTACCTTCCGAAGCACGGAGACGAATATGAAAATGCCACAAACGGTCACCCATCTCAGGTCGACCGAGTCGATCGCTGCTTAACCTTGGTTGGATCGGTAAAAACACCACGGTCGCACCGCGCTACGAGCGCCCCGTTAAAAGCTTATTTGGGGAAATTTCATAGCAAAGACAACTCAGTCAAACTGTCATTTCCTCAGGTCATATCACTTGATCACGGTGTTAGTTCCGATTTTGCCCACGTGCCAAAAACCCCTTGTCACACTTGTGGGTTTTGAGATTAACGTGTCAGACAGTTGTAGATGGCGAGCAAGATAAATACTAAAAAAAATAGAATTGTACCAGACCGCTTTGAACGGAACCATTTGAGAGATGTCGCACGCAATTTCCGCTAAAAGCAAACGTGTGTTAATAATATTTAATGATGGACCATAATGATTATTATAACTGGCTTTCAATTAAAACTCAGAAATGAGGAGATGACTGTTTATTTATTATCGTCTGTCTGTTGATTCAAGTTACGTGCCGTTTGTCAAATACGCTCACTTCAATTAACAACGGCGGTTGTTTTTATTGAGTAAAAAATATTTGATGATAATATGCATGTAGATATCCCGTATTAATCAATGATCAGCCGTTTTGACAGATTTGAGCGACAAAATGTGGTTGTTTATATAGATATCGATCGGAATGTCTGCGAAATCGTGGAGGCGTTAAACACTTTGTTATAATAAATCACTCATGTTTATTTTATAAGGTTTATCGACGCTACTATGATATTTTTAAAAATGGCCGCTTGCTTACCGGCCTGTGTTGATGTGACACTCATATTTACTGTTAAACGTTTGAAAGTCGTGTTATGCATAAATATGTCGCTTCTTTGGAATCCTGTTTTTATCTTTATGTAAATTTAAAATTTAAACATATCCTATCACTTTAATTGATGGGCACATAAATTTAATCTCTGTCCGTAAAATTTTGCAAAAAGATCCGCCTATTCAATACTTTATAATATACTAGCAGTTTCCCGCGACTTCGCACCCGGTCGACAACAGCGGGTCTATGTTATATAGCCTATGTTACTTCTGGATAAGATAGCTTTCCAATGGTAAAAGAATCATTAAAATCGGATCAGTAGTACCGGAGATTACCCCGAACATCCAAACTCACAAACTTTACCTTTTTATAATATTAGTACATATTCTTGCGATCATAAAGATCCGACGGATATAGGGTAATTTAAAAATTATGTGAGTAGTAAAACACGTTCTAGTGTCGTACATAAGATAAGCTAAAATGAAAATGTATACGTTTATTGGATGCAAATTTATTATCGCATATACCACACGCGTATATGCGAGTCCACGGTGAACTTGAAACAAAATAGGGTCGCACTCCGTACAGGGTCATGAACCCATTATATTGTCCACGGCCACTTGCGTTCCTTGAAAATAAATACTTGGGTTCAAGACGAGTAACAAATTTGTTTTTTTTTATGAATATATATAAACCGGACTTAATAGTCCAAGGAATGAGTAATCTAGAAAGCACTAACTATTTTCTTATACCTTGTTTAGTTTTTTTTTCATTAGGTACACATAATACACTTATAATGTTCATTTTATCATAATAACAAGCTATTTTTTCTATTTTAGTAAGTACGGTAACATAGTTCACTATGTTACCTTATCTTCAGGTACGTACTACACGTACGTAATATTTTGCAATATAGACAAGCATATTATTGTCAAATTATTATAAACTAGCAGTTTCCCGCGACTTCGTGCCCGGTCGACAACAGCGCCACCTACCGGGTCTATTTTATATAGCCTATGTTACTTCTGGATAAGGTAGCTTTCCAATGGTGAAAGAATCATTAAAATCGGATCAGTAGTACCGGAGATTACCCCGAACATCCAAACTCACAAACTTATAATATTAGTATAGATTATCATGCTAATTTGTTGCTGGATAGGCAGAGTAATGTGAATGGTGCACACGGACTCCATGTTTATAATTCTCTCAAAATGCCACACACATTCTACACTCACCAATCAAAATGCGTCTCACATACTAGAATGTTGTGATGGCTCTTTATTTCTTCGGTTATAGCTTGATTAATTTGATTCTGGGTTCAAAATACCTGTAATTTATTAGTAGAGTGGTACTAGAACCTACTTACATCAAAAAGTTGAGTTTTTTCATTAAGACAATTATGTTAATCCACAAACACTTAAGAGGGTGTATAGATTCTTTTACAAATAGCTTTGCCGATAAATCAAGTTACCTTAACTTATTTTTTGCAGCCACATTGCTGGGCTCGGAGTGCACGGTTTCTGAACAGTGCACGTTGAAAGTGGCCTACAGTGCGTGTCTGGAGGGCGTATGCCGATGTACCGACGGACACCTACAGTTCAGAAAACACACGTGTCTTTCACGTAAGTATCTACACATCACATATTAACAACTCTATTTTTAAAATTGGTACTTTTTTAGACTGCCTCGTTGTTCTGGTGGCAAAGCGCATCGCTTTGTGATCACGAGGTCCTGGGTTCAAATCCTAGGTCGGACAAATGTAGTTTTTCTAACGAAAAATTCCCAGTATGAGTCCGGAGTCTGGAATTGTGCCCGGTATATGGCAATAGGCTCGCCCCCTATTACATTGGACCTAACATCGTCGGCGAAATGTGGGTGTACTCAGTACACTTCTGCCACCCCCTCTGGGGAATATAGGCGTGACGGTGTGTGGGTACTTTTTTGTAATTACAACCCCTGTTTATTTCTAAATGAAAGTTAATTTAGCTCACTAGAGTTTATGCTTATTACAACACAAAGCTGGTCGTTGTATCGATCTTTGGGGGAGGGCTTTATCCTGCAATAGATATTTTTCGGCTGATGATAAAGCAGGTAATATTTAATCCTAGAAGCATTCCGTAAAAACTACCTTTCAAACCTGTCTCAACTATTTTGGCCATTAAAGTTATCAAGGAAATTAAGAATACACAATTAACTAATGAACCAGATATGACCCAGTTTAATTTTGACTATTTCTCAATTTTTGCCTCCATAAACTAAAATACCAGATAAAAATACAAAAATACGTGAATCTGAAAAAGTAGTATGTCTAATCGATTTAATAAATAATTGGATTGAAATTATACCGAGGAAGATATCAGGCGGGCTGGCAACTGGTACTAACCCGGATAGGATTTTTAGTTATTCGTCATTTGACTAGTAGCATGTAAAATCGAATGATCTGTTAAATGTCTGAAGGTTTTAAACTTGTTTTAACGCTATTACAATTTACATACCTAGGGTGTTTGCCAAGATATCAACGAATTAATTGATATACCTAACTAAATACTCGTATACCATTGCCACCTTAATAATCATTGACTACATTTTATTTAGGGTTTTGTCATTTAACGACCGTCAAGTTTGATTTAAATTTTTAAACGTGAATAATTCTATTCAATCGGTTATAAAGGAAAGTGTTGAAGATAATACTGGCAACTATTACTTTGGTTTTAATTTAGTACTTTTTTTTTGTTTCTTTTTTCGTCTTCTTCTTCTTCTTCTTCAAGTTATGGCTTCACACTAATTATAAGTGTATTTTGCCAGTGTCCAGTGAGATATATAATCGTGTTTAATTTAATTCGACTCCCCGATGAATTTAATGACAACGATGATAATGAAGTACCCCACCCTGGATAGCAAAGCGGTGGATACTTTACATACCAATTGCAACGGCCGTTTTGAGGGAAGTCGAAAAGGCACGTTTTATCACTTTGTTACAATTACCTTTACTCATGCACATATAAGAACACATAATGGTTAATATTCCACCAACATTACACATTATTAGTCGAAATAACACAAGTTTTGGAAATTAAAACAAATTGACAACATCACTCTTCGACTTCCCGCCAAAACTATCTTTTTTTTCGTCTTTGATCGTGCACGTTTGGAATAAAACCACGCTTTTGTCGTACAATAATGTTCTTTTATTTGAAACACGAAGAAGGCTTTATAAATTGGACAAAATCCCTTTGGCTGGAACAGAATATTTAATTAAAGACTAACAAAGATTTAAGTTACATCTAAGCACTTATAAGTCCCCTCTTATTATCGAGAACGTTTATAGCTTTGACGACTTTTTACAAAAAAATTACATCGTCTCTAGTGTATAAGCGAGAATAAAGAAAATAATACCGTAATTGGCTGATTACGTTTTGCGAAACGAAAACATTCATAAATATAACAACTAAAGTCAGAGTAACTGCTTAGTAAGTTCAAATATTAGATCAAAGCAATTCCTCCAGATAAAATATAGGTAATCTTTTATTTGTTATAAAGCCGATACAGCTAAAGAATTAAATGTCAATAATAACGTCCTTAAAAATATGAATAATAGAGGTCACGGTTGATATAAAAAAAAAAAACCTCCTAGAAAAACTAAATTGGCTAGTTCCATTAATTAAAGAAAATTCTAATACGTTTAGGAAGCTTCAGAAAGTAACAATTACTAAGATTGACAGACATTAAAGTAGTTTTTCAATTTCCCAATGCAAATTTTCAATTTACAATCAATGAAAAGAAAGTGCACCACAATAGGTATGTTTTTTAAACCATCCAATAAGCGATTGGTTAACGACCGTGACGCTTCCATCAATTTACTTTTTATAGGAACTACGAGTATGTTGTTTTCTTATAAATTGGTTGCCACAAGTCGGTAGTGTGCAGTGTTAACTTGTTCCTAGCATTTTTATATTTTTTAAATATGAAGGTATGTTGTGATTGTTTTACATTGATATAAACAGATATGCAATACAAATTTATGGCCTTAAGTATTTTTTTTCTTAGCTAAAATTACAGTGCATACACTCTAGTGCCTTTGTTCCTTGTTCTTTGCCCTTTGCTTAATTTTGATAATGTTATAATAACTCCAGAAAAAAGAATTAATTGTCTATGAAAACACAAACATCCCCGCCAAACCCGCGGTCATAAAGTTGCGCGTAGCGCTCTTTTTTTTTGACATGGCCTCTCTAGTATATAGTAGATAATAATTTAATCTCTTAAAGTAGGTAAGCCCAGGGCAGAACAAGGCAGCAACTGCAACTGCAACTTACGCAGCTGCAAGGGCGAGGTTTGGTCTTAGAGTACAGGTGTGATGCGTTTAAATTAGTATATACTCATTTTGGTTAGGTTAGGTACGTATAAACTTTTTAAAAGGGCATACTATCTAGCATGTTACCCAATAAAGTTATCGTTGAACGGAATTAGTAAGACAAGTAGTATCGAGAAACTTTCGATTTCAATCGGACGACTCGATCGATTCGTACCCAATTGTCCGAGTCACGGATGCTGTTAGTGTACTGAATCGAAACGAGTAAGTCGCCGTGTAATTCCACGAAGCGGGAAGATGAAAGACGAGTTAATACTATCCATAAAGTAGGCCTCCATTAAAATATTTCCATTCCAAACTTTTTTAACGAAAGTGGGAACTGAGTGACGAAATTTTCTGCTGCAACAACGTTTGATAAAAACGGCGCTTTTGTAAAAAACCTTAAGTTTAAGTACCTAGTACCTTCTAAAAACAACATTAACATTGCTTAGATTAAATTTCATAAAAATCAGAAATCCATTAAATATCTCTACAAGTGGTAAAAGTATTCTTAGGTATAAGTTTATCGATTTCCATACCTTCGAGCGGTTACAAGAACCGAATAGGTACAGCATTCGCTGCTTAATTTGTAATTTTAGTTCCAGGTAGGTAATTTCGACAAAACATTTCCACAGAAAGTCTCGTTCTGTATAATTATTTAGTAAAGCTCAATAAAGACCAATAGCGGTCGCTAATAGTCCCTTCATCATTCTACCCAATGGCTTGGCTGGTTTAACAGACCTTATTTCCGCGATTTATCGTAACTGCTCTGTGAGAAAAATGAGGTAATTATTCTGTCAAATCCAGCAGCGTCTGCTCATGTGAACCACGCTTATTATCACTCATAATGCCAGTATTGTAACTGTGAGAACGACTAACGAAAGCTTCATAAATTCTTTAACATACCAAGCAGCTACAATAATAGGAATCAGATTAAGAATGTGGATCACAAACCACACTGACATTTTTATTTCATGACCTTGTTACCACTAATTGTTGGTTGCGAATTAAACATATCATGCATGATGAAAGGTTAGATACTTTCTATAATTACCGCTTGTATCTTGATTCGCAAAAAGTTCACAAGTTCAAATCATAGCAGGCGCATCGAATTGCTTCATATAAACAACCGGGTCCTTCACATACAGTTATAGAACTGAATTAACTGACATGATAATAATGGCTAATTTTTCAACGAGTATGTTCAACAAAAAATATGTTGGGTTAATAGGCAACAGGAACTAAAGGAAAATAATCGTAGTGATAGATATGAGTAGGTCGTCGATGTTGCGTGCCACGCTTTACTGTACTTGATTAACATATAATAGCCAATCAAATTACCATTTGTTATTTACATTCACAACACTTAATCAAAACGTCGTGATTATGTATTTATCAGGTACCAATGGGAAAACAATTCAATAGTTTGAATGATTTGCACTAGCGTAATTGAGAACAATAAACTTTTGAATGATAAATGACCACCTCGACACAGTTGAAACTGTACCTCGCCAGCTAATAGAGCATGTAATGGCAGACCGTATGGCTAGCCTCGGGAAAATTGCTACCAACCACTCAGTGCCCCACCAGTCACGAAGTCGACAAATACCTAGCGAGTTCATTTCTTTCAATGGCCAATTGGCATGTGCCAATTGAGGTAGTAAAAACTACGTATGATACGTGTTTTATCTCGTTTTACAGCCGCTCCACCTGGTCACGTCTGCTACAGTAATGAACATTGTCGTCTATGGGATAAGGAGAGTCATTGCGAATTCGTTATACTCAATTTATTTGGGAGATGCTCTTGCAACAATTACTATAAATTAAGCGGAGATAAGTGTGTACCACAGAAGACTATACCTTATGCTACGGAAGCTGTTGTAGCCGAACAGGATGCTATTTTGCCTTCAAATGGAACTGTGTTCCACAAAGAACCTAGTCCTACAGTTCAGAAACTTATTTCTGGTCCAACTAATTCCTATAGACCTATTATCAGTTCTGAAGAAATCCAGCCAAGTAAATTACCCACTTTTCCAAAGAACGATGTCTTTAGCACGCATGAAAACAGTCCGCTAATGCAAGCCGTAATGAAAGTGCCAAGTACAGAACCAACAAAGCGGTTACCGGTTTCGAATAGAAAAGACAGTGAACCAAATGAAATAATAAGGGTAGATGAAATGACGGCCAATTTACATGCAAATGATCAACCGATCTACAGGGTCGTTACGCAGCCGTCTTCAGAAAAGAAAACAAACAAGAAAGGTGCATCTAAGGAACAGAGTGCTGGGAAGACACATAAAGGGGGACATCAAAAGAAATCTTCCCTAAAAGGTGAGTTCATTTTAGATTCCTAAAGATATAAAATGCAAATTTAGCTTTTGACGAATGTAGTTAGGTAATATCGTATGGTCCAAATTTAAAAAAAAAGATAGGGATGTAAATGCAAATTCCGATAAAGTACTCTTTAGATCTCAATGTTCTCTTGTCCGAATTATTATTTTTGAATTCCTTATATTAACATTTTCCTTTTCAGACAAACATCGTATTCGCACCGATCCGGTACCAGTAGTTGATCTAGGTCCCGCGTCGCTTGGTTACCCTTGTATCACAGATACACAATGCCAAGATGTGGACCCTTATGCTCGATGCCTCAATAAAAAATGTGATTGCACGTACCGAACAAATTCAACATCTGCGTGCTCTGCTCGTAACAGAGGCTGTTTGCCTAATACGTTCCAGGTTAGTTAAATCTTTATGAAGGTATGATCAAAAACATCAAGTAGGTACTTATTTTTCACCCAAATTTTTTCAAACAGTCCATAAAGGGATGATTCTATTGCCATAACTCTTTTAGTCGCTTTTTACGACACCTGTAGGAGGAAAGAGAGGCGCTATTCTATCTACCAATAATAACTCAACACCACACCGAGTATAGCACTTTAGGAATTATCCAGTATCGAGGGAGAGTTTACGACAATGAATTTCACAAACGTAACGTCTTAATATAGAAAGAGAATTTTACATACAAAACATCCTGTGGGAAACGCGCAGAGATAGAAAACTTACAGCGTCTCGATTCAATGGTGAGACCGACCTCCGCTCAAAATAAGTACTAGACTACGCTTTTGTTATGGAGATGTTCAGATATATGTTATCCCTTAAAGCAATATTTGTTACAGTGTCGGTCAACAGGAGCTTGCATTAGCTGGTACTTCGTGTGCGATGGCCGCAAGGACTGCCCTGACGGCTCGGACGAGAAATGCCAAGGTACCGGTAAAGGTCGGTACTGTCTGCACTGAATCTTTGATGCACGCATGTTTTGGTTCTATTTTCACCTTCATGGTCATGTTCTTAACATTTCCATTTATTTCTTGTAACATGTATCGTACTTGTTGTTTGTGAAAATATGGGTATACAATAAACTATGATGCGGGCATCTACACCTCTAACACCCCTGCTTGGGGAATATAGGCGTGTTTTTAAATAATTCACATTTGATCTTGACTATGTTTACCAATGTTTGTAAAATAAAGAGTAGGTATTAACAGTTTGAAACGGAGGCGCTCATAACTCATACGGTTTAGCTCGGTTGGTCTAAGATGAAGTTTAGCTCGGTTGATCTTTGAATATGAAAATATCACAAACGGGTACCCCGTTTGTGATATTTTCATATTCAAAGATCTTCTTGCTTAGAAAGGCACATTAGGCCGTTGATACTTGTTACCACTTAATGTGGTCGTCGTTAAGCCAAGTTGAAAGCCTTATAGGTGGCTTAACAGTAGGTGGCTACAAACCTGCCTTCAGCAATGCGCAATGGGTTCGCGTGGTGGAGTATGATCTAATTTCACCTCGATATGTGAGGCTGATATTATTATTTTTATAACGGTTGATATATATTTATTGATAATGTTTAGCAACTGATATCGCTGACTGTACCTCTCTGCTTAAGATGTGACATAGATAAAATATTCTCTAAAATTGGGTGTGTCTTTTATTCAGAATTGACAGGGGAGCGGTGTCCCAGCAACTCGTTCAGGTGTGGTGGCCCCGGATCTCCGTGCGTGTCGAGAGCATCCAGATGTGATGGCACTCCACAGTGTCCAGGCGGAGAAGACGAGAAAAATTGCCGAGCGACGCGTAGAAAAGGGTAAGTTCTCGGTACTCGGTTCTCGGTATATCGAAGTCGCCGACATCTTTACTAAATGTCAACACACACAATATAACCTCATATGTATTAATGGTTACTGAATTATAACCTCAAAATCTGATGCTTTTTGTGCAATATTGCGATTCCTACGTTTGTCCATTTAATAATAAATGCCTTAAGAGAAATTATGGGTGATTTGAAATCATACAAGTATTTTTTCATTGCTGTTGGTTCTGGGGCAAATCATGTATGGGCGCAGAACAATGTCCTTTATGTTATTATACTATTTAGATCAGTGGTTTTCAATGTGTGGGTCGCGACCCACTGGGGGGTCGCACAGCCTTTATAAGAGGAACGCGGGGAGTCACGAAGCCTTAGTAAAAGAGAAAATAAAAATATGTTTTGACATTATTTTGTAAGTTAATACAAGTCACCAAAAATAAAAAAAATCATATGTGTCACAATCACATTAATGTGAAAGTTGCGTTTGTTTTTAGGAATTTATATATTTAATTATGCATTTAGGTGATGCCTAATTATACAAATAAAAAAAAATATGTAGATTATATATTGTTTCTTTTCTTTCTTTTTTTTTTTAACCCCACACTAGGATTTATTCCTGTGTCGTGGGTGCGTTTACAAACATGAAAATTCACATACACAAATACCCAGACCGGAACAAATAATTGTGGATCACACAAAGATTTGTCCCGTGCGGGAATCGAACCCGCGACTATTAGACACAGTGGGCGGGGCGGGCTAAGCCCTTAACCACTGCGCTAAATCGTCCGTCGTGAACCTGTATTTTATTTGTAACATAATAAAATACAGGTTACAAACAGCGGAGAATAGGTGGTCGCGAATTCTTTTTTATACTTATGCGGTCGCGTCATGAAAAAGATTGAAAAACAATTATTTAGATAAACTCATATTTTTTCGAAAACCTATAAAAAAATATTTTTATAGGGTGGTGACCAAAATGGTATTAGATATATTGCAACATCGTGACCGTTTGTATCATTTCCATTATTAAGCGTCTTCATGATTCGTATGGCACTTTGAGGCCGGTTTCCACTTTATGTGGTAGTCATTAAGCCAAATCCTATGAGAAGCATGATAAATTCCAACTGTAGGTGGCCAGAAACCTGCCTCTACTAACCCGCACTGGATCCATGTGGTCCAGCTTGAACTGTGAGAAAAGACATTGGGACGTAATAGGTTGATTCGGAAAAGACTATTTAAAATAAAGTATTACTTAATGTTCTATTTATCTCTCTATCTATATCATCAGGCCATTTCTCCTGCGGGGTAGGTAGAGAGTACAGAGTTCCAACAGGTTCTTTCCTTACAGACCTCTCTGGCTTCTTCCTCTCTCATAGTTCGTCTCATACATGCTCGCCGATTAGGGAGACTCTTGACTTGCCCTTCAGATAAGACACAGTCTATTTGATCATGGTAAGATAGTCTAGTTCTTCCCCGGTACCTACATCCTTCCACTTTCGCCCTGTTTTGTCATTCTTTCTTCCGACATTCTTTCTATATACTTAATGTTGCCTATTGTAAAATAAAATAAACTCTAAATCTATTTCAGATGTCCACGACACACATTCCGCTGTGGTTCCGGCGAATGTTTACCTGAATACGAATTCTGCAACGCGATTATATCTTGCAAAGACGCTTCTGATGAGCCCCCGCATCTTTGCAATGAACAGTCAAGGTAAATATCTTCACCACTATTTTAGATTCGGCCTCCATAGCTCAACAGATAGTTTATCTGAAATATTAACTCAAGTCTATTGTTCTGTACCTTCAGTTAAAATAGATACAACTCGAGTTTTTCGATACACGTTTGATGTTTTTTCACGTTATGGATCAGAAAAAAATTCCGCTATTTTTCAATCAGATTCCCATGTTCCTAAGGCTTAAATTGAGAAAGTTTGTGCATATTAATAGAAGTAAGTATTTTTTTAGAATTACCTTAGAGTATAGAATTAACAATATGTAAGATGATATATTTCCAATTATCAAAAAGTGAACTGAATTGATTATTCCAATTTTTTTCGGTTTACTGAATCAACTTGAATTATCCCATTTTACACGATCAAGAGGAAAAGATTAAAAATGGTGCAAATTGATATAATTACACATGTATCAGTGTACCCTAGTTTTATTTAATGGATGAAAGCATTTTTAAAATGGTTTTACATGTTAAATACTTATAACATTCAATACTATACCATAACCAAGTGTGTGATGATTCATGTAAATTAACATCAATTTACTCAAAAATATATATTAAATAAATCATCGTGTCAAACTATATGAATGTACATTTTAGTTAATATTAAGAAAACTTCTTAAAATAATTTCTTGAGTCCTTAAGTAAAGTTAATAAGTGAACCATTGAGTAATTGTCTATCAATAACCGTATTTAACACTCAATACAGTGCAGTAAAAAAAAAGTGACAGAATTTTTAAAATTTTGAATGTCGATTTTCACAAAACCTTCGACGTCTTGGACTCAGTCAAAACATGATTCTACTATAGAAAAATATTTTACCCGGTATAATAATGGTAATAGTCTCGCCCCCTATTACATGGTACCTAACATCGTCGGCGAAAAGTGGGTGTACACAGTACACTTCTGCCACATCCTTTGGGAAATAAAGACGTGTCGGTTTTTTTAAGAATACAAGAACATTATGCTATGATGGTGCTAATGACTTCCGACATATCAATGAAATCGAGACGTGATCAAAACAAAGGTCAACAATATACTGTTATCTCTAAACATTTCGTAATCAGGCCACGTGTGACCTGTAACGGTGAACGTTCAAATATTTGACCTGCACATGGTTTGTTTGCATGAAATGGTATGACACGTGTGTTCTGTCACAGCTTTTTAAACAGCTATTGCACTCTATGGATGCAACTGCGCTGCAATATTTATGACTTCTTTTAGTCTATTCCATTTTAAGCACCTGTGTGATATCATTTCGGTGATGACTAATTAATGTCATGATTACTCAGCGGCTAATCTTTATATATGTTGCTTATATTTGTTTTGCGGGAAAAAATGTTCAAACATTCCAATCATCTGAAGGGATTTCCAAACGGAACCTTCTCATGCCTCGCTCGATTCAATGTATGTATACCTTGGGAGAAATCATCATCACTTCCCCGTACCTTCACGGTGCTCATAGCAAAGAGCCACACACCGCGACATCTCGCTTGAGTTCACCTAACTACAAATATATCCGATACGCACCCACGTGCGTGCTAATTGACCATGTTATCTTTACTGAGTATAGTCTAACGTCACTATTACCCTACATTCCCACAAGTGTTTTATCGCGTGTTAATAAAGCGCTGGAATGAAACAAACGGCTAACCATAATAGTACTAATAATATTAGCTCTGTTAAGACACTGTCCCACTGTTGGGCACGGGCCTCCTCTCAAACTGAGAGGATTTAGGCCATAGTCCACCACGCTGGCCCAGTGCGGGTTGGCCAACTTCACCCACCTTCGAGAAACTCTTAGGCATGCAGGTTTCCTCACGAAGTTTTCCTTCACCGTTAAAGCAAGTGATAGTTAATTTATTTTCGGCTAATCCGATCTATTTTTTTTAAATACGCTTACAGCGTTTTAGCACCGCGCGTTTATAAAGCCCCCATGCGAACAAGGGGCTTAGTGTGGAGCTCGCTCCCTGTTTCTATAAAGTCGTGGTTATGTGCACAGATGGCGTGCAGCGGATTTCTGCCCGTTACGCTGCGGGAATGGGCGCTGCAGAAGCACGGCCGTGGCGTGCTCGGGGCGGGACGGCTGCGGAGACAACAGCGATGAAATTGCCTGCAATGTTTGTAGTGAGTAGCAAACTACTTACAACTAGTCTTTATTCGTGTGGATAATCCGCGAGACTTCTGCGAACCTCGAGCGCCCCTGGAATCCCATCGTGGAGAGAAACTTAGTTCCCATCCCGCCTGAATCTCGGGCATGCACTACTTTCATAATCCCCTTCAAGTTGAGACTGATATTTACGTGGGCAATAAACTCTCAGGAAATTACATTAAATACCTACTTACTATTCGTAATAAATTATGTCATCTCCAGATACTAATTTAAAAAGGCAAGTCTGCCGGGTTTGTTACCCAACTTCTCGATGGCGTGTGAGTTCAGTCTGGTAATAATTGTAAAATTATGACACGTTTTAAGCCAATTTTAACGAAGATGATGACTATTGATTTATGGCAATAGAGAAACCTCAGTCAATCTATGATCGCCAATTTGAATGTAAGCTTAGAAGGCACTTACGATTTCTGTTAATAGACAAAAAAATAGTTTCATGATAAAAAGAACATACCTTCCTACACGTCTTATAGCAATGAATTTGAAACATAAAATTACCTCCAACCATGACCAGTACAAAATGACACCATATCCGATTCCGTCCGACAGCAACTGTTAGGTGACCAGCTGACCAAACACGTGAAATATGAGCGCCGTTTTCTGCATACATAGTCGATTTGACACGATAAGATGCCGTTACACGAACAATGGTTCAAAACGATGGTACGCCATGCCGCATAACAATGCCGTAATTAAATTAACCTTTATGTTGTTTTTTGCAGGATGTCCAGCGCCTCCACAGACGCCTTGAATACAGACTTTTGATTCTCTAGTGAAACATTCCGACGGCTGGATCTTAATCTTAATACTCAATATCTATCCAGCAAAAATATCTTCATAAAAAGTGGAAGTACGAATCCTAAAAAAATGTAGCGATGTTAGGTGATGTACGAATATTTTAATATTTGAAAGAGAATTGTAAACAACTACATTTTCTAGACTAGTTTCGCTGATTGATTTTACATTCCAGTATTTTAATTCATCGGTAATTTATCGGCTCAATTTCCGTATGGGTAATAGTTATTGTATATAGTGCCCTACAGAAAAAAATATGATGGATCATGGATGATTTTATCTTATTTTTATGTGGTTTACGAAAGCTCTATTTTAAGTTTTATTCATAAGCCACGCATATAACAAGACTGAAAGATGAGATAATCCGTCAATATTATTTGGAAATTTAGACTTAAAGCTCCGCTCAACATTCCGCTCAAAATGGTTGTAAATAAAGGACATTTTTTATTCACAAGTCATCCGCTTGGAACGAGAGTAATTTAATTTACATAGTTTATAACTAATGCAAAATTCGTATTATAGTCTTGAAATAAGATCGTAAACTTAAGTTTTGTGTGGAGTTCGCCCGTCTGAGCGCGGTCGGGTGGAACTTGCTGTAATATATTGTGTTATGTGTGTGTGAATGTGCTAATGTATTTATTAAATTAATTTCATTTTACGAATGTGTTATTTTCTTTATAATCCTTATCTGTAAATTCCGATACCGCACAGTATTATCTATCAATATCGCAAGATCTCTTGCGGCAAAGAGTATAATATCCAAAAGGTTCTTTCTTAACCGACCTTTCTAGGTTGCTCCAAATTCATAGTTCGGCTCATACACGCTTGCAGGTTATGGTTGGATACCTTTTACACAACTCTCAATTTTTAATGAATCGGTAGGCATACATATCATTAGAGATTGTGACTTAATAAATACGATATACCTACCCACCTGCTTACATATTTCGATATAGTATCAAATATTCAATTTCAATATCAACGATTAAGAATCAACTGACGGGCGACTTAGCCCAGTGGTAAAGAGCTTTAGCCGCTCTGCCCGCTGTGTCTAAAAGTCCCGGGTTCGATTCCCGCACGGGGCTAATCTTTGTGTGACCCACAATTATTTGTTTCGGTCTGGTCTATTTGTGTATGTGAATTTTCATGTTTGTAAACCAACCGCCGACACAGGAATAAATCCTAGTGTGGGGCCATGTTTTTTTTTAAATATTATCAATATCCCATGACTGCCTCGTTGGTCTAGTGACAAAGCGCATCGCTTCGTGATCACGAGTTCCTGGGTTTAAATCCTAGGTCGGACAAGTGTAGGTTTTCTAACGAAAACTTCCCAGTACAAGTCCGAAGTCTGGAATTGTGCCCGGTATACAGCAATAGGCTCGCCCCCTATTACATGGGATCTAACATCGTGGGTGTACTCAGTACACCTCTGGCACACCCGCTTGGGGAATATAGGCGTGACGGTGTCCAATATCCCATCTTAGAGTTTTGTGTAGGGCCGTTACATATAGAACCTAGTCCCAATCAAGCCTTCCATAGTGACGAATAGCAGCCATAAGTTTCAATTAGTAGCAGACCATATAGAAAACATCGATCATAGAAGTGAAGGCCGTTGGGGTAGAAAGGTTCTCAAGTGGCGACCACGTAACGGGAGGCATGCAGTGGGCATGTCCCGTACAATACACTGATGACCTTGTGACAGTGTTGGGCATTTATTAATTGTATGATCAATCAATTAAAATTTCAGTTGGAGTTAAATTAATCTTCCTAAGGTACTCCGGAATAAAAATGACTTTTGGACGACAAACGCCTCAGTTTCTCCCGTGACCATAGGTGCTGTAAAGCACTCGAAACGTCGAGAATATCCGAAATATTTTAATTGAGATTTAATGTTTTCACAATTAAATTTTGCCCAACACTGCCACGTGGAAATCGCCGCTAGAAAGCAGTTTCGCACAGCACAAAGCCGGTGTATCAGTCTTTATAATACCAGTCTATACTGCCCACTGCTGGACAAAGGCCTTCTCTCACAAATCGAGGTGAGAGAGGTTAGGTCTTGCTCCACCACGCGGACCCAGTGCGGATTGGTGGAGGCAGGTTTATGGCCACCTGCTGTTGGAACTTATCAAGCCGCCTTTAAGGCCTCCAACTCGGCTTAACGACTACCACATTAAGTGGTAACCGGGACCAACGGCTTAACGTGCCTTCCGAGGCACGGAGACGCTCGAATATGAAAATGCCACAAACGGTCACCCATCTCAGGCCGACCGAGTCGAATGCTGCTTAACCTTGGTGATCGGTAAGAACACCGCGGTCGCACAGCGCTACGAGCGCCTCATGGAAATCGCCGCTAGAAAGCAGTTTCGCACAGCACAAAGCCGGTGTATCAGTCTTTCGCTGAAGATAATTAAAGCGTTTGGCGAGAACATGGCTAGAGGTAGACCACTGTGTGGCTCAATTTCTCACTGGACATGGAAACTTTAGGAGTAAATTATTCTCTTTTGAACTAGTACCTTCACCACTATGTCAGTGTCCCTCGTCTAACTACGAGTATGAACAATCAGCACACCACGTTATTTGGGAGTGCAGTCTCTGGCACAACGAGCGTACCATTATGTTAAACAGTCTTCGAAATACTGGGGTAATTAATCTACTACACGGATCTTGTAGAAACAGTAAAAAATTACTGGACTCAAACATGAGGCTCACAAATAGGCCCTGTTAATATTTATTTCGTATCCGTGGTGTTTTACAACTGGGCTTAATCTAGTTATAGTCTCCTTCTCTATGGCTGCTCTACCATAGAGAAGGAGGGAAGAGGAATTTTTATTTTTCCTACTCCTCCTGTTTTACTTTCTAATTAAGTTTGTTGCGGGTTTCAAAACAATTAAAGCGCTTCCTGGGACACCCCAAGGTTCACACTTTGGCGTTATTTAAGGATACCATTGTGGATCCTGGTTTACAGGAGATACAATGGTGGGAATGTGTGGCGGGCTTAGTCCCAATAAAAAGAAATGAAGATGATATAGGAAAACTTTATTTAAAGGTAAACAAACTCCTATAAGTAAACTCGACCGTATTATACTCGTAACACAATTCCCACAATCCATTCATAGTCTCGTACCCAGCAACACGCATGCGCGCGTGGAATCGGGAACAATAATGGCGACTCAGCATCCCAAATCTTATGTTTTCTTAAAATGTGCTACTTAAACATTTGTCGAATTAAGTGCCTCAAACGCGGATAACATTCAATAAAATGGGTGTGTCATTCATTTGAAAAGGATTACCGCAATTGAAGTATTGGTAAGTTTATAATTAGACAGGTTATACCGAATTAGAGCGAAATGCATAAATTATTATTAATAGGTTTGCAGTGAAATTAAACTAAATAGCTTTCTTGAAAGCTCATTATGTACCTCCATAGCTATAGTAAAAAAAGAACGTTCAGTGAATCGTTGTTGTAAACTGTAGGGTGTTTTTCTGTTTTTACACCAGTGTCAGGAAATCTAGTGACTAACTAACACGCGTTTCAAGAAACAAAGCAACCCCTTTAAGTTAAAAAGCATTACCATATATTGTTATCGTTGAGCATTACTTTGCTTTATATATTTAAATTGTTTTAAACGCTATATAATAATATATTATATAAGCAGTGATAGCCTAGTGGTTAGACGGTTGAACTGCAAAAGTAGAGGTCTCGGGTTCAAACCCAGGCACGCGTATTAAAAATTTACTACTTTCTTTAACGGTAAAGGAAAAAATCATAAGAAAACCTACATGTCTAAAAGTTTCTCGAAGGTGTGTAAAGTTCGCCAAGCCGCACTGGGCCAGCGTGGTGGACTATGGCCTAAACCCTCTCAGTTTGGGAGTAGGCCCGTGCTAGGTAGGCCAGGGCGGGCTAGTATTAATATTATTTTAATAATAATATAGCGGAAATATTTAAGTAACTGTTGAAACTTTGTACTCTCTGCTTTCCCCTCAAGAGATCTGGCGTGATGATATAGTTACATATATAGTATATTTAGGTAATTTTATTTAGGTAAATTCGAATTCCAGTCTTTTTTTATATTTTTGATGAAATTACATTTTGAAATACAAAATAGATAGGTAATTCGGTATTCTGCAGCTTACTAATATTTTCGACGCTGTTTTTGAAACATGGTCTTTTTGTTTAAAAAAGTCAATAAAAAAGTTATGGTTATATTTAGGGAAGGCCTTTGCCCAGCAGTTGGACAGTATCAGAGATGGACAAAATGTAATCAGATTAATGATTACAATTGCATTTTGTAATATTCAATCATGATTCAAGATTAACAGTGTAAATCGTTGAAGATTACAAAACGTAATTGTAATCGTTAATCGTTAATACACCAGCACGTCTATATTCCCTAAGCGGGGGCCGTTAATCATTAATCTGATGACATTTTGCCCATCTCTGTACAGCATAGGCTTTATTGTTTTTTTTTTTTAAACCTATCCCCACACTAGGATTTATTCCTGTGTCGTAGGTGCGTTTACAAACATGAAAATTCACCTACCCAAATACCCAGACCGGAACAAATAATTGTGGATCACACGAAGATTTGTCCCGTGCGGGACTTGACCCGCGACAATTAGACGCAGTGGGCAGAGCGGCTTAAGCTCTTAACCACTGCGCTAAATCTTCCGTCGATTAGGCTGATATCTATCTTTATTTCGTGCGAGAATAAGCCTCCGAGTAGAGCGCAAAATCATAGAATGCAAAGACATAAATATGAGTCAAGCATGTTTACTACAATTGAGTGGCAGTATTTATACACAGAGTCTGTTGAATCAGAAGCATAATAAACAAACATTAAAATTGTGATCCGCCACTTTAGTCTCATCTGAACATTTCATACGAAAACAGCGTAAAATTATGGACCGAAAACGTAGAACATTACGGCGCATAATCACAATCAAATTGTTTAAATTTACAGTTATACCAATAGGAAGGTTAGTGAATCAATTAATACGTTTTCAAACGGGAAATTTATTGGTACATTGACACAAACCATTGCACTTATTGCATCTCCTAACGATAGAACTTATGACGCTGAACTACCATTTTCATGAAGTGACTTTGTGAAGCTACAAATCAGTTAACCAAGCGGTCTTCATTCAATGTAAGTCTTGTTGCAGACTGAGAAAATTTATGAGAAATACAACAATGAAGCAACTGAAAATAGCAGTCGGCGTTCTCGCTATAGCATCTTGTATTGTGACACTAGTGTTGTACTATGGACACCGGCCGGCGTTTACAATGCATCATAATATTCCCTTTAGATCAATTGAAGATTCCACGACGGAGCAAATTATGATGGATATACCTTTCAAGCATATGCGCTTAGATGAAACGTATAAAGACGTAGAAAGGAACGACGCAAAGGATTATGCTTTCGAAATGGAAGAACTCAGGCCAGGTAATTTAAATAATTTATGAATATATTACTAATGAACCTAATCACAAATGTTTTCACCAACTAAGTATGAATAGCGTTCGTTCAAGACGTTTTTTAAATGACTACTCCCGAAAATTCATAAAATGAGCAAAGTAAGTAAATATGCGGATATTAAATTCGCGCAAGCAAATGAAATAGAAAGATATCTTAATGAATTAACACTCACCCACGCACCTAAAACAAAATTACCTCTATGAGAAGGTAATTTATTTAATTTACCAAAACTTATCTTGACAAAGCTAATGTAACGGAATTTAAATTATGTAGGTATATAACCTACTGCAATGTTTGAGACAAAATTGTTTTGTGTATTCGACTATAGATGATTTATTATAGTCTACCATATCATTCATAATTATCTACTTAATTTTTATTTCAGCCTTAATGATAGACACACCCGGCTGCAAAATTCCCGTAGCGCTGATCGATTACGCAAAGAATTTAAAAAATAGTACACATGTGAAATCAACGTGTGGAAGAAGAGCAGTGTTCCTGTCAAAAGTAGGCTATGACAAAGTTCAGGTTTTAATAAAAACACGCATTATGAAAACATATCTGAGGAAGAGTGCACTCTTTGAATGCTGTTATCGTTTCCTAATGAAAGCTATACAAATAACAGCCGAGACCAAAAAAATCTTGTACGTAAAATAATGTAACCGAAATATATACCAATTTTATGAAAGATAATTATTCACTTATTTCAACTGTTTCAGATATACTACGTGTAAAAAGCTTAAAGACAAATCGATGATCACATTAGAATCAGATTTCGTTGTTATAAAATGCTCAGAAATAAACAAAAACAATATATCTCACCCGATTTACGAAGATGTTTATGCGTTCAGCAAAAAACTGAATATTTCTGTAGCACAAAAAAATGATTGCAAAGACAAATATAATGTGCTCATGTTAGGTATGGATTCGATGTCTTTATCTCGGTTTGTCCAAACAATGCCAAGGACCACCAATTTTTTTCAAAACAACTTTTGGTTAAGTTATAGAGGATATCATAAGGTACTTGAAGCAATAGATAAGTATTTAATTAGATATAAGAATTAGATATAATGTCGAACACAACCGACATTTGCAATGAAGCAATGCAATTATTAGTATATCGTCCCAATATGTGATCTACCATAAAATTTAAATGAGCCATCAATCAAAGACTTATTACCTACTTTTTTCTTTAGATTGAAGACAACACGTTTCCAAATCTAATGGCTGCACTATCTGGAAAGAACATGACAACTATAATAAAAGAATGTTCTGGTAGAATGGACAACTGTGTCGAACTCATGATATGGAACACGTTCAAAGAAAATGGTTATGTGACGGCGTACGGCGAAGATTACCTACGTTTACCGGATACCTTTAGGGGCAATTACGCATTCACCGAACCACCTACAGACCATTATATGAGACCATTGTTTCTCAGAGGTGAAACGGAACATGGCAACAGAACCTTGGTGTGCGCTGGAAAAGTACCGTCTGGCCAACAGTTACTTGACTTCGCCTTCGATTTCGTCGATACTTACAAGAAAGACTCATTTTTCGGCCTATTCTGGATGAACTCTTACAGTCATAACGCCAACAGTCGACCTCAAGATGTGGACAAACTAATTGAAAACTTTTTTAATCGTTTGACATATACTGGAGCCTTGGCAAACACCTTTCTAATATTTTTCAGTGATCACGGCCTACGGTTCGGAAGACTGCGATTAAAAATGGAGGGTTACTACGACGATCGTTTGCCAATGTTGTTTATTTGGCCCCCTAAATTCTTTAAAGGATTACATCCACTTGAATATAGAGCTTTAGTCGCTAACGAGCACAGGTTAATTACGCCATACGATTTGTACAATACTCTTGTAGATATAAAAAGACTGTCTACGTGTAGCAACGCCAGTTTGGTGTCTGAAGGCTGCCCGAAGTGTCAAAGTTTGTTTGAAGTTGTATACAGCTACCGCACTTGTCAAGATGTCTTCATTGACGATAAGTGGTGCAGTTGCCACAAATTGTATCCTTTGCCCCCTCATGATACCGAAGGAAAAAAATCAGTCGATGTGGCTGTAGCTCACATTAAGTCCATGATAAAAAATATTCATACGCGAAAATGCTGGGCATGTATGAATCTCACTCTACGTAAAGTTGTAAGATTACATTTCTATTATGATAAAACGGATAAAAATATTCTGTTCTATGTAGTAGCATTTACTATGACACCCGGGAATGTGACGTACGAAGTGACTCTCCGTCGAGTAACCACCGTGTCCAACACCACGGTTATTGGTCAAGTGAGTGTGCTGTCGCCCTACAGAGGATTGGGGAAGTGTGCTCACAATAACAGGGACCGCTTATTTTGTATTTGTCAGGAAATTAAAAACTGCTAACTTTTTACCTATTTAAACTCCAAGTCGACAGTCAAAAATTATACAAGGTGTAACGTAAATAACGCAAGACCTCAGACACCTCGATTAGAGAATGGCTTCATAAATTCAAAACGAAAATCAAATTTCCAAATTTAAAGGTTTCTACGCTTTTTAAGCACTTTCATATCCCAATTAACAATGAAACTAGTACGTGTATATGTGTGTTTTGAGAAATACGTTTTAGGAATGCATTTGAAATCTCCTTATTGCTATCAAGAATAAATTTAGTCTTTTAAAGCTCACTGAAGAAGTAAAAGCATTTATTGCAAATTTAAAAAAATAGTGAGATTCATTAAAAATTGTTAAAATCAATTCAGTTACTGATTTAGAACAAACTACCTTCAGGTCTTGCGTTTATTATGTTACACCTTGTATAAATATATATTTCTTTTTTTTAATTATAGACTTTTTGTGTGTTCAACTGTGATACCTTTTAACGATTTGGTTTGTTGGTCTTGATTTATTTAATCATGTTTTTGTCTCTCTTAATATAATAAGCCAATGCAGTGATGTATATAATATTTTTTGGGAAAATAAAAAAAATGATAAAGTATAGAAAATAATGCATAGGTGTTTTTGGCTGTTACCTTGAATTTGAACCTGGCATATTTTATCAACAAAGCAATGATAGTTTGATCAGACCCTATTTTGGTAGATCTAATCATAAATTTCGGATTGCACTTCTGGGCTACACTGAATCTTTGTCAATTTCATTTCCTTACGTTGAAGAAAAATATCGTCTTGTTCGAACTAACCCTTCACATTTTTGATGATCTGACTCATCAACATCATCCTCTTTACCATTTCCTATTATCTGTTTTAATACATAACGTAAGCGATTTTATAAATGATTTGGCATTGTTTTTACCGGCCGCCTACCAAACATAAACCTTTTTAGGGAAGGAGAATCCTAATTAACTAGAGCTAGGATATCATAAACATCTTCCCTTCAGAGAATGTTATCCTGCTTCCGGCAATACCCAGAGGAGCCCTCCGAGTACTGCCTCGTTTAAACTTTACAACCTGCCATTTTAGGTCCTCCTAAATAACTCGGTTGATTTGGATGTACGATGTAGGTACAAATCTGCCTACCTCTTCGGTAAAAATGGACGTGAAAGAATTATTTTAAATATACCTTATTATAAAAAGACCGTTTCTTATCTGAAGGTCAAGTTAAGAGTCTCCGTAACCGGCGAGCATGTATAAGGCAAATTATGAGAGTGGAAGAAGCTACAGAGGTCTGTATGGAAAGAACCTGTTGGAATTCTGAACTGTCTGTTTACCCCGCAAGGGATTTGGCATGATGATAGAAAAAGATAGATAATTTCAAATTAAATCAATTGGAACTATACGGAATTGAAAATAAATCTTTTTTAATTTTTTATTAATAATTATTCAAGATTAGCAATTCAATTTTTGCAACATGACCCATTAGATCGATTGTCAATACTTAAACCACTCGGGACACTGCACCAAGTGGTATCGGCTTCGATTTCTTTGCAAACTGAATTTTGGAAACCGTCTTTATACGATTAGCCCCTATATGGGATTGCTGCAGTACAGGTAGGTATATTCATATTGGTCGTTGTTTAATAGATTAATTGCTGGTTATTATTCTTCTATCAAATTTCCGAAAAAAATACTCTTCATTGCATAATCAATTCTACTCGTATAACTAACAATTTCATAGCGAATTCCTGATTATGACAGCGGATATGAGACACTGAGTTATCATAACACTGAACTGTACTCGTATCTACACGAGTTGAATAGCTCATTCAACAGCACAAGCGTGCCATTACCAAGACTCAGAAGACATATCCAGTGACCGTATCATCGGAAGCAGTTCATGTCTACATCTCAGGAGCTATCGACATCCAACCATTTAAATTGAGACTTTAAAAACAACAAAAATAAAAGCTGTAATGTAATAATAGTGTTTTTAATGTGATTATCGAACAGTGCGATTCAATTTTATTCAATGTTGTTCGGTATATTTATTGTACCTACATTTAATTTCAAATTCCGGTAAGTCTGTTTCTTCTATTTTTATTAGTTCAGGAATGAGCTTTTAATTACTAGAATATATAGGGGTTACGTTGTCCTCAGTAAAATAAGTATCTTGTGCATTTCTATAGACTTACCGGTTGGTAAGTCTAAAGCTAATTGTATTCAGCCCCAGAAGGTGAGTTCACTTTAGGCAAAATGCTACTTAATAATTTTCCCACTCCACCATTTTCAATTACCTCATTCAATTAGAACTGTAGTTAACTTGAAAATAGCCCTCTTACTTTTAAACTTGCACTACGCTAATATACGCTAAGCCTTAGTATTTAGCTTAAAAACGTTTGCGGCTTACATAGGTCTTAATTTTGATATAAAGAACTACAACAATTCAATTTTAAAAACTCAATTTTATATAAATTATTAGATCTTAATAACTCGAGCAGTGACGAACCAGAAAACAGTGTTTGTTTTTATTGCTTGCCTGGCTTTCATAATATCACAAGCGTACCTTTGATACAATGGATTATAATTTCTGATATTTAAAAAAAAGATCTTTTAATCCAAATCTAAGCAAATTTTGCCTTGACAAACCCTACAAAGGATTGGACGGCTCAAGACAAATTATAAGAACTTTGGGATCAGTATCAGAAACATAATTAGGTCTAGGAATTAGGTAACTCCGTTACCATCCATAGTGATGTATGTACCTAACCATTACAATTCAAGCTATTACAACACTATCATATTAATAACACAAAATATTGTATCCATAATTTATCGAATGTTACCTTTGTCGGAAATTAAATTGGAAGAATACATTCTTCTTTGATATTTTGCTGAAGACATTGCCAGCAAAATCTGATGTTGTTTGCTGGTATGTCTGACCGGGACTCCCTGGTTATTCTTTCATTTACTTACTTTCGTTCATTTAATCAACACAGCACAGCACTTTATATATGCGTGTTGCTGTGTAAAATAGTAATTTTAACGATTATAATTAGTACTACTGTAGGTAGGATTCATAAAAGAAAATAGTGAGAGTGCGGCAAGTCTTAAATTTTCATTAAGTTATCAGTCCTAACACAGATGTAGTAAATTACATTGAGATAATAGCTTTTAATGATGGTCAGATAAGATAGTAACATTTAATATAGTGCAGACATTCGTTGCTGTATTTATTGTTCGTAAAATGTGTGCGTGTATGATTTGCCGAAATCAATGTTTAAACTTCAATATGCACATGTCAAACATCTAATGTAGATAAACAAGTTTATTAGGCCGAGAACGCTCAGTCTATACTGTTTAATCTGCGCACGCGCAGAACATTATCCTTATCTAATTATTAGCTATTGAAATAACAGTTATAACATAGTTATACGCTGCTGGCGCTGGCTGGACCAGGCAAACATAATACATGGCTAGGCTTCTTAATTTAAAAAAATGCGACCAATATTTTTTTTATATTCATGTGAATCCTTAGATGAATGAAAAGTCTTTGTCTAAGTGTGAACTATTAGGTCTAGTATTTATGAAACGTGTATTAACAGATGCTAATGTCACGTATCTACATGTGCCTACAAGTTATATACTACCACCAACTTATTTACATTAAACTTTTCTCTCATTCTCATTCTCATTTTTAAAACGTAGCCCCACACTAGGATTTATTCCTGTGTCGTGGGTGCGTTTACAAACATGAAAATTCACATACACAAATACCCAGACCGGAACAAATAACTGTGGATCACACAAAGATTTGTCCCGTGCGGGAATCGAACCCGCGACTATTAGACGCAGTGGGCGGAAGCAGTGAGTTCTAAATGTTAGTAAGGAATAATTTATACCTCAGAAAAACTTACGCTTTTCTTTTCAAATAAATTAAACAACTTAATTTACGTTGGGGGTCTTAGTCATTTAGGGTGATTGAAACTATAACTTACATTATTTATTTCAGAACTTATTTAAAATCTCGAAATGAACGCAATATACAAACAGCGGAAGCTCCTTTTTCTAACGTTAACGATGGTAGTTGGCTTCTCCATAGTCTATAAAAACCCTATAAAGTGGTATTCGGATGCTCAAAAACTTTAAAGCTACAATAGGACTTTCAACCTTATATATAAAAGTAAGTAAGCAGCATTTAGAATACCACATTTTTGCCAAGACTACTAGCGCTGTGAGACGGTGTTCTTAGCGATCATCACGATTAAAAAGCGTTCGACTTGTCCCGATGAATATTTAACAGGGTATCTACCTCTCTAGTCATTGAAACCAAACTATAACCTTTATGTGGCTTGATGGTGTGTAACTGTAACCTTTATGTGGTTTGGTGGCTTGATATGTTCAAACAGCAGATAGCCACGAACCTGCCTCCACAAAACCACAATGGATCGCGTGGAGGAATATGACCTATTCATTCATTGATTTGTGTGAGAAGGCATTTGACTAGCATTACGGCAGTATCGTCTGATTAATGTCTATCTATATCATAACGCCGGTTCCCTTGCGGGGTAGCCAGAGAGTACAGAGTTTTAACATGTTCTTTCCTTTCAGACCTCTCTGGCTTCCTCCACTCTCATAGTTTGTCTCATACACGCTCGCCGGTTACGGAGACTCTTGACTTGTCCTTTAGATAAGACACGGTATATTTGGTCATGGTAAGACGGTCTATGTCTGTACCGGAACTTACATGATTTAACTACCTATTGCCCGTAGGTTATTTCCCAGACTTCTTGCGCATTTTGAAGAAAGTATTTACGTAGAGCGTTACTTCATATCTACTGAAGCCTCAATCTCAGATATTTCCTATTGTACCCGGCATAGATAAAAGAATAACAATCTTCAAAATCTGTTTTTTAAAGACGTAGACCCACACTTGAAATAATTCCAAATTGACATGCTCAAACTTCCAGACCGAAACAAATATTTGTGGGTCACACAAGTTTGTCCCGTGCGGGAATCGAACCCGCGACTACTCGATCCAGTAGGCCGCTCCGGCTTAAGCTCTTAACCACTGGACCAAGCCATCCGTCCTGTGATTAACAATGCCATACTCATTATAATTATCTTTTATTTACAGATTATTTAATCAACACTCCAGGGTGCTACATACCGTTATATACAAAAAACTTCACATACAAATTACAAAATAATACACAGTATTCATGTGGAGAACGAGCTATTTTCGTCGATAAAATTAACACCAGTATGATAAAGTTCCGAATAGATCAGACGAAAATGAGAAAATATAGCCGGAAAACAAAATTCAGATGTTGTTATAGATTTGCGAGACGATCAGCAGGCCCTGGTTACGAAGACTCACATTTAGCGTAAGCAAACACGAAAGCGTCGAAAGAGGTGGCTTAAGGGCAACCTATCATGACCAAATTAATGATCTCCTTGAAAATGGTCAAGTGCATAGGGCTCGTAATCTACAGATATGCATGAGGAGATATATGATCGTAGATGAAGCGAAAGAGGTGCGTCAGAATCGTAGTAGATACCTAAGTGGTGGACTGTAGTATCTGCCAACCCCAGGGGGGAAAAGGCGTGAGTGTAGGTATGCACATATGTAAACACGATAAAAAGCTCAGTTATTCTAAACAATTCAAAAGAATGCGAGAAGCTGATGATGAATAATGCCAACGGAGAATGATTCAATCTTTAAAATCAAAGCAATTGCACCGAATGATAATACAATTACAATGTGACGACGGCTTGGTTCAGTGATTAAGAGTTTAAACCGTTTCTTTTACTGTGTCGAGTAATCGCGGGTTCAATTCCCGCACGGGACTAATCTTTGTGCGACTGACAAATATTTGTTACGGTCTGGATGCTTCAGTATTCATGTAGACACAGAAATAATTCCTGTGTAGGGCTGGTTAAAACATAGCACTCAGCGTCTCATATGTTATGTTGTAGGTATGCAATAAACTGTTGCAAATATCTAAGCATAACACTGCAAGGCCTCAAGACACCGTAAGCTCATTCTGCGTAGATCGGACCAACAAAAATAATTAAGAAGTTTGAGGGTACCCCGGAACAACTATGCCTTATGGACGTCTGACACCTTAGTCCTTCCCGTGACTATGGGTGCTGCAAAGCACTCGAAACGTCTCTCCGCTCCTGTTTAGCCTTTACACGAACGACATTCCTCGTTCGAGTAAGGCGCATCTAGCCCTATTCGCGGATGATACCGCTCTCTACGTCTCGCATAGGAATAAGGGTTTCATTACCAGACACCTTCAGGCATCCGCCAATTCCCTAGGGAATTGGTTCAGGAAGTGGCGTATTGAGGTGAACCCGGACAAGAGCGCTGCGATGTTCTTCTCCAGAGGTGCCACCCCGCGCCACTCCCTGCGCCGCCCTAGAAGTAATCTCGGCCAAGTGACCTTGTTCGACCGACCCATTCCCTGGATCAAAGAGGTCAAATATCTAGGGGTCACCCTAAACAGTACCATGTCCTTCGGCCCGCACATCAAGCGGGTCCGTCACCGAGCATCATTTGTGCTCGGTCGTCTCCATTCGTTAATCTGCAAGCGGAGTAAAATGTCCCTTAGAAATAAGGTGACACTTTACAAAACTTGCGTTCGACCCATCATGACTTATGCGTGTGTTGTGTTCGGGCATTCGGCCCCCTCTCACATCGATAAACTCCAAGTGGTTCAAAACCGCTTCCTCCGTAAAGCCGTAGGAGCCCCCTGGTTCGTACGGAACGTCGACCTCCACTCCGATCTAGGTCTCGAACCTATTCGCGCCTTTATTAAAAAGGCGTCAACACGTCACTTCGCGAACGCATCTACCCATGCGAATCCGTTAATCGTAGCCACCGCCGACTACGATCTCCCCCCCGACCCCTGCCGCCACCGCCGGCCGCGACATGTTCTCACCGACCCCCCCGATGCTTTGTCATCCCTTCTTTCCGCTCAGAATACGGGCGACGACGACGACGTAGTAGTAGATCCCCTCCCATAGCCGGCGGTTGACCGGTGCACTTAGTAGTGCACCCGTCCCCCTACAGCGACTGTCCCAACCGAGGGCACCTCTTCGAGGCGCCCTCGAGTATGTCGCCTCTTGCCCTTCTGGCTGGCTAGAGCGTAGTGGTTGCACGCTCGCCTTTAAGTCCGGTGAAGCTGTAAAGGCCTCGCGGCCAACAGCGTACATCATTCACACACACACACACACACTCGAAACGTGGGGACCTTAAAAATCAAAATAAACCGAGATAAAATCCGAAAAATAGTTTTATTTCAAGCTTATAGTTGTAGTCCATCTATGCATGGATTTACTTGATAATAGTACACCTAATAAAATCAAACCTATAGGAACTGGTAATTCACTTATCGAGGCTTTTGCACGGCGGTTAAGCGATGACCAGGAGGTATACCTACCTATAGTGTTAGTGACCGCGCAGAGGAGCTAGGCCCCACTAAGCAGCCGCTAGGTGTCTGGCTGTTAGTTAGCCTAGTTTCGTCCTTAGATGAGCTACAAAACCTCAGACAAGAGGCTGATCATTAACCAGAATCATATGTACCATATCTCAAGCGAATAAAGATTTCATTTCATTTCTTAAAATGTTCCAAAAGATACCCATAATATAGTAGCTTTCGAAGGGCAGTGTAATTTCAATTTGTGTAGTACGTGTCTACCTATGTCGTAAGTGAGTAGCTTGGGCAACATGAAGTATATAATCTGACCGCCCTACCATCTGGGTTTATCCACTAAACATAACATAAGGCAACATGAAGTATATAATCTCACCGCCATGCCATCTGGGTTTATCCACTAAACATAATTTAATCTAAGCATTATTTTACTTTCAGATACACAGAATGTAAAACATTCAAAAACGGTTCAAAAGTAGATCTTGCACATGAAGTCATCACAGTGAAATGCACCATATACGATTCTAAAAAAGAATTCACTCAAGTAATTTACAAAGATGCTTATATTGTGCTTAAGAAATTGAACCGTAGTAATGCACAAGTTAAACCTACGTGGAATGTAATTTTATTGGGTTTGGACACAATGTCAAGAGTAAGAGTGTATGATACTATGCCGCAAACCACTATGTATTTACAGACACATAATTGGTTCGACTTCAGAGGATATCAGAAGGTAAACAACTCTCCAGCAATGTTTACTATTTGTTCAGAGACAGACAAAACAAAAGCTTTTTTGCGTGAGCCCAACGCTAATTTTACAGGTTTTTTTATTATAAATATGTCCTGTTTTCAGGTAGACTACAATACCTTCCCCAATCTGATCGCTGTATTGACAGGCCAGAAAATGTCCACAATATACAAGAAATGTAAATCTGGCTTCTCCGAATGCGCCGAATATTTTCTTTGGAGCAAGTATAAAAAATCTGGATATGTAACAGCTTTCGGAGAAGATAACATCAATCTGCCCGATACCTTTTCCAAATATCGTGGATTTAAAATTCCGCCGACGGATCATTACATGCGGCCATTTTTTTTGACAGGAGAAAATCGGAATGGACCACTGGTGTGTACTGAGCGGAAGCCTTCAGCCATCCATCTACTGGATTACGCCTATAGCTTCGTTGAAGCTTATAAGGATATGTTTTTTGGAACATTCTGGATTAACTCATACTCGCATAACAATATAGAAAACCCATCTCTCCTAGATGCCAATATAGTCGACTTTTTTGAAAAGCTCCGTAAAATTCATGTATTGAATAACACGTTTATTATTTTCTTTAGTGACCATGGCACCAGGTTTGGTGAAATGAGGCTTCCCATAGAATCATTTTACGATGAAAGACTGCCCATGTTATTTATGTGGGTACCTGATGAGTTTCAAAAGCAACACGATAATGATTATTACAACTTACAACTGAATCAAAGACGTTTAGTTACGCCCTATGATTTATACACGACAATAGGGGCTATTTTACAATTCACAAATCACTTCAATCATAAAATTAATCCAGAAGCTTGCCCTAAATGCACGAGTTTGTTTAAAGAGGCGTCACCGTACAGAAAGTGCGCTGACGCAAGCGTGAGTGAGAAATGGTGTAGTTGCCACAACATGACGCAGGAAAACGATTTCGATATAGGAGCTAATCAAAGTTTACGTTTAGCCATATCGCATATAAATAATAAAACAATGTCTGTAAAAACTATACCATGTATGATATGTAAACATTTGAAATTAAACAAAATATTGAGATCCCACAGCTACAGAAATGACGTCAACCAAATCTTTTATGTTCTGGCGTTCGAAATGTCACCGCAAGATATGGCGTTCGAAATGTCACCGCAAAATATAGCCTTCGAAGCTATCGTGGAACGAAAAGGCGAAGAGTTTAAAGTTATATCCACGTATACATGATCGCCATATAACAAGAGGGGAAATTGCGTAAAGAATCCATATGACCGCCCTTATTGTGTATGTGATGTGAGATTTGAATGCAGTCACAAATAATCTGTGTAGAAAGCAAAATATTGACTTCTTCCAATTAAGCATGGTGTTTTTAGTATTAATGCCTGTTTGGCATTGACCTGGGTGATTCATGGCCACTTACAGAGAGAAGCGTTATAATATGAAGACGGATTAAAATACTGCTGTCGTTATTGGAAATCTTTCGCTATCTTTGCGCAAACCAGTTTGAGTCAGTAACTGAAAACTGAATATACTGCCGTAGTAATAAAATAGCCAATAAATGTAAATAGCTTATTCTTCTTTACAAAATATGTAAGTAAAGAGATAGCTACCCAAAAGTTAGTAGCAAGAAATGCTATTTCTTTTATATATCATCCATCCTCAGAAATAATGCCACCTTTACCATGGGGACATGCGCATGTAAATCAAATGCAATGTGCGCAACTCGTGCATAAGGTAATAAGACATCATAATTATCATCGAATTATAATTATATTATCTATACTTTCCTACTTTATCTACATCTTACTTTAAAAATACTATAATACAAAAATATTACATTTTAAATAAATAGATCAATGCCACTAATAACAATTATCACAGAATAATATGACAATTAAAATTAGCCAGCTAGATGTGTGAATGTACTACACATTAAATAAATAATAATAAAATAATATTTTATTTTTACAATACAATTACTTATAAATCTCATTTATAAAGGAACACTTCATTATGGTTATCTATTGAATACTTTAATAACACAACATTGTACAAATTTAATACTGTTACAACTAAATCATAGTAATATTGATGTTGTTGTACATAATTTGCAATATTGAACACATAACATACACGAGATTCATTAAGGTAAAAAAAAACAAGTTAGTTCCACTAGAAAAATAAATGCATTCTTTTGAAACAAAATGAATTAAATAAATCTTATGCTAATAAATTTTTACCCAACATCGGCGATCTTGGTTTATTTGGATAAATCATAAATAGAGAGAGTTGAGAAACGGCCAATGTAGCACCAATGAAATTCGGCAACTGAAATTAGAAACAGATAATATGTTCAAGTTAGCTGAAAGATGAGTAAAATAGAACTGCCATTACTGCACCAAATCGAATTGAAAATTTTGTAAAATCTATCTATCTATATCAATAAGCCCCCTTGCATAGATTTTGTAGAATCATTTCAAAATAAGATCCTATTTACATCAATGAAAGAAAGTCAGAGGAAAGAATGACAAAACAGATATACAATGTGAAAGTGGAAGGATGCAGGTACCGGGGAAGACCTAGACTATCTTACCACGACCAAATAAACCGAGTCTTATATGATGGCAAAATCAAGAGTCTCCGTAACCGGCGAGCGTGTATGAGACGAACTATGAGAGTCGAGGAAGCCAGAGAGGTATGTAAGGAAAGAACCTGTTGGAACTCTGTACTCTCTGCCTACCCCGCAAGGGATCTGGCGTGAGGTTATAGATAGATAGATTTACATCATAAAATAAAAAGTAAGATTTTTTTGTTAAAATGATTGTGTTAAGTGATTAAGAATCCTATGTTGTCATGTAAGATTCTTAATCCAGGACCATATTATTTCCAAAAATCCAGCATAATAAGGAGATGTTATTGATAAGTCCATCAGCTGCTTGACTAACAAAAATGTATGGTATGTATTTAAAAATTATTTTTAATATTGCCAAAATAGCATGCAAATAAAAAATAAATCTTTTAAAATGATGATCCTCATTGTTTTAGGCATAAAATTTATTTAGCCTTAGAGGATCACATATTAGCCATAGAGGAATTACATTGTCTTTTGGCCTATAAGTTCATAATTATGTGATATACAATAGTGTTTACCTCAAGGAAAGCATCTTCTTCTATAATACCATATATAAACCAAAGCAATGAGACAATGAAAGACATGAGTATCATTGGAAATGGTAGGCACTCAGTGCTCTTCACTTTTATAACATGAAGCAGTTTGCTCATTGGTGCTGCCACTGTCAGTATCGTCAAAGAGCATGCCATTAAACCTGAAACATAAAAAATAAATCATAATAGTATAAAATTGAAAGAAATTTGAAAGATGAGAAAGGGCATGCTCCGTTGGTTCTGGCATATAGAAAGAATGCCCGATGAAAGAATGACAAAACAGATATACAATGTGAAAGTGGAAGGTTGCAGGTACCAGGGAAGACCTAGACTATCTTACCATGACCAAATAAACATAGTCTTATCTGAAGGAAAAGTCAAGAGTCTCCGTAACCGGCGAGCGTGTATGAGATGTCATACACGCTCGCCGGTTACGGAGACTCTTGACTTTTCCTTCAGATAAGACTATGAGAGTACAGAGATCCAACAGGTTCTTTCCTTACATACCTCTCAAATCATCATACTTCTCATACGATGAACTATGAGAGTGGAGGAAGCCAGAGAGGTATGTAAGGAAAGAACCTGTTGGAACTTTGTACTCTCTGCCTACCCCGCAAGGAATCTGGTGTGGTGATATAGATAGATAAAATTTAAACATGTTTAATGTATCTTGGAGGAAGTCAATGCCACAATGTAACAGAATTCTTCATCCATAATTCACATCAAATCATGCTCCACAACCAGGTGAACCACTGTAAAAGTTTATTCAATAAGTCATAAATTATGTTAACAAATAGTGTAATGGTAGAACCTCATATGGAATTCATGCATGGTTATTAGTTCTCATTATTTTATTTTTACTTAGTACAATAGAGTGAATTACTGTAATTTTTAGTAGGACTGGAACAGGATATTTTTAGTGTGGAGCTAGGTTTCCTAAATAAATTTTGTGCTGCTACTATTATTACTTTACATAGGCCTAAATAATAGGCATAAATTTTGTACTAATATACATTCAAATCATCACGCAAAGGATCAGCACTATATCCAGAGTAAAAGCGAAGCATTGCCCACCCCTTAGGCATTCTGCCAAGTGCTGAGAATTGGCATCATTATAAAGAGTGTATAATCCTGTTGCTATTATTTATTTGTTATGTAAATTGATTAAATTGGAATTCAGTGCATTAATATTTAAAACTGATATGATAGAATTAATATGCAAGTATTCTTTGGAAGTCTTTGATGGACGGTTTGGTCCAGTGGTTGAGCTTTTGGAGCTGGGTTGAGTAGTCACAGGTTCCATCCCCGCATGAGACAAATCTTAATGTAACCCACAAATATTTGTTTTGATCTAGTGTTTGTGCATGTGGATTTCATTAGAATCAGAATATATTTTTTATTTATGTAAACCATTATATTATGTATGAATCGTCAAAATATTAATAAACACTCTACCACCACTTTGGAATGTTATTCCTGTGGAGAAGAAGGGCAAGAAACTCCAAAGTTACTCTTTTAAAATATAAAAATGTAGATGGAAAAAAAAATATAATTTTTTCCATCTACATTTTTTGTGGGGTATGGGTGAACAGATATACCTATATATACATGGACTTATTACTAGAGTGGGACTTTTATTTTTTTAATTATAAGAAAAATTTATAACAATGAGAATCGAAAAAGTTTGATACTACCATATTGCAAGAAAGTCTGAAATATAAAGAATACTCACCTAATCTACTTAAAAGCAAATCATTATCTTCTTCCACATTAACATATACAATCATAAATATTAAAAATGCCACTGTAGCAAATACTTGTTTTAAAACAGTTGATTTCTTGAATGTGAAAATATAAAAAACAAATGTGTATGATAACATTAATGTTACACCTATAACATTAACTAGAACTATTATGTTATCATGTTTTAATAATCCATACAGGAGCCACAGACTACAGCTGTAAACAAATTTTTATTGTAAATTATTTACATATTAATAATTTGTCGGAAAACAATTAGAATGAATAACATTTAGCAACTTGGCAATCAAATTAATATATTTCTCTCAATCTAGATCCCTTGCAGGGTAGGCAGAGGGCACAGCTTACCACATACTACGATTCTGACACACCTCTTTCATCCTACATCAGATAAAAATATTTTAAAATGATATGCTGTATTTGTTTAACTTCAGTATGATACCATCAAATTGGTTTATGAAAAATACTACAAGATTATTTTAAAAATTGCCATATGGACTTCAGACAAAAATATTCAATTTAAAAATACGCAGGTACATTTTTTATTATAGAATACTTACGACATAGCACCACATACAAAAGGCAATGGGGATGATTCAGACGTCGTTTTATTAACTACATATTGCTTACACACAAGACTGAAACAGTTAAAAAAATATATTTGTAATATTGGTTACCAATTCAAGAGTCGGCAATCATCCAATGCATTTGGTATTGAACGTCGCTATTACTTACACGCCAGATAAAAACTGCAGAATCGTCGTTGTTACAGTCAGGGTACTGATATAGTCTTTAGCATTTGACAAATTCATATTGTACATGTCCTATTTTCTTTCTTCACAAATTATTTAACCATATTTCTTTAAGTTTTTAAATTTAAATGTTGATGTGTAACAATGTTGCATTGGCAGTTGACATATGACAGTGACATTAGTTGGCAACTAATATGACAAAAGTGCCTTACTGTTCAGATTCGATCAATTGCATAATGTCAAGAGGGCGACCCATTAGGGCCGGTCATATTTAGCCTCGCTATTCATACTATCATACAGGCTTTGGAATCAAAATTTAATGCATGGTTCCTTGATGACGGCATACAAGGAGGTGACGCACAAACAGTCTTGAGAGATTTTGTAGAGCTACAAAATAAATTACAAAACAATGGCCTAATCTTATTTTTTCTAAATGTGTACTATATGTTTCAGACCACTGCACTACTAGAGATAACATCCTGGAACGATTTAAATCAATAGCTCCAGGCATTACAGTTTTACAAAAAAGCTCACTCCGCCTTCGAGGCTTTTTAGTTTTGGACGAATCCTTGCCATCGTTCATACAAAAAAAAAATACAAAATTTTAATGATATTTCGGAGCGCCTTCTCAATATTAATACTCACATGGCCTTCTTCATTATTCGATTTGCCTTTTCGTTCCAAAATTCACCTACTAAAGTAGGTGACCTTCATGACAACAACGGATAAATCCGTTGTTGTTATGAAGGTAAAATTACCTGGAGGGAGTCATACGACATTGCCGCTCCGCCGGTCATCGTTCAACACATTGTCTTTTTTCTCTCTCAATTACACGGATCACTATTTTGATTGAACGAGAAAGCTATTGTAAGGTTGGCAACGTCGCACTGTACGTGTGCTTCGTAGCCTGTTGTGTCCGATGTTTGGGCCATAACAAATGCGCCCCGTCCGTGTCAGCGGTTAAAATATGAATGAAAATTATTGTGTTAAGTAAATATACTTTAATACAGTGAAAATATGTCGTGTTGTGCTGTATTTTGTAAATCAAGGACAACCAAAGGAGGAGTAAAAAATCCTGAATTATCATTTCACACCTATGTATTTATTGCCTCTTATTATATTATAGGGAAGTTTTACAGCAAAATTATGGATTTTACATGAAATATATACGTTATTGACGTCATATAATTAATATACGGTGATAATTAACTGTGAGTTTAAAGCTATAATTTGTATTTTAAATATGCATTATTTTACGCTTCTCCAATAGTGATGTCCTACAGCGCCTATCGCTTACTGTCGATATTAATAAATTAATACTGAAACATTAACAATTCCTATTCACGTCATAATGACTAAACGAATTTGAATGAAATTTAGTAAAGATAGAATATCTAGATAAACACTGTCTGGTCTATATTCCCCAATCGGGGGTAGGACCTATTTATGATTATTTCATCTTTATAGCGTTATCCCTGAAATAAAACACTTATTAAACTACTTACCTCACTGGAAGCTTTATATTGAGATGGCATATAGACCCTCGGTTGCGAAATGAAGTTTTGCCTTTTGGGTAGTACTGCTTATACTGAAGATTAGAGGTTTGAACTCTATATGAGTTGGCATTGTGCCCTCCACCCCGTGAGGGTGCGTTGTATGCCATGCCCATATGCAGATAAATCTGAACCCTGAAAAGCATGTTGATATCCGTGTGATGGAACTATTGATTATCGTGATTTAGAATCCGCGTTTGAGTGCTAAAACTTTTAAAAGGTACCTCCCCTTTCATTATCGCCGGCACGCGGTTGCGGTTAGCAAGTAGAAAATCCAAAACCAAGCACTGCGAGAGCTCAAGACACCGTGAGCTCATTCTGCGTAGATTGGACCAAAAAAAATAATTAAAAAGTTGAGGATACCGCGGAACAACTATGCCTCTTGGACATCTAACACCTCAGTCCTTCCCGTGACCATGGGTGCTGCAAAGCATTCAAAACGTCGGGAACTTAAAATAAAAAAATAAACCGCGATAAAATCCGAAAAATAGTTTTATTTCATGTGTAATATTCGCGTGAATCTAAGAACTCAGTATTAAAAAATCTTATTTAAGTACCTTATTGGTCTAGTAGCAAATCTGTACCTCCAGGTGATACAACTCGAGTTATTTTAGTTATTACTTTTGATATATTTACACATTATGCAATAGAAAAATCTGCTATTTTTCAATCTGATGTCTCTTAAAATGAAGAAGTTTTTTTTGTGCATATTAATATAACTAAAGATCTTTCAGAATTAACAAAGTGTAAGATGATATATCTTCAATTATCACAAATTGAACTGAACTGATTGCTCCAATGTTTTTTTCTGTATTAATGATTCAACTTTAATTAACCCCTTATACACAAACAGCAGGGGTAGATTGAAAATGGTGTGAATTGATATAATTCCACGTGTGTCAGTGTACACTAATGTTATTTAATAAATGAACATATTTAGTATAGATTCTCAGATAACTTAAAATTTTCTGTTCGGTGAAATAAATATGTTTTTTAATCATCTATTGTCTTTTACGTTAATAAGGCCTGTCCTAGTAATCACTTCCCTATTAAAGTACACTAATGCAGATCCACAAACTCCCACATGAAATTGACATGCTACCTCAGCGATATGCGCTGACCATACATCCTAGTTTCATGACTAACGTGCTTTGAAAAAGCGCACGTGCAAACGTAGGATAAATGTGATGTAAAAATTGTTACCACCACTACGCCTATATTCCCCAAGCGGAAGTGGGAGTGGTGTACTATATACACTCACTTGTCGTTCAACAATGTAAGGTATCATGTAGTAGAGGATGAGTCTATTGATATTATACCGAGCCCAGTGCCAGACTCCGGACTAGATTTTTTTTATCGAATAATTCGTATTTTCCGACATAGGATTCGAACCGATGACCTTGTGATCGTTATGCGCATTACCAATGAGGCTTTACTATTGTATTAAATTGTACATACTAATATCGATGTTTACAGATTCGTCTTTAAGATTTGTATTATGATACGGATGTGTGAACTTATATAAATTACTCGTAGTAATTCGAAATCATAATTAAGATGAGTCAATTACGATTTTGCATGAAGTAAATATTTGTTAATCATAAATTATCGATAAATTTTCTAATCGATAAATCCTGTACTAGTAATTACTTGCCTAATCACGCACACTAACGCAGCTTCACAAACTCACACCGACATAAAATTGACACGCTACCGTGGCGATATGCGGTGTCTAGGTATATTCTTCGTCTATGGTTGTTGTCCTCTTTGGAAGCATACCGAATTATTACAAAGCTTGGATAATATCATGAGAATACGCTCATCGCTATCCTCGACACACAGTTGGATGATCCCAAGCCTCACTTCCAGTTAGGCTTGGAGGCTTAGGTACGGCTTAGGTATTAATTTCGAGTGTTGCACTACCGGCATTTTTATCTTTTGCCCACAGTATTGTTACTTTAGTTAATGCAATTTTGGCACCATTAACAACCACCAGCACCACAAATGTAAATTCGGAATTATCGGGAGTGGGTGAAGCTATAAATGCCTAGCGTTTGGCCTGCCCTTATATAAGTTTGCCTACCGCCCTGTCTTTTCAGAGGTAATGGGACGGGCCGATCTGTGAACTGATCCAGAAAAAATTGTTAGAAACGGAAAACAGTTCCACAGAGCGTGCCCGTCTCCTTGCCGTAGGTGCGTGGAGTCGGGGCTATGGTTGCAGGCCCTCCTTTCCTCTCATATTGGTAATTTGATGGACTCCACCTCATTTAAGTTAGGTATATGCCCACGTATTGGGGCTAAGTGCTTTGTGCCACATTGTCAATGTCGACCAGTTTAGACACCATGGCCTCTCATGTCTCTGAAGCGCCGGTAGAATATCACGGCATGCCAGTATGAATGATGTCATCCGTCGTGCCTTTGCCACCGCAAATGTGGCAGCCGTTTTGGAACCAAACGGCCTTATGCGTAACAATGGTAAGAGACCCGATGGAATGACAATTATTCCCTGGAAGATGGGACGGCCTCTGGTATGGGACGCGACATGTGTCGATACTTTAGCGCCGTCGCACCTTCTAGAGACAGTCATTAAAGCTGGTAGCGCCTCGGATTCTGCAGAGTGTCGCAAACGGCGCAAATACAGCAACCTGCATAAAGGATATTTATTTGAGCCGTTTGGTGTGGCGTTTGGGTCCGTTTGGGTCATGGGGTTTAAGTGCCCATCACATCTTTGGGGAACTGTCTAAAAGACTGGTCGACACTACACGTGACCAGAGGGCTGGCATGTATCTCGCGCAAAGGGTCAGCATTGCTATCCAGCGCGGGAACGCTGCCAGCCTTCTGGGCACCCTGCCAAACGCCAGCGATTTGGCACAGTTGTAAATAGTGTATTATATTTTGCTACTTTTTATTTATTTAAAATAGGTGACAGTTAGTTTTTTTTTGATATTTACATTACTCATATTACGTTGATTTATCATAAATAAAAACTAAATAAAGTGTAAAAAAAATGTATAATACAATTTGTATCCAGTGCAAAGATTGGAATCTCGATATGCTTCATTTAGAATATTGAATCAGCTATGTGCATAGTTGGCCAGCTATGTGCATAGTTGGCCAACGGAACAAAATTTCCTCGCGTATTCCTTCGTTCTGTGAGGTTAGGCTTAGGTGTTTATTTAGTGCAATTGTACAGCTTAGTCTACGTTCAATTGGATACTTTTTGAAAGCGTAGCTCTTCGTAAAAAAATGTACTGTTAGCCATCTGTTACATTTCAGCGCTTTACTACCGCCCGTTACTAATGCCCGTGTGAACGAAGGCTAACAAATCTTCATAAAACATGCCTCTATAGTCCTTTGTAAACATTCATTCATGTGTTGAGAGGTTGTCCCATGGTTGTCCCCTTGAGTTGTTTTTATATCAGCCTGTTTGACTATCCCACTCCTGAGCGAAGGCCTCAAGGCGAAGGCCTCCCCTTTATACTTCCACGGGTGTCGATCTATAGCTATTTCGGGCAACGAAGTACCCCAACCGCAAAGGTGTCCAAATCGTCGCGCCACTTTTTCTAGGTCTACCTCCTCGTCTGCGACCACCACTCGGTATCCAGTTGATGAAGTCGTTTACCACCACCACTTCGAGTCCATGCGTGCTACGTGGCCACCCCACTCCCACTTTAACTTTAGCTAGAGATTTAGCTTTGTAAAATGTTCTTGATTGTTCATTTATTTCCAAAAAAAATATTTGGCTTATTCATCTCATACAGATTTCTGGATTTTTAGTTTGGCTACTCTTTGGTTGAGGTGCCACACACCTCAACCAAAGAGTAAAGTAAACTATACCTCAGCACAGCACCGAAGTGCATTACACCATGGTTATATTACAATGGATTGAGTACTGTCCAAATATTGCTAAATAAAATTAAATTCTTACTCACAGACACAACATTGAATTTTCTATGATTTAAACAACTTGAGAAACCATGATGAATAACCTGGAGCCCGGTGTCACGCTCGCACCCATTACGATGCAGTACGGTGACCATAAGGTAAAACTAATACGGACTATACCTATTTATGATATGGTTTAAATACGGTGTAAACCATTTATTACCGAATTCAAAACGAACAAGGTTCTCATTTCGTCTTTATATACTGGATGGATTAAGATGGGACAGTAAGGGCAGCTGTCTTAACCATTGTATGACAGATAAACGGCCCTTGGAGACCATCCTTAATTTTTGCGATATTTGGAGCTGAATTTACAGATTCTGAAAAAATGTACAGTCAGCAAGAAAATGGGCAATTTTATCAAAACTTTGACTACTAGCGACTCATTTAATATGTGGCATATGCGTAGAAAGAAAGAATCACTTCAATAAACAGTGCCCAAGAATTATACGTTATTTATATGTCAACAAGTCCATAATCGTACCAATGTTTGGTCACCCTACTTAGAAAGAGACGTAGGGCTCTAAGTGAGTATCTTTGTCATCACGTTTTTTTCGCTAGTGTGAGTGCTCAATCTATTGTAATATATCTATGCATTACACTAAAAATATTCTGTGATTCTGTTCATTGGATTCTATTGATACAAGATCAAAGTACAAGATGATACAACTGATGCAATTCAATCTATGGTGATACAAATTTTTGTATACTCTGTGAAATTTTGTATATGGTTGACAAAGAAAAATGATGTTTTGATTGAGACTTGATTGAGAGGAATTATTAGTTTTTGAAACTTTCTCGTAAAATGGCTCATGTTTTGGTTCGTGTGGTACCTCATTGATATAATTGTGAAATATAAAGTTGGCGTCACGGAAAACAGTAATAATGAAGTTCTTCAAACTTATTGTACATCAATCAAGCTTCAGTCGTAAGTTCTTTTCGTGTGTTTGTACAAACAATAATATTTATCTAATTTATTTATTAACACTTTCCCGTGACTGATGATAACTTAGAATCTCAGGACGTAGGCAATACATCTGACTATCTATCTATCTATATCATCACGCCAGATCCCTTGCGGATTAGGCAATACATGCAATAGCAAATTTTTAAATAATAACGTGCTTGTTATAATATTATTGCAATAACCATTTTAGCGCTGGACTTGATAATAAATTTGAAAGATTATCCTGGACTGAAGGAGAAAGATATAGTCGAGATATATCACCCAGAAAATGACTATCCTCGTTTATTACTGCAAGTTACAAAAGTTGATGCTCCAGGACGTGGTAGAGGTATGTCGGAAAATCATAAATTAAGTACACTCTTTTAGAGCTGCTTTGAATGTATGGAATGATTTGTTAATATATGGTACCTAAAAACATATATTAGGCACAGATATTCCTAGAGCAGTAGTGTATAGGTAAATTAAATCTTAGTTAATGTATTCAAGACCTTCTTGTAATGTATCTTATTCCTTGTAAAGTTTTCAGTAAGTCAGAAGTGAAGCACCAATATAGGTTACGCATAAAACTTGGCCTGAGCTTATACACAGATCTCTATTCAAAAACTTATATCATGCTGGCAAGCTACAAATGAAATAGAATAAAATTGAAGTTATGTTATGCATACTTTTGTTTTGTATGTGATTGTTATACACTTCTGGCTTCAAAGGGCAAGAGGGTGTGGGCCAACTGCAATCCAAATACTCTTTTAGTTCATTTTTTCTTAGATGACAAATGTAGTAAATGTTTAGTGTCTTTTATCACATAATTACTTTCTTTAAAATAATATAAATAAGAATAAAATGTCTTTAAATAAATGTTTTATTTAGTGATTTCTGTCTGTAAATTGTAAATAGTGACAGCAATCACATTTTTTTTAAATATGATCTCTTGAATCAGTCATGTAAAGATTGTTTACCAAATTGTTGCGTACTTTTACAGATACGATAAGTGTAGAGCAAAGCATAGCAACAACATTTCAGCTCCGAACATTTGCTGATGTTTATGTCAACATAGTCAATGTAGCAGACATTGCTCTGGACTCTGTGGAGCTCACATTCAAAGATCAATACATGGGAAGATCTGAAATGTGGAGGTTGAAGAATAGCTTGGTAAAATATAGATAATTGATTATTGATTATATGATAATTGACTTTTAGATGAATTCATTTATATTTTAATGCCAAATATTATAACGGGTGCAAATTGTAAAAAACCTTTAACATATTATATTGACATAGGATATGCACCTATCTATTTATATCTATATCATCACGCCAGATCCCTTTGTGGGAGAGGCAGAAAGCACAAGATCCAACAGGTGTTTTCCTTACAGATCTCTTTTGCAAAATGGCGTTTATATGTCAAGACTGCAAAATTTTCGCTGTAAACAACAGATGTAAATGGCTCCTAAGAGATAGATAGAACAAACATAATTTGTGATCAAAAATTGCTATTGGAAATTCACTTGTATCTAATATTTAGTCACATAATAAATAAATATATTGATAAATGATATTAAATTTTAGGTCAGCACCTGTGTGTATCTGAATAAAAAAATTGAATACTGTGGTGGTGCAATTAGATGTCAAGTTTACGAGATGTGGTCACAAGGTGACAGGGTAGCCTGTGGCGTCATCACTGAAGATACCAAGATTGTGTTCAGATCATCTACTTCTATGGTGTACCTGTTTATCCAGATGTCTTCAGAAATGTGGGACTTTGATATACATGGAGATTTGTATTTTGAAAAAGCCGTTAATGGATTTCTTGCAGATCTCTTTGCAAAATGGAAGGTAATTTTGCCCTTTAACAATAATCAGATCTAATTATTATTAGGATATTTGATTTTGGCACAAGTTCAAGGTCCTAATTTGTTAAAACCTTTAATAGGACCATTCCCTTTACATTTTGTTAAAAAAATGGGAGTAATTATGAAGGGGACAATTGTCAAAATCTACAATATGGGTCTATTGCAGATACCGACAATTCACATAATTCTATTTATAACTGTTAGTTGTAATAGCTCCATTTATTTTTTGTAGAAAAATGGGAGCAATCATGAAGTGACAATTGTTTTATTTTCGAGAACATTTTACAAAGCTAAATCTCTTGAGGAGTTCCCTCAACACATGAAAGAGTGTTTACAAAAGGACTATAGAGGCAGATTTTACGAGGATTTTTACAGGTTGGTATTTAATTATACTACATTATTATAGTACCATTTTCCAAACCTATGTAGTTGTAGTTATCTGGATAGTAGACTAGCTCTATTCTTGTGATAAAGGGAGTGAAAAGTACATAGTCAATCCAGAAGCTTATCATCTCTGTAATAATGTGAAAGGGCGACAGATGATGATAAACATTGATCTATCTTGAAGTGGGGTCAAATGTAAGTAATAACTTAGAACATAAAAGCTAAGTCTAGAATATACAATGTTTTTTGGGTAATTCAGTATTAGAAAATCGACATTATTGGTCCAAGATCCCATGCCGGCCAAACGGTACGTGATATTATGAAAGCTAGAATTTTGTGAATCTCTATCTATCTATTCTATATCATCACCCCAGCTCCCTCGCGGGGTAGGCAGAGAGTACAGAGTTCCAACAAGTTCTTTCCTTACATACCTCTCTGGCTTCCTCCACTCTCATAGTTCGTCTCATACACACTCGCCGGTAACGGACTCTTTGACTTGCCCTTCAGATAAGACATGGTCTATTTGGTCATGGTAAGATAGTCTAGGTCTTCCCCGGTACCTACATCCTTCCACTTTCGCATTGTATATCTGTTTTGTCATACTTTCTTCTGGCATTCTTTCTATATGCCCGAATCAAAGGAGTATACCCTTTCTCATCTTTACACGGATACTATCTTTCATACCTACTTGCCTTCTTACTACGCTGTTGCGAATACGGTCGGTCAGCGTGACTCCGCACATCTTCCGCAGAGATCGCATTTCGACCACATTTATCTTGCTTTTATTTTCCTTCTTACATACCCAACTCTCACTGCCATATAACAGCGTTGGGACAAGCACTCCGTTATGCATGGCCAGCTAAGCCTTTTGGCTTTAAGTGCCGGCTCCCAAGTAGCCTTCCCATCGCACCATTCACTCTAATCCCTGCATTCACTCTTCTCTCTATATCAGCGGTGTATTTCCCATCCTTACTGAAGGCACATCCAAGATATACAAACTCATTCACTTGCTCCAGCACATCGTCACCAACAACAATCCTTGCATTCGTGAATTTTGTAAATGTAGTCTATAATGTAAGTATGAACATATGCATACTTTGAAAGTTTGAAAGCGAGCTAGTTTTAGAGGTGACAGGTAAGAAAGATACATAAAATGTTACTAACCTAGATATATGACAGCTGGTTTTTATGTATGTTATGTAGAATATTGTTAAAAACAAACATTCGATACTGCAAGACATTTTCCGTGATCCCATTCTTCTGTCAAATGCTTTAAAGGTCGTAAAACGCCTATTTTCTTAGCAACCTATCTCGCTTAATCTAATTAGACGTAATGTTATGATTCTGTGATTTTTTAGCGTTTTGCATTAGGTAGGAGACTCGTATATTGAAATAGATTGATGTCGTGTTTTGTGCAGGGTGGCTGTCCAGAACGAGAGATACGAAGACTGGTCGAATGTTCTCCTTCAGTTACGAAGACTTTTCACTGACTACCAAAAGATCGTGCTCCAATACCATGAGAGACCAAACATGGAGATACCTACTGCTATTAATTCGACCGCCGCTCAAGGAAACTTTTTAGAAGTTTTAAATATGAGCTTAAATGGTAAGTATTTTTGATTCCTTTTTGTATGTGCACTTAATCATTTGTTAACCTGTTAACAGTTACATTTGGAATCTCTGTCTTTTTGCTGGTAAGCTGTATTTAACGGTAAAACTGAATTGTTTCATGCTTTGGAGGTTGTTAAAAGCAAAATTTGGATTTCTCTAATGAATCTTTAAGGGTGCAAAGATCTATTGTTAGTTAAATTGTGTCTGCTTACCGGACACTTGATCGGTTAAGCGTGTTGTTTAAGATACATCTTTTTTATAATGTAGCCCCACACTAGGATTTATTCCTGTGTTGTGGGTGCGTTTACAAATATGAAATTTCACATACACAAATACCCAGATCGAAACAATTAAATTGTGGGCCATACCAAGATTTGTCCCGTGCGGGAATCGAACCCGCGTCTATTCGACCCAGTGGGTGGAGCGGCTTAAGCTCTTAACCACTGCGCCAAATTATCCGCCAATTATTACGAGGCAATCCATTATACCTAGCTATAATAATATGTTTTTTGCTTATTCCAGTATTCGAAAAGCACTACCTAGACAGATGTTTCGACCGCACCGGCCAGCTGAGTGTAGTTATTACGCCCGGCGTTGGAGTGTTTGAAGTGGACCGAGAGCTCACAAACGTCACTAAACAACGGATAATAGACAACGGAGTTGGCAGCGATTTGGTCTGCGTCGGCGAACAGCCACTGCACGCCGTGCCATTACTAAAGTTCCACAATAAAGACAATAATCTCAACTCCATAGACGACTATTCAATGCCGCATTGGATCAATTTGTCATTCTACTCTACTAACAAAAAAGTGGCTTATTCAAACTTTATACCGAGAATCAAATTGCCGCCCAGGAAAAGTCAGGAGCCGCTGAGGAAAATGTACGAGGACGAACGCAAAGGGAAATTGTTGAAAGAAGATGAATATATGCATAATTCTATATTTGATTATGATGCGTATGATGCTCAAGTTTTTCAGCTACCGCCAGCGCATAGCACTTGGTAAGATTTACTTAATTATATAAAATAATATTTGCCCTGTTAAGAAACTGTCCCACTGTTGGGCACGGGCCTCCTCTCAAACTGAGAGGGTTTAGGCCATAGTCCACCACGCTGGCCCAGTGCGGGTTGGCGAACTTCACACACCTTCGAGGAACTCTCAGGCATGCAGCGTTCCTCACAATGTTTTCCTTCACCATTAAACCAAGTGATAGTTAATTTTTAAAACGCACATTCTTTTTGAATATACAGAGGTGCGTGCCTGGGTTTGAACCCGAGATCTTTGCAGTCCAACGGTCTAAACACTAGGCTATCACTGCTCAATACTTATTATATAATAATAACTTAATAATAAACACAGACGAAATAAAACTGATTTTACACTGTTGTATACTATGTACGGTCATCAACATAAGTGTCTTATCAGTTTTTCAAATCGCGCCCCTACTTTTGTCTTGCCATTAAAGAGAATTATTGAAATTTAACAAAAAACTAAGTGTGTTAAATGATTCACACTGCTGATTGTACCAGTATCATAAATGAATTTCCATAGGCCAGCATAGATGGGTCGATGATGTGGTGAACTGCATAGGTAGAACCTGGGCAAGATGAGAGTAGGAATGTGGCGTGAGAGGGAGGAGTCTTATGACCTACAGTGGGTGAAATGATCTGGAAATTGTGTATAGTGATGATAAAGTTTATCTACTTATAATTGCCTAGTCTTATAAGGTTGCACTAATCCATTGACATTTCTTTGTATTTTCTTGCGAGAAAATTACGATGGACGATTTCGCGCTGTGGTTAGCTTTGGCCGCTCCGCTCACTGAGGCGAATAATCGCGGGTTTGATTCCCACACGGGACAAATGTATTTGTGTCTTACAATCATTTATTTCGGTCTGGGTATTGAATTTGTGTATGTGAATTTTCATTTTTGTAAACGCACCAACGACACAGGAATTTATCTTAGTTTGGGGCTACGTTTATAAAAATAGCGTTGTGCTGTAAGTTGTACATCATTTGTGGTAATTGACAGTGTTCAAAGAGTGAATCGGACTAAGAAAACGTCAGTAGCCGGCCTTGAGGGCATGAGCAGAAGAAGTCCCCCTACATCCGGCTTGCATCACAGGAAGATGTCTGATCCCGATATACACCACACTGTCGCTGATATAGTGTCTAATGGAAGTATGTTTTCACAGTATATTTATTTTGCTAAATCATACAACATTTTGTAATAGTTATTATTTACTCGATTGTAAAAGCTATGCAACACAATTCAAGTGCTTTTATTTATTACATAATTCAATTATAAGTAATTTTAAATAATTTGGATTTTCGAATTTGATATTTGACAAAAAACCCTATTTATGACAACCAGCTTTATGACATAATTTTCGCTTCACGCATGAAATTAAAGCAAGCGGAAGCGAACGGCGACAACCCCGTACTTACAGGCTTTCGTATCAAAAGTGCACTTTAACAAAACAAACTTATATCAAAACATCCTACTGGGTCTCTTTTATTCATCGGCGATGGACACCACCGACCGAGACCTTTTATTGTACAATTTCAATACAGTTTCTCACTAATGCTCATGCTTCTAAAAGTGTTAGTTTTTAGCTCAGTGTACTATGCTCAAGTACCATCGTTCTGTACAGATAAACAAGGCGCATATGACACTAGCAGTGACGCAACAGACTCTCCGATCTCCGGCAACCGCCTGTCGCCGCGCAGTTCGATATCCTCCCACAAGCCAGTGATAAGGACCGGCCGAGCGCTCATCAACCCTTTCGACCCTTCGCACGTCACTGTCAAACTCACCAGTAACAGGCGACGGTGGACACATATATTCCCTAAAGGTAAGTTTATTAATAAGATGCTAAAAAGATAATATATATGGTATAGATGGCACTTTGTTGCGAGCCATCCAGTCCACTTATGTGGACTGCAAGGCATGCGTACGGGTGGGTGGTAACAGGTCACCCTGGTTTGACGTTAAAATCGGCGTCAAGCAGGGTTGCGTGTTGTCCGCTAGACTGTTTATAATATATCTGGACAAAAGTCTTCAAAGACTGAAAGCGATGAATGAAGGTGTACAAATGGGTGACTTAGTGGTAAACCATCTACTTTATGCAGATGACGCGGTTTTAATAGCGCCAACAGCCACTGATCTGCAAACACTAGTCACAGTTATGAAAGACGACTGCATGATCAATGGCTTACACTTGAATGTGAAGAAAACCAAGATTATGGTTTTTGAAAGGGAGGAAACCAGAACGAATGTAAGGATTGTGGTTGGTAACGATGTGCTGGAGCAAGTGAATGAGTTTGTATATCTTGGATGCGCCTTCAGTAAGGATGGGAAATACACCGCTGACATAGAGAGAAGAGTGAGTGCAGGGAACAGAGTGAATGGTGCGATGGGAAAGCTACTCGGGAGCCGGCACTTAAGCCATAAGGCGCAGCTGGCCATACATAACGGAGTTCTTGTCCCAACGCTGTTATATGGTAGCGAGAGCTGGGTATGTAAGAAGGAGAATGAAAGTAGGATAAATGCGGTAGAAATGCGAGCTCTGCGGAAGATGTGCGGAGTGAAGCTGACCGACTGCATTAGCAACAGCGTAGTAAGACAGCGAGTAGGTATGAAAGATAGTATCGGTGTAAAGATGAGAAAGGGCATGCTCCGTTGGTTCGGGCATATAGAAAGAATGCCAGAGGAAAGAATGACAAAACAGATATACAATGTGAAAGTGGAAGGATGCAGGTACCGGGGAAGACCTAGACTATCTTACCACGGCCAAATAAACCGAGTCTTATCTGATGGAAAAGTCAAGAGTCTCCGTAACCGGCGAGCGTGTATGAGACGAACTATGAAAGTCGAGGAAGCCAGAGAGGTATGTAAGGAAAGAACCTGTTGGAACTCTGTACTCTCTGCCTACCCCGCAAGGTATCTGGCGTGAGGTTATAGATAGATAGATAGATAGATAAAAAGATAATAATTCTTTATATATACAAGGCGTAACGTTATTAACGCAAGACCTTAGACACCCCACTTAGATAATTGCTTTACAAATTATAATACGAAAACAAAACTTCGACTTTTCAAAAGTTAACTACCATTTTTGTTAAAACTTTTATATCCTAATTAACTACGAAACCTATGGACGCACTACCAATAAACACACTACAAGAGCAGCTGATACGCACGCACACAGTCGAACACCGGGTCATTCACTCGACTATCGATAGGTTGAGTAGTTCTGTTTTTGTAATATTGTCCTTATTACATGCGCATAAGGCACACTTTGCATTACGCTCGTTTCGCAAGTATTTCATGCTAATTCCCGATTGAAATGCGCGGCATTGTGCACGGAAATAAACATAAGAGTAAGCATTTTGGATTCTTATCTTACCATCACACTTTTCAGGCTTTGACCTGACAACTTAGAATAATTGTATGAATTAGAACAGAATTTCGTTAAGACTAGACATGTGTTTTTTATTTTATTTCTACTTATATTATTACATCTAAACAAAATTAAACAAAGTAGGCGTGTTTAAAAGATTTGAATCGTTATATTTACAATAAATGATAATTGTTATACTTACACTACTTTCATCCAGATAGGCACAATAAACTAAGTCAAGGCACTATTACGGCTCCCTCTCAAAACACTTTCAAAATGGCCACTACCTTGTTCAAAGGCGTTAAAGTATAACGCCCGAATATATAGTTTTTTTTTTAATTTATTAAGCACTTCAGTGTCTTTTTTTAATTATTTGAATTGCGGTTTAAATTTTTTGTTTATTGAATGGATGCTATTAGATTCGTTTACGTACACAAGAGATTTAACAAGTCCCCACACACATAAGTCGAATGGAATAAGATCAGCTGATCGTGGAGGCCATTGCACTAGTCCCCCTCGACCGATCCAACGGTTACCAAATTCAGCGTCCAGATATTGACGCACACTCTAAGTAAAAAGAGAGGAAGCTCTGTCGTTTTGATAAAACACTCCCGATAAATTTGCTAGCAGAACGTCTTCTAATAACATGGGCGAAGTTCGAGTGGAAACTCTACTACCATGGGTCTGATTAAACACTTGACACGCCAATTCCACGTCATCATCACATTGAGCTAGTATTCGCACCATTTCAGTGTATTAGATACTGGTATACCTAAATGCCATAGCACGCGATTTCGCTCCGATTATTGCGTCATAAACAAACGCAAACAAACCGATCGGAACGCACAAGACAACTAGTCGCGCGCTGGCCGGTGCCGGCGTTTCTATTTTTTTACTATTATTATCCTAAACCTTATTGCGTTTGAGTGGTCTATCGGCAAGCAGGACGTTCGTGGGGTGCGGGGATAGGAAGGTAAAGGCGCCATTTAATTTCGCTGAAATTTCCACGCAGAAACATGTTATTTAAATTGCAAAGATAATATGATGGAAAATGATAGTAATTAGGAATTGATTTTTTATTTCGTCGGTTCGGTTTTTATGGAATCAAAATAAATCTTATTAATTGAGTATTGAAATGTATAATTCTCGAGTTGGTTTGATGCCGCTTTTGTTTGCTACTGGTTTTTTTATTTACATACTCACATTATTATTTTTTTGCCTTATTTTTTTCCTGTTAGGGTCAATATCGACGGGTTTTCAACTTTATTCATTTACTGTCTGGTACTTACTGCATGTTGTCTAATCTTATAAATAATGTTTCTAAATAGGATCTTTTAAAAAAGTAAACTTTCAAAGTACAGTAAACACTTTATTTTTGTGATCCTTGACTTTTTCGAAAATATTGGATTGGATCTGAACAACTATACAATTACCCCAAACTAGCGTGCGCGCAGTAAATCGTAGTAAGATTCATTCAACATTTATTAATGTGTGCATTATTACAGCTGATTGACAAACAAATGTCTGTATGTATGTGTGCAGTTCAGAGAATGTTTTTGTAGTGCGATGGAAATCGCCGTATTGCTTTTAGTTATGGTTCAATTTTCTTTAGTACAGCTGACTGAGGTGTTAGCATGTATATCAATGGGAACGAGTGACCATAATTTTAGATAATTTGTGTAATTTTGGGCTTAAATCTTACAGATGTTTTGTATAGTTGGAATCGATTCAGCTGTCGATTTAGACCAAACTACTTTCAGGTCTTGCGTTAATTACGTTACACCTTGTATATATCGCTCTTAATCGACGGAAATGTATGAACGTATATGAACCGAAAAAGGTGTGTCAGAATCGTAGTATGTGGCAAAATGTAGTCTCTGCCTACCCCAGTGGGATAAAAGTGTGAGTTTATGTATGTATATATATCGACACAATGCTGGGCAATGCCCGTCTTTCAAAAATATTTTCACTTTTCGCGCGTGTGTGTGTGTTTGTGTAAGTGGTCTACGCTATTGGCCGCGGGACCTTTACAGCTTTACGAAGAGGGCAAGCATGCAACCACTATGCTCGAGCCAGAAGGGAAAGGGGGCAACTAGTTCAAGGGCGCCTCAAGGAGGAACGGCCACGGCTTGGGCAGTCGCTATGGGAGAGGACATATACTAGGTGTCTCGCCGTGGTGCTCTGCACCGGCCGGCGGGCAAGGGATTCTTCGAACTCGCCAGCGAGGTCGGTGTCTGATTCTGTGTGCGGTATTTTTATTCGAAAATAAAGGAGAGAGAGTTTTCGAAGAAGTTACAAGTTCTTGGCACCCTTGGACGACTAATATTCCTGAAATTACTTAGGGATGTTTTTTATTAACTAGGGACTACAGGGGGAACACAACTTCTTGAACTAAACTATTTTATTGTTACTGTGCTGTAATAAACAGATGTGGACATACGCAGTTTATAGTTCTGTCTCTTTCTACGGCAATTAAGATCGAAATCCTGTTAATAAGGTTACGGTTAGCCCCCCAGGTTCGTTTGTGGCCCGTGGTACTAACAGCTTCTACTACCAGTAGTAACACGCGCAATAATTCTTTCCCGTACTATCGACAGGTGCATTAGTAACACGGGAAGCTCTTTTTACTCGTTGAACTACCAGCATTAATATCGGCAATAATTCATACTAATATTATAAATTCGAAAGTATCTGTCTGTTAAACATCTGAACAGATTATGATCAAATTTGACATGGACATACATTTTATCTGGGTGTAGGACATAGGCTACTTTTTATCTCAAAAAACATTTAAGTGTTTGAAATAGGGGATGAATGAAATAAAACTATTTTACGGATTTTGTCGCGGTTTATTTTTGATTTTTAGTTCCCGACGCGAAATAAAATCAAAAATAAACCGCGATAAAATCCGTAAAATAGTTTTATTTCATGTGTAATATTCGCGTAAATCTAAAAACTCAGTATAGGGGATGAATGTTTGTATGGGGAACCAACATTATTCAAGTTAGGTATATAAAAAATCATAAATAGACTTTCAATAAGAAATAAAAGACTACGTGATTGAGCGTTTTTGCAAAATTATCCTTCAGGGGGATAATACACTACTATACCTATATCAAATCACAAAATAACCGCGTGCAGCTGCGGATACCAGCTAGTATAACATAATTATATTATAATACTAGCTGTTACCCGCGGCTGCGCACGCGTTTATTTTGTAATTTGACATAGGTAGGTAGGTTTTTCCAAGATAGCATTACCCCAAGATCTAAGACATCTCCATACTAAGTTTCTTACAATACCTGGGTACTTTCTATTTGTGAAGGATTACCAGTTTATCTATTTATTATACTATTATTGGTAAAATGGCTGATTAAAACCTTTTCTATCTACCCTGCCAAAGATCATTGTCTGGCGTAATAATATTTAATAAACGTACATTGCAAGCTAATTATGTAAGAAAGATTTGTCAGTTCATTTCGTCTCAGTCTTCTCGTAAGAATATACAGTTCGTGTTCATTATCAAAATCAGGTTTAGATATCTTAAATTAATGAATATACAAAGTTTTATGTCCGGGCCATTCATCGTTAAAGAGTTATCTTCAGGATAGACAATCCTAAATCCGTCATCGGTTTGGCACGAAATCATGTTAAAGCGTTTAAATCAAACGTGTATGCACAATTTCAACTGAGTGCTCTTAACTACTACACATTGCTTGTAGGGAGACGAACCTGAGTCCATTTTTAGTTCATAGATAAATTTATGTGTAGGCAAAATCACATATTTTGCTTAAAATTGCAGTTTGAGACAACAATAATGAAAATAATAAAGTTTTATGGTTTATCCTGCCACTATTCCGGATTGGTTTTTATTTCCGAGATAAAAGGTATTTATTCTTTTAAATTAGGGTAGTAGTTATTACCATACCAAATTTCATTGAAATCCGTTCGGTAGTTTTTTCGTGATTGAAACACAAAGAGTCAAACAGACAGAAAGACAAACAGACAATAATTCCAAAAAAAATATATCGGTCTCCGTATCGATAAGGCAGTGTTAAAATTTTCCAAAAATATTCAATGTACAGATTCGGCTCGGTTACAGTTTTATTATATGTATATGCAAGGTGTAACTTAATAAACGCAAGACCTGAAAGTAGTTTGTTCTAAATCGGTAACTGAATTGGTTCATTGGTTGCTAAAAATGCTTTTACTCCTTCAGTGCGCTGTAAAAACATAAACTTATTCTTGATTCAGAGCAATAAGGAGATTTCAAATGCATTCCTAAAACGTATTTCTTCAACTGGACACATACACGTGCAAGTTTCATTGATAATTGGGGTATAAAAGTGCTTAAAAAAAGGGTAAAACCGTAAATTTTGGAAATGTGGTTATTGTTTTGAACTCTTGAAGCATTTCTCTAATTGGGGTGTCTGGTCTTGCGTTTATTATGTTACAGCTTGAATAAATAGATAATTATACAAGCTGGTAGTACCACGGGTACCCAGGTTAGCTTTAATGAAGCTTTAATTTGACTTTTAACATATATTGGGTTTGTCTTTTCAATCAGGTCCTACGGGGGTGTTAATCCAACAGCATCACTACCAGGCGCGGCCGGCCGGTGAGCCAGCCTCCAGGAGCGACGAGCATCGCATCGAGAACAACATGCCTAAAGAGAACGGCTCCTCCATCATGAATAACAACCATTCTATATATCAAGTTGATGGTAATTATTGCATTTTTCACAGGGTGTAGGCTTCTTTTACAGTATTCCATTTCTTTCAGTTGAATGCAGTTTAAATCCAGTAATAACTAGATAATACAAAGGGCACCAATGACTGTGTGAAGGTGACCAACTATATATAAATTTCATCGATTCATAAAACATAGAAGAGAAAAAGAGTTATTAAATAAAGGGTGGGCATTGAGCCCAATTGGTGTAGTTTCCTAACAATTAGTTTATGCGCAAGCGCAGTTTACTGACTGTCAATGAATCGTTCGCATAAAACGGCTGATGAAGGAAGGTAATGATCTGTAATAATCTCCACCATCCTTTATCTTTGTGTATCTATCTTTATCATCACGCTAGATCTCTGTGGGATAGTTTAGAATTAAAATAAGTTTTTCTGTCCTTAAAGGTAACGTCATAGGTCGTAAACGTTTGATTAGTACCTCCGGAACTCTAAGCGTCCTCGGTATTGCGTCAACGACACCATCCACAACGAACAACGCGTCCCTCGCGTTGCTTTGGGGCGCCACCGGGGAACAGGAGTGGACCCCCGCCCTTACAACAGGTTAGTTAACCACATACATGTATACGCGTGTGCATTTTGTGCAATATGACTGGCATATCACAAAAAAAAATGTAAAATTTACAGACTAATTTTTCATTAGGATAAATAACAAAGATTATGGAAGATCATTGAATAACTTGGACCGTGTTGTGCAGAAATGATCCAATCCACAAACTGGTCAAAATTAAGATATTGACGCTAAACTGTCGAAAATGATCTGTATTCTAATGAGTGAAAGATTCATTTCATTCTGACAACTGATAATATACGAATGAAACATGGTGTAAGATGGTTACCGTCACAAGAAAAATGCATTTATTTATCTTTAAAATCTGAATAACTCCTATAAATGTTTTTGTGGTTTGAAACATTTCTGCACAACACGGTCCAATTTTCAGAATCGAAAGTACTAATAAGATATTTTTTTAAATTATGAACTGATTGTTTTGGTAAATGCAAGTTAATGTAAATGTAACTTCGATCTTAGAATTAAAGAAGGATATTTCGAAAAGCCACTAACTTAAAGATCGAATAATGTCGATGGATTTTTAATTCAGTGTACATAATAGTTAAAACTCATGTTGAATTCATCATTAACATTTACATGGGCAGTGCACATTATTCATTTAAAGTTAAATCACAGTTAACACATATGAACCGTTGAGTATCTTAAAACTAGCGGTTCAAATAAGAATCACGCCGACAGACGCGCGCTCTTTGTGTGTGTGTGTGTGTGAATGATCTACGCTGTTGGCCGCGGGGCCTTTACAGCTCCACCGGACAAGAGTGCAAGCGTGCAACCACTACGCTCGAGCCAGAAGGGCAATGGGGCAACTAGCTCAAGGGCGCCTCAAGGAGGAACGGCCTCGGCTTGGGCAGTCGCTATGGGGGAGGGCACATACTAGGTGTCTCGCCGGCCGGCGGGCAAGGGCTTCTTCTACCTCGCCGGCGAGGGCGGTGTCTGATCTGTATCCGAAAGAAGGGATGTAGGCATAGAGAGGGTCGGTGAGAACATGCCGCGGACGGCGGTAGTGACTGATAGGAGGGGAGTTAGGTTCATAGTTGGCGGTGGCTACGCACGCTTTACGTATTACAGACATATATATACGGGCCTTGTATTACAGAACGTAAATCACTTGTGAATCTAATCTTAAAAACCGATTTAAGTACTAAAACGTTCGTTTTAAAACTGGTTTCGTTCGCACGACTGAATTTCGTTCTGTAATACGGGCCTTAGTGGCTTCTCCTCATTGCTCAGTGGGTAGTATCCTCTAAGACTGAGCCGCGTAGAGCGCGCGATTCTTATTAGGACCGCTAATACTACGACGCTCAACTGTTAAGTGTGGTTAAAGTATGTAACATTCTGTTGTACAAACAAACAACTAGCGACACAAAATGAAATACCTTACATTTGACTTTACCAAGTAGATTTTGATGATAAAGAGTGATTAATTCCCATCGACAATGTGTTTAGTTTTTATGTCAACAGAATTGTGCACAATACTTATAGTAGTTTCAAATATATCATCTAGATTTGGATCAATTTCTGCGTTTTGATTGCAAAACTGACCAGTTTTTATCGAGTAACTAGATGATAAAGCGGTAACAGAAGGTCTTTCTATAGATAATGTACCTTTGTATAAATATCCCAGTTTTCGGGGTCAAAGTTTGAATTTAGACACACATAAATGTTGAAATATTTTTATACTAAGAAAATGTAATTTTTGAATAATGGAACAGGAGAAGTTGTAGTTCATATCTAGAAGAAAAAATTGAATACCATATCTCATTCATCACGTGATGTCGACTGGAAAAATAGAAAGTGGGGTCACAAGTATGTGGAAATTGAATTGGTAACATAATTTTTATTGTTTAATTAAATGTACACTTCATTTTTGATGTTTCATGATATCATCGCGTTGAAAAATTATCTTCAAACCTCATTGGATCGAAGCGAACCGAGCTATAGGTTTGATATTACTCCATTTTGGATTTGCATCAAGTAGTTCTGCATTTTATGTGTTGATTAGTATTTTATATATTACGCTGTGGGGGAAATATTTTATTTTATATCGCTTTTTAAATTAAAATGAAACCGGATTTTGTTCAGAATTTATATATCAAAATTTTATTGTAATTGCAAATAGAAAAACAAATTCAAAAAGCTTGATAATGTTTTAAATTTAACAAATGCAATATACACTTAGATTAATTATTTGGAATTGCATAAATAAAAATCTTTGTAAATAACTTATAACCTAATTTGCATGAGTTTTGCTTTGAAGATAATTGTAATAACAATTTGCACATCATCTCATCTACATTTCACCTACATTACATATAACATATATTTATTTTACATCTAGTTTATATATTAATTAGCGAATAAGGTAATTGCTTTGGTAAGAAAATAGTTTTATTATTTAATTACATTTATGATAATATAAAGTATCGCTATATTTGCTAATGGAAATGGTAGGTAATATATGTATGTGAGCAAACTGTAATTGTAATTTGTTCGCGCTTGAGTTATTTTCTTCTAATAATCTTTCAATTTCAGCAATAATAACTTTACTATCAAACACATTATATCAAGGGAGTTTTAAACACTGTTTAAATTTCAATCATTCATATTTCACTTAAAGGGTCTTAAACAACCGAAGTAGTAGGGGTGAGGTTGTTATAGTGACTTGCTTAGTCAATGTTAAACGGTTTTACTCCATTATTTGCCTCTTACAACATCTATAAATAATAAATGAAACGTTTATTTCACCACTTAGAAATGTTTACATTTAATATATGGATATACCTTTTATAATATCAAATAGGATAATCACTACCCGGCAATGCAAACAGGGGTCTTTGTATCACTCGGGGTATCGTAGCCATAATATTAAGACGAAATTATAAACGGGATGCATTTAAAGGCATTTTAAATTAAGTGAAAGAAAGAATGTATTTTGAATTTAATGAAACTCCTAAATCGTATATATTACGTTGTACTTATATATAAAAATATGTTATAAAATAATCAATCAGCCTATCGCAGTCCACTGCTGGGCATAGGCCTCTCCTAACACGCGCCATTGCACACGGTCCTCCGCCTCCAGTCTGTCCCAGCGACCTTTTTGAGGTCGTCGGTCCATCTAGCTGGGGACCGTCCTACCTTACGCTTACCAAGTCGCGGTCTCCACTCTAGGACTCGTTTGCTCCATCGGTCGTCGGTCCTTCTGCAGATGTGACCAGCCCATTGCCACTTTAGCTTACTGAGTTTGCGAGCTATGTCGGTAACTTTGGTTCTTTGTCGGATTACCTCGTTACGAATTTTATCCTTCAAAGAGACGCCGAGCATAGCTCGCTCCATAGCCCGCTGTGCCACTTTAAATTTGTGGACCAGTCCCACTGTGAGTGACCACGTCTCGGCCCCGTAGGTCATAACAGGTAGGACGCATTGGTTGTACACTTTAGTCTTCAGGCATTGCGGTATAGGCGAAGAGAAAACGTGACGTAGTTTGCCAAATGCTGCCCAACCCAATTGGATCCTGCGGTTGATTTCTTTCTCGAAGTTGTTTCTACCAAATTGGACAACTTGTCCAAGGTAGACATAAAATAATAATTATTGGATTTACTAAAACATATCGAACGATTTAGGTACCTATAATATATTACCACTATAAAAATAAAGGTTTGGTCAAATAGGATGAAGCGCGACGAGAGCGCTCGGCTACGTTCGGTCGTGACGTTTGCCATCGCGCCGAGCGGGGCTGCGGTGTGTGGCGTCTCCCGTACATTACAGTACATTACAACTCCCCAAGCCGCGCCACCGTCGCGCTCTCTTCGCGTTGCCTCGGCTATGTGGCGAGACCTGAAAGGCGATCTTTGGGGAGGCCAAAGTCCTGCAGTAGATCTTTCGGCTGAAGATAGATAAAAATAATAACATAAAAATTCAAATCTCCAGGTGTGGACTGGAAATCGTTGACTATCCCCGCCTGTCTCCCGATCACGACTGACTACTTCCCTGACAAGAGGTCTCTCCAAAATGATTACCTGGTATCGGACTACAATCTCCTGCCGGATGACGTCAACGCGGACTTCGCACAGAACAGGGCTATATACAAAGAACCTCTCACTACCATGGAAGTTTTTAAAGAATTGGTTTCACAGAGATTGGCGCAGGTTCGTATAGTAATCACCAGATAACGTTTAACATATACCGTACGATATCGTATCCTGCGTTTCCAGGGGGCTGTGATAGAGGTGCGTAAATCCTCATTTTATCGATCGTGTTGGGTCATAATGTAATAGATATTATATCGGCTATGATTCTAGACTTCAGAAAATTAATTAATATTGTTTGATAGATGTACGCCAGTAGCACTTTGTCCAATCTAAGATTAGAACCGGGAACCTCGTGATCGCTACTCGAACAAAATAGTCCCAGCCAACGAAAAATAGACAAAGACATATTCAATCGTGACATCAGTCAATGTATGTTTATAGTGATTTAAAAATACAACTTAAGATATGTTAAGAGAAATTTAAGAATTATCTTGAATCTTCTAGGTAAATTACAGTGGGGCACTTAGGCCCGTGTTACATAACGAAAATCAGCCGTGAATTTAGTTTTAAAACTAAATTCACATCTGATTTTCGTTCTGTTACACGGGCATTAATCTCAAATCTTCGGCGCATAATATTTATGCTATTAATATTTTGCCCTAATTTTTCCTAACACAAACTTCTATAAATAACTGTCGGACAGACGGACAACGAAGTGATCCTATAAGGCTTTCGTTTTACCGATTAAGGTACGAAACCATAAAAATATCGCGTTAACATCGAATAGCCTATTCAAAAGTAGGTATTTTTTTCAGGGTTTCCAACTTATAGTAGGGGTCAATGAAAACGAAGTTATCGAAGCCCACTGTCCGTCCACAGCCGCGCCACCACCATCGAAAGTGGCGCCACAGTGCGCAAAACTTATCAACGTAGCGCCCACCAAGCGGTATTTGCTCTCTATTGGAAGGATATTCCACAAATTGACGCTGGTCGGGTCTACCATCACTGTTACTAGATATAGACCAAGGTACGATAATCTTATTTTGAAGTTTCAGTGAGATAGAACAAAATATACCTAATCGTATGTTTTCAACGTTAGCAACACATTACATGCAGTACTAAGGGCGTTATAACATATAGCCCTTACCAATAACGATAGGACTGTTTGGAAAATTAGCTCTGTACTTAACTATGATTTCCGAAATAAAATAGTAGCGTCATTCATGTTTTTTGTGGATGTATATGTCGACTGCCAGTTACGTACGAGCATGAATAACAGCACTTATTCTAACTGGTTACGAGAGTCAGCCGAAACGCCGTCAAGGAGCTGATTACAAACATTATTTGGATCAAATACAGATTGTTGAAGTAAATACTTTTGATTGCTGGAAACTTTCCTTTGGGAAAAACGCTCTAGTTTATTGTACTGTATACAGTATGTTCTGGTTTCTTTAGACATCCATACCCACCGTTCAACATTCACTATCGGTACCGCTTCCACGCGCCGAATCATGATACCTACGAAGTGTCTTGGGTCTCTTTCACCACGGAAAAACTGGAGACATACAACTGGAACTACATGGACCACTACATCTGTACGCGCGGGGACACAGACTTCCCGTTAGCTGAGGTAACTCAGGTAACCTGCACTCCGTTTCAAATAATGCACAGTTTTGTATTTAACCATGTAATGGGGCGCTTGACACTTGCCGTTTAATGCCATAAAATATGGCTCAACTGCGCCTGTACCTAAGTTAGTCGTTAACGCTAATTGAAAACGGTAAAAAATGTACGGTCGGTGATGACATTTTAAAACGATTGGGTGTGGATAAACGATATCATAACGAACTATCGATTGCGACAAGAAAATAGAAACAACACGCTTCTTCTTCTTTAAGTTATGGCTTCACACTAATTTTATGTGTATTTTGCCAGTGTCCTGTGAGATATATAATCGTGTTTGTTTAAATTAATTTAACTCCCCGATAAACTTGATGACAACTATGATAATGAAATTAATGAAGAACCCCACCCTGGATAGAAAAGCGGTGAATACTTTACATACCAATTGCGACGGCCGTTTTGAGGGAAATCAAAAAGGCACGTTTTATCACTTTGTTACAATTACCTTTACTCATGCACATATAAGAATACATAATGGTTAATATTCCACCAACATTATTAGTCGAAATAACACCAGTTTTGGAAATTAAGGCAAATTGACAACATAACTCTTCGTCTTCCCGCCAAAAAAAAAAAAACATAACACGCTTGTCACATGATCTGAAAAAACGCGGCAAAAATATATTTATAATGGGCATTCAAAGAAAACTAATAATTGGGAAAGATCCAATCCAAAGTCTTTCAATTCGGATGCTATAAATTTTACCTTATATTTTATTTCAGAATATTTTTTTTTTAATATACAATTTCTTCGGCTTAATAAGATAAAGCAATCCTATTGGCGGTTTTTATTGCGTTGACAATTTGAATAATCAGTTTGCTTGTCCCGCATGGTTATAATTCTGTAGCCCATGCGCTTTAATTAGAGTTGCAAAACTATTGCTTGTATTAGTATTGCTATACAATTTTTTTCCAACACCTATGATACAAGACGAAATCATAATAGAGTTCAAAAAAAACGCTTTGCTATTTCACTTTGCTCTATTGGATAGTCTGCGTTAGGCTTGCTGTCAAGTGCCCTATTAAAAGGCTTCCGGCATATACTCGTAGTTATCTGATAGCGTTTATTTTGCTCAGTGATCTATCACATAGCGTAACGTAATATAATTATTGGGAACGGAGTATAGGAAACCCGCAACTAACATGCAAGCTTTTAAATAGTGTTGAGTAAATAATAATTGCTTATTATTAGAAAAAGTTGGAGGTTGCTGATAAAATGAAAAAGATTTTCTTTACTGCAGATTAATTGAATCATTTTTATGAAATTTTTACAGCAATCTTAAACTTTTTTTGATTTGTGTGATTAATTTTATTTTGAATTGCTATATTTTTCTGGAAAAAGAAATTGATACAATAAGTTAAAGGTTCGTAATTGTTAAATTATTATTTAAAAAATATCAAGACAGACCTCGCTTAAGGTAGTATAAATACTACCTCCTCCTATAATTTGATCAAAAAGTTTAAGAAATTTTATAAATTCATACAATCAATGAGTACCTAAAATTAGTATACAGAAGATTGATTACATGCTTTGTTGTGTAGAAATGAAAGTATATTTTCTTTAACAGTTTTGTTTAATGTAAAAATATTTAAGGGATTGAATGCCACCTTTATGTACCCCTACTTAAGTAACGTTTTCCTTTAAATTCTCAAATCAGCCAAAAATATGGTTGAGTTGGGACTTGTCAAATAAATTGACATGTTCACAAATTCAAACTCAACAAAATTTTATGTTCAAATTAGTAACTGTCTCAGGAAAGAACCTGTTGGATCTTTACACTTTCATTCTACGCCACAAGGGATTTAGTGTGATGATAAAGTTAAAAGGAGATACATAAAACTGTAATTACACTAGGAGGACATAAAGCCAGTTATTTTATTTTCAAGTCTCTAAAATACTGGCGGTTCCGTACCCTCCTTCTGCCGTTGAGCAACCCGGCCACGAAGCTTATCATGGACGACGAGAAGACCCACTGTGACATCTATCCAACACCCACGCGCCACGACCTTGACCAGCTCACGGACGGCTTCCTCAAGATGACTGAACAGTACTTCAATAAGGTCAAAAGACCCAACAAGCAGAGGGTAAGTATAGACGAATTAGACGCCGCGGGATGAGCTTCGAATGTTGGTCAGTTTACTTAGCATATTGACTAGTCAACACCTTTAGATAGATTACGGCGATGCAAAGTTAACGATGTTGATTTTCAATATTTTAGCCAAATTCTAGAACCAAGATTTTTTTATTTGCTATCTACATTTAATGTTCGAATGGGTGTGCTATACTGTCTATTTCTTCGTGAAAAATAAGCGCCATAGGTATCAATCAGTTTACGATTATGTACAGAGTTCAGATTTATTCTTTATGTCATAACGTATTTAGTAGTACAAGGATCTTTTAGCCCGCCCAAAATCGGAACTAACAGTGTCATCAAGTGAAATGACAGTCGATGAGTTGCCGTTTGCTATGAAATTTACCCAAGTTTTTTTTAAATTAGTAACCATACGCACGGGTGCGTATGGTGAAATATCTTCTTGGGAATAGGAAACTTTTACTTAATCATAACCGTAATTTCACAACATCGCCCCTGTCATTGTCATGTATAGGCCAGAAGTTCCTTGTTGCACTAGTTTGTTCACCTATTCAATTTTCTATGGCGAATAATAAACACAAAAAAAACATTCGCATAAAAATTCCTTATTGTTAAATTAGAAATAAATATAGATAGAATGAAAACAGTTTGGTGTTGATCAGTTAATAATTTGGAAGCTAACCTTCACGGCTAAACAGAAGTAGTATCTCTAGTAGCCAAGACATTTTTATATACAAAATAATTGCACAAAAGCCGTTTGTAGTGGAAAAAAACCTATTATTTTTTTACTTAAATTGTTTTATTCACATTTTGATTTTTAATATTATCCAAAGTTTTTGTGTAAAAACTTATGTATATATGTACATGGTTTTAGCACTGGCGCACATTTTTTAATTGTTCACTATTTTAAGATTATTTTTTTGTTCTGAATAATGTATGTAAGTGCACCAACACCAAGCATGAGTATAGTATTTGCACCAAGTATGACACGTAGATATCACTGCACTGCATGTGTTTTAGCACTTCTAAGTTTCCTAATGTGCAGGTCTGTTCTACTGCTTGAAATTCGTCAGTTTCACTGTATATAGAAACTACCTATTTACACTTTACTTAAAATTAATTATACTAAATAATCACTCAAACATGAAATTTAAAATTTTCGCTGTTGTGATTATACAAACTGCATGGTCACACACCTACAAACATATCCTCGAATGTGTCAAAATTTGTCTATTGAGAACAAAAAACTGTAGAGCATCGTCCGTTTCGTATGTATGTATGTTATGGGCATGTTTATTATTTAATCAGATTTTATTTATTTTTATGTTGCACACTATGTGTTATTTGTAATTTCCTGTTTGAGTACGAGCATGAAATTAACTCATTACGCACGGACGCCGCCGACCGGTCGTCGATCGCTACATTAAAATTTCACGATCGTCGCAGCGGCTACGACGTACCTAGAAGTAGCCTATCAGAAATTTAGCATTAACGCCGCTCGGCGGTTTTCGAATCCTCGGAACGAGTTGCGCGGACTCCGCGTCAGCAATAAGCCTCGGTCGTCGGGCTCTCAATACCGTTATTGGGCGCGTCCGGCCGGTGAGGCGACAGGCGGGGTGCAAGTGTGGGTGCTGCAGATGGCGTGCGCGGGCGGCGGCGCGGCCGACTCGGCGCTCACGCGGCGGCGCCACTCCACCTCCATCGTCGGTAGGAGCGCACAGGTACCGCGGCGCTGCGCCCGCGACTAGCGGCGCTGAATGCATACTGTAAACGCGTGTCCACAAATCGACGGATCAAAATGATTGATCCTATTGTCAAAACAAAAAAAAAATGTCTGTGCAACTGTGTACCTAACTAGTGTACCTAGCTGACAACTAAATCAATTCATTTAAATTATCGAGTTATTATATAAATATGTGTAGTTTTCTCTTATTCAATTAAGTTTGAATTTTACTTATTGTGCATGGAAAAATAGTGTAGTAGATAAATTTGTTTTGAAAATAATGACGAATCTACTTCAGAATTTTCAAGTAATTTAGATTCTGAATAAAATATTAAGGAGCTACCGCGAAGAAAACGTGTTTTTGTACTCCACGCGCTTCAAGACTTATATGGATTAGAGACTCAATATTTCGAAATATGATTTATGACTGTATATTTTAGAATATGGTAAAAGGAATTTTCTCGATAGAAGATAAATCTAAAGTCATCTCTAGTGTATAACATTTACTGATATCAACGCGATTTGCTTAAGAAGTAATCAATAGAATTTACTCAAAAACACGGCAAACAATTGAAGCAAAGTTCTTGTAAAGCAGTTTTTAATTTCATAGTGTATTTTTTTATTTAATATGATTAAATTTGTTTTTGCACATACGTCATTTATTTCCGAGCGCGCGCTCAATTTATTCGTCCCTTATTATTCTTTTGTAAAGTAAATGCATCACTGTCACTCTTCCGGTCGATAAATGGCCAATCGCGGTAGGCCCTTAACCATAATATCGTTTATTGAGTTCTTAGATTTACGCGAATATTACACATGAAATAAAACTATTTTACGGATTTTATCGCGGTTAATTTTTTTATTTTTAGTTCCCGACGTTTCGAGTGCTTTGCAGCACCCATGGTCACGGGAGGTACTGAGGTGTTAGACGTCCAATAGGCATAGTTGTTCCGGGGTATCCTCAAACTTCTTAATTATTTTTGTTGTTGTTGGTCCGATCTACGCAGAATGAGCTCACGGTGTCTTGAGGTCTTGCAGTGTTATGCTTGGTTTTGGATTTGATTATATTAATTACCGGATCCCAAGACGATGGAAGCACCCAGCCATCTTCTCTATTGAAATTAGGATGTTTTTTAATTTCAATAGCCTCGCGAACCAACAACAACAAAAATAATTAAGAAGTTTGAGGGTACCCCGGAACAACTATGCCTATTGGACGTCTAACACCTCAGTCCCTCCCGTGACCATGGGTGCTGCAAAGCACTTGAAACGTCGGGAACTAAAAATAAAAAAATAAACCGCGATAAAATCCGTAAAATAGTTTTATTTCATACATAATATCGTTTTTACATCTCTCTTAACGTGATAGTTGTATGAGATTAAATTTATTTCTATTATCGACAAAATAAAATGTTGTAGTACAAATAACAACAATGTAAACGTCAATTTACTCCGTCGATTTGTGAACACTATTATGTGTACACCTGAAGATGGATGTTCGACGCTCACGTGAAAGAATGACGGTTGGCATAGTGTGACACACATGACTTAGTGTTCAAATGATCCGTATGAAAGAATGGTCTGTATAAATTTGGTACTAACTTAGATGTATATGGGTAATTATACCTCGCTTGATTGTGAATAAGATTAAGATGGTTATATAATAAAAAAAACATTGTTAGTATTGAATTTATATTGATAACTGAATCCGGTCTTCGTGAGTTATTATTTAGTGTCCAGTCCACTACCCGCCGCCACTCCCTCCGCCTTGAAGCCAAGACACCGTCATGACACATGATCAGAAGGGGCAGACCTACATATTTTTTCTCTTCAAATAGAATAAAATGCCACTTAATAATTGCAAGACTATGTGCCAAATTTACGATTCAAATTAATATTACTTAAAATTGCGAAGATTTATGGTGTCAATTTGGCACAAAACTAAAATAAAACATATTATTCGCAGTGCTTTCATTGAATACTGATATTCGAATATTTTGAATCGCGAAGTTTATTTACGAATAATTTTTTTTTCTGTTATGGTCTGCTCGTTTGATCTTTTAATTTGTATCAAATTTGCAGTCTAAATTTTTATGATTTACCAGTTATTTTCTGTGGCATATTTGCGCACTCATTTCATTGGCTCAGTAAAAAAAAAGGTTTGTAATAAATTATGTTATATTAACCTTTAGTTGGAGTGGCGTATGACCTAATCCTTACACCTTATTCTTAATAACTGTAGTCTAATTTTAACTTTATAACGACATAGTAAGTACTAATTTCACTGAATAATTAATCGTAATTTTATAGATAACAGTGCAGTTCGGGTCTTCGCCAGGTGGATGTCACTTCTAAATCAACTGACAGTAGATAGATTTACATGCAATTAATCACCTTTACATAACGCATTTTAAACATTCAAACAATACTTCAATTTGGTCCATTTTAGTCAAACCTCATTTAATGAACGAATTTTTAGGTCTTTTACAATATCGTCATCAGAATTTTAAAAATAAAATAGTTTCCCGTCATCTTATTTTTTATGTATGTTTTCCACGAGCCTTATGTTATTCTTGTTGATTGAAAACGACCACAATGTAAATGCAAGATGCGTATATATTTGCACTGCTTATTATAAAATTATGCAATAATATAATGCACGGAATGCACCAATAATGTGACATATTTTGTTTGCTCGCTTCTTTTATTTATTTTTTTATATATTTTTTTAATTTAGTTGTTAAAATAACATGAAGAAATAGTAATAATAGTGATTCTTTTACAGAAAAAAATATAATTTATGTATAATGTTAACTCATTAGCAAAAGTGCTAGTTAATAATTTAAATAGTTAAAAATAAATTTGAAAATTTCGTATTATAAGAATATTAATCCTAAAGACGAAGAAGACTCTCAACAGAGTGTCATTATAGATGGTTACCTAGTAGCAACACTCGCAAGTATCTATTGTATTCGAGATTTGGCCCTGGCCCTGTGAAAAGAAATAATAAGTCAAGTGAATACTAAACATAAACTCAATTAGAATAAAAAATTCTCCATAGTTATGGAGAACCCAAACATGGCCGGAACAACATAATTTATAGTTATAAATTATGTTGTTTCGGCCATGTTTGGGTTCTTCCCTATAATAATGATTTACAATTAGCACTTTTGCATATGACTATAAAATTAAAACATTAAGTTGCTCACACAATTTTAAGATGGGGAGTTATGATGGCTTTTATGTAGTATCCATACAGATATTGTGGTCTCGTTAACGTCAAACAATATGAACGCAGCCATATATGAGAGATTCACTCAAATCTGTTAACTACATCATGTCAGACTTGATTTTCGATGACTACTTTTTTTATTACAAGTGTGTGTCTGAGGTCATTGCAAAATTATTCTAACACGATTTGTTAACAGAATTGAGCCCACAGTAATGTTTCTATCGATACTTTCATTATTATGCTATTTTTATTGTTATCAACAGACCATTAAACCCGAAGACTGTACTTTGTTCACTTGTTTGATAGAAACGGAAGTATTAACTTTATCGAAGTGTCTGGGTAGATAGGTATTTGGGTTTGGTTCATACATTGAAATGTTTAGAATCGTGCATAAAATAGGAAAATAGGGACGCTCGGAGGTGCCAAGTCTAGGATTAGTGGTCTGTGTTGTAACGTAAGCAGCTAGTACATGCGTTACACTTGTCATGTTAATGTGAGCGTTGTGTGTGGTGTATCAGGGCGGTGTGTCCAGCTCTCCGTTCAGGGAGCGAGTGGGCAGCACCCGGCTGCCTGACCGCCCGCGGCTGCGGATCGAAGCCATGTCAGTATTTACGTGACACACAAACTCGTTCAATGTTCATAAATAGTCTATTTTTATTGCCGTAGAGGGGTATATTATGCGACGAAGCTATATTGTCAGCCTTTATTAAATAACAGGGTTCTAAATAGCTTAGTCACACGAATAATTATCCGAAAAGACATATAACTTTATACAGCGCTACGACATTACCTACGCCACTACCAAGCGTGGCGGTGTGTGACTAGTTCACGTACACGCCGCCCGAGGACAAATCCGGTTTACATCGGACATTGTCCTCAGGCAATTTGCTCTTGTAGTATTGTACTGTCGTACCGATGTTAAAGCTTTGTTTCTCATATAGTTTCGTCGAATAATAAAATATATAAACTCTGTCCCGTTTTATTTAGATTGCGTAGTTAATGTACTTTATGAAAAATTAAAATCTATGTTAAAACGGGACATGTAATATTACGTGCGTCTTATTTTCACATAACAACAACAAAACAAATTTATTGAATTATCAAGATTATTAGTTATAATAAATTGTGGAGGCATGAATTAATTTCAGGTGTAGAGTACATTTAATTTTTTTGTTTGCATGGTGTGCTGGCGTTTGTGCAGTTTAGCAATTAATATTTACGCTGCTTTTGTATTCCTCACTCCTCTAATATCATTCATTTTCACATCTAAACTAGGTATTTACCAAAGCTGAGCACAAAAAAAAAAGTCTTATATATGATAAAATATAGAATCACTAACTGGTTAATTTCTGCTTCGTTAAACTTTGGTGGATATCCAGTCCTTGGGTTTAACAGTGAAATGAGGCGACAACGAAACCAAATTTTATTTTTGTTTCACCAAAATTATGCACTTACCTTATTCTTCCTTCCTCTCTCTCTCTCTTTATTTTTTATGCGCATAATTATATTATGGTACGTAGTGTTATGCTGATATTTATTATGTATATCGTTTCCTTTATTTTTCATAAAATTAAACTTACATATTTTCTTTTACAGATGCCCTTTTTAATACTTTGCGATTTTAATTCTCAATAATGGTTATTCGAGTCTGTCTTATGAAAGCTGATAGTGGGAAATGTCGGCATATTTAAATAAATTAGGTCGTGCAACCCCGAGGTGAACTAGGAATTAATTGATTTGATATTTGAATACATTTAGGACTAAAAAGAAGTAGAACTTAAGCAAAAAATCGTGTTAAATAACTTTATGATTTTGAGTAACGTATATACACACAGAAGAGTGGAGGAACGAGGGAGGAGAAGGAGTAGAGAGAAAGTTACATAGAATTCATAGTATTCGAACATTTTAAATTCTTTCGTGTTGATACTTACAAATCCTTGGTTTTCTGCTATGGGAACCGGATACTTCTCGGCTATCAGATATTAAACTGCAATAAATAAATCAATTTCTTGTAAGTCTTTCAATTTTATGATTACTTACGGATTGTCTGAAGACTCGAAGTATCACCTATGCAATCTATATTAATTGATTAAAATTTCACGTTCAGAGGTGTAAAATTTAAATTATAATAATTTAAATTATCATAACATAATATTAAATACATCTAGTGTGTATCAAAACCAGTTCGTCTATGTTTGTGGTTCACTTGAATAAAGGTGACACTAGTCTCTGTATTGCCAGCTTATAAAAACGTTAAATAATCACTCTCTCTTTCATTATACAGACTCAACCTTGTCTACCGCTATGTTATCATCGAATGCTTGCCCAGGCCTCCCTATTGGTTGCTTATTCTTATCCTTATTGAATGTTTCATTGCAGCAACTATCACCTACTAAGTCACTAAACACTAGTTCAAGTAACAAGTAAGTATTCTGGTTCGCTTCATCAATCTTGATAAAGTCAACTTGGGTAACGACATTAGTAAAAAAAAAATCTTTAATTTTGTTTTTATTTTAATAATTTTTATTAAATAATTTCAGGGATAATTGTAGATACCTTTAACCTTTTTTAGATATATCAGAATAAAAACATAAATATCTCATGCTAAATGTCCGCTGGCTCTTAAACTCCACGATGTGTGTTGTGTTACATCTCTATTTATCTATAACCTCACGCCAGATCCCTTGCGAGGTAGGCAGAGAGTACAGAGTTCCAACAGGTTCTTTCCTTACATACCTCTCTGGCTTCCTCGACTCTCATAGTTCGTCTCATACACGCTCGCCGGTTACGGAGACTTTTGACTTTTCCATCAGATAAGACTCGGTTTATTTGGTCACAAGACTTAAAACAAGGCTCCTTCGAGTTCTAAAATCCAGAGAATGAAAAATGTTACCCAAGTTGAAAACTCCTAGTTCATTCTATTATATTTTTCCTTTTTATGCTTACCAGCTTAGCCTCTATGTACTTATTTAATATATTTAAATGAATTAATTTATCCATAAATTGTGCATTAACATCAATTTGTGTTTTAGGGTTGCGGCGAAGCCTGTTATCGAAAGAAGTCAGTCCCAGACTGGCGAATGCGACGATACTTACGATGATGGGTGGGTACAGATTATTTATCCGTGGATCTCCTGAGTGTACTCACGGAAGAAGCCGCTTATATTAGGAATATATATATATATATCTACGTTATTTTAACTATAGTAAAAATAATACGTAAAAAATAAACAACGTGTCTCCAACATTCTTTATGTGGATAATAACAAAGTTGTACTGTGTACACCTACTTCTATCAACGATGTTAGGTTCCAATGTGATAGGCTCGCCCGAGCCTATTTCCATTATACCGGGATTCCAGAATTCCAGAATCCGAATTTATATTGGGATTTATCGATAGAAAAACCCACAGTCCGACCCGAGGATTCGAACCCAGGACGCTACACGCATTAACGTTTTTTATTATACTCATAAATTGACTGCCTCGTTGGTCTACTGGCATCGCTTTGTGATCACGAGGTCCTGGGTGCAAAATCTAGGTCGGACAAATGTAGTTTTTCTAACGAAACATTCCAAGTAAGAGTCTGGGGTCTGAAATTGTGCCCGGTATATTGCAATAGGCTCGTCCCCCAGTACATGGGACCTAACATCGTCGGCGAAAAGTGGGTGTACTCAGTACACCTCTGCCACCCCCGCTTGGGGAATATAGGTGTGACGGTGTTTATTTTTTTTATGTTTTATACTCATAAATTATAAGTAAAGTTCCATGTATGCGTTACGTTGTTAAGTTACGATATGATTTTAAATGTACAGTATTTCTTTTCAGCGTGCAGGAACCGAAACTTAGAGCAAACGCGTCATTCCTGGAGATCATCGAACGTTTGCGCAGCCCGACGCTGGGCGTGAGCTTCCTCCAGCAGACCGTCAGTCTGCCATCGCACACGTTCATATCCATATACGCCATACATTGGCTCCAGGCGAACATGGAGGGCGTCACTTATGAGAAAGCTACAGCTATAATGGAGGTAAAACATTTATAAAAATATCAAAGTTTTGACTAATAACAAATACAGTTCGTAGCTTTTATAATTGTGGCCAAAATTCCGGTCGTGTATGCTTTAATAATTTTAAACATTGTCAAGCTTTATAACTGTAAAGCTTTATAACCCAAGCTGTGCTAGCCTAGTGGTTAGACCGCTGGACTGCAAAGTCAGAGGTCTCAGTTTCAAACCCAGGCACGCACCTCTGTCTTTTCGAAAGCAAGTACGTAATAATAAATTATCACTTGCTTTAACGGTGAAGGAAACCTGCATGCCTAAGAGTTTCTCGAAGGTGTGTGAACGCCAACCCGCACTGGGCCAGCGTGGTGGCCTAAACCCTCTTAATTTGAGAGGAGGCCCGTGCCCAACGGTGGGGAAGTTTGTTAACAGAACTAATATAAAAAAAAAGCTTTATACCGTTTATTTATACCGTTAATTATAAATCTAGAAACACTGAGAAAATAAATGTCTTTACCATAATAAAAAACGCAAATTGTACATGTCTTTTATATTCTTAGTAAAGAACTATTTTTACAGAAATTACTGCAAGAGAGAATGATCTGCCACGCATCAGGCGACACGAAGCGTTTCGTCGTGGGTTATTATATGTATCATATACTGCCGCAAAAGAAAGACAAAGGTAAAAAAAAATCACGCAATTTTTCTATCTATCTATCTATATCGTCACGCCAGATCCCTTACGGGGTAGGCAGAGAGTACAGAGTTCCAACAGGTTCTTTCCTTACATACCTCTCTGGCTTCCTCTTCTCTCATAGTTCCTCTCATACACGCTCGCCGGTTACGGAGACTCCTGACTTGTCCTTCAGATAAGACCCGGTCTATTTGGTCATGGTAAGATAGTCAATTTTTCCTTATATTTTATAGGGTACCGCCCTTGTAAGCGTGGTCATGGAGTTATTAGTATGTATATCTAATTAGCGATTCCATGTTACATGGGATACTCATGCAAGATTACATATTTTTCTTGAAAATTGACGTTGTAAATACCATGGTCGTAGCTTGCCCGTGATAAATGAATAAAATCATTTTGCTCTCCATCTATCTATCAATATCTTCACACCAGATCGCTTGTAGGGGCAGAGAGTACAGAGTTCTGAGAAGTTCTTTCCTTACAGACTTATCTTGCTCTTTCCACTCCACTCTATTTGATTGACACTTGCCTATATATTTTATTTTACATCTACTAAAAATTTAAAAGACCTTGTTGAAAAAGATATCAACATGCATTTTCTTTTTTAGGTAGCGAATAATTTCAATCTTTATATATCAATTTTCGGTGTTTGTGTATTCGTAATTCTTCTCTTACTTACGGTTTGACCGATTTTTATAATTTATTTATTGTACTTATCGGGACTCCTGGGTGGGTTTCGACTGCCTGGGCCGCAACACTGCTAGTATACTATATCGTCTACAGATCTAAGTGACTACGTAAAGCCGCTAGGGGACCTGCAGAGCTTCGAAAACGAGTGGATGGAGGTAGAAGTCTTAGGTCCTCGGTCGCCGCTGCTGGCTCAGCGAGTTGCAGGCGCCGCCATACAGATCGCGGGCTCCACGCCCGTCACCAACGACACCGGGGTGCCCGCCTTCCTCTGCGACAACATCGATCCGGATTACATGCAGGTCGACAGCGGCAGCGATAGTGAGTACCATAGTGGCAAAAAGAAGTATAATGAAACCGCTAGGCGATCTACAGAGCTTTGAGAACGAGTGGATGGAGGTATAAGTCTTAGGTCCTCGGTCGCCGCTGCTGAATCCGCCCGAACATCGACCCGGATTACATGTAGCTCGACCGTGGCAGCGATAGTGAGTACCGTATTGGACGAAAAAGGAAGTTAAATGAAGCCGCTAGGCAACCTGAAGATCTTTGAGAATTAGTGGATGGAGGTAGAACCCTTAAGTCTTCGGTCGCTACTATTGGCTCCGCTCGGAAGTCGACCCGGATAACATGCAGCTCGACAGCGGCAGCGATAGTGAGTACCGTATTAGACGAAAAAGGAAGTTAAATGAAGCCGCTAGGTGACCTCGAGATCTTTGAGAACGAGTGGATGGATATAGAAGCCTTAAGTCATCGGTCGCCGCTACTGGCTCCGCTCGAAAGTCGACCCAGATTACATGCAGCTCGACAGCGGTAGCGATAGTGAGTACCGTACCAGTGGCAAAAGGGAATATTGTGAAATGTATGCTATATTTTATACCACAATGTTAGATAAATACGACTGCAGGCACGAAAATGTCGGATAAATCCGACTAGGAAGATCAATAGTTTGAACTATACTAGAAATTATTTTATTTTAATATAGTAGATAATAGATAGGTAAGTCGCTCCGCCCACTTGATTGAGTAGCCGCGGGTTTGATTCCCGCATGAGACAAATCTTTTTATAACCCACAAATATTCGTTTCGGTCTAGGTGTATGTGCATGTGAATTTCATCTTTCTGAATGCACCCACGACACAGAAATAATTCCTAGTGTGCGCATAAGTTTATGAAAAAAAAACAACAAAAATATCGCTTCGGGTGACGCACCGAAATAGAAAAATAATTATCTCAATAATTATCGAAAAATAAATATCGATTGATGACAAATTCACTGCTTTAGCTATCTGTCTGAGCTCAGGGGTTAAATCGGTCACCTAAGCATGGCGGTATGCATTGGTTCTATAAATTATATATTTTTTTTATTTAGGGTAACTATTCCAGGTGAAACTTTATTGTAATTCCAGTGCCCTTGTACAAGAACACGCACCTGGACATCGACGTGAATAATAAGAGCGACCGCATCGAGTGGGGCCACGCGCGCTACCAGGCCACGTTCCGGCCTGACCAGGCCTACGAGATGTGCATCCAGTGGGCCGTCGCCAGCGGGAACATCGTCGCAGAACTTGTAACTATTTATCACTAGTTTCCGCCCGCGACGGACGGCGACTTAACATTTTTCCTAATATACAATATGTATCGCAATTAACGCAAGACCTCGGATACCCCGATTAGATAATTGCTTAACAAATTCAATACGAATACCAAATTTCTAAATTTAAAGATTTTTACCCCTTTTTAAGCACTATTATACCCCAATTAACAACGAAAATAGTACGTGTATGTGTGCATATTGTGACATACGATTTAGAAATGCATTTAAAATCTCCATATTGCTTTAATCTATCTATCTATCTATAACCTCACGCCAGATCCCTTGCGGGGTAGGCAGAGAGTACAGAGTTCCAACAGGTTCTTTCCTTACATACCTCTCTGGCTTCCTCGACTCTCATAGTTCGTCTCATACACGCTCGCCGGTTACGGAGACTCTTGACTTTTCCATCAGATAAGACTCGGTTTATTTGGTCGTGGTAAGATAGTCTAGGTCTTCCCCGGTACCTGCATCCTTCCACTTTCACATTGTATATCTGTTTTGTCATTCTTTCCTCTGGCATTCTTTCTATATGTCCGAACCAACGGAGCATGCCCTTTCTCATCTTTAAACCGATACTATCTTTCATACCTACTCGCTGTCTTACTATGCTGTTGCTAATGCGGTCGGTCAGCTTCACTCCGCACATCTTCCGCAGAGCTCGCATTTCTACCGCATTTATCCTACTTTCATTCTCCTTCTTACATACCCAGCTATCGCTACCATATAACAGCGTTGGGACAAGAACTCCGTTATGTATGGCCAGCTGCGCCTTATGGCTTAAGTGCCGGCTCCCGAGTAGCTTTCCCATCGCACCATTCACTCTGTTCCCTGCTCTCTATGTCAGCGGTGTATTTCCCATCCTTACTGAAGGCGCATCCAAGATATACAAACTCATTCACTTGCTCCAGCACATCGTTACCAACCACAATCCTTACATTAAATCAATAATAAGTTTATTTATATATCAATATATAAATAAATAATAAGTTTAGTTTGTTATAGCGCACTGAAGGAGTAACAGCATATTTTGCAAATTTTGAAAAAATATGAGATACATTTAAAATAGTTGGAATAAATTCAGTTAACGACTTAGAACGAACTACTTTCAGGTCTTGCGTTTATTATGTTACACTTTGTATATAGTATTATAAAAAAGTATCCTATGTGTTAATCTAGGTAATGAACTGCCAAATTTCATCTTTTAATATTAATAGGATTAACTTTTTCGCATTTTGTTTGAAACCTCAGTAGACTCTGGTAAGGTCAGATCACTTAGGTGTTGGCAAAATTTCCACTTTGCATATGAAAGAATAGTTAAATATAAAATTTATTCAGCCACACACAAAACAAGACTAGCAAGCTAAGTAGGCGTGCTTTGGCGATGACGTGACTGTCACCTGACCACAGTTGATTTTTGTCCGGATCGGGCGGTCGGAGCGAACGGACGTTTTAGGCTAATATTTTTCAGTGTTGATTTACTTATGTTTAGTAAATCTTATAATTTATTTATATTAATTAAGTCTATCTATCTATATATATCATCACGCCAGCTCCCTCGCGGGGTAGGCAGAGAGTAGAGTTCCAACAGGTTCTTTCCTTACATACCTCTCTGGCTTCCTCCACTCTCATAGTTCGTCTCATACACACTCGCCGGTTACGGAGACTCTTGACTTGCCCTTCAGCTAAGACACGGTCTATTTGGTCATTGTAAGATAGTCTAGGTCTTCCCCGGCACCTACATCCTTCCACTTTCGCATTGTATATCTGTTTTGTCATTCTTTCGTCTGGCATTCTTTCTATATGCCCGAACCAACGGAGCATACCCTTTCTCATCTTTACACCGATACTATCTTTTATACCTACTCGCTTTCTTACTAAGCTGTTGCGAATACGGTCGGTCAGCGTGACTCCGCACATCTTCCGCAGAGATCGCATTTCGACCGCATTTATCCAGAATTTATCCCAACTCTCACTGCCATATAACAGCGTTGGGACAAGCACTCCGTTATGTATGGCCAGCTGCGCCTTTTGGCTTAAGTGCCGGCTCCCAAGTAGCCTTCCCATCGCACCATTCACTCTATTCCCTGCATTCACTCTTCTCTCTATATCAGCGGTGTATTTCCCATCCTTACTGAAGGCGCATCCAAGATGTACAAACTCATTCACTTGCTCCAGCACATCGTTACCAACTACAATCTATGCATTCGTTCTGGTTTCTTCCCGTTCAAAAACCATAATTTTGGTTTTCTTCACATTCAAATGTAAGCCATTGTTCATGCAGTCGTCTCCCATAACTGTGACTAGTGTTTGCAGATCAGTGGCTGTTGGCGCTATCAAAACCGCGTCATCTGCATACAATAGGTGGTTTATCACTAGATCACCCATTTTTACCCCTTCAGTCATCGCATTTAGTCTTTGAAGACTTTTATCCAGATACACTATAAACAGTCTAGCGGACAACACGCAACCCTGCTTGACGCCGATTTTAACGTCAAACCAAGGTGACATGTTACCATCCACCCGTACGCATGCCTTGCTGTCCACCATTAATTAAGTCTAGGGTATTATACGATTTGTTTGTTTTTATAAATTTATCTTCTGGTTGATTATAATAGATGTACATTTATTTTGCAAAAAAGGCAGTCTCCTAAGAACGTTTTTCTGTAGCTACAATGGTTAAGGTACTTGCCCTTCCTGCCCCGTCCAAAACCCACCATGTATATTCTATCTATCTATATCATTACGGCAGATCCCTTGCGGGGTAGGCAGAGTGTACAGAGTTCCAACAGGTTCTTTCCTAACATACCTCTCTGGCTTCCTCCACTCTCATAGTTTGTCTCATACCTTACCATGTATATTAATTTCAGATACTTGGCTGGGCCCGAAAGGCACAGATTTGTCGATTGCAAATGGTCCCGATCCCGGCGGACCCGCTGGCTCTGCCCTTCACACTCAAGTCGGACCCGCTGCGGGGACCCATCTACGTCCCGCTCAACGAAGAGCCTTTGCTCTGTAGCAAAACTGCTCTATTTGAAGGTACTGTGTCATTTCTTGTTTATATAAAAAAATAAGATCTATCTTACCATGACCAAATAGACCGAGTCTTATCTGAAGGTAAGTCAAGAGTCTTTGTAACCGGCGAGCGTGTATGAGACGAACTATGAGAGTGGAGGAAGCCAGAGAGGTATGTAAGGAAAGAACCTGTTGGAACTCTGTACTCTCTGCCTACCCCGCAAGGGATCTGGTGTGATGATATAGATAGATAGATAAAAAAATAAACACCGTTACATCTGCATTTCTCAAACGGGGATGGCAGCGGTGTACACTGTCTAGTGTGCACGCACATTTTGCCGACGATGTCAGTCTGTTGTTATAATAGCGGTAGGGTTGGGCAAAAATTAATCGTGAATTCCGGATTTTATCACGTTTTTTTTTGTTTATAAGTTTTTAATTATTCGAGCGCTCTGCAGCACCCATGGTCACGCAAGTGACTGAGGCGTTTGACGTCTAAAAGTCATTGGTATTTCGAAGCACCTTAGGGGGATTAATTTATTTGTAATTAAATTTTCTATTGATTGATGATACAATTAAAAAAATATTGAATAATGCCCAATGCTGAATACCGGGCACAATTCCAGACTCCGAACTACATCTAAGAATTTATTCCATTTCGATTTAAACACAGGACTTCGTGATCGCCAATATGCATGATGCACCAGTAGACGAACAAGGTAGATTTCTATATTATTAGCGATAATTTATTAACCTAGATCTCATGCTGGGTAATACGGAATTAGGGTATGGTTCAGGTACGAAATTTGCAAGGTGTATTGGCCTAATGGGCTGAGAGTAAGGCGCTCTGCTCACTGCATCGAGTAGTCGCCGGTTCGAATCTCGCACGGGACCGATCTTTGTGTGACATCTTAATGAAACACTTGTTTCGATTTTGGTGTACATAGTACTTAATGTCAGAGAGGGCCCGCCTGATGCTTTTCTTCGGGCTAAACTTTGCTCATGTCTTACAAAGCGTTAGCGTAGGTTCTCTGAAATGGTTACCTCACGATTCCTCTTCCAATCGCGATTATCACATATATTTTGATTAACTTAAGGTGGAAGCCTAGACACGAGACCTCGTGGATACAAGACGATTGTCCGATATTATAGACTATTACTATTATCCAGGTTTCCCCGAAGACACCTGGCTAGAACGGCTGTTCCTATTCCAAGAGGCAATAGTGGGTCGGTTCGGGTTCATCAAGTGCACGGTGGAGAGCACCTCGCACGAGGCCGGCGTGGGCGACCACCTGTACGTGCACGTCACCGGCAACATGTTCATACTCATCCCTACAACCGTCAAATCCGAGCAAAAGACGATGCCCGCCAAACCCGCTAATAGGCCGTTTAATACCAGGTAAGGGTAGTTGCAGAGCTTAAAATATTTGAAACACCCTAGTGACAGCATATCCCAAACTATGGGTCGCGAGCAAATATTGGGGTCCTGAAAAATTGGATGATACAAACACCCCGGCTAACGGACGGGTGATTACTGAATGAGTGACTGAGAAAATGAGTTTCAATCACAAGCAGTTAACAAAGGATAGTTGCTGACAACTATCCTTCTGTCTGATGAAGCTATGGAAGTCCTCCTTTCCTTCAGTACCTCATATCTATGCGAGGCGGGATTTTCGGCTATGGTTAATATTAAAACTAAATATTCGGTATACATTGCAATAAATTGGCCTTAAGATTAAAATTAACTAAAATAAAAGTTGATGCTAAAGCGTAATGAGAAAAAATAGGAAACAAATGCATTCTTCTCATTAAAAAAATAGTATTAAAATTATTTTTCTTGTTTGAACAGACCTTCATTAATATAGTTATGCCCCTTTTTTCTTTATGAAAACTAAAAGTTGAGTCACGAATTTGGAAGTTTAGATGGATCGCGGTCCAGTTAACTTTGGGAACCACTGCCCTAGGATATCAGTCTTAGCTAAGATGAGAATCCCTTTAGAAGAGTCCTTGAGCTAGTAAAGTAGTAACACCCTTTCGCTACTTAATGCGTGGTCATTCTCAATTTCATGTGATGTGTGCCAGCTACCCATCAAACCAAATTTATACAAAATGCAGGCTAATAAATCGTTACTTGATCGCAATGACTAGTTAGAATAAGAATTTAGATCAGCTATGCTGCCACAACAAATAAACTTGAGTTAAGCATACCCCCAATATGTGGCTTTCTTGCATGTTTTTAGGTTACCGAAACTAATACTTATTAGTTTTTTTTATTTTGTTTCGTTTAGGTAATTAGACAGCGACCCTAGCGGAAAAAAACTCGCTTCCAATTTTTATGGATCAAACAGTATGAAATCCCTAAAATATTAAAATGTTTTTCGGAAATCTGAATGCAAAAATAGGCGATTACACATTATTTATGTATATTTGGAGACACAATATTTATACACAGATACCCAGTTCACTCGGAAGCAGCCCCCAGCCCACACGAGGGCTACATTACGAGACACGTTAGCGGTAAAAATAAGGACGAATACGACAACAACCGACGGGTAAGAACTTCGACTTCTTATCGTTAGATTTATAATAAATACTTCATGGTTATGTCTTTTAATTTTATCACGGCTTTTTTATTTAGCACTTTTTTATTTTTTTTGGGATTTTTCTATGGGCACATTCTTAATAGCGGTTCGGAGTCTAGAATTGTGCCCAGTGGCAGTAAGTTCCCACCGTAGGATTTTTTTTTGTTTTTAAAAACGTAGCCCCTCACGTCTCTTCCTATGTGCGGTTACAAACATGAAAGTTCATATACACATATACCTAGACCGAAAATTGTGGATCACACAAATTTGTCCCATCCGCTGGAATCGAACCCCTTTCGAATCGATTCCTTTTCGAATTAGACACAAAGGACGGCGCGGCTTAAGCTCTTAACCAGTGCGCTAAATCGTCCGTCGTAGATACCTAAAATCGTCGGCGTAATGTGGGTGTACATACAGTACAATGCACTCTAGTTTGTAGTATCCTCGCTTGGAAAAATAGATTTGATGGTGTTTATAATATTTTTTTTGCTAACCAAATATGTCCTACTTGTAGGCATAGGTATCCTCCCCTTTTCCTCTAACGATCTCTATTCCCTGTCAACAAAGGCCATTCTATTCGATACGCGTCGAAATCATCGAGTCACCGCTTTCTGTACACCGCTTATTGTATTTATTTGACAGATGGGCTTTCTTTGGTCTTGGAATCATATGATATCTAAAAAGTGGAAGTCATCACAAACGCCAGCGACTGGCGACGAAGGCTTTCAGATGCGTATGTTGAGAGATTTTAAACACTTCTGTGCGAATCAGGAGCAGAGACTCAGCGCGTTCTGGGATCAATGTTGGGAGTTGCGGGAGAGAGCTCGCGGAATCCAGTCTTGTTAACTTTTTTTAAGCCAAATATTCAATGTAAATTTTTGTAATAAATGTTTTTATATTGCCTACAAAGTTTTTATTCATCATAGATTATCATCATCTATCTTGAGGTTAATACTGTTATTAAAATTTAAGGACGGTCAGCGACATGAGAGTGAACATTCTCAGATTTTTTAACCGCTTACATGCTTATGTTTAGCCTAAAATCCATTCTTTTTCTTGATCAGAATCATATTTAAGTATTCAGTTTTAAGAATATTTTGACATTTGTAAAATAGCAAGTTACCGATTTTAATAATTGAGAATATTCCTTGATTTAGGTCGCTCAATGTGTCCAAATACGTATCACAAAATCGCGTGTAACGGCTACGTGGCAGCTAACTCCTATGCATAAACTTGCGCAAACTTTGTTTACAATTTGCCGTTACCATAACAACCGGCCGTCAACAAAGATGATACTCGGATTTAGATTGTTTTATGTTTTCTACAATACACCATGGCCTAAAGCTTCATTATATTTGGTGTGACTGCCTGAACCATGTCGATATTCAAAGTAAAACCGTGGTGGTCCAACGATGTGTTGCAAAACGAGGATCCAAATGAAGGATTGCAAAATGCTAATTGTCTTAAAGTCGACAAATTTAATGTCCATCCTGATAGTGACTGCGTTTTGGTTTGCGAAGGCGCTTTCTTAAAAGTGTACAAACCGAATAATGATAGTAATTCGTCTTGTTTACTATTGGAAATGAAATTGAACGATATTGTGCTACAAATTGAAACCGGCAAGTTTACAGGGTAGGTAAAGAAGTATGGAAAATTATGAATGTTCTCCTATATTTGCGACTGCCTAATCCAGTACCTCTCCCGAGTTGCCCTCTAACTAATCGCTACCTGACTTAATATTTACTACATAATTATTTTGTACATAGACCATTTACTTTAATACACGCCGCGTGATATATAGACATAATATATGTTGATATTTATGCCGAAGTTTTGGTAAAGGTGTTTTGCTAGACGTTGCTCGCAGCCGACACCGCTAAAGTCTATGATGATCTGAGTATGACGAGCTTTCCCTGTCTCTTCTTCAACGGTTAAACTGCTTAACTACGTTTGATGCACCGCCTCTCAATAAACGAGGCCTTGACAGCATTACCGGGTAATCCGAAACTGCTAAACAGCTCAATGTACCCATTAGAAAATCTCAGAACCGTCTCTCTCCAATCATATGAATTATGAATCATAAGAACATAATAAAAATGGCTGTCATTCCCTGTACTCTTCTAACTTTTTACTAGTGACTAGATAAGTTCCTATGCAATCATTGAACAGGCGGTGTCTTTAAGATATGTTTTTTTGCATAATTTTAGAGGCGCCGAAGATCGTCAAATTATAGTGCTTCTTCCGCAAAGCTATGAAATATATCAGTTAAAGGGGAAAGAAGGCTTCACAGAAGCAGGTAATAGTACTAATCACAAGCTCGCCTTCAAACCTTATGAGAAAATTTCTTTTTAAAACCAACTGAATCAGCTATATTTTCAACGTATATTTTAATTACAACCTTTAATTTACAGGTGACCAGAACTATTTAACGGCCGTTATTAAACACTCATTTACAAGAAAAGCGGACAGTTTGACTTGTGGTCCTTTTGGAAATATTAAAACTAGAGACTTCATATGCATTCAAGGTTTAGATGGCAGCTTGAGTTTCTTCGATCAAGATACATTTCTGTTCATGTGTATATTTAATGACGTCATTATACCAGCACCCATCTGTTACATTCCGAGTTGTGATTCGTTTGTTATCTGTAAATCAACTTGGGTAATAGAAATATACAGGCAAGTAAGAATTAAAAGATTTAATCTACAACTCCTTAGCTCAGAACTTGTTGATGTTGAAAATATACAAAATCAACAAGTTCTACGCCTGTTGGTATTAGTCTGTTTTCCTACTTTTTTAACAATTTTCATTCCGCCCACAATTCTGATTCAGTCCATTGTTCTAAATTCATATATTTGATCAACTCTGGTGTGGAAATATTTCCATTTTCACTGAAACGATTTTTGTTTTGCAGGGTTCTAGCACTGCAGACTATTTTATTTTTATACCCAAAAATAGTTTATGCTTTTAAATGAATAATTCTTAAGTTTTTAGTTAGTGTTTATAATATATATTTGCAGTTACCAACAGCTCAGAGAATTCAGTGAGTTGAATATACGGCAGAATAAAAAGAACGTACCACAATGGTCATATAATGCAGGAGAAGAAATTTCTAGAGTTCAAGTCATCCAGGTATAAAAATACCAGAGTTAATTTTTTTATTTTTTCTTCTACGGGCTACATTAGCTGGTAGCGATAAGCCATACAATTTTAAATCGTAAATGTGTAAGGACTGTTAAGGACTGCCATCGCTATAATGGTCAGTAGACAGGGGTATGTGCGATTACGACATGGTACAAGGGAGTGCCCTTATATCACATAAAGTCATACTTTTATTATTACTCAGTAAAGTATTTTTATTATTACTTAGTACAGTGGTACTAAGTAATAATAAAAATGTATGAGTGAAATATAAAAAAATTACAGAAGTTTGACGAGTGTGTAGATTTCATGCACATTTATTACACCGTCACGCCTATATTCCCCAAGCAGGGGTGGCAGAGGTATACTGAGTGCACCCACGTTTCGCCGACGATGTTAGGTCCCATGTACCTAATAGGGGGCGAGCCGATAACCATATACCGGGCACAATTCCAGACTCCGGACTCGTACTGGGAAGTTTTCGTTAGAAAAACTACACTTGTTCAACCTAGGATTTGAACCAGGACAGGTTGGTCTAGTGACAAAGCGATGCGCTTTGCCACTAGACCAGCGAGGCAGTCACACTGCACATTTAGTACTTATAAAACTATAATAATCATAATACATGCGCATAGCCATGCGCAATACAGATTTAGGTACCTTGCGGGGCTGCTAGAGGCAACTACTATTTTTTCAACATCATTATCATCAACAGCTTGTGATACCCGCCGCTGGGCATAACCTTTTTTTATGCCAAATGAGTCTTTCCCGTGCTAATATTAATTATCCAGTGTCGCCTTGCGATTGTTTTAATGTTGTCAATCCAAGTCGCCTGGATGTCCAACACTTCTTGTTTGTTCCAGAATACATTTTTTTTTGATACGAATTATAAATGCATATGTACGGTTAATTATAATCACTCCTTACTTTTTATAGACCAGCAACAATTTTTCAAGCATTGCAGCGTTGGGCGAGCGACATCTGTACTGTTTCCAAGATAATGGCCTAATGAAGTTTATGATAAAATTTGATTTCATGCCGATATGTTTCTGTGCTTATCTCATTGGATGGTACTATGGTATGCTTTTTATCTAAGTAGATAAATTTTTTACATAATTCTATTTTTCTTTAGCTTCATCCGCACTAGGACATATTTGAATTGCAATATGGTTTGTGCACAAATTGTGAATTCGATGAATCGATACATGTATGTTGCACATATGTATTTTGTTTGTGCCCTAGTGCGAACGAAGCTTTATACGTATTTCTTGTAGTAGGCAGGCAATCAGACTATCTCATTAAAAAAAGTTAAATGGTTGTTTGCATTTATATTTAAATATGATTATGCCATTATCAACCAGTCATCAAAGCCTTGTTCAGTTATTAGATATTGTGTTTTAGAGCCGGGAGCACGTATGCTACTACTGGTTACGTCTGAGGATTCAAAATTATACATTTACGAGGGAACAAATTTATTATGGTGTTGCGCTTTACTGAGTCCAGCAATAGCGATCGCTCGTTGCTTCCTTAAGTCCCTCTCAGGTGGTTTAGTAACACTTTCTAGCAAAGGAATAGTTAATGTGAGTTACTTGGGCACTGAACCAGATTTAAACTCCAATGCTACGCCAACTGTCAATGAAGTTATGGACCCAGAACAAGTTCAAGCGGAATTAGAAGTCGCTGAGGAGTCGTTACGTAAAATATTGAATAATAATGACGGTGAGTTCAAATAAATACAAACATAGTCAAATATTACCATTGTATTTGATTCTGTTCTTTATACGTGTACTTTGCTTGGGGTTTTAGACGACCAGTAAACCCATTCTTTAAGGGCATATTTTTTATCTATTTGCTTTTTCTCTTCCAACATATTATACACCACCCTAAGGTGGTCTGGCAGAAAATGCCTTGGGCATTAAGTCCGTCTTTGTACATTCATATGTACAAAAGTGCATGAATAATTATTCATCCATTTTAAAATTGCTAGCAGTATGCACATCTGATTAAATATATCATGATATTTAATCAAGTAATGATGATGATATAACGTAACACAATGTTTCAGATGCAGATAACAGAGCATCTATAATCGAACATATACTAAAAATAAAAGCAGACGTTGGAAAGCCAGTGCAAAATTTATTCCAAGATAATGAAAGTGAAAATAACGGAAGTTTTCATTTGCTTATGTGTCCAGTTATTGTAATATTAACATGTGAAGACCCGAAGTTCATTCAAGGAATACAAATTACCTATATATGCACAACACCGTTTGCGTGTTCTGAACCTACGATTTGTTTAGATGAAGTCAATGGGACCGAAATAGTAGAGAACCAAGTTTTTTTAATTAGCGAGGCTGATATTTCCGACACACGAGTGAAAATTTTATTTACAATTACCGATAATATGGGCAAGATCAACGTATTTCACAGGATGATTTTACTGCCACTAAGCCTTTACTGTACGCCTTCTGAAATTTGTGTAGATAATCAAGTGAAGTTGCGCATAGAAACAAATCGTCCTTGTTTAGATTTTCCAAAGATTTTCACAGGTAGTTACATTAATAATTATTCCTATTGATATGGACGTCTACGAAGAATATAACCCTTCGATTATTTTTAGACTTTTCAGAACAAGAGCTATCCAAATATAAAGATACTATTACATTTGAATTCAGATCAACAAAGAAAACAGTAACGTTAAAAGCGGAGGGTGAAACTTATTTTTTGGAAGCTGAAGATTTTACAGAGTTAGCCTCGATGTTAGATCATTTTATTATTAAATTAACAGACCATTATATACGTATGAATGTAAAAGATTTTAGTTTTATGCTAAAATGTGATAAGGATTGGGCTAAGCAAGTTTTACATAAGTTTTTAAAGTGCGTTGAGATGCACACAAAAGAACGAATTAAACTCAGAGAATTAGAGGTGAGAGGCGCAATATTATGTAAGATTTAAAATACAGCTGGACACGATGCAAAATTTAGAATTTTATTTACTATGTAACGTTCAAGATAGTTGCCTCAAATGGAAATCAACATTGTGACTTTTTTAATGTCTCATTATCACTTTTAGGACGAAATGAATGTTCTGCAGAAGCAGTTCACCGTAATACAAAGAAGGCTACTAGTTCAGTATGGCTCGTTACCACCTGGGGATTGTGACCCGTTAGAATTTCTCATGAAGGACACGCATAAACGACTCATAAATGTAGTATATGCAATAATACAATGCAAAGAATCTGTTTGTAGGTACGTAACAGATTGATACAACTTCCAATCCACATACCTAGATGCTGAAACAATATAGATTTGAATCGCAAATTCAGATCCCGCATAAATACTATAGATACTATTAATTGAATAAATCTATCTATATCATTACGCCAGATGCCTTGCGGGGTAGGCAGAGAGTACAGAGTTCCAACAGGTTTATTGCTTACCTTTCTGGCTTCCTCATTAAATTGAATAAATTTATTAGTATGTTTTTTACAGGGCTGGCAGTTCTTTGATCACTGTCGGCAATTTAATTATTTATATAATCAATCAGTGTTCAAAGGATGGATTCAAAATAAGGCTAATAGAAGAAATGATGTCATTGAATTCATTATATGAACACTATCAAGTAAGTTAGATGTGGTTATTTCATAATTATTGTCTTAATCCTAATTAAGTAAAAACGATGTAGGAACACTGATTAACCTCAAATTTCTACCAACCTGATGAAATAATTTATAACTTAAGTAGGTACATATCGATTGGCCGTGTTTACACTATTGCCAATAGAACTATGTAATACGTCACGCCTATATTCCCCAAGCGGGAGTAGCAGAGGTGTACTGTGTACACCCACTTTTTGCCGACGATGTTAGATCCCATGTAATAGGGTACGATCCCTTTGCCAAATACCGGGCACGATTCCAGACTCATACTGGGAAGTTTTCGTCATAAAAACTACATTTGTCCGGTCTAGGATTTGAACCCAGGACCTCGTGATCACAACGCGATGCGCTTTACCACTAGACCAACTAGACAAGTCAACTATGTAATTAAAAACGTAGAGATTATATTTTCTTTGCTGTGTGTGTGTGTGTGTGTATGTGTGAATGATTTACGCTGTTGGCTGCGAGGCCTTAAGAGCTTCACCGGACAAGAGGGCGAGCGTGCAACCACTACGCTCGTCCCAGAAGGGCAAGGGGGCAACTAGCTCAAGGGCGCCTCAAGGAGGAATGGCCTCGGCTTGGGCAGTCGCTATGGAGGAGGCTAGGTGTCTCGCCGTGGTGCTCTGCACCGGTCGGCGGGCAAGGGATTCTTCGACCTCGCCGGCGAGGTCGGTGTCTGATCCTGTGTGCGGTATCTGTATCCGAAAGAAGGGATGTAAGGGCATCGGGAGGGTCGGCGAGAACATGCCGTGGACGGCGGTAGCGGTTGATAGGAGGGAGTTGGGTTCGTAGTCGGCGGCGGCTACGATAAGCGGATTACTATGATTGGACGCGTTCGCAAAATATCGGGTTGTCGCCTTTTTAATAAAGGCGCGAATAGGTTCGAGACCGAGATCGGAATAGAGAATTTTCTTTGCTGTTTTAAGGGTATTTAGTAAATTACGTCCGAGTATTTTTACGTCGCTTATCTATTCCACAAAACCTTTAGTCATGAGATACCAGTGTTAGGCCCGTATTACAGAACGAAAATCAGTCTTGAATATGATTTTAAAACGTTTTTTTTAAACCACAATTCTTTACGTTCTCAATACAGAAGTTTTGTTTCAGGAATGGGAAGAGGCAGTTACTCAAGCATTGTCTTATATTGTTAATAATCTATTCAAAAAGTCAGATAAAGATAAGGAGAAACTAGCCCCAGTGACTGAGCAAGGAATACTTTCGCACGTCAACCTAAAGCGTTTCTTGAAACAATTGAGACTGGTTTTAGACGATACTTTTGTAGAAATAATGGGCGAAAATGACGTTGTAAAGGATCAGACCGCAACACGAATTGAAGAGCTCGTTGAAGTACTTTAATTGACGCATATTAAAATCTTTATTATTGTACAAAATGTCTTAAAATAAACTAAATTATACAAACATCAACAAAGCTTTATTCCATTTGATTATAAAGACAGGTTATAAATATTATATGTTATTAAAAAAATCTTATGCTGTTATTTAAGCCACGTGTAGTAGAGTGTAGAGAACAAGGTTCATGTACAAGAGGTGTACCAGAAGCAGGAGAACTTTGTCACGTCATTTCTTCTTAGCGTCCTTCAGACCAGCGCCAGCGTTGAACTTGAAGAATATGATGTCGCCATCTTCGACGACGTAATTTCGGCCTGTTACAGAATCATTTATTGCTTGAAACACAGTATGATACAAGGGTGTTGATTATAATAAAATTACAGCGCTACATGTTTCAATAACAATACTGCCGTTCAAATCATAAACTCAGTAACTATGTTCTACACTAGAACATAGTTACTGTGATTATGATTTGGACGGCAGAATAATACTTAAGTAAAAAATATTGACATCGTCTAGTTTAGAGGTGTGTGTGTGAGTGATGTACGCTGTTGGCCGCGAGGCCATTACAGGTTCACCGGACTTAAGGGCGAGCGTGCAACCACTACGCTCGAGCGAGAAGGGCAAGGGGCGACATACTCGAGAGCGCCTTGAAGAGGCTCCCTCGGTTGGGACAGTCGCTGTGGGGGGACGGGGTGCACTACTAAGTGCACCGGTCAACCGCCGGCTATGGGAGGGGATCTACGACTACGTCGTCGTCGCCCGTATTCTGAGCGGAAAGAATGGATGACAATGCATCAGGGGGATCGGTGAGAACATGTCGCGGGCGGCGGCGGCTACGATTAACGGATTCGAAGTTTAGAGGTAAAAATTGACGGTATGTTCTGACATCGCGCAAAAATCACTAAACCGATTTTGATAGCGCTAAGCCTTCACTTTAGTGTGACTCAAATGTTCGATGTTTGACCAAAATAGGTAAGATAGAAGCGCATCGCAAAATATCTGAGTTTGATCCTACATATTCATAAGTATATTATGCAATGCACTAGCTTCGCGCAGGGGGAACTACGGGTAAAGTAGAGTACATTTATAAGATACCGAGATCTTTGTAGACCAATCAATCAGGTAAAATTATTCACAAGATCATAAATATCCCTGATATTTATAAACTTTGTCTATGATTTCTCTTACGTCCGCCCTTTGAGCAGCATTAATATTTTTTACCTTGTTGTCTGTATTTGCCGGCAGCTTTGCAAGCAGCTTCCGTGCCTTCTTCTTTGAAGTCCTTGAAGTGCATCACTTCAGCCATAATGAAGCCCTTCTCGAAATCAGTGTGAATCCTACCCGCAGCCTGCGGCGCTTTGGTTCCTTTCTGTAAGAAATAATCAATTAGGATAACCATTCAATAGCGCCTGCTCTCTTTATTGTGCCCAAATTATTTTCGAACGAGAATTTTAATTTTTAACCAGAATATACGAGAATTTTTATTTATAACCAGAATATAAAATTCGAAGGTGTACATACCGTCACGAGGAGTACTGTGTAAGGTCTCATGTAATAGGAGCGAACTGTGGACTGATACTGGACATTTTTGTATCGAAAAATTACATATTGTCCGAGCCAGGATTGGAACCCAGGATACCGTGATCGCTAAGCGCATTATTCGCCAGTAGGCCAATCAGGCAGTCTCAATATAAGGTACCTAACAATCTTTCTAGTCTTCTAACTAGAAATAAATTAATATTAGGTACCTGAATAGTCCATGCTTTAACTTCGTCGGCTCCAGCCGTGAAGAAGTATTCAAGCTGAAGTGCCTTATAACCTTGGATGATGATCTTATCCAGTGCACTGAAAACATACAATAATAGGCCTTATTTACAGGCAAATTGAATACCCACAAATACATCATTTTATTATATCTTGAAATTGGCAAGGAAATATTTAATAGGCAATAATAATAACACTTTGTTTACCTAGTCAAGTTGTTTTCTTTCAAGTAAGCTTGTCTCTCGACTGGGTCCATGTCTAACAGTTTGGTTTCCAAAACACCGGAAAACGGTATAAGTGGTGCGCCGGGATCATTCTTATCGATCCATTCTTTCAATTTGGGTAACCTGTAACACAGAAATTACTCTTGTAGAACTCTCGGCAACTCTGTGGCTGTCATAAAGTGACAATTCACATGATGACAACGTTAGTTCCGATTTTGCGCCGCGGGCCATAAGATCCTTGTACGACTGTATAATGTTTGATTACAGAATGCTTCAAGTTTTTATTTTATTTATGGCATGTTCGGAAGTTCGATAAACACTACTCTCACGCGTGCTACGCGTAACGTACGGGATTAAGGTGTGGATTAGCATACGGACCTCCCCTCTGCCACAAATTTTCGACGTAGAAGACTTGTCTATTTGACTCGTTTATAATGATCAATTAAGGGCCTACCGCAATCGACCGGGAGAGTTAGTGTGTGTGTGTGTGTGTGTGTGTGTATGTATGTATGTATGTGTGTGTGTGTGTATATGTGTGTGTGTATATGTGTGTGTGTGTATGTGTGTGTGTGTGTATGTGTGTGTGTATGTGTTGGCCGCGGGGCCTTTACAGCTTCACCGGTCAAGAGGGCCAGCGTGCAACCACTACGCTCGAGCCAGAAGGGCAAGGGAGTAACTAGCTCAAGGGCGGCCTCGGCTCGGCTTGGGCACTCGCTATGAGGGAGCGCATATACTAGGTGTCTCGCCGGTCGCTTAATAGGAAAATCGGAACATTGCAGGTTAAAAAAAAACTTGTAATAAAAAACCATTGTGTACAAACCATTTGTTCTTTTTGCGGGTATAATCCTTTTCTGACAAGTTTACGAGGTACAACGCAGGTTTGGACGTCAAGAACAAGTATTTATTCAAAATTTCTATCTGAAAAATCAAATATCGTGTTCATTATGACTCAAGATATATTATTTACTCATTTGTACATGCAACAACCATAATAACTTATACAAAAATATTAAATCATATTAGTGAAACTTACATCCGCGACACTCCAGTCCCCAAAGCGGATGTGTTTTTTCTCATCTACTAAAATAGTTTTGATTTTCATAAGTGCATCCTGGAACAACATATTAGTAACTTTAGTAATGAAATCGGTAAAATATATTCAGTCAATCAAGTCCTGATTTTAACTTTAATTTGTTCAACCAGAATTTCATTTCTATAGATGGCCCTCTTCACTTTAAACGAATGGCTGATCTATAAAATGATATAGCTATATTAAACTGAATACTTAATTGATGCAGGTTTTTTATGATTAGCTTACCAAGCCTCTGTGAAATCTTTAGGGCGAACACAAACGGGTCCCTCTAAGGATTAAGCAGCAGTATATGTGAGAATAGCAGTGATAGTTTATTAGTGAGACCATTGGATTGCAAAGTCAGAAGTCTCGGGTTCAAACCCAGCCACGCACTTCTGTCTTTACGAAAGCATGTACGTATTAAAAATTAATTATCACTTGCTTTTACGGTGAAAGAAAACATCGTGAGGAAACCTGCATGCCTAAGAGTTTCTCGAAGTTCGCCAACCCGCGCTGGGCCAGCGTGGTGGACTATGGCTTAAACCCTCTCAGTTTGAGAGATGGCCCGTGCCCAACAGTGGGACAGTTTCTTAACAGGGCTAATATTATATAATTATTATATGGAAGATGACCAAAAACTGACATATTCAGGTTTCAATTTCTTATCAGTTCCACGATTGACAGCGCGGTCTAATTTTTCAATATTTTGCATGAGCTGTTCTTCGTCCTTCAACCGAAGCTCTTCGCCGATGGTTTCCAAGTCACGGACAGGGTTCACTTCACCGTCGACGTGGATCACGTCTTCATCATCAAATGCACCTGGAAATAAATCATCATCCCTTCATTTTAAAGTCCCGTGTGGCTAAATACGCCGAGTTTTCAACCCTGAGCATACGATGTACTGAATGGGTTTTACTATCCACATTGGCAGTGAGAATCTCCTATAGTTACAAACACACCGTCGCGCCTATATTCCCCAAGCGGGGGTGGCAGACGTGTACTGAGTACACCCACTTTTTGCCGACGATTTTATATCCCATGTAATAGGGAGCGAGCCTATTGCTATATACCGGGCAATAGGCTCGCCTCCCTATATATCTCCTATAGTTAGACTTAATTATTTAGTAGGTACTAAAATAGCGCTCATTTCTTTCCTGTGAATACTGTTAAAGACGACTAGATCATGGAGTAAAACTTACATAAGGTCGATTTATGACGTAGACTGGAATAGATGTGTATATTTTGGATAGAAATAATCTTGCATAATGACTAACCCCCTTTCAGAATCGTGATGATATTGCTATAAACAGAGGCGGATTAAATGTCGCGAGCGCCCTAGGCAAGCACTTTATCGGCGCCCCTCTAGCGGCCATATATTATAAATGTTTACTATTACTAGTAGACATTTATAATATATAAACATTGATGACTGTAGTTGGCGTTACTACATGTGTGGTAGAGGTTACTCTAACTTGTTTTTTTTCGTGTATGCACGCACTACCCTCAATCTTCGAGCGTATCAGAGAAGTATACAATAATTTTATAACATTCATTCTGGTAATTTTTTTGCAATCATGTGATACACACCCTTCTATCTGATCTACATCTCTATAGAATTAAAGAATCGTGTATATTGTGTAATAAGGTGCAATTATGTTACTTTTGTCTTTGTTAAAACTCCCAGGCGCACGCCTCTGGCTATGAATACTAAATATTAAGTAGGGTTTAAATGGTTCACTCACGGCACAGATTGAAAATAGCATCGCAAGCTTTGATGTGCGACAAGAACGCATTGCCGAGACCCTGTCCCTCCGCTGCACCGCGCACCAGACCAGCAATGTCGACCACGTTCAAGAATGCCGGCACTTTGCTAGAACAATTATTAATTAAATTAAAAACAATGGTCCACCCACGGAAGAAAAATAAACACAAGCTCATGCCTACATTCCCCAAACGGGGGTGGTAGAGGTGTACTGACTACACCCACTTTTCGCCGACGATGTAAGGTCCCATGTAATGGGCGCGAACCTATTGCCAATTACCGGGCACAATTCCAGACTCCGGACTGATACGAGGAATTTTTTGATAGAAAAAGTACATTAGTCCGATTTAAACCCAAGACCTAATGATTATGACCCAAGACAAAGCCATTATTCGCCACTAGACCAACCAGCAAAATAAACCGACCTCGCTGGCGAGGTCGAAGAATCCCTTGCCGCCAGCCGGTGCAGAGCACCACGGCGAGACACCAGTATATGCCCTCCCCCATAGCAACTGCCCAAGCCGAGGCCGTTCCTCCTTGACGCGCTCTTGAGCTAGTTGCCTCCTTGCCCATCTGGCTCGAAGGTGTTTTTTCCGCAGGCCTTTCTATATTCTCCGAGCTAGAGTAACAGAGGCGACGATGTTGAGTCCCACTGTATAAGAGGTCGAGAATATTGCTCTTATCAGGTAGAATTTCAGACTCTGCGCTCTTCTTTGAGGATTTTTCGACATAGAAACCACATTTTCTCAGTTTCCTAGGATTCGAACCGAACTCGTGATCCTAGATCCTCGCTACGCTACCCACACTAAGCATAACTAGACCATCGAGGGAGTTATTAATGTCACACTAAAAGGGCCTATACCCTAATCTCTGCCTACCCCGCAAGGTACCTGGGGTGATGATAGATAAAGGCGCTTGTACCGATGTAACACCGCGATGTTCATAACGGTTCGGTTAGTCTAAAATAAGTTCGGATGCATGTTCCATGTTGTATAAGTTGCTTATGTGCCATTGTATGTATATTTACATTTCCATTTGGTTACCGGATCTCTTCAATCGATTTAGAAATATAGTTTTTTAAATGTACGAAATTACAATATTTAGCATACCTGGCTGGCTTGTGGTATTCGCAGAGGTAATCATATCTCTCGTCCGGCACTGGTACCCTACGTGCTGAAATAATTACAAGTGTTAGATTTCAGATAGACAGGCACCACAGTAAAGAAATACAATGAAATGCTAACCATTTTTATATATTCATCCAAGAGGCGCTCGTAGCGCTGTGCGACCGCGGTGTTCTTACCGATCACAAAGGTTAAGCAGCGTTCGACTCGGTCGGCCTGAGATGGGTGACCGTTTGTGGCATTTTCATATTCGAGCGTCTCCGTGCTTCGGAAGGCACGCTAAGCCGTTGGTCCCGGTTACCATTTAATGTGGTAGTCGTTAAGCCGAGTTGGAAGCCTTAAAGGCGGCTTGATAAGTTCCAACAGCAGGTGGCCACAAACCTGCCTCCACCAATCCGCACTGGGTCCGCGTGGTGGAGTATGACCATATCTCTCTCACCGCGATTTGTGAGAGAAGGCCTTTGCCCAGCAGTGGGCACTATAGGCTGATATTATTATTATATCCAAGTTTTATTGTGAACAATGTTTAGCAGAGATTTTTTTAGTCGTTCTAGGAACGGTGTGAGCAGTGAACTTCACAGTAGGTAATGATATCACTGACAGCAGGCAGAGAAGATGTGATGGATAGAATTAGCGAAAATTTTGAAAGAAAAACAAATATACAATATGTCTGCGGCAGCTAATAATTTTCTAGATTCCTTTTTACTGAATATAGAATATTTGCTGTAGAACCGTTATAATGAGCTCTAGGTCCTTTTTTGTTAAATCGTTAATTTAAAAACCTACAAAAATGGTATTTTAATAGTGCTGCTATCTCTATTTTATAACAGCTTGGTTCGGAGTATTTTAGAATACTGTAGCATTATCTGGTGCCCACATTATGCGACACACACACTGCGTTTGGAGCAAGTACAGAAACGTTGCCTATGGCACCTTGTTTTTTCAATAGGTAAGGCTATAAAAGTACATTCAGACGAAAAAAGATTGAAATTGTTTAATATGATCACGCTTCACAAACGTAGGAATATAAATGAAGTTTTTAACTACGAAATAGAGTGTCCATAATTACTAGCTCTTTTTAATTTTCGGGTCCCGTGGAAAATACCTCGCAGCTCTATCGCACCACTTTGTCCACCGTTAAGGAAAACTGTTTTAGGTGCCATTCCCCCTGTGCGATGTTGTGCAAGAATTTGAACAAGTGTAGTGTAAAACCGACTAACACTTTCATTCTTTAACGAAACGGAGGTCTATTTTCAAGAATGTATTAAATATTAATAACCTCAATCGAAAAACTTATGTTATCTGAAACCTTAAACTGACTTAAATTTATTCGTCTGCATTTTTTCTATTATTGCATGCAGTGTTTACCTTTAAGTAATTGTTGCACTGAAAATGTTCTTGATGCATGTATTCTTAAATTGTATTAGTGTAAACAATTGTTGGTGAACCAAATAAACAAAAAAAATCTGGCCTATATAACTTAAGAGAATTGTTTTCGTTCCGAGAACGACTAAACGCAACTTAATCTAATAATTTAAAGAAACAATATGTATATATTTCTTTATTCAAACTACATCAATAACATAAATTAGTCCTCTAACATAACTAACAAAAAAGAACTTTAAGGAAAATCGGATCCGTCGAATAAAACTACAGCGTCCGACGATCGACGTTGTAAGTTAAACTCATACTCATCCAAAGAACCATCAGATCGCTCAATCTTCGTTATTGTATGACGGCAATTTGGATATTTAGCAAACGGATTATCCATAGATCTTAAACGTAGCCCAACATCTAACATAAGTTTCGACCTTGCTTCAAATATTTTAAGAGCTTTTAAGTATTTTAAAGATTCAGGTTTAGCCATAAAAGGATTGTGTTTTTTAAGGTATAGTGCTAAATATATTAATCCAGATATTTGAAAACTGAGTCCCGGGTATTTAGGCCTTACTACATTTACAGAGCAGCATGCCTCGGTCAATATATTGCCAAAAATTTGCTCCAAGTATCCTAAATTGGGTAAGTCTTTTAACGACAAACGTGGAAATAGTTTCGTTTGTGCAAATACCGTAATATCAGCGTATAAGTGTGGTTTAGTTAAAAACTTTCTAAGACATTTTTCACTACATAATAAAAACGTTTTGCCTTTATAACTAACAGCGAATTTATGACTGCCTCTTTCAATAATTTGAGCCGGCAAGTTTTCTGCATACGTTACGATACATATACCATTCTCATATACAAGGTCGTAGTTCACTGTTTTGATAAAGATGGGAAGTTCAGGGATAGTTATTTTTTGATTTGACAAATTCGTGTGAGGATGTTTAAGTACGGTATCTATATGATGCGGACAAATCCAATAATATTGATTTCTGAACTGAACGACACCTTCTTTGTCGACAGGATAACCGCTGTGTCTTATATAACTTTTACGTAGACACAATGGACACATATTTTTGAAAGGTGATATTTTTTGTTCGAATATTTCATTGGAAATACACATAGCTTTTGCAGGTACGATGGTCATTTTAACATTCTCTAAATAATAATGTATTCTACCAATTATCTCATACATTTTATCAGTGGCTTCTTGAAGACATTTCCACTTGGACTGGTTACCATTGATGCTATACAAGTTTTGATAGTCGTTATTAACCCAACCTCTAATTTTATGTGAATTGTTTTTCCATACCGTAAATCTGGTCTTCATAAAAGAACATGAATATGGTGGTTTTAATTTCAATATATTATAATGAATTTCATTTTGAGCATTATTCGAAATAGTATCTTTGTCTGCTACAATATCAAATATTATACTCGGATACAGGCCATATTTTGTCAATTCTAAGGCTTCAGTTTGCATAGAAGGAAAAGCGTCTAGCACAAATCCTTGGGTATATGTGCGATGATCGATAGCAAAGGTTTGAACCGCTCTCATGACTAGATCGTTGTTTATAATTTCTCCTTGTTGAAGGGTTTTTTTAATTGTTGAGCCTAATTCTGTCCATGGCAAATTTTCTAATATATTACGTATCGCCTTTCCTCTAGATATACATATCAGTCCAAACCGTTTTGCAAATTTTACGGCTACTGAGCTTTTTCCTGATTTTGGTGGTCCAATAATAGAAATCCTTAAGGGATATTCAATGTGTGATTTTATAGCTTTACTGACGATGTATATAAGTGGATTCCTTCTAAATTTTCGTACGCTATCTTCACCATTTACAAAGTAAATATATGACCGATGAACAATAGGAAAGAGTGTACCCTTGCGTTTGTTCACTTTGTATAAATGGAATATAGTTTTTGGATGTTCATACATGTATACAGGGCAAAAACGAGCCAATTTACTTAAGAAGCAAAATCCTTCTGATAATAATATTTCCGCAATATCTGTATTAACTAAAAAGGTTTGCTCAAAAAATGATTCGGTTCTGTTTCTTATACTCGATAACTTTGAAAGAGCTACACGAATTACTTTAGGTATCGCTTTTGAAGCGTCTATAGTTATAGTTTTAATCCTTTGCTCTGTGAGCATATCTTTCAATGCTTGAATATTTTCATCATCTGTTTCGTATATACTTTCTATTCTAGAATCAATCCTTTCGCGAACGTCATCGGGTTTTTCCCATACTGATGTGTTTATAGGTTCTGGATACTCCTGAATCATTTCATTGTAAATATTGAATAATTTAGGGTCAACATTACAAGATCCTGCCGGATCCGCATCTATTATAACACTTTCTGTCGAAAGACCGCCAGTGAGTTCTGCTATAGGTTCCTCATTAGGTATTGTCATGTTATCCAAAATTTCGTTAATTATAAGTTTAACTACAACGTTCTTGGTAATGAAATAAAACCATATTTTACGTTCATTTTCATGCTTACGCTTAGCTTTTTCTTGTGCTGCGTGCAATTGTATTTTCCAGGCTTTCATCATGATTGGCGACAGCCGCTTGAGTGAAACCTCCGAGGCGCTTTTTAATTCTAATACTAAATCTGGAATGCAATTACAAGCAACCATATCCTCAACGTCCGAAGGCAATTTTGGATAACCATCTAATACAAAACCGGTTCTGGAAAAAGGAAGCTCAAACCACAACTTTTTAATTAATTTTTGCATTAGTATAGATATTATTGGCACTCCACGTTCAAAATAATTATATACCATCCGTCTCAATTCAGTTTCATTAGACAATATATCAGAAACTAAATTTTCGTTTTCTTCGCCCATTTGAAACTCAACTACACCTTCTTCATCTATATGAACATCAGTGAAACTGTTTTCATACCGTAGACCAACTTTCTTAAAATGCCTCGGCATCAGATTATCATTGATTACCTCTGCAAAATTAACATGCAAAAGCCCAAGTTCTTTAGCTATTTGCTTCGACAGAGTTGTTTTGCCGCTACCAATGCTACCTATAATGCAAATCTTTAATGGCGGCAATTTCTTAAAAGGAAGATTATAGGCCTGATATTTGGTTATGTCTTTATGGAACAGGGACATGTATTCTTCTTTGCTAAAATAATGAACTTTGTTATCGTAATTAATGGAGAACTCTGGTTTTCCTTCCCACAATGTACCATAATCATAGTAAGTAACGGGACAATATTTATTAGTTTCGCAAAATAATCGAGTGTCGTTGTAAGTAAGTAAATTTTTTGATGATGTGTCTTCATCATTGAATTGTTCATCAGGCTCCCCATCTTCATTGACTTCGGCAACTAAGAAGTAACATTTTCTAAGTTTTAATAATACTTCTTCTATAATTTGAACATCTGATTTATTATCTAGTTCTACTTCAATGTAACATTTGTCACACTCTTCTAAATTAACTTTCACGCTATTCCAATCTTCGGAAAATGATGTAAGGAATTGGCTTTCCGGGTTTAATTCATCGTTTTCGTTGTTTTCTAAGTTAGGCTTAGTAGTCGCTTTCATTATTTTGTTTATTGATTCATTAACAATAATTTCCATGTCTAGAAATTTAGACTCTGGGATTTTCTTAAGCTGTAGTTTTATACGAATGAAAGGATCATCAGCTAAAACGAATTTTTCTCTATATTTTTTATCGGAATTATCTTTACTTCTATAATAGTCTATTATATCTGGTTCAAGCTCCCTATTTTCTATTAAACTTATCGTATAATCTGGAATCATTTTAGCATCAATAAGATATCTCCAAAATTCTGGATCCGAAGGAAATCCGTCAATAATATAACGTCCATAGGCGTATTCAGAATGGGATTTTTCAAAACACTGTTCATCTAAATATAACAATATTTTAACCAATTCATTCATTAATTCATCGATAGTTGGTTCAAGTTCTTTTTGTAAGTCGTTTGCTAAAATGTAAACAGAAATTGCTTCTGTAACATCTTCATCGCCTAAAATGGGTATTGCCGGTTTTTCTATCACAGTTCTTAATTCAGATGGTGCATAATCAGATATATTCCGTTCAGCACATAAACTTTCACACTTTTCAATATTTTCTATCATAGGAAGGAATAAAAGTCGGTTCTTAAGATCTGATATTTCTTTAAGAAGGTCTTCTATATCTACTTCTTCTACTTCCAATGCTGCTTCTATCTGTAATTCATCCTTTTCCTTCATTTCCTCATCTTCAGCGTATTTTACCTTTATTTTTTTTGCCTCTTTTCCTTTTTCCCTTTCTTCCATCCTTTCACGTTGATCTTGTAGTAACGCGACATAATTTTCTAAATTTTTTAATGTTAACTCACACCATTCATTTAGATAAGCAACTCTGTCTAATTCTTTTCTTTGCCAAATAGCAAACCTAGCATCTTCTATTGTGGCTATAATTTCCGATAATATTGACTTGGCAAAAGTTTCATATTTCCTTTGTTTCTCGATTTCTAAAAACTTTTTATAGCATATAATAGGAGCATCAAAAAGCCATGATAAGCATTCAGACACCATAGTTTTACCAGACGACTTAGTGCCAGTCAATATAACTCTACAAGTGGGTTCCAAATATTTAAGCATTAAAAAAGGACGGGGATTTCTACAAAATGAAATCATAGCCTTTAGTGAAGAAATCAAGTATACATGTTTAAAAAACATCACTGCATATTTTGGGTTTCCTTTTACTGATCGCCTATTTTTAAGTTCAACAGGACATCTATTAAGCCATGGTGAAGCATATCGTTTAAAATGAACATTATTATCACGTATTGCTTTTATTTCCTCAACATTTCGCCAGAAGTCTTCGATATCGTCTAGTGGCTCCTCCATATGCAATGGCTCTGGAATAAGAACAGGATGGATATTCATTAATAGCAATCTTTCGGAAACATGATGTATCATATGATGAACTGAAGTTCTTCCATCCAATTTTATAACGAATTTTGGATCAAAATCTTGTATTTTCTTTTCTAGGTATGAATTCAAATGAAATTTGTAATTACACAGTTGTTCAGTAGACCTCACTGGAAAATTTATAGGTTGTCTGCAATTGTATTTGGGTTGGTAAATATGAGGATCATGAGGCTTTTCATATTCATTAGGCGGATAGTTGGAAGGCCATCTTAAATCGGATGCCGTGTATGTAATAAAAGGTTCAAATGTCTGTAGAGAGCTTTTGTAGTTTAAGTATTTATGACTTTTTTTTGTTACTAAATCAATGTCGGGACATGTAATATAAATAATAATATCTGGGGCTAGATTTAATTTGAATACTTCTTGAATTTGCTCTAATATTACAGCTTTATTTGTTTTGTAATGAGCTTTCACTGTGTGTATTATGTCCGAGCAAGAATCTAAAACGAATTTCGGCAGTTCGGCTGCTTGTTCTTGTTCCTCGGCCTCTTCTTCTACAACTTCCTCTTCTTCTTGTTCTTCTTGCACTTCTTCTTCAGCATATTGTTCGCTAGTTATTGAAGTATGTGACGAATCAGTAGCGGCTTTTGGTTTCTTTTTCTTTAAATTATATATCATATCGTATAGCAACTCATTTACAATATTAAGGCCTTCTTCACTGTATAAACAATTGATTAAATAATGTGGTTTCCTGCTACAAGAAATCAAAGGAAAGCCAGATATGATATAGCCTCTATGCTGAACTGCTGCAGATGCTTCTTTTATTTTCAATAGAGTCAATATTTTGTTAAACATGCTAACTTTATTATTTTTCATGTTAAAGTCCAAACATTGTCCGGTGGAGCTACTTTGCTCTATTTCATCTAGAATTAAATTTTTGGGACATAAATGAATACAATTAAGTTTCTTCGAAAGTGCTTCGCCCAAAGTGTATGCGCCAACGCCTGGTTTACCAAGGATCAGATAACATGTTGGTTTTGTTTTCAAGTACAATTCTTGGGCATCAAGGTCCGTCCATGTATGATACAATTTCTTTTTGGCGCGGGGCGCACGTGTGTTATTCAACCCCAGCACTGCTGCTGCTAGCGGCTGCACGTGATCAGATCCTTCATTTTCTTGTTCATTAATTATATCAATTTTACCTTTATATATGCAACTTATATCAACATTAACATTTTTCAAATTAAATTTATCAATTAACTCTAAATTCTTTCCATAATTTTCATAAGTCATAATGAAAATTAAATAATCACAAAAAATTGTAGTGGTTATATTCTCTTTGACAAAAAATATTTATAATAATGTCAAACTGACAGTCCATATTTTAAATTTTTTTTATTATGGAGAGTATCTAATACCTATCTTGCAATGAATATATCTGGTCCAAAAATCTTCGAACATTTTATGTTCCCATGAAAGGATATTATAAAGATTAAAAAGAAATCGGTCATGTGCGAATCAAGCATGTATAATTAGGGTTTCATATGACAATTTGGTTAAAAGCTACAAATTATTATGAACACATTTAAAGGTAAAATGAGTTTTGATAAATTCTTTAACTTTCTATAAAGAATAATGTTGAGCCAAAGAAGTATGTTGAGTACTTATTTTGAAAGACTAGTAAAAGTTGTCGACCATAAACAACTGCAGTTGTTGAAGGGTTTTTAATGAAAGGCACATGCCTCTGATAATAGGCACATGTGCCTATTATCAGAGGCCAACTTCTTTTTACGCCAAAAGAAGTCCCCTGCAGGACAAAGGTCTCCCTCCAAGATCGCCACAGCAACCGGCTTTGTGCTGTGGTTAACCACAGTACTCAAATAATTAGGTAGCAAAATCCTTATTATTGTTAACTCCATCTACAGAGCAATTACTACCATTGACAGCATCTCCATTCCGATCTCGGTTTTTATTAAAGAGGCGACAACCCGATATTTCGTGAATGCGTCCAATCATAGGAATCCGCTAATCGTAGCCGCCGCCGACTACGAACCTATCTCCTCTCCTATCAGCCGCTACCGACCGTCCGCGGCATGTTCTCACCAACCCTCCCTATGCCCTTACATCCTTTCTTTCGGATACAGATCTTATCTTATTTGGCATTTTTATAGGGTTGATTTTCATCAAACGCACGACCCAATGGGATCTTTTGTACTGCCCTTAGCCCTAGTGTTCTTACGTACCTGGTGTCCCAAATACTCCCTTTAATAGGCTATGTATTCCGCCAGGGGGGAAGAGCCGATATTCTCCTAGTGATGGATAGGCCACCTCCAGCAAATTCATTCGCCGCGCTGCCAGAGGATCGCATTTGCAAAGAATGTGCTTGATGGTTTCAGTTTCTGTGCCACAGTTCCTGCATACCACGTCGTTTGCTAGGTTCATCTTGTGTAGATGTTCATTTGTGCCATAGTCGCCTGTGTATGCTCCAATAAGTTGCCTTAGTTGAGTTCTACTGTGTCTTAGTATTCTCTTACCTTCGTTTTCACTCCAGGTGTTGGAGAATTCCTTGGAGTGTCTTAGCATTGTGTTAGCCTCCCACTCTTTTCTGTGTTGTTGCTTAGCATACTTGAACAATACACCTTTATAGGTTCCATCTGGTATGTCTATTAATGGTTCAGGATCTATGAATTTTCCTATGGATCCCTTCTTAGCTAAGTCGCCCATTGCCCTCAACCCCCGTGTGCCCAGGGACCCAGACAAGTCTGACTGTGTTGCGCGCTCCGCATCTGTTAAGAAGGTGTGCACACTCCACTGCTGAGTTGAGCTCATAGGAGCTGAGAGCTTTGAGGCCAGCTTGACTGTCGCTACATATATAGATTTCTTGATCAGTAGTATGTGTGTCCAATATTTGTCTTGCACACATGGTAATTGCATAAGTTTCTGCTTGAAATATCGAAGTCATCTTACCCATGCTTTGATATAGACCAAGTCCTTCAGTGTATATTCCGGCTTCTGTCCCATGTCTGGTTTTGGATCCTTCAGTATACCATGTCCTCTGTTCTCTACTTTGCTTCTTTAGTCCTCCCTTTCATTAGTTTCTGGTTGGTATGTGAGTACTAAACCTTTTGTTGAACATGAATGTGGTTAAGATTTTGTCGCATTTTATGTCCCTTATATCATCCACCTCTTTAGCTGCTGCTAATGAGGTATGTTCGGATCTTGGCATTGATGTATTCCATAGTCCAGTTTCAGCTAGTCTTATGTAGTGCCTTTCTTGCTTCTGTCTCAATGACTATATGCAGCGGGGTGAGATTAAGTATCCACTCCATAGCTGCCGTTGGTGTTATTTTGAAGGCACCTGTGATGGCCAAGCAGGCTGTTCTCTGTATCTTCCTCAATGCATCCTTGCATGTTTGAGTTTTCGTTCTTGGCCACCACACAATGCTTCCGTAAGTTAGTATTGGCCTCACCATCATTACACCCAGGTATCTGACATCGTTGGTCCATTCTATTTTATTGCACATATACAGGTCCTGTAGACCCGTGAGTACCTTTTTTCGTGTGAACAGAATCGCATTCGTCTTTTTTGGATTAACTGATAGACTATGTGTCGTGCACCATTCCGTCACTTTGTCTAAGCATTCTTGCATTAGTGTTGATACTGTATTGGCGAATTTCCCATTGATTAGTATCACGATATCGTCCGCATATCGGGATCGTGTGGGAAGGACCTGTGTTAGTAATTTCCAGGAGCGAGTTTATCACGAGACTCCATAGAGTTGGCGATAAAACACATCCCTGCGGACATCCTCTGGTTGTTTTGGCGGTTAATCGATCACCTAAAATAGTAGATTGAATAACCCTGTCATTAAGCCTGTTTTGTCAGTTAATCCATTTTGTCAGTGTTGGTTCAGCAACTTTTTGCAGGTTCCTCGATAGAGAGGAAAGTTGTGCAATCAAAGGCACCCTCAATGTCCAGGAACGCTGCACCACATATTTCTTTTTGTTCTAGGGCCATCTCTGCACGGCTGACAACATAGTGTAGAGCTGGTTCTGAATTTTATGTAGAGGGTGTTTCGTCAGTGATCCCTCCCTTATGTATCTGTCTATCATCTTTTCCATAAATTTTAGACAGAATGATGACAGGCTAATTGGTCTGTATGACTTAGCTTCCTCATAGTTCGGTTTTCCTGGTTTAGGGATAAACGTTACTGTGACCTGTCGCCAAATTCGGGGGGTGTGCCCATAGGCTACATACGCTCTGAATAGCCTACATAGGTGTCGATTCACCCCTTTGTAATAGAATGGGATATATTCCATCCGGTCTTAGGGCTTTAAACGGCTGAAAGCTATTAAGAGCCCATTTCATCTTATTCCGTTCCACGACCTTTCTTGCTGTCTCCCAGTCAGCTTTAGTTGTTATAACCTTTTGCTCTTCATCCTCAACATCACACACGACGTCATCATGTTGAATCATTACTGAGCCTGGGAAGTGTACGTCGAACATTAACTTCAGCGTTTCCGTTTTCGGATACAGATACCGCACACATGATCAGACGCCGAGGTCGCCGGCGAGGTCGAAGAATCCCTTGCCCGCCGGCCGATGCAGAGCACCACGGCGAGACACCTAGTATATGCCCTCCACCATAGCTACTGCCCAAGCCGAGGCCGTTCCTCTTTGAGGCACCCTTGAGCTAGTTGCCCCACTTTGAAGTGGTTGCATGCTCGCCCTCTTACCCGGTGAAGTTGTAAAGGCCCCATGGGCAACAGCACAGATCATTCACACACGCAAACACACACACAAAAACCATTGAAATCAAAAACACAGCTGTCGGTAACACACTATTAGTGTGTATTATGGCTTACTTAAGAGTGTTATATAACCTGTATGAAAAATTAAAGCTAAAGAATTTATGTTTTATACTTATTTTCATTAGGATCAATGGTGCAGAATGGGAAGTTTTCAGCAGCGGCTTGACTCTTGGTTAACACATTGAAAAATGTGGACTTTCCCACATTGGGAACACCAACTATACCCACTTTTAAATTGGTTCCCACACGTCCAATAAGTGGCTTTTTCTCAGGTTCTTCAACCTTTTTAGGTGGCATCCTGTAAATATATGAAACATTATTATAGGGAACTGGAATATGGTGCAAACCACAGAAGAACAAAAACTATAGAAGTGCCCTCAAGCTACCTCAATATGGGAACTAGCGAAGACAAATTTGCACAGTTATAATCTATCTATCTATATCATCACGCCAGCTCCCTCGCGGGGTAGGCAGAGAGTAAAGAGTTCCAACAGGTTCTTTCCTTACAAACCTCTCTGGCTTCCTCCACTCTCATAGTTCGTCTCATACACACTCGCCGGTTACGGACTCTTCACTTGCCGTTCAGATAAGACACAGTCTATTTGGTCATGGTAAGATAGTCTAGGTCTTCCCCGGCACCTACATCCTTCCACTTTCGCATTGTATATCTGTTTTGTCATTCTTTCTTCTGGCATTCTTTCTATATGCCCAAACCAATGGAGCATACCCTTTCACATCTTTACACTGATACTATCTTTCATACCTACTCGCTTTCTTACTACGTTGTTGCGAATACGGTCGGTCAACGTGACTCCGCACATCTTCCGCAGAGATCGCATTTCGACGGCATTTATCCTGCTTTCGTTCTCGTTCTTACATACCCAACTCTCACTGCCATATAACAGCGTTGGGACAAGCACTCCGTTATGCATGGCCAGCTGCGCCTTTTGGCTTAAGTGCCGACTCCCAAGTAGCCTTCCCATCGCACCATTCACTCTATTCCCTGCATTCACTCTTCTCTCTATATCAGCAGTGTATTTCCCATCCTTACTGAAGGCGCATCCAAGATATACAGACTCATTCACTGTTACCAACCACAATCCTTGCATTCGTTCTGATTTCTTCCCGTTCAAAAACCATAATTTTGGTTCACATCTTCACATTCAAATGTAAGCCATTGTTCATGCAGTCGTCTCTCATAACTGTGACTAGTGTTTGCAGATCAGTGGCTATTGGCGCTATCAAAACCGCGTCATCTGCATACAATAGGTGGTTTACCACTAGATCACCCATTTTTACCCCTTCATTCATCGTATTTAGCCTTTGAAGACTTTTATCCAGATATACTATAAACAGTCTAGCGGACAACACGCAACCCTGCTTGACGCCGATTTTAACGTCAAACCAAGGTGACATGTTAACACCCACCCATATGCATGTCTTGCTGTCCACATAGGTGGACTGGACGGCTCGCAACAGAGTGTCGTTTATACCATACTCTGGCAAAATGTCCCAAAGTCTCTTTCGCATGACTCTATCAAACGCCTTCTCCAGATCCACAAAACCGCCGAAAACCTTCCGGCCTACTGCCAGATGCTTTTCTACGATGTTGCGGAGGGAGAAAACTTGATCCGAACATCCTCTTCTAGACCTGAAACCTCCCTGTGCCTCGCACAGTTGCACAGTTATAAACTGTATAATATACTGCCACACACTCCATTACATATATTTTTAATATTTTTATCTTCTTATATGATGCAATGCAGCATAATTCTATCATTTATATTTATGTGATCTGGCAGCGCAAGGGATCTGGTGTGACGATATAGATAGATATATTTAGGTGCAGACATTTTGACTCAGCAGCTGATAAGTAAGTTGACTGCTCCGACCTCTAGGCAGCAGTATGCGCAATAGTGTCTACAGTGCGGAAGGTATATGGCACTTCTCCTCCAGTTTAATTTTTACATGGAGCAAATTGTCTGAGAATACTATACTTCAGCCATGGAGTTGGGAACAAGAAAGAACATTTATGCTGTGGATCATATGATGTTTACTAACTATAATGAAAAAAAACGAATCACAAGTTAAAAATCTCCAGTTTTAAGGACTTTGGATATTGACGAACTATATAAACATAAGAAACCTTGTGTGCAGGTGCGTGCCAAGTAGCCCGACATTTGTTTATTCTTAATGCACTTATGTAAAATAGGCAGAGTTACTGCCTGCGGCACTTTCTCTGTCTACCAGTTATACAGCTGTGCCATTATAATTTATGTAACTTTATTTACTTTGTACTCTCTGCCTACTCTGCAAGGGATCTTGTGTGATGATATAATAGTAGTAGAAAGTATTTAATTAAATCGAATTCCATCAAATTAATACACATATACCTTCAAAGAACCCCAAGTATATTTTTCAAAACATTCTGATTTTCGCTATTGGTTGTGGCATTCCGAAAACTTCCTTTATTTTTTATTATCTGCCGCTGGTAATTACTCCAAAATATAACTATTTGTGAAGATACTAATAACTCAAAACAATGGGATCAATCACCCTAGCAGATGGGCATATAATTAAATTAAATAATAAACGAATAAAAAGCAAACTCATTTTTAAGATAATATAGTAATAAAAAAGTTTCAAACAAATACATAATGATTGAGAATACGTATCAATTCGAAAAAAATAGTGTTAAATGCAGGTAACCTAAAACATTAAAGGCAGTCTCACCTGAGATATGGACAACGGCAAAGGATGCAAAGACACTAACTTACACAAAATTACTCTTATGAGTTAAAAGCAAACCAAATGGAGTATTTATAATCTTACTACGAGATCTCCGAATTCTAACCAACGTGCCCTAAGTCAATCAGCGACTTCGCCGCAGTACAGATTAAAAAAGTAACGTTATGATTCGTGTCATTTTGGGTGCATTCCACTTGTAACCTACGCCGACCACACTCCCATTGTGACATTTGCCGTTCCACAAGGGGTGCATTCCATTTGTAGCCCACGCGCACCACGCTCCCAATTGTGACAATTGCCGTTCCACAAGGTTGTCAGCGCCGCAATCATACACGCAAGTGAAACGTATCACGTGACCATAGTGATCGATTTGTCAGATACTAAAGGCGGGATTTTAGAATATTGTTCATCTAAGTATATTTTTTGTTACAGTAGTAAATTAACTTATACATATTCATAAAAAACGGTCTATTGTAAAATACCTATAAGGTATTTCATATATGATTATAATTTCAGTTAATCTAAATTGCAAGAAAAAGTAGTCATAACATTTAATTAGTTGGAATTATAATAATTCATCCTAACAACCTGTTTCTCCAGTTCGAATCAAGAATTTTGTATATTATTACGAAATCAAGAAGTTCGATAAGTATTATTAAATAACAAAAGCCGCCAACTATAACCAATGGCTCAATGAACATCATGCTCTAAATGTGTCTATTAGGTGCCTATCATCCTTATTATAATTGTTACAAATTACAAAGATCAAATCATACTATGGAATACTATAGAAACAAAATTATATAATTATAAAACATTATAACAAAAAACTGCAATTGTTTGTCAGTTTATAATAAAGAAAATTTATAAAAATATTGTTTTAATGGTAAAACAGACCATTCCTATATCTTGCGAATGAATAGCAGTTGAAAATACCTTGAAATAAAATCACCACTTAATTTTTGGGTTGTTCGTGTTCATATTGGTGAAAAGTGGAAGTTTACAATAGTGGTGTTTCCATTCTAAATATATCTGATGCTCCCTTGCAGTTTAATGGTCGTGGTCATTTATGTATTACCTAATTTTATTAACATAATAATAAAAATAATAAATCATTACTGACTGCCTCGTTGGTCTAGTGGCAAAGCACATTGCTTTGAGATCACGAGGTTTTGGGTTCAAACCTAGGCCGGACAATTGTAGTTTTTCTAACGAAAACTTCCCAGTATGAGTCCGGAGTCTGGAATTATGTCCGGTATAGGGCAATGGGCTCGCCCCCTATTACATGGGACCTAACATCGTCGGCAAAATGTGGATGTACACAGTATATCTCTGCCACCCCCGCTTGGGGAATATAGACGTGACGGTGTTTATTTTTTATTTATCTATACTTAATATTATAAAGAGTAAGATTTGTATTTTTGTATGTTTGTAACGAATAAACACAAAAACTATTGGACCGATTTCAAAAATTCTTTCACAATTATAAAGCTTTTTTTTACCTGGGGAAAATCCTGCATAGGACTTCCGCGAGCCTCGGGGGAAGCTCGCGGGGGGTGTCGGATTCCTACCTACTAAAAACTACGGGGTGGCCGACATCAGCACTTTGGAGGGGCTCCGGGATCGCTGAATGGAACGCACCGGTGCCCTCTTGTACCGCGCTCTGACGAGTCCGCCATCGGAGGGAGACTTGATGACATGCTCCCCCCCGCACCGACGCGGTGCTCATGGGGACGTGTGCCACACCACGCCACCGTCCTTCTTTGTCACAATTATAAAGCTACCTTCTCCAGAAGTTCCAAAGGCTATATACCATAGACCCGGTAGGTGGCGCTGGTGTCGACCGGGTACGAAGTAGAGGGAAACTGCTAGTTACTTATAAATTTAATTGCTATGAAAAAGTCGTGAAATTTCAAAGATAATGTTCATGTGGTAGTCGAAACCCCAAAAACGATTCAATATGACTATTGGCTAGATAGTCGTATCGTATCGTTTTTGGGGTTTCGTACCTAAATCGGTAAAACTGAATCTTATAGAAACGGTTTGAGTCTTTGTCCAAAGGTATTGACCACGCATCTTGGTACCTACAGTCCGACAAGGATCTTTTGGCCCGCTGTCAAAATTGGAACTAACGCTTAACGCTTTCATGAAGTGAAATGTCACTTCATGACAGTCGCAGGGTTGCCGGGTAATATTAAATTTACCCAAGTTCTTTTTTTTTAATTAGTAACTGTGCGAACCCACCTGTTGAAATATCTTCTTGGAAGTAAGAAAATTTTACTAATTGGTAACACCAATTTCACACCAACGCCCCCCTGTCAATGTCATCCACGAGCCAAAAGATCCTTGTCGGGCTATGGTCACTTGGCAGTATAAACTATAAAATGTAAAGCTATATTGAAGCTTTAAAATAAATTCAATCAAAATATTTAAACATTTATCAAAACCTATAGTGTACTCGCCGTTGAATTAGAATCATGTTTGGCAAGAAACAAATTTTCACAGTAAAAGTAAGGCAAATTCGAACATAGTTTTTATGTGTAATTATTAAATAAAAAATATATTTCTTTCAAAAAAATATTAAATGAGCGATTTCTACTCTTTACTTTTACAGAACCCTCAAAGCGCGAGTCCTCTCGCACTTATCATTTTTTTCTTTTTTATAAAATGTTGGTTTCTCAGTATAGAATATGTTACATATTCCTTAACTTACCTGCACCTACTAAAGGTTAAATTTAAATGAAAGCCTGAGATAGACATAAAGGATATATTGAAATGATCATATTGAGCATAAATAACAAACAAATTGATATAATTATAGAAATTTACTATGTTGTAAGGGCTGCCCATGGAGGTGACATTGGGGCTGGATTCTGAAGGTAAGACATCACCACTGCAGATATTGACAGCATAAAAGAGCTCACAATCTGTAACAAAAATTTAATACAAATTACACATAACTGTCAAGCCTACATTCTCTATGTAGGGGTCGCAATTCGCTGAATATGTAAGGTGCAGGGCTATTGCCATTATACTGGGTACAATACACGATAGATTACTAATGAAAATTGAAAATAAAAAATGTAATCCTCTCACACCCACCAACCCCCGAGGATAATGGGCAATACTATATAGTCAAAGTCGAAAATCTTTTATTGTATAGGCCAACAAGAGCTCTTACAAACTTCAAAAATGATTACACAATTTTACAACTGTATCGAAACAAGGCCTCACACTGAGAAAATCCGGCGGGAAACTCAGCGGGCTAGTCTTTTAACTTAATTATTGTATTGGACTGGCTTTTCTGTTCATCATTCAGTTCATCAATCATTCTTTTTTATACAAAATTGTTTTATATATATTACACCCACATTTCGCCGAGGTGTTTTTGGCTAGTAGTAATGACTTAATAAAATTTTTCATCCGTCGATATAATATTTGTACTAGATTAAGCGTCACGGTCCGAAATCTGCCCATAAATAAGAGCACAATTACGCGTGTGCTCTTATTTCGAATTAGTTCGATCCAACCACAGCCAACATGAGGACGCATTACAATACTACAGTTTGGGACTAAAATCTGCCATAATAATGATCGCAATAGGGGGTCTGTCCAAGAGCGTGCTCGTCGCGACCCCTGCCAGTCATTATGGCTGCAATCTTGGACCGAAGACGTACCGCAGTGCGGGCTAGGGCGTCCCCCCGAGGCGACGCGTACCGGCCCGCCCCCGTCGGTACGAATATAGGTGGAAGCGGCGATGGGGGCCGCCACCCATCACGCCGGGCCCGAACTGGCGAGTCGTGGGGTGCAGAGTGCCGAATAGGCACTTGGAATGCAAGAGGTGGTATGGAAGATAAGATGCATGAGGTGATTGATGTGATGAAAGAGAGACGCCTGGATGCTCTGTGTGTAACAGAGACTAAGCGGAGGGGCAGTGAAACCTGTGATCTTCCTGATGGAACGATGGCTCTGTGGTCTGAGGTATCGCAGAGCAGTCGTGCCAGCATGGGGGTGGGTATCTTGCTGTCCCGTCGCCTGGCCTCTGGAGTGAGAGATTATGGCCTGTGCGATGCGAGACTTCTCTGGGTCCGTTTAAAACTGGGTGTCACTAGAGTATTTTTGGTCGCAGCATATGCTCCCGTAAGCTCGTCGACACCCAAGGACCTTGAGAAGTTTTGGGATAATGTCAGGGAAGTTCTGGATTTGGCTGAGGCTAACGAAAAGGTGATTTTGTGTGGCGATCTGAACGGATGGGTAGGAACCAGGCGGCAAACTTGCGACGCTGCTCTGGGTCCTTATGGTGATAAGAGAGTGAACGATGCAAGTAAGCTCATTGTAGATGTTTGTTTGGAAAGGGGTCTCCTTGTGTCTAACACGATATTCCAGCACAAGGACATACATATGTATACGTGGAGAAGGAATGAACAAAAAAGCATGATAGATCTGATCCTGGTTGATAACCGTCTCCGAAGCAAACTACAAGATACGCGTGCGTATAGAGGCCCCACTCTAGAATCAGACCACTATCTCGTAGGTGCGCGGTTTAGTGGTCTGTTCAGGAAGTGGAGGCACTGGCGAGAGCGTATCCCCTTCGGAGACCTTGAAAGATTAAAGGTTGAAAAGTTGCAAGATGAGAGCGTGAGGAGAACGTATGAAGACAGAGTCCGGGACAAGCTTTTGACAGCAGGCTCTTCGGACTCAAATGTAGATGAATGCTGGAATAGCCTGAAAGAGAGTTTGGTGGAATCCGCGAAAGAAGTATGTGGTTGCTCAAAGAAGCATATTACAGCAAAAGGTGATGCATGGTGGGATGCGGAGTTGCAAAGCTCCGTAGAAAGTAAGAAGAATGCCTGGCAGGACTATGTATCTTCTTTGAACCTGAATGCCAGTATGACAGAGATGAGGAAAAAATATACCGGCAATGCAAGAATGCCACTAAAACTTTAGTGAAAGAAAAGCGTGAAAGAGCCAGTATGATTGAGGAGGAGAGGCTGGCGAAGAACTTCGAGAACAACACCAAACTCTTTTGGAGCAAGGTGAGAAAGGCTCGAGGTGATTCGTCAGGCTCCAGAATGGAAAGGATAAAATCTAAAGATGGTGACATTCTTGCAGACACACAAGCTGTGCTAAACCGGTGGAGTAAATATTTTGGAGAAATGTATGGAGATGACCCGGATGCTGATGCCGCAGACGTGCCCAAAGGCGAGATTGCGGCACTAGAATCAACGGAGGACATCACTGGAAGAAGTTGAATGGGCGATAGGAAGTATGAAAAACGGTAAAGCTGCGGGAGTAGACATGATATCTGCCGAGATGATCAAATATGGTGGAACTTGCGTCCGGGACGCTTTCCGGGCCCGTGCAAACCTTTGCTGGAGGACCGGTAGAGTCCCTACAGATTGGCGCCGCGCAGTCATATTACCCTTGTATAAAGGCAAGGGTTCACAATATGACTGCGCCAATTACAGAGCCATCAGTTTGATCAGCTTGGCAGCCAAGGTGTATGGTAAAATTATTGAACGGAGAATGCGCGTGAAGTCCGATGGAATGTTGTGCGAGGCACAAGGGGGTTTCAGGTCTGGAAGAGGATGTTCGGATCAAGTCTTCTCACTCCGCAACATCGTAGAGAAGCATCTGGCAGTGGGGCGGAAGGTTTTCTGCGGTTTTGTAGATCTGGAGAAGGCATTTGACAGAGTTGTGCGAAAGAGACTTTGGGACATTTTGCCAGAGTATGGTATAGATGGCACTCTGTTGCGAGCCGTCCAGTCCACTTATGTGGACTGCAAGGCATGCGTACGGGTGGGTGGTAACAGGTCACCCTGGTTTGACGTTAAAATCGGCGTCAAGCAGGGTTGCGTGTTGTCCGCTAGACTGTTTATAATATATCTGGACAAAAGTCTTCAAAGACTGAAAGCGATGAATGAAGGTGTACAAATGGGTGACTTAGTGGTAAACCATCTACTTTATGCAGATGACGCGGTTTTAATAGCGCCAACAGCCACTGATCTGCAAACACTAGTCACAGTTATGAAAGACGACTGCATGATCAATGGCTTACACTTGAATGTGAAGAAAACCAAGATTATGGTTTTTGAAAGGGAAGAAACCAGAACGAATGTAAGGATTGTGGTTGGTAACGATGTGCTGGAGCAAGTGAATGAGTTTGTATATCTTGGATGCGCCTTCAGTAAGGATGGGAAATACACCGCTGACATAGAGAGAAGAGTGAGTGCAGGGAACAGAGTGAATGGTGCGATGGGAAAGCTACTCGGGAGCCGGCACTTAAGCCATAAGGCGCAGCTGGCCATACATAACGGAGTTCTTGTCCCAACGCTGTTATATGGTAGCGAGAGCTGGGTATGTAAGAAGGAGAATGAAAGTAGGATAAATGCGGTAGAAATGCGAGCTCTGCGGAAGATGTGCGGAGTGAAGTTGACCGACCGCATTAGCAACAGCATAGTAAGACAGCGAGTAGGTATGAAAGATAGTATCGGTGTAAAGATGAGAAAGGGCATGCTCCGTTGGTTCAGGCATATAGAAAGAATGCCAGAGGAAAGAATGACAAAACAGATATACAATGTGAAAGTGGAAGGATGCAGGTACCGGGGAAGACCTAGACTATCTTACCACGACCAAATAAACCGAGTCTTATCTGATGGAAAAGTCAAGAGTCTCCGTAACCGGCGAGCGTGTATGAGACGAACTATGAGAGTCGAGGAAGCCAGAGAGGTATGTAACAGTGTTGGGCACTAATTGTTTAATTGTTCAATTGTAGGATCAAACAATTGAAATTTCAATCGCAGAAAAAATCAATTGCAATTGACGATTGAAAAATTAATTGTTAATTGTAGGTTTTTACAATTAAGAATTGATCAATGGTAATTGTATAACGTTGCAATTACCATTGATCAATTGTTAATCGTTTTTTGCATGTTTACGATTAAACAATTAACAATTAAACACACAACAGAATATATTTTAAACACATCCAAGATGGCGGACGTGACTTTTGAAGTAAAATGGGTGTCACATTTGGGATATTAGGGCATGCTGATTACGAATATGACGTTAATTTCTGGATCTAAGATGGCGGACGTGACTTTTGTAACAAAATCAATATGCGTGTCACTTTTTATGGTTTTGAGGGATGTTGATAACGAAAATAATGTTAATTTTAAAATCCAAGATGGCGGCCGCGACTTTTTATGAAAATCAATAAGGGTATGGACTTTGGGGTTTTAGGGGATGCTGATAACAAATATAAAGTTAATATTAAAATCCAAGATGGTGGACGCGACTTTTTATGTAAATCAATATGGGCATCGATTTCGGGGTTTTAGGGGATGCTGATTACGAATATGGCGTCAGTTTCTGGCTCCAAGATGGCGGACGCGACTTTTATGAAAATCTATATGGGTATCGATTTCGGAGTTTTAGGGGATGTTGATTAAGAATATGGCGTTAGTTTCTGGATTCAGGATGGCGGACGCGACTTTTGAAATAAAATTAATATGGGTGTCTCTTTTGGGGTTTATGGGGATGCTGATAACGAATATGGCGTTAAGTTTTGGAACTAAGATGGCGAACGTGACTTTTGGAGTTAATTCGATATGGCTGTCATTTTTGGGGTTTATTGTTTATCATATTTTGTGCATATTTTTCTGGACCTCTTCATCTTTTAGTACACAGAGCTGTGATTATATGTGCAAGTGCAAGACGCGGGAGTGAAGATATTGACGTGATTGAGCTCGGCCCTGAAGACTGCCCATCTCGATCTAACTGTTAATTGATGTCCTTATCCGACGTGTTATTTGGCATATAACTATATTCCTTTTCATCCATAATGACTATAATATCCAAAAAGTGTGGAAATATTCGTTGAAATATGCGAATATACTTAATAGAAATGAATTCAAGTCCCTACAATATTCCTGTGTACGCACGATTCACACTCACTCTCTGTTTGTGAAAATTCGTAAGTTTAAATACCTACTACTATAAGTACACACACAAAAGTACTCTGAAGTGACATCGTGTCGAAATGTAGGCGATACTTTGCGCTCCGAAAAAAAGCTATGACAATATTTTCGTCCTAAACGATCGAACAGAGACACGCGGCGTCTCAGTGCGCAGGGTAGGTGGTGTGCCCTACCACAGTGTACTATAATACAGTAAAACATCTTAGTACTTACTACGGTCCGAATTAAACTCACGCACACAGACGTGCGCTCTACACGCCTTCTCGATAGTTTTCCGCGTGTAATAAGCCGCGGTGGCATGTACGTCCGAGACAGACGATTTTTTAACAACTAACATTAGAACGTTCTGTGAAGAAATACCCTGTTCGAACTCTACTCTCTGCCTAACCTACAAGGGATCTGGCGTGACCATATAGATAGATAGAAAATTAATACAAATTTAAATATTTTGTCTTTTTGTGCTATTAGGCCTTAATATTTAGAATAAAATGACCACTTTAAACTTATTAGTTACTACATTGCTATTTGCTTATTGCTATCAAAATCGATACATGAGGGCTTGTATGGTTTCTCAATATGTATCTATTATTAGAATTAAAATAATGGCCACTCGAATCGCCAAATTGATATTTAGTAACTCATGTGGTTTTTAACATATATACTTATATACAATTTCCGAATAATCTATCATAAAAACTTTCAATAAGAATGAGATTCGAGAATACTTATATATATAATGAGAATACTTATTCGTAAAAGGAGAAAACGTGTTTCTAGAAACAATTTGCAATAAAGGTAAATAATATATTCTTGAGCATAAAAATTTTAATTATAAACGTTTTCATCATGCTGTTATTACACAATGCCTATGTTTAATTGTATTACGCTGCACTCATATGGAAAAAATACAGGCTTATAACCACTGCAGTAGATTAGTTTTAATAAATGACAGAAAAAAAAAAAAGGTGCCAAACTTAACAACGTTCTGACGGGAGTGTAGGTAATTATGCCACTAAAACGGCTTAGATGACTTACTGGAGAGATAGATACTGTGGCACTACCGACCGACTTTACCTACCTACGCACGTGCACTTGGTCGGCTCGTGTCGGTGCCGAAAGGCGACGAGTAACTAGGGTTGCCACCCATAGTTTATTATAAAGTACGTGTTGTACGTTATTTAGGGTACGTATACTTCATACTTTATGAGAACTGTAAAGTACGTAAAATTTGATTTTTTAAGATTCATTTAACATAAGTCATTAAAAAGGAAATAATTGATCCCATTTAAAGCAAAGTGGATAATGTCCGGTGTTAGAATCCGAATATATGGTAAGCTAGATTTAAGAAAAAAACATTGTTACATGTACAACTTCTCTTCTCCAATATATTTAAGTTATCATAGACTGTCAACATGATAATAGTGATTGAAAAGTTCTACTCTGCCTCGTTGGTCTGGTGGCAAAGCGCATCGCTTTGTGATCACGAGGTCCTGGGTTCAAATCCTAGGTCAGACAAATGTAGTTTTTCTAACGAAAAATTCCCAGTATGAGTCCGGAGTCTGGAATTGTGCCCGATATATGGCAATAGGCTCGCCTCCTATTACATAGGACCTAACATCGTCGGCGAAACGTGAGTGTACTCAGTACACCTCTGCCGACCCCTCTGGGGAATATAGGCGAGACGGTGTTTTTTTTATGGAAAGGGCTAAAAGTAATAAAACATGTTTTTAAACAAAATAGTAAAGTGAAATAAATAATACTTTATTTAGATACAATGTACTTTTTTGCCTTCCTTTAAAAACCAATGTACTTTATTTGCTCAAATAAAAGGTGACAACCCTACTACTGACGCGCGCGCACTTGTCGGTTCGTGCCGCTGCCGAAAGGCGACAAGTGCGCGCGCGTTTCTTTAAAGTTTAGGTACTTATTTATAAACAAACATTTTGATAGCACAGGGGTTGGCAATGGGGTGCAGTGTATTGAACGAATTTCGAATTTTATATGGAACTGGAACTTGTAAAATATTCAATTCTTATAGGGACAAAATAAAAATACTTAATTTAGACAAGCTTTTATTTAACGTTCACTGTTCGTATGTCTGTCTGTCTTTCCGGTTCAACTCTTCTGATCCTTTTTTCAAGCACTTACGGTATCCGAATCAGCTGAAATTGGCATACGTATGTAAGTTCAGTAACAACACAATAATATGGTACCATGGGGTTGGTCTGATGATGAAGTTGGAAGGTGGCCATAGAAACATGTGAACTGGACAAAACCTCTCGTGTTTACTGATACTGACAAGTACAAGTAGATTGAGTGTTAAATTAATATGGATATCATTTTTGGGGTTTTAGGGGATGCTGATAACGAATATAGTGTTTAATTTGTTCGTAATCAACCTATATTCGTAATCAGCATACTCTTAAACCCCAAAAACGATGCCCATATTGATTATTCATAAGAAGTCGCGACTGCCATCTTTGATCCAAAAATTAACGCCATTTTAGTTATCACTATCCCCTAAAATCTCATAGATGATTATGTCGCGTTTTGTCTTGAGTCTTTTTAGAAGGCAAGCTTTCACGCAACCATCGTACTCCCGATTCCAGCCTTACAACACCAGACAGAAGTGTACATTGTACACTCCCACATTGTGCCAACGTTAAGTGTGCTTTTAACACCTACATTGCGCCGACGGTTTTTTGATGATTAATTGTTAATTGTTTAATCGTAAATATGCATAAAACGACTAACAATTGATCAATTGTAATTGCAATGTTTTGCAATTACAATTGATTAATTGTTAATTGCAAAAAATTGCAATTACAATTGATCAATCGTTAATTGCATAACACTGCAATTACAATTGATCAATTGTTAATTGTCAATTGTTTAATCAATTGATTTTTGCCCAACACTGGTATGTAAGGAAAGAACCTGTTGGAACTCTGTACTCTTTGCCTACCCCGCAAGGGATCTGGCGTGAGGTTATAGATAGATAGATAGATAATGATCGCAATAGTAAAATTTCACAAGGAGTATATATTTTTCGTTAAATAAAGTTTAAAAAGAAATTGTGCATATAATATCACATAAAGTAGCAATCTATGGTTTGACCAATATTTGCCATCAGAATGCCTTCTATTGATTAACATTCTATTGAATCTATTGATGATCTATTGATGTAAAAAGCATATGCACCAAATACCCTACAAATATATTGCAGTGCAGTGCGCGCTTAGACTTGGACGTACCACGCTGCATATTCGAATTATTACAATTCGCGTTTTGTCCGGCTATCGCCGCTGCACGTGATTGCCGCTATGAGTTCTAAAAAACTCATAGCCAACAAAGTGTTGGCGTTTCTACAGCACGCCATCGATGCCATGGATGAAATTAGCATCGAGCAGATATGCACGACTAACTTCAACAAGGGAGAGATTTACAGTGGGAAGGTGCTGCTGTGTCAATCGGATGCGGTCCCGTAGGAGGGATGAAAAGGTCGAGAGAAGTCTCCAGGACATCGTCAGATTGCTTAAGGAGACGGATCCTGACGACGTGCCCGCTTTCGTGGCGAAGCAGCTGCACAGGCTGCCCCCCGTCACATTCGATCACGTCGACGTCACCAGGCTGCTGAAGAACACCAACACCCTAAAGTCGAGCCTGGCCGAAGTACAATACAGGTTAGAGGCTTCTGAGAGTACTATCCGCGAGCTACGTGAAGAGGTTGCGTCATTGCGTGGCGCTAGCTCGGAAAGTAGGTCGCACGAGGCCTCTAATGTCAACGTTCGTCGCGGGGCGCAAAATGCATCGGTCGGCAGTTTTGCGTCGGCCGATGCATCGCCGGCTGTTGCTACGGCCCCGCGCTATGCACCGCGGCCCGCCACCCGCAGCACCCCGCGCCCCGCCGGCAGTTCCGCTGCCCCGCCGCCAGAGAAGTCAAACGTGAACGCGATTACTCCTCGTCGTGATTATGCCACCGCTGCCGCCCGCGCACCAAAGAAGACAACGGAGAAGGCCCCATAAGGTGTCTCAGGCCACAATGAAGGGCCGAAGTGATAAGGAAGGCTTCATCAAGGTGGAAAGGAAGAAGAAACCTCTTCGACAAAACCGGTGTGAGACTGCGCCGGTCGATGATGGCATGCTCCTCCGTTCAGCAGTACCAACGACGCTGCTGTACGTGTCATGGTTACATTACACTACCGAAGCTGGTGACATTGTGGAGTAGGCCCGTAAGAAGACCGTGTACACTCTGAGGGTCGAGAAGCTGAACTCGCAAAACAATACGGCGTTTAATTCGTTTGTGGTGCGAGTTCCCACTGTCAAACTGGAGACCTTCATGAGCGAGGAGTTCTGGCCGAAGTGTGTCGTCTTCAGGAGATTTCGTGGGAGACTGCGAGACGCCCCTGCACAGCGCAACATGTCGCCGAAATTACATGTTACGTAGATTATAAGTTTAATATATTATTATGTTTGTTAGTCTATAAGGTATATATTCTATGGGCCAGTAAGTTGTATAAAAATATTTTTGTCAATTTCTTTTGCCTGAATTAAATAAATTATTATTATCATAAATATATTCAAACCTATTATTTCGTAGCTAAGATGTTTTTTCCTGAATATATTTTAAATTTATTCATTTTATTCTTAAGTGACATGTTAAATTTATTGTTTACCTTTATATTTCATGTTTACCTCTGCTTTAAAGGTTTTAAATATTACATTATTGCATGCATTTTTGAACCTTATAATTGAGTATTAACACTTGTAATTATTTGGTGTGTGTATTTGTGTGAATGATCTATGCTGTTGGCCGCGGGGCCTTTACAGCTTCACAGGACAAGGCGAGTGTGCAACCACTACGCGTAATTATTTGGTGTTATTAATACTTTAAAACTATTTTTTACACTTGGTAACTACAAGTAGAGATGGTTTTTTGGTTGTCATGTCACATTCCTGACCCTTAATGTAGTACAAATAATATATTGATGGTGCCAACTGCTTGTGGTCTGAGCATAGGCTGCTAAGATGACAAGATGGCAGATCAGATAAGATCCTCACTAGGAAAACAATTACAGGCATCTAATAAATTACCTGTTTGGTATCATCTGAGACTCTTGAATTAGCAAAACTAATACTGGAACAGAAGACCGCAGTCCATGCGCACCATTTCAACCTCATCATGAGGCCACACATTGAGAACACCATACCTGCAACATTTGTTAACAATTATTTATAGGTAATTTTTTCATAATTCCATGTTTTCATTTTGACTTATTTTCACAATTAATTTCATATAAAACACTAAAGATATTAATTACAATGTCTAGGTAATAATATATCTGTCAATAATCTGTCAATAATATATAGAATAAATACTTGTTATGCATGCTGTATTCACGTGTAATTAGTTATGCAATTGGTCATGAACTCAAAATTTGTATCACTTGCAAATGAATTATTGTATATAATAATTCATTTGCAAGTACTTTTGGTGAATCTAATTAAATTAATAAATAAATAAATTAGGCACAGGCCTTCTCTCAAACTGAGAGGGTTTAGGCCATAGTCCACCACGCTGGCCAAGCACGGGTTGGTGAACTTCACACACCTTTGAGAAACTCTTGGAAGTGCAGGTTTCCTCACGATGTTGTCCTTCACCACTAAAGCAAGTGATAGTTTAGTATGCCCATACTTTCGAAAAGACAGAGGTGCGTGCCTGGGTTTGAACTGGAGACCTCTGACTTTGCAGTCCAACGGTCTAACCACTAGGCTATCACTGCTGCACTAGGCTGTCACATTATACTAAAAAGTAATAAGCCTCTCATTGTGACAAACTAATTTAAGTTAGAACTTCAACCCATCCCTTATTTAGGTCAAATTGGTTTACTCAGTCAGAAGATATTATTATATGTCTTTATACTAAGTGGACATAGCTAATTACATCAAAATATTTGAGCAAATATAATTCTTTTATGTCCTGTATGTTGGTAAGTGTAAAAACTAGTAATCAAAATTTGGGTCAAGGTTGTTTCTGGAGATATCAAGATAGTTAATTTTACCTAGAATATTCATGTAGTCAGTTGTGAGATCTTCAGCTGGAGCTGATGTGGGTGGAGGAGGCTTGAAGCGGCGTTCGCGATCAGCACGACGAGGATCTGATGTCAGCTGCATCTATAACAATTCATGGTTTATAGACATTACATACACAAAACCTTCAGTATCTAAATATTAATACACCGTCATGCCTATATTCCCCAGAGGGGGTGGCAGAGGTGTACTGAGTACACCCACGTTTCGCCGACGATGTTAGGTCCCATGTAATAGGGGGCGAGCCTATTGCCATATATCGGGCACAATTCCAGACTCCGGACTCATACTGGGAATTTTTTGTTAGAAAAACTACATTTGTCCGACCTAGGATTTCAACCCAGGACCTCGTGATCACAAAGCGATGCGCTTTGCCACCAGACCAACGAGGCAGTCATATTGGTATCAATAATTTGGTATACATAGCAAAAAGGTGGTGGTTACATAGCTAAAAGTTTGGTCGGTATAAGAAGTGTATGTATTGCAGTAAAAAAATAGAATATTTTGACTAGTAAAGGTAGGTACTAACCTTTTGGGGTTTTATTACGGGCCCACAAATAATTGAAACTTTCGTATCGTTATGGTTTCCTAAATTTTCACAGGAGACCTGTGATATTTATCAACTTATAGGCAGTATTTCTCATAAACTTAACGGCGTTAGTACTCGTTTAATATTTTGTTTCTGATTATTAGAGTAAAATATCAAGATAAGATGACTGACTGTCTTCGTTCGTGTTTAATGTCATTGAGGTGTCATCAGATCAGCTGACATTTGTCTGACTGTAGGGCTGCGTTCCGAATAATGCGAATATCGATATTAGCGATGTCGATGTCTTCGGAAATCATGGAGGTAGGTACCTATTTGTCGGAAATTGTGTCGCCTTCATATAACACTTGATATAGATTGCAATCAAAAGTAAAACATCTAAAAATGGTGATGGTTTGTGTACGGTTTTAAAGTTTGATTGGAATAGACTATTATTGGGCTACGCTACTAGAGGACGCTATCTTAATTTTTCGTCTATCTGAAGATTTTTTTTTATGATATAATTAAAAATTTAAATCTTTATTTTTTTTAGAATTTTTCCTTTACTTGTAATATGAAAGCTTGCTCCTTACCAAATTTCATGACTCTAGGTCAATGAAAATTACTCTACTGTACGGTTTGATGAGTGAATTTTAATAACAAATTTTGATTGGATTGGCCTAGTTTATAAAGTTTAAATTTTTTACACTAGCAAGTGATTGTAGACTTTAGTAGGTATTTGACACAAATTTCAATGCAATAGGTATCTCTACCCTTTCCTGATAAAAGGGTCTTAACTTACAGGCGGACATACAGTTGGACATACAGATGGAAAAAATAATCCTACGGGTACCTTAGGGTTCTATTTTACCCGTTTGAGGTACGAAATCCTAAAAATGCGATCAAGTTTATACTATTTCTCAAGCTTTCATACTTGATTTCTGTGGTTCATGCCAAACACCTACATATCGCCATAGATGTTATACCTTAAAAAATAATATAAAGTCTCATCTGCATTCTTCAGGCGGGTAGCGGGGGTGGTAGAGGTACACCCATATATCGCCGACAATGGTCGGTCCCAATGTAATGGGGGCGAGGTCTGACCTTACTGCTGAAGTCTTGGATTACATTACACTTGCGCGGAAAAGAGCAGGGAAATGGAAATGAAACTGGCCAGCACAAAAATGTAAAATGGTTATATGAGAGTTTGCATTATTTTGTAGGTATTTGTTCAGTTCCTTGCACATTATTGCACAAAGGCCGAATGTAATCTTTAGGGTAAATAGTGATTCATACACTGATGATCTCTTGATAACGTGTGAACATAATTGTGTTCTTAAGAGTACATAAATTCTTTATGCGTAATATTTACACATTGCAATACAACCCTAAAAATCGCAAAGCATTTACATAGCACCTATTGCAGCGGACTGTACCCATCCAGGGTTTAGATTAGGCTTGGAAATGATTGCAACTTGTTATTTTTTTTTTACCGTTTGATGATTACAATTTTATTTCACAGTGGTTTTTCGCAGGCAATACTTTTTATGTCGCTAAGAGCTAGTGGGTAGGTATAGGTAAGTAGACTACCTGCTTGCTACTGCTAGTGAAGAATGAATTATAATGAATTTTCTGAACAATAACACCGAACAATATGCGATTTCATATCAAGTGTGATTTTAGCAGCCATTGTGGAAACAAAGGAACCTACCCAGCAGATCCAACGAATAAATTTCATCATTTGTCACATACCTGAGAAACTATTCAAGGCTAGTTACATAGGTACATTCACGCGTGGATATAGAACTTGGGTCTGTCAACTATTATGCAGATTGGTAGGTACGTACATATGGCGATGTAGGCCACAAAGCATTTGTCGACCGCTCACAAAGGCTCACACCTAACGATACTTGTTTAACCGTACCTATATATTTTCCAAGTGGATACCTAATGGTCAAAATATGCAAATGTGGTCAATTAATGTAACTGGCTGTTGAAAAAAGGGAAAATATTCGGTGTTTCGCTTTGCGGGCGCGGTGCTGCCGCGCTATTGGCCGGCCCGGCGGCGCACGCCCACCGCCGGAGGCTCGCACGATGCACGCCTCGCCCAACCATTTTATATGTGAAATTAGAAATAACATATCCACATCGTATGTTTTTTTTCGGATTTTAATTTGTTCGCCTATATGTTTAAAATTGTATCTAGCTTACTTGACTATAGACACTAAATACAGCGTCGGCCCTGGGGTTGATCTAGGCGCCAGATAGCAATGGGTGCTAAAAAGCCAAATGCGAGAAAAAATAAACAAATAATAATATAATTATATATCGGTAGGAACTTTCTTAATGTGAAAGAAGCAGGAGTAGGTATAATATTTAGAGCTACTTAATTTAATTCAATAAATGTTGATGTTTGTAATAAAAGTTGTTTTTTGTAAATTTGGGAATTATTTATCTATCTATTTATCTATATCATCACGCCAGCTCCCTCGCGGGGTAGGCAGAGAGTACAGAGTTCCAACAGGTTCTTTCCTTACATACCTCTTTGGCTTCTTCCACTCTCATAGTTCGTCTCATACACACTCGCCGGTTACGGAGACTCTTGACTTGCCCTTCAGCTAAGACACGGTCTATTTGGTCATGGTAAGATAGTCTAGGTCTTCCCCGGCACCTACATCCTTCCACTTTCGCATTGTATATCTGTTTTGTCATTCTTTCTTCTGGCATTCTTTCTATATGCCCGAACCAACGGAGCATACCCTTTCTCATCTTTACACCGATACTATCTTTCATACCTACTCGCTTTTATGCAGATTGGTAGGTTACTATTAACCGGAGTACTATTTACGTGAAGAGAAAGGGTCGACCTAAGGGCGCTGAAAGACAATCTCGCTCTACCATGATTAAGGGCTACGGTCGGCGCTGTCTAAATAGGTAGAGAACATTTGACGTTTCAAATGGACTTACTTACTTATAGATTGTTTTTTCGACACCGAGATTAGTAGCTATCAAATTTATCTGACGAATTATCTACTTAAGTATTTTCTTACATAGGCACCTACTCGATAGGTAGATATCTATTATACGAGTCAATCAATCAATCAATCAGCCTATCGCAGTCCACTGCTGGACATAGGCCTCTCCTAACACGCGCCATTGCACACGGTCCTCCGCCTTCCGCATCCAGTCTGTCCCACCTTTTTGAGGTCGTCGGTCCATCTAGCTGGGGGCCGTCCTACCTTACGCTTACCAAGTCGCGGTCTCCACTCTAGGACCCGTTTGCTCCATCGGCCGTCGGTCCTTCTGCAGATGTGACCAGCCCATTGCCACTTTAGCTTACTGAGTTTGCGAGCTATGTCGGTAACCTTGGTTCTTTGTCGGATTACCTCGTTACGAATTTTATCCTTCAAAGAGGCGCCGAGCATAGCTCGCTCCATAGCCCGCTGTGCTACTTTAAATTTGTGGACTAGTCCCACTGTGAGTGGCCACGTCTCGACCCCGTAGGTAATAACGAGTACCTAATAAATATTAGTAGATCAAAGAAAATTATTAAAGGTCGGTAAATAGCTTAGATGATTCCAAAAGGTATCAAACAACATATGGCTAAGTCATTCACTATCACATTATATGGGTAGGAATTTCAATAAACTATTTCTCATTTATACATCTTTATTCACTTTCTTTCAGACTAACGAGTATTCGTTTCCCAATTGTAATGAATGCTAATGATGATTTTATTTTCTGGCAGGAATTTATATTAATAATATATTCTAATTATAAATTTTTTAGGTGTAAGTTCATCTACCTTCAAATGTTGTATAATTTATACATTAATATACAGATCATAGAGGTAGGATTTAAAAGCAATACAGTGAGTATTTGTCGAAATCTTAGAATTGAAATATAATTTGACTGTAGATGCATGCGCCGCAGGCTCCATCTAGTGATGAGTAGCATTTACTTGTATCTGTAAAATTGGTAATTTACGAATGCGTATCTATTATAAAAGATTGTAAACGGCAAAACGGTTAATGAATGTTATTTGCTAATCTCTATATGCTGGCTCTTGAACCATTCAATTCAAGAAAAACTTGTAAGTTCCTTTAAAAGCGCTTCGGCCCTTTCAGGTGACATCACATACGACTCTTGAATACTTACCCGATTATTTTTGATTAAGTAGGTACCAAATTAAGAGGCGCTCGTAGCGCTGTGCGACCGCGGTGTTCTTACCGATCACCAAGGTTAAGCAGCGTTCGACTCGGTCGGCCTGAGATGGGTGACCGTTTTTGGCATTTTCATATTCGAGCGTCTCCGTGCTTCGGAAGGCACGTAAAGCCGTTGGTCCCGGTTACCACTTAATGTGGTAGTCGTTAAGCCAAGTTGGAAACCTTATAAAGGCGGCTTGATAAGTTCCAATAGCAGGTGGCCACAAATCTGCCTCCACCAATCCGCACTGGGTCCGCGTGGTGGAGTATGACCTAATCTCTCTCACCTTGTTTGTGAGAGAAGGCCTTTGCCCAGCAGTGGGCAGTATAAGCTGATATTATTATAGGTACCAAATTGTTATTGCAGTAACACGGACCCAACAAATAGGTTGCAGTAAAATTTCACATTTGTTTTATTAAGAATGTAAAATTTTAATGCATCCCGTTAAGCTTAGTTCTACGAACATTTACCGACTCTAATAATCGCAAATAGTGGTGTAACGGAAACAGAAGAGTTGCAATTATCCGGTGCGAGCGGAGCGTGGCACGGGGGCGGGCGGGGTGTGCCACCGGTGGCTATTAACTAATATGGCGGATTAATTAGCAGTCTCCATGTGAACACACTTTTTATTATGCGCTCGTTGTATTAGCTCTAACATTTTCTGTTAATAATGAATATTCATTTCACCTATTCTAATATATATTATTTAAAGAAAACCTAGCCCCACACTAGGAATAATTTCTGTATCGTGGATGCTTTTACAAACTTAGGAATTCATATACATAAACACCCAGAGCGTAACAAACATTTGTCACATCAAGATATTTCCCGTGCGGGGATCCAACCCGCAACTTTTCGACCGAGTGGTGACGTCAAGATAGCTGGATCAGTATTATTATTGAATATTTTAAAGCAGTGAGCTACTTTTTAGTATAGGTATCAAATAGTCCTAATTATATAGGGTAAAAGTCGGATAGTTGCCCTCTTTTAAACAAAGGTCTATTACTAAAAAATATGTACATAATAGGAATAATGCAACATGTATATCAAAACATAGGTCTTTGATCTTTTATAGAAGCCCATTTTTGTAAACATAAGTAATATTGTTTTTGAGTATTTTGTTTTCTTTGACCTCTCAAAAAGGGATAGTTGCCTACTGTCGCGGATAGTAGCCCAACGTTAAAAAATCTTCGGGGGATACTAGCCTCGTGCGGGGATAGACGCCGCACTATGAGTTTTTTAGATGGAAAAAAATGCATATCAATTTAAGTAATCTGTTTTTATTATTAACCAAGATATATTAAGTTCTAATCAAAGTTTTAAGCAACATTATAAAATAGTATTAAGTTTTAACGTGTTAACCATAATATTAAAAAAATAGCCTCTAAACTTTAAGTTAGGTAAGTTTTTAGTAAAATATTTTATTATCTATCTTAAAGATAGAACAATATGGCAATCAAAGTTGATTAGCACTAGCATTAATTATCTCGAGAAGCCAGGGTTTTCAACTTTCCACATCTCATGCAATAGTTTTTGAATGTTGTATAAGTTTAATGCTACCACATTCGACACATCCCACATTGAATCCAATCTGATTTAGTAAAATTGTAATTCTCAAAACATTCTGCGCAATAGTCAACTAAATTTTTTATTCGTGTTTTCTATTATGAATTAGCGTTTTTCACTTTTAATATATTTTCAGTGACTTATCGACTTTTTCGTCATTTTTTTCTTTTTATTGTTGGTAGTCCTTCGGCGGCTTTACCTTTAGATGGTTTTGAACTTATAACATTTTCTTTATTTTCATTGTCGAAACTGTAACTGTATTCTTTTATTTATTCAATAAAATCTATGTTATCAGATTCAGATCTCTGATGGTCTTTACATTTTTTGCCCTATTTTCTTCACATTGCAAGGTTTTGGTTCTGTGATTCATAAGATATCAGCGATAGCAACGATAGCTCAGTACCATAAAAAATGTAATTTACAATGTCGCTATCTCCTAGGGCTAAACAATCTTGAGAACGATTCAAAAGGTTTAAAGACGGCCTAGGTGGCGATTGATTTTGGTTCACGCTATTCTTCTCTGGCATTTTGCTCATCTAGATTGAACGCATGAAACAGTTAAGTATTTATTTTATTTAAAACAAGTTATAGTCACAATAAGCTGAAAAAATAAACAATGTCTTTACTCGTTAAAGAATTTATAGATGCCCTTAGAGCAACTATCCGCAAAAGTAAATAGGGCGACTATCCTGTTTGATACGGAGACTTGCCCTTTTTATTTAAAAGATAAATAATAACTATCTATCTATAACCTCACGCCAGATCCTTTGCGGGGTAGGCAGAGAGTACAGAGTTCCAACAGATTCTTTCCTTACATACCTCTCTGGCTTCCTCGAGTCTCATAGTTCGTCTCATACACGCTCGCCGGTTACGGAGACTCTTGACTTTTCCATCAGATAAGACTCGGTTTATTTGGTCGTGGTAAGATAGTCTAGGTCTTCCCCGGTACCTGCATCCTTCCACTTTCACATTGTATATCTGTTTTGTCATTCTTTCCTCTGGCATTCTTTCTATATGCCCGAACCAACGGAGCATGCCCTTTCTCATCTTTACACCGATACTATCTTTCATACCTACTCGCTGTCTTACTACGCTGTTGCTAATGCGGTCGGTCAGCTTCACTCCGCACATCTTCCGCAGAGCTCGCATTTCTACCGCATTTATCCTACTTTCATTCTCCTTCTTACATACCCAGCTCTCGCTACCATATAACAGCGTTGGGACAAGAAACTATTGTATAAAAACTATTTAACAATAAAACGTTATAAACAATGTAACTTAAACCCTAATGCAAGCAAAGAAACAAAAAGTTGACTGAAATCACAATCAGTGATAAAAATATTCAACAGAAACTACCTAGCAATATAATTTCGACGCCCGTCAAAGTTTCGCCGCGGAGGATTTTTGCTCACACGGACAAAACGCATACGCCTACTCCGACGGCTTACATGACACTGAGGCCTACGGGAGGGGCACTTCGTATTATACTCAAGCGCTAATGCCATCAACTTACCTAACATAGTGTATTTAAAACCGGGGCATGTATCCTACTAAGGCAACTATCCGGCTTTTACCCTATACTACTAAATACTGGTGATTACCTACGTTTTAAAAGAATAGGTAAGTTATGATCCCGCTATACTGATGTTCACCGTAAACGCATTCACAACACAACACAGAAAAATATTCCTAGTGTAGGCTTAAGGTCCTATGTAATATGGGGCAAGCCTATTGCCATATACCGGACACAATTCCAGACTCCGGACTCATACTGGAAATTTTTCGTTCGAAAAACTACATTTGTCCGACCTAGGATTTGAACCCAGGACTTCGTGATTATAAAGCGATGCGCTTTGCCACTAGACCAACTAGGCAGTACATTTATCAAAATAGAAATAATCCTAAATGTATCTACTCTAAACAGAATCTCTCTAGATATGGGCTTAAACAAGATTGATCTGACCGGGTTTATCTATCTATCTATGTTATCTCGCCAGATCCTTTGCGGGGTAGGCAAAGATTACAGGGTTCCAATAGGTTCTTATCTCACATATCTCTCTGGCCGGGTTTACGTGCAATTAAATCATGTTATACCTATGAGTTTGGATGATACCTATGTAGGCGTTTAAAAGTACTCATTTACATACCTGCTAAACTAAATACCTACTGATATTCAGACAAAAACCGTTTTTAAATAAGAGGCAATTCTACTAACAATTTACAAGTATTTATGCCTCTCTGATTCACGACACTCGAGCAAAATTAAGACAATTTGTGTGGCGAACCTAATTTTATTAGTGATGTGAGCTAATATAAGTCATTACGGCCTCGATGGTCAGGGAAAACAATGCTCCAGTGTTATTTAGATAAGATATTTATTATTTAAATCGTCGTTGTAAGTATAGACGAGGACGGCCGGTAATTCGGTAATGAGCGGTTGGGATTTAGTGGTTGGGCGAGGTCACTCGGCGGTTCCAACAAGATAATTTTGGCCGAGGTATCGAAAGGTGATGACATGCTGTTGGTATTTCATTTGACCATCGATTAGTGACAATAGGTTAGGTATTTAGTCGGGTCCGTATTCCTGAAAAGGATGACGGAAAACGAGAGAAGTCAGAGGTGTAGGTAATGAGTATATATACCTACTATGGCAATAGACAGATCATCAGTGGCGGATTTACACATTTACTGCCAGTAGGCTATTGAATTTTTGCCACCCCTACTAACCTCTGCAATTCAATAACCTAGTTCACAATCATATTAATAACATTTTCTTTGTCAATGAAATTGCAATTTAATGATTTGTGCTCTACCGTCATCATTACATCAGTTTTTTCCTGTTATAAGTATGTTTGTGAACTAAGGGATCGTTTACTGAGTTTATTTACGCGAATATTACACATTAAATAAAAACTATTTTTACGGATTTTATCGCGGTTTATTTTTTGATTTTTAAGTTCCCGACGTTTCAAGTGCTTTGCAGCACCCGGTACGGTACGGCACTTAAACGGTGTATCTCACCACCATCAATTAAAGTTAGCTACCGAGGGTAAATCTTTGTTTCAGACAGCACAAGGGATCTGGGACAAGAAACATCTGGCTGCCAAGCTTCAACATGTCAAGCAAGTCCTGCACGACAATAAGCTTTGAGTCCCACGCCAACGTCACAGTGACCGAGTGAAACCAGCCACAGTCGAGCGTCTTCCTGCTGTACTATCTTACTTAAGAGGAGTAACAGACAAGATTGGCTACATCTTGAAGCGTGCTTTAATTAAAACATTATATAAGCCGTCGAAGAAGATCAGTCAGTTTTTACCATCTCTCAAGTGTCACATCCCTCTACAAGATGCAGGAGTATACAAGCTTGATTGTGAATGTAGGACAAACAAAAAAACCAGTAAAAACTCGGGTTAAAGAACACCGTCACCCGCCATAACATCAGACTTGATAGACCACAAATCGTCGTGAAAGAACACCGATTCCTGCCAAGGATGGTTCGCGAGGCTATCAAATTAAAAAAAACATCCTTCTTTCCATAGAGAAGATGGCTGGGTGCTTCCATCGACTTGGGATACGGTAATTAATATAATCAAATCCAAAACCAAGCATAACACTGCAAGACCTTAAGACACTGTGAGCTCATTCTGCGTAGATCGGACCAACAAAAATAATTAAGAAGTTTGAGGGTACCCCGGAACAACTATGCCTTTTGGACGTCCAACACCTCAGTCCCTCCCGTGACCATGGGTGCTGCAAAGTACTCGAAACGTCGGGAACTTAAAAATCAAAAAATAAACCGCGGTAAAATCCGTAAAAATAGTTTTATTTCATAAGGGATCGTTGTGTCAATTCCTAGATTATTCTTACAACTTCCAATTTAGTTAAGTTTTACAAGAAAGTTTTACAAGAAGTTTTACAAGTCTTTGGGGATATTTTGAGCTAAGAAAAGCTTAAACTTATATTAGTTATAAAAAAAAAGTAGGGCATATTTGCCGCCATAATCTCTAGCCTACTCAACCGTCTGGTGAATACGCCACTGCAGATCATGTTTCAATACAAGTTATCTGTGTATCTATCTATTTAGGTACTTTAAAATCTAGTAAGTAGCTATGACAATTCAAATCCATTCGATGCATAGCCATTTCGATGCTATCGCTGGCAAGGTAGAAAGATCTTCTGTTTTTAACATTTTTTGATCTTGTTGCACAAACGATTCTACCTATAAAGTGTAAACGTTTTTTTAAATTAATTCTCACGTAATTTAGGTTATCTGACCCACTTGGTACCTACTCTATCTAATTACATGAATAAGTAGTGAGTATAATTTCGAAGTAACGGTCTTGGTTATTTCTTAACAACTATTCCTTGTTCTCCTCAACAGAAACGTCAAAAGTGTGTCACGTGCTTGACACTTTGAAATCTTGCGGGGCGGAGTCCCTGTCGCAACAATGCGAGCCCTGGAGAGTCATAGGATTCTTAATTCCAGGTTGAGGGTTCGACTTCCGGAGACCGCTGCGCGCCAAATTGTCGAAGAAAGGGTGACGCAGGGCGCCATTGTCAACCGATTTCAACGAATAAAAAATTGTTGGCAACGTGTAGCCGATCGGCCTATTGTACCTCCGCGCACTCCTTAATTATGTGGAACAGTGAAAGGGTCATATTTTCTATTAAATTTATACAATTGTGAATACATGATGTTTCCAAATCGAGATGCCTTTAGTTTACAAATTCGTCAAACAAGTGATGCACATTATGCTCTATACTGCGGCAGAGGAAAGATGTATAATTTAGTAAACTCATGGTCGCCCATAGGTCGATATTCGACCTACTCTTTCATCGTTTGCTGGTTATGTTTGACATTCAGTAAGACAAACATCAATTTGACGTGTATTGTGTCAAATACATGGTAGTGTGTGTAATGTTTTTTTTCATTGATTTAATGTATGTTTTAAACATAATTTAAAAAAAATATTAGCATTCTGCACTCCTTCTTTGTATAAACTATAAGTGTGGGGAATTTCATACTCCTCCGTCCGCGCAATTTTCGTAAAAATGTGTACAAAGTTTTTGCTTCACGTATTAATATATAGATAAATAAGAACCTAGGTTGAAGGAGGAGGCAAATATCTTCTTCCGCGTTATTTTCTACCTTTCCTTCATATTAGACTATATTTCTAATACACGGCTATGTCACGGCTCGTTCCGTCGGATAGAAGTTTTATGCAAAATGCAGAAATGTTCTAGTCGTAAATGACACTACTCGTTAATAAATATCTGTCACAATATATGTAAGTAGGTAACTTTTATTGAACACGACGGCATTTTTATCCGACGGAATAAATCTTTATAAATGATCTAGGCTTCTTGGAAGAAAAACGAAACGGTAACGTACCTACATCAGAGCTGGAATATATAGATTCAAGCCTACCTAATTATGTAGATTATAAGAACGCTGTTCTTTGTTCGGTTTTTTGCAAGAGAAATGTCTTCGATAGATTACCAATCCCCCATGGAGGAGAATTTTGGTATTTGGGACGTTTACACACCAAAAAAAGCTCCTGTGGTGGCCTCCTTCGGTACCGCAAAGAAGTTCCGGACGTCTTGGAGGACAATCATTGCTGCCCCGCACAATCCTGATGCTCCCGGCAGTACAGAACGTAAGTGATTGTCGCCGTTCCTGGGATTGCTCTGTTAATTAGACTCCAGAGGCCTTAGATCTCTCAAGCTCCGAGCTGCAAAGTTGGACTGAGTTGGTACTATGCCTAAAGTTCTGTTTATTTACTGTGGGCAATATGCTACGAAGAAGCAGGAAAGTAGTAAACATATTCTGAGCTAAATTTAACTATATCTATTTAGGATACTTAAACTGCCGCCTCGGTATAGTGGCACGTAAAGTAATGCGGTTGGCGACCAGAAAACCTAGGACTCACAATTTATCAATAACAGACCAATTTTCAATAGAGTCTGGACTTTCATAGCCTAACTTTTGCCATTTTAAGGTCAGGTATTACGCGGCTCAAGGTTTATTGGAACATATTTATATACAAATGAAATTGAAAATGTTATGAGCACGCACAGGTATGGCAACATCCTGTTTGTACGGTATCGCATGTGGTGGCTCCGCGAGTGCAGCTATTGTGCCCTCATGAACAGATTACTATAATCATTGCACTCGTAATGTGGTAAATGATAAGGTGTGCTCTAGGGCCCCAAACATATGCTTTTGTAACTTATTCGTTCCAGTAGGGTACGCCGACCGCCCCGATCCGGTATGAATGCAGCCTTGTTTTGTTTAAACAACCCTTTTAGTGGGACTTTTATTGAATTTGTTGGTCATTAATTGGTATATTATTGATATCATGTGCATCGTCCGTAATATTTCAATGAACTGTGGCAGCAATACTTATTTTTTTTTGTATTTTATCCTTCGTAGAAATGATATTTTAACTTTTTGCCAAGTTCCTACTTGCCTAAGTATTCTATGACGTGTATTAAAATCGTAGGCCGTAAAAAATCATACAGATAGGATAGTAACTTATGTATAATACCTACTCGTAATTCAGGAATCCGAAGCAAATCGCCCCAATCAATTCTAATTACAACAGTAAGCTACCTAGATCTGAGCAGTACATTCGCACAGATCAATCGGCCGGGATCGGCTCATTATGCAGCATCCACGAGCGACGCGGCCTGTCATTACGCGGAGTGGCGGCAAATTGCGCGCGTCTAACGCACCCGTAATGACGACTGCCGGGAAAAGCGGGAACTCGCGTTGCACCGGCTATGGTAATGAGGACAGGTATATGCAGATCGCAGGCGGTTTAGAATGGCTTTGTGTTCACGGTACATGAAGTATTCTAGTTACGTAATAGGTATGTGTGTTGATTAGGTATCGTATCTATTTTGTTCTAATACATAGGTATACCTAATAGGATTTTGTCCGGTTCACCCGGTTATGACGACTGCCGGGAAAAGCGGGAACTCGCGTTGCACTGGCTATGGTAATGAGGACAGGTATATGCAGATTTCTTGCTGTTAAGAATGACTTTGTGTTCATGGTATTTCGAGTTAACTAGTTACGTAATAGGTATGAGTGTTGATTCGCATTTATTTTGTTCTAAAACACATAAAAGGATTTTGTCGGGGTTAGTCGTAATGACGACTGCCGGAAAAAGCGGGAACTCGCGTTGCACTGGCTATGTCAATGAGCACAGGTATATCCAGATCGCTGGCGATTTAGAATGTCTTTGTGTTCATGGTATATGGAGTATCTACCTAGTTACGTAACAGGTATGTGTGTTAATTACCGTATTTCTTTTGTTTCCGCCACTCTGTAATAACGAATGTCGGGAAAAGCGGGAACTCGCGTTGCACCGGCTATGGTAAGGAGGTGGTATATGCAAATCTCTGGCGTTTTAGGTTGGCTTTGTAAGATTATCGCCAAGCTTTACCACAGACGTAGTCTGTCACCAACCAAAAACCATATTACTTGTTTGACTGTGGGATCGATCCCACAGTAATATGGTTTTGTCGGGCAATATCTTGACATATGCACAGAAACATATCTAAAGCAACATGAAGTTACCAACTTATACAATAGACTGCTTTTATACATATAAAATGATTTGTCCGGTTCACTTGGTAATGACGACTGCATGCCGGGAAGAGCGGGACCTCGCGTTGCGCCGGCTATGTATAGGCATGTAGGTCTTTAGCGGTTTAGAATGTGTATATGACGTATCTATCTAATTACGTAATAGAGACCTATGTGTGATAATTACCTTATCCCTTTGGACTCCTTTAGAGGAGCGGGATACGCAATGTTTATAAACAAATGGTTATTGGGCTACTGCTCTACAGTTAAGAGATTGGATTGGAGGCTATCGAGGAATTTCTGATATTTCATCATCATCAACGACGGACGATTTAGCGCAGAGGTAAAGAGCTTAAGCCGCTCCGCCCACTGTGTCTTATAGTCGCAGGTTCGATTCCCGCACGGGAGAAATCTTTGTGTGACCCACAATTATTGGTTTCGGTCTGGGTATTTGTGTATGTGAATATTCATGTAGGTAAACGCACCCACGACACAGGAATTAATAACAGAGTGGGGCTACGTTTAAAAAAAAATCATCATCTCAGCCTATACTTGTCCACTGCTGAAGGCCTAGGCCTCCCCAATCGCTTACAAGCGCAATCAGTCTGATATTAACTTAACAATAAAAGATGGTGTGAAGTATATACAAGGTGTAACATAATAAACGCAAGACCTCAGACACCCCGATTAGAGAATTGCTTCATAAAATCAAAACGAAAACCAAATTTTAAAATTTAAAGGATTTTACACTTTTTTAAAGCACTTTTATACCCTAATTAACAAAGAAACTTGTACGTGTATGTGTGCGTTTTGAGAAATACGTTTTAGGAATGCGTTTCGAGTCTTCTTCTTGCTATGAATCAAGAATAAATTTATTTTTTTATAACGCAAGGAAGGCGTAAAAGAATTTTTTGCAAAATTAGAAAAAAATGTAAAATACATTAAAAATTGTTGGAATCGATTCAGTTACCGATTTAGAACAAACTACTTTCAGGTCTTGCGTTTATTATGTTACAGCTTGTATAACATACCCTTTCTGGTGTTTACATAAATACAATGTACAATCAAGTATAATAAACAGAATGTCAAGTGAACAAAAATTTCGTGACACAAAACTTGTTTTAAAAGATAGCGATTTACTTGAAATAATGTTGTGTGATGGTATGGCAGATGCTTACCTGAATCTTTAAAGGTGGAGGTTGGTATTATAAGTAGGTATGTTACCTTCTTACTATATAAGTACTTAAGTGAGTCAACATGCCTACTCAGTAATCGGTATTCATACGAGAAAATCATCTAATTGTCGCCGGCCTATGATTTGCGGTAATTTGCGTAATAACCATTGCCCTTGTCTTAGTAAGTGCTATGTGGTGCATGCGTGTAGTCCCCCCCGACCCCTGCCGCCACCGCCGGCCGCGATATGTTCTCACCGACCCCCCCGATGCTTTGTCATCCCTTCTTTCCGCTCAGAATACGGGCGACGACGACGACTTAGTAGTAGATCCCCTTCCATAGCCGGCGGTTGACCGGTGCACTTAGTAGTGCACCCGTCCCCCTACAGCGACTGTCCCAACCGAGGGCGCCTCGAAGAGGCGCCCTCGAGTATGTCACCTCTTGCCCTTCTGGCTGGCTAGAGCGTAGTGGTTGCACGCTCGCCTTTAAGTCCGGTGAAGCTGTAAAGGCCTCGCGGCCAACAGCGTACATCATTCACACACACACACACACACACACAGCATGCGTGTACATACGGTACCTGGGTACTGTGGGACACATGAACAAGTCGGTTCTTTATATGTGAATGGTGTCAATGACCTTTTCCGTAATATTCACCCAAGAAAATTCGACTCATACCTACCACAATAAATATATACATAAAAGCATTCAGAATAAGTGTATTAAAAACGAATAGTTGAATTTATACATGTAGGAAGTGGGTACTTGGAACAACTTTGTATTAAAGTAGGTCGGAGCTATACGGACGTTATTATAGTTCGACTGCCTCGTTGGTCTAGTGGCAAAGCGCACCGCTTTGTGATCACGAGGTCCTGGGTTTAAATCCTAGGTCGGACAAGTGTAGTTTCTCTAACGAAAACTTCCCAGTACGACTCCGGAGTCCGGAATTGTGCCCGGTATATGGCAATAGGCTGGCCCCCTATTACATGGGACCTAACATCGTCGGCGAAACGTGGGTGTACTTAGTACACCTCTTCCACCCCCGCTTGGGGAATATAGGCGTGACGGTGTATTATAGTTCATATAAGTATTCGATAGGTTTTAAGTTAAGATAACAACATTAGTTGTTATTGTTGGTCATACTTAACATGATATACAAGCTGTAACATAATAAACGCAAGACCTGAAAGTAGTTTGTTCTAAATCGGTAACTGAATTGATTCCAACTATATTTAATGCATCTTACATTTTTTTTAAATTTTGCAATAAATGCTTTTACTCCTTCAGTGCGCTATAAAAAACTAAGTTTATTCTTGATTCATAGCAATAAGGAGATTACGAATGCATTCCTAACCCGTATTTCTCAAAATGCACACATACACATACAAGTTTAATTGTTAATTGGGGTATAAAAGTGCTTAAAAAAGGGGTAAAAACTTTTAATTTTGGAAATTTGGTTTTCGTTTTGTGTTTATGAAGCAATTGACGGACGATTTAGCGCAGTGGTTAAAGGCTTAGCCTGCCCCGCCCACTGTGTCTAATAGTCGCGGGTTCGATTCCCGCACGGGACAAATCTTTGTGTGATCCACAATTATTTGTTCCGGTCTGGGTATTTGTGTACGTGAATTTTCATGTTTGTAAACGCACCCACGACACAGGAATTAATCCTAGTGTGGGGCAACGTTTAAAAAAAAAAAAAAAAAAAAAAACTCTGATCGGGGTGTCTGAGGTCTTGCGTTTATTATGTTACACCTTGTATATTTTCGTACGGTAAATCTAACTAACCTACCTTAAACACCACTACAGCAAAGTAAGTAACGCTGTCTACGAATAGTAGCTACCTACCTAATTACATCATAGAAATAGAAGCGATACACGCAGAAATACCGTACCCTATACCAATAGTTGAATTACCCGCATCGGAGATCCAAGTAATGAGCGAAATGACATCAAAAATGAAAATTATTTTTAATCGGGGCCAATTGGCGTGGTCCGGAGCCGGCTAACCACAGCTAACCACTGGTCCACCGCTAGCCAAGCGTGACCCTAATTAAACGGTGGAACTGACAACCTGCGTGCTGGATACCTGTATAACTACCAACCCTGGCAGTGGCGGATTGTGGCTGGTTATGTCCAATTGATAGGCCGACAGACCAAAGTCGGATTATCATGGTTACGCAAGTACATTATGATGATAGTATGCATGAATATAAAGATAGCTCCTGTTCGTCATGAGTCACTTTCAACGTCGTAAGTAGAGATTCTCAGATGAACACTTATGGTGATTGAAAAAATGATATGTGCTAACATCTTGGCAGAATATTTAATGTCGAATTTTCAAAACATCGCATTTAAGTGACACACACACACACCGTCACGCCTATATTCCCCAAGCGGGGGTGGCAGAGGAGTTCTGAGTACATCTACGTTTTGCCGACGATATAAGGTCCCATGTAATAGGGGGCGAGCCTATTGCCATATACCGGGCACAATTCCAGACTCCGGACTCATACAGGGAATTTTTCGTTAGAAAAACTACATTTGTCCGACCTAGGATTTGAACCCAGGACCTCGTGATCACAAAGCGCGGCGCTTTGCCACTAGACCAACGAGGCAGTCCGTCAACGAGGCAGTCGGCATTTAAGTGACAATTCTTAAAGAAGCTGGTAGGTTGATATCTCTTGATATCCAATGCCATGATGTATAATTAAGTAGTCTAACAGATAACTCACTATGAATAAAAAATATTTAACTTTTTCAACACTTAATTTTATGATTCGTCCCTGTCTCGACATTATGTACCTACCTACATTTAATAGGTCCTCATATCTACTGCTCAAACGCGTAGGTATGCACTAGCTACCCACAATATTTTCTAAAGTTTGCGACCTAACCTTTAACATGATTACCTGCTTAGTGCTAGTTATTTGTTTCATAGCCACCAGCTATTCCTTATGAAGCGGATGCCAATTTGTTTCCTATTTCTAAGTTATTATCGCTTCACAATTGTGCGAAGTGGTTGCCTAACATTTAAATTATCTGGCCTTGTTTTGTTAATTCAAGGAGAAACCTTAAGAACAGTACATTCTTGGTGCCATATGGTTTTGGTTGGTATTTGTTTTTAGTTTACATAAACTATATTTTTTTGTAGAGAATTATAGACTGCCTCGTTGGTCTGGTGGCAAAGCGCATCGCTTTGTGATCACGAGGTCCTGGGTTCAAATCCTAGGTCGGACAAATGTAGTTTTTCTAACGAAAAATTCCCAGTACGAGTCCGGAGTCTGGAATTGTGTCCGGTATATGGCAATAGGCTCGCCCCGTATTGCATGGGACCTAACATCGTCGGCGAAATGTGAGTGTACTCAGTACACCTCTGCCACCCCATCTGGGGAATATAGGGGTGACGGTGTAAAATTATAGACAAATAGCTATTTAACTATTGATTATCTGCAATTGCTTAACCTCTCGGCCGCTTTGGTATGGTGTTTTGAGGCAATTCGGCGTGTTCCAGCAACCTAAAGGTTAAATTAATTAGAAAGTAGCCGAGGGTAACATGACTCAACATTCCTACAAGCAAATCGTATAAGTGTTACGGAAATTATATTCCAAAAAACGTAACAATTGTGCCGTTGATTCCGTCCGTTAGCGAAGAGTAATAAATGTGGATAAGAAAGTCTATTATGTCGATTGAAAAAAAGTCCGAAGCATTTTACGGATTCGGTAGACTCCCGAATAGGTAGATGAATTAAGAATATAAAAAAATAGATATGATGATCGTGACTAGAGACACAGTCTTTGACTACGATATGTAGGTATCTACTATAATTTACAATTGTCTCATATATTTCATGTTAGGAAGCTACCCGAAGATATTTGTAAGAAGAAGAATATCTTTAAAACTGAATAAGCCTGATCTAATTAATAATACTACTAGGACTCTACAATCAACTGCAGTAATTAGCTTAAAACATTCTGGCCACGAGAAAGCGTTATTAGAGTAGGTAATTCACCCATATAGTTTCTATATGTAGCGGTATATATTCATCACGTTTCGACTCCCAGCTTAACCATATAATCACTACTGAAATATTCACTTCACTTATGGTAATATCGCGCATTAAGCCGCTATCGCCCGTGTAATTACATTATACTTGAAACAATATGAAATAATAAAAGCGAATCGCGCGCAGGCTATTTGCATTTCCGATGGACGGCGAGGTAGGTGTTTTTCCTTTCTGGCCAAGTGCTGTAGCAAAGGCCAGAGAGAGAGGTCGCGTTGTGGCTATCCTGTTCGCCGTTCGTGCTGGCTTCGTCTGAAATTATTATTTTGATTACGTTTAATTTGCATACGGCCTGCGGAGCGGTCGCCGCAGGCAGCGCGCCGCCCGGCGTCGTTACGACCCCTGTACTTTTCTGTAATGTTTTCGCCATTTTCAACAAAATTCCACACAAATCATATAATTTCAGGTATCATCATGGTTATTACGAAGAAGCGCCCGTAGTCCTCGTACCTCGGTAATAGGTCGATCGATGCTCAAATTCTTGATAACTACGAGCAATCAACATAGAACCTGCCCCGGCAGGCTTAATGATCCGACGTCTTCAATTATTGGTAATACCGGACTCTTAAACGTTCTTAGGAAGCTGACTGGTGGGTTTGGTGGGTTGGAAACACTGAATTTATTTCTAAGGTCACATTATTTAAAGACTGGCTCAGGGGAATACTCTTTTTTTATTACTATAAAATATCTCTTGCCTAGTGGGTAGGTAAGTAGCTATGACCTAACTGATGATGCATGTTTTCTTACCAATATTTATAGTTTCGTCTGATAGTTTATAAGAATTACACTAAAACGCCATATTTGTCGCAGGTAGTAACATAAAATCTAGTGTAATAAGGGATTATTTGACGTAATACATAATGGGAGTGCTGTCTGCGCTAGCGCACAGCTACCGTGCGGCGCACACGCATTGGCGTTGGCCGATCCAATCCCCGACGTGCGCCACGCCCACACCCGTAACATAACCTTTAATGTATTTGCATTGCTTTACGGTATGTGTTTGTAGAATATAATTTAATATGTACCTAGTTCACTGCCGTCTGTTTTACTAATAGTAATTCGGTCAACAGGAACAGTTGTTTTTTTTGTTGACAAATGTAATGTCTATAGGAAATCTTTCAAGACACCGGGGTAGGTACGTATTGAATAAACTATTCGATTTTATTAGGTACCCATAGATAATGGAAAGAATGACAAAACAGATATACAATGTGAAAATGGAATGATGCAGGTACCGGGGAAGTCCTAGACTATCTTACCACGACCAAATAAACCGAGTCTTATCTAAAGGAAAAGTTAAGAGTCTCCGTAACCGGCAAGCGTGTATGAGATAAACTATAAGAGTCGAGGAAGCCAGAGAGGTATGTAAGGAAAGAACCTGTTGGAACTCTGTACCCTCTGCCTACCCCGCAAGGGATCTGGCGTGAGGTTATAGATAGATAGGTAGACATAGATAAAAGCTTAATCAAATTTCATTATTATTTATCTCACGATCAGCTCTACATTTAAGCCTACAAAATCCAAAAACAGGTAGATACGACGGGCTGGTCTCAATTGAGAAGATTCCCAGCGTCTTACCAGTGTAAACATGTTTCGTAAGGTAGGTAATAATGTTTATAAAAAAAAAAGAATTACTAGGAACCCTTGTAGGTTCCTCTTGGACATGTCCCCAAGAACTGTAATGTGCGTCAAAAAAAGGTACCTATGTAAGTCTAAACAAAACCCTGATGTATCTCCTCTATGACCTATCTCGCACCGCTATTTGTGAGAAAAGGCCTTCGCCAAGCTGTGGGACAGAATACGCTGACTTACTAGCGTTAATATTAAGCGGTTTCTTCGTTGATCAAAGACATTGATTCTCCGATTCAAATTTATTTATAACCGTATAGAATATAGATAACGTATCATTGGGGGCAATTGGTTGATTGATCGCTGACGGCTATGGTTCTATTCAGCGTTTCATCGGCTTCGATATCCGGGACATTCCGAGCGTTGGCCTAATGACATAATCGCGCCCCGCGGTGCGACGCGGCGGGAGGCGATCACTGTCATTACTGCCGAGCTGAGCGGAGAGCGGGGCAGATAGCGGGCTACCCATAAAAATCGCAATAATGAGACACAAGAAGTCCTAAAGGAGAGTTTTGGTGGGAATTCGAAGAGTGATCTCGTCAATTTGTTTTAATTTCCAAAACTTGTATTATTTCGAATTATAATGTGTAATGTTGGTGGAATATTAACCATTATGTATTCCTATATGTGCATGAGTGAAGGTAATAGTAACAAAATGATAAAACGTGCCTTTCCGATTTCCCTCAAAACAGCCGTAGCAATTGGTATGTTAAGTATCTATCGCTTTACTATCCAGGGTGGGGCACTTCATCAATTTTATAATCATCTTTGTCATCAAGTTCATCGGGGAGTTGAATTAATTTAGAAATGAATATTAGTAATACTTGACATTGGCGAAAGACGCGTCGTCGTCATGCCATAAACATAAAAAAAAGTCCTAAAGTCTCGTGATTCGTCTCTAAACATGTGAGAAAATGATCACAAAATGCTTGCAAGGTCTGAAAGGACCAATGCGTGTGATACTGTCATGAAAGTCTTCCTAAACTGTACTTATAAGCAGAGATAGGCAAAAAGTAATCCGATTAATGATTAAAAGTGCAATCGTAATCGTTGTTGAATCGCCATCACGCCTATATTTCCCAAACAGGACCGGTTAATCATTACTCTGATTACATTTTGCCCATCTCTGCTTATAAGGTAACAATTTATCGGAAAATGTTTTTACAGCAGCAGTGTGCGGGACACATTGGTCGTAGAACTGACGGTTGTCAGGGCAGAACGATTCTAAAGTGGCAACCTCGTACTAAAAGACGTGGAGTAGCCCCCCACAAGCTGGTCCGATGAGCTGGTAAAGATCTCAGGTGAAAGCTGGACGCGTACAGCACAAAGTTATCGTGGTATTGTTATTAGGAGGCCATTTTCCTGCAGTGGACATCTTTCAGTTGATGATAGATGATGTGAATGTAAGTCTGTGTCAATTTTTTCCAATTGTGCATGTATGGCAAAGCGACGAGAGTGGTTGAAACGACGTGCGCTTTTTAACTGACTTCAAAAAGGAGGAGGTTATATGTTAGTCTGTATTAATGATTTTCTAACGACGAAACTCAAAAAGTACTGGACCGATTTTAATTATTCAATTTCTTTTGTAGAAAGCTACATTATCCAGAAGTAACATAGGGTACAAAACATAGACCCGGTAGGTGGCGCTGTTGTCGGCCGGGTACGAAGTCGTAGGAAACTGTTAGTTTTATATATTATCACTGATATATCCGTCAATTGTGGATCGATTTTGATGATTCTTTTTGCATTGGGTTTAGAATAGCTCGAAGGTGGTTGCATTTTAATTTCATCGATAATGGACCTAGGACTTCGAAGATACATCAGTGAACTCATTAACGGCAAACAGCACGAGTGTATAGATTCCGTTATTATGGGTATTATATCAATCCGGTAGGCACCTTACTTTAAAATTAAGCAGAATAATATAATATAAGTATATGAATATAAATAAAGAATTCATTCATTAATTAAAATTGCAAACAAATAACTTTTAAAAAAAGGAAAACTATCTTAAAAAGCAAAAAATAAATATTTGAAGTCGGTGCCAAGTAACGAACTGCACTAACCGGAACCGACTTCAAATTGTTTTTTTTGAGTTAGTTTCCTTTTTTAAAAAAGAATATTCACTTCTAGTATTTTATTATTATTATTTTTGTGGGGCTGCTCAAGTGAACGCTGTAGCAAATTGATTCGTCGCTACAGGCGTCCGTGATGGCACCTGACTACCACTTTGTATAGTACCTACCTATATATATAGATTCAAGATTATACAGTAATTTGCAAAGTGAAATTTGCTATGCAACTGTGCTGAAGATCGAAAGCATTGATAGTGGTAATGGAACACGTTCCGCTTGTCTGAGGCTCGAGTCTCAGCTGCCAGCTGTCCTTAGTTTAGTGAATATAAGATCACCCTATAATAACCGTTGTTTACCAATTGAATCAGAATGTATATACATGTCAGTCGACTCGTTGATATATTTTAAGATTCCTACTCAAAAGAAACAAGATCCTTATACAAGTTAGTACTTAGGTGAACTAACTTACCTAAAAAGCTTTTTCTTCTTCTTCTGTCGTATTCTTTATTACTGAAGGTCGTGTCCTTGAAAGGCCCTCATGGCCAGTGTGTACGACTTGCTTCCACTAGATCCGATTCTCGGCTTCTCTAATAGCATTTGTTGCAGAGAGGCCAGTGAGAGCAGTGATTTGATCACGCCAGCGGCTAGGTGATCGGCCGCGCGGTCTTTTTCCATCTACCCTGCCCATCACCACCAATTTATCAAAATTGTCTGGCTGCCGTCTTGCAATATGACCAAAGTATCCCAGAATACGCTGGTAGCAGATCGCGAGTCTGGTTCTAATGTCTAGCTGATCTAGAATATACTTATTTGTTCTCAGGGTCGTCCATGGTATGCGGAGCATTCTTCGCCAACACCACATCTCAAAGGAGTCGCTCGAATCGTCCACGCTTCTACTCCATATAGAAAGATTGGGAAAACTAAAGTTCGGACTAGTCTCACCTTGGTGATATTGGAGATCTTTGTCTTGCCAGATGCGTGTCAGTTTTCTAAAAAGCTAACAGTATTATTAACATATAAGGGATTTGGCGTGATGATTGTATGTTTAGATGTTTGGATGTTTGTTACTCAATCACGCAAAAACAGATCAACGAATTTAGATGAGATTTTGTACACAGATAGTTAGTTTATCACCTGGATCTTTCAAAAGCAAAGTACAGGATTATCTGCTCAAAACTTTGGCGGAATCATCTCAATATTAATTTAGTTTATGTATATGTGTACTTATTATTTATATTATTATATGTATACATTATATATGTATTTATCTGTATCTATATTATATCGTTATATGTCAGTTCGATATAATATTTATTCTACTAATTATATATATGTTACATATTTTCCTCTACATTTTTTTTGGTTCTATGTTTCTGCACCTACTTTACACGTTTCTACATCACCCTAAGGTAGACTGGTAGATAATGCCTCAGGCATTAAGTCCGCCTTTGTACCAATAGTGCAAGAAGAATTAAATAAATAAATACACTAACACATTATATACTTTTTTATCCCGGAAAAATGTAAGGCTCGTTGATCTAGGGGCAAAGCACATCGCTTTGTGATCACGCGGTCCTGGGTTCAAATCCTAGGTCGGACAAGTGTAGTTTTTCTAACGAAAATTTCCCAGTACGAGTCCGGAGTCTGGAATTGTGCCCGGTGTAGGTATGGCAATAGGCTTGCCCCCTATTACATGGGACCTAACATCGTCGGCGAAACGTGGGTGTACTCAGTACACCTCTGCCACCCCCGCGGACCGACCGAGTAACAGAGGTGTAATTAATGTGCACCATAGATCAGAGATCTATGATGTTAGGCCCTAATGTTGACGATGGATGAGTCTATTACCATTGCTGCTACTAAGAATCCTGCCTGAGATTCGCACCCAGGACCTAACAGTCGTCATTCAGCATCATCGAACTTTGCGACTTTCGGCTAATGAGTGATTGAGAAATTTAACGAGTGAAAAAAAAAACATAAAAAATAATCACAAAAATTAGTAGGTACCGACACAGGCATTGAAAATTGCAACCTTCGTTCTATAATTCCAGTTTAAATAAACAACAAAGTAAACAGAGACTCTGCGACCAATCAACGACAATGTTTAATATTTCAGCTTCATTGTCACAACAACGCTGACTTGCCTTGACATAAAAAATGTAAATCTCATACTGTATGCATCGGCACTATATGTACCTGCGTTACCAGTAATGGGCCGTAATATAGTATTTTCCGTGTACCAATGGGATTTTTTTCATTGTCCTACCAACTGGTGTTTTCTATGCATAATGGGAGGCCGTAGCAAGATTATAGAGTGTCTGCAATCATACCTTCGGCTCCGTGGGACAGTAGGTAACGGGAATGCATTAACAAAAGACCAAGTTGATTGATGCCGTCCATTTTCTGTAAAGAAAATTACAAAGAAAAAGGCACTTTGAATAATTTTTCCGACGATTTCTTTGTAAATACAGTTATTTATTGACGATATTAGAAGGGGTAAATGATTTGAAACGTTTCTTTTGTTACTGTAAGTTGACAATGAAAATTTTAAGAAGGCATATTTTGCAGTTGCTATGACTCTGTGTCCCAGGTATTTACATATACAGAATTGGGTTTTAGGTTTTAATTATAAATAACATTTATGGTAGGTAATCAGCCTATTCTATTCTACTGTTGAACAAAGGACTTTTCCCTCACATTGAGGTAAGAAAAAGCAGGTCATACCCGCCACGCGGGCCTAATGCGAACTGATAAGGGCAGGTTTGTGCTCACAATCTTGGAACTTATCAAGCGGCCTCTAAGGCTTCCTGCTATATGAAGCAGTCACCGAGACACATACTGTTCCTTCTTCTTCACTAAACGGTCATTCATCTCTAGGCAACCAAATCAAATGTTGCTTAATCTTTAAGAACTTGCACAACTCAGCGGTACGATCACGTCTATACTAAACGACTACATGGCTATTAAATATTTCTGAAAATCTACTTTATTTATTTCAGGTCTCCACATACTTAGACTACTCAACAGAGATACATATAAAAAACCAAAAATTAAATAGATACCTGTTCATAAACACCTTGATGACTACCTACTCTATTTCTCTTACAAACATCTTTCGCAGGTTTTTATGGATATAAATGGAGTTGTTCTCTTTGTTTTTAAGTAAACGTAGTCGGGCGTATCTAGATTTTCTTGACGTGTAGAAATTTTCATAACGTAACACACGCGAAGGAATTGATAGAGTAGAATTTATATGTCCTTATGTGAATCCCCATTCATCTATCATACCTGCTACTTTCCGTCAAATTATCATAATTTAAAAAGACATTAATGGGACGGAATAGGACTGGTAAGGTAGACCGTGATCCCGCCCGGCCACTCTGTCGATCCCCTTTGTTTGATAATTACAAGTTACGAGAGACCGCATCAAAATAAATGCGACATAAAACTTTATTTTATTACTCCAAATTGTCCCAAATTTGACAAAGATTGTATCATAATAAACATATTTTGAGAAATGAAATGACCATTCGCGACCTTATTGAGTTCTATTAGCACTAATTTATATGAAGTGGGTTTATATTTGGATACACCTGTTTATTAATTCTGTTTTCTGATCAAATAATAACGATTCTTTTGTTTGTAAAATTTTGGTGCATGATTCAGCATTTGGGATCTGTTATTTTTTTAGAGAGAAGTAACGTATTTTCATAAACTCTAGATTAAACTAAAATGTTGGATTTACGTATATTAACTACCTATGACCTATATTATATCTATTTATATAATCATGCCTAGTAGGTGATAATACTAATATAATAATTATATTAGCCCTGTTAAGAAACTGTCTCACCCTTGGGCATGGGGAGGCCCGGCCTCTCAAACTGACAGGGTTTAGGCCATAGTCCTCCATGTTGGCCCAGTGCGGGTTGGCGAACTTCACAGACCTTTGAGAAACTCTCAGGAATGCAGGTTTCCTCACGATGTTTTCCTGCACCGTTATAGCAAGTGTTAATTAATTTTTAATACGCACATGCTTTCGAAAAACAGAGGTGCATGCCTGGGTTTGAACCCGAGACCTCTGGCTTTGCAGTTCAACGGTCTAACCACTAGGCTATCACTGCTTAGGTGATAGTACCTATAATGAATTGTTAGTAAATTTTGTTAACAGTAGGGACTTAGAAAGATTTACGCGTATAATACGCTAGCAATAAAAAAGTTTTTTTTTTTTAGATTTTATCTCATTATTATAGAAAATGTAGTACCTACCGAAACTATTACTGCTAATCTTTTGTTCTTAAAAATATGGTTATCTATAACGCCCTCATTTCATCAAAACTTAAGTAACGTAAGTCAGACAATTTTAAATAATTCTAAAATTTTATAAGTAATGATTAAAATGTCTTAAATTAAAGCTTCAGTTTTTGTTAGCTACTCGTCAAAAGATGGCGCTTTAATTTATTTCTCAAGCTTTTCTGTAGATGGCGTTAGAATTACGTACCGACAATGTACAATGGATAAATTAGTAAAGCGGTGTTCTTACCTCTTACAATACTGTATTAACCTAAAAAAAAAACAGTTTTTAGTGAAGATTACTTATTTTGATTGACTGCCTCGTTGGTCTGGTGACACAGCGCATCGCTTTGTGATCACGAGGTCCTGGGTTCAAAACCTAGGTCAGACAAATGTAGTTTTACTAACGAAAAATTCCCAGCATGAGTCCGGAGTCTGGAATTGTGCCCGTTATATGGCAATAGGCTCGCCCCCTATTACATGGGACCTAACATCGTCGGCGAAACGTGGGTGTACTCAGTACACCTCTGCCACCCCCTCTGGGGAATATAGGCGTGACGGTGGTGTTAATTTTATTACAATTTTTATTGCACTTTCATGTATTATTAGAAAGCATACAATTATTGGACGTTAACATATATTCAACATGTTGATTGTCCGCAAAAACATAATGCGCTTATTTCATTATTTAATTAGTGAATAAAATCACCCATTATGCGTTTTATTACTACACTTCTCGTAGTTAATGGGCGTATATAAAACATGCCATTTGTTCTTTCACAGAATGCGTAAAAACATTCCCGGGGCGCGCTCCGCCCACGAGTGGGCATTTATATTCATCACCATCCACCGCTGTATTGGTGCAAAACTTAACTGTGCTGGGTCATGCAACCGATGCAGTGACAACCGTCACTCAAATTACCATTAATAAATTATATGCTTATAAGGATATTCCATTTGTTACGGTATATGCATTCAATTTTCATTGCAGCTAGGGTTAGGTAGAGTTTGTTTGCAGATGTCTATATAAAGGACGGCATGTTTTAACGTAGTACCTAAAACTAAGGGGCTTCCATGAATCTCAAATTCAATGTCAATAATTGATTATTTAAAAATAATCAATTATTGATGGCTGCTTGCTTATTTTTACAGGCTGATAATAGTTTATCAGCCTGTAAAAATAATCAATTATTGACATTGATTTTGATATTCATGAAAGCCCCTCAGTTGTAGGTACTACGTTAAAAATGTAATAATTTACTGTTTAAGTTTACACTTTTAATATTACATTCTACAGTAGTCTGTAGAATGTAATATTAAAAGTGTAAACTTCAAAATTATTACATTTTTACACCTATTATGAGATTAGCCGGTAAGAAACTAAGCGGGATTGTCTTTTAACTTTAATAGATTTTATGAGCGGAACCGTAGGTATTATTCTATCGTACAGGAAGAGAGTACTGATTCCCGTATTGATATTATGAAAACAACTTTTAGATCCTTTAATATGCGTACAAGATAATAACTAAGGTAATACATACCTAATGGAGCGATTTAAAACCTCTCAGATTTCGACTTCCCCGACTTAGATTTTCTTTCAAATAAACGTAATCCATTTTAATTCATGTCGCGTGTATCAAAGCAGTAAACCAACTAATGCGGATAATTCAGGCTGCTGCAATAAGCGTGTGCAGATACATCGGGGCACAAAAAGCGAGGCAGCTGAGGGGCGGCCGGGGTTGGCCGGCACGCCTTGCCCATCCTGGCCTACAACTGCCCAGCACGGGAGAAACAATTCGTTATGCTTTTTATTCCTCATAATACACATCGTGATCGCCACCTACTCATTACGTAATTACACTTTTTCGTAATTCAAGTAGTAGTCGATACAATAACACCGGGGGTCAATTCTGCTAACAGAAGGCGAAAACTGAGCCTTAACCGTTGCCCAACTACAGTGGTTAGCTGTTTTTGTATTCCACTAAATGTACAACAGTCGTATATTAATATCGATATATATTATATAGCGTGTCTTATCTAAAGGGCAAGTCAAGATTCTCCATATGAAACGAACTATGAGTGGAGGAAGCCAGAGAGTTCTCTAAGGAAGGAACCTGTTGGAACTTTTTACTCTCTGCCTATCCCGCAAGGGAACTGGCGTGATGATATAGATAGATAGAATAATATATCGTTGCATCACAAACTCAACCGTTGATTATCAACACTAATATAATAAAGAGGTAAGATTTGCATTTTTGTATGTTTGTAACGAATAAACTCAAAAATTACTGGACCGATTTTAATGATTCTTTAACCATTAGAAAACTACATTATCCAGAAGGCTATAAAACAGACCCGGTAGGTGGCGCTGTTGTCTATCAGGTACGAAGTCGCGGGAAACTGCTAGTTATTTATAAAAATACATATAATGTTCTAATACTGAACCTTAGTGGAATTTGGCAACCAGGCTGACACAATGAAAACCTTTATCATACAGCCACGATTAGGTAACCACTCAATTCCAGAGCAATATACCTAGGGTTGATTATGGTGCATTCCTAAAATTAACGGTATGACTTTTTGCGACCTCATTAAGATTAGTCTCGAACCTTTAATGAAACTAAATTAGTACATTTATCGTTGAAATTAGAATTGCCCCCATGTACCACAGTGTTGATCCACGGCATAAAAATGCAACTCCGTCTCGCAACAAAGTATTTGCGACGTCATCGCGTGTAATACACGATGTAAAATCGTTCCCGCAATAAAATCCGCGGACGTATATCACTAAACTCCATAAATAATGGTCAATATGTCGAGCGGCATTGTCGATTCTGACAAATTGCCTCTCTCGGTTGCCGCCGCATTGTTAGCTACCAACGGGCCGTGATAGACTTTTGTCGTGTCTCCCCACACAATGTAGGCAACCGAATGACTTTTGTCAACTATCATTTTCACTTCTATACTCTACGGAATCGCAAATCGCTTTTATTATGTCTTACGGGTCATGATGCGTCTTCGTATTTTTACGATTTCGTGTTATGATAAATGAGATGCTTTGTGTCGTATTGTCTGATGCCGATGAATGTTTGGTTTGTGTATTGTGTGTGAACCTGTGAATGGATTTTTGGTGGAAGGCAAATAAAAATAACGAGTTGTTGTAAAGATTGGAATGTCGTAAATATAGTGTAGCTGGACTGTATATCTTTGTAAATTTATAGTGATAAGTAGGTAGGTCTAAATTTTAAAAAGTTTTTGTCGGTTTCTTTGGAAAGGCTATGTTAAATTTTATTGGGAAAAACCATTCTATTTCTGTTGGATGTCAGATATATTTTAAATAACGCCAAAAGTTTTAAAGGTTACATATCATAAAAAATACTTCAAAAATCCGTGAGTGATGAGTGATAAGTTTATTTCCCTGGTAACAAAAGTATATCCCGTCTACATTGCTCAAGCGGGGTCAGAGATGTACTGTCTACGTATACAATTTGAATACTAGGTTCTACTGTTTGAATGGTTTACTGCAAAGGAGGCAAGTCCATTGTTATTATGCTGAGCATAACTCCCGACTTCGGACTGCTGGTAAAAATTTTCGATTTGGAAAATCCTAAATATCCGAAATATAATACACATTGTTTAACCAAGACCAACCAATTTGAATTGTGATTGCTAGTCACATCATGTGTGTGTGTGTGTGTGTGTGAATGATGTACGCTGTTGGTCGCGAGGCCTTTACAGCTTCACCGGACTTAAAGGCGAGCGTGCAACCACTACGCTCTAGCCAGCCAGAAGGGCAAGAGGCGACATACTGTTGGGACAGTCGCTGTAGGGGGACGGGTGCACTACTAAGTGCACCGGTCAACCGCCGGCTATGGGAGGGGATCTACTACTACGTCGTCGTCGTCGCCCGTATTCTGAGCGGAAAGAAGGATGACAAAGCATCGGGGGGGTCGGTGAGAACATGTCGCGGCCGGCGGTGGCGGCAGGAGTCGGGGGGGAGATCGTAGTCGGCGGTGGCTACGATTAACGGATTCCGTCACATCATGTGTCATTAGACCAACATATCAGTTTGCCATGGGATCATATAACTCACATACCTAGAAGATTTAATTTGAATTTTAAACGAATGCAAGGAACCATACATTTTTTATTTCATCAAAAAATAATTAACTTCGTTTTTATATTTTGTATTTATTCAGGTATTAAAGAGGGTGTGAACCGTATCCCCGGCACTCCTTCCAAACTTACACATATTTGCTTTATAATCGAACAGCACAATAACATTATTGTTCCCTAACAAAAGCAAATTACTGTGAAAATGAAATAAAAACCCTCTCCTCATCCCCAACTATTAAGCGATGATGTAGCGATACTCTGCGCAAACGCAACTGTGAACTCGTACTTCGCTACATTTGGTATAGCTGTAACCAGAAGTTGTGATATTTTAAAATGACCATTATTTTCAACGGTGGAAAGTTTATATTGTATTGTTAGTTATATAGGTTTCTCGATATAGGGATACAATCTAAAGTAACCGTGACGGGTGAATAGGGCATAAAAAAAACATAAATCAAAGTCAAAAAGGCATAGAGAATGGGCAGAGAGCGGTCGCGAGTAGTTTGTCACCAGCTGGCGCGCGCTCGCTCGCTGTTTCTGACTGCGACAAAGCATTGTGTCGTGTTCCCATCAATAATGAGGGTAATTTTCAGCATTTTGTCACATTAGACGTATACAACTGTTATTGTTTGTTTGTAGGAATAATATTTTTCAGATAGCTAGGCATTATTTGATGGAGAGGTAAGTATAAATCATAGTTTAAGAAAATGAGGTCGGGGATAACTTTAGTTTTTCTATGTTATTGTTTCAATTTAATGCAATTGCAAGTGCATTTGTCAGGGTAGTACGTGTATTATGAGTGAAAATAGAAGAAAAGATTAATATTCACACATCGTCACGCCTATATTTCCCAAGCAGGGGTGGCAGAGGTGTACTGTCTAGGTACTTCCATTTTTAGCCGTCGATATTATGCCCCATCTAATAGGGGCGAGCCTATTACTATAATTATTAACATTTACTATTTGACTATTACTGGGTACTAACGCGGTTAACACTCACTTGGTTGGTAATAAAAAATATAATAATAATAATATTAGCCCTGTTAAGAAACTGTCCCACTGTTGGGCACGGGCCTGCTCTCAAATTGAGAGGGTTGAAAAAAATATAATTAAAAAAACATATATAGCTTGTCCAATCTAAATAAATTAAGTAGGTACCCACTGTATTTCTTATTTTACATTATTTTACGGTGTATAAAAACTGCATCTATGCTCTATACACCGTCACGCCTATGTTCCCCAGAGGTGTACTGAGTACACCCACGTTTCGCCGACGATGTTAGGTCCCATGTTATATGGGGCGAGCCTATTGCCATATACCGGGCACAATTCCAATTGTTCTCTATACATTTGCAAAATTGATGTTATAATGCATGCGAGTGTAGATAACTCTTAAAGTTTTTTTAGTTTAAGCATCTAGCACCTCTTAGTTAATATAAAATAATGTCCAATTAATTTGTGTTTATACGAATAAGGCAGAAAGCACGTCTCAGGCATGTGTGTTGTAGGACCGAGTCGCGTTGCGGTTAGCTCGACCGCTACAAGACGCGCCGCGCGCCATCTGCGCGACATAATTACTTCCTACGCTTTTCAACCCGATTGTACCTCGCTACCAGCTTTTGTTACATTTGCCTACGTTTAATTTTTTAAAAGGTAATTACCTACGTCAGTATAAAGAAATAAGAAAGTACGCCACACAAAGACTCACGGGGTACCGGTAGAAAGTCATCGTCTCGGTTCCTTTCGTCATCAAACTGCCGTGAAATTGTTAGGTTCGCTTCTAACCGCAAGTTATTCCCCTGAATACTTTATTGTTATTTTATTCTAACTACCTCATGGAATGTTTCAATGGGGTTTTCATTACTTTTGTAAATATTTATGTTTTATATACAGTTTTATCGTGATCTTTCTTACAGAGCATGTTAACTTGCTCTACTCGCCACTAGATGGAACTTGGGTGACGATTTTTAATTATACATAAGCCTGAAGAAAAAACATTATTTTGTTTTAGCAATCTTACCTAGCTACAATTCCATGTTTATAAGGGGTTAATTAACGTTGAACCAGTAATACAGAAAAGAAAATTGGAGCCATCAGTCCAGTTCAATTTGTGATAATTGAAGATATATCATCTTACACTTTAATTATGAAAAATCCTTAGTTATATTAATATGCACAAAAAAAACTTCCTCATTTTAAGAGACTTGGGCATCAGATTGAAAAATAGCAGATTTTTTTATGCTGCATAATGTGTAAATATATCAAAAGTGCTATAACTCGAGTTGTATCACCTGAAGGCACAGATTTGCTACTAGACCAATAAGGCACTTAAATAAGATTTTTTAATACTGAGTTCTTAGATTTACGCGAATATTACACATGAAATAAAACTATTTTTCGGATTTTATCGTTGTTTATTTTTTGATTTTAAGTTACCGACGTTTCGAATGCTTTGCAGCACCCATGGTCACGGGAAGAACTGAGGTGTTAGATGTCCAAAAGGCATAGTTGTTCCGGAGTACCCTCAAACTTTTTAATTATTTTTGTTGGTCCGATCTACGCAGAATGAGCTCACGGTGTCTTGAGGTCTCGCAGTGTTATGCTTGGTTTTGGAATTGATTATATTAATAACCGGATCCCAAGTCGATGGAAGCACTCAGCCATCTTCTCTATTGAAATTAGGATGTTTTTAAATTTAAATAGCCTCATGAACCATCCTTGGTAGGAATCGGTGTTCTTTCACGAGGATTTGTGGTCTATCAAATCTGATGTAACGGCGGGTGCGGTCAAGGACTTTCACAGACTGCAAACTTCTTTAAACGACGGTGTTTTAGGTCAGCTATTACCACTTATCATTTTGGTAATATACCTATTACTCGCCACGAATAAGTATGTATGAAACTTTCTGTATGTATGTACGTACTTTCTTAATATAAAGAAGAAGAAAGAAGAAAAAAAACATATGAGTAAACTAAAATTATATATACCTACTACCTAATACTATTACCTACTTTAGTAAGAAGAGTAGAGGCACAGTAGAATGACGTTGTCGCTAAAATTTGAGTGACTTAGGATTTCATTTTAACCTCGCAATAAGCTTTGAACCTCTATTGAGTTTATTCGTTGTAGTACATCTTAATAAAAGCTTGTTTTTAAAGAATATTTTTTTACTTATTTAAATTTGATTGAGTACCTATGTACCTATGTATGTATGTCGGTACATATACCGATCTACGCATGTAGCGCTGAATGGCGAGGATAGTGGAAAGGGTATCCCAATTAATTGACGGTCGCACGAGATAATTAGAAAAGCATAAACACATTATAGGCTAAAATGTAGGTAGATTTATGTTCGTGTTTTCAAGAGTAAGTGGGTAGTTTAACTTTAAAGCTTTAAGAATGGGTAGAAAATATAAACGATCGATTCAAAAGTAGTTGTTTTAGCAGAATCCCTTCTAATACCGTAAGTTAGCTACTGTTAAGAATTAAATTAATTCTTAAATGTGTAGGTAAAATACCAGTTCACGAGGTAGGTCAAATTGCTTTAAAAATATAACCCTTTCAAAATTCACATCTCACCCCGACTTATTAAAACAATAAGTTTTATTAAATTATCGCGAACGACTTCACTTGCAAAGCTGTAAATCACAAAACGTCCAAACATTTAAGCAACCGACGTGTCGGCTCTCCTCAAGCGATCTAATTCAATTAATTTATTTTGGTCACCAATTAACAGAACAACTGGGAAGCGACCGAGCGCGGAAAACGAACGAACAAAATACCGACTATTTATTATTTGCTCTTTGTCCCCTTCAGAGGAACAAGCCGGGGCGGTGCCTCGGCCACAATGGTGCCCTCCATTATACCCGATAAAACAATAAGCGCTTTATTAAAAAGACATTCAATAATTTATTTTATTCATATTTTATTTGCACCGTAGCGGTCTAAACAAAAGTGCTCAATACACCGCGACCGGCTAACAATGAAACCGCGGAATCGTGCCGTGTTTGTTTCCGCGGTTGACACCAGCAGAAAAATATGGTGATAGCGAGTATTTTGTACACAGGTGCGTATCACGGAGTATTCCATACTTATGGGTACACATAACACCGAAGCTGCGTCCGATTTCTATCACCCCATGTAAAAAATAGATTTATTTACCTGTGGTGTCGAAACGAAATAAATATTTCCCTAACTCTCAGTTGCGTTGAACATTGTGTGGTTTTTATAATACTCAGTAATACTTTTCGATATAAGTATAGGGAGTTGTCTACAAGGGTAAGGGTATGTAGGTGCGATTAGATGAATAAATAGTTACCATATTTACAAGTTTATATGTTAGATATTATGCAGGTTACGGGAAAATGTTCGTGTAATGAAACTACTTTTATTTTTTAATAAAACTTTGCCCCCACGCTAACAATAATGTGTGGTGGGTGTATACATAAAATTCACGTACGTATACTTACGCCAGATCGAAACAAATATTCTTTTACTTAACCTTTCGACGGCAAATATAACATATGGAAGCAGCCCAGAATGCGGCCACATTGTATGTTCTCACCGATCCTCCCGATGCCCTTACATCCCTTCTTTCGGATACAGATACCGCACACAGGATCAGACACTGACCTCGCCGGTGAGGTCGAAGAATCCCTAGCCCGGCCGATGCAGAGCACCACGGCAAGACACCTAGTATACGCCCTCCCCCCTAGCGACTGCCCAAGCCGAGGCCGCTCCTCCTTGAGGCGCCCTTGAGCTAGTTGCCCCCTTGCCCTTCTGGCTCGATCGTAGTGGTTGCACGCTCGCCCTCTTGTCCGGTGAAGCTGTAAAGGCCCCGCGGCAAACAGCGTAGATCAGAATCAGAATTAGAATCAGAATATTTTTTATTCATGTAAACCATTACAGTATTTATGAATCGTCAGAAAAGTAACAAAGACTCTACCGCCACTTCGGAGTGTCATTCCTGTGGAGAAGAAGGGCAAGAAACTCCACGGTTACTCTTTTAAAATAAGAAATTACAAACTTTTTCATCTACATTCTGTTGTGGGGTATGGGAGAACAATGTAGGTTGGTCATCAGGTGAGTCTAAGTTAAAAAAGCGAATAATACTATTTATGAGAATGGCTACATGGTTCCCTCATTTACAAAAAAAAGTACATATTGTGTTAAATTAATAGAAGGAAGAGAGGAAATGTTAACTAACAACAGTTGAATAGGTTGTCATGACTCAAGTGGAGCTGGAATAGCATCTACCCAAGCATTTTTATCTTTTAAATAATCTTCTATTGAATAATAAGCTTGCTTACAAAGTGTTCGTTTTACACAAGCTTTGAACTTATTTTCACTAAGTTTAGTGACGTCAATGGAAATTTTGTTATAAAATCTAACACAGTGCCCCATGAAATTGATCATTCACACGGATTTTGATTTTTTTAGAACATCTAGTACCTAGTAGTTATGTTTTGCGAGCCTTTTGGTTTTGTCGAAGAATAGGAATGGGCGGTTACCGCACAAACCGTTGAACTATTCACGGAATGTTCGAACGATTCGGGTCGCGCGCCATCTGTCGGGGGGCGATTGAGACATTTTTGCGAAATAGCGCCGTAATTACGAACTTCCGCATCCGGCGGCGCGTGCGCAGACGTCGACACTCACGCCCACCGAATTTTCGGGTTTTATGAAATTTAACACTTTTCCGTAAGTATAATAAAGACATTGCGACTAACAATCGATCCTAAGTATGGTTGCAACATGACGTAGGCCGTTACAGCTGCAGTTAAAAACATGTAACCGCCACATTATTATAAGTAAGTACAATTATAACACTATAATCTGTTTATATCAGATCTTTTACTTTTATGAAACGAAAATTTTTACTCATTTGATTTTTACGTTAGAAAGATATGATTATATATCGATAGGTAGGTCTTCAGAGTCTCTTTAAAGTGGAAAGTAAAAAAAAATGGGCGAAAAGTATATACTAAGTGTTTATGGTATACACTACTGCAGGGGCCTATCTGTTAATCAGTTCTCTGTGGAGAAGACTGAAGTATATCGAAAAAGTCTATCTCTTTAAAAAAATCACCGCGGTTGCCTCCTTTGACACACTAGGGGTAATTAGTAGATACCTAGATGATTCATTTGGATCATACCTTTAATTAATTATGTGGATTCTTGTCACTGAACTTCAAATTCTTCCGTTCTGTATCAGTTCGTTCGTTCGTTACGTAATTTATCTGTGTTACATTATAAATTCATCGTTACATCGCTGTAGATAAGAACAAAAAGAACCCACTGACACATTTCACTGTCGAACTATTACAGAACGGAAGAATTTAAGGTTCAGTGACAAGAATCCACATAATTAATTAAAGGTCCCGACGCCACATATCTGAATGATTTATTTCAGTGTGGAATTTCAGTTTTTACTTCGTCACACGACATGCATTAACAACAGTCACACGTTTGCAAAAAATGGTGACGTAAATTTTACAAATTCGCAGACACCGAGATCTTTAAGGTTGAATATACATAACTAGAGTTTAGTACCTAAAATGAAATACATATGTAAATATTTAAGTACTTGTCTATCTCGTTCGTATAGATTTTGTTAGTAGGTTGGTCAAAACCTCAAAAAAAAAATTCTCTTTTTCGGATCGGGATTATGGGAGTGTGGAGATATGAGTATACAAAAATCACTTTTTTATGAATCTATGCCGTAAATGTTGTATTTATCTATAAACTGTTTCTTACCTTTACTTAGGTGCGTACACAGCGTGTATCAGCGCAGTGATTACCTAGACATCTGTATGTCTAGGTAATCACTGCGCTGATACATATATGAATTTGGATATGGTTATACCATTTTTTTTACAATTTACAATTTCTTCTTTTCAAGAGTCTCCGTAACCGGCGAGCGTGTATGAAACGAACTATGAGAGTCGAGGAAGCCAGAGAGGTATGTAAGGAAAGAACCTGTTGGAACTCTGTACTCTCTGCCTACCCTGCAAGGGATCTGGCGTGAGGTTATAGATAGATAGATAGATACAATTTCTTCAACCAAAAATCACCGAAGTATTTTTCGAACAGCGACTTTTTAACTGCAAAATGATCGTAAGCGCTCATTACGCATTAGAGCTCGTAGCTGGCTGTTTGATCGGCAACGGTTGCCGACTTGCTCCACGCCGACAAAGCCAACATTTGCATCCACTTTGTCATTCAACTCGTATCCTAGGCTCATTCCTATTCCGTTTATATCACCGTCAAATGTGGAGCTATGGTAATGACGCTCAGAGGATTCCGACTTTCTTTTTAAACTTAATGATGTGTGTTCTTGAGCAAATTCGCAGGTGGGTACCGTTTGGTGGTATAAAAATATTGGATTAAAGTGAGACTTGTAATTCTTTCTACATTATAAAATTATGTTGACTAACTAAATAATAAATAGAAGACACAATTAGAATGTGCCGCGGCCACAATGTAAATTGATCGCAGAGTCATAGTTTATTAACGACTAAGGATAGATTTGCTTACTATCAGTAAGCAAATCTATCGGTAGTAGGCAAATATATACTTGAGTTTAATATTAAAATCGGCAATAAATGATTATTATCAATCGCTGTGTATCGGTAAGTTCTGGACAATGAATCCTACCGTTGAGGTAAAGTATTTAAAGGTACGGAGGGCATAGCACGAACACATCGCGTTAGCGTAACGTTCATCTTTATTTAGTAAAATTTTAGTCTGAAAAGGATAGCATACTAACTTGATAGCATTACGTTAACATCAATCTGTTCATGCTAAGCCCTCAAAAATCCTAGCCACAAAGGTCGCCCAAAAATATCTTTAAGGAAAAAACATTACGAGGTTCCTGTTTTTACTTAATATTAACATTCAAATACTTCTATTCAGGGTCACCTTGGATTACGAAATCTCAATAAAAACACCGTCATCCCCACATAAACGATAATGTTATATTAATCATCGTTATTTTGGAATATTTCAAACGTAATGCACTACACTTCTGACTGCTGTTTGAAATTTAAAAATATAGTACCTAAATAAAACAGCCAACAAAAACCCAAATGCTTTACAACATCAAAAGGAGCAAAATAAAGCGAAAACTAATAAAGCGACGCATTGGAAGATTACTTTAATGTTTAAAGTCCCCGACGAGGGCTGATTGAAAAGCTCCCCTAAGCGCCATCAAATGACAGAGCAGAGCTTTCATTTTGCTGAATAGATGCGCTAATTTGCATCATCTTTTTACCCTCGCAAACAATCTGACACCCTGTGGCCTTTGCGTTTGAAATATATTGATTAGGTGACCAAGTTTTGATTTGGTGGATTCGAAAGGATTGTGATTTTAGCAAATTGAAGTTAAAACATTGTATGATGTTTTAGAGTGCGGTTTCTATCCAAAAATTAAAACAGACACACGTATATTTCCTAAGCGAGTGTCGCAGAATGTTTATTGTTTATTACCGGTTATTGCAGACCATGTTATGCCCCAATGTAATTAGTACGTAATAGAAGACGAACTTATTGCCATTATACAGGATACAATTCCATACTCCGTATTGTAACTCCGGGCTGTTGCCCCACTAACTTTGTAAGATCTAGGATTGCGACTAAGGAATTTGTGGCCAACAGCCGTATCATACTCGATTAGACCAACCACTTTGAACGTTGCGGTTCAATGTTAAAGGTGCCTAAATACTATAGTGGCTATATGTGTAGATCCTTCGTTGATTAGATCCATAATAAAGTAAAAAAAAACAAGTAACTCTAACTACATCAACCCCAACAGCAATTTGCCGTCATTATTATATCACGTCGCAAAAAGACGAGTCAGATTAGCGAGCGCGTATTTACAAATTTTAAATTCACTACCGACGCGCGTCGACGTCGGCGTGTGCGCCAGCCGACGTGACACGACGCCCCCTGCCTTTATTGGCATCAGCATCTCGCCTCTTTATTAACCACTGTTTGATCCGAGTGACGTGCAAAGGAAATAGATAAATTGTTTGTTTTCCGCGCTGATGTCAATCGACACAAAGGGTGCCAGAAAAAACCTATTATTTGTCTCTCTGTCAACTAAATCATTATTTGACGTTCAAATATTAACTTCGCCGACTTAACACCGTCAGTTAAGCGAAATGTTAAATGTGAACGAGTCAAGTGAAGGTTTGTTTTCATTTCCGTGATTAGTACCGAGTGTTGTGTATAGATTTATCACCTCTCAGAACGCAACGAGTGTCAAATGGCGCGGCGGATGGCGGATATGCTACGGTGTGCCCAACTGCCACTAAATTAATACATTTTAACTTGACAGACACCGTCACGGTTATACCGAGCACGTTTTAACGGAGTTGTGCCCTTCGGCGAACAGTATCTCATAGAATGTTCTTTGAATTAAAATTTATTTAAAAATAATGCGAGAACATGGCAATGGGCGTCGCATGGGCGGTATCTGTGCTATTTAAGCTGTTGTTTTAATGTCTATTGCATATGTATAATCGATTACAGTCATCTAACGCAATTAATGTAGTTATTCCAATTGAACGAGGACAGGGGTTTCATATTATTGTTCACACATCATTTGTATTGTGCAAGATCTATAGGTGCGCACCTATATAAGAAAAAATATAGTTTGAATAACATCTCTACATTTTCTTATTCTTGGCACAGCTAGTGGCAACGATGGGAGCGCTACCGTTTTATGATGCGCACTGACATCTCCAATAGTCGTGTCGCCTCTTCACACAAAACAAACGACAACACATTTTGACTTTTGTTTGCCCAGTGAAATTAGAAATTGAAAGCGTTAAAACATTTTGTTCCTTCCTTTTTTTTTGTCAGCTTCGCGGAGTTTCGTTGCGTTTGAATACTAAACAGAAAGTTTATTTTGTGTATTTGCTAAATGCGTACCCTTTTGTGTCTCGAAGTTTCCCTTCACATATTGAAGTATGGCAGATTAATGTGAGTTCGAAGAAGACGATATTACTTCTGAAGGGGGTCTAAACTAAACCATGTGATTTACTGCGACCGAGCAGGGCTGTTAAAAAGTTGTAAACTGCCTGTGTTTCCGCCGCTCTTTGCAACAATGTTGGTCATCTTACAACTGACAACTTACCTATACATATAGCGATTGCGGTCATAATAATAATCTTTAATTCATAACGTTATACAAAGCCAATAATGACACTATTATCCGTGACCTTAATAACGTACTGTAACATTGTTGTTTATAAGAAAAAAGATAAGCTTAAATTTACATCATAATAAGTAGCCGTTTGATGACATGCCTTCACATTTAATGAATAAGCCCTTCCATCTAATTGCTGTCTAAGTGTCCTCTCTCACAAACTGAGGTAAGAATGTGAATATAAATATATTTGGATCTGAAGAATTTTTCGTCACCTTACCAGGCTCCGATATGTCTCTTTTATACATAAATAAGACTAGATATATTAAGACACACTACCACAGTGAATCAAAATGAAACAACAATCTTCAGCATACCAGGCCAGCCAGTTTAATTATTAATTAATTTGCCGGAAAAAATACGATGAAATTATTTGTAAGTATCATCCGTCATCATATGCTTTAATTCTAACCGAGTTACGATTAATGTGTCCGCATTACACACATAGTTCTGGAAAGCTATCGTAATCAATTTAGCGATATAATATACTTACGATTTTAAATAATTATTTATAAGACTCCGATTAATTGGTTGCGTACGACATTTTGAGGTATTTGGTTGGAGGTGAGGACTTTGAGTCACATTAAGACTTTACTATACATTAAAATATAACTATAAGACTATAGTTATTAATTGAGAAGTATAAGTGTTCCGTTATGTTGTTGATTTGTTGTATCAGCAGATGTTACATAAAATATTAAGTCCACCATCGTAGCAATTTGTGTGGGATTATTACACGGAATATAATAATCGTATCGTGATCAAATAAAAGTAATTTTATTTAAAACTCAATTTTAATAAAATCAAATGACATTTTCAGAACACGCATAAGATAATTGTTAAGCTGAGTTGGCTTGATAAGTTCCAAAAGCAGGTGACCATAAACCTGCCTCTGCGTGGTGGAGTATGACTTAATCTTTTACTCCTCGATTTGTGAGAGAATCTCTTTACCCAGCAGTGGAATACTAAAGATTAATTTATTAAATGTTCCTTTAAAATATATATTATAGTTTTTAATATTTCCATTAACATGTTGGCAGATGACATTCCAGGAAAGGTGTCGCAAGCCGCCACGTGTGGCGGTGTCTTGACTCGGGCGGCGTTAGATTTATGTGCGAATATTAATCATAACTCGTTAATGAGCGCGATGTTTTGTTTCAAGGACATCTTGCTTGGTGGAGCGGATATAAAATTCTTTTAATTTTACTGAGTTCTTAGATTTACGCGAATATTACACATGAAATAAAACTATTTTTCGGATTTTATCGCGGTTTATTTTTGATTTTTAAGTTCCAGACGTTTCGAGTGCTTTGCAGCACCCATGGTTACGGGAGGTGTTAGGCGTCCAAAAGGCATAGTTGTTCCGGGGTACCCTCAAACTTCTTAATTATTTTTGTTGGTCTGATCTACGCAGAATGAGCTCACTGCAGACTCAAAGAAGTCTGCAGTCTGTGAACATGTCCTTGACCGCACCCGCCATAACATCAGATGTGATAGACCACAAATCCTCGTGAAAGAACGCCGATTCCTACCAAGGTTGGTTCGCGAGGCAATTGAAATTAAAAAAACATCCTAATTTTAATAGAGAAGATGGCTGGGTGCTTCCATCGACTTGGGATCCGATTATTAAAATAATCAAATCCAAAACCAAGCATAAAGACCTCAAGACACCGTGAGCTATATGATATTTAAATAAATCATAATATTCTATTTATTCATGTCATCGGTTATTTCATAGGCACCTACGTAAGATTAACCTCATTTGAATTGATATATTAGTTTAGTCAGTTAATAGATATGTAGGGCTAAAGATCGAAGAACAAACATTAGGAAAGGTACTGAACATTAGTTGAGTACCTGGTATTTCCCCCGAACTCCAAACTCATTCCTTATATAACCTAATGGTTTAATAATAAGGAAGAAGAGAGAACTAAAAGAGATGAAAGAGCATAAAGAATGACAAAGAAGTAATAGAAACATTTCAATCTCCTTTGCCTGGTGTGTGATTCCACTTAGCATACATTGTAGCCGGCGTTGAAGTGAGTGGAGAAGCAAACATAATTAAACCAAAAGAACTGGGATTTGTTTGTATCAGTACGGGACAAGAGAAAAGAAGAAATTCTAGCATTATCCTGTAATTGGATAGTAGATGCTAAAAATATAGTAATAATATTCTTACGTTTGTCGGTATAAAGGTAAGAATATTACTACTATATTTTCAGTCGCTGGTCTATCTTGCAGACAGGTACTGAAAACTAAATGCATAAAACCAGTAGTCGCCCGTAGGGAAGGCATATGTTCTCCCACAGAACATTCCTTATTCCGTGTATTCTGCAATGAACGTGTTTCAGCTAAAGATTTTATATGATGTACTTACCAATAAGTATTTATGTCCAGTACATAGTGATAACTAACAAACAGACAAATTAATAGGCGAGGCTACTTATTCCATGTTTGAAAACATAAGGCATCGTGGAATATGTGACACAAATTTGTGTTGTTTCATACGACTCGTGAAATGTTTCTCTTTGATGCAGACAGAGTCCATTGACTATTTCTTGAGGTTGTTTTACATGTTGTCTGTACATGTTTAATTAAATATGTCTAATCTAAAACATGCAATGTTATCATTGCTTTAGCAATAGGTCATATACCTATTGGTGCAAAAGGTTTCATTTAAAACAAAATCTACTAAAAAGTTAATAGGGTAAAAGCCGGATAGTTGCCCCACTTTTCAAAAAAGCTCTATTACTAAAAAATATGTAGGTCTTTGATCTTTTATAGAAGCCCACTTTTGTGAACATAATTAATATTGTTTTTGAGTAAATCCTGTTTTATTTGACCTCTCAAAAAAGGAATAGTTGCCTACTGTAGCGGATAGTAGCCTAACGTTAAAAAATCTCAAGGGGATACTTGCCTCGTTCGGGGATAGACGACTCACTATGTGTTTTTTAGATAGAAACAAATGTATATCAATTTAAGTTTTTGGGGTTTTATTATTAACCAAGATTCTATATTAAGTACTAATCAAAATTTTAAGCAAGATTATAAAATAGTATTAAGTTTAACGTTTTAAACCATATAAACTAAAAAAAAATGCCTCTAATCTTTAAGTTAGGTAAGTTATTAGTAAAATATTTTATTCATATTGATAGAACAATATGGCAATCATAGTTGATTGGCACTGGCATTAATTATCACGGGAAGCCAGTGTTTTCAACTTGCCACATCTCATGCAATGGTTTTTGAATGTTGTATAAGTTTGATAAAACCACACGAATATGGTCCCACACATCCCACATTGAATCCAATCTGATTTAGATTTAGTAAAATTGTAATTCTTAAAACATTCTGCGGAATGATTACCTGATTTTTTGTATTCGTATTTTTTATTTTGTATTTGTTTTTTCACTTTTAATATATTTTCAGTGCCATCGATTTTTTCGTCATTATTCCTCTTTATTGGTGGTAGTCCTTCGGTGGCTTTACCTTTAGATAGTTTTGAACTTATAACATTTTCTTCATTTTTATTGTCAAAACTGTAACGTTTTTCTTTCAATAAAATCATAGTTGCCCCTAGAGCAACTATCCGAAAAAGTAAATAGGGCGACTATCCTTTTGATACGGATACTTGCCCTTTTTATTTGCAAAATAAATAAAAACTATTCAACAATAAAACGTTATACACTGAGTAACTTAAATCCTAATGCAAGCAAAGAAACAGAAAGTTGGCTGAAATCACAATCAGTAATAAAAATATTCAACAGGAACTACCTAGCAATATAATTTCGACGCCCGTCAAAGTTTCGCCGTGGAGGATTTTTGCTCACACGGACAAAACGCATACGCCTATTCCGACGGCTTACATGACTCTGAGGCCTACGGGAGGGGCACTTCGTATTATAACTCAAGCGCTAATACCACCAACATCCCTAACATAGTGTATTTAAAACCGGGGCATGTATCCCACTGAGGCAACTATCCGGCTTTTACCCTAATCCTATGGCTTGCGCGGGGTACTCATTTCATCTCGATTAATGAATAGACACATAGATACATAAACATGCTTCTATCTGTATCATTACGCCAGACCTCTTGCGGGGTAGGTAGAGAGTACAGGGTTCCAACAGTTTCTTTCCTTACAGACCTCTCTGGCTTCCTTCACTCTCTAGTTCGTCTCATACACGCGCTAACGTGTATTTCCGAATGTACATGCGAATTTAGTTATAGTAAGATAGTTTAGGTCTTCCTCGGTTCCTCCATCCCTTGAATTTCTCTATAAATCCATGCTTAACGGTTGAACAAGAAGGGACTATTAATTAAAGCGAATCCTATTAGGTGAATCGTCAGTGACAGCCTGGTGGTTAGACCGTTGGACCAGGCAGTCACCTTTGTCATTTAAAAAGCATGTACGTATAAAAAAAATAATTATCACTTGCTTTAAAGGTGAAGCAAAACATCGCGAGGAAACCTGCATACCTAAGAGTTTCTCGAAGGTGTGTGAAGTTCGCCAACCCGCACTGGGCCAGCGTGGTAGACTATGGCCTGAACCCTCTCAGTTGGAGAGGAGGCCCGTGCCCAACGGTGGGACAGTTTCTTAACAGGGCTATTATTTTTATTAGGTGAAAATTGTTTTTTTTTTTTAAATTTTGAATAACCTTAAAAAGTTGACATTGAAAACAAATTTTCAAAATTTGTTAATTTGGAATATACCAAATGCTATGCTATTTAGTGGCATGTAAACTAACTACAAAATGAAACGAACATTGAGTACTAACTTATAGCTTCTCGCCACATATTATTTTGAGCTCAAAGGATTCTAGTTCTGAAAGCAAAAGCTAAGCGTTCGGAAAGTCACAACTGCTTGGGAATCACCTCGTAACACCTGCTTGGGTATATAAATAACATAATGCATGGTTGTTACACATTCTGAATAGGCCAGGCGACTTATATCTAATTTTGTTTGTTATGAATACTTTGTAAGGTGGCTGACTGGTAGGAATTGAGTAATTATTTAGTATTTTGCATTTTTATCAATAATTCTTCATATTTTAGGTACTGACCAGCCTGCGGACCTGCGGATTGTTGTTCTATTGCGTGCTTGAAGAAATAATTTTGAAACAAAAGTAATACATATTTTGCAGACACACGAATATGGCAGCGAATAGTTTTTTCTTTAGGAAATATGTGTGGAATACTTAATATTTATCTATTGATAACATTGTCGTGAGTGACTCTATCAAGAACGGAGATCTAAATCTGTAATATAAATGCCGTTTTACGAAGATCGAATGCTAATAATTTGGTATTTTTCGAGGATCAAGTGTTTTATGTACACAAAGGAATGAATGAAAGATAAATCGTAGTTGTAGGTACATTTGCATGTGCGTAATAGTAAGCTTAGCTTGCATACTTTTACGCCAATTAAGTTTAATTCGTCGGACGATTTAGTGCAGTGGTTAAGAGCTTAAGCCGCTCCACCCACTGTGTCTAATAGTCGCGGGTTCGATTCCGCACGGGACAAATCTTTGTGTGATCCACAATTATTTGTTTCGGTCTGGGTATTTGTGTATGTGGGTTTTAATGTTGGTAAACGCACCCACGACACAGGAATAAATCCTAGTGCGGGGCTACGTTTTCGTAAAAAAAGAGAACTCAAGACCTCGTGGTCGCAAAGCGCATTCCCTTGACCAACGAAGCGACAAGTCATCAAGTTGCACGCCATTCTTTGTTTCACGTAGCTTCTCTGGTACGGTACATAATAAACCAATGTACTTAGCTGTCGTTTTTAATATCTCCCATCTCCCTTTAGCCTAGGAGAAGACGCAATCCACAAGAAGTTAGAAGAAGAGGAAGCTAGGATAATAATAATAATAATAACGAAGAGCTTCGATAAACACCTTGAGAAGCTCTCGCTAGGCAGTTGGGTGAAGGGCCTGATACAGAAGGCAGTAATGTTGGACACGGCACGCATTGTGAGGAGGTTCCTCTCTTTGGAGCCCTGACCACCGGTAGCTTGGGTCGTAGACCTTGCTGTCGGTGGAGCACATCTTTTTTTTTTATACAATATATATAAGAATATTTGTATTTTATATTTTTATATATATTTTATAAGAAATTATACTGAATAAATATATACATAATAATAATAATTTATTTATTAAGCATTCAATATAAACTTAATTCTAGCACAATTGATGACACATAATTTATGAGTATAGAGGTACATAATTTCATAATTATTAAATATATTAGTAGTCCAAATTTATACATTTTCATTTTTGATACACATATCCTTCCTCTTTCGCATTGTATATCGGTTGTGTCATTCTTTCTTTTGACATTTCTATATGCCCGAACCATTTCCACTTTTATTTTATATTTGTAATGCTAATCTATTGGTTTACATCAACTTTATCTCTGTACCTTCAACTTTCCTAAGACATTTTATAAATAATATCCGCCTATACTGTTCCACTGGGCGAAAGCCTTCTTTCACATATTGAGGTGAGAGAGATTAGTTTATACTCCACCAGGCAACCCCAGTGCGGATTAGCGTAGGCAGGTTTGTGGCCCCCTGCGTTGGAACTTATCAAGCCGCATATAAGGCTTCCTACTTGGCTTAACGACTACCCCATTAAGTGGTAACCGGGACCAACAGCTTAACGTGCCTTCCGAAGCACGGAGACGCTCGATTATGAAAACTCCACAAACGTTCACCCATCTCAGGCCGACCGAGCCGAACGCAGCTTAACCTTGGTGATCGGTGTGAACGGCGGTTGTACCGCGCTACGAGCGTCCCTCCTAAGACTTTACGGTTTATTATTTTTATTCAGACAAATTGTTGTGCTGTTGCTATTTCGCTGGCTGGGGTGAAGCAATGACTAGAATATAAAACAGTTAACGTGACCTCCCTCATCTCGTGCTCAATCAGTTTACGCATAATTCGGTTAGGGGCGATAAATCTGTGTTTATTATGGGGAAAGGGACTCAATTTGATTACTGGAGGCGAACTACGATAACGGCCTAGGTTATGAGATTACAGAGGTCAACTTCTTAGTGATTAATTGTGTATTACAATGTTTAATCTTATGTAAGCTCGCTTTATGACTATTAATTCGATTATTATTGAGTTAGTGTCCTATTGTGTTACATTTGTACTTACATGTGATCTTAGTAGTAATTATATAGTAATTATATTAGTCTATGTATGAATTTAAGAACTCAATCTATTATAATGAACATTAGTAGGTAGTTTCATGACAATGATTTGACGGACGATTTGGCGCAGTGATTAAGAGCTTAAGCCGCACGGCCACTAAGTGGAATAGTCGCGGGTTCGATTCCCGGACGGGACAAATCTTAGTGTGACTCAGAAATATTTGTTTCGGTCTGAGTATTTGTGTATGTGAATTTAGATGTTTGTAAACGCAGCCACGACACAGGAATAAATCCTCGTGTAGGGGAACGATTTTTAATAAAAAAAAAGAAGAAAAAAAATTAAAATTTCATCATAAGTACCTAATATTCATAGGATGAACTGGCTGCAGATATAGGCTGGATGTGAACTGTCCGTTATCATGGCTATCCTTAGAGTAGGCTTTTGTAATGCACTGGATGTTTTTCAACAAATAATTAGGCAATTAATTGCTTGCCAGCTCAGCCCACTTGAGCGAGTATTCGCGGGTTCGATTCGATGTGTGACCCACAAATGTTTGTTTCGGCCTGGATGTTTGTCTATGTGAATTTCGTGTTTGTAAAGGCACCCACGACACAGAAATTACTCGGAGTGCGGAGCTACGTTTAAAAAAAGGGGTTTTTTAACTACTTATGTACCTTTTAATCTATAGCAATATTATTTTACATGTCTTCTTCTTTTACAGTAGTTGCCAAGATAAGCAATCCTCAGATTGACATTTCATTGTGCGGGAATAATATCGTTATTCGGGGACCACCGCCGCTGTCTCATTAGCAAACAGTAGGCAGATATACTTAGCTAGACCGCAGTGCCAGTAATGTAGTCGGTGGTAGAGATGAACACATACGAGACTAATTCCTAGTGGGGCTACGTTTTATTAAAAAAAATAGATTTGTATCTTATCTACTAATAGATCAATCTACTACTGATTATAGAGCCATTCCGTTTTACATTTCAAAGCACTCAAAGACAGAAGTTAGAGACAAATATTCAACATCAACGCATTCATAACGTTCTACCACAGTAAATATATGTAGACAGTTGAACATTATAACTATACGAATAAGGATTACATTCACAGACGCGCGCTCTACGCGGCTTCTCGCAAGAGTTCAACGAATAGTATCCTCCTGAAATCTAACGAGAATGCGCTTAGAGCGTGCGTCGTGAGTATGAGTGACCCGACCGCTAATACTAAGATGCTTAACTGTTAACATATATTAATTGTGGTTCTACAGTAGTTGCCAAGTGCCAAGAAAAGCAAACCTCAGATTTCATTGTGCGAAAATGATATTGTCATCCGGGGACCCCCGCCACTGTGTCAGGTACTTGGCTGGACCGCAGAGGGAATAATGCCTAGTCTGTTTTTTTTTGTATTGAAAATTTTTTTTTGTAGCTTATCTACTAATATATCTATCTACTACTAATGTTACAGCAATTCCGTTTTACACAGAGAAAAATACTCAACAACAATTGCGGGGCTTTTCAGCAGATTTCAGGGAATACCCTTTGAACACTTCCGAGAAGCCGCGTAGAGGGCGCGTCTGTGTACGTGATTCTTATTAGAATTCCTAGTACTAAGATGGTTAACCGTTTACATATGTTAACTGTGGTTCCACAGTAGTTGTCAAGTGCCAAGATAAGCAAACCTCAGATTGACATTTCATTGTGCGGGAATGATATCGTCATCCGGGGACCACCGCCGCTGTCTCATTAGTAAACAGTAGGCAGATATACTTGGCTAGACCGCGGTGTCCGTAATGTAGTCAGTGGTAGAGATGAGCTCGGTTTTTACGGCACGAGCGCCCACCCGCAGGGCGACACTTTACACAGGAGCATACTTAGCTTCTGTTATATGTCGGTTTTGGTAGTAAGTTTAACGCCGCAAGTTAACATTTCATAGCATCTTATATGGAGACATTAGGGAGATATTATTTGGCTTTGATACGGCCTGGTTTAGTGGTTTGAGCGTAGATCGCGCACATCAATGGATTAAGTAGTCGTAAACTAAAACTCTTAATGTTTTTGTATGTGAGACTCACGTTTAAAATTGCACCCAAGTTACACCAATAATGTTTGGAATGAATGTTTACGTTAACTGTGGTAGGTGTATGTGGTTAAACAAAAACGTACTGTGGTATTTTATCGCAAGACTTACCTCCCACAAAGCGATAATCTGTTTTTCCAGAATCCGTGTTTGGTCTACTTTGATAGTTATAAGCGAAATAGTACCTACTGATGAGAACTCCTTTGAGGTCAATTTTTAATAAGCTAGATGAAGTAGGTATGTCTAGTCAATCGGTAGGTATTGCACGATTAATTTATTTAACTAACCTCTTACTATAACATTATGAAACACTTATGATTGCATAAGAATATCCATCCTTAACGTCTTTGCGTCTTTATTTATTTATTGATTTTATCTTGTCTGCAATACTCGTGACACAGCGTAAGCTAAGTATCATAAAATCTACTAAGTTCCCCTCTTCATTTGTGGTTTCAATTCGCTTTTTACGATGAGTGTCGCTCTCTTTGCGTCCTAAATTACTTTCGAACAAAAATGTCGAAATTACTGGGATGTGTCAAACCAAAATAATGTTTGTACCGCTGCTTTAAAGCTTAAATCTCTGTAATTGTTTGGTACAATTTAATTGTGAACAGCCAGTGTTTGCGTCAAAATTAATTCGTGAATGAGAAAGAATTAAATGCACGAGACTCGTAACATTCGTTCGTTAGTATAGGCTGACTAGTATAACCCGTATAAAGATATCCACGGTTCCGCTCGGTGGTAGCAATTAAAACTACTAAGGGCCTCTTTCATTATTCTTAAGTAAAGTTCTGGTTAGTTATTTCTCGATTAGCGTTACTCGGCAATGAAAACTGGCACGTTTAACGGTCGAATAGGTCTACTCAGACCTACTTGAAACTAAATTGTCGCTAAGGCTACTTCAGACTCAACTCGAGGGTGGTGAAAGAGCCCTAAGTTACTTAACATATTGTGTAGGTATGTATGTCGATCTTTATGATCAGTCGAAAGATGTCCACGGGTGGTAAAATAGCCTAAATTGATTTTTCTGTCTTAACTTGGAAAATAATCCTAACCATAAATAACTGGTAGGTATATATTAAAACCCGAGAAAGCAAGCTATCTACAGTTAAATAGATTTTTGTTTGCTACTGTTTGTTGAGAATTCTTCAAGATTTCTATTCAAGTAGTATTAACGTTATGTTGATTTAATGTATGTAGGTACTATAGTCTACTATTTACTTTGTATAAAATATTTTTAACATTAAAGATTATTATTAGATCCGAAAATTAATAACTACAATGAATTAATTAAGTTATAATGATGACAATTGATTTCTTAAATTGTCTGATTCAAGCGTAAATAAGACTAGATAACTAACTGTTAACTAATTGTTGGGATAAGTGACTGGAAGTTGACATCCCCTCACATGGAGTAAAGTTGTAGTTTGATACCCAAAATCAGTTTTAGCGATTCAATTACCTTTTTCGAACTGTCAGGAGGTTGAAAAATAAAAATACAAATATCCACTCGGAAAAATATATTCAATTTTTATAAAATCAATTTCAGGCCTTTTTTAATTCGCACAATTTTGTACAATATACAATCAATAATTATTATAAATTTTACAATTACAGTAATACCAAGCTAACAAATTATCACCATAGGTATTCGTTTTTATGATCGACATCGGTCGTAGCTCTTAAACATGACATCGCCTGGGCATTTTATTCGCTGCGTGCAATTAAATACATAACATGACGCGTTGCGATAAGTTCGTGGAATTATCGTTTAATGGTATTCCAGTGGCATATAGACACGAAAATTTCACGAACTTATCGTGACACCCCGCGTTTGATCATACCGAATAAAGACCCTGACTGCTCCGGCCGGAGTCATGTCGGTTTTAATTAAAATTTTATTTTCACAGACTATTCGCGGATAAAGTACATTTAACCAGTCCTTAAATAACTGTGTCGTAATATATTTAATTCACTATCTTCACAAACAACCTCAGTTTATATTCGTTTTATACGTTTTTAATGTCGTCTACGCAATTAATTTTATTAAAGATAACTGCAATCAACACTTATTGGAATTAGGGGCTTGGATGTAAATAAATTTAAGAAATGGTGATTGCACACGGTTGTGAAACGGTATAATTTTCAAATTACATATGTATAATTACATGTGCACTGTGAAGATATAAAATCATTTCAGCATGGAATTATATATATATGCGTGTGTGTATATGTATGTAATATACAAGCTGTAACATAATTAACGCAGACCTGAAAGTACTTTGTTCTAAATGGATAACTAAATTGATTCCAACAATTTTTTAATGTATTTGATATTTTTTTAATTTGCAGTCCTTCAGTGCGTTGTAACAAACTAAATTTGTTCATGATTCAAAGCAATACGGAGATTTCAAATGCATTTATAAAACAAATTTCTCAATGCGCATACATACACGTACAAGTTTCATTGTTAATTGGGGTACAAAGGTACTTAAAAAAGGGGGAAAAAACTTTAAATTTGGAAGTTTCGTTTGTTATTGAATTTGTGAAGCAATTATCTAATCGGGGTGTCTAAGGACTTGCGTTATTTACGATACACCTTGTATATATGTATGTGTGTCAATGTTCACGTAATCCAAAATGGGTCCTGGCCCCATATCCAATACGTAAACTCCGGTAACGCTGACTTACGGCACTAAGACATGGTCGCTTACGATGGGCCTCATAAGAAGGCTCAAGGTCACCCAAAGGACGATGGAGAGAGCTATGCTCGGAGTTACCCTGCGGGATCGAATCAGAAACGAGGAGATCCGCAGGAGGACGAAAGTCACTGACATAGCACTCAGAATTGCTAAACTTAAGTGGCAGTGGGCGGGGCACATCGCTCGTAGAACTGACGGCAGTTTTCGAATGGCGTACCGGAAGGCGTGGAGTGGGTAGGCCCCCTACAAGATGGACCAATGTCCTGGTGAAGGTCGCAGGTTGAAGTTGGATGCGTACAGCACAAAGCCGGTCGTTGTGGCGGTCTTTAGGGGAGGCCTTTGTCCTGCAGTGGACGTCTTTCGGCTGAAGAAGAAACTCCGGTAAAGCCGAATTTTAGTCGAGAGCCGATCAACGGCACCCAGCATTTAACTGTTGTCGTATACTACTAGAAAACGATACCATTCATAAGCTGCGGTTAGTATTCGATTTTAGAGTTTAGATTTTACCGAGGTTATATTAACTTTATTTTGTGTGTAGCATCGCTTGCGTTTACAGACCTGTATTTTTGCATTCCACTTCGCTGGTCATAGGTACCTGCCTGCCCAGTTATACACCACGTGTTATAAACTCAATAATCAATTATATAAGCCATGCCCGTTCCCTTTTAATAATCAACATCATCCCCATCAGCCTATACCAGTCCACTGCTATAGTACAGTTTATCCAGCAGTGCTGGAAATAGGTCTCTCAATCATATATTTGATTAGAATAAAATTAAATTTGATTGATAGCCTAATGGTTAGACCGTTGGACTGCAAAGTCAGAGATCTCAGGTTTACACCCAGGCACGCACCTCTGTCTTTTCGAAAACATGTGCGTATTAAAGAATTAACTATCACTTGCTTAACGGTGAAGGAAAACATCGTGAGGAAACCTGCATGCTTAAGAGTTTCTCGAAGGTGTGTGAAGTTCGCCAACCCGCACTGGGCCAGCGTGGTGGACTATGGCCTAAACCCTCTCAGTTTGAGAGGAGGCCCGTGCCCAACAGTGGGACAGTTTCTTAAAAGGGCTGTTATTGTTATTATTATCTATGGACCTCAAATACTCGCGAGTATTTAAATCGCCTTAGATGGTAGGCTTGCCAGCAGAAAATAGAAATCAGTCTATACAGTGATACATTGTCAAACAGAAAAAAAACAAGCGATTCATTGAGCATAATCAATTATTACTTTCTTAATCAAACGCTAGATTTTTTATTGACTTAGTAAGTTAGCCGTGTCTTTGCTCGGCTTCGATACTTTTTCTTTTTTTTTCATACAAATTTAAGGCTTAAGCATTGGTGGAAGTAGCCTGATCGCTAGGATACCAAATATTTTTTTGATCAATGAAAACAACACGTTACTTCACTAGGATGTGTGGCAGCAATGATAATTGGGCCATTAATAAAATTAAATCATACTAAAATATCTACAATTTAGTCTAATATCATCTATTAGATTATTAAGTATTTAATACATTTAAAAACATAAGTACAAGTTAAACCCTACAACGGTTGTTTGTAAAGATAATAAACAGTTTGTTATAAGCCTATTATGTTTGTATTTTACAATAAATAACGAATAAGTATCCATAATTTGCGTTTGATATAATGCTGAGGTATTGTTATAAAATAAATTAAATCTGCAATTTTGGACTAAAAGAGTGATACTAGATACTTATACTAGTTTAACATACAATATCTTACTATAATATGAGATAACTAATGTTAATAATATCTATACTGTACAACACTTTGAGTCTCACAACAGATACGTACACGGCGGTTGTGACCGCAGCGTCTCTAATTACACGTCCGGGGCGTATGATACAGTGTGCTGATATGTGGTATGTACAGGGTGCGGCGCGGGCGCAGGCGCGGGCGCGGGCGCGGCGTCGCGGCGCGGGTATCACAGGAGCGGCGAGCCGCGGTGCGCAGCGAGCGCCGCGCGCTCCCGTCACACCAACGCACTCGGCTTCACGTCCAGCCCGTGCTCCGGCGACCGGCCGCCGCCCCCACCCTCGCCCTGGCTGTTCTCCTCCGAGTCCGAGCACGAATCCGAACTGCCCTTCTTCCCGCCATTGTGCGTCTTCACGTGCTTCGCTAGGTGATCCGACCTCATAAACCTCTTGTTGCACACTGGACACGCGAACCTCTTCTCGCCAGTGTGCGTCCTCAGGTGTCGCTGTAGCTCATCGGAGCGCGTAAACCTCTTGCCGCAAAACAACCAGTTGCACACGAATGGTCTCTCCCCGGTGTGCCAACGTAAATGGGCTTTCAGGTGGGACGTTTTACCGTATACTTTCCCGCAGCCGGGTATGTGACAACTATGTATGTTTTTCTTCCTGAGGTGAGCTCCTGCGGGGCCTAGTCTCTCCGCTTCTTGACAGTTGGGGCAGTCGCAAGTAGCTCGACCCGCGTAGCGGCGCTGTGACCGAGGGGATGGCGCTTGTGCCGGTGGTGCTGGTGATCCAGGACCATGTAATCCAAACGAGCCTTGCGTCGGCAGAACAGACTTATACGCGTCTTGTAAAAGATGGGGCGCAGGTGGCAATAAATGCGCTCCGCCTGACAATGAATGAGTGAGTTGTGAATAATCTTGGCCGGCGTAATTTGCCATCTGTCCTCCGACATCCAGCCAGCCGCTGTGTACGTCCCACCACGTGCTGCCTACAGCGCTGACGCCGCTCATCTCAGCAGCTTTCAGAGCGCCGGTTCCACCTCCGCCGCCGACGTTGAAAGGCCACGATTCGTAGGGGTGACGTGAGTACATGGAGCCTAAACTTGCACTAGATTCGCTTTTGCCGAGGAGTTGGTCTCCCGATGATGGGAAATAGAGGTCGTTCCCGTAGGAGGGTGCCACTGCGCAGGACGTGGGCCCCCTCGCGTATGGCGTGCAGGTGGGCGGTTGCGAGCGCGGCACGGTGCCGGGACCGGGCGGCGAGTGCGCGCCCGGGCTCTTCTTCCACGGGTGGAAGCCCTTGCCCACGGCGGCGTCGGCCAGCGGCGGGGGCGATTTACTTGACAGTTTGTTGCACTGGGCCGCCAGCATCGCCAGGGGCGTGCCGCGTAAGCTCGGGTGTTCCTGGAAAGACAGAGAATAAATAGTTAATTATTTTGAATGAAAAAAGGCCAATTCTTTATTCAGGTTTAATTATCTGCCCGTGTTTGTACCGTGAGAATCGGCCCGAGCGTCAAAGCAGATTTATGGCCTTATTTATGTGTGGACTAATGCTACGGTGTTCCGCTCCTGCCCGGAGGGCTCAGAAATAATATAAATAAATTATGAGAAGCTTTATAGGTAGTGTATTTACAATTAGGCGGCGCGGTGACAGCTCCCTGCCGCTACCGCGCGGCTGGGATGTCGTAATTAATAAATGCAGGCTACACCGTGTCAGGTCATCATAAAACTTCGCTCTAAAGTTGATAAATATTGAAAGCCATATTATGTATTATTTATTTCGTTCGACGATATATTACTAAATCATTAAGAATTAAGAATACACCCGTTACGTACCTACGTATAAGCGTTTGATGGTCTATTTATAAAAAATGGAATTCAAAATCAGGGCTGTGGATATAATATAAGTAAGTACAAATAATAGGTGCGCGTTGTTATGAATAATAATCCGTTCGTCGATGTTCACTTCGGCAAATAAAGGTTAGAGCCGTAGGAACATCCGGCCGGATATTTCACCCCAATGTGAGACACAATGGTTCGATAAAAAAGTCCCATTGTATGCAGTAATATTAATCCGGGGATCGCGACACAGGGCAGGGGTGTGGGGTGAGCGGCGGGAGGGGTGGTTCGACCACGCCCACCACATTGTGATTGGCGCAGCTGTTGCGCCGCAGTGTGCGCCAGCCCTTAATGTTGATTTTGATGTCCTTTGAAGTTGATAGTAGGTAAATATGCTTTCTACTTATGGTCAAACTACCTAAAGTATCAAAATAAAGCTTACACTAGTAAAGATACACTTAAATGCTATAGGTAGATACCTACAATTTAAAAAACATAATGATAAGAACTTGTATAGGAAATAAAACAATTTTACGGATTTTATCGCGGTTTATTTTTGATTTTTAGTTCCCGACGTTTCGAGTGCTTTGCAGCACCCATGGTCACGGGAGGGACTGCAAACTGACTGGACTGGAGACTGCATGGGTGCTGCAAAGCACTCGAAACGTCGGGAAATAAAAATCAAAAATAAACCGCGATAAAATCCGTAAAATCGTTTTATTACTCAGTATAAGAACTTGTATAGGTAAAATGTAGACTTTATACCACATGTTTACATTATTTTAATATCAGGTAATTACATGAGACTTATAAGTAATTTCGGTAGACTCTATTGCGAAGAAGAGAGTTTAATCTTTGTTAGCTTCCTAATCACAGCCACAACTGTATATACTAGAAGATAGTAATAATTACAGCATACAGTGTATCATTAATTCCTTCTGATGTGGGCCAACGGCGGCATTCTAGTAAATAGAAATAATGGGTCCGGCCCAGCGCTATCACTCGCCGGGATCGACGGAGTCAACTTGTATATCAACGAAAAGATATACACAACAACTTGTCTTACAACAACTTGTATATCAACACCCTATCAACTCAACCAATGACAATTTCAAAAATAAACTTTGTTTACAAGTAACAAAGTTCAATTTTGGGAGATTGTTCGTAGCACTTGTCACGTTATTGCGAAGTCACATCAGAGCATGGCCGCACTCTCTATTAACCCCAGCGACAATTACAATTACCATAAAGAAATAATAAAACTCCGCCAAATTGCGGGCGGCCACTTACGACGCCGCGTCCGCGGTCGCATTAACTCTACGAATTATTTGCTCTCAATTACTTATAGCGTTACAAGTATGGATGCTTCGATGGTGGCCAGTGCTTATGACGAGATAGAAATATTCTATTAGTAAGGGAAACCAGATTAATTGTATAAGTACCGAAAATTTTACAAGTTATTGGGTGTTCTACAATCAACGCCGACTTTAGGTATATGTGTGTATTAAGGTTTAAAAACATCTATTCATATCAACCGTTTGTTTGAGTTACGAATTGATAGTTAATTCCTATAGAGAAACTTCACAGGCGCAAGCAGTCGCATTCGAGTTCCATCTGCCTGTCTCTCTCTCTCAATTTTTTTTCTTATCATATGTGTAGTTATCAAAAAGACTAAAAACAAATGTCTTCTTAATAATATCAAGTGGATAAAAAATCGTATACCTAAAATAAGGGCGCCAGAAATCTCTATACATCATCACACCTGACCCTTGAGAGAATACAGAGTTCCAACAGGTTTTTTCCCTTACAGATCTCTTCCTTTGTAAAACTAAAAATAAGAACAAAAAATTAAAATATGCTATACATATTTCAAATGCGTAGCGTGATAGGACCTCCAACTTACACGAAATAAAATAAGTGTATAGGACAAAAAAGTATGAGAAAGAAGAACATTAGAAAATATCGTCATACAATTATTATAAAAAACCACGCCACAACTTTTACGAATCGCAGTCTGCAAAGCAGACATGGCACCAATGATTGGTAACATTTGACTGTGGGTGGAATTGAAAGAAAATCAAAAGTGCTTATGCATTATTTGAATCATCACTTTTAATCTAGTCACATAAATACAATACTTATTTATCAACCTTCAATCAATCCGCATGCAAATGTCACACGAAAATACCACAGCGTAAATCGAACAAACACTTTCCGACGGCTATTTCGAAACAATTTAAAAATTAGGCGACGAGAGTTGGAATCAATGCGGCCGGGCAGACGTCGCGTCTGAAATCATAATTACCCTAGGCATTATGCTCCATTTGGGCTCTGGCCGAAACAGAGTGATATCGGGTAATTGGTCGTCAACTCAACCTCGCCGCGAGATTGGATCAAAGCGTAGATGACGCCTCTGGAGCCGCCGCACCGGCGCCACACCCGCATTATACAATGTTGATGGCCTTTTCCTTGTCAAAAATGACGAAGATCTTTTGTTGTAAAAAAATATGAGATGAAATAAAACGTGATTACCTAATGTGAGCACGAAATTGTAGTATCACAGGTCAGGTAGTCGGCGGTGATAGCACGGAATTGGGTTTTATGTTGTCGATTTAGGGTAAGAGATGGCGTAATTAGGTGTCTATAGAATTGCAATATTCAAACTTTTTAATGAACGAATTGAGAATAGGTATTGGATATACGGCTTAAACAAATGTAAGTCATAGTAAAGCTGGGCCCTTGTGAATTAAACGCTATCGATGAAATAGCTATTATTTATCAAAAATAATATTAGCCCTTCGGCCTTCCTTTCAAACTGAGAGGGTTTAGGCTAAAGTCCACCACGGTGGTCCAGTGCCGGTTGACGAACTTCACACACCTTCGAGAAACTCTTAGATTTCCTAATGATGTTTTCCTTCACCGTTAAAGCAAGTGATAGTTAACTTTTAATACGCCCATGCTTTCAACAAAAGGCAGAGGTGCGAGTTTGGGTTTGAACCCGAGACCTCAGACTTTGCAGCCCAACGGTCTATCCACTAGGCTATCATTGCTTTTATGACTATAGATAACTTCACTAAATCTATAGAATACCATAACAAGATGATTTTACGAAATATCGTAACACATTGCGTCTGGTTATAGCGAAAAGCCCAGATGCAAAAATCCGACCAAATTATTTATACGTACTATAGAGGTTTAGATAGGTACTTTCAACGCCTTAATAGTGATTTCAAAACAATGCCCACTGAGGTGTGGGCAAATATATTCGAAGCACTTATCAGAGGTAATCTTTGGTTTATATTTAGTTCTCTCCTGCGGCAGCGTAATGCGCGACTTCTCAGCTCAAAGCCGCGATTAGCGTGCCCGTTGTTTATGATTTGGCAACAGACTTTAGTCTACCGATAAACTCGCATAATTCTCAAAATTGGCACCTGGATAGTTTATTACCTAGATTAACACATAGGATACTTTTTATCCCGGAAAAAAGTTCCTTTCTAAAGTCAATGCGGCCGAAGTCGTGGGCAGAAACTAGTAATTTATAGGGTTCAAGCATTCTTCGTAGCTTCAAAATAGATCTCAAGGCTTCTGAATGTTGAGGCGAGGACATCTCCTCCGTTACTTTCAAAACCAGACTCATTTTAAATTAAATTAACCTTCAACAGATAGGTGTGCTAGAATTGCTTAAGATAATATAATTGTACCTATATTTATCGTAGGAATGTTCAAGGTTTCAGTTGATTTCGCTTATAAGTCAACTACGTAAATATGCTATTAAAACAAAACATGGTCTGTAAGGAAAGAACCTCTTGCAACTCTGTACTATCTGCCTACCCCGCAGGGGAACTGGCGTAATGATATAGATAGATAGAAAACAAAATATTTTAAAAAAGTTGCCCCTCATTAAAAATTATATTTTCATGTGTGGTGAATATGTTGCAAAAAATAAATTCGGTCACAAGTACTATAACGATATGATAATGGTACACAAAAACAAATATACCCATTTTTCATAATACTTTATGTGACTCGTATCGAATCAATAAAGACCCAGGGCCCCAAGTCCGTTATTGCAATTTTAATAATACTATTTCAATGCTTTCCACTTCTCATGGTACCTATCAATCATTCGTATGGTTTTCCATAGTCGTAGCTACCAGTTTAAACAATTTCTGACTTTTGGCACAATTGTAATTGAACTATTTGTGTGTGTGTGTGTGTGAATGATCTACGCTGTTGACCGCGGGGCCTTTACAGCTTCACCGGATGAGAGGGCGAGTGTGCAACCACTACGCTCGAGCCAGAAGGGCAAGGGGGCAACTAGCTCAAGGGCGCCTCAAGGACGAACGGCCTCGGCTTGGGCAGTCGCTATGGGGAAGGGCGTATACTAGGTGTCTCACCGTGGTGCTCTGCATCGGCAGGCGGGCAAGGGATTCTTCGACTTCGCCGGCGAGGTCGTTGTCTGATCCTGTGTGCGGTATCTGTATCCCAAAGAAGGGATGTAAGGGCATCGGGAGGGTCGGTGAGAGCATGCTGCGGACGGCCGGCGGTAGCAGTTGATAAGAGGGGAGTTGGGTTCGTAGTCGGCGGCGGCTACAATTAGCGGATTACTATGATTGGACGCGTTCGCAAAATATCGGGTTGTCGCCTTTTTAATGAAGGCGCGAATAGGTTCGAGACCGAGATCGGCATGGAGATCGACATTCCGTATGAACCACGGGGCTCCGACGGCTTTGCGGAGGAAACGGGATTGAACCGTTTGGAGTCTATCGATGTGAGAGCCGGCGGCGTGCCCGAATTGAACTATTTTGGTAGCATGTCATAATTACAAAACGCGTAAAAAATAGCAGACTTGGGGCACAGACAATTCAGACATATTTAAAATACAAGTTAGATTTCAAAAAACTCATCACAAGTATAAAGTAGTAAGAAAAATGTCTACACTCCTCGTAAGGCAGTTGATTGGAAGCCGGATGTATCAATCGACTAACTGTAACTGATTACTTATGCACTTGAATCTTATTGGGCCAGACATGATACGGTCGCGTTTATCGATATTTCAAAAAACTTTTCTGTGAAATAAAACTATTTTACGGATTTTATCGCGGTTTATTTTTATTTTTAGTTCCCGACATTTCGAGTGCTTTGCAGCACCCATGGTCACGGGAGGGACTGAGGTGTTAGACGTCCAAAAGGCATAGTTGTTCCGGGGTACCCTCAAACTTCTTAATTATTTATTATATTATTTTAGCGTGCTTCGATTAAAACATTTTATAAGCCGCCGAAGAAGATCAGTCAATTTTTACCATCTGTCAAGTGTCAGATTCCTCTACAAGATGCAGGAGTTTACAAGCTTGATTGTGAATGTGGTCTCTCTTATATAGGACAAACAAAAAGACCGGTAAAAACTCGGGTTAAAGAACATATAGCTGACCTAAAACACCGTCGCTCAAAGAAGTCTGCAGTCTGTGAACATGTCCTTGACCGCACCCGCCATAACATCAGATTTGATAGACCACAAATCCTCGTGAAAGAACACCGATTCCTACCAAGGATGGTTCGCGAGGCTATTGAAATTAAAAAACATCCTAATTTCAATAGAGAAGATGGCTGGGTGCTTCCATCGTCTTGGGATCCGGTAATTAATATAATCAAATCCAAAACCAAGCATAACACTGCAAGACCGCAAGACACCGTGAGTTCATTCTGCGTAGATCGGACCAACAACAACAAAAATAATTAAGAAGTTTGAGGGTACCCCGGAACAACTATGCCTTTTGGACGTCTAACACCTCAGTCCCTCCCGTGACCATGGGTGCTGCAAAGCACTCGAAACGTCGGGAACTAAAAATAAAAATAAACTTTTCTGTGTTATTTTTTGGTCTGCATGCAAAATCCATTATAATTCCACAGACTTAACTGTATTGGAAAATTGACACGTTTCGAACATTAACTGCTTGAAAATACAAGAGTAAAATAATTAAATTAATGTGTGAAGCAATAAATCGTGGCGACTGAACGCGAGTGTGTTTCGCACAGCGCCCCAGAGATGGCGGCGGCGCTCAGATTGGATAATTTAAAATTATCTACCAAAATTATGATGAACCAAAATGAATATTCAAGCGAAACGCTTAGGTCTCGGCGTGTTATTAAGATGATCGTGAAGTCGTTACTGACAAAATTGTATTTCATAAAGTTCATAACTATACTTATGAGCTAATATTTTTCGACAACACGTTATTGAAAATAATGAGTCCAATCTTTATTCGGCAGAGTATATACTATATATGATAATAACATTGATTGGTTATTTAAATATTCTTGCATTAAACAAGAAATTAATATGATACCTATAATCTAATGTTACTGACTCTATAGTTATTAGAAAAAGCCGCATTATGAATATTCATAAAAAAACATTATTTTTAACTACTTTAATGTTCGCTTGCGTTATAAAAGTCGTAGATAATTTGATATGTTAATTGAATTTATAACTTTAATGGCATATTTCATAGTTGAATTTTAAAGCGACCAGTTTCGTGGGGCGTTGATGTGATATCGGTCGATAAGCCGGGCCCAAATTGCCAGTGGATAATTGCACAATTAGGGCATTATCGAGTTAATTCCGGTTGAAACCGTACGCCGGGATGAAGTCTTCCGTCTCCCTGCTCCCCTCCTCTATTGGCATCGATTCTAATGCAAACTACGACCAACTAATTCCGGATCTACAATTTATCACATATTGTTAGGTTTAATGTCGCCTCTTTGATTAAAATTTGTCTGGATAACTGATGCGTGAATCTACTTATGAACAAGTGCACTTAGAAAAATAATCTATCAGAGTACATAAATTGTACGAATTAGTGGTACCAGGGCAACAGGAGCTGAAAAACTATAAAGGGTTTTAGCTGGTACGAGTCCGGAACAATTTGGACTAACTGGGTGTTCATGAGGAGTTCCACTCCTAGGGACAAGATGTAACTTGGTTGTCACATAATAAGAAATGGTTCTTATTATTATGGTTAGAATTGCTTGTACCTACATTCTCATATATTAACTATTTTAATCGTTTGCATGTATTTTTTTTGTATTAATTTATTCATTATAAATTCAGGTAAAACTGAACATCAAAGATGTGTACTATCGTTCTTAAATACCGTAATAGACGATACGGAACGTCATAATCGTTATTAAAGTGGTAGTTAGATTCCAGGTATTGACAAAGTTGCATATTTAAAACTTTATAATTGGACTTAGGAAAATTATAAATAGCTTTACGATCGGGTTTCAAATTAAAAGTTTTGGCTATGTTTTTATCTATCTATCTATCTATCTATCTATCTATCTATATCATCACGCCAGATCCCTTACGGCGTAGGCAGAGAATACAGAGTTCTAACAGGTTCGTTCCTTACATACCTCTCTGGCTTCCTCTACTCTCATAGTTCGTCTCATACACGCTCGCTGGTTACGGAGACTCCTGACTTGTCCTTCAGATAAGACCCGGTCTATTTGGTCATGGTAAGCTAGTCTAGGTCTTCCCCGGTACCTACATCAGTATATCAGTTTTGTTATTCTTTCTTCGAACATTCTTTCTATATGCCCGAACCAACGGAGCATACCCTTTCTCATCTTTACACCGATACTCTCTTTCATACCTATTTGCTTTCTTACTACCTATTATGTTTTTTATAATTCAAATAAAAATTTAAAACCGTCGCGCTATATTCCCAAAGTGTGAAGTGTACTGAGTACACCCACTTTTCGCCGACGATGTTCAGTTCCATGTAATAAGTGGTGGTCCTATTACCGTACGCCAGACTCCGTACTCATACTGAGAATTTTTCGTTAGAAAAACTACATTTATTCGATCTAGGATTTGAATCCAGGACCTCGCGCTTTGCCACTAGATCAACGGAGCAGACCTGCAGGCCGTTTATCCTTTACTAGATATATAATTTTAAATAAATTTAACTAAATGGATAAAGGGAGATTAAAATTTAATTCTCAATTCAAAAACTATAAATCAGGCAGGTGCACTCATGACACGAACATTTAACGTCACGAAAACTGATAAGACGATAAAAGAAAAAAAAACTTATTGAATAACTTATGGAAAACTGTGTTAGTGTCTTCATCGGAGTCTTGTTAAGTATATGTAAGTAATTGCGGGCAATTTATCGCTCCATCCCAATTAATGAGGCGAGGATATGACATCGAATTACAAAATAATTCAACGACGATCGCGGCCTGTTGTGGCTAATTATCGGATCTGCGTCTACCGTTAAAGGGTTCTGTTGCTGTCATTTGACGCTGCGAGGGGACATATCGATTAGTTGGTACAGAATATACAGCTCGCTGCTGTTCATAGTCTTGATGTTAAGTTTTGTTGGGCTTGATCAGACTTTTAAGAGTTGTTGTTGTAGTTTTCCTACTCCTAAAAATGATGTGTAAGATACGTGAAGTGGATGAAACCTTTATAATTTGTACATTTATAGGTTATGTAAAGTGTTAAAATCTGTTATTTGGCAGCGAGAGCTGGATATGTAAGAAGGAGAGAGAAAGTAGGATAAATGCGGTGGAAATGCGAGCTCTGCGGAAGATGTGCAGAGTGAAGCTGACCGACCGTATTCGCAACAGCGGAGTAAGAAAGCGAGTATCGGTGTAAAAGATGAGAGAGGGTATGCTCTGTTGGTTCGGGCATATAGAAAGAATGTCAGAAGAAAGAATGACAAAACAGATGTACTACAATGCGACAGTGGAAGGATGTAGGTACCGGGGAAGACCTAGACTATCTTACCATGGCCAAATAGACCGAGTCTTATCTGAAGGACAAGTCAAGCGTCTCCGTAACCGGTGAGCGTGTAAGGAAAGAACCTGTTGGAACTCTGTACTCTCTGCCTACCCCGCAAGGGATCTGGCGTGATGATATAGATATATAGAGACAGAGACTTAAAATCTGTTCTCTGTTTTTGTACCTGTTAAATAAAATAAAATAAACTTAGATGAATTATTGTCTTGATGGAACATCGCTCACGCGAAAACGGCATAATCGATAAATTGTACCACGCACGCATTGACAGCTTTTGAACAAATTTTCATCTTGTCCGTGAACCTGCAAAAGCCCCGTGGTCAACAGCGTATATATAGTATATGTAGTATCACTCACACACACATACACACACAAATTTTCAAAATACTAGCTCTGGCATCACACACACATACCTAGTGTGTAACTGAGACTGCTTTTAGGTGCCATTTTGTTAGCAATGATCCATCCAAACAACTATTAGTCTAAGAAAATAAATTAAATAGGAGAAGCTGGTGTGTTGCCTATGTGGCGGTAAAATCATCTGTATTCATTAGTTGTTTTACAGTTATTTCACTGTCTAGGTATTATCATAGTCTTTAAATTATTTCTAAATGATTATAGTTGCTAGAACTGTGATTGGGTTTGTGTAAATGTGAAAAAAATCGCGATTGTGAGGGGTTTGTGGCATAAACAAATAAACATTTATTTTTTATTTTCTGCTGACCCCTTATGGAATTGATCATAAATTAGGTAATATTAATACTTAATATTATAACTCTTATAAATTAAGCAAGGGTATTTTTAATCTCCCTAATTATCTTATTCCCTCGTATTGTTAAGTTATAGGAAAATATATTCATATTGCTATTAACTTGAAATTTAATTAAATGCTATAATTACCCGATAATAATGTTTGTTTGGTTATTAATATTAGATGTAGGGGTAATGAAAATAGTCGTTAACCAAGAAAATACAAATGATAATTTATCAGGAGATAATTATTAGATAGTACTAGGATACTACGAGTATTTCGAGGTTATGACGCACGTGTAGCACGTTTTATCATCAAAGTACGTAGGTAAGTCATTACTTTAAAAATAATTCTTATTTAAAAAAATCTCTATAAGGTACTTATGGTATTACTGCGAGACCACTCTCGTAGAAATATTTTTTACAAAGAGGCAGCTTAACAGGTCTGTAACTATCTACTACTCTGTGCCTATCTCGCAAGGGATCTTGCGTGGTGAAATACGTATATAGAGAAATGCCTTAACTTTGAATGATTGTTTTACATATTAGACAACCACAACATAAACACATACTGAGTACAGACTTGCATACTTATTCAAATGATTATTGGCTCATCAGACTACATTCTCTAATCCGTTCTAATTTATGCTATCTTTCTCTCTGCAACATATAGCTTTAAGAGCCAAAATTAAAAAAATGTGAAGCAAAGGCTTCTTATACTCCCTCACTTTGTGTCACGAGTAGCCTCATTTTATAGAATTTAAATGAAACTATCACGACATCCTAGACGCTGTCAGTTTGCTGGAGATAGATTCATTGATATATATATATATATATATATATATATATATATATATATATATATATATATATATATATATATATATATATATACAAGGTGCCACAGCTGTTTTTTTGGGACTAAGCCACCATTGTAACTCCTGTAAGCCAGGATCCACAATAGTCTCCTTAGATGACGCCAAGGTTTGAACCATGGGATGTTCAGGGAAGCACTTTAATTGTCTTGAAACCCGCAACAAATTTAATTAGAAAGAAAAACAGGAGGAGTAAGAAGAATATTCTTTTTTTTGTTTTTTTGGGACTAAGCCCGCATTTATCGGTCAGTGTTATCATGAGTTGCTTCACAAATGTACATTAACTCTCCTATCCCAGACTAAGCACACGTGTTGAACTAGTTAAGAGCTTAGTCCGAACCCATAATGTCGATGTCGTAAAAATAATAACCTGTATGAATTAAGTAAAAGATAATGATTCCGGAGCATTATTTCCACATTAAGCTCCACCTGGTTACACGCAAAGCTCACTTGATGTGTAAAACCCTTGCTGACCGGTTCATTACGGTAAATTTGGTCACTTTTGGTGTAAAGTTGCCTATACATATTTAATATAGATTTTGTTTCTTCTGGGAATTAGTATAACGCATCAGTTTGTGGAACACTTGAAGAGTAGAACATTGTCAACGTTTATGGTTAATAATTGCTTTTTAATGGCAAAAAACATAGCACAAGGCGATCTCGTTTTCTTTGTCTTGTATGTAGTTTCCAGACTATTTCAGTTGTTGTGTAATATATGTCTGGTCTGGTATAGTATGCTAGTACAATTAAAAGAACTATGATTGGGCCTCTATAATAATTATATAGGTAGTATATATGCTGTAGGCACCGAAAATCATACGTCATTATGTAGACTCGAATTCCTCATCAATGAATCGGTAAGTCAGGGTCAATGAGTTCGCTAAAATGTAATAACTCATTATGGCACGTGTACGATGCCGTTATTTTTTTATATAATTAGTGTACTTACCTGTTGTTTCTAGTCAGTTTTTGTCCTACTCTTACTACTTTTTGTCCCTTTTCTAAAATAGGGGTATAAATTATCTACACATATATGTAAGTCTTAAGTTCGTATGCAAAATGAGAAAGCTTTTATATTGAAAAGGGCATACTAGGTATCTGGCCGTGGTGCTCTGCACCGGCCGGCGGGCAAGGGATTCTCCGATAGTGTTGTAAAAACGCTCGAGTCGGTGCTTAAACGCTCTAGTTTTTAACGTGCTTCAATGCGCGTAAGCGTCGACTCAGCGCTATACGCTAAATGTTCAGCACTCATTTTTACAACACTATTCTCCGACCTCACCGGCGAGCCCGGTGACTGATCCTTAAATAAGTGCAACTCTATACTTTCACATAAAAAGCCTATAAGTATTTCGACATATGAAATCTACAGCAGTCAGCATTTTCCAATAAATACCTTTGTACACTATGATTGTTAATATTTCCATCAAATTAGATTGAGACGAACCTCACAATAAAATATTCACAAACTAATATCTCCCAATAACAAGTGGTGTCCACAAACCGGTGACCGGAGGCGTGAAACCGCGCTAGTTAACGCAGGTCATTAGGCCGGCCACATGGCGGATCGCCCAAATTGTGCCGAAACAAATTATTTATTTAAATGGAAATTATCGTTTGTGACCTGACGCGGTTTGACGCATGTGTACCGCCATATGTGGACTCGGCTCCTTTGTGGTCCGACTCAAATCGTCGCGGTCTATTGATTTAAGTAGACTTTTTGTCGTACACGCGATTTTGATGTATTAACTTTGGGATTTAATTGCGAACATGTTTGCGTATAATTTATAGCAGTCAAAGGCCTAGAATAAAAAAAAATAAGAATTGGCAGACAATACTTTTTTATTAAGTAGGTATCTTTGTTTTTGACTGAAATGAAAAACGCACTTTTGGAAGTTCTAAACAATTACCACGAGTTTAAGAATATTTTTTTCTGTTGTTTTCCCAACTTATTACTTATATGGAAATATAATTTCTTTTTATTGCTCAAAGATGTATTGCAAAAACGATGTATTTTCATAATATTTCTCTACATTAGCTTATACTTCATGATTGTCCTGCAGGATTGTTACTTATGATCCGTTATCAAAAGCCGCATCTAATGATTGCCGAATCACCCAAAAGCAACGCCATAATGTGAGCGTTTAAGGTTGATAAGCCGACGAAATTGTGTGGTAATGTGTTGGACAAGGCCCCGCGGCAAGCGCGCACCCGCCCGAACACAAGTGCCTGCGGCGCGATCGCTTTGCGCAACACGACATGGATTATGACGTATTATATTATAATAATAGCAAATTCAAATTCATTTATTTCACATAAAATATGGTATAACATAGTTGGTCTGGATCTAATACATCGGTCAGCCTATTTTGTCTTTAGTAGACATGTGAAATTTAAGCAGGAAAATATTTAATCATCATACCTATTGTTACAAAAAAAAATATATATATATAAATGATATATTACAGAATAGCAATTAGCAATCCTTCAATTAATGTCATACATATTTTAAACTTATACTTAATTACAAATAATGTCAGGTCAATGTCCGATATGAAATAGTTATACAATTATTTTATTAATCGAATAAGTCATTTAATTTATAATAATTTTTTTCGAGGAGCCATAGGAGCCTTACTAACTTTAATTTCTTTTTAAATATATAAAGAGGAAAGGCTTTAATGGATTCAGGTAAGCAGCCTATACAGTCCCACTGCTGGGCGAAGGCCTTCTCTCACAAATCGAGGTGAGAGAGATTAGGTCATACTCCACCACGCGGACCCAGTGCGTGTTGGCGGAGGCAGATTTGCGGCCACCTGCTGTTGGAACTTATCAAGCCGCCAATAACGCTTCCAACTCTGCTTAACGACTACCACATTACGTAGTAACCGGAACCAATGGCTTTACGTGCCTTCCGAAGCACGAAGACGCTCGAATATGAAAATGCCACAAAGAGTCACCCATCTCAGTCCGACCGAGTCGAACGCTGCTTATCCTTGGTGATCGATAAGAACACCGCAGTCGCACAGCGCTACAAGCGCCTCGTTATATTATGTAGGTAAAATATATTATGACGTATATAGGCAAGTTGATTGCATTTTATGCTAAGTGAGAGGCCTTTTAAGATGCATTCCTAGGTATATTGTCTGATGGGTAAACGTCGGTCATTTCTCCTTCCATAAATCTCTATCAAAGGTTAGTTATGGCTATGGGGCCCGATATATGTCAAGGTCATCGCGCCGCTACTTTCTGGGCCCATTGACAATTTTTGTTTTTAAACGAATTCAAAAAAGGAGGATGTTCTCTATTCGACTGTATGTTTTTTTTGTGTGTATGTTACGCGATAATTCCGCCAATTATGAATCGATATTGATGATTTTTTTTGCATTGGGATCAGTATAGCTCCAAGGTGGTCCCATTTAAAAAGAAATCGGTTTTGAACTTTGGGCTTGGCACTCCTTAACTACTAGCGCCTACTTCTGGCGAGGCTCAAAGACTTCGTAACGTCCAGGGGTATCCTTATCGACGAGCAGTTTGGCTTTCGAGCCAAACACTCTTGCGTCCACCAAGTGCACCGCATCACGGAGCACATCCTCTCCGGTCTCAATAGACCCAAACCCATCTACACGGGCGCCCTCTTCCTAGATGTCGCGAAGGCATTCGACAAAGTCTGGCACAACGGCTTGATCTACAAGCTCTACCAATTGGGTGTGCCGGACAGACTCGTGCTCATCTTACGAGACTTCTTGTCGAATCGCGCCTTCCGTTATCGCGTCGAAATGACGCGCTCCACTTCCCACTCCATCAGTGCTGGAGTCCCACAGGGCTCAGTTCTCTCTCCGCTCCTGTTTAGCCTTTACACGAACGACATTCCTCGTTCGAGTAAGGCGCATCTAGCCTTATTCGCGGATGATACCGCTCTCTACGTCTCGCATAGGAATAAGGGTTTCATTACCAGACACCTTCAGGCATCCGCCAATTCCCTAGGGAATTGGTTCAGAAAGTGGCGTATTGAGGTGAACCCGGACAAGAGCGCTGCGGTGTTCTTCTCCAGAGGTGCCACCCCGCGCCACTCCCTGCGCCGCCCTAGAAGTAATCTCGGCCAAGTGACCATGTTCGACCGACCCATTCCCTGGGTCAAAGAGGTCAAATATCTAGGGGTCACCCTAAACAGTACCATGTCCTTCGGCCCGCACATCAAGCGGGTCCGTCACCGAGCATCATTTGTGCTCGGTCGTCTCCATTCGTTAATCTGCAAGCGGAGTAAAATGTCCTTTAGAAATAAGGTGACACTTTACAAAACTTGCGTTCGACCCATCATGACTTATGCGTGTGTTGTGTTCGGGCATTCGGCCCCCTCTCACATCGATAAACTCCAAGTGGTTCAAAACCGCTTCCTCCGTAAAGCCGTAGGATCCCCCTGGTTCGTACGGAACGTCGACCTCCACTCCGATCTAGGTCTCGAACCTATTCGCGCCTTTATTAAAAAGGCGTCGACACGTCACTTCGCGAACGCATCTACCCATGCGAATCCATTAATCGTAGCCACCGCCGACTACGATCTCCCTCCCGACCCCTGCCGCCACCGCCGGCCGCGACATGTTCTCACCGACCCCCCCGATGCCTTGTCATCCCTTCTTTCCGCTCAGAATACGGGCGACGATGACGTAGACGTAGTAGTAGATCCCCTCCCATAGCCGGCGGTTGACCGGTGCGCTTAGTAGTGCACCCGTCCCCCTACAGCGACTGTCCCAACCGAGGGCGCCTCTTCGAGGCGCCCTCGAGTATGTCGCCTCTTGCCCTTCTGGCTGGCTGGAGCGTAGTGGTTGCACGCTCGCCTTTAAAATCCGGTGAAGCTGTAGAGGCCTCGAGGCCAACAGCGTAGGTCATTCACACACACACACACCACCAATTTGAACTTAACTTTTCATATAAGTGAAACATATGCATTGTCATCAGGAATTAGTATACGGACACACTGAAAATTAATATATTTAGGATGAGATATAGTTGGGTTCCAACCTACACATATCTGCATGGCACGCTTCAAGGGTCCTAATTTCAAAATAACGACCCGTCGAGATATTAAAGTGACCTTTACAAACCATAAGTATTTTAATACAATTAGCCTCTAAAGAACACGTCTGTAAAAATGATCAACAAATATTTTGCGTGTAGGAATTTGCTCCAAAATTTTGTATTGAAGGTCGACCTTCACCGCTTGGGACCAGATAATAGGTGCACCAATTTGAGAAACCAGTTCCAATGTGATAAAAAACGGACGACCGACGAATGGATACAAGGGACCCCCTTCTCTGGAGCCTTTGTTCTGTGTCTTTTGATATAATTGTATTCGAATGTGACGCGAGGAAATGTATATAATTGTTTAGTATATGCACTGCATCGAATAGGAAATGGATTGGTATTGCGTATGTACTCGTACATACGGAATAGTAATGCATTTGCTAGTCGATGCGGTTTGGCCGTATAAAAGATGTACCTGTAGATAAAATAAAATAAACACCGCCAGGCCTATATTCCCACAGCGGGGAGGCAGAGGTGTACGGCGTACACCCACTTTTCACCGACGTTGATAGGTCCCATGTAATAGCGGGCGAGCCTATTGCCATATACCGGGCACAATTTCAGAGTCCGGACTCATATTGGGATATTGGGATTTTTCGTTAGAAAAACCACATTTGTCCGACCTAGGATTTGAATCCAGGACCTCGTCCTCGAAGAAAGAAAGAAAGAAAGAATGACAAAACAGATATACAATGTAAAAGTGGAAGGATGCAGGGACCGGGGAAGACCTAGACTATCGTACCACGACCAAATAAACCGAGTCTTATCTGATGGAAAAGTCAAGAGTCTCCGTAACCGGCGAGCGTGTATGAGACAAACTATGAGAGTCGAGGAAGCCAGAGAGGTATGTAAGGAAAGAACCTGTTGGAACTCTGTACTCTCTGCCTACCCCGCAAGGGATCTGGCGTGAGGTTATAGATAGATAGATAGATAGACCTCGTGATCAGCGATGCGCTTTGTCAGTAGACCCACGAGACAGTTAATATAGAAATAGGTGGTATTGTCTACAACGCTAATTGCAGCAAATTGTAAAGTTTGTCTTTAAATGGATGATATTATGTCAATAATACCCGTCTTCAGGTTCAGGGCTAGTCTACTTTGAACTTATAAGTAGTTGTAATAAGTACCTAAGTGTACCTAACATAATTCTAACGTACCTGAAAAGTGCTTTATATGTACGCGATCAAATAACATTGCGATTTATATATACATCGGTATGAATCAACCGGGTCTTCAAGTCACCTTAGAAGGCAGCACATAGCAAAGGCATTTTGTGCGCCGCATATTACGAGGTCTCGAACTTGAATCCTAGATCTCTAGATATTTGGTGTGCCTGGTATAATAGCAATAGGAATAGATCCACTGTAATTAAAACATAAGGACTTAATATGAGTATATGAAACGTAGGTGTAGAGAATACACCTTCTACCAATGCATAGCGAATGTAGGTGTGACGGTGTCTCTTTATTTATTACTTTAAATAAAACATTATAGGAGTGAGCGCGATTCAAGGTCGAGGTGCAAATACTCGCGGTTGCGTGCGACGCGAGCGAGCGCCGGCGGCTGCGCGTCTCTCCACCGACACTTCCAAGAAAAAGTCGTTAAACTCACGTATTTTTGGTAGCAGCTTAATACCAGTAATTTCCAATGAAATTATTATAATTAGCTCCATTTATACGATAGTAACAAACAAATAAAACTGCTGGAACCCAACGCCGGGGGGCACGCAAGTTGCTTTTCCATTATTATGAGTGTTACGATTACGGCGATTTCATGTCGAAATTAAGCTTTACTGCTTTGCAAATCTATGCGACATTAGCTTAGTTTATCGATCTCGGAAAAATTCTTTTCAATTTCCAGTTTTAACTAACGGTAATTGTATGCAAACGAAAACGTTTCCGTTGGAAACCAAAATAAAATTTTAGACCTATTATAATTATTACCTTGAATATGTTTGAATGGATTAAAAAATGTCGCGTTGAATGAAAACCGCAGTGACACATGTCAATACAATGCAATGAGGCAATTAGTTGACATTTCATCCGGTACAGCGAGCGCTATAAGCGTACAATCGTTTTCAATGGATGCGGGGTAATTTCCTTCAACTTCTGTTTCACGTTTTTTTACATTTAACTAATTGGACTGCGTAGGATATTAATTGCTGAGAAAATTACCGACACGGAGGCCCTCGGGGCCTAAACCACAAAGGTTCGACGCAACGCAACGGCATAGAGCAGTTCACTCATAAAAACGAACAATTATTATGCATTCAACTCTTTGTTTTTCAATAATTACCTATGACCAACGTTTCTACCATATTTTCTTCATCATAATTGGGTTGTTTTGATTACTGTATGTGTAATTATATGCCTATATTACTTAAGCAGCAACGTAGAATTGTACATTGTAGCTTAATATATATTTTATTCTTTTATTGTATTTATGGCCGTAGGCCATAAATAGTAGGTGTAGGCTCACACACACTGCATTTTGCTACGATTCATTGGTTCGTATCGTATGAAAATCGTTAGAATTATCGGTAAGAAGTACACCAATAAGACCGTTTAAACCGTTATATCAATTAACTGACTTTAACTACAAAGTAAGCAGAAGACTTACAGACGTACTTACGTACAGACTTTAAGCCGAGTTGGAAGCCTTAAAGGCGGCTTGATAAGTTCCAACAGCAGGTGACCACAAACCTGCCTCCATCAATCCGCACTGGGTCCGCGTGGTGGAGTATGCCCTAATCTCTCTCACCTCGATTTGTGAGAGAAGGCCTTTGTCGAGCAGTGGGCAGTATAGGCTGATATTATTATTATATTATAACTACAAAATAGGCAAAATAATCGGAATATTTTATAATGAAATCGTTCTCATTGTCATTCATTTCATCAGGAAGTGACAACACATAAACATTGTAACACATAAAGCGCCCTCCAATACCGAGTTATTTTTCAATCACAAACGTGAACCGCAAGTAAAGTCCATTAGTTACTTATAACAATAGCAACAATTAGATAATAAAACAAAAGACTATAATTTGGCGTCACGAAAAGTGGTGGTGGTGAACAATCGCGGGTGTGTTGGCAGCGCGGCGATTACAGGCGCTGAGTGCTGCGTCGTCACGTAGCGGGAACAACAAAGCGAGGCTGGTAAACAATTGAACGGCTACAAAAAGTCCCATAATTCAATTTGCATCCCGCTAGATGAGTGTAATAGTCGGCAAGAAGTGTGGGTACGGTTAGTCGCCCCGCGGGCGCCCGCGCCGCTCCGCCGAGGCACCGAGGCGTCGGTGAGAACGCTTTCGCCGCGTTTCAACACTTCGGCGAATCGATTAAATTGACTGGTTTCTTTCACTTGTTTTACCTATTTCACATTTTTTTTTTTTTTTTTTTTTATTATAATTCACAAAACTGATGTACAATCTCTCATGCAATATTACAGAGTATAATACATTAGGTCTGATTGACATCTACTAGATGTGAATCCAGCATGCATATTTTAAGCAAGACGAAAATTAAGTGGGTCTCGTGTAAACTACTATAATCTGCTATGAACAAATCAATACACTGATTTTAGACTTTACTGAGGCTACAGAACCAGCAAAGACATCCATTTCGCCGCGAATGGAGTTGGCAAGCGAAAGCATACGAGATATGGGCGAAAAAAGACCAATATTTGTGCGACTGTGAGGCATAATAAAAGTTTTCCGATTAATTAAGCGGCTGCCAGTACGCGGAATAGAAATATGCACTTTCTCTAAAAGCCCAGGTGAATCTATTAAGCCATTAATTATCTTGAACAGAAACATAACGTCTAGAGATTTTCTACGTGCGCTCAACGATTTCATTTTATAGTGACTCAGTCTGGAGTTATAGGGATTCAAAATACGGCATTTGTTGTCTGAATAGCATAAGTTATATAAGAACCTTTTTTGGACTCGCTCTATTCTATCGGAGTGCACCTGGTATGACGGACTCCACACTGTGCTACAGTATTCTAGAATACTTCGTATAATGCTGTTATAAATTAAAATAGTTAGGAACGGTTCTTTAAAGATTTTCATTTCTCTGACAATGAACCCTGACAATTTTGATGCCTTACTTATAATTAGGTCATAGTGATTTCTAAAATTTAATCTACTATCTATCAGGATACCAAGGTCTCTAATAGTGTCCACTTCTTGGAGCGGGTTGTCATTAACTGAGTAAAAAGCTTGGTTTGTTATAGTTTTCCTACTAAATTTAATGAAGTAACATTTGTTTTCATTTAATGACATGTTGTTTTGTTCACACCATCGACATAAGTTATTTATATCCAGTTGTAGCTGATTAGTATCAGAATCACTATATATAGTTCGATATATTTTTAAATCATCAGCAAAAAGTTTGTACTCTGAATCAATTTTACTTCCTAAGTCATTTATAAAAATTAGAAAAAATAGAGGTCCTAGGTGAGAGCCCTGAGGTACTCCTGATGGTATCAAACATTTTTTGGATTTAAAACCCTTGAGATACACTAATTGCGAACGATTTCTCAAGTAGGATTCACACCAACGCAGCAACGACCCATGAACGCCCATACTTCCCAATTTAAGTAATAATAGGTCGTGATCCACTAAATCAAAGGCCTTTTTAAAGTCGGTGTATATTGCATGAACTTCTTTACCCCCATCTAGTGCAGATGATATATAAGACACATACTCGGTGAGATTAGACAATGTTGATTTTTTGGGGCGGAAGCCATTCTGGTTATCATCCAATACATTTGTTATGTGGAAGAACATTTTTTTCTGTACTAGGGATTCAAGCACTTTACCACATGTAGAAAGAATAGACACTGGTCTGTAATTTTTAACATCATCAACACTACCAGATTTAAAGATTGGCGTGATGTGTGCAATTTTCCACGAGTTGGGGTAAACTCCTTGTGTTAACGAATAGTTGAATATCATGGTCAGAGGAACAGCTAAGTTTGCTGCACATTTTCTGAGAAAAAGAGGAGGAATTGAATCAGGCCCTGGTCCTTTATCGGAGTCAAGAGAAGACAAATACTCAAAAACTTCTCTTATTTCAAGTATACAACTACTAAACGTGTTATTGTTACAAGGGTTAGGTGAAGCTGAACTTGAGGGATGGCATGTATTACGATTAACTCTATAGATGGATTGAAAATGATCGGAAAACAATTCACAAATTTCCTGACCGCCCTTAGCTGTATTGTTGTTATTCAAAGTCATTTTATTAGGAATATAACTGTTGGCTATCCGTTTGTTTTTGAAGTACTTCCAAACGTATTTAGGATTTCGACGCAGGTGTGTGGCGATATTGCTTTTAAATTTTGCGTAACAGTCTTTTATTAACACTCTGCAGCGTGTTCTCAAGCAATCAAACGTAATTTTATCTCTGGGGTTCTTATACTTTTTATATAAAATGTGATATTTAGCTTTCTCCTTTATGACTTTTAGTAAAGCTCGACTGTACCAGACGGGATAGCGCTCATCGCATGGTCGGCTAAAAGGTGTGTGTTGTTGAATGATTAGCATTAGAATTTCGTAAAATCTAATCACCATTTCGTCAATATTAGTAATAGAATTCAATTCATCAGACCAATTAATTTTCGCTAGTTTGTCGTTAACATCATCATAATTACAAATATAAAAATTTAAATTGGAGACTTTCCTTTGCACTAGTGGACTACTACGATTAGATATAAGTGAGATTTCCAACGCTGGATGATGGGGATCAATTGGTAGTAGTGGACTTGTGGCTTGTGATACCAATACAGTCCTATTACTACTATTGGTAAGAACTAGATCTAGAGTACGATTTGAAGCGTTTACTATTCCGTTGCATTGATGAAGATCATTAAAGGCAACTGTCTGTCGACATATGTCTTTGACTCTGCAATTCTTTTTGTATCATTTGCAACGGATCGCCGTTTAACGTACCGTGTTATTTATAACACCTAGTAATTAAATCATGTCACCCGTTAGTAGATATAAGTATGAAATGTTTTTTTCAAATCGTTATTATTATAGAGTAAACTAAATAGAATGCAGATTTTTTTTTTTTTTTTTTTTTTTTTTTTTTTAATTGAATGCTTTATCATTCGCAGTATTGGTCCCAGAAAGAACTGAAGTGTCTGACAGTTAGTTATTGTTAATCGGTACTTTAAAAAATGTATCTTTGTTGGTCTGATTTGTTTGTTGAGGCCTCGCAGTGGTTTTTTATTTTATTTGGAAAACAATACAGTAAAACATATCTTAACTAATAACAATTTAGTTCTGAGTAATACACATTAACACTGTTTTCGCATATATGTTCGAAAGCTTGTTTGATACTGAAGATATTTTTTTGTTTTATTTTTTATGGTTAAAAAGAGATAATATTAAAAACTAATGAAAATAAAGAAAGGAAAAGAATCAACAAAAATGTGTCTATTAAGTTAGATAGAGAACCATATCGAACCACTTATTTGTTAATATTTGTTTAAATGTGTTCGTATTTGAGAAAAACAAATCTAGAATGGAGATGTCAACCAAATGATTATAAGTGTTTGCTGAACGAGCAAAAAATGAGTATGCTCGTTTTTGTACCTATGCAGTCCTAAAACCAAACAGTAATGCAACGTTGTCCAATAAATCAGACCTTCCCGTGAACGTGGGTGCTATTAATCTCGAAACGGTGGGAAATAAAAATAAAATGGGATAAATTCCAAATAAAAGTTTCGCTATTATTTTTAAAATTTCTGTTTCCATTAGTTATAAAATTTTATTTACCAATTTCATCGGATTTAGATATGCAATACTGACAATACTCATATGGATTATTATATACCTACTTATCTATATTCCTAACATCTCAAATTCACCTATTATTTAGACACCAAACATCACGGATACAACATCTCCGTCACTCACACCATGTAATACGGTCAGAAACCATGTTTCGTCCCGTACCGTGTCGACGTGAGGCGTCCACGAGGTGACTCGCGCAATATTATGATAATGCGGGCGGGGTAGATGGTATCGGGGCCTATCCGATCTCCTGACACAATTGAATTAGCATAGAGCGCCACGGCGCGCCGGGCGGTCCCCGCCACGTGACCACCAAAGTACCATCATTGATTCCATTTCCAGCCTTATCTGGAATTATATCAAATGTTTCATCGAATCTCAATGTTTTCCTGTAGTATCGTATCATTTTAATTCCTGTTACGTCTTATGAATAAGATCTCGCTAACAGGAATTAATAGTTCATGAACTAGGCGACCTGACCCAAGCTTGTTCTAAGTTATAAGAGTTAAGGGTTGTACTGGGTGAAAGGTCTCAATAATAAAGGTGATGCATATGGTAATTTGAAATAAAACATTTATGAGAAAAATATTCGAGATACTTTCAACACCTTTTTGTATCTTTAATAGATTTAGATCTGCAAGGGATCTGGCGTGATGACGTAGATATATAGATAGACAAAGAATTTAGTTATACTTTGCGAAATTAGTTTCTTCGAATATAACAACATAATCTTTAATATAATCTTTAACGCTTATTACATCGAATAAATATGTGCCATGAAATTTTATTTCATCGAAAACGAAGAATCTGTGTACAATGATTTTCACCAGCTGTTACATGAACCCAACTCAATACAAGTTTCGAACAACCTCAGCCTATTGTAAAGGTAGTGTATATGTAAAATACTGGTGGTTCGAAGATTGTGCTAAACATTTCCACACGTACGTTGTCCAGTCCAGCGTCAGCATGAATGAGGATCTCTGAATGGCCGACCGCAGCGACCACAACGCGCCGCTTGTCAGTCAGGTACCATTCTACCTACTGCACTTAATATAATTGCCTTTCAACCATAGCATACGAATATTGTAGAGTTGTCTTCCGTTTAAGTATTGTTTTGATTAACACCGCGTAAATGGATTTAGGACTTTTTCAAAATAATAAAGTATTATAAAATAAAGGAAAAGCCTAACGACAGCTGGCTATAAAGAACAATAGAAGTTAAGGTAAATATGGGTTCGTAAGATGAGTCGCAATTTTGCTCATAGATACATATTTATAGTGGGGTCGAAAATACTTGCTGAAACTTATATGGCACAGCTCTAAATATTTGTTCTTATGTATTGTATATGTTATACATAGGCAAAGACTGCCTACCCCGCAAGGGATCTGGTGTGATGATAATGATAGAAGAATCTTACTTTAGAAGAGAAAAAGTATGTCCATCACCGAGACAGTAGGTATAGGTTGATTTATTATAGCCACAGAAAAAGGGTCTATAAAATTCACTTAAAATATGGAAGGCCTTTAAAAAATAAGTGAAAATTTTAACCTACAATTTCTACCTTTCAAAATAAAGTACCATACAAAAGGCATTTATCAAATAAGGATCGATAAGTCGGCCCCATGAAACATCAACAATATGGGCCACATTAGCGAGCCATCGGGGACAGGCGCGGTTTAAACTCGAGTGGGTGCCAGCATTCATGGTCTTGGCCCGTCAATGGAGGACATGATATATGGCACTCCGCGGAGGGAGCTAATGGCGCCATACGACCCTCTCCGATACTAAGAAGAAAGTGGTTTGTTGCCGGATTCACAGTGGAATAGTAAGTCTTATATTTTTAAATTGCAGTCATTATTCTAGTAGTATAGTTTAGGTATTACAGCAATTTATCTTTGTGCTCTTACTGCCTTATTGCTAGAGTACAGTTCCCGTTTTAGACGCAGCCTTCTTGGGCAGCAGTTAACAGAAAATAGGCATGAAAATGAAAAACAAAAGCGGGAATGTAAATCGCGGCTGTGAGCAAGGAAATGGGCATGTGAATATTATTTTGGTGTTCACTCTCACATGCAAACGGTTAATGTAAGCTTGGGGTAATTTGTCAAATTAAATAACCCTAGGGGCGATAAAAACTTGGGAATGCAAAAAAATCTGTGCTAGAAGAATTTTTTTTCAACTAATGCTTAATTGTATCTTGACTCTTGCGACTAAGTATTGGCCGAACGGGGTATCAATGCAAAGCTATTGTTAGGTACCGAACTTCATCTAATAATATCAGTCTGTAAGTTAGCAAAAATGTTACCCACATCTAATTTTACTCTTCATTTCTATCACCAGATTAAAAGTAACATTGTCTAAACTAAGGGTCCCCTTCAAAGTGGCATCCAGATTCATAACACGAGTGTTGAGTCCCGAGTGCGTTTAATGGCTGCCACAATAGAAGGACCGTTTTGTTTTGAAGCCAGTCCTCTACAAATTGCACCCGGAAAATTTACACTTAAAAGCCGGATGCGTCAGTAAATAGTTGCAATTTCCGATATATCTTATAATGGTTTTAACGGGACGTGCGCTGGATTTATTTTTATGGAATAAATTAAGTGGTTTTTCGAGTTATATTTTTATGTCTTCATAAATAAATATCATTTAAAACGTTCATATAATTACTCTACACTCTATTGTGAAATTGTAAAAATATATTCGGAAACTTAAAATGTTATCCTGTCACACGGAAATACTCTTGTTATATATATTATCCGCTTGTAATGGTCAAACCAAAGGGACTGAATAGACATCGGAATTAGGGAAAGATGATGAAAATGAATGAAATGATCAAAGTTTAGTGACACTAAATATCACTTCGTATTTTTTATATGGGTATATTTAAAAATAAGTGACAGTCATTGGGCGATATAAACAATATTTTGTTGTGGTGATGCGATAAAGCGATTCGGGCAATGAATGGCGCTATCGGTGTCGGAGCGCAGCGGGCGCGGCGGGGGGCGCGGCGCCCAGCAGGCGCCCACAACCAACTCATTGCCTTTCTACCGCTGCCAAGTGTTAAATTAATTGTTGACCACACACCAACAGTTAAAGAATCTATCTATCTATATCATCACGCCAGCTCCCTCGCGGGGTAGGCAGAGAGTACAGAGTTCCAACAGGTTCTTTCCTTACATACCTCTCTGGCTTTCTCCACTCTCATAGTTCGTCTCATACACACTCGCCGGTTACGGAGACTCTTGACTTGCCCTTCAGCTAAGACACGGTCTATTTGGTCATAGTAAGATAGTCTAGGTCTTCCCCGGCACCTACATCCTTCCACTTTCGCATTGTATATCTGTTTTGTCATTCTTTCTTCTGGCATTCTTTCTATATGCCCGAACCAACGGAGCATACCCTTTCTCATCTTTACACCGATACTATTTACCGACAGTTAAAGAATACCTTGATAATCCAACATTTAAATCTCCACCTTTACTAATCGCTGCCAATGTCAACAATATCGTACCGCTCCTGCTCTTATATTTCAACACATCTCAGTTGACAGTAGAACAATAAAGTCGCCGCTTCTTAAAACTTTTTAAACCGGTAGAAGGCATTAATTAGTGGTGCTGCATCTTCGAAAATAACCTTCTCCGTTGTCGGGCCATCAGATATTGACAGGGCGCGATGACGGCGCTGACGGGCGGCGGCGGCGCCTCTGGCCCCGTGACTTGCAGCTTGCCTTCATTACGCGCCGAAGCCGGCCTTACCTCAGCACACTAACAAGCTCAGCTAATGCAATGAGTTGCAAAATCCCTGCCCATCATCGGTTTTAACCTGACTTTTTACAATCCGATTGTAGTCCCTACATCCATCACAAAAAGTGCATATTTAAGTAGCAAACAAAAAATATTCCAGGAGCCGAATGGAGCGATTCTGATGACATTAATGACTCCCAAATCGGATGGATACTTTTAAATCTCGAGGGGCTCTCGGCGACTATATTGGTTTCTGGTCGGTTCTGCGGACCTTCTATTAAGCGAGGGCGGTAGCAACAAAGACACAAAGGAGTAATCATTGAGGGTGATGTGGCGGCGACCTGTGAGACGGTGCAACGAATCTGAGCGCCGATAGTTTGTTTAACAGTGATTGGATGACTGATTGCTACTTTGTAGAGCATTTACGCGGTTTGATTAATGGAATATAGCGGAGTGGATGCTTCACAAACCTTTGCTTTATGCAGAGGGTATTTGTATTAAGAAGTCTATTATCTTTTTCTTAAAAAAAAGTAGCCCCACATAAGGAATTATTCCTGTATTGTGGGTACGTTCACAAACATGAAAATTCACATACACAAATATCCAGACCGAAACAAATAATTGTGGGTCACGCAAAGATTTGTCCCGTGCGGGTATCGAACCCGCGACCGCTACGCAATATAAGAATAAATAAATACATTAAGAAATTAATTTTACTATAATGAAATACTCGTATGCAAATATGGAACTATATATGTTTATTGTAATAACGATGTGAACCAAAGCGATATAGATAGCAATTCAGCAGCATTTTCCCGAGACTATTAAAAATACCGTAGTGGCAATATAAGAACGTACGCAGAAGCATTCACATGTCAAGACATGATGAGACAGATTTCACATTACATGCACTTACAACTCGCATAGTACAGACTATTTCCTTAACTTTTTGCGCAATTAATACTGCATCCTTGGAAGTATTTATTACACGTCATTAGGCCTACACGTCTATACTTAATTACTGTCGATTTTTTTAGGTCTATGAATAGCGGTATTAGTTTAACTGTTAGGTCATATACACTGTCGCCCGCATGTTCCTACGTTTGTATGTAGCCATTTTACTTGTCAAATATATTTGTATATGCATTGCAATTCGTCATTTTAACGACTTCGCACATTTGCCAACTCGTTATGATAAAAACAAATACTCTGTAATGACGCAAGATGGCGGAATATCATGATGTATTACAACATTCATAGATTATTAGTGTATAAGTTAGCAATATATTATCCTACTAAAATTATAAATGTGAAAATCTGTATGTTGGGATGCTTGTTACACAATTACGCAAAAACGAACACATAAGATTTAACACATTTTTTATCCCAGTATATATATTACCTACTAGCTTCTGCCCGGACGAAGTCGCGGGTTAAACAAAGCTGCTGCTAATTTCGAATGTACCTAAGGGAGATTGTAAACATTTATAGAGTAAAGACATTTTATAATTTTTCCGAGTCTTTAGTAGATTTTCACTGAAAGATCTGATCTGGAATAAACTAAGTAAAGTGGAATACTTGAGTTTCACAAGTAATCAAGTACGAGTCTAGTTGCGAAAACAAACGCATTTAGGTACAATAATAAGTTCCCCCATTTAGTTATTGCGTACGATTTTACTACAGATATGGAAGTAAGAATAATGATTAATGATAAAAATTAAATTTATTTGTTCATGCCAGAACCAATTTGTAGCTTATTTATCATTGAACAATTATTTAATAAAACAAGTATTATTTTTTGCAATTGCAATCATTTTGCAATAAATCTTTGACAGAATGATTGTTTAATGGGCTGGAATATAACATTTATAAATTTTATTGCTAAACGCAATGCCATAAGACGTCATTATATTTCCTTTTTTCATAAGATAGTTTAGGAGTTTTGGCGGGAAATCGAAGAGTGATGTCGTCAATTTGTTTTAATTTCTAAAACTTGTGTTATTTTGAATTATAATGTTGGTGGAATATTAACCATTATGTATTTTTATATGTGCACGAGTGAAGGTAATTGTAACAAAGTGATAAAATGTGCCTTTTCGATTTCCCTCAAAACGGCCGTCGCAATTGGTATGTAAAGTATCCATCGCTTTACTATCCAGGGTGGGGCACTTCATCAATTTCATAATCATCCTTTTCATCAAGTTCATAGGGGAGTTGAATTAATTTTGACATGAACATTCGTAATACTTGACATTGGCAAAATACGCGTCGTCGTGATGCCATAAACATAAAAAAAATAAAAAAAAGATAGTTTAGTAAGGAATACACTAGGGTTTTTTGGCGGGAAATCGAAGAGTGATGCTGTCAATTTATTTTAATTTCCAAAATTTGTGTGATTTCGAATTATAATGTGTAATGTTGGTGGAATATTAACCAATATGTATTCTTATGCACGAGTGAAGGTAATTGTAACAAAGTGATAAAATTTACCTTTCGATTTCTCTCAAAACGGCCGTTGCATTGGTATGTAAAGTATCCATCGCTTTACTATCCAGGGTGGGACACTGCATCAAGTTCATAATCATCTTTGTCATTAAGTTCATCGGGGAGTTGAATTAATTTAGAATTGAATATTCGTAACACTTGACATTGGCAAAATAGGCGTCTTCTTCTTCTTCTTCTTCAAGTTATGGCTTCACACTAATTATAAGTGTATTTTGCCAGTGTCCAGTGAGATATATAATCGTGTTTGTTTAAATTAATTCGACTCCCCGATGAATTTGATGACAACGATGATAATGAAATTTATGAAGTTCCCCACCCTGGATAGTAAAGCGGTGGATACTTTACATACCAATTGCAACGGCCGTTTTGAGGGAAGTCGAAAAGGCACGTTTTATCACTTTGTCACAATTACCTTTACTCATGCACATATAGGAACACATAATGATTAATATTCCACCAACATTACACATTATTATTTCGAATAACACAAGTTTTAGAAATTAAAACAAATTGACAACATCAGTCTTCGACTTCCCGCCAAAAAAAACCAAAAATAGGCGTCGTCGTGATGCCAAAACATAAAAAAAACAAAAGCAGAAAGTGCCAAAAACAAATCTCCACAGTTACTTTGAACAATGGCATAATGTAAACGCAATTGCCAAAACAAAAACAAATAAAAAAAGGAATACATTACACTATTATTACATTAGTGTAATGTATTCCTTACAATAATAACTAACTTAACTATTTTTAAAGAAGTCATATTCCGCATGAAAATTTTTCGCGGTAATGGTAAAGATGAAAGAATGACAAAACAGATATACAATGCCAAACCTTACCGAACAATATTACCATAACCAAATAGACAGTGTCTTATCTGAAGATTAAGTCACCGTAACCGGCGAGCGTGTATGAGGCGAATTATGACAGTGGAGGAAACCAGGGAGCTTTGTAAGGAAAGAACCTGTTGGAACTACGTACTTTCTTCTTAGCCCTCAAAGGATCTGGCGTGATGTTATAGATATACAGTTATAACAAGGAAAACCTGTACTATTACTACTACGAACAAAACATAACTCAATCTATACCATAAACATGCACTAATAGACAGCTAGTAGTAATCTAACTACTTTCTAACTTCATTCAGGTATTTATAGTTTTATTCTGGCATGCCGAAATGTACGACAGTTGGGTCTAGACAGCTCAATTCTATCGACATAATTCGTGCTCGTAATATGCTAGAGCATTAAACATAATAATATATACCAAACCACACATTAGATTAGCAACTCAAACTGTGTAGTCCAAGACAAGGTATCGACAAACGGACAAAAACGGAGCATATTTAAAGTCCGACAATTATCTATGTAACGGTACAAAATTAACTGTAACAAGGAGTATTAAAAGGTCATTTGTGGTTGTGGCAGGAAACTGCACTTGCGTTGTGGTCAGGCCGTTTTTGTGACGCCACCAGGGTTGCCAGATTGCCGAACAAAAAAAGAAAAAAGTACACGATATGTGCCAGAACAAAAAAGTCAAATCAGGTTGTACCGTTACACTTTGAGTAAAGGACTTTTCTCTCACAAATCGAGCTGAGAAAGGGTATAGTTTATACTAAACCACGCGGATCCAGTGCTGTTAGAATTGAACTATATAGAAAACACCGTCACGCCTATATTCCCCAGAGGGGGTGGCAGAGGTGTACTGAGTACACCCACGTTTCGCCGACGATGTTAGGTCCCATGTAATAGGGGGCGAGCCTATTGCCATATACCGGGCACAATTCCAGACTCCGGACTCATACTGGGAATGTTTCGTTAGAAAAACTACATTTGTCCGACCTAGGATTTGAACCCAGGACCTCGTGATCACAAAGCGATGCGCTTTGCCACCAGACCAACGAGGCAGTCAACTATATAGAAGGTTATAAATATCTTTAAACGACTATTTAGTAATATAGTTCAGGTACATACGTCATAAATTCAATTAAGAAAGGAAGGGAGGTAATTCAAAATTGAAAAAGGCTCCGTGCGATTCGTGCTTATGGAAAGAATGTCGGAAGAAAGAATGACAAAACAGATATACGATACGAAAGTGGGAGGATTTAGGTCCCGGGAAGACCTAGATTATCTTACCATGACCAAATATAGTAGACAAATAGTCTCCGCATGAACGTATGAGAAGAACTATGAGAGTGGAGGAAGCCAGAGAGGTCTGTGAGGAAAAATTCGTTAGAACTCTGTACTCTCTGCCTACCCCGCAAGGGATCTAGCGTGATGACATAGATAGATCTTAGACTTATAAAAGGAAAATCCATATTCTAAATTTCGTCAGGATATTGCAAGATAATCTAGTATGAGAAATATGCTTAATGCAATTTGACGACCCTGATCTGTGTGTCTGTGCCTCGTTCCTAGACAGAGAATTTTATAACCCTGTTCGGTCTATATCAGAGCGTAGGTACGTTTAAAGCCTTGAGGCGATTGGTCGCCGTTCTGTCTTTTTTCTCCGCAAAGCTCCGCTGTTTCTTCGCTCATCTTATTTAGTAAAATTCAAAGAACAAAAAACATTTCTGTGATCCACATTTTTTTAGTCCTGGATGTTCTTCTTATTATATTTCATGGATATATGTAAACGCACTATCGACACACGAATAATTCTTTTTGGGGGGTTAGGTTTTAATTATAAAAAATTGAGTTAAATACAGGTACATTTCAGGCTACGGTTTCGTCTACTTTAAGATTTAGTTGGATTAGTTAAAGTTAATTTTATCTATGCCAAGACTCATCATTTTGACAGACGATTTTCAGTTAATGTTAAATTTGGTACTCAGCCTAACTTTTGCATAACTATAATTCACAAAAGACACAGATTACGCGACAAGTGAACCGCGTCACCAAATCTCAAGTAAAGCACGAAATCGTCGCCGCAACAAAACAATTAGAAGCGCGTCTAATAAATTGCCGCTAACACGCGCACTGACAGATTTGCACTTCATTAGAGATTTTTTTTTGTACAGAGCTGTCTGTGAGACAACGCGACAGAGCGCGGCAAACATTGTTAAATTTGTCACCGTCGCGACACCGCGTTGACGGATGCCCGCATAAATAACTTAACGAGAGAGCTTTTTGGACGCCGCATACTTATAGACAATAGATATACTAGCTTTTATCGTGTATGTTATAAGACTTAGCGTACCTATAGACAATGACAAAAGACAAGATGTACTGACTAGTTTACAAACGTATTATGAAGCCATGTATGGAATGCGTGAGTATTAAAAATTAGCAGGGTTTACCTAGCCGCTAATTTATATACTGCTCTAATAGATTTTGTAACAAAAAGGCACCTAAGCAAAACGAACTTTTGTCATAACGTCCTAATAGGAGAACAACCTATATATAGAATTTGTATTAATGCATCAGTTTTTTTTTAATTGGTGAAAAGGTAAATTTTGATGACGATAATAAAGAACAAAAGGTGGCGGTCGGGAAAATGTATAATTTTACTAACAATTTGAATCTATTTTCTTTCAGCATTCTTACTTCTGCATTAGTATATACATAATGGTACTTATAACAAGAATTCACTTAATTAGTGGGCCTTTTACTAGTCTAGCTAATTATGTGTAGAAATTAAGACAGAGGTTCACTTAAGCATAACTAGGTAGTTATGCTTATACCTATGTTTGTTAAGTATACCTATGGTACAACATCCATAAATTAACTACAGCATTAGTGCGAAATAGTCTATCAACTAGAAATCTAGTTAATTAATATTTCTATTCGTAATACATATAATAGTAAGAATTTAAACTTCGAGTTAAATATTTCTACACACCGTCAGTTTCCGTCCAAATTAGTATACACAAGTACGACCGACCAACGGGACTTTGTTTTATCAATCTGGAAATGCGTCACAATTCACGTGAAGACTGTTTAATGGTACAGGGGAATGTCGTCAGATGCGTGCACGCAGTAAATATTATTTCCCCGACAGCTTCATTTAAATACCTTTTGTCAATGAACGGGTTAACAGGACGAGTTACCGCAGTAAAAAAGAATTATGATGGGGTGCCGTCGGTGCCCGCTACCGATCCGGACCAGATTTTTATTTCTCCGTTGTAATTGGTTCATGAGAGACGCATTTTAATTAATATGATTCTATTTTTAAAAAGGTGTGGAGCATTTTTTTTTTGGAATATAAGTTTAGAAACAACAGATGACATGTCATGTGTATTATTTAAAAAAAAAAAGTCACAATATGAATTGAGAATAAAAAGTTCTTGTACAGCAAATTATATATTAGTCATAGATTTATTTAATTCAAATTTGGCATAACTAACAGCTGGTGGAAAGTTGTAGCTTTAATAGTACCAATAAATGGTACCTTTAAAATAATTATTAACACAAACATAAGCCTAACTGTTTCTACAAATAAAAATAAATAATTACATTTTGGGCTAAGGTTCTATAAATACAGCAAAATTCTAAATGCACTAGGAAATGAAGAACTGGTCAGAAATAAGTTAGATAAATTTCTTTTCCTTTAGTAGAAAAATATTTGACTGATATTCAAAAGCAGTGATAGCCTAGTGGTTAGGCCGTTGGACTATATAGTCGAGGTCTCGGGTGCAAACCCAGGCACGCCCCTCTGTCTTTTCGAAACCATATGCGTATTCAAAAAATAACTATCACTTGCTTTAACGGTGAAAGAAAACATCGTGAGGAAACCTGCATGCCTAAGAGTTTCTCGAAGATGTGTGAAGTTTGCCAACTTGCACTGGGCCAGCGTGGTGGACTATAGCCTAAACCCTCTCAGTTTGAGAGGAGGCCCGTGCCCAACGTTGGAACAGTTATTTAACACGGCTAATATTATTATATTATATTCAGACATAGTTGTTAAACCTATAGGTAGATACTTAGATACAAAATAAAAGTTACAACAAGTTTTTTTTCAATAGATGTTTTTGTGTTGCCTTCGAAAGCAACTAAACAGAAAAAAGAATGGTAATTAATAATCGAAAAGAATCTGGTTCGGATTATTCCTAAGATTCCTCCTATGCCGACCTTAGCGCAATACTTGTTACAACTAACATATAAACATGACCGACGATTTAGCGCAGTGGTTAAGAGCTTAACCCGCTCCGCCCACTGTGTCTAATAGTCGCGGGTTCCATTCCCGCACGGGACAAATCTTTGTGTGATCCACAATTATTTGTTCCTGTATGGGTATTTGTGTATGTGAATTTTCATGTTTGTAAACGCACCCACGACACTGGAAATTAATCCTAGTGTGGGGCTACGTTTAAATAAAAAAAATAAAACAAAAAACATGAAGAAATATACTACTAGCCAAACATTTTAACCCAAAGTGGTTTAATCCCAAAGTTAAAGTGTTTAATCCTAAGTAAACCGTAACACAAAGAGCCGTTGCTATCAAAAGTGACAGATCTCAAAGCGCATTGTGCTCCTTCGTTTTAAGGTAATGCTATTTTGCTCTTTTGGCGATACGTTACAATATTATTCGTAAGGATTTTGGCATTTATCAGGTCGCATGGTACGATGACAATGCAATACCTTAATCCCCATAACAGCCATTTAGGAGGCTTACAAATAAAAGTTTGTCGGTCGCGACGGCCGTGTGCCACAATGGCCATTGAAGGGACTTCACGCTGCGACTGTGAATGGGCCATAGCCAAAAAAATCTATTAGACACGCATAATGGGTTCGATGTATAGAACTGAAGTGCGGACGAGATGAAAGTTTTTGATTTGTTGTGTGAAGTGGGTGACGAGGCTAGTTAACACTTTTAGAATCTGTGGTTCTAGAAACTGTTTGGAATATAATGTGTTTTTCAGTTTTGAGTTTTGACATTTTCGCGGTGATTCATAAGAAAGACTTAAGTATAAGGATATTCTAATCTCTCAAGTCTCACAGCTTATAGGGATACAAATTAACTAGACTATCTTATTACGGCCGAATAGACCGTTTATCTGAAGGGCAAGTCAAGATTCTCCGTAACCGGCGAGTGTGTATGAGACGAACTATGAGAGTGGAGGAAGCCAGAGAGGTCTGTAAGGAAAGAACCTGTTGGAACTCTGTACTCTCTGCCTACCCTGCGAGGGAGCTGGCGCGATGATACCTATGATGACCTGAAAATACCTCCTCCTGACCTGCTACTTTACCCCAAAGACCTACTGCGTCAGTGTCACAACTGCCAACTACTTACGCGATTAAACAAATATTTTCCCAGGAAAAGTCGAAGTTCGTTCGCTTATAAGAAACCCACTTACGATATTCTTAGAACTCTGTGAGTCACTGTTCCGAGGACTCGTAACGGCCTATCACAGCAATAAGTTTCACATTATCGACCCACGTTCTTATTGAATAAGAGGTGGATATCAATGATTACAAATAATAAGACACCTATTGTTCATTATTAAAATTACTAAATAAGCTTGTATAAAAGGATTGACCATTTTGTGTTGAGTCGTAACTTAACAATACCGTATTGTTCTCTATTACAAAGCAGAGTAAAATCGACCGATTTGATTGGTCGATTATTCAATTGGCATTGCGCGGGAAGTGCGTTCTCGTTGACAAATATTTTTGTAGGGAAGATGGATGGGGCGAGGAAACAAACGGAATTCCGAACGGAAGCCTTTGTTTGACGTGATTGGTTTGATTGAGCACTCTTTCACAATTGAGAAAAGATTTTTTTTTAAATTTGTGAAATGGTAAAGATTGAAATACAATTTCTTTGCGTCTTGTCTGTGCATTCAGTGTTGTGCACTGATGTAAGGCTAAGTTACACAATTGGGAATACTGACTCAGTTCTAGTGAGTGGAAAGCTTGACTTTGCACTTTTCTTGAATTAGTTGACTTAAGAGGTTTAAATAGTTCCAAGTAAAATAAAGATTCAATTCGATCCGGGCGGTCGATACCAGCGATTTATATACATTTGTTTTTCAATCAAAATCAAAATCAAAATCAAAAGTTTTTTATTCATGTAGACCAAAAGGCACTTATGAATAGTCAAAAAGAGAAAATTATTATTACTTAAGACTCTACCACCCGTTCAGAAAGTCATTCCTGTGGAGAAGAAGGGCAAGAAACTCCACGGTTACTCTTTTTAAAAAAATGAGGTTTACAATTCTTTTTGTATACATTGCATTTATGGAGTATGGGAGAACAATGCAGAACGAGCTAAATAGATGTGCTTAAGTATAGAATAATCATAAGTGTACTTAGATTCATGATATTGGTCAGTGTCTACATAGTCCTCATTTACAAAATAGAGATGTTGTAGAGGTATATAATAAAAAGCATAATAATAATAGTAAGAGAAAGTGTTACTATAAAATATGTAAAGAGCGCGTACAAAACAACTGGTCATAGCTCCAGTGTGATGCCGAACGAGACAAAATTTAACAGCATTATGGTACACGTTCAGTCAGACAAAGGGCAGGGGACGGACCAGTCCCGACCAGCAGCACCCGTTCACGAGTATGACCTGAGAAGCAGCCATCACTCTCCTCAACCATTTTAGAGGGAAAAGAATGACCCGCTCCACAGAGCCGCCACTAGCAAAGACATTTTAGTGAGCATGACCAATCCACGACCCTGTCAACATCGTTCGAGAATAATATTTAAAATCAATGAACGCTCGCTAGGCAGGACACGCTGCACTTAACATTAAATTCTTCTAGATTTCAGTTAATTTGTGTAAAGGCATTTTTATCATTTAAAAAATCATTTAGTGTATAATATCCTTTACTCATTAGTGAAGATTAATGACTCTACATTTTGGCACACATCCATTGCTCTATACAATGCCATATTTAAGAACCTAATATGGCATTGTATAGGGCTATCCTATGACAAATAGTAAGTATTGTATTTACTTGCCGTAAATAAGGCACATTAAAAAAAGATATTTTCTTTTCTTTTTTTAATAAACAAATGCGCTTATTTACCAAATTAAGTAGATGCCGACGGAAAAGGAGAGATAACAAATCAGTGCTTCAGTTCATAAATACCTACTTTTTAACTTCAATTTAGGTACTAGCAGAAGTAATGTCATGTACATTTAAACTACTGGAAATTTAAATACCTATCAACTATATCGGGGTCATGTTAATGCATAAGTAATGCTTTACAATCCCCTAGAACTATATATAATGGAAGAGCAAAGTTTAAACTTACACACAGGTTGGTATATAAGTTCCCACATCCATATTTTCTATTTGATACCGTAGGGAATAGCGGTAAATAATAATATGATATAACCTTAAAAGGTAAAATAAATTAGGAGCGCGCGTTGGTATTGTCAAAACAAAAACGACTGAAGTTAAGGGAGTGGAGACTACAAACAGCTGTTCATTTTAACTTCATTGTAGGTAGGTAGTATACCTATAAATATTTAGAGAGCAACAACACGTAAGTCGTCCAAATACATTGTTACAAATGATCTATAACACAATATTATGGTAATAAACTTACAATTGTTTTGTTGTTCGGCGGCGCCGGCAGCGGCGCGTACATATCAGTGATCATGATCGCCAGGGAACACTAAACGGGACACATTCTGAACTCAAGAAATAGGCAGTAACAAAGTCTCACTTTAAGCGCGAATCCGAGAAATATGTAGTATCAAAGTATGAGTTGTAAAGCGCGGCGGGTGTCCGCATAGCTCGCGGTGTGATGACAGAGGCGCGCGACGTGTGGCGCGCGCGGGCGCCGAGCGATGTCAAGCGAGCGAACGGAGCGCGGGCGCGGGCGGGGGAGGGCATCGATGGGCGGGGCCAACCAATCCCAGCCTCTTACCACGCCCCGCCCACGCCGCAGCCCGCCCGCAAGGTCGCGGGTATCGATCGCACGCGCCGCACCGAGGCTCCATTTTATTTCGGCTCCCTCAATTTGCATAAACTTTTTTGTTTGGAATTATTGCTCTTCGTGTACTTCGACGTTTTTGATAGAGAGTTGGCTGTTATTTGCGTATGTAGGTCTGTGTGGGTAACGGTTATGAAATTCTAATTTTATTTCGTTTGACATATTTACGTATAGGACTTAGGTACCTGTACAATTAGTAGGCATCTAGGTTATAAAACCTTACTATTACATCACTGAATTGTTACTCGGTGTAGTGTCTACTTACTGAATAATGTCTCTGTAGTGAGGGAATCGAGTAGTGGAAAAGTTTCCTGTAGCGGAACAGTGTTTGAAATCTTGCTCAGTACGTAAAATCACAATACGTTACATTAGAACCTAATATCGTTGGTAAAATATAGGTGTGAATCACCTATTACAGAAATATATATGCCATTTCTCAGTGGATAATATGAAACTATCAAGTTGATGTTAGAAATTCAATCCTTAAAACCAAAACAGCTGTTAGGTATGTCCACAATAACAACCCACCTAACAACCCCTAGCAAGACCAACAAGGTGCTAAAGATAATAAAATAATAATACTCAACAAAAACCATTAGATAGGTAGGAAGGTATAAATACAACCATATAATTCGTAATGGAACATAAAAAACATGATAAAGGTAAAAGTTTGCGTGAAAAAAAATATATATGATGGCGCCCTTCCGCACCCCGAATCCCTTCAGACCGCTAAACATTCTCAGAGTACGTCGTCGCTTTAAGAATACCTTAAGCGGCTAATAGTTTTATGACACGCATAACACGGAGAACGCGTGACAAGCAAGGTAAATTGAACTCTGTCTCTACTCTACAAGACGTAACATTGTACTGTTTGAGGTCCGGAAATGACAGTCGCGAGACATTATAGCTACATTAGGCAGGGGTGCCATCGGGTTCATAAAATAGTAAAACCATGAGGTAGGGTGCGGGCGCGGGGACTGGGCGTGTCCTGGATAACGAAATAAAAATCCTCTGAGCCACGGATGGGCGACCGTGCGAACTCCGCTTAACGCAATAAACATTTTAATTTGAACACGAAACTCACGCTGAGATGCAAAATTACGGCACGAGAGGGCGGCGTGTGCGAAAGAAATCGAATTATGCGAAAATTTCATGAGTGGCGATGTTTTCGTGGGAGCTGTAGGATGTAGTGAAATATGTAAAGCGAAGTCAAGAACCTAGGTGATGAAATTCGGTATTACGTTTGAATCTATGTTATAGGAACCTAGTTTAAGACTAGATCAAAAAGCTAATTTACACTTTAATAATCTTGGATGTCAACGTGGAGGGAAAGAATTATACAATGTCTTTATAGGTAGGTATACAACACGTATCGGCAAGCGCAGCGGGGGACCGCCGCCTACCAGATGGACCGACGATCTTGTGAGGATAGCAGGAAGTCGTTGGATGCAGGTGGCATTGGACCGGCTGCGCCGAAGAGCGATTGGGGAAGCCTATTTTCAGCAGTGGTCAAGTATAGGCTGAGATGATGATGGTTACAATAGGTACCTATATTTGTTTGATTCATTTTTGTCTCATTTTGTAGGTCAAAAACTGACCTAGTCAGCAGAATTATCTTACTTATGTACAAAAAAAAATCTTATGTAGAGTCAACATGAGGCGCTCGTAGCGCTTTGCGACCGCGGTGTCCTTACCGATTACCAAGGTTAAGCAACGTTCGACTCGGTTGGCCCGAGATGGGTGACCGTTTGTGGCATTTTTCATATTCGAGCGTCTCCGTGCTTCGGAAGGCACGTTTAGCCGTTGGTCCCGGCTACCACTTAATGTGGTAGTCGTTAAGCTGAGTTGGAAGCCTTAAAGGCGGCTTGTAAAGTTCCAACAGCAGGTGGCCACAAACCTGCCTCCACCAATACGCACTGGGTCCGCGTGGTGGAGTATGACCTAATCTCTCTCACCTCGATTAGTGAGAGAAGGCCCTTGTCCAGCAGTGGGCAATATAGGTTGATATTATTATAGTCAACAAGTTTAATAAAATTGGTTCATAGATTTAAAGGAACAGATTTCCAAGTAAAACTAGCAAGGAGTTCTTGTATCGTAAATTTACATTAAAACGATTGTGTTTTCATCAGAGTCACTTAATTTTCTCTCTGAATGTATCAAATTCCGATCAAATTGCATGTTTAACTTAAAAACAACCGGTTTTAGTAGCTGTTACTACGTGTAACTAGCAGCGTCAGATCCGCAGCCAACGGAAATAGGCTGAACTGATCGACGCCGGGTTGTATCAATCGGAGATAGGTTTATTAGATAGGTTACGTAGGTACCTAACGAAGATAGGCAGAACGCTAGGCTATGGTAGAGCAGCGTTTTATAAATTACTATTTATATTATGACTATTACATGGGACCTAACATCGTCGGCGAAACGTGGATGTACTCAGTACACCTCTGCCACCCCCTCTGGGGAATATAGGCGTGACGGTGTGTATATTATGACCTTCATATGCCAATATAATCGATTGTGTTCTCTCTCAGAGTTACTCAATTTATTTATTGAATGAATCAGGTTTCGATGAAACTGTAAATTTACAAAACAACAGTTATAGGTCGCCGTTGCTACGTTTAACTAGCGGCGTCAGATTCGCATCAATCGAAGATAGGTTTATTAGGTAGGCGCTGTGGGTAGACAGAACTCCAGCTTTGGTACTTCGAATTAACTCTTTGGATCTTTATTTTCCACCAGCCCTTACCCCGCGCCTAGCCACGCGTTTCTTTTGTAATATATAAAAAAACACCGTCACGTCTAGGTATATTTCCCAAGCAGGGGTGGAAGAAGTGTACTGCGTACACCCACTTTTCGCTGACAATATTAGGTCCCATGTAATATACGGTTTCAGACATTTATTTCTCAAAAAGAATACAATTCACTTATAACATGAGAAATACAAGTTCATCTTAAATATTAAATACAGAAGGACGGCAGGTACTCATAATTAAATCACAATCGTTTTAGTGTTGTGGGTAAGAAGAAAAAGTAAGTGAACAATTACATGTCGTTTCTTGAAGGCAAGTGTATATGTATGTAGTGTATATAGTCTATTACCTAGCGGGAAAATGTAAGGTTCCTGTCTAAAGTCAACGCGAATGAAGTTAGGGGCAGAAACTAGTATAGGACAAAGTTGTGGTAATTTATATGCCGAGCCTATTGCCATATACCGGGCACAATTCCAAACTCCGGACTGATACTGGGAATTTTTCGATAGAAAAACTACACTTGTCCGACCCAGGATTTGAACATAGGACCTCGTGGTCACAAAGCGCATCGCCAGTAGACCAACGAGGCAGTATTATGTAATAATGTTATAAATTATTACAAATATCATTATTTCAGTCTGAAATCTTATTATTACACAGCTTATGTTACTTCTGGATATTGTAGCTTCCTAATGATTAAAGATTTATTATAATCGATCCAGTAGTTTCAGAGCTTATCGAATCCAAGCCAAAAAATCTATCCTCTTTAAAATATTATGTTCAGATTTAATAGGCTGTAAATATTCTATATCTCAAAAACCATGAAACCCATCAAACAGGCTCCATTCAGTCTATCTATCTGTCCGATACCTATAATATTTTTTGGAAAATAACTTTATAATGCTTATCATCAAAAAATACAAATTCAAATTATTTATTTGTGAAACATAGGTTAAGAGGTAGTAATCTTTAAGTAGTTATTTATGAGCGCTATGTTTGGCCAATCAATGGCGTAGAATCAATATATATCAATAATCAATAAAAATAATTTACAATTACAATTTAATTAATTAATAATAAATCATTATTCATAACAAAACCAATGTCAGCACCCTTTTTTGCCTTAGGATGTTATTGTATCATTAAGAAATTCACACACAGAATAGTATGTCTTTTTATTTAGCAGTTCGAGCAGGCTATTTTTGAATACATTTAAATCAGTGATTTCTAATGTATCCAGGAATTTTATTATATATTCTAGGAGCCATACATAAAATGCTATTGGAATATAGAGCTGTGTTATACATTAAGGCAAAGAAATCCATAAGTAACTTTACACTCCTTCTTTAATTTATTGGCCTTACATAATGTAAGACAAAAACTTATTCATAGAGTTGTACTATATATAATACTCGTTAAGTAATATAATAATAAAGGCCTGCTTGATGCGTATTTTATAAAGAGAACCATTATTGAAACCAAGCGAATTACTTATAAAAATTTAAAAAGCATACGAATTGTTGCAGCGATTGAGCTTCCTTTTCGAATAATTTTGAATTTTAAGAGTCTCAAATCATTAGATCGTGAAAGATCAGCGGAGGTAAGTCCAGGTAACCAGTTTATGTGTGTAGTTAGTGATGACGGTAGTTTATCCGGCGAAGTGTTGCGGAGCCGGCGGAAATAGCCGGAAGTGACCGACGCCGGATTGTATCATTCTGAGTGGAACGCTTAACTGTTTTGCGCACAGACAGATTTATGAACTAGTAGATTAGTTGGGACGTTGTTCCTAACTTGCAGTACGATCAAGATCGACTGTGTCTGTAGATTGGACACCGATATTAGATAACTACATACCATAACTAATGGACTTCACTGTAAACATGCTATGCCAATTAGATATGATTAATGGGGTCAGTGTTTTATCATATAAATATTATTGAAATTTATTTACTGTCTTAAGATTCTATCTAATATAGGCCTAATACATCTGATGAAAGAACTCTTGGGTGGAATGGGCGAAATAATCGCATATAGTATTTATACGAGTATTATTTATGTCTTTTAAAAATGTAGCCCTTCACTAGTAATTATTGTAGTACCATGGACGCAAGATAGAAAAAGAATTGCGTATGCTTCAATGGATATCCAGAATCGAAAGTAGAACTGAAAGAATTGTATTACTTTATAAGTCGTAGTAGAAATAGTTAAAATTTAAACATTGTTAAAGCAAAAGCCCGTTACTTTTCATAACAAATTATTAAAATTCAATTGTTATAAAAGGTAATAGAAAATCTTTTACGATATAAGGAAGAATGTTAAGAAAATAAACTACCTAGAAGTGAAATAGTAGGTACTTTGTAATTGTTATAAGTTAGAGTCAACGATACTGAGTGAATGAAATGATAGGCTGCCATTGGCTCGCGTCGGCTTAACGAAGTAAGTTACAGTAAATGCCGCCTAAACAATAGTTATCGCGAGCGAAACACTCCGTGTGAATTATATCTACTTTCAGACAAGTTTATTGTTAACCAAACATGTTATTTACCTAGCGGTAGTAATTGTTTTGTAAGCTTTGTCATTTTTTTATCTGAAACGACAATAGAACCAATCAGTTTTTAAACTATTAAATTTAACTTTTTGACAAAGATTCGATTTCGGGAAAAACCACAAAGGTTTTAAAAACTTTTTTCTTGACAATTTTTTTAACTCAATACGTAATTTTCTCGTCCTGGGAAACAACTATAAGTAGGTTATTTACTTTAAGAAAGTGGCAGCTTTTGATGAATAGATTTCTTTAAATCTCTATCTATATCATCACGCCGGATCCCTTGCGGGGTAGGCAGAGAGTACAGAGTTCCAACAGGCTCTTTCCTTACATACCTCTCTAGCTTCCTCTACTCTCATAGTTCGTCTCGTTCTTTAAACTTATTTTAAATCTAAATTTTATTTCGAATTACTGATATCTATGCATTTACAGATCACAAACACAAACAAATCGCTACAAAGTGTAAAATACAAGGTGACAAATGCACACCATCGAGACATGGATTCTATGTGTGTCAATTACTCCAATAGATGATACAACATTATTTATACCTACACAGTACGCAAGTATATTATGAAACAACGTCACATGCGCGGAACAATCGGTGTAAATTAAACTCTATAAATCGTTGACACCTGTAAATAAAAAACTACGGGGCGTAACCTTTCATGAAAATGAAATTTCATGCACCCCAGGAGTACGCGTACCACTAATTGGGAAACACTGATTTAGAAAATTGACAATTGTTATACCAGAAAACGGTCATTGTCATCAGTTTCATTTGATAACAACCTAACGAGCAGGGTGAGCTCAAAGGGTGCAAGCGAAAAGGTTTCAAAACTATAAATCGTTGCTACCTATAAATTCGACGGACGATTTAGCGCAGTGGTTAAGAGATTAAGCCGCTCCGCCCACTGTGTCTAACAGTCGTGGGTTTGATTCCCGCACGGGACAAATCTTTGTGTGATCCACAATTATTTGTTCCGGTCTGGGTATTTGTGTATGTAAATTTTTATGTTTGTAAACGCACCCACGACACAGGAATAAATCCTGGTGTGAGGCTACGTTTTAAAAAAAGAAAAAAAAAAGTAGAACCAACCAGTGGACAAATTAGCCATTAATTTTATTTTGACTAGAAGATGCATACAAGTATAAATTCAATAAAAACACACAGTCATGGGACAGTTTGGTCTATTTTAAGCTATGGTATAAATGTAACTATCTATTACCTCGACTCTACTGTGTCGATAGTTCCCTTTACGATGCTTTAACAGCCGGAAGACTTTCGATCGAAAGCTCCCAAAGTCTTACGGTGTCGTTGGCTCCTTTAACAATGCTTTGATAGCATATATGACTCTAGATCGATTATTTCTCAAGTCTTTTAAGTTTGATATAGTTTTATGCTCAATTCTAGTGGAGACTAATACAACGTGTAACGTAAAGCTAATCTCAAAGCTGTTAGTTTGAAATAAGAAACTAAACTGAGTCCAACTATTATAGTATATGTTAATAATTTTTAATTCTAAAATTATAATAGTCATTTAGGAAAACAGTTATAGTCATAGGTTTTATTTGATAACAACCTAATGGGCAGGGTGAGCTAAAAGGGTGCAAGCGAAAAGGATTCAAAACTGATCATCCTTAAAATTGGTCGATTATAATGGGTATCATAAGTACCAAATACATTAAGTCTTACTAGTGGTACCTTAAAAACATGATGGAATTAGATTTTAAACTTTTTAGAGGATTTGCGGGACCTTTCCAGGCACAAGTTTTGATTTTGCGTTCATCAACTTAGTTGCGAAGCCCGAATATTAAGAATATCCTGTTCGCGTTACAATAACTTCTTGAAATTATCGTTTAATGTTTACACAGAATATGATTACACGATAATATCACGAAGTTATTTTAACGCACCGTTTGGTCTTAGCGATTAAGGGCCCTGATCGTATCCTAGTAACGTTGGTAGGTATATATAGGTAGGTATACATATCATTTATCTTAAAGTATGTTCACCGATCACATAATTATTAGCTAACGCAGACATCCGGTAGCCTTAATATTTGTATTTCTTGGCTAGTCTTCGAGAATAGTAATTATCTACCAATGGTATAATAATACGCTTGTAGCGCTGTGCGACTGCTGTGTTCTTGGCAACCACCAGGGTAAAGCAGCATTCGGCTCGGTAAGTCTAAGATGTGGCATTTGAGGCATTATCATATTTGAGGGGCTCCGTGCTTTGCAAGGCCTATTGCCACTTCATGTGGCAGTCGTAAGGTGTAGTTGCAAGTCTTATAGGCGGCTTGATAAGGTACAACAGCAGGTGGCCAATGACACAACAGCGTGGCCACCGACCTGCCTTAACCGCTCCGCACTGAGTCCCTGTGGTAAAGTGTGTGTGAACCTGTGTGTGTGTATCTATTCAGAAGGCCTTTGTCTTCTTTCACAAATCGATATCTCTCATCTCGAAGACGACAAAAGCCTACATACTACACTAGGCCCAATGAAACAGTATACGCTGAATTATTAATATATCATTATTATACAATAAAAGTATTATATACAATCCGAAAGTGAAAGGATGTAGGTACCGGGGAAGACCTAGACAGGTGCTAGCTGCTGGTTAGATAACCATGACCAAATAGACCGAGTCTTATCTGAAGGACAAGTCAAGAGTCTCCGTTACTGGCGAGCGCGTATGAGACGAATTATGAGAGTGGAAGAAGCCATAGAGAGAGGTATGCAAGGAAAGAACCTGTTGGAACTCTGTACTCTCTACCTACCCCGCAAGGGATCTGGCGTGATGATATAGATTGTAGTATAATAGAGTAAAAGTGAGCGTGGAGGCAGCCAGAGAAGTATGTAAGGAAAGAACCTATTGAAACTCTGTAGTCTTTGCTTACCCTGCAATAGATCGGTCGGCAACAGCACCACCTACCGGGTCTGTGTTACTCCTGGACAATGTGGATTTCTTATTGTAAAAGAATTATTAAAATAGGTCGGAAAAATTTAGTTTTTCTATCAGAAAACTCCCAGTATCAGTCCGGAGTCAAAAATTGTGCCCAGTATTTGGGACCTAACATCATCGACGAAAAGTAGGTGAACACAGTATACCTCTGCCACCACGGCTTGGGGGAATAAAGGCGTAACGGTGTGTATTATTAAATTAAGTTTTCGCAAAGGGCTCTACATGTTGGATTCATGTCATAGGGACATGAATCTAAAGCAAGCCTTTCAAAGGTTCGGGTAAAACCCGTTATTATCAGCGAGATAATTAATATTTACCTACAGCTAATATCGACAGTATGACCACACGTGGGCTAAATGTACCCCGCGGCTCTCCTCGGTTTACCTTCAATGCTCATTGTGCATTCGCCATTATTCTGCGATAACCTTTTCAATTGAACATTTCGTAAGCCAACCTCATGAGAGGATTGTATTTAAACAAATAACTGTACATACAGTATAGCTGAAGCATTAGATTGTCGACAAGTTATCGCTGTAAAACTTATTGGTGTATTGTGAATTGTTATTGTGTTTATAACATGAATAAAGTCTGATAGCGGATGTAGGAAATACCACAATTTCTTTAAGCTTCAGATGTTCAGACATCAGCCTTTTTAATTTGGAATCTTTCACCATCTATCTATCTATATCATCACGCCAGCTCCCTCGCGGGGTAGGCAGAGAGTACAGAGTTCCAACAGGATCATCATCATATTTTCATAATATATCTGAAATGCAGATGTTAAATTATTATAGCCTTTCAGGTTGGGAGGTTACTTTATATTGATTCCCATGACGACGTAACGTATTGAACGTAACCCGTCTTCGTAATTTTAAGCTTACCAGTTTAGAAAATCGCCGGAAAATTCACGATAAGTGTCTTTCCATAAGTTGGTCACTGGAAATATAAACGCTCCTTATTTGTTACAACAAATGTACCAAAAAGGATTCCTAGACAACCGATATAGGCAAGTTAATAAAAAAAAACCTGTCGCACAAAATTGATTTCTCCGATGAACCGTCTCAAAGAAACATATTATCTTATTAACAACAATGAGGTTGACATCTTCGTCAACTCTTTTATTAAATTTAAATCATTGATAAAAAATCTTGAAAAATATTTTTAATTTTTATTTCTTTTGTACTTTTTAATGCAATTTCTAAAATAACCTATTCGGTATTTCTTGTTGTCATCACGATTAATTCTTGAACTACGCTGATCACTATTTTATGTAAAATAGCCATGTAATTTATATTCAACTGTATAATAATTCAATTTATTAAATAAAACTCGTACGCAAAGTCTATCAGAGCGATCTAAACGACAGAAAAATGTGTAATAGCACTTCGTCCCATAATAGACCATGTTTAATGTTTCCATGCCCAAAGGTGTTTCGCAATTTTGAAAAGTTTCCGTATTGCCATAAAATGCATAAAATAACAATCGCTAAACATTGTCGGGATGTCGTCACGTGGCGGCGTCGTCTGCGCACGCGCAGCGCGGCGCGCCCGGCCCGTAGCGAATCCATTCCCCGCGGCACTCATCGAGCACAATGCCTATTTCACAGCGTCCGACGAATCGATGACGACAAATCGAAATAAATTACCGATTTCGTCATTCGATATTCGTTCCGATATAATTTCACTACTCGCTCCAGCGCGGAAAATGTAGTAATAATGCTAGAATTACAGCTTAGAAATCATTAGAATTGCGATAGTCGAATGAATTAGGATAATCTTCGCACGATTTATTATAAGAAAGCGGATGGAAAATTACTTATTTTATTATTGCTCGTAGTATGACGAATAAATCAAGTAGGATAGTAGTTTTTGGTACATGCATATAACAAAAAAGATTTATTTGCTAAGAACAACTGAAATGACTTTCTCGGAAATTCATGTTTGGATAGATCTTAGTGTAACATAAAAAGTGCATTATTACACCAGAATCGTAAGCACATTTTGCCCTTTCCGTAGTACTCCGGGGGTACTAGGGAGTGGTCAAACTAAGCATATATCTAGTATTAATGTTTATCTTTTTTTAATAGCCGAATACCCTTGAGGCGCTCGTAGCGCTGTGCGACCGCGGTGTTCTTACCGATTACCAAGGTTAAGCAGCGTTCGACTCGGTCGGCCCGAGATGGGTGACCGTTTGTGGTCATTTCCATATTCGAGCGTCCCATTTTCATATTCGAGCGTCTCCGTGCTTCGGAGGATACGTTAAGCCGTTGGTTCCGGCTACCACTTAATGTGGTAGTCGTTAAGCCGAGTTGGAAGCCTTTAAGGCGGCTTGATAAGTTCCAACAGCAGGTGGCCACAAACCTGCCTCCATCAATCCGCACTGGGTCCGCGTGGTGGAGTATGACCTAACCTCTCTCACCCTGATTTTAGATTATGTTCTCGCATAAAATCTAGTAGGTAGGTATATCATATCTATACATACATATAATAAAACTGTAACCGAGCCAAATCTATACATTGAATATTTATAGAAAATTTTAATTTAATTAAAGGACGGGCGATTTAGTTCAGTGGTAAAGAGCTTAAGCCGCTCCGCCCACTGTGTCTAATAGTCGCGGGTTCGATTCGCGCACGGGACAAATCTTTGTGTGACCCACAATTATTTTTTTCAGTCTGGGTATTTGTGTATGTGAATTTTCATGTTTGTAAACGCACCCACGTCACAGGAATAAACCCAAGGGTAGGGAGACAAAAAAATCCAAACTGGGGTACACTTCGTTATCGATATTATAATAATAATTTTATAATAAATAGATAAACTGGTAATCCTTATCAAAAAGAAAGTACCCAGATATTGTATAAGTTTTTTGAATAAGATCGCGCTTTAGAGACCTACCTACCTATGTCAAATTACAAAATGAACGTGTGCGGGTAACAACTAGTAATTATAACAATATTAAAATAGTAGGTACACGTGATTATAAAGTAACAATAGACTAACAAACATTGTCTCTATTAGTGCCACCCAAAGAGATGATATAAGGCTTTTATTTGATCTGTGTTAGTTTTATGTTACCAATATATAAACAGACATAATAGTAAATACTTACTAATATCTTCATGTCCTTGTGATCTGCAGACACGGGGTCGATACTAACCTGGAAATAAGATAACTCCAATTAGTTGAAGTAAGTAGAATTCATAGAAATTCTAAAACACTGTAAAGCTGAGTCCTTAGATTTACGCGAATATTACACATGAAATAAAACTATTTTTTTTTTCGGATTTTATCGCGGTTTATTTTTGATTTTGACTGGTCTGAGATACTGAGGTACCGAGTTTGTACTGGTCTTTTTAAAACGACCTTTAACCCGAGTTTTTACTGGTCTTTTTAAAAATACCAGTAAAAACTCGGGTTAAAGAACACATAGCTGACCTAAAACACCGTCGCTCAAAGAAGTCTGCAGTCTGTGAACATGTCCTTGACCGCATCCGCCATAACATCAGATTTGATAAACCACAAATCCTCGTGTAAGAACACCGATTCCTACCAAGGATGCTTCGCGAGGCTATTGAAATTAAAAAGCATCCTAATTTCAATAGAGAAGATGGCTGGGTGCTTCCATAGACTTGGGATCCAGTAATTAATATAATCAAATCCAATACCAAGCATAACACTGCAAGACCTCAAGACACCATGAGCTCATTCTGCAAAGATCGAACCAACAAAAATAATTACGAAGTTTGAGGGTACCCCGGAACAACTATGCCTTTTGGACGTCTAACACATCAGTCCTTCCCGTGCTGCAAAGCACTCGAAACGTCGGGAACTTAAAAATTAAAAAAAAACCGCGATAAAGTCCGAAAAAAAAATAGTTTTATTTCACTGTAAAGCTACTATCTAACTTAAAGTTTTTCAGAACAGAAGAGTATTATTATAGAAATTACCGATTACCGAGTGATAATGAAATTAAATGAATACTTTGATGCCTATATTACGTTAAATTTGTGCATTCTTGTCTTAAAACTGCTAAAACCAAGACTAACTTATACTCAACAAAGTTTTTAGCCATTGAAAATAAAAGTTATCAAGTTCAATTCCAAAAAGAGACTTGTAAAACAAAACTAATATAATAAAAAATTACTTCCTTAAAAACGACATTTTTAGCCACTGGTGTACAGAGTGGTCTCCAGAAATTATTTACACATCCCAAAAATATTTCCACCCAGCCGTCGATTTCCTATTTTCCCATCGGTTAGCGTGGCAAAACAAAAAACTAATTAGAAAGTCCCTAAAAAGTTAATATCATAAGTCGGGGCCGTACACACGAGCGAATTTAATTTGGAGCTTTTTTAATTACGGCGGGAGAATGGTTCGAGCGAGCTGGGTTCGGCGCCGGTCCACGCCAGCCCTGTAATTATGGACCGGGTAATTGCGGGACCCAATGCACCCCGCACCCCACCCGCCCCGCTGCCTAGCCACAGATAGCGAAGGGAAATTAGAATACTGGATTTTGGGTACTTCCCGAAGCCGTTGGCAAAAAGTCGCAGATCGTTTTGTTGGAGTATTGTAGTACTATTTTGATGATTCAGATGGTTTTGATGTATTGTTATTGTGTGCATTAGGCTATAAAGGATCAATTGTGATTGTCACTAAGTACTATATTGATCGAGAGTACTTTTATTAAAATAATACATAACTGGGACCTATTTCTCAAAATATTACGGATCTATACGCAAACATGATTATGTAGCATTCGATAGATGTTATTTAAAATGTTGAAATTAATATGTTATACCTATTCATTATAAGAATTACTGATTATGGTTACATTTGAGAACAAGTCACTTGAGTGATTGGTATTTAAGATTTGGAAATATGGGTAAGGTAATTTTGATGAACAAAGAACAGCGCAATGCTCGTCTTTTTCAATTCACCTGAATTATCACACACATCTAGAACTATATATTTACCCCATTGCCAGATTATTCAGAAATATTACAAACACCGTCTCGCCCATATTCCCCAAGCGGGGGTGGCAGAGGTGTACTGAGTACACCCACTTTTCGCGGACGATGTTAGGTCCCATGTAATAAGGGCGAGCCCATGGCCATACATTATGCCCCACAATTTCAGACTCCAGACTGATATTGGGAATTTTCACATTTGTCCGATCTAGGATTCGAACCCAGGACCTCGTGATCACAAAGCAATGTGCTTTGCCACCAGACCAACGAGGCAGTCACAGACTGAATAAAACATTTTCTAAAAGTAATATTTTTAGTAGCTTCTTAGATATCTTTGATCGAGAGAGGTAACTATTAAAGATCCGAATACACATAGCAAATTTTATGGAAAAGTGCAGTCTTTGCGTGCGTCAGTTCAAATCCTAGGTAGGACAAATGTAGTTTTTGTCATGATCACAAAGCGATGCGACACTAGACCAACGAGGCAGTCAGAAATATTCATTTGTATATGGTGTTTTTTGAGAATCCTTAAGCTTCAGCGCTCAGGCAGGTGAGTGGCCTCCGCATTTGGTCAGTGCTTCTAACAGTAGAGTGAATTGTACATTTAATTACGATGACTAGCTTTTGTAACTCGAAAAAATATTTTAAGTCCACATTATGATAATTATACATTCGGTCATGACTAATGTACGGACGAACTACTTACCGTATGGACGGCTGTCTTAGATATAAATCTTATTTTTAACGTGTTATGTTTTACTTATTTCAATTATAAAAACTAAATAACCGGATACATGAATGAGATATTAAAATATTTATTATGTGGTTATAAAGATGATATATAAGGTTTTCAGGAGATTTTTTTGCTGTTCGCTAACTATGTTAGGTATAGATACAAAAAACGACTGATAGCTTGTTGTGAGTTTGACGGTTATATCTGAAATTTAATTGTTATAATTATAATCATCATCAAATTACCTTGGTCTTATTCATACGAAATATATTATGAACGAAGATAATTAATTAAACAGCGAGTGCTCCTATCTTTACTCAAGTTAATGTAAGTAACTCAAGATTCAATTACATGCATTTTCTTATTATTTTTTTATTTGAGCTTAAAACAATCGCTACTTATTCTCTAACGTAACGACGGACGATTTGCCGCAGTGGTTAAGAGCTTAAGCAGCTCCGCCCACTAGGTCGAATAGTCGCGGGTTCGATTCCAGTTTGGGACAAATCTTTGTGTGACCCACAATTATTTGTTTCGGTCTGGGTATTTGCATGTGTGAATTTTCATGGTTGTAAACGCACCCACGACACAGGACTTAATCATTGGGGCTACGATTTATTTAAAGAAAAAATCTCTAAGACCCTTATTGGTTGATTAACTTCTAATCACGATGGTGTAGAAATTGGCCCTAAGCATATCTTAAATCAATTTAATAACAAACTAGCATTATACCGGGGGGTAACAATAGAAGAAAGGCCTGCTTGGGCATTGTAAGGCAAGTTACGGCGCGGCGAGACGCGGCGGCGGGCCCCGGGAGGTGTTTGTGCCGTAATCACGCTCATAATCACACCAATTAAATATTTTTATTCCCATTCTGCCATTCAATACCTCCGCCTTTGTTGGTTCATTTCGGTGAACGCCTTTTGTTTGTCAAATATCCGTGAGGCGAATAGTTTTTTGCGCGTCGCCGTACCGTCTAATTAGCCACCTCGTACTCAATGAAATATCTAATTATTTCATTGTGTAAAGTTACTTCATTGATCTTGGTAACCTTTTGTTGCAAAAAAAGGTGTTGTTTTACAGTAATTGGTGGTATTAAGCGCTATTAATTAAGAATACGGTATCATTTTATTGTTATCTGCACTCATTTGTACCTATTAAAAGGATTAATTGTTTGGTTCTTTATCTACATAGTCTGCTATGTAAGCACTAAGTATTTTCCGGGCGCCTGGCTATCGTATTAATTTTGGAAAATAAAACTCTGCCAAATCTTATTTTATAGATACCTAGTATAATGCTTATTTTAAATACTCAAATGTGGATAAAACATGAAACTCTAAACAAAACGAAATATTTTTTCTATCTAAGGTTCGTATTCGTCACTTTAAAAGAGCATCATTCTCAAGCAGAGAATTCAAATAAGAATCTACTATTTACCATATTTTTTTTAAATAAAATAACCTGTACTGTTCCATGGCTGGTTAGAAGCCTTTCTCAAATCGGGGTGAGAGAGACATATATTTCCGAATGAAAAATTTCATGATTTATTTACCTCGTTGAAGTAGTTATTATTGACATTGTGGTGCGCGGGGTGCGCGCCCCCGTGCTGCTGGTAGTACGCACAGTTCATCGCGTCCCATCAGATTCTTATACGCCGGGAACCTCACAAAACGCCACACATTCACACGCGTGACAAAATTTTCATGTCAAAGAAAATACTCGGAGCAATTATCTCGTAACGAATAGATGCGGCGAACGAATCTCGCCTACTAATTGTAGGGTTCGCGGCGAGTCGAAGCGCGAGCGGCGTCCTGCTCGCACATCTCGCGTCTCTGTCGCGCGGTGCCCTCTGCGCTTGTTTGTTTACCGCGGGGCGGCGCGAGTGGCGCAGGGCGGCCGTCGAGGGCGGGCGCTTACGTCGCACACGCGAAACTAATGTAGCGATGATAACACACTTTTAGCTGCTATCAAAATGTTGTAAACATGACAATTGTTATATAAGACAGCACACCGTAACGATTCTTAAAAATAACTTTAAAAAACGTCACCCCTAGACCTAGGAGTATTTCTATGTTGTTGGTGCTTATACAAATATGAATTTCTCAAGCACACAGATCGAAACAGATATAGGTAGGTGGGTTACACAAAAAATTGTCTCATGTGTGGATTGAACCAGCGACTACTAAAACCAGTGAGCCAAGTGGCTACGCTTAAATCGTCGCTGTCGACTAACTCTACTTTAAGTTTGTTTTTACTGTGACATAAAAAGAACCATAATTATGAATTACTAGCAGTATCCCGCGACTTCGTACCCGGTCGACAACAGCGCCACCTACCGGGTCTATGTTGTATAGCCTATGTTACTTCTGGATAAGGTAGCTTTCTAATGGTGAAAGAATTGAAATAAAACTATTTTTTCGGATTTTATCGCGGTTTATTTTTGATTTTTAAGTTCCCGACGTTTCGAGTGCTTTGCAGCACCCATGGTCACGGGAAGGAAGGAAAAAATAGTTTTATTTCATGTGTAAAATTCGCTTAAATCTAAGAACTCAGTAGGTGAAAGAATTTTATTAATATTAGTCTTTGAGTTTATTCGTTACAGACATAAAAATATATATCTTTCCTCTTTATAATATTAGTATAGATTACGACAATACTGTATTAACGTAAAAAAAAAAACATTTTCTAGTGAAGATTACTTATTTTAATTTAATTATTTTCTTATGCTAAACTTAATTGTAAATTCAATCCCTAAATCGTTATTTTCACCCCTTTTTAATATGAATAATTTTAATATGAAGTGACTTACAGCTATTGAATGTAATGTGTGAGACTATCATTTGTTATACTACATACGTATGGTTGGTCCACGGAGTACTTCGGAGTGGGTGGGTCACAAAGTATATGCTTAAAGTTTATTCAAGCAAGCTCACACGTATAGACTAGTAAAGCTTAAGCCATAATGGACAGCATCGAACAGCTATGTTCATAAAAATTGCTCGTCGCGCTTGTATCTTTGTGGTAAGCCATCCATAAATTGTAAGTAGTGCAGTGCAGTGACGTAAGGCGTGACGCTCTAGCGTGCTGTCACGCTAGTAATCGTGCTGTCACATTCAGCTCTATTAAGTAAATTTTTGGAGGCGCTCGTAGCGCTGTGCGACCGCGGTGTTCTTACCTCTTACAATACTGTATTAACGTAAAAAAAACAGTTTCTAGTGAAGATTACTTATTTTAATTGACTGCCTCGTTGGTCTGGTGGCACAGCGCATCGCTTTGTGATCACAAGGTCCTGGGTTCAAATCCTAGGTCGGACAAATGTAGTTTTTCTAACGAAAAATTCCTAGTATGAGTCCGGAGTCTGGAATTGTGCGACCGCGGTGTTCTTACCGATTACCAAGGTTAAGCAGCGTTCGACTCGGTTGGCCCGAGATGGGTGACCGTTTGTGGCATTTTTATATTCGAGCATCTCCGTGCTTCGGAAGGCACATTAAGCCGTTGGTCGTATGTGGTAGTCGTTAAGCCGAGTTGGAAGCCTTAAAGGCGGCTTGATAAGTTCCAACAGCAGGTGGCCACAAACCTGCCTCCACCAATCCGCACTGGGTCCGCGTGATGGAGTATGATCTAATCTCTCTCACCTCAATTAGTGAGAGAAGGCCTTTGTCCAGCAGTGGGCAATATAGGCTGATATTATTAGGTAAATTTTTAGTGTGACAAGGATGGCAAAACAACTCGATAGCATCCCGCTAACGTCAATATTTTCGTGGTAAGCTCCCAGTTCATCAAAGTGCTTACAATTTGTACGGGAAAACCTAAAATTAACCTTTGTCGAGCTGAGAGCTACGTTGAGCTGGGCGCTTAGCATGAAAATTATGATGTCAGCGTGACGCTAGTGAGTTGATGTGTTCTTCTTGTCATACTACAAGTTATGTACCTACACTATGCTGTCTCGTTGGTCAACTGGCAAAGCGCATCGCTTAGTGATCACGAGGTCCTAGGTTCAAATCCTCGGTCGGACAAATAAAGTTTTTCTAATGAAAAACTTCCCAGTATGAGTCCGGAGTCTGGAATTGTGCCCGGTATATGGCAATTGGCTCGCCCCCTATTACATGGGACCTAACAACTTTGGCGAAAAGTGGATGTACTCAGTACACCTCTGCAACCCCCCTTGGGGAATATAGGCGTGACGGTGTTATTTTTTATTTTATACTTCAATTTATTAAATAAACATGAACATAACAATAAAATTACTCGCTAGCGTCAGGCTAACGTCAATCTTTTCGTGCTTAGCCCTCTGTTCTCGTATAATACTAGAATAAAAAACACACGATTAAAAATTCCGTTTCAGCGTAATTTACTTTGTAGAATTAGGGACCAGGTAGAGAATCAGCTGGCTTGTCACCAACACTTTTGCCTGCCACGAATAATACTAGCTACAAGAAATCTATAATAAGATACTTTTACACCATCCAAAAGTAATAAATGTTTCCGGTTCATAATAAAGACTAGAGAGATCGTTACCCCACGCCACTATTATAAAAATTGGTCCATTTTTTACTGTACCAATCTGTGCGGGGGCGGATACGGCTCGTATGACAGGATACGCTTTCCTTTCAATACTGGTTCTGTGCGAAACTGTCACGTGATAGTCTAACAGATGTTTAGATGGTAGATATTTTGTTATCAAAATCTACTTCGGCAACGTTTCATACGGTTGGCGTTATCTATTTAAAATACCGTTGTATTTCTGATCTTTCAATTGTTTGAAATTCATAGAGAGAGAGAGAGAGATATTAGTATCGTATTTATATTACGCTATAAGGGGCCTTACATATTCGAGCGTCTCCGTGCTTCGGAAGGCACGTTAAGTCGTTGGTCCCGGTTACCACTTAATGTGGTAGTCGTTAAGCCGAGTTGGTAGCCTTAAAGGCGGCTTGATAAGTTCCAAAAGCAGGTGGCCACAAACCTTTCTCCACCAATCCGCACTGGGTCCGCGTGGTGGAGTATGACCTACTCTCTCACCTCGATTTGTGAGAGAAGGCCTTTGCCCAGCAGTGGGCAGTATAGCCTGATATTATTATTATTTATAAGGGGTCTAAAAATGTGTTATTTATATAATTCTAGCGACTTGCCCAGGCTTCACACGGGTGAATTACACACATAAACCTTCCTCCTAAATCACTACCTCTATTGGTGAAAACCGTATGAAAATCCTTTCGGCAATTATTGAGTTTATCGCGTTTAGACAGACATACAGACGCGGCGGTTGGACTTTGTTTTAAAATATGTAATGATAGTGAAGTTTAGAAGACAGTGAAGTCTAGAAGAAAATAATTAATGACTAGAGCTGGGATGCGACGTATAGTTGTCTCGTAATAAAAATCACTAAGCTCATGGTAATGCTGTAACTACCAAGATATGAAAAACTGAAATTTGCGCATTATCGCGGTTTATTATTAATTTTAGGTTTTCGACGTTTCGAGTGCTGCATAGTTACAGGGAGGCAGTCCTCCCCGTGACCATGAGTACTTTATCATCATCACGCTAACAATCTAGTTATTAAGCAAATAATAATAGCTCTGTTAAGAAACTTTCCCACCGTTGGGCACGGGCCTCCTCTCAAACTGAGAGGATTTAGGCTATAGTCCACCACGCTGGCCCAGTGAGGGTTGGCGAACTTCACACACCTTCGAGAAACTCTTAGGCATGCATGTTTCCTCACGATGTTTTCCTTCGCCGTTAAAGCAAGTAATAATTAATTTTTAATACGCACATGCTTTCGAAAAGACGGAGGTGCGTGTCTGGGTTTGAACCCGAAGCAAATAGAAAACTTTAATTCATTTGCACTTTTGCTAACTACCTTATTAGGACTATCCTTAATGATTTGAATAGTGTGATGTGATAGTGTGACATGTATGTAAGGTTTGATTTTTGTAAAAGTATTTAAGACATTTTTAATCCTATTGAGAAACGCCTTCAATCAGTTATTCAATAACGATCATATACAGTCATGCACCGATGTCACATGCGATAGGGCGAGCATTTTGTATAGAATATAGAATAACATGCGCAAATGATAGTGATTAGTTCGCGAGTGGGAGCGGCGCGTGCTCGCGTAATTATTGTAATCTGCGCGCGCACGCTGCGCTTGCGTCGCTCCCGTCGCGATCCCGGGTACCACACTCTTGATCTATTGTCGCTGTTCTAGGAATTAGGAACTTTACAGCTATGACTTAGGTACCCCAAAAAGTACTTAGGTACCTTACTAAAAAGATTTTTTGGTAATTTTAATATTAGGAATAACATTTTTCTCTTTTTAATCATCTCAACTCAACAAATGAAATAATATTGTTTCTTTAAATACGTTTTTATAATAATATAATTAGTAGTTTCAGTCAAATTATTCTATTTAGATTCATAGCAAAGTTATTCATGTTAGCGCAGACAGTTTTCCATACCTATAGTCTAATCCAATCAAACTTTAAAACATTGTAAACAAACCATCGCCATTTTTTAGATGTTTTAGTTGCGAATGCATTTTATAACAAGAGTACTATGAAGGCGGCAGTATTACCGAAGACAATGAAATGAAAATGCTGTTAGCAAGAAACCGACGTTTTTTATGTAGTGTGAAAGTTTTAAAGTTTGATTGGAATAGACTATATTATATTTCTAATTATCATATGCCTGTCTATTCAGTAGAGTTTCACTAATCCAGCACCATTAAAGAACAGGAAGCCAGAGGTCTGAAGAAACTGTTGGAACTCGGTACTCTGCCTACCGCAAGGGATGGCGTCATTAAGTAGATAAAGTAGTTTTTGTAGTCCTTGTTTAATAACTTTGTCTCTGATATTTCGAAGCGGTAAAGGGTATCTACTAACCAGACTACTGGATGTGCTGAAATAGTAAGACTGTACTGCGTGTATACTTATGTTTCAATGTGACTAATTCAAATATGGTAATTACATTTTTAACTCATTTAAATGTACGATTATTTTAGTTCAAAATTTGTCGCGCTAATACGCTATGTGTTGAAAGTGGCGCGCGCGCAGCGCCGCGTGCGCTCGTGTCGCGCCGCCCTCGGTCCGCCCAGCCTCCGCCCAACGGCCGCTACAAAGGATATCGGGTTGCACATCACAAAGCAACAAATAGTTCTTTCATTATTGTTACTATTGTTTATTTTTGTTCTGATTCATACGTAGCGTAAAAAAAACTAATATTGCACAACTGGCCAGTGAAAAAATGTTGTAACATTTGTACTGAGAGTGTAGTGAAAGTTAACTATTTTCTAATAATCTCAAACTAGTGTTAGATATATATATGGAACTTGTTAGTGGCATGATCTTCATTCATTATAATTGTAATACCGTTTCATATATTTAAAAAATATATGAAACGGTAAGAATTGCTATAAAATGTAACTATATATTCCTATTTTTACATTTCGTTCCGTTCTAATAAAGTATTACTAAGATAGAGCGGGAAACTTCTGAAGAGGCAAACGTGAAAATGAATGTTAATCGCATTTTACCCAGTTTTCTTCGGATTAAGTTAATATGTATCACCTGTCTATATAATGTCGCCAGATTATTTGCGGAGCAGACAGAGTCTACAGAGCTCAAACAGGTTCTTTACTTACATGCGTCTCTCGCATCCTCAGCTCTCATAATTTCATATTCAATAACACTCTTCAGATTTGAATATTCTAGACTTGCTCATCAGATAAGACACGGTCTGTTTAGTCAGCGGCCTTCCCGTTATCTATATCTATACTATAGATATAGAAGATATAATCCTTTTCCTTTCCAGTTTCGTAACGTATATCTGTTTCATCATGCTTTCCTTGGATATTCTTTTCACATTTCACATTTACTTTATATAAAGGTGATAGACATGAATGAATATACGAGTATATCTAGTCGATTATATTCTACAGATGCAATATTACCCCAACGGTATTGTGCAAGTCGAGTGCACGACGGCTGGCCAGTGTGAAGGGGTGCGCCGTATCCGGTTGCAATCTTACACCAACTTCCGTTACGTTCGCCGTACGGAGACTAGTAACGGTCGGCTGAAGTATTTTAGTCAATCTGCTTTTGTAGATACTTGGTTCAGAAATTGTATTAATATAAAAATAGTGCTATTTCTTTCATAGAAAAAATAAATAAAAATATCTGGTGCAACCTGCATTCACCAAGTTGTGGCAAAAGTGTACTGTAGTCTACCCACATTTCAACGGCGATGTTTGGTCCAAATATAAGAAAGTATAAGTCTCTTGCCATCGATCGGCGAACTATAGTATTTTTCATGTAAGATAAATACTGTGACAGTTGTGTCAAAGAAAATTATACTTTATTCAATGGCAATAAGAGGCATGACCGCTTTCTATAATTATGGTTTTATGCCTTAACAAGATTGAATGAAATATTAATTTCGTTTGGCACTTAGAACTGTCACAATATTATAATTGAGATTCCAGACTTATACGGATTTTTTTTCAATAGAAAAACCCCAATAATACTTTGTCACCTACTTTTGAATTGCGACTTAATATCGTCGACAAAACGTTGTATCGGGTACGCATTGGCTACTTTTGCCTGGGGAATATAGGTAAGTATGACAGTACCCGTTATATGGCTTATATATGTTACCCTGTTATATATATGTTTTGGGATTTTTCGCAAGGAAACACTTTGTCAAACACATGCTATTAAAGTTTACGTCATATGTATGTCTCGATTAAGCCGATGCCCATTTTATTATACGTTTAACAATATGTAGTAAATAATAATAATACATTCTTTATTTGCCAATAAAAATACATACAAATGAGGTTACCGTCGGTCCCAAACTAGGCTAAGCCTGTATGTTGGGCACCGTGCTTCATATACATATAGTGGGTTGTCAAAGGAAAAGAATAAAAAGAAAATTATTACTATATACAGAAACATGTAACGTAAATACACAATTTTGCCTGTGTGTGTGTGCGCACGCGCGCGTGTGTGTGTGTGTGTGTGTGTGTGTGTGTGTATGTGAGTTTGCTTGTGCGCGCGTGCGAATGCACAAAGCCCAAGTGATAAATTTACCTACGTATTGTTAACAAATTTTCTGTTTGTGTGTAGGTTAAAGTAATAAGCCATTTTTTGAGTATATGTTTTACTTGAAGTTCCTGATGTTGTGGTTTTTGTTTATTATGTTGTAAATATGTGAGTGAAGGAAATTTGGATGACGTCGAGCAAAAGTAGAGTTAACAGCTATAGTCGGTATCCTAAAATTTCGCTTACTTTTTAGCATTTCCAGGTCGTCTCTTCCTGAATTCTTTATGAAGTTAAATTAAATAGTGTTTCGGTTTACATTCAATAAAGTATCATAATCATAAAAATGATTTCATATTTTTTCCTATAAATAAATTGACCCGATTGATTGACCCGATATGATTTGTCCGATATTATTAATTCTTAGAATGTTCAGTGAGATGACCTACGTGTATAAGTTAAATCCATAGGGGTCAGATTAAATTTATTTTTTATTTCTCATTTATAAAGTCATATTAATAAATAAATAAAAAAGCCTTGTATTTCATGCATATTTGAATACACTTTACAAATACAAAGTTATAAATTTAGTAAATTCAGATTATCATTTCATACAATTCATTCATATAATAAGAGTTTATATGAAGACATTAAATTGAAATCGACAGTAAGTATTTAATCAATTGAGTAATATCATATAAAATTCGATTATTATAATTGTATTAGAAATAATAAAAATATTTATGTAAGAATGCAAGAACTCCTCCTATGTGTGAGAAGTGTAAAGGCTCCTCCAGAATTATTTCATTTGTGTCTATCTTTGGCTAATATTTTCTAGTTATTCCCTGCTACTTTTATTAAGTTGTCCTCCCATCGTGTTAATAGTCTCCCTGTTTTTCTAAAACTTCAGGCCATAATGTTAGTCTAGCAGTCCATCGCTCGTCGTGCATTCGGGCTATAAATGAATATACTGGACACTATGATTAAGTAAAACTATTAACACCTAATAACGGTCTTGATTCGAGTAGAATCTAGTGTTCAAGATTGCTATAATTAATACACTTTTTCCATAAGGAAGTTATGATAAATGCAATAGATAAATAGACAAGCCTTTTTGTCTTATTGCTAAGCAAACGTCTTTTCGCTTAAATTGAGATGAAATAGAATAGGTCATACTCTACCACGCAGACCCTGTCCATATCAGCATTTGAAGGACTTTATCAAGCCGACAATAAGGCTTTCAACTTGACTAACAACTCCACATGCAGTGATAACTAGGACTAATGGCATAAAATAACTCCAGAACAAAAGATATATCGCAAGCGGTCATCCATATCCAGACTAAAAGAACCGAACGCTATCGGTGTACCATAATCCCATTTTTCAATATTATTGTATTACCTTGCGTGAGAACAGAAACTTATGGGTTGATAGAATGAATTTATATTTTCAACTGGAATACACTCGATCTTGATAAGGAACACAGATATAATGTACAAAATAGTTCAATATCTAAATCGTTATCCGCGCTTCATTCACAACACGTGTGATTTGGTATTTTGGTTCGAGGAGTATTGTTGACGGACGGGGATTACGTCCATTCATGGTATTGTAACTGTATGGACATTTGACGACAGTTTCCTATGCAAAATTTCGCGTAATCCCGGTATAAAGGTATAGAAATGTTTCCGCTCGTCCGCTCTCCATGCATCCCGGGACTTTTGGACAATGGCGCGACGCGTTGTAGAGATGTTCACTTGCCGATATATGTCAGTCCTCGACACTGTTTAAGAACATAATAGGATTAAATCTGAAGAGGGGATTGTGTTTTGAGATGTTGAATATTTGTTGAATGCCATGTTGAACATATTTGATTTTATTTTTTGAGATATGACAACATTTTTTTTTATTTAATTTGAGCTGTTCCCGATTTAGTCAATAATTGTATGTGTATTGTTGTGTGTTCGTCGTAGTAATTACCAACTTTCGGCTTGGCCAGTCTAATGATGATGTGTGACCGTTGGTGTTAATAATTGGGTTAGTGGTCGGTTGCTTTGGGAGCCTTTGTGTGTGTGTGTGTGGGTGTGTGTGTGTGTGTGTGTGCGTGAGTGTGTGTGTGTGTGTGTGTGTGTGAGTGTGTGTGGGGGTGTGTGTGTGTGTGTGGGTGTGTGTGTGTGTGTGTGTGTGTGTGTGTGTGTGTGTGTGTGTGTGTGTGTGTGTGTGTGTGAATGATCTACGCTGTTGGCCGCGGGGCCTTCTCAGCTTCACCGGACAAGAGGGCGAGCGTGCAACCACTTCGCTCGAGCCAGAAGGGCAAGGGGGCAACTAGCTCTAGGGCGCCTCGGTCACGAGGTTTACCGGACATTGGGAATACCTATGACGTCAGCCTCTTTTCAGTTAGCTGGAAAGATATAGTTCGTCATGGTGGCGTTAAGGATGACCACTAAGAGGCAGATGAGTTGGACGGGTAAGCATTTGAGTACGCGATTAGGAATGCCGTCAGAGCCGGGGGCCTTTTTCAGTTTAAGACCTTTAATTAGGTCCTCGACCTCGGTTTGGCTAAGAGAAAGTAAGGAATTGGTCGGGGAGAGACGCCCTGCACTCTACTTCCATATCGATCGGGTCGACATGAGCCGGGTCAACGACAGAAAGCTGGGAGTGTACTAGCTCTCGAGGGTGTCGGCGAGAAGCTCGGCCTTTTCATCGTCATTGCCTATATAGGCTAACTTATTAAAACTATTACTAATTTATGTTACAATCATATGGTATTAAATATTAAACAGATTAAATCAGTACAAAGTAATTTAAGTTTAACAACGAAGCCTTCGTGTTAAATTTGTTTTTACTATTTTGTTGCACCGACGTGAAAGCTCTACACTTGACTGGGCATATCACGTATAAAGCGTATTAAAATGCACAAAATCCGCACATGAAGAGCATGTATCATGTCACGGGACGACAGCGAGGTGCGATGCGCGGGCCGCGACGTGCCAAACAACAAAATAAACCGGCTAACCCGTGTAATAATGGTGTTTCCACCCTGTAACAATAACTACATAATAGTCGAGAGCTTTTACGAGCTTTTGTGAGCTTGTCGAAGCTCCTACTTGGCGTTTTTTGTGATGAATGCCGCTCACCGCTCGGCCCGCTTCGCTTTACGACACGAGCAAAATTTTATTGAATACTTACTCTCCGCTTAAGATTTACCATCGGTCTTCCTTTCAGCCTTAAATCCGTTTACCATCGTCATATTGTTGAACGGATGAAATACTTTCTTTAACATTACGGTTGTTGTAATTTTGTGAGGATAAAGCGCCTATAACTCTTATGTGTAAGTGCGTATAAGTTGCAATGTAGGCTCGTACCGGCGGACATGAAAGACGCTCATTCGCTGAGACACTGACAAAGCACCGATTACCATATATGCGCGCGCGCCGCTAAACTTTTAGTGAGAGAGTTGCCTACACGAAGCTTGAGATAAATATTTTCCAATTATAAAAAAGAAAACCGCTATATGCAAAGAAATAGTCTCTCTTTTGATTGAAATCTTAATAGAGAATTTATACTTCATTAAATTAGATGTAAATACTACCTCTATATTAGGTGTGCTATGTATAAACATTCGATTACCATGCGTAATCTATAATGGTTATCGTGACCGTTTTATTATTATTAATTTAATTTCAATAGCAATTATAATGTAATTACTTCTACAGTTAAACTCCTATGAGGAATAATTATTTGTCTATAATTTATAGATGAACCATGTATAGAAAAGCTGGACCTAAATCTATTGATAAAGAAAATAATTTATTACAAAATAGAGTGTATTAAATTCAGGCGTGCTATACGAAACGTAGATACGTTTATGGCTGCTGCATGGGCGCGTCACCGCGTGGCGATCGTTGTTGTTGAGATAAAATTAATAGCTGCTATTAAACCGCGAAACACTCCGCGGAAGACTTCATTAATTTCCCGCAACGGAATACGCCTCTAAATGCCTGAGATGATCCGAACGATAGATTTATTAATTATTAAAAGTTATAGTCGTTTTCCTTATCTGCGGCGCATTCCGATTAGCCATCGAGTATGAAATGAGTTTGAAATGAGAAGGCAAATTAGGGTCCTTATTCGCAATGACCAATTAAACACCAATGCAGTGCGTTACAATAACTCCATAAAACGATCTGTTACATCTTTGATTTCCACGGCTATATGGTATATGCCCTTTGGTAAAAGTTAGTTAGTTAGAAGTTAGTTAGTTTGTCAACAAAAGTTAGTTATTTTGGTATATAATCTACTCGTTACTGCTGCCCAACTACGGACCTGGCTTCTGCCCGCCGGTTAGTTTTTTTTTAAACGTAGCCCCACACTACGATTTATTTGGGTGGGTGCGTTTACAAACATGAAAAATTACATACACAAATACCCAGACCGAAACAAATAATTGTGGATCACACAAAGATTTGTCCCGTGCGGGAATCGAACCCACGACTATTAGACACAGTGGGCGGAGCGGCTTAAGCTCTTAACGAATAAAAACGAATATACCAAAGTGGTCTGAACTAGACCAACATCTTAAGACCTCCGTGTATAGGCGACAAAACCTATATATGAAAGTATAGTTTAGTGCGAGAAATGTAGAATAATATATAAAAAAAATTTAATTGTGTATGTGGCTTTTATTTTTAAATAACAAAGTGCCTTTTGAGATCGTTTAATAGTACTGTAGCAGCATATAGATATAGATAGAATACCATGACACGATCATGTCAAGAAGTGATCATAACGTGCCGTGTTTGGTTATAGTAAATAAGGGCCCAGGTGAGTTTAGAGACAAAGGGGAGCGGCGGGGTTGGGGTGCGGGGTCGATAGCCGCAATAAATCAAGATATTATCTTTGCGCGAGCATTACGACCACGCCGATATCAAAGGGTAAGTTACCGGACTTCGGCGCGGGCGGCTTCACGCGTTCGGTATGTACACCGACACAATGTTACATGCTCGGGAATATTGGAGTGTGATCACGCCAATAGATAGTAATTTACTGCAAACATCAGGTAAATTATGATGTAGATATACCTATTGCATCTCCGCTTAAGATAAAATTTATAAAATATTATAGCATAAAACTGGTTATACCAACGAACTCAGTTTATTTTTATTTTAACGCCAAATATCAATATTTATTATCGGCATTTCGACGGCCATAAATCATAAAGATAAATCTTCGTCTACGTATTTATATTATTTTAATCAACTTATGATATAATTTTCTCTACCATCCGAATCGAGATAAATTTCATAAACACCATCCAAAAAGCAATAATCAATGATACAGCAAAGTATAATTACACACTAAACCGTATAATTTGTGGGCCATTAATTAAAATTCAACTAAAGATGAAAACAACAAAGTTCTCTCGGAATCACAAATCAAAGGGATGGCGGACGGCGCAATAAATCAGACGAGCGCTTAGGCCTTCTTAGCTTTTCTAGATAGAGATTTATCCCGTAATAACACGTTGTTTTTCACTAAATCAACTGCCGAATTATCCGGTAGAGCTGCAATGATTAATCGGGCGGGCTGCCGATGTAATGACGGGCGGATAGCGAGATGCGCCGGCGCACCCGTCGCTAGGCATCCAGCCGGAGAAATGCATCACCTAGCTGCAGGGCTGCCAAGAAATGCGAACGTGATCAAGCTAAAAGATGGTATTAGATTCATTTATCATAAATGGAGAGATTTCTTTTATAATAAAATATGATAGAAAGTAAACGTAACATGAAGGTTATTTAATTTAATCTTTAATATAAACCTGAACTAAAGAACCTGTTGGGACTCTGTACTCTCTGCCTACCCCGCAAGGGATCTGGCATGATGACATAGATAGATCTTTCTATATCATCACACCAAATACCATAGAGTGTAGGTGTAGGTACAGATACCAACCTGAGAGCTCAACTCCAAGAGGTTCTTTCCTAACAGACTTCTCGCGTTCTTCGCCTCATATTGTGAGGCGGTAAAAAAAACGACTTTGGAGAGATGTCCAGAGGTATCCAAAACAATGAAATGTCTCAAATATCTACACATTTTATGTAAGAGTACTAGTATTCTTAAATATATGAACTCGAATTCCTTCAGCATGTCCGTAGATTTCATCTCACCGATCATCTACGCAGCGTTTAATTAAATGTTATCTTTAATTAAGGTTACAAGGCGGTCGATATTTCTTTAAAATAAAGTACGTTTGTAGTGCACCTAGGAAGTCTTTATTAAGATTGCGACTGCAAAGAGGCGGGGCAGCCCACTTGTCCGAGAATTTGAATAATCGCCGCATTACAAGTTTACATTATTATGTACGGTCAAATATACGCGATCTTAACGTACAATTATCTACAGCGAGCGGTATAATGTTCCGCATTAATATATTAAGTCAGTCGGTCAAGAATTTTTAATGTGTCTGCTGCCATTTTGCCAGTCGGACGACTTGTGTGCTAAATCTAAATTGTAAATACATGTTGACCGCCCGTCACTTCTGTTAAAAATGTTGTGAAACAAAATAATTCGCTGTGTGTGTATTATTTTATATGTTTGAAAAGAATATCATTCATTGCCATTGTAGACAGCTTCGCCTGTCTCAACATTTTTTTACAGACTTTAAAATAAAGATTGTAATATCTCAGCGTATTTCGGCCTCTCTGTCCGCCCAAAAATCAGCCACACTTTTAATGGATTAAAAAAAAACACCGAAAATATTACATCCTACGGTAAACCCTAAAATGACCAGTCGGCTGATAGAACTTAATCATAAACGTATGAGAGCTTAGCACGAACACTTTGTCGTTAGCGTGACGCTAGCGGATAAGTGCTGCTCGTTCATATTTATTTAATATATCATGGCATGTCAACTCGTTTGCGTCACGGTAACGTCAAAATTTTCGTGCTAAGCCCTCTGATCACACATACTACTTACTCTTAACAACAGTTTGATTGTCTCTTTTTCTACAAATAACCGTAATTTTATTTGTAAAGTTATATTTACCTAGACAATATGCAGAGACTGTGAGACGCGGCCGATCCTATCCACATGTAGAGCAGAATTCCGAAGTTTGCATACTACGCACCACACGTCACCCATATTTCAACAGTAATGATAGCCGACCAGCGTGATAATAATTGTTATTACTATGATTCACATCTGCTATTATTTTATAATTGAGGGCTTTCGGGTGAAACCCCGCAATTATAAGGAGAGCCTGCAGCAACGGCGAGCAACATGCAACGAGGTGAACCAGTTTTTTCCTCGTTCCCAAAATTATGATATATTTACAAAATACGCTCATCCGATGGATGACGTGATAAATCTGTTTTTATTGAAGGAATTCACGTATTTTATTAGTTATAATTGTTATCAAATGTTTCGTTAGTTTTTTATTGGAAAAGATATGTATTACTGCAATGTGTTAGGTATTGCGTTCTCTAACAGATGTGTCTAATGTTTCGAATAAGAGGAGACAAAGATACGAATTTCCTGCAAACACGAACACTAACCTTCATGTATTTAAAACTAAGTATGCATTTTTTTTTAATTTTCTTTAAAAAACGTAGCCTCACACTAAGATTTATTCCTGTGTCGCGGGCGCACCCACCAACGAAACGCATTTACAAACATGAAATCCAAAACCAATATTTGTAGGACACACAATGATTTGTCCCGTGCGGTTATCAAACCCGCGACTATTCGATTCAGTGGGCGGAGCGACTGAAGCGTTTAAGCACTGCACCAAAGCGTCCGCAAAGTCAAACTAAGCATTTTATTACGAAAGGCGTGATTATACAGACGAATGTATAAAGAAATAATAATAAAGAAAGGTAGCTGAACCATGAATAAATGTGGCAACATGTTGCTCGCCTCAAAACATTCGCGATCACTCGATTAAAAGTCTCAATAATATTAATCGTCCGACAATCTATGTGGCATAATCCTGAGAACAGAGAGTTCATTATTTATTATGAATATTAGTCAATTTTTATTTAGTCAAAAAGCGAGGGACGTGCGTCGGGACGAGCGGCCGGCTGCAATTAACTGAGCCAACCCTGTAATTATGGCCAGTAAATTTCTGGACGCGGCTGGGACGCGACCGCGTATATTGTTCTATCTGGACCCTAATTCGCTATGACTAACCGCGGCGAGTTATGGAAACTTTGTGTAATGGTATTCTGTATGCCACTGGAGTACCATTTAACAATAATTTCACGGAGTTACCATAACGCGCCGCGTTACGAGTCTGATTGGTCATAACGAATAAGGGTCTCGGCTTATTTGGGATTAGCTCACTGCTGCCAGGCAAACCGCATTTGATAGTCCATATCTAGATATGGAAACTGGACTGTCGAGTGGTCGAGTTCTGACAGGTTTTAGTGTCTATAATGTTGTGACATAAAAGTATGTCCGAAAATTGGAATTTGATTAAAATGAATGAAAGCCTGGGGCGTGGTACTATGTGGTCTAGACTAATAAATAAATAAAAATCGCTAACAATCTCGATTGAAGAAGTTTGAATAGATGACTTACTAATATTATTAGTTTGTTTTAAGACTTCTGTTTCTGTGATTTCCCCGGTATTATTATTATTTAGAGCCATTGTTGTGCTACTACCGGGCAAATGCCCCTCCACTTTTTCCACTCTTCTCTGTTCGTTTCTGTATTAGGCCCGTCTTAAAACTGCCCAGTTAGTCCCGCCATATCTACGCGTTGTCTTCTTGTATTTGGTAATACAATTATACTTCTATTAATATACTGTTGCATATGATTTAGTACACTCTGCCTACCGCGCAAAGGATCTGGTGTGATGATATAGGTAAATAGATAATATTTAGTAATTTGAATATAGTATAAAGCTTTTTATAGTATAAAGTTCTGCTTTATTGTATAAAGCTCTGCTTCGTTGGTCTAGTGGCAAAGCGCATCGCTTTGTGATCACGAGGTCCTGGGTTCAAATTCTAGGTCGGCCAAGTGTAGTTTTCTAACGAAAATTTCCCAGTACGAATCCGGAGTCTGGAATTGTGCCCGATATATGGCAATAGGCTCGCCCCCTATTATATGGGACCTAGCATCGTCGGCAAAACGTGGGTGTACTCAGTACACCTCTGCCACCCCCGCTTGGGGTCATAGGCGTGACGGTGTGTATAAATCTTTTTTGTAAGTTAAAAATGTAATAAAAAATAGTGATTAAAATTTAAAATGAACATTATATAATGTGTTAAATTACTTATCATATTTTATAATTTCACAGCTATCATCACATGAATAATAATAAAGGAAGGGATCCCTTGAAGTGACCGTTAAAACGTCTAAAACTACAGCTCTCGAAGGAAAGGAGGCGAGCAAAGTTAATTACATGTGGGCTTTATCTGAGGCGGAATCGCACACCGCTCGCTTTTAATTGTGTTTCCTACTTAAATAATATGAAGCCACCCGAAATTGTCTTTTACATTTACACAAGAACTATAGTAGTTCAGGTATTGGTAGGTTAATATTTTCTTAATAATTTAATAACTAAATTGTAAATGTGAATATAGAGCTTTCAGGATTATGTTTTAAGAAGGGTCTCGGAGTCTCGGCCCTGTCTTCTATCTCTATTATTCGCGAAAAGTTCCATTTGAGGAACGTGTCGTGATGAAACCATATCGTCGGCACAACAAACAAACTAGCCAATCTAAATTTTAGCAGTTTAAATATGCCAACCTTTCTAAATGTTTAACATAGTAATTAAAAAGTGTTTCGCATAAAATACTTCTACAAAAAATCGTTTTTGACCAATAAATATAAGAAATTTCTTTGTTTGTTTCTTATGTTTTTATTAAAACGTAGCCCCACACTAGGATTTATTCCTGTGTCGTGGGTGCGTTTACAAACATGAAAATTCACATACACAAACACCCAGACTGGAACAAATAATTATGGATCAGACAAAGATTGGTCCCGTGCGGAAATCGAACCCGCGACTATTAGACACAGTGGGCAGAGCGGCTTAAGAACTACCACGTTAAATTGTCCGTCACTTGAAAAGATGTTTAAAAACTTTATTTATTTTATTTCGATCTCTTCGACACCTTGACATATGCAGATTACCGAGTTTTCCTTTGGACTGACAATATTGTTTAATTCATAGATGTAGCATAATTTCATGTTAACATTATCCACGCTGTACCATGTGTATTAACAAAATTAATTCATTTTTACTTAATCTATCACGAATAAAAGAAGTGAATAGTGTACTTGAATTTTTTTCATGAATCTAATATTAATTTCACGCGGCTTCGCACTCGATCGACAACAGCGTAATCTCTAATCCGGATCTAACTATACCTAAGAACGATCCAGATGACACGACCAACGATACAGAAAAAAAACATCAAAATCGGTCAAACCATTTAGGAAGAAAAGAATTATGTACTTAATGTAAAGAATTTTACGTAAACATACTTAAGACAAAAACGACTCATTGCATCATTCTCTAATAAAAAAATAATAAACGTAACAAACGACCTTGATATATAAAACGAACATCAAACACAGGACATAGCATGTCACATGTGACAAAAAACACAAACGATGTTTCGAAATGATATTCTTAACAGGAAATAGGTATCGATATTTTGTGCCGATCTCTGACCCCGATTCATTCACAATTAGCGTCATGTCGTGTCGGTGTCGTGTCGCGCCGTGAGTCGAGACACAATGGCATTCCCGTCATGACGAGGCAGATCATTGGGCCATTCATGCTCTTTACCACACACGAATGTCGACCCTGCGTGTAATCTTGTCGTAAACTGTAACGCGTGTACTTTTTCAGTTCAAAATTATTCTTGTTTAAGATAAGCATGGTGGTTTTGTGACAGGAAAGTTGAAAGTATAGTGGATGAGAGCAATTTGTCTTCATGAATAGGTTGGGTGATAGGTTGTTAATACATTTAATATCCTTAAATTACTGATAAAAAAATAAGTTAAACTTGTCCCACTGATGGGCAAAGGCCTTCTCTCACAAATCAAGGTGTGCGAGATTTCCACACCAAGCGGACCCAGTGAGGTTTGCTGGAGGCAGTTTTGTGGCCACCTGGTATTAGATATTATCAATATGTCCACCATAGACGTCCAATTTAACTAAAAAACTATTATATTAGGTGGTAACCGGGACCAACGGTGCTTTTCTGAATGATCTACGCTGTTGGCCGCGGGGCCTTTACAGCTTTACCGGACAAGAGGATGAGCGTGTAACCACTTCGCTCGAGCCAAAAGGGCAAGGAGGCAACTAGCTCAAGGGCGCCTGAAAGAGGAACGGCCTCGGCTTAGACAGTCGATATTGGGGAGGACGTGTCTAGCCGTGTCTAGCCGTGGTGCTCTGCACCGGCCCGCGGGCAAGGGATTCTTCGACCTTACCCGTCGGTGGCCGATCCTGTGCGCGGTATCTGTATCCGAAAAAAGGGATGTAAGGGCATCGGAAGGGCGGGACCAACGGCTTAACGTGCTTTCTGAAACACGGAGTCGCTCGAATATGAAAATAACACAAATTACCTCGTTGGTCTAGTGGCAAAGCGCATCGCTTGGTGATCACGAGGTCCTGGGTTTAAATCCTAGGTCGGACAAATTAAGTTTTTCTAATGGAAACTTCTTAGCATGAGTCCGGAGTCTGGAATTGTGCCCGGGATATGGTAATAGGCTCGCCCCCTATTACATGGGAAAAGAGAAAGTAGGTGTACTGAGTACACCTCTGCCACTCCCGCTTGGGGAATATTGGCGTGACTGTGCTAACACAAACGGTCAACCCTCTCAGACCAGCTGGACCGAACTCTACTTTGGTGATCTGCGGTCACACAGCGCTACGAACTCAAACTCAAATAATTTATTTTGTATAAGCCCTGCGGGGGCGCTTACAAATAGTCAATTTACATTTTTTTTAATGTAATTTAACTACAAATCTACCACTGGATCGGAACGCGGCCTCGACTGAGAAGATCCGGCGAAAAAACTCAGCGGGCGTGTCTTTTTTATTTAGTTCTGTTTCTCTCTTTTCCTTTCAATTTTTTTTATCATATTGTGTGGATACAATGTTTAGGTTACAATTAAATAGCTTATAATCTAGCTCCAGCCTCCAGTGTGATGCCGTACGACCGAGGTATGAGACTAATGAAGTTATTTATAAAGAGTGTCTGAAGGATTCCAGAACGCCTGAGATAGTTGATAAGCCTAATTTTTATTTCCATATTTATATCTATTAAACCTAGCGACTTGATATGCTATCCTTATCATACTACAATTTATAAATTAAATACAAAAAATACAAACGTGATAGCACGCATACTCGCTAACGTCAATCGTTTCGTGCTAAGCCCTTATATACAAGACTTTCTCGTAAAAATAAATCAATATATAATAAGGTATGCCTTAACGTACCCCAGGATTGAACCAATAAGATTTCGAAAAAAAAACAATGACCGACGCGAGACCGGCCGGGCTCTCGGGCGCGAGCGACCTGCGACCCGCGATTTGCATACAATGCGCATGCGTGGGCGACTCTTGCGCATTCCTCGTGCACCCTGCGCACGTGCGCTTGCGACCGTCGCGACCAATATTAGTAATAGCTGATACACGATTTATTGAATAGTTTTAGGTTTTGAAATGTTTTAGATTATAAGTCGAGAATGTGTAGACACACAGTTTATAATGTAGATGCCGAAATCATTATGTTTATTGTTTTCTAATAATTAATATTTGCTTGGGATTAGCAAGCAACATCGTTTTGAATACAGCACTAAAGTTAACTGAACTATAGTCCTAGTTGCGAACTATCAGAGTTGATGAAGGCAGACAAGTTTGGAAGGAGTAATGTACTCTCTGACTACCCCGCAAAGGATCTGGCGTGATGTTATAGATAGATAGATATAAGTATTTTTCATAATTTAAAGCTGAGTCAAAGTCAAATGATCGATGGTCACCAAAGACCTTGTAAAGGACGCAGGGAAAAGTTGGCTACGTAGGGACAGCACAAAGCCGCATGGGGAGCTCTTTGTCCTGTGGTGGTCTTTTAGCTGATGATAATGACAATGAGGTTAACAACAATACTAGTTAAAGACTTGTATGTATCTATATTATCACGGCAGATCCCTTGCGGGGTAGGCAGATAGTACAGAGTTCCAACAGCTTCTTTCCTAGCCACACGCGTCTCTTCTTCCTCCACACTCGCCCATTCGTCTCATACGTAGACACGTAACCGAGTCTTATCTGAGGGACAAGTCAAGAGTCTTCTTGACTTGTTCTTCAGATAAGACTTGGTCTTTTTGGGCGTGGTAAGATAGTCTAGGTCTTCCCCGGTACCTACATCCTTCCACTCTCGCATTGTATATCTGTTTTGTCATTCCTTCTTCTGACATTGTTTTTATATGCCCGAACCAACGGAGCATAGCATTCTCATCTTTCCACCGATACTATCTTTCATACCTACTCGCTTTCTCACTACGCTGTTGCGAATACGGTCGGTCAGCTTCACTCCGCACATCTTCCGTAGAGCTCGCATTTCCACCGCATTTATCCTACTTTCATTTCAGACGGAGGTCTTACATACCCAGCTCTCGCTCCCATGTAACAGCGTTGGGACAAGAACTCCGTTATGTATGGCCAGCTTAAGTGCCTGCTCCCAAGTTAAAGACTTAAAGGATAATATTTTGCTATTTATTACAATTTATATCTACCTATCTACCTACATGAGATAGCCTAGAGCAGTGATAGCTTAGTGGTTAGACCGTTGGACTGCAAAGTCAGAGGTCTCGGGTTCTGATATGTATGTCGATCTCAGGGGAATCTTAATATATTCTCGGAGCACAATGAAAACACAGTAGTACGTTACAACGTCTAATTGGCAAGAGAGAGGGTAGACATTTTTCATGTTCTAATATCTAAACTTACGAACTACCCACATATATTACACCTTCACCCTTAATTTAGTACATACAATAATTAATTAACCTCCTGACCATATCTTACTACCGGTCTCCTAATTCGCTTGAGAGGTACCACTGGTGGCTCGGTGGAGTTTGTATCTACACTATCATTATCACTACCGTCAACCCCTGCTTCCTCTTCCGCCTCTGCATTACCACTCGGTGGGTCGTTCTCCTCTGGTTTAGTCTGTGTCATAATGGGTACCTTAATGGGTATGATATTTCTTTTTTTTATTTGGTCTAAATGTCTTTTAACCGGTGGGCCATTTTCCCTACCTACCACAAAATGACGGGACCCTACTTTATTTTGTACGCGGCCGGGTAACCACGTGTTTCTTCCCCCATAGTCTCTCAGCAAAACCTCTTCTCCTACGCTAACCGTTCTTTCCTTCCCCCTTTTATAAAAACCTTGTTTCTGTTGGGCGTTATGTACTTTGTCTTCTCTCGTTCTGTCCGCCTTTAACAGATCCAATCTTGATCTAAGTGACCTGTGCTGCAACAACATAGCTGGTGATGAACCCGTCGTGTTATGAGTTACGTTCCTGTACGCCATCAAATATGTCTGTAGTGCTGCATCCAGATCCACCCCATCTCTCATTGACTTCCTAATGGCACGCTTGCATAATTTGACGGCTCCTTCCGCTGCACCATTTGATGAAGGATGATACACCGCGGTGAACGTCAATGTTATGCCATTATTAGCCATAAAATCAGCATACTCTTTACTCGAAAATGGTGGCCCGTTATCCGATACAACCTGTTTAGGTAATCCAAATCTTGCAAATGTTTCCCGTAATACTTTTATGACACTTCCAGCCGTCGTCCGTGACATTTGGAAGATTTCGATCCATTTAGTAGTAGAATCTATAATTACCAGGAAGGTTTTACCATGAAATGGCCCCAAAAAGTCTACGTGTATCCTCGACCACGGTTCCGATATATACGGCCACGGATGCGGTGGTGCGCGCGGTGGATCTGGGTTCTCTGTTGCGCACGTGTAACATCCATGGCATGTGCTTTCGATATCTGCATCAATACCAGGCCACCATACGAAACTCCTGGCCATGCTTTTCATTTTCACGATGCCTAGGTGTCCCGTATGCAATTCCTGGAGTACATCTCTCCTAAGAAACTTAGGCATCACCAACCTATATCCCCAAACGACACAACCGTCATCGGCATATAGTTCATGTCGTCTGTGAAAATATGGCTTCAGCGCCTCATCACTAACATGCCGTGGCCACCCCGATTGTACGTACATATAAACTTGTCGTAATACTTCGTCCTTACCCGTGTGCTCCTGTACCAGTTTCCTAGTCACGGGTAAGAACTTCTGTATAAAATTTACATATGTAGTTTCCAGGGCCGGTTTCTTTTCCACTTCCACGGGTAAACGTGACAAGGCGTCCGCTGCGTTTTTATCACTCCTTACGTATTCTATGTCATAGTTATACCCCGACAATATAACCGCCCAGCGCTGCATTCTGCTCGCCGCCATTATTGGTATACCCATTTTGTGACCAAAAATCGATACCAATGGTTTGTGATCGGTTCTCAATATAAATTTCCTACCATATAAGTACTGATGGAATTTTCTTACTCCATACATGATGGCTAAAGCTTCCCTCTCGATCTGTGAGTAGGCCTTCTCCGCTGAATTTAATATTCTTGAGGCATACGCTATGGGCCGCTCGCCGTGCGGCGTCAGGTGTGAGATGACCGCTCCGACCCCTACGCTGCTCGCGTCCGTGGTCAACACCAACGGCATCTCACTCGAGTAGTGAGCTAACACCTCACTGGAAACCAAAAGTTGCTTCACCTCATTAAATGCTTCCTCGTGTCTCGTCTTCCACTCAAACCTTACATCTTTTTTAAGAAGGTCATATAATGGTGACATCAACGTACTCATCCGTGGAATAAATTTGGCATAGTACATAACTAACCCGATAAATGACCGCAGTTCTGTGACATTCTTGGGTACCGGTGCTTCTCTGATGGCCTGTACTTTTTCTGGGGCCGTATGCACGCCTTGTGAACTAATCACAAACCCTAGATAAGTCACAGCATTGGCGAAAAATGTACATTTATCCTTTCTAATTTTCAGGCCATACCTCTGTAACCTACCAAAGACTTCGTGCAGTGTCCTCATGTGATCTTCATCATCCACCCCCGTTATGATTAAATCGTCAAGAAATACACCTACCCGAGGCATATCGGAAAAAAGTTGTTCTAATTTTCGTTGAAATATCCCAGGACTCGAAGCTAGTCCATATATTAGTCTATTATATCGAAATAAACCTTTATGCGTATTAATGACTGTATATTTCTTAGAGTCGTCCAACTCTAGTTGTGCATAGGCCTGCGATAAATCTAATTTTGTAAAACGTTGCCCCCCTTCTAATTTAACTAGTAAATCTTCTACTCGAGGCAAGGGAAAACGATCCACCTCCAGACATTTGTTAAGTGTCAATTTAAAATCGCCGCATATCCTAATAGACCCATCTTTCTTCATTACTGGCACGATAGGAGTCGCCCAGTCCGATGTAGAAACAGGTGTGATGATGCCATCCCGCACCAGCTGGTCCAACGCGCACTCCACCGGCTCACGCATCGCGTACGCCAGCGGTCTCGCTCGCATGAACACGGGCCGGGCTCCCTCTCGCAATTGGAACCCCACCTTGCCACCGGTGTATCTACCCAAACCATCGGAGAATACTTCACAGTATCTGGAACTAAATTTTTTTAAGTCAAATATAATATCTACCTTACCTACATTATGACAATTAGCTAACGAAAACTTGATACCTAACTCGTGTAACCATTGCCTACCGATCAAACTTGTTTTCCCTCGATCTATTATGTATAAATCTAAATTCCGACATTGACTACCGAACTTAACTGTAGGCGTTATTTTACCCACAGGTACGACTATTTCACCTGTGTAATACCTTAAAATTAAATTTGTTTTCTTAAGTTCACATCGCTTAAATTTTTTTAAATAACAATCATGACTAATGCACGATATCGCGCTGCCCGTATCTACCTCCATATCTAAGTTAACTTGTTCAATGTTTACATTTATGGTGTATGGTCCAAACTTTTTTAAATAATTAGATGTGAGTGCATAGTTATTTACCTCGTCACTGTCACTATTGTTCTCTTTTAGGTAATTTCGTTCGCCGTCTAGCACGTTAAAAAGTGGGGCATTTCTTTTAATATTAGGACACATCCTCTTTAAATGCCCTTCTTTGTTGCAAACCCGGCACACGTATTTCCTAAATTTGCAATCATGCCTTTGATGCTTGCCCCCACATACGGAACACCTCTCCGGGCCATAACTCATCTTGTCGATGTCAAATTTCGCTTCGCTACTCGCTCCGCTCTTACCACTTGTACCACCGGACATTCTCTGCGACGCGGCCTCCTCCCGGCTACGGTGGCTCGATACCGCTGCTCGACGATACGCTCGCTCACTCCCGACGCGCTCCTTCCTCGCCACCAGCGCTCTCGCCGCCAGCTGATGCACCTCCTGCGCCGGAGTACTGCTACCCCTCCCGCGAGTACAGTTCTCCACCGACGCCGCATTGGCCTCGGCTGCTTCCATCGACACGGCTATTTTATATCCCGCATCGAATTGTATGTCGTCCTCGGTGAACAGGCGCTCCCTGATGTGCTCGTTAACCAACCCGCACACGAATTGGTCTCTCAAATTCTCGGTTAGGTTTTCCGCTGAGAATCTACAATGTTTCGATAGCTTTTTTAATTCTGATACAAACTCAGCTATACTTTCCCCGTCCCGTTGGATCCTCTGCCGAAACTTAAACCGTTCCGCTAGAAGACTCGGCTGTGGTTGTAAATGTCCTCGCATCAGCGTCACTAAGCATTCGAAAGTTTTTGTTGCCGGTTTATCTGGTGTACACAAATTCACCATAAGTTCGTATGCTTCGGCACCGACCACCGTTACTAACGTTGCCACTTTCACTGATTGCTTTACATCATTAACCACAAAGTATTGTTCTAAACGGTCAATATACAAGTCCCATTTGTCCTTGTGTATGTCGAATTGTTCGATCTTTCCCACGGCCATTATACACAGTATATTATTAAAAGTATCGCCGATTATTAACGATACACACGTAGATTTCGTTTATATCTCGTCGCCAGTTGATATGTATGTCGATCTCAGGGGAATCTTAATATATTCTCGGAGCACAATGAAAACACAGTAGTACGTTACAACGTCTAATTGGCAAGAGAGAGGGTAGACATTTTTCATGTTCTAATATCTAAACTTACGAACTACCCACATATATTACAGGTTCAAACACAGGCACGCACCTCTGTCTTTGCGAAAGGATGGCGTAATAAAAAAAATAAATAACTATTACTTGCTTTAACGGTGAAGGAAAACATCGTGAGGCATGCATGCCTGAGAGTTTCTCAAAGGTGTGTGAAGTTCGCCAACACGCACTGGGTCAGCGTGGTGGACTATGGCCTAAATCCTCTTAGTTTGAGAGGAGGCCGTGCCCAACAGTAGGACAGTTTCTTAACAGGGGGAAAATCGTTATTATAATATTATATCTACCTACATAGATTAGTAATGAAAATTATTTATAATCAACATAAACAAAATACCTATATACTAAACTGAACTCCCAGCTCTCTCTTGGTAGCGCAGCAAATAGATCGCGCGGCGGCCATTTATCACACAGCGCCTGATTCGATTCGAGGGACAAGTCCTCTACCTTGCAATAAATCTTCGGCCAACTGCATTGCGGGGCGCGCTGAAAAATTGCCGATCCGAATAAACATGCCACCGTGATTACACTCACTGGAATATATTTAGAGACTATAGTACCTCCTTAGTATGCATGAGTGTTGCAGTACTTTATAAATTATATGATTTAAGGTTATACTGCTGGTACTGAGGACATCGTAGTTTTAAACGACTTCAGTTACGAGAGATATGAATAAGCTCATTTGAATATTTATAAATTGTACGTAGTGAGATGTGATCTTTAAAGTAAGGAAAATAATGCTGTTTGGAGGCTGGTCCATCGTCTTGATACCGGGATATTAAGGCACGTAAGAGGTAAGTATTCAAAGTAATTTCGAAACATAGTTGACATTGCGGCCGAAAGAAATCTGCATAGGATTACCTATGCAGATTTCTTTCGGCCGCTATCTTTATAAAAAAAACATAATCAACAAAATGATCTGTAGATTAGTAATCATAAATAATTTACACACATGATTAAGCTAGCATTTAATTTGTTACATTAAAGACCAGATCCATGGCATACCCAACAGACAATGATTGACTTACAAATGGAACTAGTCCGCTGAAACTGTAAACTGTAAAGGCCCAGCGGCCACCACGTAGATCATTCACACACACAAATAGGAGGTTCATTACACTGTGGATGCAGAGTTATTCATCAATATGAATTGCCGAAAAGGCCCCTAGATTCTAAAAGAACAGCCATGATGTCTTTTTTAAATTCAGTTTGGGAAATACCATTGTACCATAGACATCTTCTGTCTATGGTACAATGGTATTTCAAAAGTAGTTCATTATATTGTCGACACATTCTTACTAACGGATTGAAAAATGATGTATTGTTGGTATAGACTTGAAGAGAAAATGTATTAAGATATGGCTGACATGTTCTGAGCTTAGTGTTAAAATCTACTTCAGAAAGAAGGAAAGGGGAATCTGTTTCAGAATGAATTAATTTAAATAAACAAACGATATCACTATAAATTCGTCGATTTTCAATGATAATAATTTAAAATTGTGTAGTTTATCAGAGTATGTTGGGAGTTTATCAGAGTATCAAACCTGGTTAAAATCGCATTGGCAACTAATAGGTATGATCATTCCCTTACACTACAAATTTGCTAGGTACGCAGATATGTATAGGCGATCCAATTTCGTTCTTCGTTGCGATCAGAAATTGCCGCAAACCGTCTCAAAGTTCTCCTCACTAAACCATATTCAAAAGACATATCTAGAGTACTCAAAATTAGCTAACTAGCACTTAGTCCTACTTTCTCCCCAACGAAATCATAAGGGCTAAAAGTCAAACGCATTTTAAAACAAAACACCATAACTAAAGTGATAATTTCCCATGGAGTGGTCCCACGCAAGGGTGCGAGTGCCGCGGGGTTGCTATTTGACCGCATTACGCGAACGCTGCACCCCCGAGGACTATTTATCAAATGATCATTTGATTTTCTTGTGTTTGATCACTGAACACATTAGAATTTGCAACAGCTACTGATGTCAAAGTAGCTTCACTTTAGAAATTTAATTTTTTTTTAATAAATTTGTATAAACTTATAACATGGATAATGTAGATGGAAACCATTACCCCACATTCAAACTGGTTGTACAGGTTTATGGGCCTATGATTAACAATCGAGGAATATGTGGTTTTTCTAAATATTTAAAAAAATGAAATTATTTTAAAAGAGGAACTGACGAGTTTCTTGACCTTTTTCTCAAGAGTAGATTTACATAAAATATTTTTTTCAAATTAGGATATGTAAATTAGATCCTAAAAAAAAAAAAAGATATAAATATTAATTTGCCTTGAAATATATTTTTATCACCGCTAAAATATATAACATAGAAGACAAAATATTTCTGAAGTAGGTATTTATATCTTAATATTAAAAAGTTATGACTGTAAGACCGTAATATGTAATTCGCTTCTCGTGGGTAACTTAGATCGTATTGGTGTATACATAGTCAACAACATTTTTAAAATCATTTCTTATGTCAGAAATATATATAAGATTTGATTATAAATAACAAACGACTAAAGAGAAAGTCGACGAAAAAAAATGTTTTCCGATTTCAAAACTATGAAAATATTTTTATTAATGAACGAAGACTGCAGATAATATATCTAATCGACCGTTAAATTTAATAGTATAATAATATGTTTATTGGCGGCTAGACTTTAATCGCTATGTATAAAAATAACTTAATTACATACTATGCATCATGACTTAAGATTTATATTATAATCTTTAGGAAATCAATCATTAAGCCAAAAAAATAGCATTGATATATATCGCACTAATATAATATTTGCACAGAATCGAACCTGTATCGAATCTGCTTTACCACTGTACCGAAGTTGCCGACGCACCCTCACCCTTATCAAAGATAAGTCTTATAAAATACGATCTGTTTTGATTGTGGCCTGGGGCACAAATCAATTAGGCTCCCCCGGCCTCCCGCCGCGCTACACCCGAACCAGTGGCTCGCTTTACGACACATCTCACACCGAACGAACTATAGAAATCATAATAATTACTAGAAGTCGTATAACCCGTGAACTTATCGCCACACAAGTGAGGACATTTTCACAAAATGCTTCAGGACAGCGTGCGACAGAGGCTTAAGGTACTATGAATAAAATAAATATATGAATAATATAAATAAAAAGAATATCAGTAATTTTAAAAAATAAAGCGACCTCCATCATGTAAATACACGGAACAAAGATGATCTTATTGTACATTCCACTCGTCGCCACAGAATTAGTAATTCTTTCATGGGGCAATGTATACGCTTCTACAACAAATTACCCATAGATATCCGAAACATGCCTATCAATAAGTTTAAAAAGGCAATTAAAACTAGACTCAGTAAGAAAGGGTATTACAAAATTTCGAATTATCTTGACGATAAAACAGATTGGGTTTGAGCAGCTCCTCAATCAGCAACATTAATCAATGATGCATAATACAATTTTGAAAAACAATAAAAATGGTTATCAGAAAGGCCAAACAAAATAAATTGAAAGACTAGCCCGCTGAGTTTCTCGCCGGATCTTCTGAGTGGAGACCGCGTTCTGATCCGGTGGTAGAAGTAAAAAATGTAATAATTTTGACGTTTGTGAGTGCTATTGTATTTATTACCCTATACAAATAAATGATTTTTGACTATGACTGTGACTATGAAAGTGTACTAAATCTTGTAACTGTACTTAAGTCATAAAATCTATCTATGTCATCATGCTAGTTCCAACAGGTTCTTTGCTTACAGACTTCTCTGGCTTCCTCCACTCCATAGTTCATCTCATACACGCTCGGCATTAACGGAGACTCTTGGCAAGGTAGTACAATTCATTGGAAAATATTTTTACAGCAATAATGTGAGTGTATGTCAGTCTGTCTGTTTTTTCAAACTGTGCATTTATGGGAAAGCGGCGACAGTGGTTCCGAACAAAATCGTGCGATATTTCACTTCCAGTCTTTCATTATTACGATTTCTGTGGAGCGAACCGAAAAGCGATTCATTAACATTCACAGACTTTATTAGGAGCAATTGCCGGCAGCGGAGTGTTCGCGGCCACGCAATGGATGGTCGATTAATTGATTGGCTATTTTAGTGTCGTGCTATAAATCAATTAGTTAGCACAAGTACGTATTAATTAACGATGTGCCGCTCGGAATATTACTAATAATGTAATGTTAATGCGGTTTATGGCTTTCCTGGAAAAAAAAATTAATTCCCAAAACTAAATAGGATATTTCTTTCTGGAATTTATTAGTTAGCACAGAACATGTACAAGTAATTGAATATCAAAATTAATGTCCAAAATATGAGCAACAGACCGTATCTAACCGTGACTAAGAAGGTTTTAAACACACGGCAAACTCATTAATCGTATCGATTTACTATTAATCTTCCATTTTATATAGAATCTAATATAGAAAATAATGACGTAATAGAGGCCTCCGGCGACAGGGTCGTTTCCCACGCCGCCGCGGACAATTTTTATGGTCTTTTTTTATAGTGAAGAAAAGAAATTAAGTTTCGGTAATCAGACGCCGCCTGATTCCTGACCCGCTTCTTCGCAATATTTCTAAAAGCTATTACAAATACATTTATATTACCACACAAAAAAGCTCTCGACCAATTTTCGCCACATAATGAGGCCATTATGGGAATTTTGTTTTACCAACATAATAACACCGCCTTTTATTCGAGCGATCCCGTCCGCAAAGGACTTCGTGTTTTAAAGGACAATATTATTCCAGACTTGATGAGATTTTCGTGCTAAAAATTTTAAAACAAAATTGGCATCATTATGTATTTAACCGTGAGGATTAAGATAACAGCGGTCGAATAGGTCATCCCGGCAAATTGCCAAACTGATTGCTTAAATATCTGCGTAATAATAAAATTATAAACTCGTTCGTATAACTCCGACTTCGCTCTTGTAATCATAATCTTATTCTTTAAGAGCTGAACTTTAAATCTTTCAAGACAGCCTAGTAGAAGATCGAATATTTGCTTATACAATTATGCATTACCTACTTCGCTACGAATCCTTCTAGAGCTTAATTTTTAATACTAGTAAACTATTTTATAAAATACGTAAATGACAGAACTTCATTCTTCTCTTTATTGTACGCCTAAGAAATTACATCCATGTTCCATGCTTTGTGGCAAAGTAAGGGGTTTCATTTTATAAAAAATATACAAGTTAAGACACTTGTTACCTACCTATACTTGCAAAACAAATTATTATTATTACTAGTGGTCGCCCATAGGTCGATATTCGACCTACTCTTTCATCGTTTGCTGGTTATGTTTGACATTCAGTAAGACTATAGACAAAAAATATTAAAGACAAACATCAATTTGACGTGTATATACGATGTAATGTATGTTTTATGCATAATTTTTAAAAAATATTAGCATTCTGCACTCCTCTATATAAACTATAAGTGTGGGAAATTTCATACTCCTCCGTCCGCGCAATTTTCGTAAAAATGTGTACAAAGTTTTTGCTTCACGTATTAGTATATAGATGAATTTTCTCTTAAAAATATCATAAGTATACACTGCTAATTCCATAGCAGTTCTTGGAATTAATCGACTGATATATATATACTCTTTCAGTGATATACTCTCTCATCGCCCTCACCACGCGGACCCAGTGCAAATTGGTGCAGACATTACGCTTTAAACATACCTGCTTGCAGCTATGGACCTGTAGCGTAAGCATGCATTGCTAAGACCTAGATATTGATCAGATTATACTGTTCCGCTGCTATTAAAATAAGTTTAAAATAGTTTTGTAAAAAAGATGGTGGTTACCCCTCACTATTTATTTCTTCAAAATATCCATATCTACGTCGCTAGACTAAAATGGGAATCGTCTCCAAAACGCAGTCAGTATGTGCATGCGCAAGTTGGGCAACCGGGCAGCGTAATGACGTGCTCGTGAGCTGTCCATTACTCCGTCGCCGCGCGCGCACCCGACCCGCAGCATCCACTACGTCACGCCCTGAACCTACCTGCTTTAATAGCTATGAACCTGTAGCGTAGGATACGCTGATAATACCATAGCAGTTCTTGGTATTAATCAGCCTATACTGTCCCACAGCTGGGCAAATGCCTTTTCGAGAAGAATGAGCCCGTGACAACCCAGTGCTGATTGATGAAGGCAGGTTTGCCTTAGTAACTGTCATGAAGTGGTAGCCGGGACCAAAAGATTAACTTGCCTTCTGAAGCATGGAGCTCGAAAATGGAAATCCTACAAACAATCAGCTATCTCTGACTTACCAAATCCAATGCTGCTTAACTTTGGTGAACGCTGCAAACATTGTGATATCACAGCGCTACTAGCGCCTAAACGGTATTAGCTGACAACCACATAAACATCTTCGTTTATGAGAACAAGTAGGATAGGATATTTTGGCCCATAGATGACATTGACAGGGGGGCGTTGGTGTGAAATTAGGGTTATCATTTAGTAAAATTTTCCTACTTGCAGGGAAATATTTCAACAGGTGGGTCCGCACGCACGGTTACTAATTAAAAAAAGAACTTGGGTACATTTCATAGCAAACGGCAACTCTGCGAATATCATAAAATCACATTACACTTGCTGACAGCGTTAGTTCCGATTTTGGCCGAGAGCTACAAGATCCTTGTATGACTGAACTCGAATGCTCAAAAAGTATTCAGCTAACCTATAACTCCGACAACGCTGCAGTACGTAACTAAAAAAAAATGAGTAGACTAATGATGTATGGTTAAGTACCGAGAAATATGCGGACGACGTGGTGTGAGATAGTTGGAACAGTTAAAGGAAAAACTGGACGTCAATCTTTTGACAATTATTGCAGTACATACTAAAAAAACTCAAATTATTTATTAAGTGTAAACCTTGATAAAAAGATAATGTAAATATGACAATTTGTAAGTACTCCCACAAATTGTCATATTTACAATTTTTTTTACTTACTAATCTACCACCGGATCTCAACACGGCCTCCATTGAAAAGATGTTGCATCAAACTCAGCAGGCTTGTCTTTTTTGTCTAATTCTGTATTAATTTTTTTCCAATCTTTTTCTGTACAAATACAGTTTTATATTATACAAAATTAAGTATATGATCCAGCTCCAGTGTAATGCCTTGCGACTGATATAAGACCGATAATGTTTTTGATAAAGGATTCTGGGTGGACCAGTCTTCACAAGCGGCAACCGTTCAAAACTATGACAACATGAGCAGCCATGACCTCCCTCGATCATATTAGAGGGAAGGAAGTGACCCGCACCCAATAGCCAAAAATTTAGACAGATGAAGTCATCATTCTAACTTGAAGAAATATTTGAAGATCTCAGAAGATTTACGTAAGATAAAGGACATACCTAATGAAGGGAAAACTTCCATTGTACTTTAAGCGAAAACTCATGGACATGTGCATTCTCCCTATCCTCACATATGGTGCACAGACTTGGTCTCTGACAAAACTTCAGAAGTCCACACTCGTGGTTTGCCAGCGTAACATAGAGCGCAGCATTTTAGGCATTAAACTAACAGACCATATTAGGAACAGTGCCGCAGGGCACTGTTCCTAATATGGTCTGTTAGTTTGGGCTGTTAGTTTGGAGCGCAGGCTCCATGACAAAAATTTCGGATGTAGGTCATAAAGCCCCACGTTAAAATGGAACTGGGCTGGCAACATCTGCCGCATGTCAATACAGCTTGGGCAAAAATAATTACCAACTGGGTCCCACTAAACTACAAACGACATCGCGGCAGGCCCAGACGCCCCTGGACTCATTCCTGGAAAACTGGCATTTAAAAGCCGAAAACAGAACCGAATGGACTGGGAGGCCTTTGCTCAACAATGGGACGTTAGTGGCTGAAGTAAGTAAGTAGCCCTTACAATCCTCATATGCATACCGCGGAATCCTGCGTTGTCGTGGTGTACCTACTAATTTTAAGAAAAAGTAATGAAAGTATGTGCTATTTGATTTTAAATAAAAATCTAAACTAACTGCATGCCGGCAAACACAGCGAAGGCGAACGACCATAAGTGACAGCCGTTGCCTCTATAAACTTACATGTGTTAAGTGAACTATATAGTCAAAGGTAGTAAAATAATAACGACTTAGGTTGAAAACAATAAAGCTATGGCACAGAACACAGCAGCATAAGCTCAAAATAAATCTAACTATCGCATCGCATTTACAAGACACGTGACGCCGAACATGAACAGATTAATTCCGTTGTTGGATAAGGATACCGTAATTACTGTGCGCTTTATTGAGCTCATCTATTCGAGCTTAAAGAGGTAGTGGTTTGAGTTGATTTTGGCACGTCGTAAGATCGCATGCGCGTTGCCGCGGCGCCCGCGCCGCCTTCGCTCCCGACATTATACTTGTAATTGGCGATTTTATGCAATTTATGGCGATTCGCGCAATTTACGAGCAGCGGACAAGTGGGCGACGCAGTACCTCTACCCGACTATAGCGAAATTGACTCAGGGTTTCAATTAAAATTTTATATTCCACAAATTACCTGCCAATTATATTCCATTAGTCAACGTAAAAGAACCACAAAATTGCCCATTGTTTTCATTTTTTGCAAGACTTGTTTTGTTATTATGATAAAAGAATTACTTTTATGGAATCGTAGCGTCTTAGTCTCAAAGGCAGATGTATTTATTTATTCATAAATTAGCATCAAGCTATGTAAATATATTTTACGAATTAAACATCAATAGAAATCACATCAACTTGCTTGTACCAATATACGTAGTAACAGAACGTGCATCATAAAAAACCACCTTGACACCACATTTTATAGGTTCATAATTACGTACCCCATGAACACCGCAGACCTACGTGAGATTTTCCACGTATCAATAGCTATCGAGATTGCATAATACCCCTAGGTATTGATTGATTGACCAGCATTACAGTTTTGATGAAATAATTGTTTGTAAATTATTATACGATAATTTAATGTGGCCCTTGAGCAATAAATTGCACGTAATTTAAGTCGGAGAGTGGACGAGTCGCGATCGGCGCGCACGTCGCGTAGCTCGCATTGCGCGCACGCATGCGCCAAGATAAATATTGCATACATAATAACCTCTCTCCTGTCCGCGTAATAAGCCCGTGTGACATAAGCAGCTGCAGCTGATTAAACAATCGTGTCCATCATTGTGAAAGAATGTAATTTTGTATAATTATTCATCAATATTATTATCGATTCTCGAAGAGACTCTCGAACTTATGAGGCAGAGACGGGAAATGTCATCCACGCAGGCGTCTTCGCCGGATGGGAGGAACCTCAACCGGAAGATCCGGAAGCGGGTGCGACGTGACCTCCGATGTTCCAACACCCGCGCCATCGCGGCTGCGATTGAACAGAACAGAGGCACCAAAGTCTTCGCTCGCCAGCTAGGTAGATCCCATCTGACGAAACTTAATACAGCGGATGGCAAAACCGTGACCTCCAAGTTCGAGATACTCGAGGAAATTGAGAGTTTCTACAAAGACCTGTACGCATCACGGATGGCTAAACCCTCGAGACCCAGCGCTGACGACCACAGAGCCCCACTAGCACGCCACGATACGGAAGACATCCCTGATGTCAACCAGGACGAGGTCAGAGTGGCTCTCGAGCAGCTCAAAAACAACAAGTCGCCAGGCGATGACGGAATCACCACTGAGCTCCTAAAAGCAGGCGGGACTCCAATCCTGAAAAAGCTAGCGAGTCTCTTTAATTCCGTCATCCACCAGGGCTTAACACCTCAAGCGTGGAGCGGGAGTGCGGTGGTTCTGTTCTTCAAAAAAGGTGACAAAACCTTGCTGAAGAACTACAGACCCATCTCACTCCTGAGCCACGTCTACAAGTTGTTCTCGAGAGTACTCACAAACCGCCTCGCCAGAAGACTTGACGAGTTCCAGCCACCGGAACAAGCCGGGTTTCGAAAAGGCTACAGCACCGTAGACCACATCCATACTGTTCGGCAGATTGTACAGAAGACCGAAGAGTACAATCAGCCGCTGTGTATGGCTTTCGTGGACTACGAGAAAGCCTTCGACTCCATCGAAACCTGGGCGGTTTTGGATGCTCTGCAGCGATGTGGCATCGATTGGCGCTATATCGAGGTGTTGAGATGTCTGTATGATACCGCCACAATGACCGTCCAGCTCCAGGACCAAAAGACCAACCCGATCGAGCTGCATCGAGGGGTAAGACAGGGGGATGTAATATCCCCCAAGCTCTTCACCAATGCACTCGAAGACGTCTTCAAGACGCTGGACTGGACTGGGCGGGGCATTAACATCAACGGCGAATACATCTCACACCTTCGGTTTGCCGATGATATCGTCATCGTGGCAGAGTCACTGGAACAGTTGAGCGGAATGCTGCATAGCCTAAATGGAGCCTCTCGAGGTGTCGGTCTCGGCATGAACTTGGATAAAACCAAGATCATGTTTAATGAGCATGTCACGCCGGGACCGATCTACGTCGATGGTTCGATGCTCGAAGTTGTTCGGGAGTATGTCTACCTTGGACAAGTTGTCCAATTTGGTAGGAACAACTTCGAGAAAGAAATCAACCGCAGGATCCAATTGGGTTGGGCAGCATTTGGCAAACTACGTCACGTTTTCGCTTCGCCTATACCGCAATGCCTGAAGACTAAAGTCTTTAACCAATGCGTTCTACCTGTTATGACTTACGGGGCCGAGACGTGGACACTCACAGTGGGACTAGTCCACAAACTCAAAGTCGCACAGCGGGCTATGGAGCGAGCTATGATCGGCGTCTCTTTGAAGGATAAAATTCGTAACGAGGTAATCCGACAAAGAACCAAAGTTACCGACATAGCTCGCAGACTCAGTAAGCTAAAGTGGCAATGGGCTGGTCACATCTGCAGAAGGACTGACGGCCGATGGAGCAAGCGTGTCCTAGAGTGGAGACCGCGACTTGGTAAGCGTAAGGTAGGACGGCCCCCAGCTAGATGGACCGACGACCTCAAGAAGGTCGCTGGGACGGACTGGATGCGGAAGGCGGGGGACCGTGTGCAATGGCGCGTGTTAGGAGAGGCCTATGTCCAGCAGTGGACTACGATAGGCTGATTGATTGATTGATTGATTATTATCGATTCGTTTACGGGACAGGCATGTATGACGCACTGTAAATAGTTTGATACTTTATTAAAAATGTTGGGTTTACTTTGCATCAGAATCATTCGGAAACTTATCTACCCAAGACCTAAAATTAAAAACATTTGAAAAGGTAGACATAAGTATCTACCCTTTCGAAGTACGGAGACAAAGTTAGACCTTATAGAATGGTAAAAACCCCTTCTAGTATAGTCTCCCATCCACGTTAACAAACGTATTTTCCACAAGCATATTCGGTGACCCACGGTCTCAGGTACAACGCAAAGAAGAATGAAATCATGGTTTTCAAATCATCAAAGAAACTATATTATAATATACCGAACGTTCGTCTGTGCGGCACATTCTTAAATGTCGTGTACAAGTTTAAGTACCTGGGTCACTGGATTACCGATGACTTGAATGACAATACTGAACTGGAGCGCACTCAACTGGAGCGCACTTGAACGGGAGCGCAGGTCTCTAGCTGTCCGATGTAATATGGTGGTTCGCAGGTTTGCACGATGTACTGATAACATTAAGATAACTTTATTCAAGGTATACTGCCAGTCCTTTTACACGTGCAGCCTGTGGGTTACCTATACGCAGAAGGTTTATGGTGACTTGCGCGTCCAATATAACAATGCTTTCAGGGTGCTAATGGGGCTGCCACGATTTTGTAGTGCACCTGGCATGTTTGCCGTGGCCCGTACGGATAGCTTTATTACGATCATGCGAAAGCGATGTGCATCCATGATGCAGCGTGTGCCTGGCAGTACTAATGGCATCCTGAGAGCATTCGCTGAGCGTTGGGACTCGCCGATGCTCGAACGCTGGATACGACTACATGTAGTCAAATAATGAAGCATCTTGGGCATCAAGGTGTTTTGACGTTCAAGTAAATATTTCATTGTTTTTTTTTTTTTAATGTAATAATATACTAAATTTAATAATAATAAATATATTACTAACCCTAAAATTATGGATCAAGTATCCGAAATAAATTATTATTATAAACATACTAAAGTACCTATAAATGTATAAAGATGCCTATCGAAATCCATTTTTAGATGGATACAAGTTCTTGTAAATCATTTCGGTTTACTTATAAATATTATTCTGGAATATGATAATATCTTTATTAGTGTGGGTATCATACATTAGGTATGTAATATATAATAAATTAATATTTATTAAGTCACTAAAACGATCTACCAAAATATACAATGAATTACAGATCAAATTAACTGATACACCGTCATTAATTCGTCTAATTCGGCGTTAATAAATACACAAATATACTTATGCTTCAACAAAACTATTGGAAGTTCTATAGAAAAAGTCAGTAAGGCGTCTCGTCCGAAATAGCCTGGCCAGATATCCGCCGCTCTTATGACAGGCCGACCGATATTTATGTCGCGCGGCCCCGCCCACCGCCGTGGCTCCATTCAGCCTGTTTGTATTTATTTCGTGCCTATTTATTTGTATTTGCCTTCACTTTTGAATAATGCATGAGAGGAGCGTTTCCGTCGTGTGTAGGCAGCGTGACGCCGCCGCTTGTGCCCGGCCCCAGGCTAGTTTGGCAGTTTTCGCCTCGGGCACAAACTCTTTGTGACATGGGAGGCCATAAAGTCAGATCTCAGCGGTTTTTGATGAAAGGTCTGTTCACACAACTTTATGAAACGACATGTTTGTGATGTTCCTAAACAGCTCTATATAGATACCTACAAAATACCTAGGTGTATTTACTCGTAGTCAGTCATTGTCCACGAATATACAGCATTTTTAAGTATTATCTTATACTTGAAAATGATGTTTATAGAAAGTTATCAACTTTAGTTAGGTTAGATTAGGTAACTATACATCATAGTAATAACCAATTTGGTGTGTACCTGCGCCGCGATTATAAAGATTCGATTAAATTCCAGCTCGGATAGCTATCACAACGTTAAATTAGATTTGGCTTTCGTTCAATGTTCTCACGGAGTTAATTAACATAGGGTGTGGATTAACGGAATTAATTATCGATAACAGCATTCGATTGGTGGATGCGTTCCTTTATTTGTTAGGTAAATCACGGCGCTATCGCGGTATATGTGCCCGCCCGCTTCGCGATTTACCGTCGGCCGGTGCTATGGCGCAATGGCGATGCAAAGCTGCGTCAACCTGGACACTTATTCACTATAGTAAGACAAGAATCTTTTGGCGCGTGGTCAACATTGGAACTATCGCCGTTATCAAGTGAAATGTCCCTTAATAACAGTTCGCTGAGTTGCCGTATGCTATGAAATTTGCCCAAGTTCTTTTTTGAATTAGAGGGAATGTTTTAAAAGATATTTTATTTTATTTTGTTTTTAGTTCAATTTGGTTTACTGCGTCCACATATTGCAGCTTGATTAAGTTCATTAAGCAAGTGCGTCAACGTTAGTTATTAGTCAACTTTAGTTTATAGCAGTTGGTATACTGTGCGAGCTCACCTGTTGAAATACTACCCTGGATGTAAGATAATTTTACTACATAGTGACCTTATTTCACACCTACGCCCTGACAATCTCCCTGTCGCGTAAACATGTAACGTGATGCGTTACGATAACTTCGTGAAACAATAGTTTAATGATGCTCCAGTGGCTTACAGAATACCATTACCCGACCATTTCACAAGCATGATATCGCGTCGCGTCTGGTCGAATAACAGCCCTGCCCCGGGTGAAATTATGCCGTCTCACGCGCACTAATCTACAACTTTATTACGAAAGCCTTTTTTTATTATATTATTATACAGTAATATTCGTATGCTCATCGAAGATGGTCCATCATAGCTGGTGACCACTATCGCGGCGGTTAAAACAATATTAGAGCTTTTTATGTATGCCTGATGAGTTAGAGCTGAATTACGTAGTCAATATATGTGAAATTGTTGCGTTATAATCCAGAGTGCAGCATGTACCCGGCGTCCTTGATGACATCAGCCGAGGATTTATCCATCAGGATGATGCTCCTTGCCTGCAACCTCTGCCATCGTGTTCACTACTCTCCAGCGGTCCGTATTGATTATTTTATGGAGTCGCTGGAGCATCTGAAGCTCCACAGATAGAGGTACCTTTTCATTGATGCGTGTTCTCTTCAATTTCACATATATTATCAACGATGTTGATAACTGTCAAAATTTTAATTTTGACTTTTTATACCTCTATTAACAATCTATTACATGCAGCTTTAACATCACGGTTTGATAATAACATGATAAAAAGACCGAGCTTTACTTCAAGAAATGGGAAGCTGACGGTCAATGCTAAATAAGTTTTTGTGTCTATATATATATTAATAATATTAGCCCTCTTAAGAAACTGTCCCACCCTTGAGCACATACCTCCTCTTAAACTGAGAGGGTTTAGGCCATAATCCACCACGCTGGCCCAGTGCGGGTTGGCGAACTTCATACACCTTCAAGAAACTCTTAGACATGCAGGTTTCCTCACGACGTTTTCCTTCACCGTCTCCATGTCTATATACATACCTATTTTTTTTTTTAATTAATTTTTCTCTCTGTCACTTCGGTTACCTAAATGGAGCTCTACAGAAAATAGTAAACTGCGGATATTGGCAAGTGTGTTCTAACTTTATAATAATGATATACCTAAGTATAGTTATATATATACGATTTTGATATATTTATTCCAGCTATGTGTATCCTATTTATTTATATTACACAACCAACACGGTTACGTTACTTATACAAGAAATTTATTCGCAAAAAATGTAGAGTTTATCTACTTGATATTCTTATGGCGATCAGTCGCGGCCGCGTCGGTACGTAGCGACATAAATCACGAAGTCTGCACGCGACATTATACAGACAGTTCATACTCGATTATCTTCTATGCACACAGCGTTTTGTATCCTGGATTCGCCCGTTTTAAGAGTAATATTATCATAACTTGTGCAATGTAGATGCACTAATCACTAACATTGCTCGAAAATAGTTTTCGAAGCTACTGGAATCATATAGTGGTCTTGCCATGAGGTGTGGTTGTCCATACTCCTCTAGATTTTCAAGTAAAATTGTTCTCTTAGTTATTTATATTTATAAAAGGTTTTAACGTAAATACCATCTATTGTGGTTAGGTTGGAATCCGATTAAGATATATAATTAAAATTCTTAATCAATATAATTTTACATTTTTATCTGATTTAAAATCAGGGACACCAATTATACCGAACTTATTTATTAATGGGTACAGATTTCGTATTATATAAAGGCCCCTATGATTGACAACATGCAATTGTTCCTTCATAATTGTTGGCGAGTTGGCTGCGGTTTTACGAAATCAGCTATCAACACCGATTAGGTACTGAGCAGAACGCAATACCGTAATTGTTTCTTTCAACATACTTAGATTTTTTTATTATATTTTTAAAAAAACGTTGCCCCACACTAGGATTAATTCCTGTGTCGTGGGTGCGTTTACAAACATGAAAATTCACATACACAAATACCCAGACCAGAACAAATAATTGTGGATCACACAAAGATTTGTCCCGTGCGGGAATCGAACCCGCGACTACAAGACACAATGGGCGGGGCGGGCTAAGCCCTTAACCACAGCGCTAAATCGTCCGTCAAATTTGATTTGCGAGTAACTTGAACCTTCCTTTAATTGCTTCCCTGTAGTTTTATTACAAGAAATCAATAGTGGTGACTTCCTAATTATAGTCTATCCAATCAAACTTTAAAACTTTTTAAACAAAAATCACCATTTTAAGATGTTTTAGTTGTGATTGAAATCTATAACAAGTGTCATATGAAGATGATAGTATTTCCGAAGACATCGAAATGAAAATACTGTTTGCAAGAAATCGACGTTTTTATTTTGAGCGAAAAAAAATTTAAAATTTGAATAGAATATTATGTATATTCTCATATCAAGAATAATAACTTTCTGGCAGAATTACTAATTGAAAAAATGTCTATTCTTTAAGAGATTCGGCGTGATGATAAAATACAGTTCGTAAGGTTCATTAATTCAAGATCATAGTATAGTTATAGTGTAATTATGTCTTTAACGCATTTTTTTGGCGATTGAGTTTACATTATGCTATTGGTCAAAGTTTGGGAAACGAAGGTTAAAAAATATTTAATTTCTATATTAATTCAACTCCCCGATGATCTTGATCACAACGATGATAGTAAAATTGATGAAGTACGCCACTCTGAATAGTAAAGCGATGGATACTTGACATTCAAATTGCGACGGCCGTTTGAGGAAAATCGAAAAGGCACATTTTATCACTTTTGTTACAGTTACCTTCACTTATGCACATATAAAAATATATAATGGTTAATATTCCACCAACGTTATACATTATAGTGCAGTGATAGCCTAGTGGTTAGACCGTTGGACTGCAAAGTCAAAGGTCTCGGGTTCAAACCCAGGCACGCACCTCTGTCTTTTCGAAAGCATGTGCGTATTAAAAATTAATTATCACTTGCTTTAACGGTGAAGGAAAACATCGTGAGGAAACCTGCATGCCTAAGAGTTTCTCGAAGGTGTGTGAAGTTCGCCAACCCGCACTGGGCCAGCGTGGTGGACTATGGCCTAAACCTTCTTAGTTTGAGAGGAGGCCCGTGCCCAACAGTGGGACAGTTTCTTAACAGGGCTATTATTATTATTATTATACATTATTATCCGAAATAACACAAGTTTTCGAAATTAAAACAAATTGACGATATCACTCTTCGACTTCCCGCGAAAACCCGTTTAAGTCATATAATATATTTATGATTTACCTATAGATTTAAAGCGCTTGAATACGTGTTCAGGTACAGTCCAATTACTCGTAAGCCTTTCTCAAGTTCTTAAAAATATACCTATAATGGTATCAGGAACCGTGTCAATGCCTCCAAGCAATTACGTAAAAAAGACAATAGCAACACTTAAATATACTTAATATTTTTTTCATCTGACAACATAATAGGCATAATAAAACGCAACACGTGCGCAGCATCGCATGATACCGCTCATCATTGCCGAGTGACGGCTTTCGATCTGTAGACTTGCCGATTGTTTAACATCTAGTTCCTATACCCATAATATGCCAAGTTTTGTTAACGAATGATAACAGAGTGTACGGTTTCTAAATACTAAGTTCTAAAAAAATATCTGTGTAGAACAAGAGTCTCCGTAACCAGCGAGCGTGTAGCAGACGAACTATGAGAGTCGAGGAAGCCAGAGGTAAGAAAAAAACTTGTTTAAACTCTGCACACTTAGCCGACCCTGGATCAAGGATAATGATATGGTTAGATAGATCTGTGAAGAATTAGAAAGAGCTGTAACAAATAAGCGCCTCGGTTGAAAAACTAGATAATTGGTTTCTAACTTCGGGAATTTAAAAACAAACAGCGACTCGTATGTGAAATTCACGTAAGCCTAAGTGTTCAATATGGCAACCTACGTTTTCTACCTTAACTCATCTTAACCTATGTGCTTTCTATGAGAAAGCTTGCTTCGTAACTCATGACGTCTTTCTGAAATCTTACAAGTGTAACATACCTTTTTGGTAAATGCTGTCGATTCCGTAACGAAAAGCAGTTGCTACTGATTATTTTTGTGATAATCTACAAAGTTAAATAAATCGCATTTGGACGATTTAGCGCAGTGGTTAAGAGCTTAAGCCGCTCCGCCCACTGTGTCTAATAGTCGCGGGTTCGATTCCCGCTCGGGACAAATCTTTGTGTGATCCACAATTATTTGTTCCGGTCTGGGTATTCGTGTATGTGAATGTTCATGTTTGTAAACGCACCCACGACACAGGAATAAATCCTAGTGTGGGGCTACGTTCTTAAAAAAAAAAAAAAAAATCGTGATGAAGGAATCTCATTTAGCCGCACGAAGAATGCTGATCTTCAGTCAGCCGAATGATTAACGGCTTAGCATGCAATCTTTGACGTAACGCTGGCGAATAATCGTGCTGTCACGTTTATGTTTATTTAGTAAATTTGCAGTGTGACAAGGATGGCATATCAACACGGTACCGCCACGCTAACGTCAATCTTTTCGTGCTTAACTCTGGGATCGCATGACTTCACTTTAGCGGCATCGTTCTATCCAATTAGTGCACTTGTTCGAACGACTACACTATTTACAGATTAATTGCCAGAGTGATTTATCTGGTTTATTTTAATTGACTGATAGTTTTAGTTGGATCTGCTATCTATAGATAATACATACTTGCTGTGTACAAGGATAGAAATTCATTTATTTATTTATTTATTCTTTATGCACATATGTATGTACAAAGGCGGACTTAATTTGGCCTGAGGCATTTTCTCCCAGTCTACCTTAGGGTGGTGTGGAAACATGTGTGGTAGGTGCGAAAATACGTGGCTAAAAATTGTAAGAAAAAAATATATAAAATAAATTAATAATAATACTATATATAAAACTAATAATAATGTTATACATAATAACATATAAACATATATATATATACATATACATAATGACGTGAAACTATCATTGAGAGGATTCTGCCAACATTTCGAGTAGGTACTCGTGTAGTTTTTTTTTAAAAGAGAGACGGTTCGTTACCATCCTGAGTTCCTGAGGCAATGCATTCCAACGAAGGATAGATTGGACGAAGAAGGAGGAGTGAATAAAATCAGAACGATGAGAAGGGCACTGAAGAAGACGATTACTTGAGGAGCGAAGATTTTCCTCGTGATTGGAGCACAAATATTGAAATAAGTTAAACTATTTAATCTATAAGCAGATAGGACAGAGTTCCAACAGGTTCTTTCCATACATACCTCTCTGGCTTCCTCCACTCTCATAATTCGTCTCATACACGCTCGCCGGTTACGGCGACTTTTGACTTGTCCTTCAGAAACTATTAAATGTTCATGTCAAATCGTGTATTTTAAATACATTAGTTCCTCGTGTAGGTCTAGCCCTGCTAATATAACTTTGTAAGATTATAATTTTTTGATGTGACAGGATTTAGATGTTTGTTACTCTATCGCTACAAAACAACTGTACGGAAAAAATAGAATTCAGCATAAAAGTAGATCACAAACTTAAATAACAAAATTATTATTTTACTTTATCACGCTAGATGTCCTCAGACTAGATAGAGAAAAAAAGTGCCGACGGATTCATTATTCTGCTTCCACTACTCTCATACTTACCAGTTTCAGAAATTCTGATTCTTCATTTGGAAAAATAAGTATGGATCAAAACATGATCAAAATATCAATGTTGCTTTGTATTTCCAATATCCAGTACCTACTTGTTGAATAACAATTTATTGCAGCTATTCCAAAACTGTATTTGTCCCATAATTGGCAAGGCTTTTATCGTCAACTTTACGATCCCCAAATCCTGACTACGAATGTTAGGCTTGGTGTTGTCATGACAACCGGGTGTCTCTCGGACCGCTGCCTCTCTTCAGTTTATGTGTTTCATTAAGTGCTCCCACCTTATTTATATCCCCACGGGCTATTGTTACTGCAGGGGAAATTAGGTAGCTTTGTCTACCGCTGACTTTGCAGTTGGTAGGGAGTTTAGATTGTCCGTAAGTGGGACTTATATATCTCGAAATTTGGGGTTGGGAAGGTATAGTAAATGAATTTGATCCTTAAGTATTGCATGTTTTGAGATCGATTTATGTATGTGTATTCCATACAGTATAAAATTAATAATAATAATAATATAATAATAATATTAACCCTGTTAAGAAACTGTCCCACTACTGGGCACGGGCCTCCTCTCAAACTGAGAGGGTTTAGGCCATAGTCCACCACGCTGGCCTAGTGCGGGTTGGCGAACTTCACATACCTTCGAGAAACTCTTAGGCATGCGGTTTCCTCACGATGTTTTCCTTCACCGTTAAAGCAAGTGATAATTATTTTATTAATATGCACATGCTTTCGAAAAGACAGAGGTGCGTGCCTGGGTTTGAACCCGAGACCTTTGACTTTGCAGTCCAACGGTCTAACCACTAGGCTATCACTGCTTCAAAATCAATTATACTAACTATTATTATAAATGCGGAAATTTGTAAGGATGGATGGATGTTTATTACTCTTTCACGCAAAAATTACCAACCGGTTTTTAATATAACCCTTATACACCAGAATAATACACTGGCAGGCAGGCTATAACTTATAAATATATTACAAAATAAACGCGTGCGCAGCCGCCGGTAATGGCTAGTTTACCTCAATAAAAATAGGTGTAGTGTTTTGTGTAAGGGTTTCAAGGAAAATCTTGGAAAATTATTGCTGTCATCATTTTAGATCCAAGAAAATTATATTATAATATATAAACGTGACATCATTATTGATCATAATCACTGTCCCATGACATCGACGTACCGGGAAACAACGAAATTTAAATAGAACACAATGATAAACAGAACAAATAGAAAAATTCAATGTCAATTTTTTTTCAGTTGATTCCTCGAAGTCTTAGGATGAATGTAACTGTCACAAATGTATGATTAACGCATCATGCCGGTTACATTCCTCGACGGCGGCCGCCCGTTACAAGTTCATCCCATTTAAATTTAGCGCGGCGCGTGCCGTCCGCGGGTGTTCAAGGGGGTGGGGTGGGGTTTCGGGGAGCGCCGCCGTGGGCGGGACGCTCTACCATCACTCAAGTGACGAAAATTGACGGAAAATGGGCGGACACCGCTTGCCCGCGACGTCATCAATTACCGCGTCCCGACGGTCACCGGCGTGCAGTTTCGACGACACAGACAACCGAGATGCGCATACCTAATATCCTCTCGAAACGTGCCATTATTAGAACTAAACACGAAGATAAATAACGTGAATTTATTATTTGAATGCCTCGTTGGTCTAGTAGCGAATTGGTCTAGTGCGCGTGGCGATCACGAGGTCTTACATTCGAGGTTGGACAAATCTTACCTGCTGTCGGGAGTCTGAATTGGTGTCCTGTATAATTGCATCAACAGCAATATGTGGGAGTCCACGGTACTCCTTTGCCGCCCGCGCATGGAAAATTTAGGAATTTAATGTAGTAAAAAAGTTAAATAGTTTTAAAATTTACAAAAGGTAAATTATAACGCGTTTCATTACTCCAGATTCAGGAAGGCGCAGAGCGGCCACGTTTGCCGCGCAATCTGTGCCGATATCTCGGACAAGAATTATTGAGATGCAATCTAGAAGCCATCGATCGGCCGATAATTCGATCTAACTGCGCCTGCTATTGCACAACCACTCATCAGATCAAACCCTCGATATCTCGATGATACCTTTATTAAATGGGAGCTAGCGCGAGCCTCCGTTCAGATCCTGGTGTTTCACTTTTGCAAACCACTTCTGGGTTAGTTTAGTAAACCGTACACAATCCAGTACAAAGTACGATAGATAACTAGATCTAAAGTGAGCGTAACCACAAATAAATCTATCTATGCACAGCGGTTATTTCGAGTCGTTGTGTTTGCTTACGTTTTCTTGAGTACGCAGGAAGCCGCAAGCAGGGTAAAAGCTCGGCGATCGATTTTGAAAATTGCCCGTAATTAGCATGTATCTCACTCGTCTTGAGTGTACGTTTAAAAGTGGGAACCCAACCACAGAGTGGTATTCCGGTAGCGTTTACAGAGTAACGGCGGGCGAAGGTGACGGACGCAAATTGCTCCAGGGGCTGCCACTACGCAAATTGTAGTTGCAGAGACGATTGTTTTCTCCGAACATCTTGGCAGATGCCTCTGTCGGGAGGATCTCTGTAGAATCTGGAACGTGAATATTTACTGCTACTAATTTTTATATTTTTGCATTGGCATAAATTAGAACATAAAAAAGCCGTCACGTATTCCAATTATACTTTTAAACTTTGTTAACAACCCATCACCATTTTTAATTGCTTTAGTTGCAATCTATAACAATTGTAATATGAAGGCGACAGTATTTCCGAAGACATCTATATGAAAATGCTGTTAGCAAGATATCGACGTTTTTATGTTGAGTGAATTAAGTTTTAAAGATTGATTGGAATAGACTACACGCTCACCAGGTAGGGATGGCTAAGAGTGAGGAGGTTTCCTAAGATGTTTACAGTTATGAAGATGGATCCTAAGCTATTAGATATGTACAGGTCTTTTTGCAACTTAGATATTTTCACTTTGTCTAACCTAGTACTGAAGCCTGGGACTTCTTGATCTCTAGCCACTACGCTAATAAGGCGGTTATGCGATATTATTACACACATATATATACGATGTTAGGACCCATGTAATAGGGGGCGAGCTTATTGCCATATTCTAGGCATAATTCCAGACTCCGGACTCATACTGGGTAGTTTTCGTTACAAAAACTACATTTGTCCTATCTAGGATTTGAACCCAGGACCTCGTGATCACAAAGCGATGCGCTTTGCCACTAGACCAACGACGCAGTCTATTATTATCCATAATGTATGTAAACGAATGGATAAACATACCCGTTAAAATTGTTTATTCAATATTAACATACAAAACATTTTAAAATATAACATCAATATAGCAATCAAATTCACAAACAATATTCTTTATGAGTCACCAAGATTTAGAAAGTATTCTTAAAAATCCATTTCTTCACTCTTAAAATTCCAAATCGTTAATTTTCGAATACCGCTTAAATTTCCGACGATGCTATTATTAAGTTCAGTAAACAACTGCATTATATTGTTGCTTTACACACATTCAAAGATAGCTGTTATTTCCACGAGACCATTAATATTGAGCCGACACCTTTCGGCTTTTGATAGCACCAATTTTCATTTTATCGATCCTTTTTGATACTCTCCGTACTAAAGACTAATGTGTTGATATTTTCACCATAGTAAAGGATGGATGTTGTAGTAAGTATCGAAGTTTTAATAGGGTCATTAAGTTTGTACAAAATCATCAGTAATAAAATATACAAGTGCGGGTCGTCAATCTCAATTCAACGAGATTGTTCCTTTATAATATAATAATATTATTAGCCCTGTTAAGAAACTGTCCCACCGTTGGACACGGGCCTTCTCTCAAACAGAGAGGGTTTAGGCCATAGTCCACCACGCTGGCCCAGCGCGGTTTGGCGAACTTTATACACCTTCGAGAAACTTTAAGGCATGCAGTTTTTCTCCCTATATTTTCCTTCACCTTAAGCAAGTGATAGTTAATTTTTACCACGCACTTTACCTACTACCTTTTCAAAAAGACAGTGGTGCGTGGCTGGGTTTGAACCAAATACCTCTGACTTTGCAGTCCAACGGTCTAACCACTAGGCTGTCATTGCTTTATACAATTATACTTTGGTCCCTTATACAATTATTTATCTAGCCCTCCCTATTGACCCATTTTGATGTTCGGTTTACCCTGTATATAATAATTTGAAAATTCAAAAAAATCATGTGATGTACTTAAATCTACTTGTACCTATCGTCTACGGGGAGTGCTAAAATGAATATGTCAATATAAATTATAATGTAAACTTATAGATTATCTATAATTTGTCGTCAACTTATTACGCAATTGCAGTTCACCGCGAACAAGTGCCCTTGAGGTGGCAGGCGCCAGTGGTCGGCTGTGAATAATTTACTTCGAATCTAGATAATGCTTGTATTGGTAGCGAGTCACGTCTGAGACATTTGATCGTGTAACGAGGAGTGCGGTGTTTGTGCGGGGTACGTAATGGCGGCGTAATTACGCAAGCATTATCAGGTGACCCCATAGTGCGGTCGGACGGCGGGTTGGAGCGTCGCCCCAGGCCAACAGCTAATGGACACAATATCAACAGAACCTATACGAACGATGACAGAATCGCTTTATGGATGTAGCTATATAAAAAGGTATCGGCGATTTTAAATGTCTTTATAAACAACAAATTGGATTTTGATTGTATCAAGTAAAAACTTGTGATGTGGAAAAACCAATTAAATTTTGCCGTAAATATAAAGACCATAATATAAAAATACTATTTCTGAATTGCTTATGTTCTTCTCAGGAAAGTACTGCAGCTACAACAAACATAAAACTAGACAACGAAAATAAAATCTCTACAACTAATCCTAATTCACCACAAATAAATTCAAAAAAAAAAAAAAAAAAGAAAAGAAAAGAAAAGCTTTCACATCTGAAAGGGAGGTGATAGGAATGAGTCAAGAACACAATATGTAAATCAAACCTGGTAATTATTATCCTTCAAGGAATTCTAAGTGTTATGAGATTATGATTCAATGAAACCCAGTGGGATCTTCAATTAAAGAGCTTAGTACGAAAACGTTTGACGTTAGCGTAACATTAACGAGTAATCGTGCTGTCACATTCATGTTTATTTAGTAAATTATGTAGTTTGACAAGGATAGCTAGCGATCGCTAGCGTCGCGCTAACGTCAATCTTTACATGCTAAGCTAATCTCAAAAATAATACATGGACAAGTCTTCTAAGTAAGCACGTTTACTAACACCTATTAAAATCCAGAGTCACATCAGTCCCTTTATTATACAAGATACAATCTCGTACAAAATAACAACTAGCGACCACAAGATTTTCTCGGTGGTAGGTTAATATTTAACACAGAGCGACAACGGAGTCGTTTCGGCGTGCGACGCGACGCGACCGTCTGTCGCCGCCCTTTGATGTCTCAATTAGTAACGCGAGAGAGTAATTGTGGCGAAATTAATTCGCGCACTCGCAACGCGGCTCCTCTTGCTATGGATGTAGGGATAAATAATGAGAGCTATTTTAATTGGAACTTCTTTTTAATGCGTATAGGAATGCTTTGAAACCAAATATGATTGAGTATACCTATATGTAGAAGGATGAGGAAAATTGTTGAAACACTTGTAAACAGACATCTTGTTTATGGTGTCCACAACTGTTTGTTACCCTCAAACTTATTTTCTTAGCGGCTGAGCTATGTACTTATATCTTATCTATTACTTCTTTTAAAGCCACTATATCATCGTCGTCATCATTCCCAACAATTTCAACCCACTGCATAAGCGTCTTTTCTCTTACGTCACATATTCCTGTCCTGAACCAATTTCAGTTAAGTTTAACCTAAGCACAGATAATGTGTTGAAGACACCTCATGTTTTTTTGTAGCAAAAGGTAGAGTGCGTACACTTTGTGCCAGGTGCTTGCAGCAACGTGGCACGTGCTACGTTTTAGTTCAAAAATATGCCCTTCTTTGCACTGAGATACTATTAAAACCACTATAGTATTTTTCACATAGGATGGGTTCTGACAGTTCTAATTGCCAAACGAAATTAATATATAATTCAATGGTGTTAAGGCATAAAACCATAAGTCTAGAAACTGGCATGCCCCCATCCTATGTGAATACTTAACAAACCATTTTACTATCTATGAAAACACCGCGATCATCAATTTACGCGCCATTTTTTGTTGGAAGTAGCTCTTTTAGTACGTAATAACTTAATAGTTAAAGCTGATACTTTATCTTTATACTTATAATAATTATAAGAAACTCTAGTTAAGAGTGAGTTATTTAAATAATTATTGAAGTTCTATCAATAATAAAGGTTTCGCCACATAGCCGACGCAGCGCGACGGGAGCGCGACGTTGGCGCGACTGTTGTAATGTACTGAAATTGCGGGTGACGCCGTACAGTGCAGTCACGCTCGGCGCGATGGCAAACGTCATGACCCGCCGCCGTCGCGTCCGACGCGCTTACAAACGAAGCATGGTGGGAGCGAGACGCCAATACGCATACGAGCGGACGCTAGTGTTGATCGGCCACTTGGCCGGCGTGACTTTGCGCCTGCAGTGTGACGTATGCGCCGCTCCCCCGACCGCCAGCCGAGCTCAGCCGAACGCCTTCGTCGCGCTCCGTCGGCTATTCGAACAAAGCTTTAGGTATAGAGACAGGCGCTTCAGACTCGCTTCTTAACATAGATTTTCAGCATACATTGTAGGGACCTACTAGATGTAAACTATCCAAAGAAATGATCATGATGATTTCACGTTATGTATGTAGTCACCGACTCTTTATTTATTAAATATTTTGTTTATACTTTTAATATCTACTTTAAATATATTTTATGTATCTGATTTTAAGCTGAGATAAGGGAGGCATTATCCATCTCTCGGACCCATTACGAATAGACATAGAATTATTTCCATTTACTGTTAATTATCAAACCGTCCGCTAATACGGCTTCAGCTTCCAACTTAGCTTCACGACGGGATCAAAAGCTTAACGTGCCTTTCAAAGGACTGAGGTGGTCGAAAATGGCAATTTCATCATCGCCGTCATCTCAGACTGACTGAGCTGAACGTCCCGTACCTTTGGAGTGGCTTAAGAACACCACAATCCCACAACGCTACAAACGTCTACATTATAACTTATTTTCAAACTACCATTAAAATAGAAAATTACTTGGCACTAGACCATATAATGCCATTTCACACTGCAAAATATTGAGGAGCTAATAAACCAATTACGCATCATTACCTAATGCTGACGGGAAGTGAAGAATTACGCGGTCATCATTAGGCCACCGCAAACCCCCTTGTGTAAAATACGCAGTTCATCTGTTTGTCGAAAAAAAGTAGTATGGCGAATAGCGTTAACGGCTTTATCGGGGAGGGTGTGTAAACAGCTTTTTAGGGGACTGTCGACACAGTTGATGCGGTAAAGGTTATTTTCTTGCTATATAGTATATGTTTGAAATTCTTGACAGGCGTATCGGTATTCCTTTCTAAACTGTGTGATTATTTCTTATTACTTTCACACCGTCACGCCTATATTCCCCAAGCGGGAATTCAATTCAATTCTGCCGCCCAGAGGTGCACTGAGTACACCCACTTTTTGCGGACGATTTCAGGTCCCATGTAATAGGGGGTGAGCCTATTACCATATACCGGGCACAATTCCAGACTCCGGACTCATACTTGGAATTTACATACATACATACAATCACGCCTTTATCCTACTGGAGTAGGCAGGGACTACGGTTGGCCACATACTACGATTCTGACACACCTCTTTCGCTTCATCTACGTTCATACATCTCTTCATACATTTCCGTCGATTTAGAGTGCTACGCACTTGACTCTTTTCCAAGAGACTATTAATTTGGTCGTGATAGGTTTTCCTTGGGCGACATCTTCCAACGCTTCCACTCACATTTGCTCGATATATTCCTTTCGTTAGCCGCCTGTCACACATCCTCTCAATATGCCCATACCAATTCAACATACCGCTTTCAATCCTAGTCACCACGTCATCCTTAAATTTTTCGTTAGAAAAACTACATTTGTCCGACTTAGGATTTGAACCCAGGACCTCGTGATCACAAAGCGATGCGCTTTACCACAAGACCAACGAGGCAGTCTTCTTATTAGCTTCGAGCGATGATACGATGTTCTTACATACTCGTAAGTATTTTGAATAGTGTAAACATAATATCTATTTCTTACTTGAAGTTCACTCCTAAATTTAAATGCGGATTTATAAATATGTAGATGCTAGAACATTGCACAATACATGGTAGTTCACATATAACATTCATAGCGTCGTAAATACCGAATTATATAAAATTAGGTTTCGCGACAATACAAGTCGTAACTACTAATTAACTAAAAATAAATAACACAAGACCTCAGACACCCTGATTAGAGAATTGCTTCATAAATTTAAAACGAAATCCATATTGAAATAAAACTATTTTACGGATTTTATCGCGGTTAATTCTTGATAAACCGCGATAAAATCGGTAAAATAGTTTTATTTCATGTGTAATATTCACGTAAATCTAAGAACTCAGTATGAAATCCAAATTTCTAAATTAACCTCTAATTTTTTTAAGCACTTTTGTACCCAAATTAACAATGAAACTTGTAAAATTAGTTAATACAAATATGATTCGTTTCTATCTATATCATCACAGCAGGTCCCTTGCGGGGTAAATAGAGAGTACAGAGTTTCAACGGGTTCTTTCCTTACAGACCTCTCTGAGCTTCCTCCACTCTCATAGTTAGTCTCATACACGCTCGCTGGTTACGAAAACTCTTGACATGCCCTTCGGATGGAGTGGGTCACTCTTTTTCCTCTAATATGGTTGATGAGAGTGATGGCTGCTTCTCAATTCATGCTCGTGAACGGATGCTGCTGGTGGGGACTGGTCCGTCCTCTATCCTTTGACTGAATAAACATGTACCGTAGTACTGTTGAATTTTGTCTCGTTCGGCATCACACTGGAGCTATAACCAATTATGTTGTACGCACTCTTTACATATTTTATAGTAACCTTTTTTTTCTCTTATTATACTTTTTACTATATACCTTTACACAATCTCTATTTTGTAAATGAGGGGACTATGTAGATACTGACAGATACCATGGATCTAAGTACATTTATGATTCATCTATACTTAAGCACATCTATTTAGCTCATTCTGCATTGTTCTCCCATACCCCATGAATGCAATGTATACAAAAGTATCGGTGTAAAGATGAGAAAGGGTATGCTCCGTTGGTTCGGGCATATAGAAAGGATGCCAGAAGAAAGAATGACAAAACAGATATTCAATGCGAAAGTGGAAGGATGTAGGTGCCGGGGAAGACCTAGACTATCTTACCATGACCAAATAGACCGTGTCTTAGTTGAAGGGCAAGTCAAGAGTCTCCGTAACCGGCGAGTGTGTATGAGACGAACTATGAGAGTGGAGGAAGCCAGAGAGGTATGTAAGGAAAGAACCTGTTGGAACTCTGTACTCTCTGCCTACCCCGCGAGGGAGCTGGCGTGATGATATAGATAGATAGACAAAAATAATTGTAAAACTCTCATTTTTAAAAGAGTAACCGTGGAGTTTCTTGCCCTTCTTCTACACAGGAATGACTTTCCGAAGGGGTGGTAAATTCTTAAGTAATCAATAATTCTCCTTTTGACTATTCATAAGTGCCTTTTGGTCTACATGAATAAAAACTTTTGATTTTAATGATTCATTTCATTGATTTTAACCAACATCTCCTATCAAAATCGACGGAACCCGCAAGTCGTGTACGTAATAAACTAAGCTTTTTTAAAGTGTTGCGATGAAAATGAAAACACTAAGTTATTTGTGGTCGTATGATGAATGGCGTCGGTCATTTCCCGCCCGCGGGCCCCATTACCTTTGACAGAACATATGGCTGATTTGCCTGATGTATCGGCCATGGGGGCTATCCCCTATTGTTTGTTTTGTATCGGAATACAATTGAAATCTATTTCTTCGTTCGAATCAGATATTGTTTTCACATACTTTAAATGCAAAAATTGACGAGTAATTTAAAAAAGAAAAAAAAATTTGTTCATTTTTTGTTGATTTCCGCCAACATACTTGTACTACTTACATACATACATACATACATCATCAGCCCGTGTCAGTCCACTGCTGGACGTAGGCCTCTCCCATGGCACGCCACTGAGCTCGATCTTCAGCTCTCCTTCTCCAATCCCTGCCCGCTGCCTTACGAATATCGTCGCCCCACCTAGCTACAAGGCGCCCTACACTACGTTTGCCGACACGCGGTCTCCACTCAAGAACCAGTCTGCCCCAACGGCCATCGGTTCTGCGGCATATGTGACCCGCCCACTGCCACTTCAGCTTGCTAATTCGCTGAGCTATGTCGGTAACCTTGGTTCTCTGACGAATAACTTTGTTCCGGATTCGATCCCTAAGAGAAACTCCGAGCATAGCTCTTTCCATAGCTCGTTGAGCGACCTTGAACTGGTGGACAAGCCGCACAGTGAGTGGCCACGTTTCGGCTCCGTATGTCATTACAGGTAGGACGCACTGATTAAAAACTTTCGTTTTTAAGCATTGGGGTATGGGCGATAAGAAGACTCGACGGAGTTTCCCAAATGCTGCCCAGCCCAGCTGTATCCGTCTCTTAACTTCCTTGTCGAAGTTGTTTTTACCCAGTTGGAGCACCTGCCCTAGGTATACGTACTCAGAAACAACTTCGAGGGGGGCTCCGTTTACGGCGATCGGTCCCGGGTCAACATGCTTGTTGATCATAACTTTAGTTTTATCTAAGTTCATCCGGAGACCGATTCGCTGAGACGAATTAGCAAGGCTGTCCAGCATCTGTTGTAGGTCTTGCAACGTTTCAGCCATGATGACGATGTCGTCTGCAAATCGCAGGTGAGAGATGTATACGCCATTTATATTGATGCCGCGACCTTTCCAGTCCAGCGTCTTGAACATATCCTCCAAAATATATCACCAAAACTGTTCACCAATGTACTACTTAATGTTATAATAATTATTTTGCAGAGGCACATACAGATAGAATTTTAAGTGGCTATAGAGAGTATATAAAGAGCGCTAATACAAAGAACATGCGGACATTGGACTTCGGAGAAATAAACGAACCAAAGAGTTTTCCGTCGTCGGACTCAGCCGGAGATGGATGGTTTGATATCGCTCTCGAAGTCTCTGTGTGTAATAGTAAAGTCCATTAACGAGTTGATCTGCACCGTTTATGTTGACCATAGCCAGATAAACTTTTTAGAGTGTGTGCGTGCAATATTGCGTCCTGGAAATGAATAGGTGGATTCGATTAACCAGAGTAGGTAACCTGTCAAAGGAGGATGAGTGTATACCTCAATTAAAAATTAAATAGACTCTCTATATGTCTACAGTTTCGTATAAATCGATCAAGGCGGTTGTATGAATGTTTAACAATTCGTTAAAATGTGTCCTTATAAGACTATGTAGACAGCAGACGGTTGACGACGAGAGCCACATATTTTATTTCAAGACGAACGATCACAATGACTACATGTTGGTTTTGTACTTACCCAAGAATAAAATATTGTTGCTAAAATAAAATACAGCCACATACATAAAATACCATTCAAATAAAAATGAAAATCTTTTCCAGGAACGTGCGAATAAGTAAGTATTAAAGTGTCATAAACTTATAACATCTGGCGTGTTCTGAAAGGAGACGAGCTGAAAGGCTCTATTTGCTGTGTAAAGAGAGGGGTGCCGCACAATGGACTGAAAGTGGAATGCAATAAAAGTCACATTAAGTCAAGAGCAAAGACCTTCGCGCGTACAATGTCTACGAGACGAAGCCAATGAATTTATCTGTGACTACTTATTTATATTGGCATGATGTCTCAACGACTCTTTCGTATTATTTATTCTTTATAGCCAGCAATAAAACTGTTTCTCACAATTTTTTATTATTAGAGTTTATAAGAAAAAATATTAATTAAAAACGGAATATAATTCTACAGCGTTTCGTTCAAGTGTAGAATTATTAATCGCGAGTTTACGAGTTCTGCTTATAAAGGAATATCTAGAATTTCATTTGAGAAATGGGAACGTTGAATTTAATTGTTATAAGACACGCCTTAATCACCGCCTTTAATTATCAAACTATTAAGCACTATTCATGTCGAACTGAAGCTTATTTCAGGTGTTATTTGATCAAAAATTTAAAATACTATTAAGTAGAGTTCGAAGTGGAGGGACAATTTAGATGATCACGTATTCAATACCGCAGACGTTGGATTTAAAGACGTCGCCGTACTCTATAATCATCTATAATAATCCGAGCCGAACAAATGGGGCAAAGGACATAATTACACCCAAAGATTTAATTAAAGCTAGTTATGTGCAAGGTGTCCACTTTCACGCGAGCTGCGCGAGAACTCGGAATACTCCAATTGCGATTCCACGCTTTGTAATTTACACTTTAACGACGTATCTTTAATTGTTCTACAAATAGTCCGTTTGTCTTCCAAAACGTTATCACACGTAGGATGTTATATAGTTTTTGTTGATCGCATAAATCATCGGAACACGTGTGTCCACGATAAATCACAACATGTAGGCTGTAATTAAAAACACGATTTCAGGTAAGATTTGAAAGCATACTGTATAATTAATTTTTGTGTTTCTTTAGATGAATCACCGTTGATTAGATCCGTGGAGCGCTACGTCGGTTGCCGCGGCCGCTCGCTTAGATGCAGATGTTTACCTTATAATTACTCGCCGACTTAATGACCTTTTCAATACAACCGTCGAATACGCACCGGCCGTTACTTATAATAGTGATTTACAGACTGTTTGATGAATTAACGGATCTCCAGTGTGTACCATAAATCAGTGTGAATCACCTTTTAAAATTGTTTTTTCGCACGTCCTTATGGGCGCGATTATAGGTAAATTATAATAATTGTGCGCGCCGTAATTACGTGATGTAATGTAAGACCGCCGATTTATTGCGGCCAATTTGAATTTATGTAAAATATCGCGCAATAAATTTACATTTTATAACTTTGGCCTCGCGGTGGACGTGGGCGCGATATCTCTGTTTAGTATCAAAAGCTCGTATCTGCAAATTGCGCTTATCGATCTTATAGTGACCTGGCCGATCAATAAAGATTCAGTACTGTATGAAGCAAAACGGAAGATTTTCTTCTTATGTGACAGCAAACATAACCGAGGATAAGCTAATTAAAATAACCACATCGGATGATAACATTCATTACTATTATGTTCTTACTAGAGATATCGCTATTCAGAATATACCACCATATTTATATGTAGATCATGCCGACCGATAATGTTTGTGTGTGTGTGTGAGTGATGTACGCTGTTGGCCGCGAGGCCTTTACAGCTTCACCGGACTTAAGGGCGAGCGTGCAACCACTACGCTCGAGCCAGAAGGGCAAGGGGCGACATACTCGAGGGCGCCTTGAAGAGGCGTCCTCGTTTGGGACCGTCGCTGTGCACTACTAAGTGCACCGGTCAACCGCCGGCTATGAGAGGGGATCTACGACTACGACGTCGTCGCCCGTATTCTGAGCGGAAAGAATGGATGACAAAGCATCGGGGGGAGTGGAGAGAACATGTCGCGGCCGACGGTGGCGGCAGGGGTCGGGGGGGGGGGGGGGGGCCGTATTCGGCGGCGGCTACGATTAATTATAAGCAAATACATTTTAAATGAACATTGAATAGAAAGTTAGTGATAACCCCATTCTAGTAACGTTCCAATACCTACAAGATAATCTAAGCTTCTCACACACACACACACCGTCACGCCTATATTCCTCAAGCGGGGGTGGCAGAGGTGTACACCCACTTTTCGCCGACGATGTTAGGACCCATGTAATAGGGGGCGAGCCTATTGCCACAACCCGCCAAAAACTTCTCATTTACAAAATTTATAGACTTACATTAAACATTTAATAACGGTCACAATATAACACCAAATACGACCATCTCACGTCAGAGCTTATAACCTGTTTGGAGTAGATTACAATATTTTTATCCGTGTACAACACTCTCAATATGATAATGGTTAATTCTTGACATATTTTATATAATGCGGGCCCGAGGGCATTCGGCAGACACTATGTCTAATAAATTTATGAGCCTTCATTTTCATGTTGATCGGTTCGAAATAATAATCGTCGCGCTCGGGGCGGCGCGCGAGTCGCGTGACGCTGCGCGCGCGCAGATATCGCGCAACCAGCCATGCGGACTTAGATCTCCGCTCATGAAAGTGGGTAACGGCAATTGATCTAAACTGCTTTAATTTAACTTAATGGCGAATCCAGCTACAGTTTTGCAATTGGTTATGAAGGTGTTAGACTTGTGATGGCAGTCGCGCGACTATGTAGTTTATTAGAATAGAAATTAGTACAGTGTTAAAGGTATTCTATGAACATTAAGTATTAAGTAAGAAAAAAAACAGCGCTTACTAGATTATAAAAAGTGTGCACACCTATATATTATTCTGTGGGAAGTCAAGGGTCTTAAAAACTAACGGGCTTGCACAAAACGACTGACGAACTACCTAACTTAATGAGTCGAGAGTAAAGAAAGGATTTATTATCACTATTTTCTATAGGAATGGGCAGGCAGCACGCTTTCGAAACACAAGATCGACTAAACGGGTTACAACATAGGAGCTGGGCCGATATGAAAATCGGAGAACAAAACTGGCCTTCACTACTGGCCTAAACAAAAGAGGCCTTAACTATACTTGTTAAAATCTGTAACTAGCATGTTAAGGAAATAAAAAGGCTTATTATTATTAATATTTGCTATGGTGTCGTTCATTGGAATGTAATTGCAATAATCGCCACGCTTGGCAGGCGGATTGGCGATCGCAGTATGGGATTTTATATTAGATGAGAGGATGCTGCTGCCCACCCTCTTTTCTGGTGTCCCTTGGGTGTCTAGTACGACACCTTCAGGAAACGATGTTATTCTCAGCAGTAAACCAACTGACTAGGGCTATGGATGCCATAGGTGCCACCATCCCAAAGAGTGGTGTCCTGCTTCCGACCACACTCAACCCAGACAAGCCCTCCTCCGATGTGGCACTGGAGTATCGCCTTGTCTGAACTACCGCTGTTTGCGGTATTTTTGCGCTGGATTTGGTCGCCTCTTACGACCCGCTGTCTGTCCAGCATGCGGTGGGGATATTGTACTCTTAGGCCGTACCCACCGACTTCATAAGAAGGCTCAAGGTCACCCAAAGGGCAATGGAAAGAGCTATGCTTGGAGTTTCTCTGCGAGATCGAATCAGAAATGAGGAGATCCGCAGAAGAACCAAACTTAAGTGGCAGTGGGCGGAGCACATCACTCGTAGAACTGACGGCCGTTGGGGCAGAAAAGTTCTCGAGTGGTGAGCTCGTACTGGAAGACGTGGAGTGGCCAGGCCCCCCAGAAAGTGGAGTGATGACCTGGTGAAGGTCGCAGGTAGAAGCTGGATCGTTGTTGCGATCTTTGGGGGAGGCCTTTGTCCTGCAGTGGACGTCTTTCGGCTGATGATCATTTTCTATGGAACTTTTCGAACCAATTAGATTAGAGAGGAAGAACGAGAAAAGAGAGAACAAAGAGATCGCCACGACGACCGACTTTGTGCTGTCATCATCATCAAACTTTAAACCCTGACCTTCATCAGGTCATCGGCCCATGTTGTGGGGAGTCTGCCCGCTCCAACTAGTAAGTAATAAATAGTATTTTCGTCATTATACACTCTGCTTCGTCATAAGTCTCCCAATTTAATTCTTCTACTTCTCACGGCGCAAAATATCATAAAAACAGCAACACGAAAGAGTAAGGAAAAAGTAAGCAGATAAATGTCAAAGCAAAGTGCGTCAGGAAACGATACGCGAGGTTTAATGACGTGGAAACTGCCGTGATGGGGACGAGTGAGAATAACGATGTACTGCCCGCCACCCGCGAGAGGGCACGCTGCATGAATAATACACATTTGCATCAAAAGAGAATCCGTTACTATGTTGATGTCCTATTCAGGGTAAGTACTTCATTTGGTTAGTTGTACTACATCCTTAAAATAGAGAGACGGTAAAGTGACGACTTATTGATTTAGTATTTACTTTTCGTGATGGCTTATCACGAAGTGCTTGAAGTTAACATACCGCTATCGAGTTGATTTGCCATCCTTTTCACACTACATATTTATTAAGTAAAGATAAACGTGACAGCACGATTTCTCGTTAGCAATACTATTGCGACAAATAGTATTTATTTACTCTCTCTCTTTGATCTCTGACTCTCTGATAGTATTATAGTCCTCTTCACAATAAGTATTAAGAAAAGGACAAATGCAACTGTGGCGTTGAAAAGAACAAGTGTTCTTTTCAATGCCGCAGTTTTTCTTATTAATATTTTTATAAGCCTACACTGTCCCACTGCCGGGCGAAGGCCTCCCCTACCTTCTTCCACTTGTATCGGTCCAGTGCAAGCTGATGCCAGTCCTTGTCGTAAGAGTCTACCTCGTCTCGCCACCTCTTTTTGGACCTGCCGAGCTGTCGTTTACCGTCTGGTAGCACCCACTGTGTGGTTTTTTTAGCCCAAAACGCATTCGACATGCGGCAGATATGTCCGGCCCAGTTCCATTTTCAGTCTTGCAGCTGAGTGGCCTACGTCAGTGATTTGTGTTTTGGAGCGCAGTATCGAGTTTCTGACACAATCTGTAAGCTTTACTTAAAGAAAGCTAAGCTCCATTGCTCGTTGGCAAACCCCAACCTAGTTTTTCTTATGCTTGAAAAAAAGAATTCATACTTATAATTCAACTTTTATGTCATCACATTTGGCACATTTACAAATATGAAATTCACATACCTAAATACCCAGACCGAGACAAACACATAGATTTGTTCCATGCGGGGATCGAACCAGTCGATGAATGTATACACGAAAGTAAAATTACATAGAAAATCATACACTGTAGTACAATTTATGTATCAAAAATACTCTTGAATACGCTTACAAATAATTTCCAATACTGAAAAGACTATCATTCAAAAATCATGCGTAATTGCACAATTTAGCAAAACAATCACTAACATTAGACAAGCACCAAAGTTGACTTTCATCAGACAACTTTAATAAAGAACGGAAAAAATATTTGGGAACGATATTTAATTTAACACCAAAAAGTCACATGGTCAAAACATGACGCTATCGATTGCGGAAAGAGAATAAAGACAAAATGCTTGCAAATAGATATGCCTGTTGAATAAGGCCTATTAAGTTAAAAACTCATAAACTAAATGAAAATTCCAATGTCTCCAACATTTTCAATATTCAGTAGCTAAAACACTTCGTACCTAGAAGCGTTAATAACGCCTGGTTATACCACATTAGTTTACTCAAGCGTTATTACATGACCATATACCAGTCTTCCCCCATATAAATGTTAATCGCTTACTCAGAAATCATTATAATAATTACAAGTAATGCCCGCTACATTGTGTATGGAACAAAGAGAGCGACACTTCAGCGCACGGGTGTCAGACACTAGGGCCTTAGCACACCACCACCGCGAAATCATTGCAGCGAAACCACCGTAGTTCCGCCACGACTTGGCCGTTGTACAACAAGCGAAACAGAAGCGAAACTGCCTGTTCTAACGTACAGATTTGATTATGATTCTTTCTCTCTACCTTCGTGATTTCGGTATTCTGCTCGGAAGCCTGTTACATCTCCACGCTCAGTCCATTACTTTTTTGCGGTACCGCGTTTGTTTCGCATGTATGTCGTACGTTTCGCAGTCGACAATTTTATATTGCGAATCTTCTATTTTTGGTTAAAATGGATGTTTATTTTACGGAAAAACTAATCCAAGATGACCGACGACTATTAAAATTCTAATAAAGAGCCGAAATTTTGCTGAGATTGTTACAATTCAACTGACTCGCGTGAGGTTCCACTACTCGAATCGCTATAAGGTTGGTTATGTTTGGCAACAGAATTTCTTTTAGCGGTATCGCATTGATATTTTCGCGGCGTAGGTGTGGTGAGGCCCTAAATACGAGATGAAGCCGATAACGAAGATTGCACAAGATTATATCCGTCTTTATAATTCTGTTGTTACGATATTAGGGAAAACAAAATATTATGATTAAGCGTCTTACAATCCGTGGCCATCGCTCGGAATAATCTTGAGACAATTTTATATGGTTGAACCCCCCTAGGTATGGCACAATTTCTTTAACAATATTATTGTAATGTTACTTCGTCGTCGAACTACAAACTGCGTATATCCACGTCACTTGCTCACAGCAAAGTAAGATTATACTATTACTGCCAAACAGCTTATCAGCATTTTGAAAATAGTTAATTTGTATGATTCTGTTTGTAGTTTGTGTAGGTACATGAAAACTGAAAATCAACCATGAGGGCCAAGGGTATCTATCCTATTTCGGATCAAATAATTACCAATTTGGACATCATAATAAAAAAAACTCAAATAAATAACCACCTATTATATACTCTATTTCTCTTAAATATGTTTTAATTTTATTTATTACCTTAAGCTACAAGATCAAATGACATAACTGTATAATAGAATAATGGAAATACAGAATTTATTGCAAAAAACACACTTATAATAATATAATAATTCTTAGTCAATTAATTGCAATTATTATTATCATTTCATGACCATTAATCATATCCTGTTATCAGTTTCGTTTAAGGAAACATCGGCCACGTGCGGTAGAGCAACGGAGTGCGGAGAGCAAACGGCCATTTTATGGAAATTGCCTCGTTCCGGGAAATATGTTCGGCGACAAAGCGACTTGTTCAGGAAATGCACTCAAGAGTATGTAGATTTATCTATTGTATGTACAGAACCCTAAAAAATGATCGCTTGGGGAGCGGACCCTGCTAAACTTATTAGAACTTAGTTATATTTTGTTTTAAAAAATTCTACGAAACTCAAATAAAAATATAAATAAAAAGATACATCAACAAATAATTAACGAAACATATGAAACCAGAATAAATATTCTGGATTGTTAACCAGTTACGGAATGACGAAATAAAATCTCCTTTCGCAGCTGCTTAGGAAAATACAGTCATGAGCGTGAACTAAGGAGAATTTGGAACGCGTACACTACACATTGAAATGTTTGATTCCAATCTAAGGTTTGTAGAAGCCTTACTTATATTGCATCCAAAACTGCCAACCGAGGAACTAGCAGCAGTGACCAAAGATTGGATTCATGAAAGCTTTAACACAGAGCATACCCACAAAATTATAACCTTCGATATCTGTAGAGACTATATTGTAACATTTTAAAGAAGCACTGTGTAATGTGAATTCTAACACAAAACGTACTTCGTTAAACAGAAACTTTTTGGTATAGACTTAATTTTGCATGTATACAGCTGTATTATCGGAAAGATAATCACAAACCATGTGACGTTATCGTAACGTTGGCAAGAAATCGTGCCGTCACGATCACCTCTATCAAATAAATTTGTAGTATGAAAAGGATGACATATCAACTCGATAGCATTACGCTAACGTCAAGCTATTCATGCTAAGCCCTCAGTAATATATAATGCACATGATACGGGGAATACACAATTTATAACCATTCTCATACATCTTTACCACTTGTAAACACTTAAAAAGTACCTATATCGAGTGATTATCTCAATCGTGACCTGGCTTAGTATGTCAGCGCATCGCGAATATCTCCGCGGCGTGCGTCGGCGCACAAATGCCAGCTTCACACTATCGATGATCTCACGGGGAGGAATAACTTAACAAAGCACTAGTAATGAATACCGTTCTCAGAGGTTAAGTAGGACAAGATTATGCGGCTTAAATGCCTATTGAGGTGCGGTATTTTGAACATCTTTGGTTTAAGTTTAACACTAAGATGAGCGAATGTTGTGCGAGGCATAAGGGGGTTTCAGGCCGGGAAGAGGATGCTCGGATCAAGTTTTCTCCCTCCTCGTAGAGAAGCATCTGGTAGTAGGCTGGAAGGTTTTCTGCGGTGGATCTGGAGATGTCGTTTGATAGAGTTGTGCGAAAGAGACTTTGGGACATTTTACCTGAGTATGGTATAAATGGCACTCTGTTGCGGGCCGTCCAGACCACTTATGTGGACAGAAAGGCATGCGTACGGGTGGGTGGTAACATGTCACCCTGGTTTGACGTTGAAATCGGCATCAAGCAGGGTTGCGTGTTGTCCGCTAGACTGTTTAAAGTATATTTGCATAAAAGTCTTCAAAGACTGAGAGCGATGAATGAAGGTGTATAAATGGGTGATCTAGTGGTAAATCATCTACTATATGCAGATGACGTGATTTTAATAGCGCCAACAGCCACTGATCTGCAAACACTAGTCACGGTTATGAAAGACGACTGCATGAAAAATGGCTTACATTTGAATGTAAAGAAAACCAAGATTATGGTTATTGAACGGGAAGAAACCAAAACGAATGCAAGGATTGTGGTTGGTAACGATGTGCTGGAGCAAGTGAATGAGTTTGTATATCTTGGACGCGCATCCAGTAAGGATGGAAATTACACTGCTGACATAGAGAGAAGAGTGAGTGCAGGAAACAGAGTGAATGGTGCGATGGGAAAGCTACTTGGAAGCCGGCACTTAAGCCAAAAGGCGCAGATGGCCATACATAACGGAGTGCTTGTCCCAACGCTGTTATATGGCAGCGAGAGCTGGGTATGTAAGAAAGAGAATGAAAGTAGGATAAATGCGGTGGAAATGCGAGCTCTGCGGAAGATGTGCGACTGAGTCTGAGTCTTATGTGAAGGACAACTCAAGAGTCTCCGTCTCCGGCGAGCGTGTATGAGACGAAATATGAGAGCGGAGGAAGCCAGTGAGGTATGTAAGGAAAGAACCTGTTGGAACTCTGTACTCTCTGCCGGGTGGCGCAAGGGATCTGGTGTGATAATATAGATATATAGATAGACTTAGATGAGAAGGAAATATTTTTTTTTGTTTTTTTAAATATTCTTATGTCATCATCATCATTTTCAGTTGAAACACGTTCACTGGACAAATGCTTAAAATGAGTACTAGAATACCTACCCATCCAGCTTTTATGCGTGATCTTCAATAGGGCATCTAGTCCAAATTTTCTGGTGTGTACACTTTGCTAATTCAAAGACAATAAATAACACCTAGATCTCTATTTCATATTCTATTTTTTTACCGATTACCGGTGACACGTTTAGTAAATCCACAATATTTTTTTAACGTTTTATATTATTAGAAGTAGATTTTACTTACTGCAGGGAAAGGGAATGGACATTAGGAAGGACTGACAGCAATAAATGAATACAGCAGTAAGCAATTTATCACACGTTCCATTGTTTGATAAAAAAAGGAAAAAATCAAAGATTATGATCAGTTGGCGGACCAATCGCGTGGAGGCACGCCTCCATTGGCGAGCTGAGGTTGATGTCAACCGGGAACTGGTCCCATGACGTCAGAGTACTCGACTCCGCAATAAAATATACTGACAATTAAAGACAAAATTGAAATTCGAACTATCATATCAAGCAAGTACTTTGCAATAATACTAAGTTTGTCAATGCCAAGCAAAGCTTAGCATTGACAAACTTAGTATTATTGCAATATTCATCAGTTTTTAATTGATCTGACCGAATTTAATGATAATACAAACTATAATGTAAGAAAACCGAGACGATTTACAAAATGCCGAAGAAAGAATCGAGAACAATTTTTATCCTTACTAAGCAGTCAAAATAAATTGCCCTGCAAAGTATAAAAGATATTGTACCTACTTAAATATCTATTTATAAGTAGGTAGGGGCTCTAGCTCCGTTGCCCATTTGTAAAATTCTTGCAGAGAACATCACTCGAGCCTTTTTGTCAGCACTTCTTAGCAAGGGTTCGCGTGGTTACAAGCTTTCCACCGCAAGACAAGCATTTGAAAAGAAATTTATGTTCGCGTGCCAATTTTCGCTAATGCTTTATTCAACGTACCCACTGTCCGAATTATCATACCTGGATATTCTTTACGCGCGCAATAGAAACGTACTTGTACATAAAACATATTTTAGCTCTCAATCCCGCTAGACAGAAAGCCAATAGGTTATTTTCCTCTTGAAAATTCTTTACGGTCTTTGCTTACATAAAAAAATCGTAGCCCCTCACTAGGTATTATTCCTGTGCTACAAACATGTAATTCACATACAAAAACTCCTAGACCGAAACAAAAATTTAACCCCCGATTACTCGATCCAGGGTAGATCGACTTTACCACTGGTTAAAGCCGTCTGTCATCATCATCTCGCCTATACTTGTCCACTACTGAACATAGCCCTCCCGAATCACTCTCCAGCGCAACCGGTCCGATGTCACCTGCATCCAATGACTTTCTGCGATCTTTACAAGATCATCGGTCTATCTGGTAGGCGGTCGTTCCACGCTGCGCTTGGCAATACGTGGTCTCCAATATAGAATCTTTCTGCCCCAACGCCCGTCCAATCTTCGTGCTAGGGGACCCGCCTATTGCCACTTCAGCTTACTAATCCTATGGGCTATGTCGGTGACCTTGGTTCTTGTACGATGCTCCTCATACCTGCTTCGATCACGTAGAGAAACGCGAGCATAGCTCTTTCCATAGCTTGTTGAGCAACTCTGAGCTTTTTTATGAGACCGTCCGATATATTACATAGTGTTACTACCCGAACATACCCCGATATCTCAAAAACCGTTTATCGAGGGATGTCAATTCTAAAACGCATTACTCACCCTTAGGTCTTCTATCGATCCGCCAAGAAAGATCAAGAATCCGCGTTGAGTGCCCAAATGTCCAGAAGGTTCCTCCCCTTTTATTATCGCCGCCGCGCGGTCGCGGTGAACAAGGCTTGTACTACTTGTTTACGTACAAATAGGTATGTAATAATAATACCGCTTTGTGGGACACGGCGGCTATTGTTCGATGTAACTAGACTTTTCTATCAATGATATTATTTCTACTTAGAGAGTTCGCGTTCGTTCTAGAACTTTCATACGAGTATTGGAACAATCAGCGCGGCGATGGACACAGTCTCTCTTCGGAAGCGACAGCGATCAAATCGAGGACAAGCGATCTAAGTGGAATACACCAGCGACCCTAACAACATTATATGGATACTACGAGTAACTCAGCGACTTGGAAGCTGTAATTGGATACTAGCGGGAGTAGTACTAGTGTGTGTTAAGTACTTGCGTGTACTAGTGTTCGACGTACTGTTTTGTACGTACAGCGCCTAATAAAGTACTTTGCGCATTATTCGGCATTTAATTATCCCGCAAACGTAACAATACATATTTTTATATCATCCTGATATGTATTTCAAACCACTGTAATTAAGGCAAGATCGACATTCCTCAACACCAACCTGTTAGCCTACATCAATTTTTCATTATTATCTATAATATAAAATCTATCAAAGATTTATTTACTTTAATTTCGAAATTACGGCCAACGTAATATATAAGCTGAAAGATGTTTTTAAAAATATAATATCTGACATCACGATCTGAGATTTAATGAGCATATTAATTGGATTGCGAATGGCCGCCATTGGTGCCATAATTGTTGGACCGGTTCTGAGCCGAAGCTCCATTTTGATGCCCTTAAAACCGCCTGCAATCATGTGAAAGACAAACAAAAGCGGCATCTAGATACCTTGGGTTTTTTTTATGGAACACAGTAATGAATTTGTAGTTCTCAGTATGCGGTAAGTGTTTGATGCTTAAACAAATATGGAGCGTCAGTTCCAAAGAAGCTATTTCTAATATATGGTCATTCCAAGTAATTTTACTCATTTCACAACTAACGCAAAATCATATGTAAAACTGGCTTTACTTTTGATCTAAAGTGCTTATTTCTAGAAAAAAGCAGACTCATTTCACTGTTTTAATCAACAAGTTTATTGAATCTTTAGCTTATTGATTCATACTGTTGGATTTTTTTTTGTTTAGTTCGTCTATCTTGAAAATGACCCTTTTTATAAGCTTTTATTTGCAATAATCGTATGTTACTCTGTCTGTCTGCCTATCTTTCCGGTTCAAATTTTGCGATTCATATTTTAAGCATCTACGGGTATCCGATTGAGCTGAAATTTGGTTTACGTATGTCAATTTGGTGACAATGAAACAATACGATCCCATTGAGCTGGTCTGATGATGGAGTCGGAAGGTGGCCATAGGAACATGTCAATTATACGAAAAGTAACCCCCTCGTATTTAGACTTGTTAGATTGGTATCGACAAGTACTATACAATCAGATAGTGTTTAAGGTCTGATGATGAAACCGAAAAGTGGCCAATGAAACCACCCGACCACTCAATATAAACCCACCGTGTTTGGGCTTATTGGATTTGTCTTGAGGAGTGCTTTAGACCCATATGGTGTCCAGAGTCTGATGATGTAGCCATAGAAACTCCTCAACTAAGCAAGATATTTTCATCGTGGTTTTTCTATAAAAACTTTTTAAAAAGGTCATTTTAAATTAAAGTTAATAAATAGATACTCCACAATTACGAATATTATTTGGGTTGGATATAGGGTTGCCACCTTTTATTTGAGCAAATAAAGTACATTCGTTTTTAAAGGTTGGCAAAAAAGTACATTGTATCAAAATAAAGTATTATTTATTTCACTTAACTATTTTCTTTGAAAACACTTTTTTATTACTTTTAGCAATTTTTAATCGCTTTTGTCACTGCTAAACAGATTCACAGCATCTTTACAGTCGATAAAAACTTGAATAGATTGGAGAAAAATTGGAGACCTGGTCAGTTCTGGACTCCTTGCAACGATGCCAAGTTGATTGGCGATACATCGAGGTGATGAGATGCATTTTGAAGCTGCAACGATGACCGTCCAAGTACAGAACCAGCGGACTGAACATATCCACCTGCGCCGCGGAGTGCGCCAAGGTGATGTCATATCACCAAAACTGTTCACCAATGTACTGGAGGATATGTTCAAGACGCTGGACTGGAAAAGTCGCGGCATCAATATAAATGGCGCATACATCTCTCACCTGCGATTTGCAGACGACATCGTCACCATGGCTGAAACGTTGCAAGACCTACAACAGATGCTGGACAGCCTTGCTAATTCGTCTCAGCGAAGCGGTCTCCGGATGAACTTAGATAAAACTAAAGTTATGATCAACAAGCATGTTGACCCGGGACCGATCGCCGTAAACGGAGTCCCCCTCGAAATTGTTTCTGAGTACGTATACCTAGGGCAAGTGCTCCAACTAGGTAAAAACAACTTCGACAAGGAAGTTAAGAGACGGATACAGTTGGGCTGGGCAACATTTGGAAAACTCCGTCGAGTCTTCTTATCGCCCATACCCCAATGCCTAAAACCGAAAGTTTTTAATCAGTGCGTCCTACCTGTAATGACATACGGAGCCGAAACGTGGCCACTCACTGTGCGGCTTGTCCACCAGTTCAAGGTCGCTCAACGAGCTATGGAAAGAGCTATGCTTGGAGTTTCTCTTAGGGATCGAATCCGGAACGAAGTTACCGAAGACAACCAAGGTTACCGACATAGCTCAGCGAATTAGCAAGCTGAAGTGGCAGTGGGCAGGTCACATATGCCGCAGAACCGATGGCCGTTGGGGCAGACTGGTTCTTGAGTGGAGACCGCGTGTCGGCAAACGTAGTGTAGGGCGCCCTGTAGCTAGGTGGGGCGACGATATTCGTAAGCGCTGCCTTACAGGGATTGGAGAAGGAGAGCTGAAGATTAAGCTCAGTGGCGTGCCATGGTCTCCCATGAGAGGCCTACGTCCAGCAGTGGACTGACACGGGCTGATGATGATGATGAGCAATATGGAAGTATGTATAGTATTAACCATTTTCTTTAAGTTACTTTGGTTAGATGTAAGAATGATTTTTTCTTAAATCTAGCTTACCTTTGATTCAGATTTGAACACTAGACATCAGTCGCTTTGCTATAATTGAGAATACTCCAGTTAAGTCACTTAGCCGTTATACGTAAAATAGCGATCAATTTTTTTATTTATAATGATTTATGCAAAATAAATCTTTGAAAAATCAAACTATGCGAAATAAAGTATTTTCGCGTACTTTATAGTTCTTATTAAGTATAAAGTATACATACCCTAAATAACGTACAATACTTTATAATAACGTACGGGTGGTAACCCTAGTTGGATATGGTTGCTGAAACTAGAGTGGTTGTGCGATTTATTCTGTGGTTGTACGACATGTTGGGTAAGTTAACTTAGCTCTTGTACCTGTTCTACATTTTCATATTGACCCGTGTAGTGCCTAGACCCTTGTAATTTAGAAATTAAGAATAGGCGAGGCACTCTTAACGCTGCGTGGCCGCAGTGTATATAATTTACTTTATTTTTTAATGTAATTGGTAGATGCGGACCTGCTCTTGTAGTTGTTCTACATTTTCATATTGACACGTGTAGTACCGAGACTCTTATAATTTAGGGATTAAGAATAGGCGAGGCATTCTTAACGCTGCGTGTCCGCAGTGTATACCATTTATTTTATTATTTAATGTAATAGGTAGATGCGGAACTGCTCTTGTAGCTGTTCTACATTTTCATGTTGACCAGTGTAGTGCCGAAACCCTTGTAATGTAAGGATTAGGAATAGGCGAGGCTTTCTTAACGCTGCGTGGCCGCAGTGTTTTTAATTTATTTCGTTTTTAATGTAATAGGTAGATGCGGAACTGCTCTTGTAGCTGTTCTACATTTTCATATTGACCCGTGTAGTGCCGAGACCCTTGTAATTTAGGGATTAAGAATAGGCGAGGCATTCTTACCGCTGCGTGGCCGCAGTGTATATAATTTATTTAATTTTTTAATGTAATAGGTAGATGCGGAACTGCTCTTGTAGCTGTTCTACATTTTCATATTGACCCGTGTAGTGCCGAGAACCTTGTAATTTAGGAATTAAGAATAGGCGAAGCATTCTTAACGCTGCGTGGCCGCAGTGCATACAATTTATTTATTTTTTAATTTAATAGGTAGATGTGTGTGTACTTTAGATGTATGTCAATCAATAACGTTTGTATGGCTGAACGGATTTGGATGATATTTGGTAGAGAGATGGATAGATTATAACTTTAAATTCATAAACATAATCATATATACTCATAGGCTATATAATTTAAATCGGAACTTTATAGTAGATATGGTTAGTATAGTCTAGACATATGCGGGGATCCAATTCGGGCAGTGAACCGAACGGCCACTAGACACTGCAGGCATTAATAAGTGTAACCTTTACTGTATGGCGATAGGGCGCCTAGAACTATCTGTATTTCCTTGTATACATTACTATGATGTGGGTAGTGTTGAAATTATTTAAAATATCAACTATAGAACGACTCACATATACAAGCAGATAATGGCCACTGTATGTATAGTGTACCTATATAAATCCCACTTAGAAAACACGCTTAGTGACAATTTCAAAATGACCCCGCAGGCACCACACGATACGTTAATCAATTATCGCTTAACAAGTTAGTTTTTTTTATATGTGATAATAATTTTACATCTTAACTAGGTAACACCGTCCCACGTCATTTCTAAAGCATAAAAACTTCAGCACTCCTGCGAATAATCGTTTCTATATAAAATACTTTAATAATTGTTTATTAACTATTAGCTCGAATGATAAGCGATAGCACCTGTCTTATTCTCCAGACATGTTCATTGGTAGGGTTGCCAACTTCGTAATTAATATACCCACCCATATTAATGGTACAAATTATGGACCACAACTTGGTCTAGTGTTTTGAACGACCATTGCCGATCGCTCAATTGAGTAGTCGCAAGTTGAATCTCCACACAGGACAAATCCGTGTGTGGCCCATACATCTTTATTCAATTTTATAAACGCAACTATGACACACAAATAAAGGCTTAGGCAATGCGATGATATTAAAAAAGATAAAAGAATATTATATACTCAATCGTAAAAGTATACTTAATAAGCTTAGCAATTTATACTAAATATTGATTTTAAAATCAGGCATTATTCAAACTAAGCTGGTGTATTTTTCAGTGGAAGTCTGTAATAATATTTTTTTTGGAGAAATTTTCAATTGACATTTGAGTAATAAATGGATTGTAATGAAAGAGTAGTACAATACTAAAGTATTAGAACTTTAGTACTAAGAAATGGATTGTTCCGTCTTCCAAAAAACCTCGTACCTATTAAGTGAAAATACAATTATTTTTACATTATGTAGGTGATAATGCCATGGCAACCATAAATTATTATCAAAACCTAACGACGTAGCTGTACGTTTTTCATTGAGAAAAAGTCACGTGCTATGATTCTATTAAGTAAACTTACTAATTAAGTTGGTAACTCCTATATCTGCATAATGTTTTAACTTATACATGACATAAATATTTTTAACCGTTTCCTTATTACTTATTAAATTAACATAATGTTCTACTTTACAATGTGAACTGTGTAAAAGTATTTTAATATTTTACTGAGAAGTATAATTTTGCAAAAACGTCCAAAAAATTAACAATAAAGGTATAGGTTTTACTTAACCGACACGAAAGAATACTAGTATGCGCTGTTTAATCAAATTAATCCACACACATCGTCACGCTTACATTCCCCAAGCGGGGTTGGCAAAGGTGTACTGAGTGCATCCACTTTTCGCCAACGATGTAATGTCCCATGTAAAAGGGGGCAAGCCTATTGCCACATACTGGGAAGTTTCCGTTAGAAAAAACTACATTTGTCCGACCTGGCATTTGAACCTAGGATCTCGTGATCGCAAAGCACATTATTGGCCACCAGACCAACGAGGCAGTCAAAAAAATCTCTTGTGAATAAAAAATGCACACGTTTTTCTTGTTAGAATTCAATTCAATTTGTAGAATAGGAAAAGAAAGCACTTTATCCAAAATGAAAGGAAACGCAATAATACTTAACCAAGATTGTGACCAACTGCATATTAAGTTTTTCTCCTAAGTACATTGTGTTGAATCAATGACATCTGATGAAAGCAGGGATGTTTTTTTAAATAATTTTAGTAAACCAATGCAAATTTTCAAACCTTAAGCTTTATTAAAATGTTATGTATAAACAAAATGTATATCGCATAAGTTTTAAACTTTTAAATACGTAATCTGTGGCTATGTAATATTAAGGAAGCAGTTACACAAACATTATAATTGTCTTTTTATTGCTTGATAGATAGCATCTGCTGATTAGTTTTTACCTGTCGTAGAAAACGATTCAACAATTTTTATGTCAATAATTTTACACCTAGTTACGTGTTCCTATAACGAATAGATTATTAATTTTATTTAATGTCAAATTATAACTAAATTTCTTCATCATATTTAGACACCGATACATATGTAGCAGTGCCGTTCATTTTTCTTATTTAATTCATAAACCATAATAAATTTTATAATATTAATGGGTCAAGGTATTCGAATATCAGCAATAATATCTACTTATATAATATCACAATAAGCGCGAATTACACACCAAACGCGGCTTTCGGGTATTCGCACAAATTTGTTACTGACATTTTTAAAGAGTGTGTGTATATGAATTAATATATTGACGGACGATTTAGCGCAGTGATTAAGAGCTTGAGCCGCTCCACCCACTGGGTCTAATACTGGGTATAATACACAAAGATTTGTAACGTGCGGGTTCGATTCCCGCACGGGACAAATCTTTGTTTGATCCACAATTATTTGTTTCGATCTGGGTATTTGTGTATGTAAATTTTCATGTTAGTAAACGCACCCACGACACAGGAATAAATCCTAGACTGGGGACACGATTTCTTAAAAAAAAAACACAATAGTAAATAAATATGTCTTCATTGTGTCAACAGAAACAATGACTTAATCAAAAAAATTTCAAATAGGTTTTTAAAAGCGGTCGTGGTCCTCCACAATTAATATTTTCCAGGCACGTATCTGTCAGATAAATTGTTGTCGAGGAGCAAGTTGGGTGCCTAGCAAATGTCAATGGTGCCGGGAGCCGCATGCGCACGCACTAGCCGATGTGTACGCTATTAATGCGAAATAACTATAATTTAGGCGACGGCAACGTTTGGCGTTTAACCGCCAGCCTCTGGAAAGGCGACGGAAGCCTGTCACAGGCGCAATTACAGTACCGAGAATCGGCATTAGTTCGTCGAGTCGAACTATTTACGTATGTAAAATAAGAGCAGGCTCTCGTACGGGGAAACGACGATCGCACGCATCTCTCATTAAGCACTTTAGAGCAATTTGAGTTGAGAAAAAGTCGGCCGAGACGCGGCAAACCTCGCGTGGTCAATTAAAATGTTGGTGGACGGCTGCCGGCTCGCAAGCCAACGGTACGTGCCACCACGGAATGGTGAACAACCCGACCCGTTCTGAATTGCTCGTATCCTCCGCTATCTGTATACCGTGATGCCAGGTGACAGTGGCTGATATGCGGTTGCGACGGATGACACGGGCAATTACCCCTACTTGTTGCAACATTTCAAACTTGAAATCGATAATTAGACGATACATTTTCAGAACGGCTTATTCTGTTGAGGTTAAGCTGTAGTTTTCTGAGATAGCGGTGCTTATATGTGTAGAGCATCCGCTGTTACAATAATTACTGGGTTCACCTTGTAATAGAGACGGCAGCTAAATTGCGTCGGTTTAATATTGGTTTAATTCGTTACCGTCACGTGACAGTTATTGCTATAGCGTTGAACTTTGGCGATACTGCCGTTACAATTCGGCTTGATAGTTGGATACATCAGCGTCTTTAGAAATTAATGTAACCTAACTACATTATATAAGCCATAGTATAAACCATACGCAAGAAAAAGAAAAAATAAACCAGTCTTTGCTTCTAAATTAATATTTAACATACAGAAAATGTTTTAAAAAATATTTCATATTATGTAATTTTATATTTCAATCCGGTTTATAAAATTTTCTAAAGGACATTGCCGGAAATCCCCCCAGAACCAACAAACATTTGACCCATGCCATCGTTATTTATCTATTTTGTTAAATAATAGCAAGTGTCCGTCCGTCAACAGACAATTTGCAATCTACAACGAATATTTCAAAGTATTGTAAGTACTTATATCGAAGTCGCCGACATCTTTACTGAATGTCAACACACAATATAACCTCATATGTATTAATGGCTACTGAATTATAACCTTAAAATCAAAAAATTTTTGGCCAATATTGCGATTCCCCCGCTTGTCCTTAAAAGAATTTATGGGTGATTTAAAAACTTACAAGTATTTTTTCATTGCTATTGGTTCTGGGGCAAATCATGTATGGCCGCAAAACAATGTCCTTTACACATTAATTAAAGAATATTTAAGTCATTTTAGTACCTATGGCTATTCGTCAATTGTTTTCACGTATTACCATCGTGTCAGTAAAATTTTTCCTCATAGTGCCATGCATGAAGATGAGTGTTATCTGCAGCATGATATTACTTTAAAACATTTTCAGGTACTAATTCCTAAGTCAAAATCAAAGTCAATCCATAACCTATCCATACTTAAATCCTTTTTTTTTTAAACACTAAGCATATTTATTACCATTTGCTTTAACGGTGAAAGAAAACATCGTAAGGAAACCTGCATGCCTAAGAGTTTCTCGAAGGGGTGTGAAGTACGCCAACCGGCACTGGGCCAGCGTGGTGGACTATGGCCTAAGCCCTCTCAGTTTGAGAGGAGGCCCGTGTCCAACGGTGGGACAGTTTCTTAACAGAGCTAATATTATAACCATGTGATGTTGTTACATTACCTGCACCTGTGTCTAAAGATCTTATGGTTGATGCCAAAAAAAACTAGATAACGCATAATTAAATTGTGAATAGCCTACATTATCTGTGCTTCTATTATTAAAAATAAGAGACATAGTAGCCTTTATAAAACAAACAATAAGGATAGTCGGATACACCTGAGTCTATGGGCGGTTGCAGCGTGACTTGCGCGAGCGCAGGGCCTTTATCCCCTATGACCAAACGCAGCGCGTTAAGAAACTTTGTGAAATGATCATGTAATTTGACACTGTCTTGATCCAGTGGTTAAGAGCTTAAACCGCTCCCGCCCACTGGATAGAGTCGTCGCGAGTTCAATTCTCGCTCGGCACATATCCTGAATTTCCTGTTTGTAAACGCACCCACGATACAGGAATAATTCCTAGTGGATTTAGGGATTGGCTTAAAAAAATCTTTATGCCACTGGAGTACCGTTAAGCACACAGAATACAGAAATAGGTCTTCGTTATTCCGTAATTAAAACACAGACATTGTTTTACCTTATAAAGTATACCACAAGATTTAGATGACTTTCATATTATCAACTTTAGTCACTATATGACATATGTTGGTCCACGCAGTTCTGAAGTATTTTATGATAATTTTCTCACATGTGTGTGTGAATGATCTACGCTGTTGGCCGCGGGGCCTTTACAGCTTCACCGGATAAGTTCTCCCAGGTGGAACACAAGTTCACACAGCTTTACGACTTCTGTTGCCTTATTATTACGATTTCTTTGCATTAAACGATAATTTCACAAAGTTATCGTAACTGGCCACGTTACGTGTTTAGTAGACTATAACGAATACGGGCCCAAGTTCGCTGTGCGCCTACGCACCGGCCACGCAACCACTCGCCACAAGTACCATTAGAACACGTTTTAAAACACCTTCAATATATGTATACACACCCTTTGTAATAAAGTTATATTTCGTCAATAAAATCAATCAATAAGTATTACATCATTTTACAGTTTTAAAGCCATGTTAAAATGAAATTAAATAAAAATCTTTATTTCTTTCACTTATGGTACTGAGACTACCTCGTTGGTCTAGTGGCAAAGCGCATCGCTTTGTGATCACGAGGTCCTGGGTTCAAATCCTAGGTCGGACAAGTGTAGTTTTTCTAACGAAAACTTTCCAGTACTAGTCCGGAGTCTGGAATGTGCCCAGTATATGGCAATAGGCTCGCCCCCTATTACACGGGACCTAACATTTTTGGCGAAACGTGGGTGTACTCAGTACACCTCTGCCACCCCCGCTTAAGGAATATAGGCGTGACGGTGTTTTTTTTTATGGTACTACATTTTACAGGTATTGGGATTGGAGGTGGATATGTTAAAATAAAATAATCATTACAGTTTAGACACATAAAAAATAATATATCGTATAATGTATCTATATTATCACCCCAGATCCCTTGCAGGGTAGGCAGAGAGTATAGATTTTCAATAGGTTCTTTTCTTACATAACTTTCTGGCTTCCACCAATAGTATAATATTCAGGACTATAGCCTAAGCCCACTCAGTTTGAGAGGGACAGTTTCTTAACAGGGCTAATATTATATTATTATATATATAGGTGTTTTTACCTTAATTTTATGGTTACGTATACCTAGAGTGATTTTTACCACTCAATAGCTAAGTGAATTTTTCACTACCTCAGGTTCCCGTGGCTTCGCACCAGGTCGACAGCAGCCCCACCTACCGAGTCTATGTTATTTTTGGATAATATAACTTTTTAATGATGAAAGAATTATTTAAATCGATTCATTACTTTCAAAGTTACTTACAAACAATTTGTTTGTTTCTTCTTTATAATAATTTTATATTATTATTACATAATAATATAAAATTAGCCCTGTTAAGAAACTGTCCCACCGTTGGGCACGGGCCTCCTCTTAAACTGAGAGGGTTTAGGCCATAGTCCACCACGCCGGCCCAGCGCGGGTTGGCGAACTTCACACACCTCCGAAAAGCTCTTAGGCGTAGACATCTAATATTACTTTTGATAACATTTAGTCCTTAGTAAGCTATATCGTATAGCTATATAGGTCGTAGTAATTTTTTTTTATATTTTTTTGTTTTAAACGTAGCCCCACACTAGGATTTATTCCTGTGTCGTGGGTGCGTTTACAAAAATGAAAATTCACAAACACAAATACTCAGACCGGAACAAATAATTGTGGATCACACAAAGATTTGTACCGTGCGGGAATCGAACCCGCGACTATTAGACACAGTGGGCGGAGCAGCTCAAGCTCTTAACCACTGCGCTAAATCGTCCGCCACAGTCTTATGAATGTTGCAGACCGCTTAAATAATAATCTGTATTTATAGTTTAGTAGTTTGCGACTGCCACGTTGGTCTAGTGGCGGATAATGCGCTTTGTGATCACGAGGTCCTAGGTTCAAATCTTAGGTCAGACAAATGGAGTTCTTCTATTCTATTGCCAGTATCAGTCCGGAATCTAAAATTGTGCCCGGTATGTAGCAATCGTCTCGGCCCCTATTATGGGATCTAACATCGTAGGCGAAAAGTGCGTGTACACACTCTGTAGTACATCTCTGCCACCCATACTCAAGGAATATAAGCGCGTTAATTTCTACCTACATTGTTTTATGTGTTATAGAAGAGAGACAAAATTAATATAGAAAAATGAAATAATTAAACCTCATATTAATGTTTGCATGGCATACTATTTAATAAAATGTAATTCCTTTAGCTCTACATATTCCATTTTTTGTTATTAACGAGATTATATTTTATGTATAATTGATATTTAATTTCATCTTTTCTTAAAAAAAAAAATTACATATGTAAAGCTAAAGAGATTCCATTTTAATGAGAAGCTATGCAAATATTCATATGAAGTTAATTTATTTCATTTCTCTCCTATTACTAATTGAGTTTCAACAGAAAAATGTATTATAAATATAGACAAATTAACGAAATGTATTACGTATGTATGTAGCAATATGCGGATAGGCATATCTTAATCAAACCTATTTAGTAGTATAAAGGACCAATTCCTAAAGCACCGCTCTATCAAATAGGAACATTTCTTTTGTTCCAGCAAAACTAATTGCAAGCATGCCGGTGGACATCAATCACCGGGCCGACGCAACAACGAAAACACTGTTAGTTTTGCCGCCGAATTATTAATTACATTCCCACAAAAAACTCACACACAACACCGAAACGCATAAATTTCTTCCTTTTTCACCGCACAAAGGAGCCCGGCGCCCTACAATATAACGCTAAACAGATTAGCCGCGCCCGACACGGCCGTCGCGGCATAATTTTTGGCGCCAGTAGTCCTGCCTCTAGATTAAACTAATATGAAAAGGAAATTGAGTAGAAAATGGACGAAGGCTCTATGTGTCATTAAGAATTGGTTACGCCGCTCGAAAGTGCCGGCACCACCTTTATTTTGTTTGACTTCATTTAATTGAATTAACATTTACGTTTTTATGAACTGCCAGTGATGTTCCGAACCAAATTTAATGGCCTATTTTCGGATAATAACAATAACGTTTATGTGACGGGTATTGCTTTATAAATAACTAAACGGCCTACCGAGTTTCGGGTGGTAGAATAGAGGCCATTACTAGCAGGTAAAAATATCTTCTATGTATTATTCAGTGATTTGTTATAGGTTAGTTAATTAATTTATAATACACGATTAACTATTTCACGCATCAATATTTTATCTATTCGTCATGACAGACAAAATGACAGCCAAAAAGCAGCCGCGTTTGGATATACTTACGCTTCATATATACTTTACTACCTACCCGTTGCTAGCAACTGTATGAATTAGTTTTAAACTATTAATCACCTCAGTTCTTTATAAAACTGTAAATTCAGCAGAATTTTAATCTAAACCCGTCCTTGTTGGCTAGGGTATTGGATCGAACTAATTCGAAATAAGACCACACCCGTAGTTATGCTCCTATTTCACGGGCCGTGTTCCAGATTATCACCTTTAATCTATACAAACTATACTACTAATCTAATACTAATTCGGTAGGTAGACAAATACGTAATAAACGGACTGTGATTGTTATTCAAAGGTACGACTTGAAGAAAATTTACACATAATGTTTTCTCTTGGTTGTGTGTATTTTGGCGCGGGTGTGGCGGTCCACTCGACCCCGGGGGACGACCATGAATAGTAATAGAGGTTCGGGCTCCGGGGAGCACACTCAATCGCGGATAATACGACGCTTATGGTGCGTACTAAATCGACAATACCCGGGGGTGCCCTCCGAACTAACAAACCGTTTTATAAACACACATATTTCGGACCGTTTGTTCTTGAAATTAAAGATTATAAAGCGTGAAGTATGTTTATTAAGGATATTCTTTTGAAACTTTAAATATGACGGAAGTGTAAATACTTTGGTTAATCTGACACCAGTAGTTTAACTTTTAATCACAATTTATTAAAGATTTGAGGGATATGTAAAATAATATCTATGTTTAGTGATTTGAGAAATCGGAACAATAAGGCCTATATAACTCTCTCTTTTCAAATTACTAACATCCAATAAAAATGTTTTTAATATTTAAAATTGTAACATTGCGAACCTCATATCAACTAGGCTACGGTAAACATAATGTTCATACGTCGCACAGACGTTATCTTTGCTAAGTTGCGATAAAACATAAAAGAATAACAGAAAGGAACATGGTGCATGTTAGTATCTACTTCTAGGCTATGTTATGTTAGTCCGCGAGCGTGGACTCACATTCATGAGCAGGTCCGGTGAGGTAGAGCCCTTGCCGCTCATGGCGGTGCCAGCGCATGTCACCAGTCACAACACTCGCGAGGCGCAGCGCAGGCGCGGCGCAGGCGGCGCGGGCGGTCTGCGAGCGGCGAGCGGCCGCGACTGCCGCGCGCCCCACCGAGACGCGGCCCCCACCGCTACCGGCTGCCTCATTTCTCACTATAATTTGCGTGCTGCTCGTTTTTTACCATTATTACTCCCTCGTTTTGTTTTACGTATTATCGAGTGCATCCCGCTCGCACCGGCCGCCATGCGCGCCCGGCGCCGCCCAGATAATAGCCGCGCGCAATTACGTCGCGAGCCGCCCGGCGACAGGCGACCGCACCTCGACACCTAGCGCCATCTTGTGACGGGGGGACGTTACGTTACGACGTGTAGTAACACACTAATGAAAACAAAATTAAGATGATTGATTTTATTAACCTCAACCAATAGTTCATATCATGATAATCTCACTTGTATTACATGTGTAATTTTCTATATATACCCAGATACCAGATAAGTATGTATATTGCCTACCCCACCTACTCCAAACATAAAATTATTTTTCAAAGTAAGAACGAATTATAAATCAAAGTTATTTTGATAGGTATAATATTTAACATATTTTTTTCAAGAACAATCATATCTTAAAATCGATTTTGTGGTGAGAGCATAGAAGGTAAAGGCCCGTTTCGATCATTGGTTCAAGTAGTGGTGAGTTCGATCCATGCCCGGGACAAATTTTTATGAGTGTATAGGTATGAAATCAATGTTTGTAAGCCACCTACCGCACAGAAATTCCTAGTATGGGGCACTTTTACATCACATTTGAAATAATATTTGATCAAACATAGTACAAGCGAAATTTAATTCGACGTAGCGGTCGTAGCAGTTGTGTAGCGTCGTAGACATCAGACGCGTAAATGAGGTCATCTCTCGATCAGTAATAAACCTATATTTACAACATGTCAATGTAACGCTATCGAGAAAGCGAGCTGTCAAATTCATGTTTATTTATTAAATTTGTAATGTAAAAAGGATGGCATATCAACTCGCAAGCGTCACGCTAACGGCAATCTTTTCGTACTAAGCTCTCTGACCACATACTACTTATATCTACCATCTATTCGGTAAACTAAGTCCCCGTTTGTAATATAGAAATAAATAATAAGCACCGCCACACTCATATGTGGCAGAGGTGTACTGTGTACACTTCGCAGATTATTCTAGGTCCCATTGCAATAGGGGGTGAACCTAATGTCATTATACTGGCCACAATTCGTGTCATCAAATATATACTGAGATTTTTTCTGTAGAACCTTGTGAATGAGCCATATAGAGATTTATATTTGTAATACTAAACTACAGCGTATACAAAAATGCAAAAAATCGTCTTATCACTTATTCGTTATTATTTTTCTATATTCCTATAATCCGAAATTAGACTATAAATACTGTTACCCAGATAGTCACTTTTTAAATCTAATTCGACCAACTTCAATTATTATCGTTCTGTAAGTTGGTTTATCTTCTAATTGATTTCTAATTTATTAGGATATTTAAAGTAAATGTTTTTATTGATGAAATGTTTATCAATTGGTTATGAGCTTAAGCCGCTCTGCCCACTGCGTCTAATAGTCGCGGGTTCGAGTCCCGCACGGGACAAATCTTTGTGTGATCCATAATTATTTGTTCCGGTCTGGGTATTTGTGTATGTGAATTTTCATGTTTGTAAACGCACCCACGACACAGGAATAAATCCTAGTGTGGGGCTAAGTTTAAAAAAAAAAAAAAAAAAATTGTGGTTAAGAAAAGCTCTACATAATTCTTTCTGCATCATCCTCATTATCAGCCCAAATTAGTCCTTTGCTGGACATAGCCCCCTTCCAATGTGGGCTCTGTGCCCGATCCTCGGCTTTATGCTTCCAGTTCCTGCCAGCTATCCATATGGCATTTTAATAGGTAGATATCGATGTATTGTGTATATGTTTTTATGGTGTTAATACGTAAAACAATTGTGTGCTTTAATTTATGATTGATTTCTATTTATCAATATATTTATATCATAACGCCAGATCCCTTACGGGGTAGGCAGAGAGTACAGAGTTAGTACATATTGATTTAACAACACAAGTTGTTTTGTTTAAATTGTCTGTCATTATTTTAGTGAAACGTGATCGTTTAAGTAAGTAGGTATGTAGGTGCTATACCAATAGCATAACAAATGTCTCTGACAGTTGAAATTGTGAAGATGTAGTAAATGCATTTAAATAAATTACAATTTTGCTAAAAATATTTTTATTTAGAAAATATGTTTTTGCATTTGTATGTTAATTTAATGCAATAGACAACAAGTGAAAGGCACATTTCATATATAATACAAGACACGACTTAAACATAAAACAATTTATCTTACAGACATCACATTTAAATTCATAAGGTAACAAAAATATTCGGACACAACCATCTTTGAATATCTAGTTATAAACCAAACATACGAGATTTGTTAGAATAATCGAAAACTAAGTTGTAAACTTAGTAGGATGAAACTCCAATTAACAAGCACTGAGTTAAACCATTAATTATAAACACTCCTTTTTATCTCACTTAAATTTATAGAGTCAATAATCAATAAACACATTGCTAGTAATAAGGCCCTTTACCCTGCAGTTGTACTTACTTAAACTTATTGTCCCAATGCCACTGGTGGTTGCAAATTATAATGTCCCTGAAACACAGTATAATTGTCCTTCGTCGCGCACTGGTACGTACTGATCGGTGGGGTATACTGTTGGTACATTCGATGGTCGCGCACTGCAGGCCGCGGGTACAAGGTGTCCTGTCTTACTTCAGGGTACCAGCTCGACATCACACCGCTGGGAAATACTCCACCGTTAAAATTAGGCGCGCTCGCCATCACGTTAGGAACAACTGCGCCGTAGTTCAAAGACATCTGTTTCTGAACGGTGGACGCTGGAAGAGTCCCGTAGTTTGTACTCCCCACTGATGACACAGGAACTTGTGACTCTACTGGTCTTTCTGGGGTACTATCAGTTTTGTCACTGCAAGCACTGGACGAATCCTCCTTGTCATCTTCCTTTGCTTTCTTTTTCCTCGACACATTCGCATGGGTCTTCACGTGTTTTGTAAGATGATCCGAACGCATAAACCGCTTGGTGCATAATTGACAAGCGAATCTCTTCTCACCAGTGTGTGTCCTCAGATGGCGCTGCAGCTCGTCCGATCTTGTAAATCTTTTCCCGCAGAATAACCAGTTGCACACAAATGGCCTTTCTCCAGTGTGCCAGCGAAGGTGGGCCTTCAGATGTGATGTCTTCCCGTAGACTTTCCCACAGCCAGGTACGTGACACACATGTTCTCGTTTAGCACCATCTTTTCCGTAGTTGGGGCCGAAGCCGGCTGCTTCTGTGAGGCAGTTTGGGCAGCGGCATTTGGCACAGCGTCGCTGAAGCTCTCGAGCCTCTTCTGCTGCAGCAGCAGTAGGGGGCCAGTACGCTGGGTACTGAGGAGGGTATGGCGGCAGCTCGCGCCACGCAGGAGGCGCACACCACGTCCCCGATGACGCACTGCTGCACGACGACAAATCTGAAGCTGGTGATATTGCGTCACCACGACCGTAACCACACCCGTAGCCAGTCATCATGTTCACCATCTGTAACAAATTATACATAACTATTACGCTTCAAACTAAGATATTCTATTGCAATATGGAAACATTTCGATCACTTTATTATACAGCTCACAACCGCTAATACGAAACAATAATTATGGATCGGACAACTTTAATTCAAAATATAGTTTAACGTAAATAAACTGTCAAATGATATTTAATAGAGCGAGCGCGTGGGCGGGCGGACGGACCTGTTGCGCGGGCGGATCCACGTATTGCATTTCCGGCGGCTGTAGTGACAACGCAGCGAAAACCTCCAACTGTATAATTACAGGGCGGCGCACCGCTCGCGCCGAGACGTTTTTAATAACTGGCTTGGCATAGACGTAACAAGCGGTTGTCACCTCGCCCCGGCCCCGCTGCCCCGAGGGAGCTGGCTGCGCGCGCGCACCCCGGCCTCGCGCCCCCCACCCCGCACTCTTCACCCGCCACCCCCCGCGCTCCTCGCCCCGGCACAGCCTCCGACACACCCCACCCGGCTGCGTGAATTATGAGCTTACCAGTTCAACTCTTATGAGAACGGGAAAACAATATGAGCGGGACAACAAAGACTTCGCAAAGCTTCAAAGCTTACGTAACGTTATAGTATGTTTACTTTAAGCTTAATTAGAAATCGTTTTGTACAATTCTACAAGATTACATTGCTATCATAGAAAAAACAATACACGTACTATTACATATCGACAAGATAAAGAAGACTGTGAAACAAAATTGTGTAGAGCTTTTAATTGAAGTCTATTGCACTAGCAAAAATCTACGTCTGCATTGCCAAGTGCGACAAACTTTTAATTACTCTATACATCCTACACTTTTCATTTTAAACTTCAAGTGGCTCTCATTGTAACATCTAGTCATATACGAAGATCATTTCTTTTATAGGTAGGTACAACATTTGTGTTTCGAGATCCCAGGCTCTTAATGTATTTAATTTTTTCTCTATTTCGGCCGGCAGTTCGCGGCAGACGCATGATTTATGCATATTCGAGCGGAGCCAAACCTTTAATTACATGTTGTTAAAATATGGCAGTTTGGTTAATCGTTTGCCGTGCTTTTGTTTTACTAAACACCGCGCTCTCTTAGGGTACTGGGTTCCCTTTTCTTCCTTCCACGATCTTTAAATGCGTTTGTTTTTTTTTTATTTGTGACTGTCTGTAGTCTCTAGAGTAAGTTACGTGATTCTAAATTCAAAGTTAAGGAACGATAGGTAAAGGTACCTAATAATCTTCGCATATTCTAGGCCTTCTTACGAGGCATGCCTTTTAATTTCTGTCGTTTCCATATTTCCCGGCAATTTTGAATTTGGAACTGTTCTATATTCGAATGTGTTTAAATTTTGAATCTCAAAACAGTTGAAAGTATTAGGATTAATGCTATTGTTCAGTCACAGCGTCGATTGGAATCTGTCAGGTTACGTCCGAAAATGAATCTTTCTAAGGAAAATGTTCGTGCAATAATTTTCTACAACTTTAGAAGAGGCGTGACACGGCTTCATTGTTTTGAAAAGCCAACATCTGTGTTCAGTGATGAAGCCCCATGTCTGCGGACTGTCGAACGCTGGTATTTAGAATTCCAGCGTGGACATACTAGTGTTAGTGACGAATCTCGCGATGGACGCCCAAAATCCGCCTTCACTGAAGATAACATCATTGCTGTGAGACAACTAATTCTCGAAGATCGTCATGTGACGTATCGAGAGATAGAGGCTCTATTAGGCATCTCATGGACAACCATTCAGAAGATCTTGCATGAAGCGCTTGGTGTGAGCAAGCTAGTTTGCCGTTGGATACAGCATCTGCTTTCCGACGATCACAAGGCGGCCCGCGTCAGATGGTGTAAGAAAACTCTGCAAAGGTTCAATCGAGGAGAGTTAAATCACGTCCACGACATCATCAGTGGTGACGAATCTTGGATCTATGCCTACGATCCTGATTCCAAACAACAATCTACAATCTGAGTCTTTCAAGACGAGCCAAAGCCGACTAAAGTTGTTCGTTCTCGAAGCACTTCAAAGAAGATGGTGGCCACGTTCGTTGGAAAAACCGGCCATGTTGCGACTATTGCACTTGAAGATGGTAGAACGGTTAACGCAGAGTGGTATACCACAGTGTGTTTACCACAAGTCATCGCCGAACTTCGAAAATCCAACTCAAAGCGACGCATCATCCTGCACCACTACAACGCAAGCTCACACAGCGCTCGTCAAACGATTGAGTATTTGAAGCAGGAAAAGTAGAAATTCTTGACCATCCTCCATACAGTCCTGACCTATGCCCTAACGATTTCTTTATATTTCCTAATATTAAGAAAAGTCTTCGTGGTCAAAGGTTCCAGTCCGGTGAAGAAGCAGTCGACGCTTTCAAGTCAGCCATTTTGAACACCCCTACTTTAAAGTGGAATAAATGTTATAATAACTGGTTTGAGCGAATGGAAAAGTGTATTAAGCTACGTGGTGAATACTTTGAAAAACAATAAAAAGTACTATAAGGTTCTAGTTGTGTTTTTTTCTTCAAACGAAAAAGATTCTTCTACTACGAGGCATGCCTTTTAGGCATGCCTTGTAGTAGATGAATCTCGTAGGCAATAAACTGACAACTTTTATTAAGTTGTCAGTTTATAATAAAGTAATCTTCTGTGCGCTAATAAATGTTAGGTAATAGAGTGTAGCGTTGTTGATCTTTGTACTAGGTATCTAGTTCTCATACAAAACCTCAGCCTAGCAGTCCACCCTGAGTCCTCATTCATCCAGTTATAAATTATGAGCTTTAACATATCTTTGAGGCCTGTATCTTTTAAACCTTATCTTTAGCGTGACAGTCTCCACCCTAATTATTACTATCGGAACGAAAGTTGAAATACATGGTTAATCAGAGGTTAACCATGCCTTTCAACGTCTAGAATTTAGACATCCCGTTTAGGTAACGTTTTACACGTCATCAGGTGCGGACCCAGAGGAGATTCTTGAAGACATGACTGCCAAAATCATCGATTTAGACGGAAAATCTCATCAAAAGTTGGTAATTCAATCTATTGACCAAAATTATCCCCAAATAATACCTAGTCTACTATTGAGCCTAAATGGCTCTCACCTAACATCTTGGGCTACAACCGAAACTGTATTACGTCGTCTCCGCATATTTATATAGGAATGGACAACTACATGTATACATATTGATTTAAAGTCTTCGTTTTACCACTTGTTATAATAAACTTCTTTACAAGAATCAGGTGCTATGATGAGTTAAAAACTGAATATATTACGTCGAAGAATAATGCATAGGAATACATGAACAATAGTCTTTACGAACCTACTACCGTTCGCCAATAAATATGCGGTACAAATACAAACCTGTCGAAGTGTCGACATGTAAAGAACAATAGTTTTTTAGATTCAATCCTAGGGTCTCAACAATCGGTGCCCATCTCACAAAGCCCACATGCAGTGGACAATGTCATCTACTAATGCGCTATGATCACTGTACCCTGGCCATAAATCTTAATGGCTACTGGGTTTTTGTGAGGGCCGTGCGAACCAAAAAAAATTATCCTTCGGTCAATCGGTTGTCGTCAACTATGTTCCGAAGAATAGTTTACACGTGCAACAACAATACCAGTTTTTAAATTGTTATAATTAACAACTTCGTTGGTTTAACGGCGAATAATGTGCGTAGCGACATAACATACAAAAATATTATGAAGATACACATTAAAGTCGTACTACTACGGATCATATGATCGCGCTACCATGGACCTCTAGAAATCCACGATCTATAATGGATAAAAATGGTATTTAAAATCGGGAAAATAGGTAGGTACTTTTACAATTTTATTTGTATCAACTCCTGTTCTGAAAGACTAAATTATTAATAATTTTGCTTTAAAAATTCTTTTTAGAGACAAGCTTTTATGCTGCAGGTAATTGTGCAATTTGAAAAAATCCATAAATTTCGTGTCTACATTGAGGAATTCCTTCGTCGCACTCCTGGGTGTACAATCAGATCATGCCTACCATAAAAATGCATTGTCATCGGAAGTAGAATAAGTGGAAGTGGTTTTTATTAAGCTTGCAAGATTTGACCTAAACCGACAAACTAACAAACATTGCAAGCAAAATAAAAGTTTGTAAGGATAAGGCATTACGCAGATTAGTTATACCCTTTAAACCAACGATATATCCATACTTTTACCAGACAACAAGTAAGTGCACTAGGTACTAAAATGCTTCCAATCGCCCAATTACCTATTAGTTCTAGCCATTATCAACCACACTGCATAAAAGTCGAATATAATTTAGGGATCATTAAAAGATCTTTTATGAAAATATTAGCGAATACCATATGAATCACCTCACGACCATTTCCGCTCAAGGAGCTCGGGGATATTTTACACTAATTACTGGTTTCTTATATCGTGGGCGGGTAATTGGTTCTATCGCACACTGTCCTACACTTCCTGCCTTTTGGCGGGGTGCCCGTGAATGGGCCTGACGCTTTATGAGACTGCCTCAAAGTACCGCCGCGGTTTCTGGTTGCAGGCATTGTGCAAGCGTAGCCAGCACGGCACCCACGATATGCATGTAATTGCCTAATTGTGTGTGAACAAGTTTTTTTTCTAAGTATATTAGTTATTGTTGCTAATCTTAATAAATTTATTAGTTATACTATGGGATTCGTTATCATTGCTCTCGCTTTCACTAAGAAGGTAAAAGAGATGTCCAAAGTATCTGGAATACAAGATACCTTTAAGTACCTTATGTATTTAAGATATCAGATGTGTCTGTTATATATCAAATGAGTCACATTACTGGAAGGTAGGTACAACCCAACTGTGAAAAGAATGACTGCATTTTAATTTTTCCTCCTAGAAAATACTGACTTATACCAATTCTAATTCATTGACAGGACTGCTACGGAGAATTTTAAGATAGAAAAACCCTAATAACATTTTATCCGCCTAGATTCGACTTCAAAACGTCTTTATTCTCAGCTGCACTGCGCGCCACTGAGACCGTAACTGTAGGGAATTTTCTCCTTAACATAAAATAGAGCTAGATAAACCTATGTAACTTATCTTACCTATCCTTTTTTGTTTATGGATATGGAAGAGTGGACAAAGGAGCTCGCGGGTTCCCTGGTGAAAAACAATCATCTCCGCCTATGTAGGTATCTAAACAAAATCAGTCACCTAGGTGTTGTCGGCCTTTTAGTGTACTTCCAGGGGTTTAACTTCAAGATGCCTTACCAATGAAATGCAGTAACAATATCACTACTTAACACCTATATTTTTTGTGAAAGTGGTACGGTCCTCGGTCGAACTAGTCCAAATACGAGTTGAACCCCAATGCCAAATGGACTTTCTTAAGACGAAAAAATGTACGGGAATGATATTTTATAACTAATAACGATTATTAATAAATCCTGTATGATTTTTTATACGTATTCATTCGATTACGTATCAAAAATCATACACTTATTCTTAAAAGTATCATTAATACTTTTATTCATACTAAATCTATGAGAAAACAGATGCCATGTTAAATTTTTTCCAGAAACTCGATACATCACCATATTCAACAAAAGGCGTAAAAAGCTCAAATGTTACGCGAGTTACGAATAAGTTTTATATCGCTATTGTATATCAACGGACATTGTTGTTATCTGATCGGAATTCCGCTCGGTTTCGCGAGCATTGAGAAGGAGTGAAGGGTGCATTGTGAGGGTGTAACAAGATCACCGAGTGTACCTGTCGGTAACAATGCAGGGTACAGGTTAAAGCTAAACGATGGTCTCTTGTCAATCTTTGAGTTATCTGAGGTTGCGCAGCGCAGTAGCTAGTTTCGAAATTGCTATTGTGTTTTTTGTCACCTATCCAGTTGAAAATTAAATTGACATTTCAGTACTTCCCTCGTATACTAGATAGACTACCAAGGACAGTACCGAGAGTAGTTGATGGTCGGTCTGGTCGTTAGAACGAAGGCAGCTCAACTCACTTGGTCGAGAAGTTGCGAGGTGGATCCACGTGAAGAAAAAAAAACGATCTTGGTGTTTTCGATTCGAAATTATGTTTGTACATGCGCCCACGACACAAGAATAGGTCATTCCTAGTGTAGAGTTACTTTTTATATAACTCGTAGAGTACAACGAGTCTACAGCTGAAGAACTATTAAATGTTAATGGGTCATATATACACGCATCATAACGATTTTCCGAATATTCATAAAGGAATCTTGGATCGTCTTCTTTCTTATTTTATTTATTAAGTTTAACTATGTTTCATTTCATGTCAAAAGATAATACAGAATAAGAAGACTTGAAATTACAATTTTATAATTATAGTATTTGCTTTTTGTCGCAACGGCATAAACTAAAATCTAAGACCATGACAAGACCTAAGTAGAATGATTATCATTTAAAAAGACCTTTTTAAAAACAATCTTTTACAGCAAAAACACAACGAAGATATCTTGCGTAGTTGACGAGTCCCTATGGTTTCTTTCAGGCTCCACCATCAGATCCTGGCCACCATACAATACTTGTTAAGACAAATCCAACGAGTCCAAATACGGCGGGGTATATTGAATAGTTGAGTGGTGCCATTGGCCAGCTTTCGGCTTCATCATCAGATCCTGAACCCATATCTGGTTATATAGTACTTGTTAATACCAATCTAACAAGCCTAACCGCGAGGGGGTTCCGTACGTAGCTCAATCGGATACCCGCAAGTGCTTAAAAAATGGATCATAAGATTTGAACCGAAAAGACAGGCAGACAGACAGATAGACTGACAGACAGACAGCCACACGAACATTTCGAGTTAAATAAAAGCTTGTAAAAAGAAAAAGATGGAATCTACCGTGTAACGTATACCACACTCTACCGTATCTAAGTATACCTACTTCAAATTATCTAATTAGGTAACATAGAGTAGGTAGAAACACGGTTGAGTATGTAAATGGATCTGTAGTTACAGAACCTACTGGTTAATTTGCTTTTAATCATAAAGTTCTGATGTAGTATAACTAAATTTCTTTCCTGTTGCTAGTATTTTTGGTAAACTATCATGATATCATAAAAAAATCATATACAGAAAGTCCGACCGTCACTCGGACTGTCACAAAAAAAAATATAGTGTAGGTAAAGGAATTCTGCGCAGGCGCCCCGCGGCGCAGCGGCGGCCTTCAAACATGTCTTCCTCTGTCCCGTGACAGCCGAAATTGCCCTGCATCAGTAAAAACGCCATCTCTAGAGCAGTTTGTTTTACACAACAAGGCATTCGGAACAGAATAACGATGACACGTTTTTAACGCCAATGTATGTCCCTCATTAGTAGCGTTTTTTGAGATGGTCAGTTTTAGAAGTGCCTAATTAAGGAAATATGAATGGGCCCCGTCATTAAGAGGAATGGTAGGTATGTTTTTTTAAGGCAACTTGATAATAAATAATGCCTCGACTGGTATGGTGGTCTAATGTCGCAAAGTGCAACAGGCGATCACGGGTTCGAAAAATTCATAGTAGCAGTGATTGAGTTATATCTACTGAATCTATCTATCTATCTATATCATCACACCAGACCCCTTGCAGGGTAGGCAGAGAGTACATAGTTCCAACAGGTTCTTTCCTTACATACCTCTCTGGCTTCCTCGACTCTCATAGTTCGTCTTTATACACGCTCGCCGGTTACGGAGACTCTTGACTTGTCCTTCAGATAAGACTCGGTCTATTTTGTCATATGCACTGTACGTAGTACAATATACCTAATTAAATGGTAAGAGTGGGGAATTGTACATACATTCATACTTTTTTTTTATTGGCCCGGGGTCAAAATCGGAACTCACGCTGTCATCAAGAGATATGTCACTTCATGACAATCGTAAAGTTGCTTACTATGAAATTTACCACAAGTTATTTTTTTTATTAGTCACCGTGCGGGCCTGCCTGTTGAAAGATTTCCCTAAAAGAAGAAAAAAAATTACCTAATGATAACCCTAATTATTAGGTACTAAATGAAAATCCGGACCGAAGCTGTTCGTCAGAGAACCAAGTTTACCGACATAGATCAGCGAATTAGCAAGCTAAAGTGGCAGTGGGCAGGTCACATATGCCGCAGAACCGATGGCCGTTGGGCAGACTGGTTCTTGAGTGGAGACCGCGTGTCGGCAAACGTAGTGTAGGACGCCCTGTAGATAGGTGGGGCGACGACATTCGTAAGGCAGCAGGCAGGAATTGGAGAAGAGCTGAATATCGAGCTCAGTGGCGTGCCATGGGAGCGGCCTACGTCAAGCAGTGGACTGACACGGGCTGATGATGAACCCTAATTTCTCACCTACGCCCTGTCAATCCACGGGCCAAATATCCTTGTAGCACTATACCCGTTATAATGGAAATAGGGTCCCCACCTATTAAATTGGGATCTAACATCAGCAGCGAAACGGACGGCTTGGTCCAGTGGTTAAAAGATTGAGTCGCTCCGCCCATTAGATTGAGTAGACGCGGGTTCGATTCTCGCACGGCACAAATCTTTGTGTGACCCACAAATATTTGTTTTGGTCTGGGTTTTCGTGCATGTGAATTTCATGTTTTTGAATGTGCATCTTTTATGTTTAAATAAATGTAGATGTGACTGCCTATGTTTGACTGCCTCGTTGGTCTAGTGGCAAAGCGCATCTCTTGGCGATCACGAGGTCCTGGGTTCAAATCCTAGGTCGGACAAATGAAGTTTTTCGGTATATGGCAACAGGCTCGCCCTCTGTTACATGGGACCTAACATCTTCGGCGAAAAGTAGATGTACTTAGTACACCTCTGCCACCCTCGCTTGGGGAATATAGGCGTGATGGTGTTTATTATGTTTATAAATAAAGGAGTAGAACCCTACAACTCAACTTGAGGAATGTGGGCATGATGGAGTGTATTTTTTTTAACACACTATTTTTCTCGACGCGGATGCTTAGACAGAGAGTTCAGAACAAGTGACAAGACCACATACAGGTCTTATAATAAGCTATAGCCGGTTGTTACGATAAATTATGCGATCAAAGGACATTGTTCTGCGCCCATACATGATTTGCCCCAGAACAAACAGCAATAAAAAATACTTGTATGATTTCAAATCACCCATAAATTCTCTGAAGGTATTTATTAATTAACGGACAAGCTGGGGAATCGCAATATTAAACAGAAAGTATTAGATTTTGAGGTTATAATTCAGTAGCCATTAATACATATGAGGTTATATGGTGTGTGTTAGCAATGATGCCGGCGACTTCGATATAAGTACTTACAATACTTTGAAATATTCGTTTTAGATTGCAAATTGTCCGTTACATACGGATGTTTGCCATTATTCTAAAAAAATAGATAAATCATGATGGCATGGTTCAAATGTTTGTTGGTTCTTGGGCAATTTGCGACAATGTCCTTTAACTGACTTTAATTCAAAGTTAGTCTTTGGGGAAGCTTTTGTCCTGAAGTGGACTACTTTGTAATGATGATGGTGAATTCAAAGTTAGGAAAATTAAGGGACTACCGCGAAAAAAACGTGTTTTTGTACTCCATGCACTTCATTAGAGACTTAATGTTTTGAAATATGATTTTTGACTGTATATATTAGAATCTGGTAAAAGGAAGATTAAAAAAAAATTCTCAATAGAAAAAAATCTACCGTCATCTCTATATATATCTCTATTGCTTTACATTTTCTGATTCCAACGCGAAATGCTTAAGAACTATTCAATAGAATTGACTTAAAAACGTAGCAAATAATTGTAGCAAAGATTTTGTAAAGCAGTTTTTTATTTCAGTGTAGTTTTTTTTAGAAAATTATAAAATTTGTTTTTGCGCATACGTCGTTTATTTCCGAGCGCGCGTTCTATATATCCGTCCTTTATTATTCTTTTTTAAAGTAATTGCATCACCGTCACACTCCCGGTCGCTAAATGGTCGATTGCGGTAGGCCCTTAATAACTAATTAACCTTAACCTAAAATAAATAGGTAACTATAGTATTTTTCACATAGGATGGGTAGTGACAGTTCTAATTGCCAAAGGAAATTAATATTTAATTCAATGGTGTTAAGGCATAAAACCATAACTATAGAAACGGGTCATGCCTCTTATTGCCATTGAATAAAGTATAATCTCGTTTGGCAATTAGAACTGACACTACCCACTATGTGAAACAATACATATAAGGCCGCCCTTTGTGTAATTTTAAGTTCTTTTTTGTTTTTGTATTTTAATATCTATGTAATTGGTGCACAATAAAGAGTTATCTATCTATCTATCTACATATACAGCCTTTACCTTATACATAGGCATAGGCTGGTTATCATAACAATTTTCAAGAAACGCTTTGTCCTACATTGGACGGCCTTCGCCTGATTTTGATGAACTCCCTTATACATACTATGTAGATATCAGCTAAACTCATCTTGTAGATGCCTACTCGCAGACTTTTCAATCGTTCTAGAAATGGATTGCTAAAGGCTGATAATGTTAATTCTAACTGTATGGAGAATATCGGGGCCGTGACAGTATTACAAGATAAGGAAATTAGGGGGCATCCATCAATTAAGTAGGCTGTGTTTCTTTTAATTTGGACCCCTCCCTCCCCCTGTGAGATTTATTGAGATTTGGTGGTCCCCCCGTCCCACTTACGGGAGTTTATGCTCTAGTTGTTAAACGATTAAATTCTTGATGTAAATTTTTTTAATAGCCATTACATTTTTCAGCGCACAAAATGGGATACTCTAAGAAAAGATAAAACGTTTTTTAATTTTTTCACTATGCCTATAATAATTTATGTTTTTTAAAAGTTGACTTTAGATTTTCAATTATTATAAGTTTTGGGCCCGTATTACAGAACATAATCAGTTGCGAATCTAGTTTTAAAATTAACGTTATAGTATAAAAACAGTTTTTAATGACTTAATTAATGACTGATTTACGTTCTGCAATACGGACCTAAATGTAATTTTACTGGATCTCCAGGGGGGGGGCCCTTACAAATTTAATACCGTTTCCGCGCGAGTGATGCTCTATCTGAACAAGTAATTCATCTAAGTGTGCATTCTAAACTTTCTAGTATTATTTTACCTCTTTCGCTATACTTATTGACTCCCTCGTTGCTCTACTGGGGGCAAGGTGCGGCTGGTGATTACGCGCTTTCAGTTCTTAAGGTCTCTCCACGCTGCCGACGCAGCACGAAGTTAACGAGCTTAGAGTACTATAGAGTGAGCGTTACAAACTTCTTTTGTTGTTGTTCTTGTTTCAATTTTTTATGATGGCGAGGCTTGGGGAGTTGTAATGTACTGAAATGTACGGGATACGCCACACAGCGCAGCCCCGCGCGGCACGACGGGAAACGTCACAACCGAACGTAGCCGAGCATACCGTCGCGATCCGTCGGTTATTTGAGCAAACTACTCCGAGATCACGAGGTCCTCAGTAGACCGGTCAGTGACGCTGTTATAGGGTTTGAATGAAAAATTCACAGTAGCAAATCGAAGTCTGGAATGTCGCACGGTTTAATAGCAATACGCTCGCCTTCTATTCTAACCTAACGTCATAAGCGAATGGTAGGTGTACACAGTACAACTTTGCCACCGCCACTTGGAAAATAGAGGCGAGACCGATTTTTTTACTGATTCCGGTCGGTGTGAAGCAACATTATCAAATAATTATCGATGCAAATAAGAGATCAATACCACGGCTCGAAAAATTTATTACAACACACGTCACAAAACATACATTTTGTACAACCATTTCACATTATACAATATAGTAAATAATGACTATTCAGTTTAGATCGAGGAATGTTTTATCTCGTCAAAAGTAGCGTAGGTACCAAATAGATTCACTTTTAAAGTCCTTAAGTATTCAATAGAAATAATCAGATAAGTTCATTAACAATACACAATAAGTCTTACAGGATATATGAATCACATGATTCTATAAATAAGTAATGGTTCTACGTCCACGTTTATGACTATTGAATAAATATAGGTATAGTTAATGTATACTTATTTACAGCAAATCCATATCTTTCAAGATAAAGAAAATCCCAAGACCCTTATAAAAATAATAATGATACTGGTATAATAAAGATAGGATGTATAGAGGAAGACGCCGAATTTTTTGAATAAAAATGTAAATTTGAATGTATTTGTATTTAATAAGTGATAACTTAAACCTAGTCCACACCAAAGCTCAATGTGTGGCAACGACGATTATGTCACTGTAAATTGTAGAAGTCATCATTAATTGTTTGTACATAATGTACATAAAGCATTCGGTTTTATTCCGTGGTTGGTTATTCGCAGCGATTATTTAATTTAATTCAAGGAGCTTGCTTCTTGAATCAATTAATGAACATATTCATCCTAATGATTCACGTGAATCATTTGCAAAGTTGTTTTTTTTTTATTCGTTGACGAATTTATGTGCCAATATACACATAATTTGAGAAACAGCCTGTAACTTTTATATTAATTACATACAAATGTTAAAAAGGAGTGTGTGACATAATTAACGCTGACCCCATGCAACGGCGACACAAATCAAGAACCAGCGAAATTAAGCTGAAATATTGTGATGTTAGAATGCTAATGCAAAAAATCATATTTTTGAGTTATGCCACTATAAGTTGCAGCCGGCGTTATTCTCTTAATAAAATGTAGCAAGTAAATAACATATGTATGCCTACATATGACATTTAGTCATTAACTAGCGATGTAGTGAATACAAATGGTATCACTTAGGGCGTCCTAAGACTAAGACAGTCAACAGATAACCAACAGTTCAATTAGTCGTTAAAAAGCTACCAATGATGCGACGATGAATACACACGGCATCAACTGAACCATGGGCCGATAATTTCAGTATACAACTTAAGTACGTATAAATATTGGGACAAAAATAAGTGTGCCCGATACGACTAAAGTTTAGTTTGCTTAAGTATGGGCAGTGATTCGACGCCCTTGCATGTGACTCACTACCGCCTAGTATAAAATTAAACAAAACAACAAATATTTGGCACCTCCATGCTCTTGCGCGTTCACATATTTAAAAACCAAGCCTCTTAACTACTGTGATAATTGGTCAAGTATTTTGACGTACCAGTCACACGCTAATGTCGTAAAATAAGACCGATAAAAAAGATGTTAGTGTGACGTGAACATAGATAAAATTCGATGCAACCGATTTGCATCTTAATATCTACGATATAAGGTTTATAATAAATTAAGCCCATAAGTTTTTAGTCCTAAGGCATTTTCGGGAACTTTGTGATTGAGCGATAAACAGTGCCATATGATTGTTGCTTTGCTGTTTGCATGCAGAATAAATATATAATTTAGATTCACATTATACATAGTAACAAGCGTGAAACTATAATAAACACGTTCAAACACATTATAGTGTTAATAATAAATTAATAAAAACAAAAAAAAATCGCGTTTCCCTTGTTCGCAATGACCTGAAATAATTCGGAAGCAATAAAAAAGGTGCGTAACGAAAAAAGAAGATTTTTTTAAATAAAACGAGATAAAACTATCATTACACGACAAAGTATTTTCTTTAGTAAGTGACTTATACTAAATTGTAAGACCTAAGTGCGGCGTCTTTATAATTCATCCCTAAGAAGCGTGTAGCGGTTCTTGGACGGCGCTAGCTTTTTGAAGGTTGACTCTGGGGGAGTTGTCACCTTAACGTCTACGTCTAACTTGGGCTGATCTGGTTCTGGCCCGTAGTGGAATTCCCTGAAAAAAAAAGGGTAACATCAAATATCAATCACTCTTTCCGTTTTCTTTTATTCAATTCAAATAGATGGGTTAAAGCAGAGAGCTGGGATACCGTGAGGTTGTAATTTTGAAGTTACCAGCGAGGCCCATTGTCACTGCTGACTCACAGCAGTAGAAGTGGTGGGTTTATGCCCATAAAAAATGGAAAAGTTCGAATGTAGTTCGTTGATTGGGTGTTTATTTTATCTTTGGCCTTATGTATGGTTCGAAGGATTGTTTTAAGCAACTGCAGTAATACTGAGTTCTTAGTTTTACGCGAATATTACACAAGAAATAAAACTATTTTACGGATTTTATCGCGGTTTATTTTTGATTTTTAGTTCCCGACGTTTCGAGTGCTTTACAGCACCCATGGTCACGGGAGGGACTGAGGTGTTAGACGTCCAGAAGGCATGGACAGGACTTATATAGGACAAACAAAAAGACCGGTAAAAACTCGGGTTAAAGAACACATAGCTGACCTCAAACACCGTCGCTCAAAGAAGTCTGCAGTCTGTGAACATGTCCTTGACCGCACCCGCCATAACATCAGATTTGATAGACCACAAATTCTCGTGAAAGAACACAGATTCCTACCAAGAATGGTTTGCAAGGCTATTGAAATTAAAAAACATCCTAATTTCAATAGAGAAGATGGCTGGGTGCTTCCATCGACTTGGGATCCGGTAATTAATATAATCAAATCCAAAACCAAGCATAACACTGCAAGACTTCCAGACACCGTGAGCTCATTCTGCGTAGATCGGAACAACAAAAATAATTAGGAAGTTTGAGGGTACCCCGGAACAACTATGCCTTTTGGACGTCTAACACTCAGTCCCTCCCGTGACCATGGGTGCTGCAAAGCACTCGAAACGTCGGAAACAATAAACCGCGATAATATATGAGACATATCCTTAGACTTTGTTCAAAACAATAGTACTTTTACTTAAAAGTGATGTACCTTGACATCACATTGAGCAATTGCAAATGTAAATCTGTATGTAGAGATAACATGTTTTAATTTAATTATCTGCCTCGTTGGTCTGGTGGCAAAGCGCATCGCTTGGTGATCACGAGGTCCTGGGTTCAAATCCTAGGTCGGACAAATAAAGTTTTTCTAACGAAAAACTTTCCAGTGTGAGTACAGAGTCTGGAATTATTGCCCGGTATATGGCAATAGGCTCGCCCCCTACTGCATGGGACCTAACATCGTCGGCGAAAAGGCGGGTGTATTCAGTACACATCTGCCACCCCAGCTTGGGGAATATAGGCGTGACGGTGTAATTTAATGATCATGTTAAATACATTATCAGGCCAAACTAACAAATGTAATAAAACAAATGTCTCCAGATGTACTTGTTGATGTATATACTCAATAACATTGGAAATACGTACTTTATTGACAATACTAATGAAGCGTATTGAAAAAATATAGTGGGGAGGCCGATCTTTTTGAAATTCCTCAATGCATATTGATATTATTGCTGAATACTACAGAAATGTCAAGATGCGTTTGTTTCTTACCTAGTGGGAAATATGCTTGTAACTTGGCTTATTGTTTACATTTATGCATAACTAAACCTATTGGAACTCTGTACTCTCTGCCTACCCCGCGAGGGAGCTGGCGTGATGATATAGATAGATAGATAGATAGATTTATGCATAACTGTTTATTAGATTAGATTAATGATTTATTTTATTGATTTATGGTCTACCAACAGTTGTTACAGTTCATTCTTATGATCTATGGTAAGTTCTCTAACTGCACAACCAATTACAGGTAAACACAGCATGCTTATGAATATGATACAACAGTGTACATAAACTTTATAAATATTGAAAATGGTACACAATTGAAAAGCATACTCCCTATACCGGATCAAAAAATATTGACGAAATGATTCGATGCGTAAACTGAACCCTTCATAGAAATAATATAAATAATACACCGTCACGCGTATGTTCCCCAAGAGGGGGTGGCAGAGGTGTACTGAGTACACCTACGTTTCGCCGACAATGTCAAATCCCATGTAATCGGGGGCGAGCCTATTGCCATACACCAGACAGAATTCCAGACTCCGAACTTATACTTATGTCGTTAGAAAAACTACATTTGTTCGACCTAGGATGTGAACCCAGGGCCTCGTGATCACAAAGCGATGTGCTTTGCCACCAGACCAAAGAGGCAGTCTTAATATAAATAATAACCGTGAAATACCACTAAAGGTAGATAAATATTGTGCACATAGCCCGTTACATTAAAGACTCTTCTCTGTTATATACTACACACACTGAGGACAGACAAGACTCTGTCCTCTGTTTAAGTAAGAGATCGTCCATTATTAAGGTGACGCTCGAAAGGGAGGGGTTCGTAAAAAATCATGAAATATCAGAAGAGGGGAGGCGGGGGTAGTGAGATATTACGTGTATTAATTTTTTCGTTGAACGCACGATTTCTAAACCGAAATGCGGCGCGTGACCTTGACTGACCTTGAAATATTTTAAGATACTGTGTACCAAAAAAATAAATACTTGATTTTGGGTAGGGGGGAGGGGTTTCAGTTTAAAACCTTACCACGTATCCCTCAGGGGGTTGTTACTCGGTTACTTACTAAATCACGGTCCCATAGTACAAAGTTACATATACATTTGTGGCTTTCATGCCCGTCCATAAGGTTATTTATCCCAAATATAAATACTGGATTATAGGACTCTGTTCGTTGGACACGTCGATATATATATATATTTTTTTTTTTTTAAACGTAGCCCCACACTAGGATTTATTCCTGTGTCGTGGGTGCGTTTACAAACATGCAAATTCACATACACAAATACCCAGACCGGAACAAATATTTGTGGATCACAAAAAGATTTGTGCCGTGCGGGAATCGAACCCGCGACTATTAGACACAGTGGGCGACGCGACTTAAGCTCTTAACCACTGCGCTAAATTAGTAAGATGTTTTCAATGAGAATGATGTTATGATATTAAAGATATGTCGATGATAGACGGACAGCTTGGTCTAGTAATTAAGAGCTGAAGCCGCTTCGCCTACTGGATCGAATAGTCGCGGGTTTGATTCCCGCCAGGAAAAATCTTTGTGTGACCCACAAATATTTGTTTCGGTCTGGGTGTTTGTCTACACTGGGGCTGTTATAATAAAAAAAAAATCAAAGATGAAAAGAAATGCATGGATATGGTAATATAATTTTCTATAAGCCTTATTACCTAAAAGTAGTGATAGGCTAGTTGGTTAGACTGTTGGACTGCAACGTCAGAGGTCTTTGGTTCAAACCTAGGCATGCACCTCTGTCTTTTCGGAAACATGTGCGTATAAAAGGTTAAATATCACTTGCTTTAACGGTGAAGGAAAACATCGTGAGGAAACCTGCATGCCTAAGAGTTTCGCGAAGGTGTGAGAAGTTCGCCAACCCGCACTGGGCCAGCGTGGTGGACTCAATTTGAGAGGAGGCCCGTGCCCAACGGTGCGACAGTTTCTTAACAGGGCTAATATTATTATTATTACCTGTGTAATTTTCCAGAGTAAAGATCCAGGAGGAACTCCTTTAGCCTGCCTGGTATTTCCATTTCTTTGTAGTCAGGGAACATGTACATATGGCGGAACGAGTCAATTGCTATCAGAGGCAGGTCTGAAATCGATTTTCCTAAATGGTGTAGAGGATGCTCGAATGTCACGCCATCCGCTGTCAGGAAGTTTATATTTTCTGAAAATTGTCAAGGTTATAATTAATATTGATAATAATTATTTATTAAACAACTATTTAGTTAGCTGTTGCCTACAAATATATACGTAACAGCTGCTTAAGTAATATTAGCTACTGCTGTAGTATAACGAATACGTGTATTTTTTTTATTTGCTTGTAACACCCCGCCTTAGTCATGCAAAGTTGTCACTAGCGCTGTCATTCCCTTCCCTTACCATTGCTGCACGCCCGGTATTTTCTTCGTTTGATGTTTTCTTATGCGGGAAGAATCAAGGAACTGATAAGGCAAGTGTGGTTGATCATTTTCCCTCAATTGTATATTTAATGCCGTAAGTTTGGGGTCTTTTTGGTGGTCATGGGCAATGCCTGAAGTGCTACACTCGCCACTTCAATACAAAATGAATATAAATCAACAATGTAAATAATACGAATGCTGACACAGAACTGCCTTAAGCTTTACGCGGGAAGTGACGGCAATACAGTAATTTACATTCGGCATAATAAACTGTCAAATGAAAGATGTTTATTATTGTTTTGAAAATTATCGTAAAATCCATGAATGTGTTAAGATAAACTAGAGATTGGCAAAAGGCATTCCTGTAGATAACATAGTGCCTAAAAGCTAATGCTTTTAGGCACTATGGCCATTGCGTACTACGAACTATTGTTTTTGTGTGTGTGTGTGTGTGTGAATGATCTATGCTGTTGGCCGCGGGGCCTTTACAGCTTCACCGGACAAGAGGGCGATCGTGCAACCGCTACGCTCAAGCCAGTAGGGCGAGGGGACAACTAGCACAAGGGCGCCTCAGGAAGGAACGGCCTCGGCTTGGACAGTTACTATGGGGGAGGGCGTATACTAGGTGTCTCGCCGTGGTACTCTGCACCGGCCGGCGGGCAAGGGATTCTTCGACCTCGCCGGCGAGGTCGGTGTCTGATCTTGGGTTCGGTATCTGTATCCAAAAGAAGGGATGTAAGGGCATCGGGAGGGTCGGTGAGAATATGAGAAGACACCTCACTTAATTTTTTCGTAACAAAAGTTAGCTCACATTATGTCAAGTGCTTGCTGCAACGTGACGTGTTTGAATGCTGAATACTATTTGCAAAAAATTCACATACACTAAGAACTGTTTTAACTGAAACAGAACTGGTTGAACTGGAAATCCCATGTTAACCTGGTATGCACTCAATTACATAAGTTTGTATATGTTCTATATCGCCTAAGTAAAACATCGAATCAACACTCTGTCCTAACTGCATACCATGGCTACGTAGGTGCAATATTAAGTTACGGTCTAATACTATGGGGCAACTCTACTGAAGTACAAAGTGCGTTTCTTGCACAGAAGAAATGTGTCAGAGCGATAGCCGGTATAAGGCCCTGGGAGTCATGTAAGCCCATATTTCTAAAACTAAAAATTTTAACACTGCCCAGCATGTATATATTTGAAGCAGCAAAGTTTGTTAAAGAACATAAACACCTGTTTACTCAAACACATCATAGGTTTCCTAGAAGCACAAGGAATCGTGAAAATATTGTTTTGCCTAAAATACCTAGAACTACTTTGTATCAGAAAAATTGTTATGCAATGTGCGGTCGCATTTACAATAAAATTCCTGGTGATTTTAAAAACCTTCCGACTTTAATGTTTACCAAAAATATTAAATTGTGGTTATTAGACAAATGCTTCTACTCTGTATCTGACATCCTAACATAGATTTTTTTTTTTACATACCTAGTCTTAAACTTTGCCTTTGACACTTATCTTATTACTTGACATTAATATCGTTGGATTATTTTATTATTGAATTGACAATTTTAATTAGACTAACCGAATTGAATTTCTACTATTATTTTAGCCATATCTTAGCAAGTAAGACGAATATTTTGCATGTCAACATGTTGTGACTAAAGTTGTATGAACCTTTTTATATTAAAATAAGACCGCAAATGTAACTACCAACTTTTATGCAAATAAATAAAATATATAAATAACTTCAGAAACATAAGGTTTTATTTTTATTATCTATGAAAACACAAACATCCCCGCTAACTCCGCAGTCATCAATATACGCGCTAATTTTTATTTGAAGTTGCTTCTAGTATAGAACAGAATAAGCGGGCGTTAGCACGGACGCTTTTTAAACGCGCGTTTGTAAAGTGCTGGAATGAAATAAATGGCAGATCGTACATTTTTTGAAAGCGCTTTACAGCGCTTCTGCGCCGCGCTTTGAAAAAGCGCCCGTGCAAACGCCCGCTAACTTAATGCACTAGGCATTGACCACATAACCTTGAAAACTAATTGTTATGTTAAATAAATCAGCTGAAAAATAAAGAAAGAAAGTGGATGTTTACTCACGTTTTTCATCTTCCAATTCGCGTTGTATAATTTCTTTGTATTTCTTTACACTTTCGGTGTCAGTAGGATGATGGAAGAGGATTAGGAATGGCAATCCCTCCTCTGTGAGCTCCTCAGCATTTTCAAAGGTAATTTGTCGGACTAGAGGTATACACTTTTCTTGGGCCCATTTGTACAAATCTTCAAAACTCAATAGTGAGCCTCTGAATGTTTCGTCTGGGTCTGTAGAGGTTTTCCTGTCAGCTCTAAACACAACTACTGGTTGACCTGAAAGTTTGTAATAAATATTTTATTAATGTAAATTCTGGTACCTCAACAAAATTTCTTGAGTAGTATTATATTAAATTTTATTTATCTTGAGATAATGACATGAATATATGAAGCTTATAGCTTTATTTCTTTTCAAGCCAAAATAATGTTGCAATAACAATACCAAAGGTTGTTACTAACTCCCTTATCATTGAAAGTCCAATCGAACTAATTGTATGTCGACTTCTCTGCTCGTTGCTAAATAGATTGAATCAGTTGAACGTAAATTTAAAACATTTGAACATATGCAATACTTAAAAAACAAGGTGTCAAATATTCCATAAAAAGTTTTGAAAGATTTCCAACTAAATATGTCAGATATCTGTTTATAGCTTTTGTGAATCTGTAGAATATATGAATTCCAATTACCTGGCGGATGCATTGCTTGCGATGCATCCCCAAACCCAACATGGAAAAGGCACTCATCTTTAAGGTTGGCCGCGACTTTTCTGAAAGTGTCATACTCGGGCTGGTCCCTTCGGTCCATGTAACCAATAAGATGTCTTTTCTCTTCATTGAGATCATGCAACTCTTTGAGTGCGGAAAATTGTTTTACAGGATCTGTCAATTGTTTCTTGATGAACTCAGCAAATGCTTCTACTGACCGTTGACCTGGAAGACATATTTTTAATAATAATAATCATCGGTATTACAATAATATTCTGATAAGCATTTTCGATTCTATTCACAGTGGTGTCAATTCTTTTGCAGTCACACTATTGTATTTTTAGACTTAGTGCATGTTTTATTTATGTAAATAGTATTAAAGGCCTTATTAAACACAGCAAACATGCGTGGCGAGACATTTAGTAAAGAGTTTCTCTTAGGCATGTCGATTTAAAATCGATTAATCAAAAAAATCGATGTTTTCTAGCAAAATAATCAATTTTATAGATCGATTTGAACCATTGAATCGATTTAGTAGATCGATCTCGAAAGCTATCGAATCGGATCAATTCGCGATTCAACTATAAAAAAAGTGGTAATCGAAAATATGATCTAATTAGGTTGTGTAAATCAGGGATATAAATAATGGCAAAACACGTTTATTGTTAAAAATGCTATGGTCCAAACATGAGTTTCAGTCAGTTGTCTTTTTAATAATCTCTAATTTGAACGTATCAAGAAATTATCGAAATTATAAAAGGGAAGAAATACAAAAAATACTTATTCAATCAGCCAATTAATAAGAATCGACTTCGAATCGATTAACCGAGATCGATCTTTTAATCTTCGATTTAATCGAGGATCGATTAAGATTCGTAAGTGTCTACTGTATCTCTTTCTCGACTACTAAATAGTACTTTTTTGGTCTACATAAATAAAATTCTTTTTAATTTGTGTTATAAAATAAACCTAATCTGCATACATGTATTTGACAAGGCCTTAAATTAAAGTGAGAAATGCTTGAAAAGAATTTCTCATAGACATGGAGAGTATTGTTTGTTCAATATATGTACTCGTACGATATATCATAAAAAGATACACAGTCCCATTCAAAAGTGACACTAAAAAACGTCTCCAAATCCACGTGAATAGTTATAGTTATGATATAACTATAAATTAAGGAATAGGTACCTTACTCATATCACTTAACGTTGTATTTGCAAAAAAAGCGGATGCCTGTTAATTTTTTAGTACTGTCCACTTTTGCCTGCCTTTTGGTGATGCCATTTTTGGTGCGGCGATATATACAATCTTAAAATGTTTCACACATGTACATGTGTATTACTCACCTCTGTATTCTTTCTTTGCAGGCACACCATTACGGAACAGTTTCATAGTAGGATATTTAGTGATGTGGAATCTTGTTCCTACATTTGATTCCTTGTCACAGTCTACTTTCCCCATTACAACTTTGCCCGTTTCATAGCCTGCTTTGACCACCTCATCGGCAGCTTCATCAAATATTGGCATCAGCATGTTGCTGAATTTACACCAATCAGCATAGAAATTAAGAAAAACTACTTCATTGGAAGCTGAAAGTATATAAGTGTATTTTCATTAGGAAATAACATTAGTGTTGTGGCAAATTGAACAGTTAGCGATCAGGTCATAAGTTCAAACCATAGGTTATACAATCATGTACTGGGGATTTTCTACTAAAACATAATTAAGAGTATTACAGTCTGGAATTTAACTCAGTATAATGGGAAAAGGCTAACCCTCTTTTACATTAAGACCTATCATCATTAATGAAATGTGGTGTATGGGTGTACAGTCTCTCCTCTGCCACCTCCTCTAAATAAAGTTTAGTTTAGAGTGAAAGAGAGAAAGTGTAGTAGTGCGAGTGAGAGAGTGTAGTAGAAACGCACTGTTTAATTTTTATAATAGCCTCTTTTTAATCAGTAATATTTGTAGCATATCCAATTCAGTTTTGTCATCTTGAAGTGGCAATAATAATAATATATTCTATGCTAATATTTTCCCAAGTAATGTTGTAGGGGTATATTATTAGTTCTATAAAACTATTTTAAGCACTTGTATGCCTCATATTCATCGCATCACTGCTCAAATAGTGTCCCAATTAAAATATGTGTATGTGAATTTTCCCATTGATGAATATGAATTTTCCTGTTTGTAAATGCACCCATGACACAGGAATAAATCCTAGGGTGGGGCTACGACTTAATAAAAAAAAAATGTAGTTTTAAGTAATATCGCATTTTGTAAAACTAGGCAAACCCTAACTAACCACTTACCAAAATACATAAAAATAATTATTTTTAAATTATATATTTAATTTACATTATAACTTATAATAAAAACACTCACTTTAAACTAAAATATAAAATAAAACAAAGAAAAAAACGACCTTAATCAAAAAGACCGCATCCGCATGGAATGGTGGCAAGAATGCTGGCTGCGTTTCCTCGCTGAATAGACAGACCAATCTTTTGAGCGAGGAATGAGCCAGCCCTCTTGTCACCCGAGGAGGTGATCAGCGTAGGTGTTATTTTATTGATAAATTGTTTTATTTTTTAGTTTTTAAGTTAAACTCGTTATAGTGAAAAACAGATTAAAAAATTCGCAATATTCTTAAAAATTACTTTGTTTGACATATTATTTCAGTAAACTGACATGTGAATTCTAATTTTTTTACTAATAAAACTAAAAGACTGGTTGTTGAAGGAATTTGGATGTTATTGAAATTTAACAATACACTTTGTTGTATGTTTTGTAGTATGTTGTTACAGAAACGCAAAGTGGGTCTTGGCCGTGAGAAAATGTTTTAATACAATAGCACATTTAGATAAAATTTTTATCTATATCAATATATTGTTTTAATTCCTTGGGTTTTTAAATTAATATTTGCCTACAGCATATATTATATTAGCTTAGTGCAGGGTTGAAGACCCTTTTATAAAATAGTATACAAAGTTTCCTTAAATTCTTTTTTTTTCAATTTTTAATTGATTCATAATATGTTTAAGATTGTTTTAGTCAAGCTATGCTCATTGTATTACAATATTTGGTCTAAGTTTAGTGCATAGCATATTAAACAATACTAATGTGAAACTCTGGCTCCCAAGATACAGGCAATTGCCTAGTTTGGGAACCACCAGTATATATAATTAGTTAATTTTTGTTTATGCACAAATAAATTTGATTTGATTTGATCTATAAATTCTTTTTCTTCTCCTTCCCTCCATTCATATTATCTTTTAAAATATGTAGAATTTTAAATGATTTTCCTTAATTGTTATTTTCAATAAATCTGAATAAGTTTAAATCACTGATCACCTTTTAAAAAGGATAGATTTTATAGTAGAAATAAAATTATAAACATCCATTATTGTATTATATCAAGTGCTTGTTATCAATACATATTTTTATATATTCCCATTAATAGCCTTAATGTTAATTCTACAATAAAATCACTGAATTATGATACCAATTTATGAATATGGTTTTTATACAATTTTCATCTATTTATTATTGGTTGTAGTAGATATCAAATTTTGTCTAAATTTAGTTACAAAACTTTTCTGTGGACTTATGTACTTATCTAAGCGAAGATAAAATAATTATATATAATACCTACATAAACAAATTTCGAATATAGAGATAAATTGACGTTACCAACAAATATCTATTATACGTCTGGAGTTACATTCATTGAAGAAAGTAATTATAAACCTTCTAGAAAACGTGGTACTAATAAGCTAAAACCTTACTTACCTAACACCATGTCCAAATTACTTTCTGTAATTTGTACTGCACCGCTATCGGTGGGATTGTAAAAACTATGGCATATCTGAAACATAACAATCCTTATAGATTAAACACCAATTACTTATTCTAATAGGCCATAAAATCAACAGCCCAATAGAAGGAAACTGTATGCCGGAATTATTTTAAACAATTTGCTATTCACTAGTTCTTACCAAGAAAAAAACACAGGCTAAAATTTTGTAATTAAATATATTGAAAATGCTCCAATTCATTATGGAAGGAATTTGAGACACTTTTTACGCTATAAAGAAAAAATATCACCGCCGCTACCGCTAGCTGGCACTTGGCAGTTGGCTGGCAGCAGCATAGACAAGGCAGCACAATGACAATATACCATAAACAAAACCAAAGGGTATTTAGCACCTCTAACCATAGGCTATGAACTCTTGCAACCAAATACCAATATTTTGGTAGATAGAAATTATTTTCCTAATTCTTTGCCTGCCACGAACTTGCGACCATTGCTATAATCCCAAATTAAGACTCAATGCTTGCGACACATAGAAGGGAGGCATCATAGAGTAACTGACTATCATGGTTTATTATGCTAGACCAGGGCTTCCCAACCTTTCTTTTGTTGCGCCCCCCGTTTTTTCATTCCAACAAATCAGCACATTATTTTAACAACTACAAATAGTTAACATTATATTTACTTTAATTTTAAGTTTTACAAAATAAACTCCAAACAAATTTAAAACGTTTTATCATTTATCACGACAACGCATTTTGAAACAGTGACAAACAGAATGTAATGTGAATATTGTGATGTTCAATTTACGCGTGCTTTTTTTTATGATTTTGCCCCTTTCATATCTCTCTACGCCCCTCAAGGGGGTCGCGTGTATCTTCTGTGCTAGACCATCTAGGCCCTCAACAAAGAGTAGTCCTAAACGTCTATACTAAAACGTAGTGATACTATTTGAGGCGATACATACTACTCCCCAATTGATGATAGAGTTTTCCAAGGGCAGCGGCAGAAACTATGGTACTTAACAATTTAGTAGGGTTAATAATAAGTCACTGTACTTGCTTTTGTAAATAAGCACTAGCCAATAATTAGGAGTGTTCGCAACAGCTATATATTAAAAACGCGTTATAACGATACGCTACTTTTAAAACGCCTATTATTTTTTACGCTATTAATAACAGTTATTTCTTCGCTTCGTTGAACGACGCCTTTTGATTATTGGCGTAAAACACGCCGCGCCGCCGCCGTGAGCTGTTAAGCGTTAAAAAATAAATATATATTTAATAAATTAATTATTTACACGTAACTAAAACTAACTTTTATTTACAGTTATTACAATAAACAAACCAACGATTTATTTGCAAACAATTTAAGACGCGACGCCGCAATCCCTCACAAACCCACGATAAATGCATAAGTACGTCATCCAAGATCACGCCAGTGATCCGCACTGATTTTATTAAATAAATAATCTAACGTAGTAAGCAACACGTTATAAATAACGTATAATACGAACAAATATATTGGCGCGGAACATAATAAATAACCTAATAATATATTACTTTCATTACTGGACACTCATTTAAAAATAGATCAAATGTAGTTGTCTTAGAGCATAATATAACACGTGACTTTTGACAAAAATATTATACGTCTAAGTGAAATTGACCTTAAGTCCAGTCCGTCAGTGTCGCTGTGTCGCGTGGCAGGCTGGTAGGCGGTTTTGGTCGGACAATATGTAATATAAGTAACGCTTAAAAAATAATGCTTGCCTGAGGTAATAAATAATAGGTGATTTGATTATTTATTAATAATAGATTATTTTTTCAGTTATGTAATATAACGATCACTCCTACCAATAATTAGCTGATCAGTTCTGGCTGTGCCTTGCGCGCGTTTGGTCGTGTCGCTGCGTTGCCCGCCCGCTCGCTATTTTCGTAATTACGTACGTATTCGATTTCGACTTACTCTGTTGGAAACGCCTGCGCTTGCGTGGAGTGGTGATCTGGTTGGCTCATATACGTGTATACGTACACATATACGGGCTTGCGACGTTACTTCTCCGCGTCTGGCTCGCGCGTAGCAACAAGGCGAGCCGTTAGGTAGACGCGCCGTTCTGACGGCGGTCGGCCTTCCCGCGTTTTTAGTAACGGTCGTTTTCCGTGACCTACGTGGTTTGTCGCGGCTGTGCTTACGTGTTTTGTGCTTGCGTGTTTACGTAATTGCATTCGCTGTGCGTATGCTTTTGCGTCACGTGTAGGTACGGTTCGCGTATCGCCCGGTGTGACCAATCTCGTGGGTTGCTAGGCAGCCACGTCGGCTAACGGCGCGGCCGGCCCTCCCGCGGTTTTCGTTTTCTCAACGGTTAGTTTCATAACTGTTTTCGATATTAGTGTTTATTGTAAATCCACGTCTTTTGTCCGTTCGTGGTAAGTCCGGTGGACGCCTAGCGGCGTCGTAAGCCGGCTTGAGCGGGACCCGAGCGCTCGCCTCCCTCCTTCAGAGGGCGGCCAACTCGGAAGGGCTTGAGCTCTGGCCTTGGGGGCTTCCCTAGTCAGAGCTCTTGATTCCACCAGGACCCTACCTTAACCCATCCCGCTATCCTATTCTCCGTGCGGCGGTTCTCTTCGCCCCGGAGCAGTTAGGGTTTGGTGCCGCCCGTTCGCCCCTAAGGCGAAGGGGCACACCGCGTCTCCCCGGTAGTGCCACCCCCCCGCCGCCGCCCGGTGGGGGGATCAGGGCATCGCTCACGCCCGGGTCTTAGGGCCCTATTTTAGTTCACTCGCCCTGCCATTTCCCCTCTGGAAATGGCCGAAGACTTCCATCCCGATTTTGTCCGGGACTTAACGAAGTACATCGTCCTACATTGCCCGGACATAGTCCGGGAATTCAGGACGACGTACTCGCCCGCCTCGCCCGACGCGTCGCCCGCGCGCGCGTCGGCCCCCGGCCCCGCGCACCCCGCGCCTTCTGCGCGCCCCGCGACTCCGTTCGCCGCGCCGTGAACTGATGTAGGGGCGCAGCCCCAGACCCCCGCCGACCGCCCCGTCTCACCATGCGGGTCCGAGCCTCTCTCGGACTCGGATATGGAGGTCGAGCGCGCGTCCGCGCGACGCGCCGCCCCCGCCCGGTCCCCGTCCCCGACGCTCTCGTCGGAGGACGACTTCGTTCCCATCGCGAATGGGAAGCGGGCGCGCAAACCGCGCGACTCGCCGCCACCCAAAATCCAGAGGGCCGGAAACGTTTCCGTTTCTCCCGGCCCCTCCGGCCCCCGGCCGTCTCCGTCTCCCAACGTGGCCGCGAGGGCCTCCCCCCTCGCGCGCCCCGCACGTCCGAACATCACTCCCCCGCCGCTTGTCATTCAGGACAAGAGCGCCTGGGAGCGCATCTCTAAGGCGATTTATAATCGCCAAATCAACTACACGCACGCGCGTTCCACCGCGCAAGGCATAGCCGTCAAGGTGGCGTCCTCGGACGACCACCGACGGCTATCCGCGTTCCTGCGATCAAACAAGATCGCTTATCACACATACACCCTGGAGGAGGAAAGGGAGCTCAGGGTGGTAATCCGCGGTGTCCCGAGGGAGCTGGACACCGCCGTCATCAAGGCCGACCTCCAGTCCCAGGACCTTCCTGTGCGCCAGGTGCACAGAATGGTCAATGGGCGCTCCAAGGAGGCGTACGACATGGTGCTGGTCGTCCTCGACCGCACCGAGTCCGGCCGTAGGGTCTTCGACCTGAAGGCCGTGTGCCACATTTCTGGCCTCTCCGTGGAGGCCCCCCACAAACGTGGCACGCCCGGGCAGTGCCACAACTGCCAGCTGTACGGGCACTCTGCCCGTAACTGTCACGCGCGCCCTCGATGCGTTAAGTGCATCGGGGACCACGCGACGTCCCAGTGCGCCCGCTCGAAGGAGACGGCGGCCGAGCCCCCCAGCTGCGTCCTCTGCGGCACCAAGGGGCACACCGCGAACTATCGCGGTTGCCCCAAGGCCCCGAAGGGGAAGCGCGGCCGGGCGAGGCGCGGCGGCCGCCGCCGCCCCCGCGCGGTTGCCCCCCCCTCTGCACCCTCAGCGCAACACCCCCCCGCGCCCTCAGCGCACCCTCGTCCGGTGCCTTCTGCGCCAGCGACCACGGCTCCCCGCGCTCCCGCGCCTCTGAAGCTGACCCCCCCTCCCCCGCCGCTCAGGCCGTCCCTCGGCGCCAACGCGTGGGTGAAGCCGCTGCCTTACACCGCGGCCTCCCACCCTGCGTCAGTGGGCCCTGCCCGCCCCCCGAAGCGCGTGCCGGCGATCCAGCCGGTGGCGGCTTGTCCCCCTCCGCCCTCTAACGTCAGTCAGGACGTCGACCTAATAATGAGCGTCTCGACGGTTATAAGCCCCGCACTTTTCCCCAGAGTCCGCGAACTCGCACTTCGACTCCGCGCCGCCACTAACTTGGCGGACCAGGTTCTCCTGGCCGCCGAATACAGGGACGTATATGACGTCCTGGCGTCCCTCAAAACCCAACCCCCCCGCACCCAATAATAGATCTACGATCTCCACGCCAAAAGCCCCACAACCTATCCCTGGCGTTCTTTAACGCCGATGGCCTTCGCTCTGCACTGCGCTAAGCACGGCCTTGGTGGAAGCCGACCCTCCCCCCCTCTCCCTCTCAGCTCGGACTCCATCCCGTCCCCTCAGGACACCGATCAGGCCGTAGATGCCTTCACCGAGCACATCCGATCGGCTGTCAGTCGATCGTCCAAGCAAGTCGAGGCGGAAGATCTCTACCTCAACCGCTTTCGACTGCCGGACGATGTTAGGGATCTCATTCGTTCCAAGAATGCTTCCATCCGAGCGTACGACTCCTACCCCACCGAAGCCAATCGGGCCCGGATGCGCGCTTTACAACGAGAGGTAAAGCGTCGTGTCGCGGAGGTCCGGGAGGAACGGTGGGGTGTCCTCCTAGAGGGCATCGCGCCGTCGCATCTGGCCTACTGGCAGCTGGCGCGTAGCCTCAAATCCGACTCCACGACTGACATGCCCCCGCTGTCCCGCCCTTCAGGCGCAGCACCCCCAGCCTTCGACGACGACGAAAAGGCCGAGCTTCTCGCTGACTCTCTCGAGAGCCAGTGCGCCCCCAGCTCTCAGTCCGTTGACCAGTCCCACGTCGACGCGGTAGACAGGGAAGTCGAGCGCAGGGCATCCCTCCCCCCCGTCGATTCCTTGCCTCCTATCACGCAAACGGAGGTCGAAGATCTGATTATGGGTCTTAAAACTAAAAAAGCCCCCGGCCCTGACGGCATTTCGAATCGCGTTCTGAAATGCCTGCCCGCCCAGCTCATCTGCCTCTTGGTGGCCATTTTGAACGCCGCCATGACGAACTGCACCTTCCCCGCTAAGTGGAAGGAGGCGGACGTCATAGGCATTCCCAAGCCCGGCAAACCTCGCAATCTCCCCGCGAGCTACCGCCCTATCAGTCTCCTCAACTCCCTGGCCAAGATATACGAGCGCCTACTTCTGGCGAGGCTCAAAGACTTCGTAACGTCCAGGGGTATCCTTATCGACGAGCAGTTTGGCTTTCGAGCCAAACACTCTTGCGTCCACCAAGTGCACCGCATCACGGAGCACATCCTCTCCGGTCTCAATAGACCCAAACCCATCTACACGGGCGCCCTCTTCCTAGATGTCGCGAAGGCATTCGACAAAGTCTGGCACAACGGCTTGATCTACAAGCTCTACCAATTGGGTGTGCCGGACAGACTCGTGCTCATCTTACGAGACTTCTTGTCGAATCGCGCCTTCCGTTATCGCGTCGAAATGACGCGCTCCACTTCCCACTCCATCAGTGCTGGAGTCCCACAGGGCTCAGTTCTCTCTCCGCTCCTGTTTAGCCTTTACACGAACGACATTCCTCGTTCGAGTAAGGCGCATCTAGCCCTATTCGCGGATGATACCGCTCTCTACGTCTCGCATAGGAATAAGGGTTTCATTACCAGACACCTTCAGGCATCCGCCAATTCCCTAGGGAATTGGTTCAGGAAGTGGCGTATTGAGGTGAACCCGGACAAGAGCGCTGCGGTGTTCTTCTCCAGAGGTGCCACCCCGCGCCACTCCCTGCGCCGCCCTAGAAGTAATCTCGGCCAAGTGACCATGTTCGACCGACCCATTCCCTGGGTCAAAGAGGTCAAATATCTAGGGGTCACCCTAAACAGTACCATGTCCTTCGGCCCGCACATCAAGCGGGTCCGTCACCGAGCATCATTTGTGCTCGGTCGTCTCCATTCGTTAATCTGCAAGCGGAGTAAAATGTCCCTTAGAAATAAGGTGACACTTTACAAAACTTGCGTTCGACCCATCATGACTTATGCGTGTGTTGTGTTCGGGCATTCGGCCCCCTCTCACATCGATAAACTCCAAGTGGTTCAAAACCGCTTCCTCCGTAAAGCCGTAGGAGCCCCCGGGTTCGTACGGAACGTCGACCTCCACTCCGATCTAGGTCTCGAACCTATTCGCGCCTTTATTAAAAAGGCGTCGACACGTCACTTCGCGAACGCATCTACCCATGCGAATCCGTTAATCGTAGCCACCGCCGACTACGATCTCCCTCCCGACCCCGGCCGCCACCGCCGGCCGCGACATGTTCTCACCGACCCCCCCGATGCACTTAGTAGTGCGCCCGTCTCCCTACAGCGACTGTCCCAACCGAGGGCGCCTCGAGTATGTCGCCTCTTGCCCTTCTGGCTGGCTAGAGCGTAGTGGTTGCACGCTCGCCTTTAAGTCCGGTGAAGCTGTAAAGGCCTCGCGGCCAACAGCGTACATCATTCCACACACACACCATGATAAAGGCTTTACAATATGAAAGCCACATGTGTTGAAATTCATCTCAAAGGGGTGCAACAGAAATGGTAAAATTAAATATACTTTGTGCTATTGTGTGCTACTTATGTGAGTTTCTTGCACAGACTAGTTGGAGAGCAAGCTTTCTTGCTAAACCTCATCTTTTCCCTCCTTGTTTTATAGTTTTGCTTTTCTGACTTAAAACACATAGTCACGCCTATATTCCCCAAACGAGGGTGGCAGAGGTGTACTGTGACACCCACTTTTCGTCAACGATGTTAGGTCCCATGTAATAGGGAGCGACCCTAACAACCTATTGCCATATAGGTACCGGGCACAATTCCAGACTCCGGACTGATACTGGATTTTTTTCGATAGAAGAAATACTTTTGCCAATCTAGGATTTGATCCCAGGTCTTCGTCATCGCAAAGTGCATTATTCCCCAATAGACCAACAAGGCAGCCACGAGCAACGAGGCTTTTATACTTGCAAGTCTAAATGAGGAAGTTTTATTGGTGGCCTTAGTTAGAGAGAATACCTTGTAGGTCCTAAGCAGAGACTGCTGCCTAAGCTCAAGAAGTTATCGGAATAGTTTTGCCGCCGCTAGGCAGGGACCGTGCAATGCATGGCCTGCTGGATTATCTACCGCTGTTAAACCAAGATCTTTGATCTGCACTGGAGGATGACCATGCAAGCCCGCCGGAAATACAGTGCGTTGTTCTTTGAGGTGGCAAGGATCGGGGTGCTTTTACCGCCCTTGAATATGCCGTTAGTTTTCCAGGCAGGTGCGAGAGCGCCAGCGCTCGAAGCTATAAGACAGTAGTCTCAAATACCTACTGTGTGCGCGGCTCTCAGATGAGAGATACGCGCACAACGTGACGTTGGGTCTCTTTTATTGGTTCTTGAAACATGGATAAGAAAGAAGCCGTGCCGAATTACTTTAGACTTCTTAAGATACTTTCACCGAGTGTCCGAACAAGATGACGCGAGTCAACGGCTCAATATCACTATAGTAGAGGGGATCCGGATTCCATACAGCATACTCGAGGTGTGTCCCGCGTGGTTCGCATAGCTGCTTCGACGGATCGAATCGGACCACACCCTTCCTCTTAGTGGCGGTATACTGGACATGCGGTGGGCGTGGCCTTCTTTTGGGAAAGTGTTGTATCTCAGAAAGAGTCCTCTGTGCGATATCATGAAGAGACACCCGGATCCCGCACGTCGAAGACGACGCCGCACTGTGCCTCAACCAATTTTTATATTCGAGCGTCTCCGTTTTCAGAAGGCCCTCAATGTGGTAGTCGCTTAGCCACGTTGGAAGCCTTTTAAGTTGATAAGGCGGCTTGATAAGTTTCAACAATAGGTGGCCACAAACCTGCCTCCTGCATCCGCATTGGGTCCGCGTGATGGAGTAATCCTTATCTCTCTCTCCTCGATTATTGAGAGAGGACCTTTGCTCAGTGGGACAGTAACGGCTGTTATTATTATTATTATAACAACATCTGCACGAGCTAGTATTAAAGGGCGTACTAGCCCTAGGGTTTTAATAAAACATCAATCACTTTTAATAATTAGGTTTATTTTAAAAAGAAATACAAAAATATTTCGCGTCGTAAAAATGTTTATAAACATAAAAATAATCGAAAATGGACGGAATAATTATTTCCTCAATTAAAATATTACTTATCTAAAATTAGACATAAATATGCAATAAAATTAAAAAAAGGCTGCCAGTTAAATAGAACTATGTCTATTTTTAATAAATACAAAGTCATAGATAATGTAAAGATTTACAGCATAGTATAAACATTTTATAATAAGGGCAACATCATGGACGGAAATCATTATGCAGGACATAAGCAGTTTCTAGTACCCACCTAAGAAGCAGTTTTAATTACTAAAATGAACAATGGTATTTAGGTCTAATAAGGCAGCTTTCTTTCAAGATATGACTGGCTTTGGTATTACCATTCAAATTTCACGATAAATATTGTTTAAGTGACATAATGACCAATAATTTCATATGAAAATTGGACTGTTTGTCACTTGGTCCATATGTTTCTACAAATGTTTATATCATCAACCTATCAATAAAACATAAATACTGCTAAGTATTATAGATAAATACTTTTGTTATTTCTAAGTCTTGGTCATTGATATAACTTCACAAACAGAATATCATAGAATATACAGTTAATAATCACTTGGCTCTTACAAAACTAAATGTAACAGACATAATAGTCCTGATATTATGATACTTCCAGGTTTCATATAATCTCCTCCACTCTGAAAAACAAAATAATTATATTTTATAATCTCTCTCTATATTACAGCAGACCCCTTGTTGGGTAAGGCAAGAGTACAGGGTTCCAACATGTTCCTTCTGTACAGACCCTCTGTAAGGAAGGAACCAGACCACAAAACAAAACCCTGAATCTGTTCAGAAATCTCTGTACAGATTTATTTAATCTGCTTTCAGTAATTGTATTATAAGGTTTATACTCCTGTTATGCCTCCTTGGAAACATAAAGGTAAGTAAGAAATCGTAGGAGCTAAATTTTACTTATGTTTGATAGTCTCAATAGATATCTGGAGCCTTAATTGTGCCTGGTATAATTGAAATAAGCTTGCCTCCTATTCCATTAAGGCCTAATCCACATTGTCGGGGAAAGGTGAGTACACAGTACATATCTATCATCGCTACTTGGGGGGTGTAAACTTATTGTTGTAATATAATGTTACTTACAATGATGTAATAGTTGCAACGGTCACCAAGACAGCAATCTGAGCACACCCAGTCTTGATACCAAATATGTGTGCAAAGTGGCATGTATCGGTGTCTGGTAGTCGCACATTCCGTCTTGTTAGAGCATCTTTTAGACACGTAGTATTGTTTCTTCGCTCCCTGTGACCAGTACGGCGTGCTTCCCCATTTAATTTCAGTCAAGCAAACATCTTGACCATACTCGCAATTCTTTATGGTTTTAACACACTTCTCGTTATTATCCTCTTGGTTCTCGCATACGTAACATTCTAAACCCCATACTGAAATAAACTATTGTATTAATTTAATGCCATAACAAAATTTATTGTAGTCAACGGACAAACGAATTTACCAACCTTTTGTAACAGCGAAAAACATTAATAATAAGCTCAATATGTAAATTTTATACATTTTAATTTTTTTTTTTTGATATTTTATAAATGAATTTAATCAGAAAACACGTATTAATTCATGAAAATGAATTTAGAAAAACAATAATGTAAAGTTAACACGTTTAGCAATAATCAATTAAAAACAAATGTCAAACAAAGTTTGTTTGCCACGCCCTTTTTTTCTTTACAAGACTTCTGAAATTGATTCTAGTCTTTTCCCCGCGCGTAAATACAAAAATCTTTTAAGTTGCGAAAGTATTATAAGACGGGGTCAATGGGGATGAAACTTAATTTTACATAGATAACGGTGACGGAAAACAACAAAAAATTATCATTTTTTCATTTATTGTTATGAAATTATCATAAGGGATCACTGGATCTAGGAAAAATATGAAACAAAAATTATAAAAAAGCTAGATTTTGAGAAAATCATCGTTTAGTATACTGGACATTGCCAAATAATGAGTTGTACTATTTATAATATTTATTATTCTGTTTAGTATTAGGGGTTAAGTCATGGAAAGCGTTATATTTATTACTGAACCACCTTCGTACACAAACTTACTTATTATTAATTGCCACTCAAAGATATAATGTATAAATTTGGCGGGAAATATGTAAATGTGAAAGTTATTTATTTATTCATATAAGGTTAGTAAGTAAGATAAGTTGGTACTTAGACTTATTAAGATCAGATTATTGATTTTTAGTGACATAATAAGGTCAGTCAGTGGATATCTCAATTCTTTACACCAAAAAATAAAAGTAAAATAGCAATTTGACAATTCTCGTAGGGAGAAGGTAAAATGAACATGAAAGCTTTTATTTTACTCTTTGTCACGGTCATCGAGCGTCCGGAATCAGTTTTATCTGCAGGCATGTCAAATACAATGTCATAATCGAACACTTCAGCCTTATGTTGAAATTTCCCTGTATTCCAATTATAACTAATAGGTTTTCGCTTCTTTTATGGCACATTTCTTGTGTGGGTATGGGAAAAGAACACATTTACTAGTGGACCTGGTTTTTGCAACGGTTGAGTGTTGACTCCTTTGGTTACAGGTAGATAGCATAGACCATATGCACGACAGGTTTAGCAGAATTTTAACTTGGAAAAGTATTCAAATTTACCTAGCTGGCGGATAGAAAAGTCGGCTCATAATTGATGTTAATGCTGAAAAGGAAGGCTCATTGTTGGGACTCTTCTTCCTTAGGACTATTGGATCATAGTCATGAACCAGTGACGGTATGGTTGGTTCTGTGGATATTTTTGTAGTTAAGGTGCGGAAGACCCAAGCAGAGCTGGAGTGGCCTTTTATAACATATACTGACCTGGTTGGTAGCACCAACACTACTAATTTTAATGCACGTGATGCTTGGCTGTTAATTACTATCTGAATTCAAATCTAGGACCCTCTGTTTGACATAAACATATGTCATAGAATATTAATTTTGCCCCTTATATGTATATTGGGGAAGGTCCGGTATACTATACATAACAATATCGTAGTAAACTGTACACTACAGTTTTGCTATCGAATTTTATCAAGTATATGTCCAGTATAATACCCACTGTCAAATTTAGGGTTAATTTGACGATTTAGCGTAGTGGTCAAGCCGCTCCGCCCACTGTGACGAAAAGTCACGGGTTTGATTCCCGCACGGGACAAATCTTTGTGTGAGCCATAATTATTTGTTTCGGCCTGGGTATTTGTGTATGTGAATTTTCATGTGTGTCGAATGTATATATCTTTGCTACCATCTGCAGTCTTAATTTCTGGTATGGCATAGGATATAATATCTTAATATATATTGTCTGTAAAAACAGAAGGGCAGTCATGAAAATTTGTGAGAAGTATATTAATTGATTGGTATTCCGGTGGTTCATAAATTACTTAGTCTCTCCGAAAACACTATTATACCAAAAAGAAAACTGCAGTAATCGAAATACTCTGTAAAAACCTTATGTTTACCAAAGTTTGTTATGCGATTGTTGTTAGCACATATAATGCGATAAGGATCTTTTAGCATATGGATGCCATAGATGGTGACGTTGATGTGAAATTAGGGTTAAGATTTACTAACATTTTTCTTCTTCCATGGAGATATTTCAACAGGCACGGCTACTAATTAAAAAAAGAAACTACCTCATTGGGGGAAGTCTAGGAAAGTGGAATATTAATCATTATGTATTCTCATGCATGCGTAAAGGTCATTGTAACAAAGTGATAAATCGTGCCTTTTCGATTACCCTTAAAACGGCCGTAGCAATAGGTATGTAGAGAATCCATCGCTTGAGTATTTAGGGTGGGGTACTTCATCAATTTCATTATCAGGTTCATCGGAGTTAAAATAATTTAGACATTAAATCTTTCAAACATGATTATGCATCGCACTGGACATTGGCAAAATACACTTAAAGTTAGTGTTGAAACCTTAACTTAAAGAAGACAGCTTGTAGCTTTTTAATACCAACTATTACCTCTATGATACCAACCATGTACCAACCTCATATTTATAGTCTGTAATTTTTGACAGCAATGAGTGACAGTTCTATTTTTGGTTGAGTTGACATTTCCGAATTCTAATCCGACTTCCAACAAGACGAAATTTTATTGTTTATCGAAGAGGTAATTATAAATAAATTGAAAAGAATTACAGTGCGTTCAATAAGGTACATACAATGGAAGGAATTCTGTGGAAATGGACGAATTATTGGAATGGTAAATATAATATTAGTTGTACCTAAACCTGGTGTTCTTGTAATTTGTTTTGCTAATGTTTTAAATTATATTATTTGATAAATTATAGATATATTGATAATATTACAGGCTGGCAAACAAGATGGTTTGTGTTGGAAAATGGCATTCTTTCGTACTATAAGTCTCAGGAGGAAGTAATTCAAGGGTGTAAAGGTTCTGTCAAAGTATCAGTATGTCAAATAAATGGTAAGTAAGAGTGATTGTTGAATAATAAGTTTCGATGGTGCTTATATAATAGTGATTGGATACTAACCGGTTTGGTAAAAGTTGTTTAAGTAACATTTGAACCTTGATTTGCATGTAGTGAATATCATGTTGAGGATACATGCTTTCCTTATTGATTCACATGTTTAAACCAGAAATTCTTCCATAAAAGATACATAAGTAATATTTGTATACTACATAAAATATAGGTATTTACTTTTAAATATATGTTGTGTTTCAAACCAATATTAAAAAGTATAACTGAGATATTGAGTGAAAACATTCCTAAATAAAATTTTATATATAGCATATTTTTAGTGACCACAGTTCACTGTATAATGCTTAAGAGTCCCATAGCAGTCTTTTTATACAAAAATTTGGTTAGCTAATCATAATAGTCAAAATGGAAATCTCCAAAAAGTGGTTTTCAAGTGGTGACCTCATATTGGAAAATGTGACGAGGGCAGGCCCCCACAAGGTGGACTAATGACCTGGTGAAGGTCGCAGGTAAAAGCTGGATGCATACAGCACAAAACCCGTCATTGTGGCGATCTTTGGACTAGGCCTTTGTCCTCCAGTGAATGTCTTTCGGCTTATGATGATGACGAATGTGTTATTAATTAAAATATCTTTTATTTATTACAATGAGATAAGTTCGCAACAAATAAACAATCAATCAATATACTAATATTTGCCCTGTTAAGAAACTTTGCACACGGGCCTCGTCTCAAACTGTGAGGGTTTAGGCCACAGTCCACCACGCTGGCCCAGTGCGGGTTGGTGAACTTCACACACCTTCGAGTAACTCTGAGGCATGCATTTTTGCATTCATTTTCTCACAATTTTTCTTTTACCGTTAAAGCAAGTGATAATTAATTCCTCATATGCACATGCCTTTAAATAGACAGAAGTGTGAGCTGGGGTTTGAAACCGAGACATCTGACTTTGCAGTCCAACGGTATAACCACTGCTTCAATCAAACTTCACAACAATTCCTTTAGACTTTATGTATAGGTTATACATGTCTTATGTAAAAATTTTGCCGCATTAGTTTTAAACCTAATTTTTATAACATCATAAATATGTTTAGCAGCTAATATGAACTTTGTATAAAATTTACAGTGAACAACATTGACAATACCCGGATGGACTTGGTGATACCGGGACAACAGCATATGTACTTGAGGGCTCCCTCACCACAAGACAGGCAGAAATGGCTTGTTGCACTTGGCAGTGCCAAAGCTTGTGTTGACTCAAAGGATTTGAAAGGTACACTTATAACCTGACTGAAGAACTTTTAGTAATATTTATCGGGCCCCAAATAATTTGGGGCTGATAAATATTAGCTCCCCTATCTTTCACAACAAAACTTGATCTCTAAATAAAGATAAACTTATAGTAAATTATGCATTTCTAGGCACTATTACTGCAACACTAAACTTTTATCTCAAACACCCTCTCACACTCACCCGCGCACCCCATCACCTTACACAAAGAGAGGTCACACCACTTGTTACTACTTGACACACTACCACCTTATACCAACTGTTTAGTTTTAGGCTAGTTATATTTAAATAAAACAATTCTCGAGGGGATTGGCGCTGTACACCGAAATACAGGTTTTCCTAGTACGGCGGCAGAGGCAACCACTATATTTAAGTACCTGTCAATTAGCCTAAGATAATTTTAAAACACTGTTGTATTGGTTTTTTATGGTAAAATAAATTATTATTATAATATGGCTTCTCCTATTTGTGCTACATGTTCCCTTGCAGGGTAGGCAGAGTGGACAGTGTTCCAACAGGTTCTTTCCATACAGACCTCTCAGGCTTACTCCACTCTCATAGTTCGTCTCATGCACACTCATTGGTTATGGAGACTCTTGACTTGCCATTCAGATAAGACATGGTCTACAAAAATCATCATACTTAAGTATAGTAATTAATAATGTCTATGCAACTATATTGTCTGTGGCAACCTAGTGCAACTGAAGACTGTATTACAATTCCATAGTTCATTTCATTGTTAACTTAGCGTCCGCTAAGTGATGGTCAAGTAAGACGCATAATTATACCATTTTAATTATTTTGTTTTTAACTGAAATTAAATCAGTTTTATTTTGGACTCATTCTACACAACTAAACTACATTTAGTATGTTTCTAGTGCTTAGGTAGGCACTGCTTAATTGCTGCACTGCTATTCAAGCACATAAATAGTGACAATTCCCTTATTAGATAGGAAAGAAAAATAATGAGAAATTTCTCTACATCATTGCTATCTTGTCTATTCTTATAATGCTTGTTGAATAAAGCAAATAAATAAACTGCATTTATTGTAAAAACAACTATCTGTATTAAATACAAGCTTATATATCTGTCATAAATATAGCAGTGATAGCCTAGTGGTTAGACCTTTGGACTGCAGCCAGCCAGGCCAGCATGGTGGACTATGGCCTCAGCCCTCTCAGTTTGAGAGGAGCCCGTGCCCTACGGTGGGACAGTTCCTTAACAGAGCTAATATTATTTATTATACATACAGGCTTAAGTTTTCTTTATGTGTTTGTATATTTGTGTGTATGTTTCAATATATTATTGTGTTTCACTTCAGTTTCCACCCTGGAAGATACTAATTCTTTGAGCCATAAGAAATCTGAGCTAAGGTTATATTGTGATTTGATGATGCAACAAGTACACGCAGTGAAGGGTGCAGCTACTTGTGAGGGTGGTCCTGAGATCCAGGTGAGCATAGCATTGCTTTTTTAAATATGTTACCGACTTCCTAAGGATTAAAAAAATACACACGTAATTGTTCAAGTTTTCACTTCTGTCGGCACTCCCGGAGTGCCACTGTTTTTTTTTTATTTACTCCCATTGGCGACCTATACAGTATTAATAGGGGCCATCGCGAAAAAAACGTTTTTTTGTACTCCATTCAATTCAAGAAGTATATGGATAAGAGACTTAATGTTTCGAAATATGATTTTTGACTGTACACTTTAGAAACTGGTAAAATGAATACACGATTAAACAAAATTTTCTTGATAGAAAAAAATCTACTGTCATCTCCTATTGATTTACATTTTGATTCCAACGCAAAATATTTTTTTTTATATTATGTTATTATGCTTAAGAACTAATCAATAGAATTTACTTAAAAATTTAGCGAATAATTGTAGAAAAGTTCTTGTAAAGCAGTTTTTTATTTCATCAATCAATCAATTAATCAGCCTATCGCAGTCCACTGCTGGACATAGGCCTCTCCTAACACGCGCCATTGCACACGGTCCTCCGCCTTCCGCATGCAGTCTGTCCCAGCGACCTTTTTGAGGTCGTCGGTCCATCTTGCTGGTGGCCGTCCTACCTTATTTCATAGTGTAGCTTTTTTAGAAAATAATAAAATTTGTTTTTGCACATACGTCGTTTATTTCTGAGCGCGCGCTCAATATATTTTGTAAAGAATTGCATCACTGTCATTCTCCCGTTCTATATATGGTCGATCGCGGTAGGCCCTTAAGCCCTGGGGCTTTTGGCGTATGGGTAGACGCGACGCCACTATTATACACAGTACATGCACATTTTCACCTGAACACACAGCTGTTAACTCGCTACTGCAAGCATGTAATTCTATTGATAATTACTATATCATGAATTATCTCGCGAAATTAGATGTAAAACATTTATTAACAAAATTAACATCTTTGTTAGCTATCATAACTAAATGGAATAATATTTTATTGTTACGTAGCGGGGTAATTAAATGCCGAATAACGTGCGAAGTATTTTATTAGGCGCTGTACACACAAAACAGTACGTCGAACACTAGTACACACAAGCACTTAACACACACTAGTACTACTCGATAGTACCCAAATACTGCTTCCAAGTCGCTGAGTCACTCGTAGTATCCGTATATTAAAAAGGCAATTAAAACTAGACTCTGTAAGAAAGGGTATTATAAAATTTCGGATTATATTGACGATAAAACAGATTGGGTTTGAGCAGCTCCTCAATCAGCAACATTTATAAATGATGTATAATACAATTTTTAAAAAACAAAAAAATCGGAAAGGCCAAACAAATTGAATTAAAAGACTATTATACACAGTACATGCACATTTTCACCTGAACACACAGCTGTTAACTCGCTACTGCAAGCATGTAATTCTATTGATAATTACTATATCATGAATTATCTCGCGAAATTAGATGTAAAACATTTATTAACAAAATTAACATCTTTGTTAGCTATCATAACTAAATGGAATAATATTTTATTGTTACGTAGGTGGGTAATTAAATGCCGAATAACGTGCGAAGTATTTTATTAGGCGCTGTACACACAAAACAGTACGTCGAACACTAGTACACACAAGCACTTAACACACACTAGTACTACTCGATAGTACCCAAATACTGCTTCCAAGTCGCTGAGTCACTCGTAGTATCCGTATATTAAAAAGGCAATTAAAACTAGACTCTGTAAGAAAGGGTATTATAAAATTTCGGATTATATTGACGATAAAACAGATTGGGTTTGAGCAGCTCCTCAATCAGCAACATTTATAAATGATGTATAATACAATTTTTAAAAAACAAAAAAATCGGAAAGGCCAAACAAATTGAATTAAAAGACTAGCCCGCTGAGTTTCTCGCCGGATCTTCTCAGTGGAGGCCGCGTTCCGATCCGGTGGTAGATGTAAAAAATTTAATATATATGACGTTTGTAAGTGCTTATGTATTGGCCTATATAAATAAATGATTTTTGACTTTGACTTTGACTATCGTTGGTAAAGTCGCCGGTGTATTCCACTTAGATCGCTTGTTCTCCGATTTTATCACTCGCTTCCGAGAAGAAACTGTGTCCGTCCCCGCGCTCTGTTCCTTTTATACTCGTATGAAAGTTCTAGAACGGACGCGAACCCTCTAAGTACATCGAACAATAGCCGGCGCGGCCCACAAAGCGGTATTATTATTACATACCTATTTGTGCGGGAACGAATAGGTACTTGTATACCGCGACCGCGCGCCGGCTATAATTAAAGAGGCCTTCTAGACGTTTCGGCACTTAAGCGCGGAATGTAAATCTTTCTAGACAGATCGCTTGGGGACCTAAGTGTACGTAATGCATTTTAAAATTAACATTCCCCGATACGGGGCTTACGAGATATCGGGGTGTATTGAAATCGTAACATTATATTTATTGAAATGATTATGTAATTTCCTTCTTCACTGGATCGAGAAGTTGCACGTTCAAACCTCTCATGAGAGAAATGTATGTGACATAATTGCTAGTGTGGGGCTATATTTCTTATTTATTTTTGTCGTGTTCTCCTAATTAGTTATGAAATAGTTTTGACTAATAATTATATATTTTTCAGAAAATTGATGATGCGTCTAGTCTATTGACTGCTACTTGCGACACCTTTATCAGAACTCTGGAAGATATAATGCGATTAACGTCGAATGTCGGCACAACCATTCCATATGAGATGCCAATTCCTAATATTACGAAAAATAATGGTTCCACCAAATCTCAAACTACTAATAAAATTCCTAGACAAAGTATAAGCAGAACTATATCACAAGAAAATAGATGAAATGCCACTACTAATCTTATTATAATAATTACCAAAATACATATTAAAAATATGAACTTACGCTTTCAGGTTAAAGTAGTAATATAATAATATTATAAATGAAATCATTTCTTTACTTTATAGAAATTAAATTTTATGTTGTGGAGTCCACAAATATTTTGTTCCTAAATTTTTATACTTACAATAAATTATTGAATTATATAGTTATGTATTTTATATTATTCAATAAAAAGATCTTACAATGAATATGTATATCCAAACATTACGCTACTGTTAACAAAAGTAATCAACTGTTTATGTACTTACATTTGCATAATATTTTCCTGTGATATTACTAAGTATGTAAAAAATGTGTAACCCCTTAAAATGTATTATTTTGTGATGCTATTACGTTGTACTCGAAATTATATTCAACTTCTATTTTTACTAATATTTTAATTTTTACACACAGCTTTGAAACACTTTAAGAGGGAATAAACTATGGGAATAACTAACTATTTATGTCATTTTAAATTGATATCTCCAATCTGTGTTGGGTCAACGTTCTTAAAATTGTAATAAAACATCCCTAAAGACCTTGATATTAATCTTCTTAATAAACATTTCTCGGCTTCTTCTTACTTTGATAAGACTATGAAAGCAACCACGCTAAACTATCTTTCGTCTATTCCGACGCCCGATTATGCTCCATTTTTCTTTAGTCAATTTGCTGCTTGTGATGTTAAAAGGAGCGTAGAATCCATTACATCGAATGCAGTCGGCAGCGATTGTATCAGCCGTAATATTATTCTCCCTATCCTTGATGAAATTCTACCTATCCTTTGCCACATTTTAAATCACTCTATTTCCAACGGTCAGTTTCCATCTTCATGGAAAGAAGCTCAAGTGACACCATTACCTAAAAAATCTAACCCTACGTCCTTCTCTGAATATCGTCCCATTTCAATATTACCCTTCCTATCCAAAGTTCTTGAGCGCCTTGTCCATGACCAATTAAGTAGATTCCTCAATAATAACTCCCTCCTTAATCCTTTTCAGTCCGGTTTTCGTCCTGGTCACAGTACTGTTACCGCTTTGGTGAATATTACGGAGGATATAAGATTGGGTATGGAAAAGAGTAACTTAACTATACTCACCCTGCTCGACTTCAGTAATGCTTTCAATACCGTGGATTTTGATATTCTACTTGGAGTTTTGCGATCTATTAACATATCTCCAACGGCAATTGACTGGTTTCGTAATTACCTGTTTGGTCGTCGGCAACGTATACGCATCGAAGAAACCTGCTCTTCCTATTGCTATACTACTGCCGGTGTACCGCAGGGTGGCGTTTTGTCTCCGTTACTTTTCGCTATCTTTATTAATTCGATTTCCAACCAACTACTTTCTTCCTACCACCTTTACGCAGATGATCTCCAAATTTACACTCAAGCACCGTTGACCAGGTTGTCAGAGGCTGTCAATACTATGAATAACGATCTGGTAAAAATATGCGAGTGGAGTAAAAGCTATGGTCTTAAAGTCAACCCAGCTAAGACCCAAGCTATTATCATCGGTAGCTCTAGACTTACTGCACATATCGATTGGTCACAACTTCCCCAAATTATGTTTGACGGTGTCACAATACCTATAAGTAAAACAGTAAAAAATTTGGGGATCTATATTGACACCAACTTCACGTGGGGCCCGCAGATTCAAGAACTTAGCCGCAAGATTTTTGCTTCCGCTGGCTCATTAAGAAGGTTGCGAAATTTTCTGCCCACTGCTACTAAAATTGCTCTTGCACAATCCCTTCTACTTCCTATCCTCGATTATGCAGACGCCAGCTATCTTAATATAACTGAGAGTCAACTTGATAAACTTGAGCGACTTCAAAATTTCTGTATAAGATTCATATTCGGTTTGCGGAAATATGATCATGTGTCTGAATTTCGTGCTAAGCTCAAGTGGCTACCAATTCGCTTTCGCCGGAATGCTCACATACTATCACTTCTATACAGCATTCTGTTTGATCCTAATACTCCCTTATACCTCAAAAAACGATTCGAGTTTCTCCGTGAGTCACATTCAAGGTTCTTGAGGTCGTCGGAAAATCTCAGACTTGTAACACCAATGCATTCCAAGATATTTCTTGATAAATCATTCTCAGTCCAAGCTGTTCGTCTATGGAATGCATTGCCTGTGTCAGTAAGACGCGCAGAGTCATTGGCCATTTTTAAAAGAATGGTTAAAGACCACTTTCTTTCGTTAAGCACCACTTTTATTCTGTAATAAGTCACGTACTATCATGCCGTTTCTTTATTCCTACCTTTATTATATTTGTATATTGTTATGTATCATATGTATTTGTATCGTATGTATATATATATATATATATATATATATATATATATATATATATATGTATATGTATATATATGTATATATATATACCTATACCTATTAAAGTAAAACTTAACTAATAAATGTACGCCACCTACTGCCCTCTATTTTTTTTGTATATCTTTTTGTCTTGTTCTTTCAGTTTTGGTTGTCTGGAAGAGATCGCTATTAGCGATAAGACCGCCAATTGTGCCTTTGTTTAATTTTTTTCTCTATGTAAATGTATTGGTGTACAATAAAGAGTAATCTATCTATCTATCTATCTATCTAAAATCGTGAGAATTAATTTACACAGAAGTTCAATCTATGCCAGTACCATTTATCAATCAGCCAGACTTGTAATAAAGCCACATCGATTATGGACGGATGAATTCGTAGTAAAGTGATTATTTAATACCTAAAGAAAATAATAAGTTGGCATTTTATGTTATTACTAACAAAAGTTGATACAATATTTTTTTTGCTTTATTTACTAACATTATTTAAATATGGAAGGGCTGATATTGTGTTTCAAAAAAATATTCGTGTCGGTGTTTCATTCATTTACCTTTAAAGGAATACTAGAAATTAAAAAATAGCTTGGTAAATTTATGACTATATATCTTGCGGAAAATGTTAATTGTACAGCATAAATGTTTTAAGAAATACCTAATTTGATTAAGGAAATTTAGTCAAGTACATAGTAGATTGTGCTTATCTTTTATCTGATATAATCTCTTACATAGTAATTGAATTAACGTACTGCAAAGGACGTTGTTCTGCGCCTATACATGATTTGCCCCAGAACCTACACGAATAAAAAATACTTGTATGATATCAAATCACCCATAAATTTTCGTAATGCATTTATTATTAAGCGGGGGAAGCGCAATATTGCACAAAAAGTATTAGATTTTGAGGTTATAATTTAGTAGCTATAAATACATATGAGGTTATATTGTGTAGTCAAAAATATATTGAGTGGATTTAAAGATTAATTATATTTTTATAGATACCTATCGACACACTAAGGAACTGTCTATAATAGTATTTATTCTAACAAGAGAAGCAATGTAGATAGCTAATAGAAACGCCTACTACTTTTTACAGAGTCAATTCGATATAAGTACTTACAATACTTTGAAATATTCGTTTTAGATTGCAAATTATCCGTTAGATACGGATATTAGCCATTACTTTAATAAAATAGATAAATGATGATGGTTTGGGGCAAATGTTTGTTGGTTCTGGGGAAATTTTTGACAATGTCCTTTAGCAACAATTATTTCTGTCATTATCTCATATTATGATCGCGGTGGTGTGTATGTATGTGATATTTGATTTTTCACGGTTTGGTAACCTGTTTTTAACATAAGATAGGAGTTGCTTAGGTGATATTATTCAAGTGGTTGAAGTCGCTACTTCTAAGTACTGACAACAACCACTTCCTTTGACCATCGATCATGGCCTGGAATATCTAAGTAACAACTGAAGTTAAGCTTTACTTATATTTGTATGCCGCTGAATATTCTCCTCAAAGGATTTTTTTTGCCATTTGAGGCGTATGTAAAGTACTTAGATACCTAATGAGTAGTGCCAATTTTTAAATTGTTTCGCCAAACTTCAGTTGTGTGCTGGCTGACCCCTTATCCGTTATTTCAACCGTAAAATATAGATGCGTGGGTGAGAAATGGTCTTCGATTGCTAAGATACATTCTGATTTTGAAAAAACTTTTGTGGCTATATTAAATGAATCAAGAATAATAAAATCTTAAAATAATGGCAGCTAAACTGCTTTCAATAACCATTTTCAAATTTGGTCAAGAGTCTCGGTACATTTATGTATGTATTGGAAAATTTACAGTTACGTATGTTTATATTTACCTTTTATGTTCAAATTTTTGTGTACAAGTTAATATGGTTACTTATTTTTGTGTTCACATAAGTACCTATCATAAGGAATCTATTGGTACATTCCAACTGGTAGTAAAATAATATTTTCTAATGTGTCAAGAAATTAGAAAATGTATTGTCATAAACCTGTTAGATTTAGTTGGTCATATAATTTTAGTTAGATGGCGTCAGTTTAAGGCTTATTCCAACTATTTTAACTTAATTTAAAAATAAAAACCGTCACGTCTATATTCCCCAAGCAGGGGTGGCAGAGGTGTACTGAGTACACCCACTTTTCGCCGACGATGTTAGGTTCCATGTAAGGGGGCGAGGCACAATTTCAGAATCCAGGCTGATATTGGGAATTTGTTATTAGAAAAACTACAATTTTCCGATCTAGGGTTTGAACCCAGGACCTCGTGATCACAAAGCGCCTCATTCACCACTAGACCAACGAGGCAGTCACTTAATTTATAGTTGGAAAAATAATTTCATCAAGTTCTACATACAAATTAAATGAAGTCCAAGTAAAACTAGATGGAATTATTTATCCCACTACTTATACAAGGTGTAATATAATTACTGAAAAACCTGAAAGTGGTTTGTTCTAAGTTGGTAAGTAATTTGATTCCAACAAGTTGAATGAATCTTAATTTTTTTGAATTTGCAAAAGTTTCTGTTTTTCCTCTATCTCGATTTCAAATGCATTTATAAAGCGTAATTCTCAATACGCACACGTACATGTTATATTATTAATTGGGGTATAAAAGTGCTTAATAAAGGAAAAAAAAACTTTGAATTGGAAAATGTGGTTTTCGTATAGAATTTGTGAAGCAAATTAAATTACAATACACCTTGTATAGATATATTATGCATAATTCAGTGTTTAATTAGCTGGAATAAGCCCAATTTAATGGTGGATGTAGATTTGTCCTTACAGAATTTATCATTATGATAATTCGTATGTACTATGCATGCAGACTAGACTAGTACCTAGGCAGTATGGATATGATACGCACAGGATGTCTCCGTCTCCCTCCACCATAAAACACTATTATGATAATGTGACATTTAATAATAAAAAATAGATACAGACAATAGGTTTTTTATTTAAAACAATTACATGATTACCATGTGGGTTCTCCGAATCTTAAAACACTTTTTTCTTGAGAATCTAATTCTATACCCATTTTCTTCCTCATATAAAATATAGTACAGTCTCTGTTGGTGCACAGAACCTCTTCATGAAGACTGCCTTGACATCTTTGACATTCAGTCCAAAGCCTTGAAAATTTCTCTTGTAATTGTCTCAGTTTAAATACTTCTGTGATATATAACTGGCCCTCTTTATCTAAACAATGATTGCATAAAGCTTTTGCAGCATCATTTGGCATAACCGTTTTACAACCTATGCATTTCTCCTTTTTCTTTGTGAAGGCAGCTAAAGCACCAACCTTAGAAGTAACCATAGCTTTAGTTCTTGTGTGTTCGCCTTTTAGAAGTAGTGATTCAGCTTTTTCACCTAATATAGGTTCAAAAATTCGCAGAAGTGGTTTAGATAGTTGATTTTCCATATAATGATTAAAGTCTATAGGGACACTGTTTTCTAACACGTATATAGGGTCTTCAGCTTTCATATAAGCTGGTGTATTCTTTGTTGCACAGCATATGACATATGGTACCCGATCACCAAGTTTGGGTGCAGTGCCGGGATCTCGTTTTTTCATTTTATTAGCTAATTCCACATGAGCTTGTTTGGCAGCATAATCATTTTTAGTAAGTTCTTTTGTTATAACAAGTTGAGATATATCAATACGATTACATAACAAATCAGATATCACTTGTTTGGCATAATTAACAGCACCATCTGGATCTCTATCTATTAACAATTTCTGTAGGCATGTACTCATCATGTTGGATACAAGAGGACAATTATCACGTCTGACAGTTTCAATACCTTTGCAATCCATTTTATCATATTTGTCTGGCTTAGTGAAATACAGACCAGCATACCTTTTCTTATTTATAAGGAGATATGGATAGTAAACTTTTTCAAATTCCAATTTTATTGGTTTAACAAATTTAGCAGTCACAAAGTCAGCTGCCTCTCTACCTAGATCCATGCTTTCTTCAAGAGTTTTAACACCAAACTTTACCATTACTGAATCAGTGTCACCATATATCACCACAGCATCCTCTTTATATCCATTTGCTTTAGTAAATTTCTTTTCAACTTCGGATTTAGTGAATTCTATCATGGTTCGACCATAAGCTGTTACACTGCCAGAAATTTCTAAACAAGGCAGCTTACCTACTTGTGCACCTGTAAAACCGTATACAGAGTTGGCACTAATTTTTAAAGCTAACTGCCTGCCATCAAGGACTGATCTTTTAAATGGATCCTTTTCTTCTTTCAACTCAGCTTTAGCTTTTTTCCTTGCTGCTAGTAAGGATTCCAAGATTTCTGGTAACAGACCTTTTCTTACATTTGATTTAACAAACATGTGTTTAGATGGTGTCACGGTAATATCTTCACTGTTTATATTGAGCCTGTTTTGCATATTAAGTGGAACCAAGGTTGTATAGCATAGATTGTGGGCCATCATAATACTGGGGTATAGTGAGGCAAAATCCAAAGTTGAGATAGGATCTGCATAATATCCCTTTCTGGGTTCAATAACAGTAGCTCCTTCAAATTGATCATCGGAGCCTTGGCTATGATAAGCTGGCATTAGGTAACCAGCTTCTTTAGCTTTTCTTAATAACTGACTAACAACTTTTATCTGCTGGCCTCTAGTCAGTAAGCATAGTAAAGGAACCCCTGTGACTCTAGCCATTTCCATATGATTTATAATACACATTAACTTGTTGAGAAGTTTTAATGGCAAATAGGCATCTTTTAAACAGTACATAGCCAAGCGCCTCCTGGTTTGTTCATTTTCATTTTGTAAATCTGATATAATGCTGTGATGTACATCTTCCTTTTGCTCTTGAAGAAAATGGTAACTGACTGCATTAAGAGTGTATGACCTAAGTTTATAGTCTCGTACAAGAACGAGCAATAAATCAAATGGTACTCTTCCTTCGAAGTTAATGCTTTTATTTTCCCTACGGCCCATTTGTTTAGATTGTAAAACAGAATCTTTTATAACAGACCGGATATTTCTGATTCGGCCCAAAAAATCAAAGTTTCCCACTTTAAGATGCTTTGCTCTATTTATTAGATATGGCCAGTCAAAATTACTAATATTATAACCAGTTATGATGTCTGGATCTAATTCTCTGAAGAAATCTGACCATTTGGAAAGCATTTCAGATTCTGATTGAAAACTGAGTACTTGAGAGCCTACTATTGGAGCGCAAGTATTTAATGTAAAGACATTTCTTATATAAGGTTCTGTTTCACCTTGTCTGATTACCATTGATGCAATTTGAATGACCGGATCATGCTCAGGTTCAGGGAATATACCTTTTCGTCCAGCACATTCAATATCAAAGCTCAATATTTTGAATGGAGCCACTTTAGACCATTCGCCTTCAGGCTCATAAGGTATAAATGCATTCCAAGCTACATCTACTTCAATTTGACACCGGGATTCCATTTTATGTGTTTCTCTTAATATCCACTTCTCAACTGGTAACTCAATCCAACTACATCCAACCACTGATGTGTCTACCATGAATCGAATATCAAAATCAATGTTACTTTCATAAAATGAAGGGTCCATTAGACCAAATGAGGGAGGCTGCCTTTCAATAAGCCGCTTAGCAGCAGCAATAAGCTTTGGCAAGGCTACAGATACTCTGGCAAATGTTACATCATTGTCACCTTGGTAGTACATAATTGACTTAGCTTTAACTAAGCGTACTTCTAACACAGTTTCTTTAATGTTGTCCTTGTTTGCTCTTAAATCTTCCAGTATAGCTTTATTTAAATTAGTTTTCATTTCATTGCATGATGATTCAGTGAAATTTAAAGGGACCGACACATAGAAGTATGGTGTGAACCCATGGACGTGACAGCACACAGAATTTCCATCCATAGTGATTCCATACATTCTCATAATAGGAACAGGTTCCAGCTGTGAACCTGGCATACCCTTCAAAGGTTGTCCATTATAATGATCAATGTCTATTTGTTGGAAAATTAGTTTATCTTTTTGAGGATTTAACGTGGGTGGAGGAGGCCTCGACCATTTCATATTTGTACTCTGATTTTCGGGTCCTTCACCAAAAACTTCTTGTGTCTCAAACTCACCCGTATCCATAAATGCGAGTTGGTCTTCGAAGCTACATGGAGTTTCATTATCGTCGTCATCGTCACCAGATTTGAATCTTTTTGGTGGAGGCCCTCCTTTGTTAAACTGTTTCTTTTTATCCATTTCGCCACTTCCCGTTTCCCGCCAAAACTGAAAGGCACATAAAGTTACATTCGGTCTAATATTTACATTCTAATTATTACTGCATACAAAGAAATGGAAAGGGCCTTTAATATACTTACAGAATATTTAATTGAAAACTACGTCTATATAGTATATATAAAATTCAATAGTTTATCATGTAATCTACCAAACGCCGGTACCTATCTAATATTACAAATTTTGTTTGAAAACTTCGTTTGACGTAAATGACATTGACAGTTTGCCATCGAAATTTTTTTTATGTTCGTCCTTTACGGACAGGCGAAGGTACAAAGCCATACTGCCAAGTCCTTTATTTGTTTAAATTAATTAAACTCCCCGATGAACTTAAGGATAACGATGATAATGAAACTGATGAAGTACCCCACCCTGGATAATAAAGCGATGGATACTTTACATACCAATTACGATGACCGTTTTGAGGGAAATCGAAAAGGCACGTTTTATCACTTTGTTTCAATTACCTTCACTCATGCACATATAAGAATACATAATGTTTAATATTCCACACATTAAAATTCAAAATAACACAAGTTTTATAAATTTAAAGAAATTGACGACATCACTCTTCGATTTCCCGCCAAAACTCCTTGCCATAGAGATGAGTGAAATAAGTTATAATTCGAGTTCCTCATTTAACAAGTCAAATCAATCTACTTTATGAACTCGAGTTACCTAGGTCACTTCGGTTACTCACGATAGGGGTGTCGTTTCCAGCTCGGTGCTCGGGTCACACTGAAACGGTCCAAAGCCACGACGACTTTAGTTTTTTTTTGGTAGTAAGTTAATGTGATGTGATATTACGATACATAAATTACTAATGATTTGGTTCTTAGTTGTTTAAAAAATAAATGATTTGATACTGTTACAATAAAACTAAAACGGTATTTGAATAGCAGTAAAATTTCACGATCTTACGATGCAAGAAAAGAAACTAGACTTCTTCTTATACAGTGAACGGTGATCAACTCGATTACTCTACTTGTTCATTTTACTTTCAAGTCGACCTCGAGCATTAATTCAACACGAGTAACTCGTGTTGTAAACATACGACTCGGACATCGGTTGTTTTGGGTGCGTTCCAGTAGCTGTCTCAAGCGCTCACACCCTTGACTCACACTCTCGTGTGTGACATTCGCCGTTCCACAAGATTATAGAGTCTGTCTGAAAGCTGAGAATGATTATTAAATATTTTCGTAAGCTGGCAATACTGAGACGAATGACACCAATTGTTCTAGTAAACCATAGACATAGACGAACTAGTTTTGATACATGATAGGTTTATTTATTGTTATGTAATCACTGTCACGCCTATATTCCCCAAGCGGGGGTCGCAGAGGTGTACTCAGTACACCTACGTTTCGCCGACGATGTTAGGTCCCATGTAATAGGGGGCAAGCTTATTGCCATATACCGGGCACAATTCCAGACTCCGGACTCGTACTGGGAAGTTTTCGTCAGAAAAACTACACTTGTCCGACCTTGGATTTGAACCCAGGACCTCGTGATCACAAAGCGATGCGCTTTGCCATTAGACCAACAAGGCAGTCATTGTTATGTAATCTAATATGATTTAAATTTAACACCCCCGAATGTGAAATCTTATTAAATTCCGTTGCATTGCATTGGTGGATTGCATACACGATACTTTTAATCTCTTGACAATTTGTTTTTTATTTAAAACAATTAAAATCTTACATGAAATTGATTTAATCCCTGAAAGCAAATAAGTACCAGGTTCCCATATCAGAAAACCAAGGACTTATAAACCATTAACATGAAAGAATGTAATATGTTAGAATGCTATAATTTCTATGTAACTCCGTCCCTACTCCTCCTCCCACGTTCCTCCACTCTCCTGAGTGTGTGACAGACTAACGTTACAATACTTATCCTAAAGAACTAGTCTTATCCTAAGTGTCTATCTATCTATATCTATATCATCACGCCAGCTCCCTCGCGGGGTAGGCAGAGAGTACAGAGTTCCAACAGGTTCTTTCCTTACATACCTCTCTGGCTTCCTCCACTCTCATAGTTCGTCTCATACACACTCGCCGGTTACGGAGACTCTTGACTTGCCCTTCAGCTAAGACACGAACTATTTGGTCATGGTAAGATAGTCTAGGTCTTCCCCGGCACCTACATCCTTCCACTTGCATTGTATATCTGTTTTGTCATTCTTTCTTCTGGCATCCTTTCTATATGCCCGAACCAACGGAGCATACCCTTTCTCATCTTTACACCGATACTATCTTTCATACCTACTCGCTTTCTTACTACGCTGTTGCGAATACGGTCGGTCAGCGTGACTCCGCACATCTTCCGCAGAGATCGCATTTCGACCGCATTTAACCTGCTTTCGTTCTCCTTCTTACATACCCAACTCTCACTGCCATATAACAGCGTTGGGACAAGCACTCCGTTATGCATGGCCAGCTGCGCCTTTTGGCTTAAGTGCCGGCTCCCAAGTAGCCTTCCCATCGCACCATTCACTCTATTACCTGCATTCACTCTTCTCTCTATATCAGCGGTGTATTTCCCATCCTTACTGAAGGCGCATCCAAGATATACAAACTCATTCACTTGCTCCAACACATCGTTACCAACCACAATCCTTGCATTCGTTCTGGTTTCTTCCCGATCAAAAACCATAATTTTGGTTTTCTTTACATTTAAATGTAAGCCATTGTTCATGCAGTCGTCTCTCATAACTGTGACTAGTGTTTGCAGATCAGTGGCTGTTGGCGCTATCAAAACCGCGTCATCTGCATACAATAGGTGGTTTATCACTAGATCACCCATTTTTACCCCTTCAGTCATCGCATTCAGTCTTTGAAGACTTTTATCCAGATACACTATAAACAGTCTAGCGGACAACACGCAACCCTGCTTGACGCCGATTTTAACGTCAAACCAAGGTGACATGTTACCACCCACCCGTACGCATGCCTTGCTGTCCACGTAGGTGGACTGGACGGCTCGCAACAGGGTGCCGTTTATACCATACTCTGGCAAAATGTCCCAAAGTCTCTTTCGCACGACTCTATCAAACGCCTTCTCCAAGTCCACAAAACCGCAGAAAACCTTCCGGCCTACTGCCAGATGCTTTTCTACGATGTTGCGGAGGGAGAAAACTTGATCCGAACATCCTCTTCCACACCTGAAACCTCCCTGTGCCTCACACAACACTCCATCGGACTTCTCGCGCATTCTCCGTTCAATAATTTTACCATACACCTTAGCTGCCAAGCTGATTAAACTGATGGCCCTGTAATTGGCGCAGTCATATTGTGAGCCCTTGGCTTTATACAAGGGTACTATGACTGCGCGGCGCCAATCTGTAGGGACTCTACCGGTCTTCCAGCAAAGATTTGCGAGGACCCAAAAAGCGTCCCGGACGCAAGTTCCACCATATTTAATCATCTCGGCAGATATCATGTCTATTCCCGCAGCTTTACCATTTTTCATACTTCGTATCGCCCATTCAACTTCTTCCATAGTGATGTCCTCTGTGGATTCTGGTGCCGCAAACTCGCCTCTGGGCTCGTCTGTGGCACCAGCATCCGGGGCATTCTCATACATTTCTCCAAAGTATTCACTCCACCGGTTTAGCACAGCTTGTGTGTCTGCAAGAATGTCACCATCCTTAGATTTTAATTTTTTCCATTCTGGAGCCTGACGAATCACCTCGAGCCTTTCTCACCTTGCTCCAAAAGAGTTTGGTGTTATTCTCGAAGTTCTTCGTCAGCCTCTCCTCCTCAATCACACTAGCTCTTTCACGCTTTTCTTTCACTAAGGTTTTGGTGGCATTCTTGCATTGCCGGTATATTTCTTTCTTCATCTCCGTCATACTGTCATTTAGATTCAAAGAAGAGACATAGTCCTGCCACGCTTTCTTCTTACTTTCTACAGAGCTTTTTAACTCTGTGTCCCACCATGCATCCCCTTTTGCTGTGCTATGCTTCTTTGAGCAGCCACATACTTCTTTCGCTGATTCTACCAAACTCTCTTTCAGACAATTCCAGCATTCATCTATGTTTGAGTCCGAAGAACCAGCTGTCAAAAGCTTGTCCCGGACTCTGTTATCCTAAGTGTAACGGCTTAAATGTGTTTTGACAGCACTCATGTTGACTGACCTTTTGACATTGTTCGTCGTGAGCATATTACAATGACCTATCAAATACTTAATTGTGATTTGATTCAATGAATAGGTAATTAATAGGGGTTACTATTCTAGGGGTCTTCATAATGAGAAAATATTTAAGACAGAATAGTGCATTAGGTACTTTTATTTTGTAGGTACAACTACCACCACCAAGGTTAAGTAAGAGTTAAGTTTGGCTCGATCAGTTTGAGTAGGATGGCTATTAATGGTACTTACATTCAGAGATGGGCAAAATGTAATCAGATTAATAATAACAATTGTATTTTGTAAACGTCGAAAATTACAAAATGTATTTGTATTAGTTTATCATTAATACACCATCACGCCCATATTCCCCAAGCGAGGGTGGGTAATCATTAATCTGATTACATTTTGCCCATCTCTGCTTACATTTCCTAGCACGTTAAGCTGTTGGTCCCGGTTACCACTTATTGTAGTAGTTTTTAAGCCAAGTAGTAAGGCTTCCAGCCTTGCGGGCGGTTTGGTAACTCCTGAGAGCAGATGGCGACAAACCTACCTCTACCAAATCGCACTAGCGGACCTAGTGCGGTTTGGTGGAGGCAGGTTCGTTTTGACCTTGACGGACGGCTTGGTCCAGTAGTTATGATCCTCCTCCCGTTGGATCGAGACGTCGCGTTTTCGATTCCTACACGCGACAAATCTTTGTGTGATCCACCAATATTTGTTTCGGTCTGGGTGTTTATGTAAGTAAGTTGATTTTATGTTTGTAAACGCACCCAAGAAACAGGAAAGATTACGAGTGTGGGGCTACGTTTTAAAAAAATACCTATTATCTCTCATCTTAATTTGTGAGAGAAAGCCATTGCCCAGTCACTATTGGGCATTATCTACATGCTGATTGAACGATTGCTTGATTATATTTGACATGTCTGTCTGTTCTAGGATTGCGTTATATTTATCGTAACAGGTATATTTAACAAGTATTTAAAAGTAACAGCGTGTAACTGTTACAGTCATATCGCTATGACTGCTCCTGTTCCTAATGTGTCATACATACGCCAAAATAACAAAACACGCTCGTCACAAGCTGTTGCTCATTCTTATGACTGTCAGTTACTGTAGTTAGAAAGAGACAAACTGTTCCAAAGGTTTCACGGGCTAAGCCAATATATTTGTCACAAGCTTCTATATATTCTAGTTTATGAAAGTTGCAACATACAGAAATTTTTAAATTTAGGCAACAACTGTAACTTACTACAAGAAATTAACAGGCTATTATTTTGTAACAGGTTTTTGGGACTGTTATTTTAGTGTAACAGGAACAGATGTAAGAGGTTTTAAATTTTACCTAGTATAGCACACCCCTAATCTGTTCAAGTATCAAGGATCAGTAACGACAATTCTTCCTGATCAGAATTACGGTCCGCAAGTAGGTACCTACCTAATAGAAGTTGAGCGTGTTTGAGATAATTTTGACGGAATACATAGACCCTCCCTCTAAATGCCGAATGCAAAAAAAATGAAGTGAATGTTTTGTGGCAGGAACGTTGTGGCAGGATTTGTCAAAGGGAAGATCTTCGACCAGACGGGCGTTGTGTCTGGCGGGGTCTGCTTTTCTACCCAAGAGTTGTGGTCTAGGGCTTGTATATATGTCGTCGTATCGCGCTCTAGACATGTATGGCGGATCGTCAGCGCCATCTATTGGTAGGTAGTTGCAACTATCATCATCTCAGCCTATACTTGTCCACTGCTGAACATAGGCCTCCCCAATCGCTTTCCAGCGTAACCGGTCCGATGCCACCTGCATCCAACGACTTCCTGCGATTTTCACAAGATCGTCGGTCCATCTGGCAGGTGGTCGTCCCACGCTGCGCTTGCCAATACGTGGTCTCCACTCTAGAATCTTTCTGCCCCAACGTCCGTCCGATCTTCGCGCTATGTGGCCCGCCCATTGCCACTTCAGCTTGCTAATCTTAAGGGCTATGTCGGTGACCTTGGTTCTTCTACGAATCTCCTCATTCCTGATTCGATCACGTAGAGAAACGCCGAGCATAGCTCTCTCCATAGCTCGCTGAGCAACTCTGAGCTTTTTTATGAGACCTATAGTAAGAGACCACGTCTCTAATCCATATATCATCACTGGTAACACACATTGACTAAAAACTTTAGTCTTTAGGCACTGAGGTATTTTGGATGAGAAGATGTTGCGCAGTTTCCCGAACGCTGCCCAGCCGAGTTGGATTCGTCGATTGACCTCTCTCTCAAAGTTGGACCTACCTAACCGGACTACCTGTCCCAGGTAAATGTATTCGTCGACAACTTCAAGAGTAGAGTTCCCAACGGTGAGTGCGGTGGGTACGACATGGACGTTAAACATTATTTTCGTTTTGTCCATGTTTATTTTAAGACCCACTTGTTGAGATACTCTGTTGAGGTCGCCGAGCATTCGTCCTAGATCTTCCAGCGACTCCGCCATGACCACAATGTCGTCGGCAAATCGAAGGTGAGTGATGTATTCGCCATTGATGTTGATGCCAAGTCCTCGCCATTCCAAGAGCTTGAAGGCGTCCTCTATGGTGGTCGTAAACAGTTTCTCCCTGTCTTACTCCTCTTTTTATGGAGATCGCCTTCGTGCACTGCCCTTGTATTCGGACTGACATGGTGGCGTTATTATACAAGCACTTCAACACTTCGATGTACCGATAGTCAATGCGGCATCGCTGGAGAGAACTAAGAACCGCCCAAGTCTCGATCGAATCGAAGGCTTTCTCATAGTCCACAAACGCCAAGCATAGTGACCGATTATACTCCTCGGTCTTCTGTATAATCTGCCGCAGCGTATGTATCGCAACTATGTAGCGATGTATAGGGGTTGCTAGTTTTTTGATTCCAGTAAGACTTTCTTTACTTGTTATATTTAGTTCTGTTAATTATTTCCACGAATAGCGTATTTGAAACTTCGATAGGTAGGGTTCACATCCTAGGTAGGACAAATGTAGTTTTTCTAACGAAAAATTCCCAGTATGAGTCCGGAGTCTGAAATTGTGCCCGGTATATGGCAATAGGCTCGCCCCCTATTACATGGGACCCAACATCATCGGCGAAACGTGGGTGTACTCAGTACACCTCTGCCACCCCCTCTGGGGAATATAGGCGTGACGATAGGTAATGAAATAGAAGTATTTTTCGGATTTTATCGCAGTTTTTTTTTGATTTTTAAGTTCCCGATGTTTCGAGTGCTTTGCTGCACCCATGGTCACGGGAGGGTCTGAGGTGTTAGACGTCCAAAAGGCATAGTTGTTCCGGGGTACCCTCAAACTTGTTAATTATTTTTGTTGGTCCGATCTACGCAGAAAGAGCTCACAGCAGCAACGTCACAGTGACCGAGTGAAACTAGCTACCGTCGAGCGTCTCCCTGCTGTACTACCTTACATGAGAGGAGTCACGGACAGGATTGGCTACATCTTGAAGCGTGCTTCAATTAAAACATATTATAAGCCGTCGAAGAAGATCAGTCAATTTTTACCATCTGTCAAGTGTTACATCCCTCTAAAAGATGCAGGAGTATACAAGCTTGGTTGTGAATGTGGTCTCTCTTATATAGGACAAATAAAGACCGTTAAAACCTCGGGTTAAAGAACACATAGCTGACCTAAAACACCGTCGCTTAAAGAAGTCTGCAGTCTATAAACATGTCCTTGACCGCACCCGCCATAACATCAGATTTGATAGACCACAAATCCTCGTGAAAGAACACCGCACCGCACCGAACACACAAGGCTATTGAAATTAATAAAATATCCTAATTTCAATAGAGAAAATGGCTGGGTACTTCCATCAACTTGGGATCCGGTAATTAATATAATCAAATCCAAAACCAAACAACACTGCAAGACCTCAAGACACCGTGAACTCTTTCTGCGTTGATCGGACCAATAAAAATAATTAAGAAGTTTGAGGGTACTCCGGAACATCTATGCCTTTTGCACGTCTAACACCTCAATCCCTCCCGTGACCATGGATGCTGCAAAGCACTCGAAACGACGGCAACTTAAAAATCAAAAATAAACCGCAATAAAATGCGAAAAATAGTTTTATTTCATGTGTTATATACGCGTAAATCTAAGAACTCAGTATTCGATAGGTAATGATAAAATATTTTAAGTTTTGATTAGCTAGGCTTGTATAGTGGCCATTTTCAGGATCGATTTCAAACTCATATTAATAATAATACCAGCCTATACTGTCCCACGGCTGGGCAAAGGCCTTATCTCACAAATCGAGGTGAGAGAGATGCGGTCATACTCCACCACGTGGACTCTGTGCGGATTGGTGGAATATGAAAATGCCACACAAACGGTCGCCTATCTCAGGCCAACCGAGTCAATCGCTGCTTAATCGTGGTGATCGGTAAGAACACCGGGGTCGCACAGCGCTGCGTGCGCCTCATAAACATTATTTAATACCTACCTATTCATTATACAAATTCCCCATGGAACTAAGTTATGGACAGCTTTAGCGAAAAGCCTAATTAAAGATTAATGAAAAGGATAAAGAGTTTTGAAGGCAATAGGGAATATGCGTGTTTTGTGAAAATTTTAGCGTCAAAAACAAAATGTAAAGGGCAAAAAAAAATAATTGAAGATAGCAAACAGATTAGAGCATTTTAAACGCCCGCCATTTTGGCGCGCTTGGCGTGACGTCAAAATCTATATAACAATCAATTAGTGAACAGCTGTAGAAGTATTTTATTCTGTAATTTATTTTTATTTTGTATTTCACGACTATTATACAATGGAACAACACTGTGTTGTGCCTAGGTGTAAAAATACAATAAGAAATGCACCCGACAGGTGCGGACATAAGGAGAAAGTGGTGTAAAATCAGAAAAAGAGACATGGTATCTCCATCAACTTGTTTATATTGCTGTGAAGATCACTTTAACGTAAGACTTGTTAACATTTGTATTGTAGAATTTGACGTCATATTCGAACTGGTGGCGTACCCGCTACTTTGAATTTCCCTCTCATTTTTTGTACTTTCAATAATTATTTTTTTTATAAAAAAGTAATGTTATTAAAAAAATATTTGTATAGACATTATTCTAATGCGATAAAGTTTGTAAAAAAATATATTTGACCCTTATTTGAATTACACGCATATTCCCTATTGCCTTTGTCATGATCGGTCTATGAATTTCTATGGGTATTGCTTGTCACGCAAAACTGTGAGTCTTTTTATCAGGGGTTTTTTATTAAGTCACTTGGAACATATCCAAAAGTAAAGTACCTAAGTAGGTTCTTGTTGATTGTCATCGATGTTCAATAAACATCCAAGTTTAGTGGGAAAACATCGATGTTTTCATATCGATGTTAAGGTCTCTAAAAGATCGACACAACGATGGTACCTGTATTATACACGTACCATCTGAACATCTATATTTCCTTACTCAACTAGTTAATTCAACATTATTTTGGTATACTCTAGGATTCTAAGCCACAAAATCTACGAACTTAGTTTACTCAATCCACACTAGATGTCGCTGATCAATGTAATCTGTGGAGGTTTAGGTACGTACACATAAACAACATCAATGTTTTTGAACTTCGATGTTATCCCTTAGATATTTATCGTACATCGATATTTTCGAATAGATGTTAACATTGATGTTTTTCTAATATCGATCATCCTTATTGCCCACTCAATGTCTTCGACATTTATCGTTAGAAAAGGTAAAACGCCTTATCGTCAGAAAAGGTAATTTCGGGACTCACAGTAATTTGTTATGGCCGGTCTTCGTTAAATACATTATCAAAAAAAAAGAAAATTAATAAATTCATAGAATTAAATCAATGTATTAATAAAATTAATATTCAAAGAACACAGTTAATTCTATGAATGCAAAACGTTTTAACAAATAAATCCTATTATGTACACGCAGACAACCGATTGATAATAGCTATTCATTCGCCAAAAGTGTCTAAATTTATTGGCAATGCGTAATAGTCGAGGCTTGGTCGGCAATCGGCACTGTAGGCGCCTGCCGGGCTGCGTGAATCACCGATCTGCACCGCGCATATCGGAATCAGAATTACCATGAATGGTAATCTCGACTCGGTTCACACATACTAATTATGCGGAGCAAAAACAAATTATCCGGTCGTACCAGGTGTTAGTTAGTGATGTTAAGGGCAGTAGGATTTTTTTTTATTTTAACATATAACAATATATATACAGATTTTCATAATGATTTAGCATACGTAGTATTTAGCATACGTAGTAATAAGAGCAGTGATAACTTACTGGTTCGACCGTTGGACTGCCAAGTTAGAGGTCTCTGGTTCAAACCCAGGCACGCACCTCTGTCTTTTCGAAAGCATGCGCGTATTAAAAATTAACTATCACTTGCTTTAACGGTGAAGGAAAACATCGTAAGGAAATTGTGTGTGATGTTCGCCAACCCGCTCTCGGCCAGCGCGGTGGACTATGACCTAAACCTTCTCAGTTTGAGATGAGGCCCGTGCCCAACGGTGGGACAGTTCCTCAACAGGGCTAATATTATTATATTGTTAGATACATAAGATTTCTCTTAACGTAGTTCAGGGTTAGTAGGATCCAGTTTGTTGTCGCACTGAATAAGACAAAAAGTTACTAAACACTATTCACTTTTCTCGCACTTGTATTTTAAAAATTTATAAGAAAATTAGTAATTGCTAAGCCTACAGTAACGGTACCTATAGATATCATTTCTTGGAAGTATGGTATAAAATAGGCGTGAAATTAATGTTATGTACACGACCCTTAAATTGTTATTCACACAAGTTGCTTTACTGCATGTCAAAAAGTTAGAATACAAAGTCGCCATTATGAGCTTGAGTATTTGTAGTAGGTATAAACGTGTAGCGTGATCGTTTCGTTTCCATCAAGTTCCTCGGCTCGGTTGAATACCTTCTTCACACATTAACGAGCTGAGGTCCACGCACGAATTACTCGACAATGGTGCCTAGGTACCAAGATTGCCTACCTATTTCTGAGTAGAATAGTTAAACGTGTACATATACGTAGTAGATACTTGTAGAGTGCTCCTTATTTATACAACCAAAATATTAAACAATCATATGGTTGTAAAAGGATTCATAGGCGCCGATCAAAATATCGGAATTGGATTGCTGGTCTAACATATTTCTTCAACTCTATCTATGAATATAATTACCCATTGCGAGGTAGGTACACCTCGCGCTTGCCTTCCTGTAGTCATTGGCTCTATTTATTGAAATATAATTCTGAATTTTGTGGGTGTACCTACATTTATTTTTAATTAGGATATAGATAGCGTTGTAGTGTTTTAGTTATCTGTGGTTTTGGTTTATGTATGGATTGTCTTTGGTTGTCATTCTTGGTGCTTGGAATAAATGTAAATTTAATATAAAAGAATAACCGTTAAATTATTACATGGTGACAGCGGTGGCTGATTTAATGGTGCTTTAGTGGTCATAGTGCGGGAAAACATAGAATTATGGAACACGCACGGCCACCGCCGGAATTGAATTTCGTTGGAAGACCAGCGGCACGAGCCGACCGACGCTTGAAAAAAATTGCGTCGCCTTTTTTTAATATTTTTAAACTATTCTGGTGTTATTAGGGAGTCACCGGATGTGGAGGTTCAGAACTCGATTGCTTATTCATATGGAAAAATTGAGGCCTTAGCGGAATAATTCTGAGAATTAAGCGAAAATTGTTCGGAATAAAGTGCAAAGAAAATTAGATTATGACATGGAATTCGCGTCGCTCACTTTTACAAATAGATATGGTAAGTTAGTAAGACGCAATAGGAGGCATTTGCGCAGATTGGAACAACGTTATGATAAGCAGGAGGAAGTCACATCCTCTGCTTCCTGGGAGAGGAAGGAGGATGATGTTGATGATATGAACTCAGGTCGCAGAATCGCTAGTTGACGATTCTCAGGGTAAGTCGTTTAGGGCGGGTTCAGTGGAATGCGGCACGAAGAGCTCGCGATCTTATAGGATATATATACAAGTGATTAATGTGTTAAGTTTTCTAACGATTGTTATGATTTGTTATATTTTATTTATAGTAATGTTATACACTTTATTTGTTTTTGATAAAGGGAAAGATGTTGTAGTGTTTTAGTTATCTGTGGTTTTGGTTTATGTATGGATTGTCTTTGGTTGTCATTCTTGGTGCTTGGAATAAATGAAAATAAATATAAAAGAATAACCGTTAAATTATTACAGATAGTAGCTCTAAACTACTATAAAAGAGCAGATCATTAAAGGCCACCTGTCAAAAATTAATAGTAGTCACTTTTATAACCGAAATGGTTAGGAGGGTCCTATACATAAATATACTGGTGACAAGTTGCGTTAAACGACTTCCTAACCCGAAAGAGTTCGGAAAGTCTATCTAAAAATTGTATAAGTAAAAAATACGTGACCCCACATTGGAATTGTAAGTTATGGTTGCGAAACATTAATTTCAATTGCCAAATGTAAAAAGTAATGTACACGATATTATACTGAACAATGAGAAACTTGAGTTCATCAATGATACATATTTTCTAGGGATTACGCTTGACTCCAAGTTACAATGGGGTCCTCATATTGAGTATTTAGGTAAACGGCTTAGCTCCGCTGCCTATGCCGTAATGAAGATCAGACAACTAACTGATGTGGACACCGCGAGGATAGTCTATTTTAAGCTACTTTCATAGTGTCATGTCTTACAGTATATTTTTGTGGGGTAGGGCAGCTGACATTGAGTCTGTTTGTATCTTGCAAAAAAGGGCTATTAGGACCATCTATAACTTGAGTGGTCGCGACTCTTTAAGAAAACTGTTCAAAGAAGCTAATATCATGACGGTCCCATATTTATGAAAACATTATGTATACTAGAAAAAATTTAGATCTTTTTAATCAGCTAGGTGATAGGCATTGCCTAGCCTAGACACGACATAGAAATAAATTAGATCAACCGCAGTTTCGTCTGTGAAAAATTCACACGTCTTTCATGGGGCACTGTGTTAGATTTTATAACAAAATTCCTATTGACGTCACTAAACTTAGTGAAAATAAGTTAAAAGCTTGTGTACAACGAACACTTTGTAAGCAAGCCTTTTATTCAATAGAAGATATTTAAAAGATAAAAATGCTTGGATAGATGCTATTCCAGCTCCACTTGAGTCATGACAACCTATTCAACTGTTATTAGTTAACATTTCCTCGCTTCCTTCTATTAATTTAACATAATGTCATTTTTTGTGTTTTTTTGTAAATGAGGGAACTATGTAGCCGTTCTCATAAATAGTATAATTTGCTTTTTTAACTTAGACTCACCTGATGACCAACCTACATTGTTCGCCCATACCCCACAACAAAATGTAGATGAAAAAGTTCGTAAAATTTTTATTTTAAAAGAGTGATCGTGGAGTTTCTTGCCCTTCTTCTCCACAGGAATGACATTCCGAAGTGGCGGTAGAGTCTTTGTTTCTTTTTTGACGATTCATAAATACTGTAATGGTTTACATGAATACAAAATATTCTGATTATGATTCTGAAATGTACGAATTCTTAGCGTGAATTTAATATCTATGGTCACATAAAGATTTGACTCGTACGAGAATGGAACCTATGACTACTCATCTAGTGACCCGAAGGGTGTACGTTCTCACTACTGGACCAAGCCGTCGTCAACAATGAGTGAATTTCCATTGTGACTGATGGTAAAGCTACTGGAGGAAGGACACTAAAGAATGGGTGGCCAACACGTCCTGCCGGGTGTGATCTTGTTGTCCGCGAAGCTGTGTCGCCAAACATCTTAACTTTTATTCAACGAAACAATAGTTATATCTTGATATTTCCTACCTAGTAGGACGGAGTCGAAGGCGTAGCCTGCTAGCTTCTATTAACAAAACGGTGCAGCGAACCGCTCGGCGTGAATTAAATTCTGAAATTTACTACGACTGCAGTAAATGTTGACCACGCATGGTCTAAAGCTTTCTCTGTTCCCGCATATCACAGGAGCTCTGGTGTGATCACGCAAACGGTGTTTTGGGAAGCGTGTTACGACGGTGATGCCGAGCCGGATCTAATTAATGGGCTCATTGCGATAATGAGTGTACGCTATATTAATACCCCAGCCTGCTAGCTTTGATTTAAAAAGGGCGTGTGGCTCATTATGAAATTTAATTTTTGAGACAGTTACAATGGCTGTAGAAAAGGTTAGCCACGCGTGTTCTAAAGCAGAAGATCCCAACCAGCCCCGGGGGCCGGAACATAAAAAAAAATTACGCGTAAATTATACATCACAATATCACATTCTGTTTGTCACTGTTTCAAAATGCGACGTCGTCGTTCAGAAGAAGTTCAGGAAATATTTTAATTATATAAATGATTTCGATAAAAAATGTATTGTTTGAAGTTTATTTTGTATAATTTAGAATTAAAATAAATAGAATGTTTAGAATATATGTAGACAAGTACATCTCGCATGTTTAGTACACAAAATTGCCTAGAAGAAGAGGCCTAAATATATCCTAAACTGGAATGGGTCAAAGATGTTCAACAGAGAAACACACGGAGAAGGGAAGCAAATGAACTGGTCATACCAGTGCATAGAACGGCTCATTTCAAGGCGCTTTTTAAATACTCTGCCGCCAAGATATGGAACGACTTACCTCCCCTCCCCCCTTACGCAAAAGCATGTCCCAAAGATCTGCTAAGAAATATATATCTAAAGAACTTTTATGTTCGCAGAAATCAATGTTACCTTGGTTGGGAGCCATGTCAATTAATCTCTAATTTAAGAACCAGGTTAAGACATTGAGAACAGCTTAATCGCAAACACAATATTAAATTTGTTTTTTTTTCTCTCGTTAAAATCATTGTCTTTCATTTTCAATTAAGCCGGACGCGTTAAGATGTGTTGTGCAAATGTCAGGGACCAGCTGAAAATCAGTGTTGTGCATATATGCACTGCCAATACTGAGCTGGCTACCTTGCCACACTGTTTGTTTTATTTTTTGATCCTTTATCGATTTCGACTCTTACTCTTATGTGTATTTTTTTATTTATTTTAATTGTAATGTGTGGGTGGCAAAATAAATGATTTAAAATGGTTTATTTGTAGTTCTTAAAATAATGTGCTTTTTTATTGGAATGAAAAAATTAAAGGGGAATGGGGCATGAAAATATTACTTATTATCCCCGGGCGCAACAAAAGAAAGGTTGGGAAACCCTGCTTTTAAGCTTTTCCTGTTCCCGTATACCACAGGAGCTCTAAAGTTTTTACGTAAGCAGTGTTCTGGGAAGCGCGATACGGCGGCGACGCCGAGCCGGGTCCGCTCAATGGGCTCCCATTACGGTGATGAGTGTACGCTCTATTAATATCCCAGACGTGACAAATACATTATCGCCGCGATTCATTCACGGTTCAACGGAAAATAAACATAATTTTAATTAGTTAATCGGTCGTGGCTTTATTTAAGCATATTCTGCTCAACGTGGCGGGAAGTTATTTTGAGGGTTCTTCTTCTCGGAAATCATAGCGACTGAATTAAATATGTTAATCATTGTTCTTAGAGCTCCGTGTATCCGCGGAAACATTATGATGAATGGAAGACAAATAAACATTTAAGAGCCATTATAAATTGCATTAATTTTATTGGGAAATCGATTTCCTTAGTTTATATTTCATTAATTATTTTATAGTTTATTCAGTTATGTGTTCCTTTTCTTATGAGTTCTTAGTAACTCTATGATTTACTTATCTATCTATCTACGTATTTTAGGTATTTTAAAGGTATCAACCACACGGTGTTGCGACCAGAGTGAGTGATTATCTATGATTACTTCCAGTTTAATTGCACAAAACAAGCTATTGGTTATTCCTATTACTGTCAGTTTTGGTAGAAATTATTTTATAGGCCTAACTTAAATTTATTATAAAGGTGTTCCGTTTGCAAAATTCATAAGCTTCAGAATCCATACACATGCCTACATTATTAACTGGGCGACCAATTCGGCCACGGGTGTATTTTAAACCTACTAAGGCCAGCCATCTAAATTTTTCAAAAAGAAAACCCTCTACAGTCCATTAGCGAGCTCATTTTGATATAGTAAGGGAAACTGATCGATTTTAGAGAGTTTTATTATGATATCCGTTAGAAAAAGTAGCCCTATTCTATCATCGGTAACTACTTACTTAGCAAGGTAATTAATCTCTTTAATAAGGTTCTACGCATAATCTCAAAATTAATCAAAATAATGAAACTTACAAAATTGAGCTCATAGTATGACTCAATACTGATGAGATAATTTAATGGGGGTCGTTGAAAAGTATCGTAACTTATAACTGTATCCGTTCCTAAGTTCCTGTTTACTCGCTTCTACTGGAATAAATTTGATTGATGACGACATAAAACAAACAATTTTACTGCTAACAATAAAACTGCCGAGAGGAATAATTAATTCGTTAGAGTAAGTGCCTGCTATGGACAGAGGCGGCCTTAGGGAATTGCGATATAGACTGGTAACTTATTATACGCATGGGCGTTGCACTGGGGACGACATTAATAGCTGGAGACTCACCGGTTTTAAGACTGTCTGGAGTTTGGTCTAGCCAGGAGAGCGACATATTTTAGGTTAGGATATAGTAAAACATTGTTCCCAGGCTTTACTCCGGGGTGGAAGGATCCAAAGTTTAGCGCGCGAATTAGGCGCTCATAGGATCTGTTCACAAAATCTTAACAACATTTTTGGTTTATAATGTAAAATTATGTTATGTTATAAAACCGTTCTTTCGATCAATTCAAAACCCTCAGAAATTATTATATATATTGCAAAATTGGTCATTAAAGATTTTAAGTAATTTTTTTTTATATGAGGTAAGTAAGACTCAGGGATTTCAAAATACGACTGCCACATGGGCTTTCTTTACACAAAGTCATGTACTTTTCCAGTGTAACTTCGCCTCATTGTAAAATTATTTTATTTAAGGAATACATAGATAATATAAAACTATTAAAGACTGGCTGTTCCAGTAGCCACACTCGTGAACGGGTGCTGCTTGTGGGGACTGGTCCATCTGGAATCCTTCAGACACTCTTTATAAATAACTTCATTAGTCTCATATCTCGGTCTTACTGCATCACACTGGAGCTAGATTGTAGCCTATTTAATTGTAACCTAAATATTGTATCCACACAATATGATACAAAAAATTGAAAGGAAAAAAGTAAAAGAGAATTAAATAAAAAAAGACAAGCCCGCTGAGTTTCTTCGCCAGATCTTCTCAGTGGAGGCCGCGTTCCGATCCGGTGGTAGATTTGTAGTTAAATTAGATTTTAAAAAAAATGTAAATTGATCATTTGTAAGCGCCCCCGCAGGGCTTATACAAAATAAATTGTTTGAGTTTGAAAAAAAGAGGCGTTTGTGTTCGGCCGCGTTGTTGTTAACGATCACCAATATTAATCAGCGTTCGGCTCGGTCGGCTTGAGATGGGTGACCATTTGTGGCATTTTCATATTTGAGCGTCTCTGTGCTTCGGAAGGTACGCTAAGCCGTTTAGCCCGACTTTCATTTAATGTGGTATTCCTTAAACTATGTTAGAAGCCTTTTAGGTGGCTTGATAAGTCCCAACAGGAGGTGGCCACAAACCTGCCTCCATTTACCCGCACTGGGTCCGCGTAGAATATGACCTAGTGTCTCTCAGCTCGATTTGTGAAAGAAAGCCTTTGCACAGCAGTGGTGTATATAATGGTTAAATAGAATAAATTATATATTTGTTATAGATCGTTTATCTTATGCACTCTGCCTTTTCTCCCAACCACTTCCAGTATCATTATCATCATCAGCCCGTGTTAGTCCACTGCTGGACATAGGCCTCTCCCATGGCACGCCACTGAGCTTGATTTTCAGCTCTCCTCCTTCAACCCCTGCCCGCTGCCTTACGTATATCGCTGCCCCACCTAGTTACAGGGCGCCCTACACTACGTTTGCCGACACACTTCCAGTGTAAGTGTACAATAATTAGTAATTCCACTAGCATGTTAGTTCTACTAATACACATCTATAACGATGTGTTCAAAGATAGCACCGACTCAACATACATGGCGTTTAGAAGAAAGAGTAGGGCGCGCAGACAAAACAAACTATACACAAATCAATTTCCGCGCCTTAGTCGCGCAAAAAATCGAAAATGGTTCGGCCGATATAATATTTTTTTGTACTTAAACCACCCCGGTTTAGGAGAGAAGAAAATTAGGAAAAAGCCAAAGGAACAGCCAAAAAATCGAAATTGGTAAATTATAAGAGAGAGAGAGAGAGGGGGGTAGAGCTACAATAAAATTAATTTTAGGTAGTATTAAGATCCGGGTCATCTAGTAATTATATATGTACTTAAATCAATTTTTCTAATCGAAGCAACGACATAACCCACTAATTTCTACCTTTGTTTTCTATTTAATATATTATAGTTAAGGCGCCCAATTACAAAAGACGTCTGAATCTAAACGAAATATAGTATCCTGTATGACTTTAATTTCAGCGTATGGCCATGGGAATATATTTCGTTTCACACGTCCATTCGTGCGCGCACACTTGGTAGAGGGGCGGAAATACACATGGGCAAATTTTGTCGAGCTTACAAAATTAAATAATTTGTGCTGTTGTATATATTTGTACTGTCTTTTCGAAAGCATGTGCGCATTAAAAATGAATTATCACTTGATTTAACGGTGGAGGAAAACATCGTGAGGAAACCTGCATGCCTAAGAATTTCTCGAAGGTGTGTGAAGTTCGCCAACCCGCACTGGGCCAGCGTGGTGGACTATGGCCTTAACCCTCTCAGTTTGAGAGGAGGCCCGTTTCTTAACAGGGCTATTATTATTATATGAAACAAATTAGAATAGTCTGTTTATTTCCTGTTGTGTATAGGAATCAACCATTTCTGTATATCATACCTATATATACGACCACGCCAGATCCTATACGGAGTAGGCAGAGAGTCTGTATTCTTTGCCCATCCCCTAAGGGATAGGGTCTCTCTAGGCCCAAGCGGTCCAACTGGTTTTATTTCTTCCAGAACTGTCTAGCTTCTTCTACTCTCTCGAGGCTCTTGACTTAAACACCACAATACACCTACGACTCCTGTTTTCTTTTTCTAATGAACTTTGTTGTGGGTTCCAAAACAATGAATCTTTCCTGCGGCACTCCGAGATTTAAACCTTGGTGTCACGTATAGAGGGCTTTATCCTGGCGTACTGGAGTTATAGTGATGGATATGTGTGACCGACTTACTATCATTAACAAAACAACCTTATCTGCCAAACGCACTGATCATTAGAGAAGTTCGAAAAACTATACATAAATTTCATAACACTATAAAACCTAAACACACGTGTGAGCTTTTTGACGTGGCAAGAACTTAGAGAAATCGATGTTTAAGATCGGAATTATAATAATCGTGACATACGCAATTAAGTATTTATAAGGTTATCACTAGGTTTATAGTTGTAATTCATTATGTTGAATTAGTTATGTACGGCTTACTTACATCGTGCGTTTATGACAATGGATTTATGATTTGCATCTCCCATTGCTTGGAATTCAACTCAGCCTGTTGATGTCACATTGTTATGTTATTCTAAGCATTGTCGTGATAAAGGAGGTCGTATCTACAATAATTAAGCACTCTATATTCCTGATTGTTATAAGAGCTCTACGTTATTTTAACCTTTGTTGTCTTATGTTTAAATTCTAGATACATAATGAATAGATGTTTGAATGAGTAAAGTACACACACACACACACACACACATACACCGTCACGCCTATATTCCCCAGAGGGGGTGGCAGAGGTGTACTGAGTACACTCACGTTTCGCCGACGATGTTAGGCCCCATGTAATAGGGGGTGAGCCTATTGCCATATACCGGGCATAATTCCAGACTCCGGACTCATACTGGGAAATTTTTCGTTAGAAAAACTACATTTGTCCGACCTAGGATTTGAACCCAGGACCTCGTGATCACAAAGCGATGCGCTTTGCCACCAGACCAACGAGGCAGTCAATGAGTAAAGTTTGAAGTGAAATAAAAATAAAGTGCAGTCATTAATAGGCAGACAGTTTAGAAGATATGTACGAATTAAACATGCAGTCTTGTAGTTGATAATTTTCCAGCATTTTTTAAGATAAATATAGGTATCTATGTATATCATTCGCCAGATCCCTTCCCGTGTACTATAATCACGCTAGATCTCTCGCTGGGCAGGTAGAGACCAAAGGGTTTCAACGTGCTCTATCATTAAAATCCTGTGATATATACAAGGTGTAACATAATAAACGTAAGACCTGAAAAAAGTTTGTTCTAAATCGATAACGGAATTGTTTCCAACTATTTTGAATGAATATTACATTTTTTTTAAATTTGCAACAAATGCTGTTACTCTCTTAGTGTGCTATTATAAACATTTTTTTTTAGATTCAATGCAATACGGAGATTTTAAATGTATTTTTCAATTCGCACACATACACGTTTCATTGTTAAAAAAGGGGGTAAAAAAATAAATTTGGAAAATTGGTTTCGTATTGAATTTGTGAAGGAATTATCTATTCGGGGTGTCTAAGGCCCAATTTAGATATATATATATATCTAAATTGGGCCTTGTATTGAAAACCAAACGGTGAAAAACACACAAGCAAATATTGGATTTATTTCTATCTATCTATATCATCACGCCAGCTCCCTCGCGGGGTAGGCAGAGAGTACAGAGTTCCAACAGGTTCTTTCCTTACATACCTCTCTGGCTTCCTCCACTCCCATAGTTCGTCTCATACACACTCGCCGGTTACGGAGACTTTTGACTTGCCCTTCAGATAAGACACGGATTTATATAATTCTTATAAAAATTATAAGAATTATATAAATTACTGATATTTTATGTAAATACAAAAATATAGAAACCCCAATTCATCGCTCGTGTATACTCAGTAATAAATATGTATAAGCTCGACGGGGCCAATTAATTGGTCGGCGACGAAACCTTACCAATTAGTTAACTCGATTCACTGATCTGCCATGTCTGTTGAGTGAGCAATTGCGATGGTCGCTACGCTGTTATTTGAATACGTCTGGACTTGAAACAATGACCATAGTCGGTCAGTGCGTTCCACCAAAACTGACATCATCGCGCCAACCAAAGTCGTGTAAATCACTCAACTCGCGACATTGCCTCTCGGCATCGATAATTGAATAAGCTCGTTCATTATTACGGAGTAATAAAACTTGGTAGTACAAACGCTTCGTTTGTGTCGTTTTATGAGTCGGAGCAGCTGCATCGCTCGCCTATCATAGAATCGAACTGACCCCGAGGTTTTAGATCGAAGGAACGGCCGTTGGCACGTTATCTCGCTCTCAAGGCTGTCTCTGTAGAAAGGTGGGTCCTGCAGATGTTAAGTAGAAATCACTGCATTTTTCTACCTATTGGTATAACAACAGTACATGTTTCCAGTTTGAACTTGAATGTGAATTTTATTTCGGTGTTTTTTTTAATTGAGATTTTTAATTGACTATGGAGGCTCATTTTTGAGCATAACAACATTGAGAGGAAATGATGTGTCACAAACATAGCCATTTGTTCTAAAGACTGAAACACAACGAAGCGGACTTTCTATTTGGAAATTATCTGACAGGATTATCGCAAAAGCGAAAGTGGAAGGATGTAGGTACCGGGGAAGACCTAGACTATCTTAGCGCGACCAAATAGACCGAGTCCTATCTTAAGGACAAGTCAAGAGTCTCCGTAACCGGCGAGCGTGTATGAGACGAACTATGAGAGTGGAGAAAGCCAGAGAGGTACGTAAGGAAAGAACCTGTTGGAACTCTGTTGTCTCTGCCCTACCCTGCAAGGTATCTGGCGTGATGATATAGATACAGATAGAGATAGATTCGACCTGAAATCATATTTCAGTCCATTCTACCTATTTGTCAGGAAGGATGTGAAAAAATACCTCGGTAAATGAATATGTACTCTAACATCTTTGCGGTTGGTAAACCTTTCTGGATAACAGGTATTTCGACACCATATACTAAAATGGCGCTCGTAGCGCTGTGCGATCGCGGTGTTCTTACCGATCACCAAGGTTAAGCAGCGTTCGACTCGGCCGGCCTGAGATGGGTGACCGTTTGTGGCATTTTCATATTCGAGCGTCTCCGTGCTTCAGAAGGCACGTTAAGCCGTTGGTCCCGGTTATCACTTAATGCGGTAGTCGTTAAGCCGAGTTGGAAGCCTTAAAGGCGGCTTGATATGTTCCAACAGCAGGTGGCCACAAACCTGCCTCCACCAATCCGCACTGGGTCCGCGTGGTGGAGTATGACCTATTCTCTCTCACCTAGATTTGTGAGAGAAGGCCTTTGCCCAGCAGTGGGCAGTATAGCCTGATATTATTATTATTATATACTAAACTAAACCGGGCGGATATAAATTGTCATGTAAGTGAATTTTTTCTTATGATTATAAAGTTCCTTTTACCATAATATACAACTCATCAACATAACAGTAATAGTAATAGTAGCCCTGTTAAGAAACTGACCCACCGTTGGGCACGGGCCTCCTCTCAAACTGAGAGGGTTTAGGCCATAGTCCACCACACTGGCCCAGTGCGGGTTGGCGAACTTCACACATCTTCGAGAAACTCTTAGGCATGCAGGTTTCCTCAAGATGTTTTCCTTCACCGTTAAAATAAGTTATAATTAATTTTTAATACGCACATGCTTTCGAAAAGACAGAGGTGCGTGCCTGGGTTTGAACCCGAGACCTCTGACTTTGCAGTCCAACGGTCTAACCACTAGGCTATCACTGCTCTCAACATAACAGTGAGCTCCAATATTTCAACTGCTCTATAAATTGTAGCAACAGAAATACAAAGAAGATTAGTACTGACCTATGCGAATCACTTAAGTAAACACATCAATTATGGACATCCTACTAATATTGTAAATGTGAAAGTTTGTATGTTTGGATGTTTGTTACTCAATCACGCAATAACGGCTGAACGGATTCGGATAAAAATTTGATAGTAATGGTACACAGATAGTTTATTACCTGGATTTAAACATAGGATACTTTTTATGCCGGAAAATGTAAGGTTCCTATCTAAAGTTAACACACGCAGTCGCGTGCAGAAACTAGTTTATTATATGATATATTATATACAATGAAAGAATGCTGCGTTCTACATGACCTATCACTATTCGAACAAGACATCCGGTCACTAATAAAATGTCAACGCAATTGAATCGTCGACCTCTTTTATCGTGACTGTGTGAACTATTCGTTAAGGCAATCCGGCAGGATGCACCGGGGTAACAGTGTTCACTAGATGACTGAGCGGATTGCAATGTGGGACTTGAGGATACAGATATCTTATCTGCGGAATGCATCCCTCCCCGTGCGACGGGTTGCCACTTAGCGCCACGCCGCAAAGCCAACAGAAAGACTTTTGTTACTCAAAATCAATAACGCTTATCTAGCTCGCTTTGTGTTCATAACGGTCGAGGCTGTTCAAGAAAAAACTGAATATTTGAGTCATTAATCTTTGACGTGTTAGTTGTTCGAACAGTTCAAATACAAAGAGATGCACAGAATATAATGAAGGATATTGTCAACGATTTTTTTCACATTGTAGGAATGCGCAGTATGTACTGGTTTTTACGATTACGGCCCGATAAGGAAGTTATTTAATGAATAAAATGCACGGCGCATAATATTCTGTTCTGGTTTCCTCAAATGACGTGAAAAGTGACTCAGGCTGTCGAGGGATAGATCACATCTAGCCACCTGCCACGTGCGATTTTGCAAATGTTTAGTATGTCATCCGCGGTAATAGTGAACTTTTGTTGAACTGGAACAATAACAGTACCTTTGATACAAAACATTTCGTAAAGTCTTTAATTAATAACAATACTGGACTATTAAATCGTCTTGACGTTATCGGTATTAACAACGCTCCATTGGTTATTTACTGTACTTCACTTATATTTAAGATGTTTAATCTCTGAGAGATGAAGCTATCGACCGGTGACAATAAAGTGCAATAATAAAATAATTATCTGCATCACATGTCGAGCATCGACTTGCATCGGGGGCATTGCACTTCACGACGGTAGAGCGATTCATGTTTCTCTTCAAAACGGTCCGTTTGTCTTCGGGCGCATTATCAGTTTTAGCAATAAATTCACACAATAGGATATTTATGAAGGTATTTGACCTTTCTCCGTGTGACAAGTCATTGAATGCACCATCTGCGATAGTTTTCATGTATGTCAAATATGCATTACGAAGAAAAGCTTTATCTTATCAATAAAGTGCTTCTTTGGCTTTGTATGTTAAAATTAATACTAGGATTTTCTAGGAAATGAAAGATTCGGAAAATATAAAGGTACAGTTTATAGTCCTTTTGTTGTCTGTATAGCATCTGTGTATTCTCTTACGGTATCCTAATTGTGCGAACTTGACTCATACTTCACTGACCATTTCTTCGACGTATTTCTTACTTTTTCGGTTACCTTTGATCGTACATAGTGTCCATAATTTAGATATTTTCTCCAAACTTTCATCCAGACTTTCATCCAGATGACAATATAAAGTTTAGTTAGGGTAGGTGTATTGTTAGTATTATCAGAGCTTACAAAAACGTCTTGTATTTTCCATAACTGTAGTTAAAAGCAATCTCGGTAAATTGTGGCCGGTAGTATCATAATGGTAGCTCATATTCCCCCATTTATGGCTTTGTTATTTTCTCCAAACGCTTCCAGCCACATATCATAGTAGACAGGTTTATTTACAACATAATAAATTTATCCAAACTGACTACTGTATCTGAGCTATGATGTATTGTACGCGATGCCATAAATAACGCAATAATATTAGCCCTACTTTCGCCCTCGTGTTTTGAAGTGTGGACCGTTGTGGCAAAGGTCTTGATAAGTAGCAGTTTGTCCGATAGTCTTTGGCAATTTGCCGGATGTATCTAGATAATAGTTATAATTGGCATTGCTTGATGGGACACCCACATCGTTGAATATATTAAATCGCTATTTAAGAACGATCGGCATCTTTGAGGAAATAATAATGTTAGTTTGCCTCTCACCTAACCAGAGAAAATCATTAGAAATTGTGTAAGTTTTCTTTAACTTGCACTGCTCGTATGTCTGTCTGTCTTTCCGGTTTAAATTTTGTGAACCATATTTCAAGCACATGCGTATATAAGTTTAGTAACAATGAAATAATATGGTCCGATGGATCTGGTATGATGATGGAGTCAGAAGGTAGCCATAGGAACATAGCATCTACAGAACATAACCACCTCGGGTTTATGTTTGTTGGATAGGTATTGACAAGTACTATACAACCAGACGATGTTCAGGGTCTGATGATGAAGCCGAAAGGTGGCTAATGGAACCACTCAACTACACAAAGACAACCCTCGATTCGACCCTTAGATTTGTCTCGACAAGAATTGTAGACCCGGATGGTGTCCAGGGTCGTTTTCTCGTTGTGTTCTCGTTATAAGAGCTTATTTTTCAAAAGATCTTTTTTTTATATTTGATCCCAGATTTAGTATAGACTAAGATCAGAATGAATCAGACATGCAAGAAAAGATTCAGAATTTGTTTTAAAAAATTTTGAAACGGTCTTTCTCGAAACGGATCTAAATCGCAGGAAACGAGATACACTACGCCTTATCACAATTTCGAGCGGTGACAGAAAAGTCACTGAGATACGCATAATAAACTTTGGCCTTTATATCTGTCGTGCGTATGACAAGTCGCGATTAGTGATTAACATTGGAGTTCAATCAAAACTGTACAGCATCCTTATTCACAATGACCAGTTAAACCCGTAACGCGGCGTGTTACGATAACTTTATGAAATGATCTTTTTTTGGTAATTCAGTGGCATACAGAACACCAACTACACGACCATTTGACGACATTATAATATTCAAGATTATTTGAATGATTGGGTACTTGCTTTTTATCTATATTTCAACTGATATGATACAGGTTTTTTTATACGTATTTGACAAATAATGATTCAGTATATAATTCTATTATATACTATATTGCATATTGTAACCCCAATAATGTTATTTTAATTACTAGACATGATATCTTTGAATGCCTTAAAGGTAAAACATAGAGCACTTATAATTGTAATTTGACAAGACCTGTATTAACAATCTATGTTTACAAAGGACCTAACATCTATCTATCTATATCATCCTTTGTGGGGTAGGCAGAGAGTACAGAGTTCCAACAGGTTCTTTTCCTTCATATAAATCTGGCTTCCTCTACTCTCATAGTTCGTCTCATGCACGCTCTACGGTTACGGAGACTCTTGACCTGTCCTTCAGATAGGACTCGGTCTATTTGGTCATGGTAAGATCCTTCCACTTTCGCATTGTATATCTGTTTTGTCATTCTTTTTTCTGACATTCTTTCCATATGCCCGAACCAACGGAGCATATCCTTTCTCATCTTTACACCGATACTATCTTTCATACCTTCTCGCTTCTTACTACGCTGTTGCGAATACGGTCGGTCAGCTTCACTCCGCACATCCTCCGCAGACCTAACATCATTAGCAAAAAGTGAATGTACTACACCACTGCCACACTGCCTGCCATCGCTTAGGGAATATAGGGGTGACAGTGTTTGTTTGTTTACAAAGAAATAATTGAATTTGGATTTGATGTTAACGAAACGCGCCGCGTTACGTGTTGGTCAAACCGAATAAGGGTCCAGCTTGAGTGAGTCGCTATCGAGGCGATTAACATTAAGTCAACATTGGTATTACGTAGTTATGATAATAAAACGCAACTCTTTTCTGATTAACATTGGTGGGTACGGATAGAAGGAAAACGAAATGAAAGTAAAATTAAGTAATGATTTTTATTCTGTATTTTTTAATTAGGACGTGTAAGGCAAAATGAGTTGGTAAGCGGGTATTAAAAATTGTGGCTTTGTAGAAAATAAATAAGAAATTTTATTGATTTAGCGAAGGTGTTGCAATCTGAGTACCTAGCACGAAAATATTGACGTTTGCGTAAGCGTGCTGTCTCATTCACGTTTATTTAGTAAATTTGTAGTGTGGCAAGGATGGCATATCAACTTGCTAGCGTCACACTGTCAGTCTTTTCGTGCTGAGTCTCCTGGTGTTAATTAAAGTAATTAAGCGTTTAAGGTTCGGAACCCAGTAAAATATTTCGTGTCGTATTTTATCTACTGTAACGTTGTCAACAGTATATTAATATTTTGTACTTAGGGCGATAAAAAACATAAATCATAATGACGTGTTTATGTATAACATACCCAGCGATGGTATTAGCGCGGTGTAATGAAGGCGTGGGCGATATCATTAGCGGGTTTATTTAGTCTACTCATGGCTTACGTCAATTTGCTTTACTTAATCGCACACTGTCGTCACTACCCTTCACAGGCATCTCTATGACGTCATAGGATCCTCGTGAACACATTACCAAACATTTGTTTTCATTTGCTTTGCTAATTAAGTGCGCACCAGTTAGTTAGCCAATAAACAATGGACAAATTTTGTTTTGACTACGTTTTAGACCAAACTTGTGATTTAGTACTTAGTGATTTAGGTCAAATGACGATAGCGAACTGTATTGTCTACCTAATGCCTTGTTTAAATACGGGCTTCATGAGTTAGAGAGAATGAAGACTAACGAAATATTTTGCTCATAGGCATAACTGAAATAACTGCTTCAGTTACGGTTTTGTGTCCAAACTGATCCGCGAGAACGGAAGGCATATCTGTTAATGTTATTGCAGTCACCCATTCATTGTTTATTCTATCTATCTATAGATATCATCACGTCGGATCTCTTGCGGGGTAGGCAAAGGCTACATAGTTCCAACAGCTTCTTTCACAAATCCGTCTGGTTTCCTTCACTCTCCTAGTTTGTCTCATTGTTGTATATTATTTATTACCTAGCTGTGGATGGATATTACATCACTAGACAACGCTACAGTGCGCTACAGTCAGTGCTTCAAGGGCAAAGAAATCTGAGCATTCACTTGCTTTCGCTCGAGGTAACATATCACCTAAGATTTACTTGTAATTTATTTTCGTTCTTTATTATTGACCAAGGATCGTGTAAAGTGGAGAGTCACAGAAGAGTGCAATGTGATGAAATAGGTCATCATCATCATCAGCCCGTGTCAGTCCACTGCTGGACGTAGGCCTCTCCCATGGCAAGCCACTGATCGTCGCCCCACCTAGCTACAGGGCGCCCTACACTACGTTTTCCGACACGCGGTTTCCACTCAAGAACCAGTCTGCCCCAACGGCCATCGGTTCTGCGGCATATGTGACCTGCCCACTGCCACTTCAGCTTGCTAATTCGCTGAGCTATGTCGGTAACCTTGGTTCTCTGACGAATAACTTCGTTCCGGATTCGATCCCTAAGAGAAACTCCGAGCATAGCTCATTCCATAGCTCGTTGAGCGACCTTGAACTGGTGGACAAGCCGCACAGTGAGTGGCCACGTTTCGGCTCCGTATGTCATTACAGGTAGGACGCACTGATTAAAAACTTTCGTTTTTAGGCATTGGGGTATGGGCGATAAGAAGACTCGACGGAGTTTTCCAAATGCTGCCCAGCCCAGCTGTATCCGTCTCTTAACTTCCTTTTCGAAGTTGTTTTTACCTAGTTGGAGCACCTGCCCTAGGTATACGTACTCAGAAACAACTTCGAGGGGGGCTCCGTTTACGGCGATCGGTCCCGATGAAATAGGTAATGAAAGGAATATTGATTTGGAAAAGTGAAAGAAAATGATAATTAACCCAATATGTTACATTAATAATATATTGAGGCGTTGGTATCTTAGTGTGGCCGTGTTCTTGGCAATCACCAATGTGCGATCAGTCTGAGAGGGTTGCCCGTTTGTGGCATTTTCATATTCGGGTTCCGGAAGGCACGTTAAACCGTTGATCCTGGGGCTTAACCCTGCTATTGCTATTTTAAATGAAGTGTAGTTCATTGACATTAAAGTTGTTGAACTTCGACAGATGTGGTAATCCTATTACTAAATGGTGTCATTAAGGGTTTCCATAGGCATACCACTTGAAATAAAATGTTGTTATTTGTTATCTGGTAAACAATGACAATTTAATTGTTTGTTTATTCGGTACTCTGTTATTATTTTGACGGTTTTTTTGACTACTCAAATACAATGATCAGCGTACCAGCTTATGGTAGAATTTCAATTGAATGGTTATTGTAGGCTGTAATAATGACAAACTACATTAAAATAGCAGAGTTGAGGCCCCGGTTACCACTTAATGTGGTAGTTTTTAAGCCAAGTCGGTAGCCTTATATATAGTGAGTAGTCACAAACCTGGCTCCACCAATCCGGACTGGGTCCGTCTTCTCTCAACTTGATTTGTGAGAGAAGGCCATCGCCTAGCGGTGGGACAGAATTTTATGCTGATTTTTTTTATCTATTATATAAAATATTAGATATAGTTCAATAATTATTGTAATTGTAATATTAGTATCAATATTGTCAACTTTGAGATCTATAATTAAAAAGAACCGATTCTGTAATAACATTAAGCTGTTGCAAGTTATAATTTATCATCATTCCAAGAATCTATACATTGTGTTTAAAAATAAATAAAAAAACATTGTGGGCTCCCATATCGCCACAATTTACGACCGCAAGTGATTTGATAACAGTGTCACATCATTTAATTTTGCACTTGATTTAGTAACATTGTTACTGACACGGACAATATATTTTTTTATTACAGTTTCATTTCGTATATGGTTCCCCGGGGCCCTTATTCGCTATGACCAAACGTGGCGCATTACGATAACTTCGTGAAATTATCGTGTAATGGTAATTCTGTGCTACAGGAGTACCTATCTATCTATTTATATCATCACGACAGATCCCTTGCGGGGTAGAGAGAGGGTCCAGAATTCCAACAGGTTCATTCGTTACATATCTCTCTGGCTTCCCCATTTACATAGTTCGTCTCATACACGCTCGCCGGTTACGCAGGCTCTTGACTTGCCCTTCAGATAAGACACGGCTATTTGGTAATGGTAAGATAGTCTAGGTCTTCCCCGATACCTACATCCCTCCACTAGCGCTTTGTATTTCAGTTTTGTCATTCTTTCCTTCGACATTTTTTCTATATGCCCGAACTAAGGAGCATACCCTTTCTTGTCTTTACACCGATACTATTTTTTAAACCTACACGCTTGCTTACTACGCTATTGCGAATACGGTCGGTCAGCTCGACTCCGCAAATCCTCCTTAGAGCTCGCATTTTGTTAGCATTTATTCTGCTTTCATTCTCCTTCTTACATAGCCAGCTCTCACTGCCATATAATAGCGTTGGGATAAGCACTCCGTTATGTATAGCCAGCTGCACCTCTTGGCTTAAGTGCCGGTTCCCAAGCAGCTTTTCCATCGAACCATTCTTTCTATTCCCTGCACTCACTCTTCTTTCTATGTCAGCGGTGTATTTCCGCAGGCGCATCCAAGATATACAAACTCCTATTACCAACCACGATCCTTGCATTCGTTTTTGTTTCCTCCTGGAGTACAAGTAAACGATAATTGTACGAAGTTAACTTAACGCGCCGCATTTCATGTTTAATTGGTTTTAAAGAATAAGGACCCAGTTGACTGTCCTCTGTATCTAGAGCTTTTTACATTCGTGGGCAGCTTCTCTTTTTGCAAGCTTTTTTTTAACTTGCAATGTTCGTATGTCTGTCTTTCTGGTTGAAATCTTGTGATTCAATTTTAAAGCATTAGCGGGCATCCGATTGAGCTGAAATTTGGCATACGTATGTAAAGTCAGTGACAATGCAGTAATATGGTACCGTGGAGCTCATGGATGCTAGTCTGATACTGGAGTCGAAAGATGGCCATAGGAACTTGTGAAATATACAACATAGCCCCCTGATGTTTAAGCATGTTAGATTGGTATTGAAAAGTACTATATAAAAACATAGTGTATAGTGTCTGATGATGAAGCCTAAAGGTGGCCAGTGGATCCACCCCCTACTACTCAATATAACCCCGCCATGTTTGGACGCGTTGGATTTGTCGAGTACTTTAAGCCCGGATGGTGTCCAAAGTTTGATGATGGAGCCGAAAAGAATTCATAGAAACTCCTCAACTAAGCAAAATATCTTTGTCGGGTTTTGCTATAAAAGCTTGTTTTTAAAAAGTTCTTTTTAAATTAAAATGATTACATTTTACATTCGTAACCATTTGATTTTGACTGGGTGCATCTTCTAGATTACTTTTAAGGCTGCCAACAGGTAGCCGCCGGCCTTTTGCTGTACAATTTTGTTGGGGTATGACATTTATGCATGCATAAAGATAAATTGAAATGATAAAGATAGGTAAAGGCCATGATATAGCATGGTATGTAATTTAAAAAAATCGTAGTCAATAATATAAAAAAAATCCTTGCAGTCTTTAAGATCTTAATGTCTGCTGTGGAGGTTGCAGCTTAGGCTAGTTGCCCCTTTATTGCTTAGTTTTTTCTTTACTTGTTTTTCTTTAGGACCTTCATAAGTGTTTTGGATAGTCTCTAAAGAATTTCCTAAGTTCCGTATTAATTTCCGCGCGTAATCAGTGCTAAAAGTAAAGCACACTTTAAATTTAACGTTTATACTTACGTAAGTATAGTATAATTTTCTCACCTTTACAGTTTGATATTCGATAAAAAAACGACTTCCTACATTAACATTACGCCCAGCCTGATACAAATTGTTAACACCGTATTCCGTATCAATATTGCAATCATAATGCCACTCAAGTATAAAAGGTTCTCGTTACACGCACCCTATTCCCAATCAAAAATGATAACCGAACCACTTAAAGTAATTAAGATTATTGCAGGATGCAAAAATAATAAAACAGTGCGGCTGACATTTCAACATGCTAAGTATAGGATTTTGCTTATTTACTTGAATCATTCAAGATTCAATTTATATGAAAATGAGATGTGTACGGGTGCTAATTGTGACTTCATTATGACTGTTGAAGCAAAACTACACTTGGCTGTACGCAATCGCTTCGACAGTTAAAAATATGACGTGTTGAAATATTACCCATTGCTAAGCGTTAAAAAAGTCCTACCGCTTAAAGCCATACATCTCTGCGTTGTGGGGTAGAAACACAGCCGTATAGCCACTGGTTTTCTTCGAAAATTGGTACTAAAAATCAGTTAATATTTATTGGTCAAAGACAAAAAGTATAAAGGATTAAAAGAACAAGCCGTTCGTCATGGCGATCTATGGGGGAGGGTTTTGTTCTGTAGTAGACGTTTTTCGGCTGAAAAAGTGGTATAGCTAACACCAGGCAGCTTTTAACCATATAAGCGCCATACTGTTTGTGTCATTCGTCCGCCTGCCAAGACATTTTTCTTAGGTAAGTTCTTTGCCAAATATACCATGTCTAATCTGAAGGGCAAGTCAAGAGTTTCCGTAACCAGCGGGCGTGTATGAGACGATCTATGGTATTGGAGGAAGCCAGAGAGGTATGTAAGGAAAGAACCTGTTGAAACTCTGTACTCTCTGCCTACCCCCAAGGGATCTGGCGTAATGATATTGATAGATTGAAGTTCTTAGGTGCAGCTATGCACTGCACTTCCTTTGGTGTAATACAAGGTGTAATATGTATAACGTAAGAACTCACACATCCCATTTAGATTATGTCTTTACGAATTCTAAATCAAATTTTCAATTATAAGGAGTTTTCTACAATTTTTTAACTTTGGTACCCACCCAACCTGTACTTTTGTGTGCATATTAAGATAAATGCGTTAGATATGCATTTATAATAGCCGTACTACTTTGAATAATAATTAAATTATGTTTAATACAGCGGACTGAAAAATTAACAGCGATTTTTTATAAATAAAAAATGTAATATAGGTAAAAAATAGTAGGAATCGATTCAGTTGCCGATTTAAAACAACTATTTTCCGGTCTTGCGTTATTTATACGACAAGTTGTATATTTGGTCGGATGGATACATACGGAGATAGATAGTTTCTACATATGTATTGTTTCTTTTATTTCTGATGCAGCTGTAGACATTGCAGCGTACAGTCGCCCTAACGCTTCTCTTTCAGTAAGCCTCAATAAACTCCTAATATAAAGCTGATAGACTTCAATGGAGAAGGTAGCGCGTAGATTACCTAGTTAATGTGCACATAACCGGCATTCTAACTCTAACGTTAACATATAAACAGTCTGGTCGTAGGCGATGAGCTTGCAACCTGTCACGACTTGTGCACTGTTACAATCGTTAAACCCACCAAGCTAATGTTATTCGTGGTTGAAAACGGTGCCAGCATACTAATATGAAGTACCTATACTTATACTATATAAAATTGTCGCGTCAAATCTGTTTGTCCACAATCAATTTAACGGTTCAGAAACTGTTACTAACACTCTATGGATCTGATCTTTACATATAATAAAAACTGTAAGCGAGCCAAATCTGTATATTGAATCATCATCATCTCAGCCTATACTTGTCCACTGCTGAACATAGGCCTCCCCAATCGCTTTCCAGCGTAACCGGTCCGATGCCACCTGCATCCAACGACTTCCTGCGATTTTCACAAGATCGTCGGTCCATCTGGCAGGCGGTCGTCTCACGCTGCGCTTGCCAATACGTGGTCTCCACTCTAGAATCTTTCTGCCCCAACGCCCGTCCGATCTACGCGCTATGTGGCCCGCCCATTGCCACTTCAGCTTGCTAATCTTAACGGCTATGTCGGTGACCTTGGTTCTTCTACGAATCTCCTCATTCCTGATTCGATCGCGTAGAGAAACGCCGAGCATAGCTCTCTCCATAGCTCGCTGAGCAACTCTGAGCTTTTTTATGAGACCTATTGTAAGAGACCACGTATATTGAATATTTATTGAAAATTTTAATTGGGTTACATTTCTTCATCGATATAGATGGTGAAACAATATTTTTTGGAATTATGGTCTGTCTGTCTGTCTCTTTGTGTTCTTCTTCTTTAAGTTATGGCTTCACACTAATTATAAGTGTATTTTGCCAATGTCCAGTGAGATATATAACCGTGTTTGTTTAAATTAATTCGACTCCCCGATGAATTTAATGACAACGATGATAATGAAATTAATGAAGTACCCCACCCTGGATAGTAAAGCGGTGGATACTTTACATACCAATTGCAACGGCCGTTTTGAGGGAATTCGAAAAGGCACGTTTTATCACTTTGTTACAATTACCTTCACTCATGCACATATAAGAACATATAATGGTTAATATTCCACCAACATTACACATTATTAGTCGAAATAACACAAGTTTTGTTGAAAATTAAAACAGATTGACCACATCACTCTTCGACTTCCCGCCAAAACTCCTCTTTGTGTTTTAATCACGCAAAAACTACTAAACGGATTCCAATGAAATTTGGTATGGTAATAACACTTAAAATATTAAATACTATTTTAATCAATCAATCAGCCTATCATCATCACGGTCCTCCGCCTTCCGCATCCAGTCTGTCCCAGTGAACTTTTTGAGGTCGTCAGTCCATCTAGCTGGGGGCCGTCCTACCTTACGCTTACCAAGTCGCGGTCTCCATTCTAGGACACGCTTGCTAGATCGGCCGTCGGTCCTTCTGCAGATGTGACCAGCCCATTGCCACTTTAGCTTACTGAGTCTGCGAGCTATGTCGGTAACTTTGGTTCTTTGTCGGATTAACTCGTCACGAATTTTATCCAAAGAGACGCCGAGCATAGCTCGCTCCATAGCCCGCTGTGCGACTTTGAATTTGTGGACTAGTCCCACTGTGAGTGTCCACGTCTCGGCCCCGTAAGTCATAATAGGTAGGACGCATTGGTTAAAGACTTTAGTCTTCAGGCACTATACTATTTATCCCTGAGAAATGAAGTGATCCGGGATTATCGTGGCCTAAACCATAAAACTTTATTATATTTACTATTGTTAGTCCAACCACATACCTACACATGAATTCCTTCATGAACTGATAATGGACTCGAATTCGTCCCCTAATGAAGCAACTCTTTAGTGGTTAATAGCACGCGCTTGAAATTGTTAATACACTTGATTTAGAAATTCAGATATGATTTCTTGCATGAACCCATCATGCAGTCAAGATTTCTATTCGGGAGTGAACTTTTTAACGATGAATGACCCGGACACGAAACTTTGTATATTCGTTTGTTTAAGGAAAAACTGCACGATTCTTGCGGTCAAATTTCGAAATAAGCGCGTGCGTAGCCGCGGGTAACAGCTAGTCCTAAATATATCTAAATTATTACAGACAAATAAAAACAGAACTAAAAGGTTACCACTATGAAAGAGAAAAATATCTATTTCCTATTTATGTTTCTTAATATTACTAAGTTCCGTAGATAAGTAATACTTGAACAAACAATTTACATACTGAATGACGTATCCAGTTGCATAATTAACTATGATACCTACTAGATTTTTCCAGTGGCTACGCCGCAGGCGTTCTTTTTGACCCTAACCATTTCAATACTTACGTCATCAAAATTTAACTTTGAAAACAAATTTAGGTCGATACAACGAAGTATTGTGATACCAACTGCTTGAAAAACTCAGAACTACCTACACCTCTTTGTCAGTTAGTGACCAAAGTCTAGTCTTCAAAATTGGAAAGTGAAAACTCAAAGATGTTAGTCGTAGAATGTTAGTCTGCATACAAATACGCTACTCTTGCTAAGGCACAGAACTAGGTTTACAAAAACTCTTACCACAAATTCAGGATCTTACTTATGAAAACCAGAACTGTGACCCAAAAACCGTAGCTGCCATTTTATATTTCATAATGCCGCAATAATTAAAAATATTCGCATAAGTAGGACTTGCCAATGAACCCCAGAAGAAATGAATGCACTGTTTATAAGGACAAGCAAACGATCCCAGACAATTGAAATGTATCAAGGCTTCTCTTCAATTATGTGCTGGCTGACAGCAGTCGGAGGTTAATAGCCAATCAGCCTTTCAGTTTTGCGCGGCTGGTTAAACGATCCGTGGGCTTTCCATTTGGTAAAAAGTATTTTGATGTGTCAGTCATACTTCATTTCATTCAGCGTTGGGAATTTTTGTCTAAATGAGTTGTGAAAGAATTTCATTACTGGATGTTTACCGCGAGCATAATGAGGATTCCCTTACGTAGGGATTAAAGCAATTTCTGTTTTTCTTAAAAACGGATGTAATTGGAAAGTCTTAAATATATCACTGCCTCGTTGGTATAAGCGCGTAGTGATCACGAGGTCTTGGGTTCAATTCTAAATCGGACAAAATGAAACTTTTGTAAAAAAAAAATCCAGGAAATATCAGTCTAGAGTCTAGAGTCGGGCATTATGTGTGGCTGGTTCCCTATAATCTGGGACCATCGTCGAAAGTCGATGTTTCGAAGTCGAAAGTTGATGCACTCGTTACATATCTGCCATCCCCGCTTAAGAATACGTATAGGTGTGACAGTGTTTATTTTATTTATTAATAAAATTACATGTATTATTGTAATTTTTTTTTATGGCCCAAGCGCACATGATTAACGATTTGATCGTTTTTCGAACGCTTGATGTTCCGGCTAGTAGCGCAGATGGAATGCGCGATTTTGACATAATGGTCGAAGAGAAACGTTGTAAATAATAGTAAATAATAGTAATTGGTAATGTCTAAAAGTGTAAAGTGGCTCTTAATTAAGAACTATGCTAATAGTAGTATTTTCAATAATATGCTGAACGCGTGGTGATTTTGTAGTAGGTAAGTATTATTTATTAAATAATACTGAGTTTTAAAATTTTTATTAGTTTCGTATTCTTTTCTACTCTATGACAAGAACCGCCATTAATGAATAATGCTTAAGAATAATGTAAGTATATAAGCCTTTTCTTGTATTGTCTATTATGGGTATTGATTATGACAATGTGGGAATATAACAAATGTTCCCTCCACGCGATTATATTGTAAATCACAAATGGATGACGAAGAATTTCTAAGTATAACATTCTTTTCTTGTGCATCCGAGTAGAAAAACAGGCTTTGATATTTTCACAAATGTTTCCCTGACAATTCGGGCATCCAGCCAGTTTCTTATTCTTTCGTTTTAATTTATTTTCCCTTGTGAATAGATTACTTTTGGCTTGTGCTGAACTTATTTGAGATTTTATCTATTTTTATAACAAAACGAGAACTTTTCTTACGTTCGCTCATTTGGGAATAAGATTTGTGAGTTTTTTGTTAGGAACGCATTCACTGTAATAAAAACAGAGCGTAAAGTTGCCTTCGGAAAATTTTAACAAATTTAATTTGAGCAGATTAAGTCTGAGGTGGGCAAATATTACCACAAAATGAAGACCAGACGGACACCGTCGCCGGGCCAGATCCAGAAAATGATGGCGTGATGACCTGGACGTCTATAAAAAGGAATGGTCGGTATTTAGACTAAGACTTATGGAAATAGCGAAAGATTGTGCTAAGTGGAGAGTCATGAGACCTTTGCCCAGCAGTGGGACGAAATAGGATAAAAAAAAACAAATATATTGCGCGATCTGCATAGGAGACAAAATTAATACTCATTTAGTATTGTAACCTAAGATTTTCCAATATTTATTAAAAAGTCCTCATAAGAAATTGATATTTTTTATTTGAACACCTATAGATCTCAAACCACGACTTTTTATTTTCACATGTAAAGGCGGTCTTCTTCTTTAAGTTATGGCTTTACACTAATTTTAAGTGTATTTTACCCGTATCCAGTGAGATGCATAATCGTGTTTGTATAAATTAATTCAACTCTCCGATGAACTTGATAACAACGATGATAATGAAATTGATGAAGTACCTCACCCTGGATATTAAAGCGATGGATACTTTACATACTAATTGCAATGGCCGTTTTGAGGGAAATCGAGAAGGCACGTTTCATCACTTTGTTACAATTACCTTCACTCATGCACACATAACAAAACATAATGGTTAATATTCCATCACATTACACATTATTATTCGAAATAAAACAAGTTTAGAAAATAAAAACAAATTGACGACAGCACTTCCCGCCAAACACCAACCTTAAAGCTGTCATTAGGCAAAAAGTTATTATATTAAGCTGTGCAAAAAATAATATATTGTCAGATGCATCTCAAGAAGCTCATCGGTATTCATCATTCGCGTGTAGTTATAAAAAAATAATTTGTGATGGTGGATCTAGCCGCCTCAGTACTCGCCGCCCGCCTCCGCACAGAGTAGGGTTGCCAACTAAACTACGAGTACACTAAAAAAAAGACTTCAAAAATGTACTAGTGAACTACTTATTTGACCCATTTTAAGCGTGAACTGATTTGCATAGAAATCGTTTTGCGTTTTTAGCTGCCCCTTGTTTTGAGCAATATTTTTTTGTATGTGCTGTTTAAGGTAATTATAACAAAAATATGTAGGTACTTGCCTTCATCAATATTTTGTTGAATTTGTGTTTTTATTATTATGGTAAAATTTGTCAATATTTCGTACTTGATATTACAACCACTCCACCAATCCTAGAAGAAATTTAGAGACATATAAAACAATTCTATAATATTTCACATAGATTCTGTAACAGGGAGAAAGCCTATTTTGAGGGAACAGGTTGCAGTATCGTTGCTAATTGGATTTTATTCCTGTTTTCAATAAATAAAGGTCACGCTTAAAATCAAGTTGCGCTGGCAGAGGTGCACTATGTTCAACCGCATTTCACTCTTCCCATTATAATAGATGGTGAGTCCAATAATGGAGTTGAATTGAAGAACAATTCCGAATTCCCAATGAGATTTTTAAGTTGATCAGTTTCAGTTGATTGGAGTGGAAGGACAGATAGGTAGATCGACCTAGGATACGCAAGGCCTGAAGATCACCAGCCACAGTACGCGACACTAGACTAAAGGCCATCAGTCAGGCCTGTATTTAGTTTAATGTTATGTAATAGTATACTATCCTTCATTTACCGAACTCGTTCCGAACTTGTCTGCTAAAGTTTTAAACGGTAAATGTGTCCAACCACATTTCTTGGTTTAGAAATAAAATTCGTTTAAAAAATATATAATTCAGAGGCTTTCTGTACACATCCGATGATGATAAAAAGGCTTGATTTGTATAGTTCTATAGACTTTATTATGAAAGCGTGCACACATAAAAAGTAGAAACCAGTTTAAAGATTAAAAAAGGATATAAGTGTGTGCAAATAAACAAAGTGACATCGTTTCAGTGTGAAATGTAGGATAGTAGGACGGACTTGAGTTTGCACGTAAATTTCTACAAACCTTATTTTGGGTTCAGTTTCGCATGGCTATTGGAAGTAAGCTACTGGATCACATATTTTCACGGTCATCACACAAGATGAGATGGTCCATTATGTTATTATTATAATGTAGGTTTACTGAAGTTATCTATATTATAACAAAAATATACATAGATGTAATTAAAACCACGGGACGAGTTCTTTGGATGTCCACACCATATGAAACAGCTCATAAGGATTGTTGTGTCTGTATGTTCGGCAGGGAGAAAGGTAGGTACTATCCTATTGTTATTATTTATTTAAATATTACCATCCTGGCCACAATGCTATTTCTTTGTGATTTATACTGAATCATTGCAATTTTTTTAGAAGAATATTAAGTTATTTTTTTCTACTAAGATACGTCCTTCCTTTTTCCTAATCGCTTACAGTGCAAGTGTGTGAAAAGTTTTGCCAGTGGTGCATAGTGTGCAGAGCGCTCGTAACGCTGTGTGCCTGCCGTGTCCTTAGTGATAACTTACTTTAAGTAGCTTTCGGCTTGGTTGGTCCGAGATAAGTGATCGTTTGTGGCATTTTCATATATGCGTGTTTCGGAAGGCGCGTTAAGCAGTTGGTCCCTGTAACCATTAAATGTGGAAGCCGTTAAGTCAAGTTAAATATTTAGAGGCGGCTTAATAAGTTCCAAAAGCAGGTGGTCACAAAACTGCCTTCATCAATCTGCACTGTGTCTGCGCGGTGGAGTACGAGCTAATCGAATCATCTCGACTTGTGAGAAAAGACCTTTGTAGCATTGGGATAGTACAGGCTGATTAATTTAGTGTATAGTTAATTCTTGCACGTGTAATGATACCATAACGATGTCCATAACGGAGTACACTTGGATTGTAGGGGATTAGTATAAAGGTTGGGTCGGGTCTGCGGGAATTAATTTAACTAATTGTTGGTTTTCATTAAGTAAAGTGTATCTTTTTCTTCTTCAAACGAAAGACGTGCACTGTAGGACATTGATCGGCCCCAAAGTACGCCACAACAACCGACTTACGCAGTGCATATGCAAGCCCAATTTAACATAATCAGATAATCATTTCCTTAATGCTTTAATTAATTTGAATGATCTTCAAAAGTTATGTTTTTGCACAGGAATGCTACTTGTTTTTGCATTGATGTCATTGGAAGGTCATACACAATTTCGTTTGTGCCGTCGTTTTATGTTAGACCAGGTGTCCGCACAAAGTGGAGATAGGCAGGCTGGATCGGAGGAAATGGATAAGACACGGAGCCACAGAGCACACCACTCACATGTTTAAAATGTAGAGAAGATATGGGAATAATTTGTGTGCACAATTTTTAAAAACATTGCCGTCATTCTTGCGTCGTAGGTGCATTCTGAATTAAAAAAATATCACATTCACAAACATCCAGACCGAAACAATCAAATCCACACTCGATCTACTGATCGGAGCGGCCTACGCCCAAACTGTGTTTTGTTGAAAAAGCTATATCCTATTGGTCTTTTACGGAAACAACTATTCTCTCCGATAGACTTGGTTTTGGAGATTTGAGAAGGTAGGAGGTAGGTTTTGATAAGAGGAAATCAAAGCATGCCTCCTAAAAACACACGAAATATTACTGGTTTATCCAGACTCCGCACCCTCGCGACTAATTCAATCATAAAAGTAAATATGTTTTAATAGATAGTCGACATACATAGCGTTACAAAAACAGAGCGCCGTCGCGTCGCCTCGAAGCCTCGTCATTAAGAAAACAGTTCACATCTGATGAATGAGACCGAAGTACGCCCACACATTCGCACACAATGAGACAAAAGCTCTTAAATGGTGTCTATAGGCATTCAGAGCTTTGTAGCGTTTTGTATAAACAAATCGAGTGCAGTTCAACCGCAATTAATCTCAAAGTTATTAGAGGTAAGTAGTGTTCCACTGAAGGATGTGCAGGTGAAGAGCTGAAGTAGACACACTTGAGTGAATATTCTATATAAGGTTTTTGCATGTTATATAAAATTAAAAAGTGCTCTAATCTATTTTTGTCTAACATAATAATAATATAATAATATCAGCCTATACTGTACACTGCTGGACAAAGGCCTTCTCTCCCAAATCGAGGTGAGAGAGATTAGGTCATACTCCACCACGCGGACCCAGTGCGGATTGATGGAGGCAGGTTTGTGGCCACCTGCTGTTGGAACTTATCAAGCCGCCTTCAAGGCTTCCAACTCGGCTTAACGACTACCACATTAAGTGGTAGCCGGGACCAACGGCTTAACGTGCCTTCCGAAGCACGGTCTAACATAATACTAATCTAAAATAAAATAAAGTTTTTTGCATTTCATATAGCATTCAGTTACCTAGCGGCGTAATTTTACTTTTTTTAGGTAAAGTTTTCAACTTTTCAAGTAGGTACATGAACGACAGATAGATATTTTTAGTCTTGGTTTTTGCAGCGGATCTCTTTAGAAGATGACCTCTCTGTAAGCAATAATGCGGTGTGTGAGGTTTTTGCCATGCTTCAAACCTTCCGCAGTGACCTTCTTCGATACGGTAGAGGAATAAGGGATTTTCAAACGCACCGGTCCCTGTTTCGTGCCCTGCTCGCCTCTCATCTTAAGCCTGTTAAACCGAACTGTGCTTAATCTTGGTGATCGCCAAGATCACGGCTGCCACGCTACGAACTCAAATTTACATGTAGTTATAATGTATATTAGATGTAGTTATACGTTATTAATTATTACGCTTAAGTAGGTATAATGACTGATAATACATTGTTTATGTAGTAATAATTAAAAGTAGGCTATATGCAATGCACGCCACTGTCAAAAGGTTAATATTTTGTCAGATAAAGATCAACGTTAGCCCAAGTAAAATGAGAAGGATTCAAGTCTTAAGTGGGTCACATGCATTTCAAAATCTTGTTAGCTCTAATCGAATGAACAGGTGTTCTCCATTCCGTTAAGCAACTGATTTTAAGCTTTTAGACAAAGTATGACATGAGACAGAAAAATTAGTAGTTTCAGTCCAAAATTGACTAAATATATGTATTTAAAAAAGATGGTGAAATAAATATATGTATTTAAGAAAGATGGTGAAATAAATATATGTATTTAAGAAAGATGGTGAAATAAATATTTGTATTCAAGAAAGATGGTAAACTAAATATATGTATTCAATTAAGATAGATTGGATGGTACATCTTGGATTGCCTTGCGCGATTGGTGATCTCGAGGTCTCAGGTTATAATTCTAGGTCGGACAAAGTGGTATTGGGAGAAAGATATGGTAAAGGAGATTGGGTAGAAAGATGTAACTCTAAATTCTCGGTAGCAGCCTGGACTGTGGAATTGTGCCTAATATATGATGTATAAGGGGACATCTATTAATTACGTGAGCTGTTTTCTTTTAATTTGGACCCCTTTCTGGTCATCCATCCTTTCTTTTCTTTTTATGATGCCTATAATAATTTATCAAAACCTTACGATAGATTTTCAATTATGACCCCCCTCCCCCAGTTTAAATGATTGAATTTGATGAGAATTTGCTGGACCCCTGCCCCCCATTTTGAGCTCAAGTTGAAGCCTAAAATATTCAGTGAAATGTAAGTGTACTCAATACACTTCTACCACGCATGTTAATGGAGTGTACATAGGTGTAATGTATTTGTACCTACATATATTTCAGGACCGTCAGACCAGTTTTCGAACTGAGTTTCAAGATTCTACTTAAGTAAGATACCTACTTCGCGAAATGGACGCAGAATTCTTATTTATTTAGTTTTGCAAATATACCAACAGTCATAGCGTTTTTGTAACGAGACATTGACGAGGTAAAAGTGTATATGTTTACTAATTTACTATTGTGCAGGGAACAGAGTGAATAGTGCGATGGGAAAGCTACTTGGGAGCCGGCACTTAAGTCAAAAGGTGCAGCTGGCCATACATAACGAAAAGCTTGTCCCAACGCTGTTATATGGCAGTAAGAGCTGGGTATGTAAGAAGGAGAATGAAAGTAGGATAAATGCGGTAGAAATACGAGCTCTGTAGAAGATGTGCGGAGTGAAGCTGACCGACTGTATTCGCAAGAGCGTAGTAAGAAAGCGAGTAGGTATGAAAGATAGTATCGGTGTTAAGATAAGATCTTCGCTGGTTTGGCCATATACAAAGAATGTCTGAAGAAAGAATGACAGAACAGATATACAATGCAAAAGTTGAAGGATGTAGGTACCGGGGACCTAGACTATCTTACCATGACCAAATAGACCGAGTCTTATCTGAAGGATAAGTCAAGAGTCTCCGTAATCGGCGAGCATGTATGAGACGAACTATGAGAGTGGGGGAAGCCAGTGAAGTATGTAAGGAAAGAACCTGTTGGAACTCTGTACTCTCTGCCTACCCCGCAAGGAATTTGGCATGATAATATAGATAGATATTGTGCTTACCAAAGAATTACGGGAGATATATATTTTATTCCAAATTTAGATTTAAATGTGCTTGCGTTTGTGTTTAGTTGACAGTGTGTAGTTAATAGTCGCATTGCCATCAGCTCCAATAATCGTCTCACGTATCATCTGTACAATCAGGTAGGCATTGTAATTAAAATTTTATTCTGGATGCGATATTAGATATTCAGAACCAGTAGGATTTAATATCGCAAAGTACTCGTATGTAATTGACGTAATTAGGGAGCTGTTAGCGATACCTGGAAGAGGCGGCGCGGGTGCCGCGTGCTGACGCGTCCGCGCGTCGCGGTTTGCGCGCGCGCACGTCGGTCTCACATGCGAATTGAATAACATAATGAAAATTACAATAGTACTTTTTTAAACCGTACCCTTTTTTGACATGTTTAAAGTTATGTTTACTGTTTTGTGACAAAACGGACTTGAACCTTTTTAAAGTTACAAAAGGGCTTATTCTGATGATGTTGATAAACTGGATACCTGTTGGAACTCTGTACTCTCTGCCTACCCCGCAAGGGATCTGGCGTAATAATATAAATAGTTAGATAGATGTTGATAAAGTATCTTTTTGGGGTACGCGTACGAAACCGACAAGATCTTGTTGTATTTATTGACGTCTGTTATAAGCAAAATACGATCAAGGTGACATTTAATCCGCCTTTGTTATTATATTAAACAATTACTTAGAAACGATTCTACGACTATTGATAACAAGATTAATTGTGTTACAGACAGAACCTAACATACAATGATACCTGAGATAAAAAATTATGTTCATTGTTACTTATATCTTATCAAGGGCTTTCCCGATGGCGTACTTAAAATGCTGGATTTTCTACCAGTTATTTGTTTTATGACTGATATCGAGATAAATTGGGTATTTCGCTGTTAAATGATAATAACAGGACGTAGTTACACTAATGCTGTGTCATGTTATGTATTGACAGCTCATAAGGGCAAGTAACACTGAATATAAATACGTGTTTTTTTACGTGTAAGTTTCGTTAAAATTTATGGTATCAATTTATTTTTAATAAGTGTTAAAGGCGCGCAAAGTCACTAATAAAGACTTTTTGGCGGGAAATCGAAGAGTGATGTTGTCATGTTGGTGGAATACTAACCATTATGTATTCCTATACGTGCATGAGTGAAGGTAATTAATTGTAACAAAGTGATAAAACGTGCCTTTTCGATTTCCCTCAAAACGGCTGTCGCAATTGGTATGTAAAGTATCCATCACTTTACTATCCAGGGTTGGGCACTTCATCAATTTCATTATCATCTATGTCATCAAGTTCATTGGGGAATTGAATTAAATTAGAAATGAATATTCGTAAACTTTGTACAGTGGCATAATGTAAACGCTATTGCCACGAAAAAAAAAGTCACTAACAATTGTTCATTTTTTTTAAATTAAATACGTTGTAAATTATTCATATTATAACATTTTTCTGAACTTTTTCCTGTATATTTATTATGTTTTTTTTCACTTTTGATATAGAACTAGGTCTAGAACCTTACAACATAACATAACAGAAAATAACACGACCAGTTACACTATAATAATACTAATGCTTGTTTTTGCGGCATACCTATGTGAAAGTCATAAAGATAATCTACTGGTTGGCGTCAAGCAGATCTAGCCACATGCATTATGTTATTTATCTTAGATACATACAACTTAATCAAGCAACAGCTATTAAAAGTGGAGTTTATTCGCTGCCCTTCGTGCGTAATTCATGACACCGATGTACCGAGCACGAATAATCTCACATAATATCTAAATGTCTTGCCATCCTTCTCAAGCTGCAAGTTTAATAAACAAGGATGAACGTAGCAGCATGATTTTTCGATGGTAAAACGTGATCACTCGTGCTAGCCCCTAAGCTCTTGTGCAAGTTATTAAGTCGCTAATTAACCGCTATGTAGGTTACGTGGCTAACTTTTAAATTTATGTCATGTTAGTTTATCTATGTCATATTTCACATAAACAATTTATCATATTATAAATGGAAGTTGGAGGCGCAATATTCGCTATAACTGCAAATAAATCATCTTGAAGTACACGTATAAACTACTGCTAGCTAGTTTATTAGTACTTAGTGAATTGAAACTAGTGTTTGAAGGTTTAGGTACAGTACGGATTAAATAGTTACTAGGGGCAGTTGTAAAAGGCGATTTAGGATCTTATCAGACGGGATTCATTTGAATTGCACGCTAACTGAAAAATTTAAGTTTTTGGGAAGATTACATAACTGCATCGAAACTGCGAACCGACTACGTAGTCAGTGTGCGTGTAGTGTGTGTGCAGTAGGCGTGTAATCCTAACGAAAATTAGTTATACGGGCTTTGGTTGGCAGTTTTATGCAGTCATATCAACTGATACAAAAACTGCATCCAAATTGCATTTTTGCAGCTGGCGTGCAGTTCAAAGGCAGCCCATCTGTTTAGACGCTTAGGGTTAGTGCATATATTATTTTTACAGACCGTTAAATCAAAAAATTTGCGCTTCACTCATTATTCTTATCGCTCACAATGCATGTGGTTCAAGTGCTAGTATTGCTAATATGTTAGATCTATCCTTACACACGTGTAATGAAAAGGTAAAGATGTGTGTAATGACAGAACTAAAACGTTAACAGAATATTTTACACCCGCAGATTTTACGTTAGTAGGGCGAAGGTTGGGCCGATTTTCCGTCATTTACATAATCATTAAAGTATAGGCAACTAGCAATTTTGCGTGCATGCAATGCATCGCATTTTGGATAGACTACACTTAGTTGCGGAGTTAAAATCGTACAACTGGGTTATCGTTTGATGGGCTGTAGAAAGAGTGAAACTACAGTTGTCGCGCCTGGCTTCCGAAACGAAAGATCAAATTTTAGTCGCAACATCGAGCTTCCGAAACGTCATCAAATGGATTGTTTGTTGATGTTTTGAGTATCGTTTATGCGTTGACTTTCAAGAAAATAGCTTTTCATCAAAGCAATTAGCACTTATACTTTACAGATATTAGTTTTCAAACGTCTTGCGTCGGACAGTCGACAGGGAAAATGCTTTAGTGTTCTTTCTGTAAATATTTTATACTGATAAACTGACCCCTGCGCTCAGGATCCGCTCCACATGAAGGAATTCCAGAATCTTTTTTAAATGTTGCATGCAGGTCCGTTTTAATGGTATTTAACTAGGATATCATTTATTACGGTTCTTTTAGTAGAAATTTGTGGATTAATATGTTTCAGTGATGTCTAATAAGGTTATAATATTGTTGCGACTCCAATACACCCCTATATATCTCGTGAACCCCTCATCGGGGGATGTTAATTTTAAAATGCATTACACACTTTTGGCCCCGTATCGATCCGTCAAGAAAGATCTAGAATCTGCGCTTAAGTGCTAAAACGTCTAGAAGTTTCCCCCCCTTTAATTATCGCCGGCGCGCGGTCGCAGTACACAAGTACCTACTTGTTCACGTACAAATAAGTATGTAATAATAATACCGCTTTGTGGGCCGCGTCGGCTTTTGTTTTCTGGAACTTTAATACGAGTATAAAAGGAACATAGAGCGCGGCAACGGACACAGTCTCTTTTGGGAAGCAACAGCGATCAAATCCAGAACAAGGATCTAAGTGGAATACATCGGCGACCTTAGCAATGATATACAGATTCTGCGAGTGACTCAGCGACTTGGAAGCAGTATTTGGGTACTAACGAGAGTAGTACTAGTGCGTATTTAGTGCTTGTGTGTACTTACTTGCATTTGACGTACTGTTTTGTGTAGACAAATGCGTATATATTCGTGCGTCTAATAAAGAACTTCGCACGTTATTCGGCATTTAATTACCCCGTAAAGTAACAATATAGTAAAAAGTAAGTTTTTATTTTAAATACTGTGGGTATGCAGAAGCAAAAGCTTGTTACGAGACATTGAATGAAGTACGAAATTAAATCGACCATAATATAATTAGACAATGCGCACATTGGCACCAACTAACCTAATAGTGTAAATTATCTCTCTGATAACAAATGTAACGCTTTATAATACCGGTCCTAAATAATAATTGAGATTCATTGAGTAACTGGAACAAGTCCACGGATCGTCTGCAACACGTCCAGCGTCCTAGTGTACTGTAGATGATGATAACCTCATTATTGTGTTATTTAGACTGTAATTTTCCATTAAATAAATATGTCTTTTGACATATTTTATTCTAGGATTATGGACCGTTAGGGATATTTAATTTAGGATCCTAATTAAAACGCATCGTAATTACGTTATTTCGGAAATCTTAAGAATTTGATCATCGAATCGTTGAGGGAATAGTCTCTACTTCAAGTTTAAAAATAACTTTCATGAAACAACTTCGAGTCGGTCGAGGAAAGCTAGCTAGCTTTACAAAGAAATAAATTGTTTTTTCATGCCTAACTTTGTATAAAAAATACCATGATGAAATGAATTCTATGAAGGTAATAATTTATATTTCATTCGAACTATGTATTTAAGCATGATAGTGAGATATCAATGTGGTGGTACCTAAGCGACCACTCTAAGTAAATCCTATACATTGATTTGTATTAATTCAAAGATAAAAATCTTCTGAATAAATATGAATACTCAAGATTTGAAAACAGGTAATCATTATGTAAGAATCTATTTCATAAATTATCTACATTCATAAGCTCTTATTATCCGATATCATGCGTACGTTTTTCATCAATTATTGCTTTCTTATCTGATTTGTTTTCTATGTATTTCCATCTCTCTGAGTATGTATATTTAAATGACGCCTGATCGGTGTTAAATATTTTAGATTACTTTAGTTAGTTAGTTTACGACTTCTATAGAGAGATGGAATAGCGCTATTCTAGGACTCTATAATTATTGATATAATATAATAACTATATCTATATCATCACGCCAGATCCCTTACGGGGTAGACAGAGAGTACAGAGTTTAAACAGGTTCTTTCCTTACATACCTCTCTGGCTTCCTCCACTCTCATAGTTCGTCTCATACGTCCTTCAGATAAGACTCGGTCTATTTGGTCATGGTAAGATAGTCTAGATAATAATATAATAACAAGTCCTGCATTAACTATCCGCCATACATATGTAGCGAAATGCGGTCGCCGGATATCTTCAATCTTTCAAATCAGTAGGTAATATTTCATAAATGTTGGGGACCATTGTCCAAACTAAATAACAACAACATGTATAATATTATTATGATCAAGAAAAGCAATTGATTTGTTGAAAAACTAAAGTATGAAAGCAATTTGAAGTTACTACGAATTTATTTAATTTAATTGTTTCTTTTTTCTCACATTAGGCATTATTCCTGTGTCGTGGGTGAGTTTACAAACAAGAAATTTACATACGCTTACACTTAAATAAATATTAGTGGGTCATACAACGCTAGTCCCGGAATTAGTGGGTAAAGCAGGAATCGAACCTGCGACTTCTCTATCTAGTGAGTGGAACGGCTAACGTCCGTCAAATTAAAAGAAATAAATTTTAAGTAATTAAATTGTATATTTTTATTTTTCACAGTGTACAATGAAGAATGGTTAGCTATTTATGTTGCTGACTCTACGTATATCGCCAGACAGAAGTACTTACAAATATATACATTTAATTAATTTGTTTTCACAGCAAATCGCGATCTGCGTCAGGGTTCGTCGAGCACAGAGCCAGACTTATAATCACGTCTGGAGCTCAATGGGTGATGTAACGTCGCAAGTTAATAGTATCATATGGTGCAGCTTGGCACCAGCGACCTTAGTTCATAAACAGAGCGATACTAGAACCTAAATATAAATCTCATGCACCCAGCGATATAAGTTCTTTGATTCCTGTTGTCCCCCACCCGCTTCTCCACCAGGTGGATAGTAGCACAACTTTTTAAATAATTTCCGTTCGCTTGAATTCACATATAAGCGCACATTCGCAATATGATTATGTTTATTTTAAGTTGGCGACGAAATCGCGCTGAAATTCGCGGTCTCGTGTTTAAGTATAAAGTTAATCAATTCTATATTAATTGGAAAGACAAGATTGTATATCTCGTCTCTCCAATTAATATAGAATTAGCGTCGCCATTAAAAGGACATTGTTCTGCGCCAATATATGATTTGACCCAGAACCAACAGCAATGAAAAAATACTTGTATGATTTCAAATTACCCATAAATTTTCTTAAGGTATTTATTATTAAACGGACAAGCGGGGGAATCGCAATATTGCACAAAAAGTATTAGATTTTGTGGTTATAATTAAGTAGCCATTACTGCATATTGTGTAGTCAACAATATATTGAGTGGATTTAAAGGTTAATTATATTTTTATAGATGCCTGTCGACACACTAAGGAAATATCTATATAAGTATTTAGTCTAACAAAGAAGTAATTTAAATAGCTAATAGGTACGCCTACTACTTTTTACAGAGTCAATTCGATATAAGTACTTAAAATACTTTGAAATATTCGTTTAAGATTGGAAATTGTCGGTTAGATACGGATATTAGCCATTATTTTAATATAATAGATAAATAATGATGGTATGGGTCAAATGTTTGTTGGTTCTGGGGCAATTTTCGACAATGCCCTTTACCAAAAATCAATCTCGTATATTATGATCCATAAAGACATATTGCTTTGATCTGGTTGAGGATTGAGAGAGAGCTGCTCCGCTCACTGGATCAATTAGTCACGGATGCGATCCCCGTAAGCAAAAAATCTTTGTGAGATCCATAAATGTTTGTTTCGATCTCAGTGTGTTTATGTGGAATTCATGTTTATAAACGCAACCAGGACACAGGAATTTTCTAAAGCGGGTCAATATTTTTTACAGTTAAAAAAAACTAGCTGATCCAATAAGCTGTGCACATGGGCACCCCGGCTGTTAGTAGCCGTTTTGTATGTGTGACACACGCTAAATTGCTTGCCCGGCACATCCAGAGCGGGCCATGTATTATGACTATCGCACGATCGCCGTGGTCACCTGCTTGTAACTGAGAAACGGCTTTTTGATGTAATTAATGTTTACGAATAGAAGTACTATAAAATGTAGGAATTAGTTTTAGGATTTGAAATTTTGTAACGGGATTTTAATTATAAGTTAACTAACAGCAGTTTTATATCGAGTTTTATTTGTCGATTTATTGGTTTTCTTTGAAGTTATAGGCTCAATCATGGCCTTTTTATCAACTCCTGCAAAGATGTTAGAGTCGGTAATTTACAGGAGTGTCTTTGAACAGACATCTTCCTCATTGTCAGATGCGCAGCATGGATTCCGACCAGGCCGCAGTACAAACAGCAATTTGCTTAATTTCCTAACGTATGTTGTGCCTCAAGTCGATGCGGGAGTACAAGTCGATTCCGCTTATTTTGATTTTAAAAAGGCTTTTGATATGGATACAATCGGATGTACGCTTAAACTGCTTGAATATTTTGCCCACCACATGCGGGACAGGCGGCAATATGTTGAATATGGGGGGGTTAAAGCCAAGGTAGTAATTTGGGACCCCTTCAGTTTATCATTATGATTAATGACCTGCCTGAAGTAGTCAAAGACAGTACATGCTTGCTCTTTGCAGACGACCTCAAACTGCTGTTAGCGGTTAAAGATCGTAATGACGTAAGCGTTTACAAGAGGACGTAAACAGGGTTGCGGAATGGAGTGTAAGAAATAAGTTATATTTTAACACACAAAAATGCTCCGTCATTGGTTTCGGTCGCAAAAGAGTACAAGTAAAGTATAAATACAAGCTAGACAACGTTTTGATGACGAGAACGGACGCAGTGCGGGATTTAGGGGTACGCATGAATATTCGTTTGGATTTTAGGGATCATATCATAAACACTTGTAAAAGAGCATATAGAATAGGTTTTGTACTTCGACAAGCAGGAAATTTACAAACATAAAAGCTATTACAACTTTATATAATTCCTTGGTAGGATCTCAGCTGGAAAATAATTTTATGATATGGACCCCCCATTAAACAAAATATGTATGTATGCTTGAACGAATACAAAATAAATTTACCAGATATTTATACTTAAGGCTATATGGGGTCTGTCCTTTTTATCCTTTAATGTACCCAACCTTGTTTGTCTTGGACATGGTTTACAATAAGTTGGAAACAAGAAGAAGCTTAGACCTTGCTGCTTATATTTTTAAATTATTAAGAGGAAAAATATCTAACTCGGGGGTACTGAGGGAAATCAATATCTATGTTCCGGACAAATACATATAGCATAGACGAAGACCGCACTTGTTTAAGGTGCCGGCCGGCAAGACCAATTTGCAGGGGAAAGCTCCAATGACCCGCGCCTTACGTACACTTAATGAAGTTGCTACGAAAATTGATTTGTTCTCTTGCTATTTGGGAGTATTCGAAAGAGTTACATTGTATACCATATGTTATACTGCATGAGATCTAATAACCACACTGTCGCATTGGATTATTCTGTTATTATTGTGCTGATGTTGTTGAAATAAATAAATAAATTTGAAACGTGGTTTATATTGAAGGACAGGCTATGTTATAAAGAGTTAGTTCGTATTCCTGCGCGTGTCACATAAAAAGTCGCTTCTGCCAGGAGAGACTTGATTGACACTTACTCACATTTACAATATATTCAATAATTTATGAGCTGTTCTAACTTCTATGTATGCAAACTATACTGATCGCCCCCTAGTGCAGTTGCAAAGATTTCCTACATAAATATTTTTAGGGTTAAATGGTACTTAATATTTTTTATTTATATTATAAGAAGAAAATCGTTCACTCACCTACGAAATGGGTCGAAGACATTAGAAAAACTACTGGTAGAAAATGGTTGAACAAAGCAGAAAATATTGACTTCAACAAAAGGGCGTACGAAAGGAGATTGGTCTCCTGAAAATTATCAGAAATAGTTTACGTTATGGACCATTACTGTGATAGTCGATGTTAAATTTAATTACTTTTAACAACATCGATACTACTTTCTCGAAGGCAAAAATCTTGACATTGTTAGAGGTACCTATAAAGAATGGGTTCTACAACTTTGTATGTTATAAGAAGAATGGATGCTATATGTTAACAAAGCACACAGCTTCGTGGTTACCTGTTAAAGGTTGTTTAGAATCAGATTAGATCAGGCAAAAACACTGTTCAGTCGTTAGCAGTTGATGTATTAGCATAAATGTCCTTTACGAGAAGCCGCCGGCACTGGCGCCGTGTCGCGCCAATCACATTAGATACTGCGGTGGAAATTACATAGCTTGTTGAAATACTGCCGGTTAGGAACATCATCCACTGGCACTAAGATCTATAGAGAATGAATAAAGAAACATTATGTTTTTGGCATATTTGGCGAGTATGTTTCCGGAAAAATAATTATGCGATCTTCCATGTGGTATTTTTTGTATTTATGCGCGTTTTATACTTATCAAAAACCAAAGTGATGTTTACCTAACAGGTAAGAGAATGGGTGGTATTGTTTTTACCACGCAGACCCAGTGTGGTTTTTGAAGGCAAGTTTGTGGCTATTTTCTGTTGGAGCCTTGCTAATAAGGTCATCTGGGCTCAGCAACTACCACATTAAGTGGCAGAGACTAACGGCTTAATATGCCTTTCAGAGCACGGAGACGCTTTCAGTGTAACCAAGTCGAATGCTGTTTAACTTTAGTGATTGTTGAGAATGTACTACAGCGCTACTGGCACTTCTGTTTCCATAGTAATCAAGCACTTTACAAATATAATTTTTCTTTCGAACCTGCTAAGGGCGTTAGGTAGGTCTACTATTTTTACACAACTGCCCAAACAAAAGAGTTTTATATTTTCATAATTCTTGCCTGTATGCATTTTAGAAGAAAGAATAACAAAACAGATATACAATGCGAAAGTGGAAAGATGTAGGTACCGGGGAAGACCTAGACTATCTTACTATGACCAAATAGACCGAGTCTTATCTGAAGGTCAAGTCAAGAGTTTCCGTAACCGGCGAGCGTGTATGAGACGAATTATGAGAGTGGAGGAAGCCAGGGAGGTATGTAAGGAAAGAACATGCATCTTGCATCTTTTTCACATAAGCAATAAATGCACACAGTTACGAAGAATTTGTCATATAACCTGCAAATACATTTGTTTTGCAATAAAATGTCGATTTTCTTTTCAATCCACGCTTGTCCGGATTGGCAGACAGTTCTTCAAAGCCTCGTCCATTGTTTAGCAGGGTGTATCACGTGCAGGTGATAATGGCTTGGATGTGTGGAGATTTTGGTAGACCTCTAATGCTTGGTTTAAATAAAAATATGATCAAAACGTTATAATGTATTGGTAAACGCCGTCACACGCACGCACATCATGTGCAATCAAAAACTTTCTGTAAATTTTTCCTTAAATTTTCCCTTTTACAGCAGGTAACTACAGCATAACATGCTGTATATTTTATCGAACACGCGTTGTTTATTTATAGCGTCCAAAGAATGTACTGTTCGTTTGCGAAAGATACTATAGTTTTTCATATCCTCTCTTAGCTTTAGTGGACGCTTAACCTCAACTATTTACTAGATAATTGTGCTCGTTTACCTATTCGAGTATTATTAGCAGAGCATATTTTTATTCGTCGCCTATTATTAACTGTTCGTTTTGCGTTGCGCAAGATTTTAATAAGGCACAGCGTGATTGATTCGAAGGCTTACATTTTCTATTATAAATGGTTTTGTTATGTAAGTTAAGATTAGTACCTTGTTTAGATTTTTGTTGTACGCTTTGCTGGTCATGTGTTCTATCTATTCTTCCCCTTGCGGGGTAGGCAGACGCAGAGTACAGAGTTCCAACAGGCTATTTACTTACATACTTCTTTGGCTTCCTGTCATGTGTTCTTTTTGATATATTCACGCAGTCTGTTGAATTCAATAGATCTTTATGAGCAATGATATTTTTTTCACTTCTTATCCACAATTGTCAATGTTAATGGGACTCTAGAACCAATTTATAATCACTATATTCTCTGTAACACATAAGTTACACACATGGCAAGTATGTATTTGTTGTAAGGTAAAGATGTGTATTTATATACTCAGATTATAATTCTATCACGGCAAGGTAAGATTAAAATAGTTTTGCTAAAGAGTTAGTCGTAACCCTCTGATCTCCATTAACGGTAAGTAAATTAGATATTCAAGCTGAAAACCCTAGACTGCATTCGATAGCCATTCAAAATGCTCTAAAAGTGACTTAGCTTGGCTAAGTTACCAATTAGTAGAAACTCAATATAGGTTTAATAGTTGTCCACGATAAAATAAGTAACAAATGTTGTATTGTCATAACATAAATAGTGCCGTGTTGGCTCAATCACGTACATATGTTGGTATAGTCGGTCATTACTGGCGCCATTATCACTTTAGTATAGTAAATCACAAAGACCGATAATATCGGATAATGATCAACGCCTTACAAGGATCAAGTGTGAGTTGAAACCACAAGATTGCACGACGCAACAAACTTGTAAGATATATGCTCGGAGAGATCGCACAAGTTTGTTTGTATTACAATTTATGGTCAAATCAAATTATGTGATGAAATAATTTATAGGTTTTGTAGTGCGTAGGGTCGTAGCTAATAGCAATTTGTGAGATGATATGCAGCGTAATTAACCATAGCAGCAACGACGACATCTTACAGGAAAGATAGATGAGGAATATGCAGAATATAAGAGATTAAACTTTAGACGTAAATGTAAAAATTTAAATTCAAGTGACCGGGATAAAATTACTCTATTTAGAGAGATTGGTAGCGAGGCCTTTTATTACTCATTGAAGAACACTCAATGTTTGCAAGACTGTAAATGTACTATTGTTTATAAGGCCTAGATTACCATTACCATTACCATGACCAAATAGACCGAGTCTTATCTGAAGGACAAGTCAAGAGTCTCCGTAAACGGCGAGCTAGTATGAGACGAACTATGAGAGTGGAGGAAGCCAGAGAGTTATGTAAGGAAAGAACCTGTTGGAACTCTATACTCTCTGCCTACCCCGCAAGAGATCTGGCGTGATGATATAGATAGATAGATAATGTAGAAGAGGCACTCCATTGAGGGCACCAAAGGGCGCGCCATTAAAGCGCATCAGACAGTATTCAACATTGCGCACCACGTTTGGAGCGCTAAAACGAACAATATTAAATATTATTATTTTATAACATCTAATGCATTATAGTACATATATAGTTATAATAACACACACACAGTACACAGTGATAATAACAAGTGAAAAATATCATTTCTATCTATCTATCTATCTATAACCTCACGCCAGATCCCTTGCGGGGTAGGCAGAGAGTACAGAGTTCCAACAGGTTCTTTCCTTACATACCTCTCTGGCTTCCTCGACTCTCATAGTTATAAGTATCCATATCATTTGATAGTGAGCATTACATTTATTTGAGCTTGAAGTTTTAGTGATTAGATTAAAAGCCCGTTTTCACTTTGAGAATACCTATATAGAACATGGATGTCTAACCAATATCTGCTATGTGCAAAAAGTATAACTTTGAGATATTGTATAAAAACGTTTTCCTGTAAAATTTTATAAAGAGCCGTTGTCGAAGCATATTTTTTAGCGACCACAGTTCACCGTATAATGCGTAGAGTCGCATAGCAGTCTTTTTATACGAAAATTTGGTTAGTAAACTAGTCATAATAGTCAAAATGTTAAAATCTCCAAGTGCACATAGCAGATATTCATTTGATACACCGTCACGCCTATATTCCCCAGAGGGGGTTGCAGAGGTGTACTGAGTACACCCACGTTTCGCCGACGATGTTAGGTCCCATGTAATAGGGGGCGAGCCTTTTGCTATATACCGGGCACAATTCCAGACTCCGGACTCATACTGGGAATTCTTCGTTTGAAAAACTACATTTGTCTGACCTAGGATTTGAACCCAGGACCTCGTGATCATCGATCGATGCGCTTTGCCACCAGCCCAACGAGGCAGTCATATTCATTTGACAACGACGATTTTTTTTTTTTCACCTACACGATAAAAAATTGTTTTTATGCAACAATACCAAAATATATAATACGTCCTAATGCGTCATAATTCTCGTAATTATGCATCCAACTGTATCGTGTCAATAGAGGCTGTGTCTGGTATCATTCAAATATAAATACTCCTAATAATAATTAGATTCTCGTAAAAACAAGATTCTATATCACTATGCATATGTGAAAGGGATAAATGTTTTTGATTATCAATACGATAAGACGTTAGTAATTTCGTAATTATACAAGTGAGATTACAAAGTCATGAGCCGATTAACTGTTGTCAATAGCTTTAATTAATATTTAATAGTCATTAAAATTTACCTGAGTATCCAAGTCTGATAATTCGAAAAACAATTTATTTATGAAAAATTTTTTTTCTGGTGGCAATTGCGTTTACATTATGACATTGTACAAAGTTTACGAATATTCAGTTCTAAATTAATTCAACTCCCCAATGTACTTGATGACAAATATGATAATGAAATTGATGAAGTACCCCACCCTGGATAGTAAAGTGATGGATACTTTACGTACCAATTGCGACGGCCGTTTTGAGGGAAATCGAAAACGCACGTTTTATCACTTTGTTACAATTACCTTCACTCATGCACATATAGGAATACATAATGGTACATATTCCACCAACATTACACATTATAATTCGAAATAACACAAATTTTGGAAATTAAAACAAATTGACAACATCACTCTTCGATTTCCCGCTAAAAAATCTCTTATGAAAACTTAATCACTGATATTTCGGCAGAAGTGAAAAAAAAAATTCAGACTTCAAAAAGGAGGAGGTTCTATGTTCGTCCGCATGTGTTTTTTTATGTATGTTGACCGATAATTTTGTCAATTGTACCCCGATTTTGATGTGTTTTATTGCGTTGGAATCGGCATAGCTCTAAGTTGGTCTCGTTTTAATTTCATTGGGATTGGATTTTGAAGATATAACAGTAAACTCCTTAACAACTAACAATACGAATATGTAGATTCAGTTATTATGGGTACTACGTCAATCCGATAGGTACCTTGCTATATAACTTAACAGAATTATGTAATATAGGTATATGGTGTAAGTATATTATGTAATAAATAACCTTAAAAAAGTAAACTGACTTAAAAAGCAAAAAAATAAATATTTGAAGTCAGTGCCAAGTAACGGACTGCACCGACCAATTGGCTTCGGCTTCAAATATTATTTTTTTGCTTTTACATGAACTTAGGTATCTTACTTTTGCGCTTTTTTAAGTCAGTTTTCGTATTTTTTAAGTTATTTATTTAAATTAAAGTCTACTCCACACATTATGACGGTACAAATTCAACCCCCTCATTCAACACCTAACCTAACCTACAGGTTAGGTTAGGTCTTGAAATGGGGTCTTGGGACGCTCGGGCGGGGGCCCTAGATGTCCTTCACGCGCGGTTCCAAGAGCACGGTGTAGTGGCGTGGCCACAATCCACCGGTGCAGTTCGTTTTCATGTTGTCCCCCGATCCTTCGAATCCGAGTTCTTCGGAGCGCGGCACAAGAGGAATGCCGATGAATTCCACATGGAGATCCCGAAGGCCCTCCAAAGTGCTGATGTTGGTCACCTTGGGGTTTCTAGTCGGTAGAAATCAGATTCGCCCCGCGAGCTTCCCTCGATGCTCGTGGAAGTCCTGTGCAGGATTTTCTTCAAGTAAAAAAAAGGTTCTGGATATGGCATACACACAAACCTGTATAAATGAAAGTGGATTACGCAAACATTTATCTCGTGCAGTCATTGATCGAATATTGATGCTTGCAAGTTTAATATTTAATCACAGTCTTCAAATTTTGCACTCCTAACTAAGCTTACTACCTGGAGCCGATTGCGGGTCAGACCACCAACCGTTGATCTCAAAAATTTAAGTTTAAACTCACAGCAGCTAGAACTGTAAAAAAAGAACAAAGACTTGAAGTGAAAGATGCTTTAAATTTTGAGTCAATTGTGGAAAAAAAACTAGGCACTATGGTCGAACACATTTGGCAAATGAGTCATACGAGGCACTATGGAATCGAGCAAAAACCGTCATAGTTAATGCGGTCTCTGCGTTTAAAGCACCGACTACAACATATAGAAGGCAGCATTGGATGACTGATGACACCTTCCAACTAGTTGGTTCATTCGTACGTTCCCGTAACATGAAAGCAGCCGGAGCGAATATAAATTATTTTAACAGAAAGTTTGTCAAATCCAGACAAAATGTAGGCAAGACCACAATGCATACTTGCATAATATCTGTGAGGAAATTGAAACAACTATACATTCATTTGAAGAAATTAATAGTGTAGCAACTACCGTCTTATTGCTCTGATTAACCACTTTACCAAAATATACTACATATTTTTAATGAACGACTAAAAGCATATTTGTCAACAGGGATTGCGCCCGAACAAGCTGGATTTGTGAGGGGGAAGGGGACCCGTGAACAGATTCTGATTGTTCGTCAGATCATCGAGAAAGCTCGAGAATTCAACCTACATTTGCTTTGTTGACTTCTCAAAAGCATTTGACTCTGTGAAATGGCCAACCTTGTGGAATACATTACTGGAAATGAGTACACCTAAACACCTAGTAAACCTTCTGAGGGAGCTTTACGAACGAGGGCAGCTTCAGTACGAATTGATGATCTCCTTTCAGATAGCTTCCATCCCTGTGTTGGTGTCCGCCAGGGGTGAATATCAGAATCAGAATCAGAATATTTTTATTCATGTAAACCATAACAGTATTTATGAATCGTCAAAATAATAACAAAGACTCTACCACCACTTCAGAATGTCATTCCTGTGGAGAAGAAGGGCAAGAAACTCCACGGTTACTCTTTTAAAATAGTATTTTTACAATTTTTCCATCTACATTTTCTTGAGGGGTATAGGAGAACAATGTAGTATCAAGTGAGTCTAAATTAAATTAACCAAGTTAAACTATTCATGTGAATGGCTACATGGTTCTCTCATTTACAGATAAAGAAAGAAATGAGGAAGAAAAATGATAAATTTTATTTAACTACTAGAAGGAAGAGAGGGAATAATAAATAATTATAGCTAAACATGTTATCCACATTCTGGTGGAGCTGGAACAACACCTATCCAAGCATTTTTATCTTTAAATAATTATCTAGAGTATAGTTAGCTCGCTTGCAGAGCGTACGTTTAATACAGGCTTTGAATTTATTTTCACTAAGTTGAGTGACGTCAAGTGGAATTTTATTATAAAATCTAACACAGTGCCCCATGAAAGAAGTGTGAATTTTAGACAGACGAAATTGAGGTTGATCCAATTTATTTCTATGTCGCGTGTTATAGCAATGCCTATCACCTAGCTGATTAAATAGATCCAAATTTTTCCGTGTGTACATTATGTTTTAATGTAAACGAGGAACTATATATGGAATGGTTCTCTCACCGTAAATGTATGTGGCTGCGATGGTGATTAATTTTCTGTTAGTTTTTTGTCGTGTTTGGATCTTATGGGGAATTTCATTTTGATGTTTTTTGTTGAAGAATTGTTCTTTTAGAATACTATATGAAACTTTATTGTGAATAGGGAGTATCCTACAGTATCTGAATAATCCTAGCTCATCATTAGAAACAATTAACTTTAAAATTCTAACTTGTAGATTGAATATAGCATCGAGATAGGTTTTTAAAGTCCTTCCATAGCTAGTAATACCGTACCTAATTACCGAGTCAACGAGCGCATTATACAGCAAGAGCCTAAACTAAATGGAGAGATATCTATCGTAAGGCGAGCTAGACCAGCCTCCAGTGACTAAACCTTATCGTGACCACGACCACTCTGTCAATGTGAAGCGAATAAGAAGAAGAAGAAAGCTAAGTTTATTTAAGAATATAATCCTACTTTTTTATTATAGGAGGCAGAAGCTTTCCGTCACAACAATTTTCATGATGTCCCTATCGATGCCGCCTATGACACGCAGTGAACACGACAGATGCCTCCTTGGCATTTATGTATGTTAGGCATAACATATTCAGTAGCGTGCATTGCATATAGGCAATTAAGCAGTGCCTGTCTCATAATAATTCAATTACGCGCTTCCCCGGTTCCACCGCGCCCGCTCATTGGTCAAATCAAATAGCGCCCGCTCATGGGTCAAATCAAATATTGCGCGCTTCCCCAGTTCCACCGCGCGCGCTCTTTGGTCAAATCAAATAGCGCGCGCTTTCCCGGTTTCCTGTAACACATTTCCGTCCCTTTTCCAAAATCACTCCCACAAAAAATATCCAGCGGATTGCGTTTGTCCTACACGGCTTCAGTAAACATTTAATCTAATATGCGTCTATATTCTAGACAATTATCTAGAGAAGTCGAAATCAATATGCCGATAGCATTAAAAAATCGTTGAACTTAATTCGAGGATTTTATCATTAGGAAGATAAAAGTAATCTTCCTACTGATAAAATTCAACGATTTTTAGACTTTCTTTGATTAGACTTAGATTTACTCAGGCTAAATTGCTGTGCTTTCTTTGTTAAATCGATGCTAAGTTGCCGGCAAGAATTGACTGAGCGTATATGTCTATTGCATAATTGTTTAAAATAATGCTTTCTTTTGCACTCCTTTTGAAAAAGGGAGGATACTTAACGTAGTTAATACAGTGTAGCAAGGACATCGGCTATTGAGAACAATTAATTTAGAAGCCTTCTATATGAAATGAACTAGGGAATGGGCAGCAGCGTTCCCTTAACACTTCGACGACCAATAACTGCGCTCGCCAACCCGCCTGCCAAGCGTGGCGAGTATGGCAAACACCCCCAATTATGGAAGAAAGTAGGAAAACCAGGCCCCTAGTCCCCGGCGGTCCTGTTCGTCCTGGCCACGGTAGCAGCCATGGTAACGACAGGACAAGGGGTGCTAAGAATCTCCGGCAGAGATTCGGCTACCACCAAAACCGAACTTGGCCCTGGTGACATACAACGCACGCACATTGAGGACAGATGAGAAGCTAGTTGAGCTGGAAGAAGAGTTAAACAAGTTGCGGTGGAGTATTGTTGGTTTATCGGAGGTCCGAAGAGAGGGCGAGGACACGATAACCTTAAAATCCGGCATCTTGTTTTACTACCGGGAGGGCGAACAGCAGTCCCAAGGTGGTGTCGGATTTATCGTCCACAAGTCACTCATAAACAACGTTGTGTCCATTACTAGTGTGTCGAGCAGGGTAGCGTACCTTATACTCAGAATATCCAAAAGATATTCGCTGAAGGTCATACAGGTCTACGCACCGACCTCGGCATACTCAGATGATGACGTCGAAGTTATGTATGAGGACATTAGTAGAGCCATACATACTTCCAAAACACACTTTACAGTGGTTATGGGTGACTTCAATGCGCGGCTGGGCAAACGGGGCGATGATGAGTTGAGAGTGGGGCAATTTGGATATGAGCAGCGCAACCCCAGGGGTCAGAGGCTGGCCGAATTTCTGGAGAAAGGGGGACTCTTTATGATGAACTCTTTCTTCCAGAAGCCGCCTCATAGGAAATGGACCTGGATGAGCCCTGATGGTTCCACAAAACATGAGATAGACTTCATCATGAGCACCAAGCGACAAATATTTAATGATGTCTCCGTGATTCATAGGGTAAAAACCGGCAGTGATCACCGAATGGTCAGAGGCACATTAAATATTAATGTCAAAATGGAAAGATGGCGTCTGATGAAGTCTACGCTCCGACCTTCTAATGCACATATCCAAAACCCCGAGAACTTTCAACTCGAATTGTCAAACCGCTTCGAATTGCTAGACAGCAGCGCATCAGTGGACGAAATCAACAACAGGCTGGTAGAGGCTGTTCATACGGTCGGGTCCAAGTATTTTAAGACCCACCGTAAAAATAGGCCTCAAAAACTATCTGACTACACCCGAAACCTCATGGCTGAGCGACGTTCCATGACGCTTCAAACCTCCGATGATGCTAAGTCCTATAGGCAGCTTAATGGAGAGATATTGAAGTCCTTGCGACACGACTTAGGGTCCTTCAATGCAAGGCGTATTGAGGAGACCATAGAGCAGAACAAGGGCTCTAAAGTGTTCGCAAGAGACGCGTCTATTGGGCAGAGCCAGTTGACGAAGCTGAAGACGGAGGACGGAAACGTAACGTCAAATAGGTCAGAGGTGCTCAGGGAGATAGAGAGGTTCTATGGACAGTTATATACCTCAGTAGCTAAACCTGTTGTTGACTTGGTAAAAGACCCAAAAGCCAAGCTAACCCGACACTGCACTGAAGATATCCCGGACATCAGCCTGTGCGAAATTAGGATGGCTCTCAAACAACTAAAAAACAACAAAGCGCCGGGTGAAGACGGAATTACTGCAGAACTTCTGAAGGCGGGCGGATCGCCGGTACTTAAAGTCCTTCAGAGGCTATTTAATTCCGTCTTGCTTGAAGGGAAAACGCCGGAAGCATGGAACAGGGGTGTGGTGGTGCTGTTTTTCAAGAAAGGTGATAACACCTTATTGAAGAACTATAGGCCCATCACACTGCTGAGCCATGTTTATAAGTTGTTTTCGAGAGTCATTACGAATCGTCTCGAACGAAGGCTTGATGACTTCCAGCCTCCCGAACAAGCCGGTTTCCGGAAAGGTTTTAGTACCATAGACCACATACATACGCTGCGGCAGATTATACAGAAGACTGAGGAGTATAATCGGCCACTATGCTTGGCGTTTGTGGACTATGAGAAAGCCTTTGATTCGATCGAGACTTGGGCGGTTCTTAGATCTCTCCAGCGATGCCGCATTGACTATAGGTACATCGAAGTGTTGAAGTGCTTGTATAATAACGCCACCATGTCAGTCCGAGTACAGGGGCAGTGCACGAAGGTGATCCCCATAAAAAGAGGAGTAATACAGGGAGACGTCATTTCTCCGAAACTGTTTACGGCCACCTTAGAGGACGCCTTCAAGCTCTTGGAATGGCAAGGACTTGGCATCAACATCAATGGCGAATACATCACTCACCTTCGATTTGCCGACGACATTGTGGTCATGGCGGAGTCGCTGGAAGATCTAGGACGAATGCTCGGTGACCTAAATAGAGTATCCCAACAAGTGGGTCTTAAAATGAATATGGACAAAACAAAAATAATGTTTAATGTCCATGTCGTACCCACCGCACTCACCGTTGGGAACTCTACTCTTGAAGTTGTCGACGAATACATTTACCTGGGACAGGTAGTCCGGTTAGGTAGGTCCAACTTTGAGAGAGAGGTCAATCGACGAATCCAACTCGGCTGGGCAGCGTTCGGGAAACTGCGCAACATCTTCTCATCCAAAATACCTCAGTGCCTAAAGACTAAAGTTTTTAGTCAATGTGTGTTACCAGTGATGACATATGGATCAGAGACGTGGTCTCTTACAATAGGTCTCATAAAAAAGCTCAAAGTTGCTCAGCGAGCTATGGAAAGAGCTATGCTCGGCGTTTCTCTACGTGATCGAATCAGGAATGAGGAGATTCGTAGAAGAACCAAGGTCACCGACATAGCCCTCAGGATTAGCATGCTGAAGTGGCAATGCGCAGGCCACATAGCGCGAAGATCGGACGGGCGTTGGGGCAGAAAGATTCTAGAGTGGAGACCACGTATTGGCAAGCGCAGCGTAGGACGACCGCCTGCCAGATGGACCGACGATCTTGTGAAAATCGCAGGAAATCGTTGGATGCAGGTGGCATCGGACCGGTTACGCTGGAAAGCGATTGGGGAGGCCTATGTTCAGCAGTGGACAAGTATAGGCTGAAATGATGATGATGATATGAAATGAAAATTGACGCAGAGAAACCAAGGGAACTGTCCATTAAGAGTAACGCTGTTGACTAGTGTTGTAAAAATGGGCGCTAAAGTCGAGTGTTTAGCGCTGAGTCGAGCGTTTTTACAACACTACTGTGGACTGTACTGTATTTATACAATAATTACTTAGTACTTTTTTGTAATACTCCTGTACAGTTTGTTGGACCCTAATAAAGACTTTTATTTAATTTTTATTTTGTTCCTGACATAATTAATAAATGATCTTATTATACTTATTTATTAACACATCAATTATTATCTTCTGCGAATCGTGTTTACCTATAATATTTAGGAAAAAAGAATTGGACTTGTGATATACCTATGTATAAGTACTGTCCTCTCTCAATTGATTCATTGAAAAACTTTAATTTCAGAAGTAAATCCAACGTACCTAATAACAGAATCAAAAAGAAATCATATTTCCGCAATCCATATTTTGTGCGACACTTAATAGTTATAAGTTATTACTGCTCATTTTTATATTTTACTTTACTTTACGATCATATTCTATTTAGGTTTCCTATTAGGTAATAAATAATACCGCCAACCTAGATATTTAAGACCTCTGGTAATACTCAATTTTAAAAAATAAGCTCGTAGTTCATACATTATTTATTTATCAGTCCCAATCAGTATTCGTAACAGCTTTAACTTACATTATGCTCATGTATTAACCTATATGTTCGTTTATTTTATGTATGTAATGACACTAATTGGAAGATACAGTGTCGTGATTAGATTTAACGAACAAACGGCAAAACAGGCTTCGGTTAAAAGTAATATTTATAGGCAGTAAATATTTGTAGACAGTAGTGTTGTTGTGAAAGTTAAAGGTTGTTCCCACTGGATCAATAATAGTGTTGTAAAAATGCTCGAGTCGGCGCTTAAACGCTCGCATCTTCTACGTGTTTCAACGCTCGTGAGCGTCGACTCAGAGCTGCACGCTCGACTTCAGCACCCATTTTTACAACACTAAATTCAATAATCCTTTGACCTCGAAAAAATACTATCGTACATTGATTTCCACTGCATCTAAGACAAGTTAGAATACGTGTTCTGAAAAATAACACAGGCGCTCACGCTGTGTGACCGCGGTGTTCTTACCGATCACCAAGGTTAAGCACCGTTCGACTCGGTCGGCCTGAGAAAGGTGACCGTTTGTGGCATTTTCATATTCGAGCGTCTCCGTGTTTTGGAAGGCACGTTAAGCCGGTGGTCCCGGTTACCACTTAATGTGGTAGTCGGTAAGCCGAGTTGGAAGCCTTAAAGGCGGCCTAATAAGTTCCAACAGCAAGTGGCCACAAACCTGCCTCCACCAATCTGCACTGGGTCCGCGTGGTGGAGTATGACCTAATCTCTCTCACCTCGATTTGTGAGAGAAGGCCTTTGCTCGGCAGTGGGCAGTATAGGCTGATATTATAAGATAGTCTAATCGTATTTTATATCCACCGTTAATCTTTTTTTTTTAAAAAGATGTACCTTCTTTAATTGGTCCATGTTTCGCCTTAATGTGGTTCACTCGGCTTGAATCGGTGGGTTTTTGTTTTGTTTTTTCTTTTTTCGTGTTAATAAAACGTAGCTCGCGCTTGGATTCTTTATCTAGGACTCTATTCCTGTATCGTGGGTGCGTTTACAAACATGAAAATTCACATGCACAAATAACCAGACCGCAACGAATAATTTTGGGTCACATAAAGATTTGTCCCGTGCGTGAATCGAACCCCGACTATTCGAGCCAGTGGTCGAAGTGGCTTAAGCTTTTAACCACGACGCCAATTCGTCCGTTAGTTTTTACATAATATGTGCGATTAGGCTAAAACTGTCACTCGCAGACAAAGTACAACGGGTGCTTCAACATCAACTCCATTCAGTGGAAATATTATATAATTGATTCATAGATGTAGAGTACATAGATAGATGATATAGATCTCAAAGTTATTCTTCCAGCACATAGCAGATATTCATTTGACAACGACGATATGCTCCTCTGCTACAGGGTTTGGATAAAATGCTTTAGAGATATTTCACTATATTTATTTCAATACCTATGGATAATAAATGAAATTCAGAAACAAAAATCTTCTAAACACCGTTACAGTCATATCTTATTTTTGTGATAGAAAGATCTACAAACATTTATCGATTTGGCCGGATGAGTCAATTTTAACGATACTATGCGACTGACTGAAAGGTTTTTACAATAGGCGTAGGCGTAGAAACCGAAGAGGTGCGAATTAATCATACACCTAATCTTGTTTACAAGTACTACCTTTTAAAACGTTCTTAGAACAAACGATGATTTAACGGCTAAGTTCGGTGAACAACACTTGTTTTCATGGACGTTTTCTACTTATCCAATATGTTTTGTGAAATTTGCCGAGGGGTCTTTGAGGCCTCACCGGGTAAGAAATCGAGTGTAGGACAGCTATTCCACACCAGCTAAAATAGGAAAGAGGGCAACTAACTCATTGACGCTCGTAGGGAGAAACGTTCTTGGCTTGATCAGTCGCAATCCCTCGTTGCTAGTGACCAAGGGAAAAATTAGATGACTCATCGCGGTACTCCACACCAACCGGTGGGTAAGGGACTCTTCTACTGCGCTAGTGACCACGTGTAGCACGTTTGCGGTATTTGTATACAAAAATCATGGTACATACGATAGTTCCAAGAAAAAAAAGACAGAAATTATATGGGTATGAAGGTATCGATCTTGCTATCTTACTCGCCTTGCCATCTTGCTACATTATATTCTGTAGACTTAAGTAGTAATGTATTTCACTAAAAGAGAGTTTGTTAGTTATGGTAAACAATAAATTATGATATGAGGCGCTCGTAGCGCTGTGTGACCGCGGAGACTGAGATGGGTGAAGATTTCTGGCATATTCATATTCGAGTGTATCTGTGCTTCGGAAAGCACGTTAAGCCGTTGGTCCCAGTTACCACGTAATGAGGTAGTCGTTAAGCCAAGTTGAAAGACTTATAAGCGGCTTGATGGTGACATACCTGCCTCCACTCAAACAAGTTTTAAAATGTGCGCAGATAACCTATAATAGCAGAAAAGCAAGAGTGTTTTTAGTCACATAATATTTCTATCCTGAAATTTTCCCTTCTAATCCCTGAGTCAAGAAACTTCTAGAGAAACTGATACAATATCTATAATATATAGAAATCCTATTACATGACTACACTGATTACGTATCGATGTTACTCCTAATCGGCATTGTTTGTCGTGTGTCTCGTCGTCTAGTGACGTGTGCGTACAGGTGCCGTGTCTACATATGCCGCTATTTGAAGCACAACTTCGATTACAATCACAGAAATTGTAATAATAAAACGATTAAATAAGAGCACGATTTCGTCCAAAACCACCATCGCCGTTTCGTCACACAAGAACAGTTTGAAACGAATAGGTGGACACAATATTAGACAACACTTTCCGATGATTTGTAATACCCTTATAAGTACAGCAGTTGCAACTTTTGTAAGGCTTTCTGCTGTTAGATATACCAAGATATTATCAATTCCAGCCACTGTATCACATAAAATGGTCCGCAGTATCGAATCACATAATGCGCATTTGTGATATCTTTTTGTCATAATATGTAGCGGCATATTCACCCGGCTTCACGACTTCTGGTGTTACTTTTCTATGATTACAATACAAGAGCAAATAATTATAAAATGGTGCAGGTACAGTTAGCAACATAAGAAGCTTAACATTCTTAGTTTTTAAATTGCTTGCACACTTTTGTTTGGCATCAAATTCATATTTTTTTCTTGATCTAACTCCAAGGTGGCGGTGCAAGGCCTGAAAGTAGTTTGTTCTAAATCGGTAACTGAATTGATTCTAACAACTTTAATTGCCTCTTACATTTTTTTATTTATTTGCAAAAAATGATGTTACTCCTTCAGTGCGTATTTCATTTAAACCAATACGGAGATTTCAAATGCATTTTAAAATATATTTCTCAATACACATTTACATGCAAGTGTCACTGTTTACTGGGGTGTCTTTTATATCACTTAATAAAAGGGCAAAAAACTTTAAATTTGAAACTTTCTATCTATCTATCTTTCTATAACCTCACGCCAGATCCCTTGCGGGGTAGGCAGAGAGTACAGAGTTCCAACAGGTTCTTTCCTTACATACCTCTCTGGCTTCCTCGACTCTCATAGTTCGTCTCATACACGCTCGCCGGTTACGGAGACTCTTGACTTTTCCATCAGAATTTATAACTTTGATTTTTGTATTGAATTTGTGAAGCAGTTATCTAATTGGGGTATCTGAGGTCTTGCTTTATTTACGATGCACCTTGTATATTTGAATATGATTTTGCTTTGACAATGTTCACCAATGTCTGTAAAATAAAGAGTATTATTGATTTCAAAATATGAGAATGTTAAACTACTTACGTTGCTAATATGCCTATGATGTAAGATTTATCCACATTCCGGTTTTATACCCCAGTTTATACTTCAGGACTCTTTGAGAAGTGGGTGACTAACGGTACATATATCGCACACATGATTAGACATCGACCTCGCAGTCGAGGTCGCAGAGTCCCTTGTAAAGCTGGTATGTCCAGAGCACTACGGTTTAACACCTAGTAATTGCCTTTGTCCATAGCAACTGTAGATTTCGCCGACGCTTTCAAAGCTGACAGTCAATTTTAAGTATTTGAAGAGGCATGCTAAGAAGAATAAGAAAGCAACTGTTCGAGCCATTTTTGTCTGGGGACACCTTAAGGGTTGCCTTCTATTCTCTTCCGGTTATGGTAGCGTTGTTTTTCATGGGCTCTTGCCCTTATTTCCGGCAAAGTTGCAAAACCCCCGCGGTCAACAACATACTTATTTATATACACAAAAACAGGTCACGGAAAACAATGTAAGAAAACTTCATTGTCTGAGAAAGCCTAAGGAGTTTTTAATGGTTATAATAATAATGGGATGGAATGAGATGGAATTGAACGTTCAACGAAATAGACGAGCGCAGGAATGGACGTTGCAGGATGAGACTTAACACACCGATTGGACACTCCGGTAATAAGACGTAATGGATCTGAGCGAAACAGCTGGATAAATACGGGTGTGAATTATACATCTCTAGGGTACGAGTACCCTTCGGATTAAATTGATGTAACGGTTTTTTGTCTGTAGCATCGTGTTATGACATTTATCTACATAATCTTGCAACAACGTTGATTTCAATTGAATCAGCACATTGTTATCTTCTATAGAAAAATATCAATATCGATATTCAGTGCCGCCTTTGTCGAATTCTTATTATGTTATTCACGTACACACGTAAGCGGCGTATCTCGGCGTTAAGATAGTGTTTCGGAAGTGAAATGTACGCGGATATGGTAAACGGAACTGAAAATATCGCTGATTAAGATGTCGTCATCGCCTCTTTGTTGTTATCGGTATTGGCTTTGTGTTTCGAGATAAACGTCAGCATTTATTATATGAGCAGTTCCGTTTCTTGTGACGAATATTTTTACCAGGAAATATAAGCAAAAATATTCTTAAGTAACCCAATATAATTGTTTGCCTTGTACAATACAAACTGTAATGTCGTAAAATTTTCGTAAATTATTTCTTTCGTTTCTGTAAAGGTACGTTATTTACGTGGACGAATAAGTAACAAAATAATGTTCTGTCTGTGTATTTGAATGATCTGCGCTGTTGGCCGCGGGGCCTTTACAGCTTTACCGGGATCCCATTTGTTTCATTTTGAAGACTATAGAACCTTAAACGTTAATGAGATGATAGTTAAATAAAACAGAAAAAGCTACACCGATATACTGTTCAAAATATCTGAGGAATTTTATTTCGGTCATTGACCCAGATTTTGTGCGATAACCAACTAAGAATCAATCAACTATAAATTGGCATACGAATGATAATGAAATTTTGGTAGGAGTGGATCGCAACAGCCTAATAGGTGCTCGGCGTGGCCCGATATAGAGCAAAGGTCACCCTAGTTGTTTGTTTATCATCATAACATACTGATATTACCAGCTATTTGAACTTTAAAAAATTAGAATCTTCGTTAATTTACACGCGCTGATGTGTTTATGTGTATGTGTTTATGGCAATAGGCTCGCCCCCTATTACATGGGACCTAACATCGTCGGCGAAACGTGGTTGTACTTAGTACACCTCTGCCACCCCCTCTGGGGAATATAGGCGTGATGGTGTTTTATGTCATAAATAACAAAAAAAAAAATATGTCATTGACGTCACTATCATAGGTAAAATTAATTCTGATAAAGATAAGGTATATTCACACTAGGGAGCTTACATTTTCGATTTGAATTTCGTGCATTACACGTGATTTTTTACAATAGTAGTTTCAACTACATGCAGTATCTAACTATAGTGCACCAATTTTGAAGTTGGTAACTAACTATTGTGCACTTATTTCGAAGATTTCGTTCATAATATAGACGGATAGGACAAATCAACAGCATTAGAGAAACGGGTCATTATGAAGTCAAATTAATATGAATGACAGGTTCCTACTTGTTCTTTATTATCTAGAGTATATTCTGAGTATTGTTACAAATTTCTGGAGTCGTATGGTCAGCTAGACACTTCGTAGAAGATATTCTGAATAGTTATTATTGACGTCAAAATTACAAGCCCGGTGTGACACGGACGTTGATTATCATAAATTAATAGTCAGCATCATTTGTCTTCAGATACATTTATTACATAAAATTACTATAATAATTTATTTTGTTGTAGTGGTCTGCCTACCTTCTAGATCCATTTGTCAAGTCACTACGGAATGCCTAATACGGAAATCTTGAGCGTTGGGAAAATCTGTTTTCTACGTAGTTGACTCTGTTACTGTTTTAATCTAGTGGGTGGGTAGGTTTAATCGGCTAATTAACATTTCGTGAGGCTTTAATATACTTGCCTAATAATGTAAGTAGTATGAGAACATGTTATCCTGACATTTTACATAGTATGTATATTTTTTTGTTTTACCTTATTAATTCACATACCAAGATTTGTCCTGTACCGAGATCGAACCCGCCCCCCGAAACTACTGGATTCAGTGGCTGGAGCGGCTTATGTTCTTAGCTAGCATTCGCACGCGCATTTTAGATGGGCTGTAAGCGCTTTTTAACTGTGTACTATTAGTAATTTGTTTTTCAGCGGTTTATTAACGGGCTTTGAAAAAGTGCTTGTGCGAATGACGGCTGAACCGTCTACTGGTCACTTTATTTGTCTAGTGACAGGCCGGATTTATATTTTGATGTATGTGGTACAGGCGTCGCAGGTGCATGGTGCATGGCGCTGCACGGCGCTGGTCGCGCTGCGGGCGCAGGCTGGTGGGCGCGGGAGGCTGTTCGGAACTGGTCCGGCGCACGCGCGGGGCAGAGTCGCGGCGGCCGGCAGCGGCGCGCCACCGGCCAGCTCGCCACTCAGTGCACGCGCCGCCTCGCCGCCGCTTGCGTGGCCGACCACGCTCGCACGCCACTCCCGAGACGTACCCGACACTATCGCCCGCACGCGATATTACCGCTAACCAAAAGCTTCTTCGGAACACGAAAAAATAATATAACTTAAGAAACTTTGCAAACAACCCGCACACGTGAGTTTTGTCATCTGTTTACATTTTCCGACGGTGCTGTTTTTTGTATTAAACAGTTTTTTCAATAGTGCATCGCGAGTGAAGTTAATATTTTTGACGGTGTCGGTGGGACAGCGAACTTATTTTAAGGTAAAACTTTACGTTTTTTCTACGTTGGTTATTCTATAGCTTAAAGCTAAAGGAAGTTTATTATGAAAATGTTTAATGTTATATATATTAGAAAGTGACTTGCATAGCAACGAAACAAGTTAACTTACCTACTGTAAGTAAGCAAGTAGGTACTCAAGTTGATGTAACCTCGTTATGTTGGGGCAAGTTAAATAATGCTCGATTCCCCAAACACATTTAAGTACGTGCCGGCTTAGTTTCAAATAATTCTCAAATATATTCGAGTCTATCAGCATTTTCCTCATACGTTACTACACAATGAATCTGAAGCAGGAACTTCTATAGATAAAAAAAACAGTTCGAAACTTGCCCTATCCAGTTGATAGGTACGTAAAATTTCGCTAACTTATATAATGGTACGGTGCAGTGCTACGTACGCCGTAGTACGATTAGCATAAAGGTACCACGAATATAAACCAGTTAATGATGTGGTAAGTCTAATGTGGTATTCATCCACTACGTCGGCAGGTATACGACACGCGCATATTGCCACGATGTTGTTATTCGAATGCCACTTATCATACAAGTCGAATAAATTTAGAAAGCTATCAACAGAAATTAAAATATAGGCAATAACAAATAAAAATCAGTTGTCGCGGATACAGTCGTAACTCAGCTCGGTGTTAATTGATAAAACTTATTTTAAATTAGTTTATTATTTTTTTATGTGTATCTAAAATCTATTATGTAGATTTTATACCTACTTCAGCTTGTGGAATATTATTTCTCTTATATATCGTACGCACACAATGCATAAATTACGTTATATGTTTGTAATTAGGAATACTATTGAATTGATCCTACGCCGCGAGGGATATTGCGTGATGATATAGATAGATAGATTGGATCGATGTTCTCTTAAAATGTCGAAGTTTTTTTATCAAATAGAAGCTTATTTAACAAAGTATTTTTTTAAATTATTAACTATTATTAATTAGTTTGACAGACCTGCTATACCTCCCAAATATCATCTATACATCTTAGAATTCTAAAAAGGTATAAAATATAGCTGTATAAAAATGGTCTTCAAACATTTCTTTTATCTGTACATTTTTTTAACGATGGAATTTATTATAACTTGCCTTTAATTCACTGTAAAATAATAGTAACGAATTGTGTTGTCGTTGCTGTCCCTTTCATAACATCGTAATCTTTGTATGCATGTTAATTTTTTCGTCATGCTTAAAGTTTAGCATTTGTTATTATGCTTATAATTAATACATAATACTTACATATGTCAGTTTAGGCAAGTAAACATCGAAAATCTAGGTAAAACACAAACTTCTTCCAAATGTTGTTATTTCAATATGATTTTCATTTATCTGAACGTTATGAGGTCGTACGTCTATATAAATAATTATTATATGAAGAGATGTTTAATTTAATTAAATATTGTAAAACTCCCCTCTTACACTCCGCGGAGTTGATTTCACAGTCTTCGATAAAAAGGTATATGCAGCAATAAATAGGTAACATCGAAGACCAATTTTCATAAAAATATCAATAGATTTCATTACTGAAATCCTTTCTGAACCACATTGCATCACATTATGAAATGAGATAGAACAAAAGTGTTTACACTTTAGGCGTTGCATCATCAATACAAGAAAAAAAAATATGTTACTCATTTGACCCTATTATAAAACTCACTGAAAGTAAAGAAGAGGAAAGAGACAACGAAATTATTTCCCTCGCATCGCGCCTAAGTAGGTTATGTTTTATACATAATATTACCTATACCTACTATGATTTGTCACTGTTGAGATACTATAATATATAACATTAGTCCTGTTAAGAAACTGTCCTACTGTTGGGCACGGGCCTCCTCTCACACTGAGAGGGTTTAGGCCATAGTCCACCACGCTGGCCCAGTGCGGGTTGGCGACTTCACACACCTTCTTGAAACTCTTAGGCATGCAGGTTTCCACCCGATGTTTTCCTTCACCGTTAAAGCAAGTGTTAGTTAAATTTTAATACGCACATGCTTTCGAAAAGACAGAGGTGCGTACCTGGGTTTAACCCGAGACCTCTGACTTTGCAGTCCAACGGTCTAACCACTAGGCTATCACTGCTCTTTTATATTGAGATACTGTTAAAGTAAAATAAATAGTTTAATGATCTTAGCGTAATTAATAATAATAATAAATCTTTATTTCTCTCTCAAAAATACTACAACAGCTATTAAAAGTGTAGGTATGTTAGAGAATATAAATCTAGAAACATTAATCTAGTCCTATTGGTCACTAGGCATTCCTTCATACCGTCACCTTCAAGATAAAGACTTTTAGTGAACTAAAAATATTCCGTTCTTAATAGACAGAGAGTTTATTGTTATGATCATAAATTACTTAATTATCCTGATTTCAGACCACCCACGACGAGGATTAGGTCTTCTGACTAAAATCATCATCATAATCCCTATCACTCGCCAATCACAAACTAAACCTTTTCTGCGCTCTTATCTATATAATCGACACAATTAACTACTGGTCTCCCTATACAAATTATTAATTTTACAGCCACCATTGCATCAGGACTCTTCCACCTGATATGTGTATTAGTATTGCCTGCCTCCGGCGTCATTTTCTTATATTCATTACTCTGAAACAATCAAACTAGGTTTGCTAAAGGTCTTCAAGTCAAGGCTACACAAAAAATTCTGACCCTATTCATAAAATTGTCCTTAAACATTAGAACATTCCCTGATTATGCGCAAACCCTTATTAGCGCAATGTGTGTATCCCATAAATAGAATCCTACTAATAATCATTATATTAATACGTGAAGCAAAAACTTTTTACCCCTTTTTACGAAAATTGTGAGGAGTATGAAATTTCCCACACTTATAGTTTATATCGAGAAGGAGTGCAGAATGGTAATATTTTTTTTTTAAATTATGCATAAAAAATACATTAAATCAATAAAAAACACATTACACACACTACCATGTATTTGACACAATACAATAGATTAATATTGTTTGTTTGTAATATTATTTGTCTATAGTCTTACTAAATGTCAAACATAAACAGCAAACGAGGAAAGAGTTTTCACAAAAATATCGTTTACAGAGAAGTTTTGTATCATTAATTAAATTATCGAAATATGTATGTCAAGTTCAATGGACAGCATATTCTTTTTGCTTTTTTGTTTCAATAAAAAAGAAATTAAAAAAGGTATTCATTATTTTAGTCATTTTTTTTATTTGAATTTCATATAATTTGTTTGAAAAAAAAATAGGCATATTAACAGTGTAGCCTTGACGAAATCTGTGATTATAGAAGTATAGTCTTTGACAATAAAACCTTAATAATGTTCAAGCTTATAAATAAAATTAATTATGGTCGAATTTCGACCAATGGGCGACCACTAGTATAAATATAAATGTGCAGGTTTGTATGTTTAGATGTATGGATGTTTGTTACTGAATCGCGCAAAAACGGCTGGACGAATTTAGATGAAATTTGGCACACACATAGTTTATTACCTGGATTAACACATAGGATACTTTTATTCCTTGAAAAATATTCCTGTCTAAAGTCAACGTGGACGAAGTTGCGGACAGAAGCTCTTTAATTTATATCTATCAGTTAAAGAAATATATATAGAAAAGGTTCTTACATTATTCGATGCCTTTTACTAAGTCTACTGGAAAAAATTGGATGAGAGTAGCCGAGGATTGTAATGTGACGAACAATTGAAGAGGTCTATGTCTAGTAGTGGACTGCTATAGCTACTGGAAGTAGCAAAGCCTATATTCTACGAAGGACATCTATTTTGGTTTTTTTTTCGTTTGCTTTTAAATAAAACGTAGCCCCACACTAGGATTTATTCCTGTTTCGTGGGTGCGTTTACAAACATGAAAATTCACATACACAAATACCCAGACCGGAACAAATAATTGTGGATCACACAAAGATTTGTCCCGTGCAGGACTCGAACCCGCGACTATTAAACGCAGTGGGCAGAGCGGCTTAAGCTCTTAACCACTGCGCTAAATCGTCCGTCAACATCTTCATAATGAAGCGTACGAACTCCATCTATCTCACCCCCACTCTTACTTTTCACAACAGTGTAGATTATTTACTAAGTAGTGTCTGCACGCGACTTCGTCCGCTTTAACTTTAGGCAGGAACCTTAAATTTTTCCGGGATAAAAAGTATCCTATGAGTTAATCAAGGTAATAAAGTGTGTGCCAAATTTCATCCAAATCTGTTCAGCCGTTTTCGCGTGATTTAGTAACAAACATCTTAACATACAAAATTTCACTTTTGTAATATTAATAGGATAGGACTAACGTTAAAAATAATATGTATTCAATAACAAAAATGTGTACCACCAAAGGTTTAAAATTTACCATTTTAAAGATTGTTCCTACTCAATTAGAAAATGAACGGCAATGAAAACCATTACCAAAGACGAATATATCAGAAGAAGCGATAGTTTTCAAACACATTGCATTCTTAATTTCATTCTGATTTTAAATGGTTAAAGAACCTGCAACGGATACTGAAAAGAAAAACGCCAGTAGTGTGAATATTTCAAAACCTATATGACGTGCCCTTTAAGATATAAAAATATCGATAGTTTACCATCAGCTGAAATACGTTCATAAAAGCCTTCTCTAAAGATCACGAATACACGACCGGATTTGAGCTTTACGCATTCAGATTTTCCCGGCAACTGCGCAACTTTGTCGGTGATTGTAAGTATTAAATTGTCTATATTGAATCATAATGAATGGAATTTCCTGGACTTAAATGCTCTTAAAGAATTAAATTAGTGCTAGGTAGCTTTGACTTATAGCTGTTTTGATAAACATCTTTAAGTCAAAGCTAGGAAAACAATCTTGGGACACTATTCCTAAAATTGTCCTATTTAACATTTGAATTTTAATAGAACATACCCTGATTAAGCGCAAAAAGGAAACTATTGCGTAGTATATAAACAAAGTGACCTGACCTTATCAACACAATGTATCCCATAAAGACAATTAATTTATATCTACTAGTTATGAGGATTGTATCTAGAGTCTGTTTCTTTTTATTTCAATATCCTACATATTTTAACTAGAACATATATAAAGCGTGTCATGAAGCGTGCAATATATGGCAACACCCTGAGCGACCGAGTCAAAAATACGTAGATCTGTAAAAGTGGAAGACGTCGGATCCCGTATATTTCGACTCAAGTGGAGGCGGACAGGACACGTCGTAAGATGTGGTGATGGTAGGTGGAGTAGATCTCTCGATGGCCACTACAAAGATGGGTCGATGATGTGGTTAAGTGCGTTGGTAAGGCCTGGCTAAGATTGGCTCAGGATAGGGATATGTGGCTTAAGAGGGAGGAGGCATAAGCCCTGCAATGGGTAGAATAAGCTGGAAGTGATGATCATATAGAGTCTTCATGTCAAGAGTCATTATAAAATCCCCTTGTATATTTTCCATAGTACATTATCATTCCCTTTGTTCTGAAATCGGTTTATCTGCATGAGTCACGTATCTAGTCAGAAATAATAAATTTAGATATATTAATCTCGACTAGAAGTGGTCCCTATGACGACATGCTTCATCGTTTCAGCGAAATGACTAAGTCATTCAGACAGTCATGCTGTTATTATTAATTAATAGTTGGTCTTTGGACAGTTTTTAATTTAGATTGAATTTTCAAATATGATTGCTTATTCCTGCGACTCGGTTTGGTTTTAATAACTATAATTTAACCATAGCAATTTGTTTCAAAGTCCGATTGACGGTCCCATTTCTGGGAATAGGCTTAACCTGGTAATCAGCCAAATAAAAAAAAAAGTTTTCCGATTGCTTAAATTTCATTTCCATTTTTCAGCTAGGCTATAACCGTACTAAATTTAAACATGGTGAAGAGGACATCTGTGCAAGACTTAAATGCGGTGGATAGTGGTAATCAAAATTAACTGATTATTACAATGGCAAATAACCTATTTTGCTAAAATGTATAAAACTGCTGATTTTTCTTGTCAGTATGATTACGACCAAGTCTCATCAGGACAGGTTTGTTTTCTGGTAGTCGCGGGATTTATTCTCCATGAGACAAAATCTTTGTATGACCTACAAAATATGTTTCGTTTTGGATGTTGTGTATGTGAAATGACTGTTAACAGTCATTTCACATGCACAGTCATTAAACGCACCTACGACACAGGAATAATTTAAAGCATGGGACAACGTGTTTTTAACGAATGCTCCCGAAGGGGAAAGCTTATTGCCGTAACAGGTTTTTCGATTGATGTTAAATGGTTCCATTCAAGGCACATGAATCTCTTACGACAACGATCCGTCCGCAGCAGTGAGACTTTTCTATTACCCGGGAACTGTCAATTGACCAAGTAATTCAAGCGTAGGCTCTTGGATCCTTGTAATGAGTAGTGAATTCATGGATCATAGTAATGGATCATACATACAAAATTCCGTAGGATTTACACACCCTATAGTAGTGACTGGGTAGTACCAAACGAACAGCAGGGCCTTAGCCGGTGGTTACGGCCGGGGGTGGTCACCAACCTTCCAGCAAAGTCATGCCGCCAAGCGACCGAGTCGTATTCTGCCGGAACACCTGGCGGCGGGTCTAGCTAGATGACTAGTCCTGACCTAACCAGTCCTAAATTAAAAACATATGTATGTAAACGCACCTACAACAGGGGAATAATTTCTTGAGGTTGTCATTAACTCACGTGCTCTCTCTGAACGTAAGCAAAACCAAAAATATGACAATCTCCCTTAAAAGTCCGCAACAACTACACATCTCCACTCTTGATATAAAAGCCCACAAATGTCAGAACTCCAATATCGCATGCGACTGCCCCAGATTGCAAAACGTTCCCAGTATCAAATACCTAGGGATCATATAAGATAAAAATTTAAATTTCAAGTAACACATAAACCTTCTCACTTCCCGAATTCGCAAATTAATATATATATTTAAGAATCTTCGTCCTGTTGCAGACAAGAACACAATAAAACTAATTTATTACTCCTTGTGTCAATCCATATTAACATACGTTATAACAATATGGGGAGGTTGCGCAAAGACCTATATGCTACCGTTAGAACGAGCTTAAAGAGGTTAAAGTAGGTTTCTCATTCCCCTTTTTCCATCCTACCTTTGAACTGTATACCTCATGCAAGGTTCTTACTGTCAGACAACTTTTTGTTCTGTATACAATATTAAAAAAACACTCACAACTGCATTACAATCATATGCCAATGACCCGAAGAAGATTAAGTTACAATGTATGTCCAACGAATTTACTTAAATCCAGTATGTCACACAAACTGTTTTGCTTCCTTGGCCCATATTTATACAACAAATTAAATCGTATCCTAACTATTTACCCTCTCACCAAAAATAAATGCAAACGCACAGTAACACTCTGGCTGCAAAACCTTAATTATGAACAAACGGAACAATTGCTGACAAATGTATGCTGATGCTGGAACGCTTGATTTTTCTTTGCTATCAAATCCTACAACTAATCCAATATATTTTTTCTTACATAAATAATTTGTATATCTTATGCTACCTATAATGTTGTTGTATGCACCGCACACACACGCGCGCGCACACACACACATACTCACATAAACACACTGACACACACACACACAGATACACATGCACAAATTTACCTACATGTCTCTACCTTTACCGGATTACCTAGATCCTAAGTCACCTAAGCTATAAGTACTATTATCTTTTGTGTCGGGGGCCTGGTAATCTGTCAGACAGGATAACCCTATCCTAGTGCAGATGCCAGTTTCTCACAAATTGTGCACTACAAAAGTACTGTATTTAGTCCCTATTAGAATGTGTATTATTATTATTATTAAAAGAAATTATAAAAGAACAGTATAATCCCAAATTAACTTTCCTTTATCATTCCATTGCAATAAATATTTCCAGTCATCGAGCAAGTTCATTGTCACTCAATTTACGAACCAACTATTTTGGCGCACGCGATATATACTTCACATTAGCATCGAAGTGAATTCTAATATTTGGATTTCCCTACGCTTTCGTCATAGAATTGTTATATCATCGGGCTTCACTGACTATTGTCTCTATAATGTAGCCTACACATAGCGTACATAATAATACAGACATAATTTAGTTGCAGTCTAGACGGTCCATTTCGGTATGTGTAGGTTTTTTAACAATATAAGGATGTTTAATTAACACGAAACGTATAGGAGATAACCTTTTAAACCGGCAGATAAATCGAGCAATTTCACTGAGCGTTTCTCACGAGCACTCGACTAATTAAACTTTACTCGACTGCGTGTAGGGAGACAGTTTACGTTATGTCGGGTTAATAGACGTGTTTAGTGCTTACTTTCTTGGGTAATTAATCTTGAGATTTACTTAAAGTCGAGTTTTCTTCATGGTTATTACCGCCGAGCCATATTACGCGACTAAATAAACTTTAAGGTATGCTTGACGAAGTTACATAACTCGCTATAAATTAAATACCTGTTATAAATTAAATAATAATACGGGCCGATAAAGATGAGAAAGGGCATTCCGTTGGTTCGGGCATATAAAATATATATAAAGAATGATGAAAGAATGACAAAACAGATATACAATGTGAAAGTAGAAGGATGCAGGTACCGGGGAAGACCTAGACTATCTTACCACGACCAAATAAACCGAGTCTTATCTAAAGGAAAAGTCAAGAGTCTCCGTAACCGGCGAGCGTGTATGAGACGAACTATGAGGGTGGAGAAAGCCAGAGAGGTATGTGAGGAAAGAGCCTGTTGGAACTCTATACTCTCTGCCTACCCCGTAAGGGATCTGGCGTGATGATATAGAGAGAATATATCTATAGCATACTAGCAGTTTCCCGCGACTTCGTACCCGGTACAGCGCTCGACAACAGCGCCACCTACCGGGTCTATGTTTTATACCCTATGCTACTTCTGGAGGCGCTCGAAGCGCTGTGCGACCGCGGTGTTCTTACCGATTACCAAGGTTAAGCAGCGTTCGACTCGGTCGGCCCGAGATGGGTGACCGTTTGTGGCATTTTCATATTCGAACGTCTCCGTGCTTCGGAAGGCACGTTAAGCCGTTGGTCCCGGGTACCACTTAATGTGGTAGTTGTTAAGCCGAGTTGGAAGCCTTAAAGGCGGCTTAAGTTCCAACAGCAGGTGGCCACAAACCTGCCTCCACCAATCCGCACTGGGTCCGCGTGGTGGAGTATGACCTAATCTCTCTCACCCCGATTTGTGAGAGAAGGCCTTTGTCCAGCAGTGGGCAGTATAGGCTGATATAGGCTTTCTAATGGTGAAAGAACCATTAAAATCGGTCCAGTAGTTTCTGAGTTTATTCGTTACAAACATACAAAAATACAAATCCTTCCTCTTGATTATATTAGTGTAGATGTGTTATTCTGATGTATAAGCTGTACTGTAAGGTTTCATCAAAATTCGTTTCGTACTTTTTGCGATAATGAGTAATAATTATATCGAAGTCCGTACCTAAGTATTTAAAGAATCTCGTGTTTATCGCGTACCGATGAGGAAACGTGGGAGAGTACGATTGTTTTCTTCAATATCTTAATTGCCTATTGATTATCGTTGCATTCCATTACTATAGTGTCTGCCAGTGATGTAACACGGCCGATAAGGGGCGTTGAAAACAGGTGGATGATACTGTCCTTTGGAATTTCGTATAGTAGGTAATTGCGGGACTTATTACTTTTCGTATCAATTAGGACTCTTTATCCAATTGGACCCGTGGGACTAATTATGGAGTCGACTAATTCTTAATTATTTTTTTTTAGTTTTGTCGTATGGACCCATTTTTTAATTGAGAACGAGAGAGAGTTTCGAATCTATGGATACGCGTGTAGAAAAATTTCAGGACCAATAGAAACGATACACCATTTTTGATGATACTAACGTGTTTGAAAATTACAGTCGTTTGATTAATGTTCATTAAGAACTATTCAAAATCAACAAATTAATGAATATTGCACTATTTTAAAATCTTTTTATGGGCAAATATTGTTAGAATTAAATAAAATATTTTTGGTGTTTCTCCTAATGCACGGCAGTGATGTGTGTAGATGATAGAATTAGAATTGTGACAGTTGGAAAAGGTGATTAAAATCAAATAGGTATGATTCAGGATCAGTAGGATTTGCAGAATTTTTTAAATTCAACGTACATACTGTAGGAAATGAATGATTCCCCTTAACAGTATGTAATAATAGCCCTGTTAAGAAACTGTCCTACCGTTGGGCACGGGCCTTCATTTAACCTACTGGCCCAGTGCGGGTTGGGGTACTTCACACACCTTCGAGAAATTTTTAGGCATGCAGGTTTCCTCACGATGTTTTCCTTCATCGTAAAAGCAAGTGATAGTTAATTTTTAATACGCACATGCTTTCGAAAAGACAGAGGTTCGTGCCTGGGTTTGAACCCGAGACCTCTGACTTTGCAGTCCAACGTTCTCAACACTAGGCCTAAAATATCCTTATTTAAGGCTTCAGCTCGGCACTAAAGACTTTTAATATTATAGGTACGTGATCTCGAACAATTTTTGTTATCGTTAGTTACATCATAGACATAAATGTACGTAAATAATATATCATAGGTAAATAAGATATCTTTAAGATTAGATAATCTCCCTAGCTGTATAATTTCCTTTCTAATGTTCTTACCTATTACGCTCTTTAAATGATTTCATGCAAGTGTAAATATCTACTTATAGTACTACTCTGCAAGTGTATTATCATATATTCTCTGACTTACTCCGCAAGTGATCTGACCTGATGATATAGATAAATAGGTTGTCATAGCATTACGAAAAATCTATATATCTATCTATCTATATCATCACGCCAGATCCCTTGCGGGGTAGGATTTATGAAAAATAATGATAAAAATTGTAGATTTAGTTAAGCTTTTTAAACTATATATTTATCTGCAACATAAAAGTTAGGTTTGTTTATATCATGACAAATTAAGGTTTTAACGTTAATTAGAAGACAATTTAACGTTACAACTGCGATTTAGTCAATAGCTAAAACTAACCCGTGCAAGTGGGCTTAAGGGTCCTAGAATTATTATATTGGGTGCATTCCGATCTCGGAATCGAACCTATTCGCGCCTTTATTAAAAAGGCGACAACCCGATATTTCGCGAACGCGCCCAATCATAGAAATTCGCTAATCGTCGCCGCCGACTACGAAACTAACTCCCCTCCTATCAGCCGCTACTGCCGTCTGCGGCATGTTCTCACCGACGCTCCCGATGCTCTTACATCACTTCTTTCGGATACAGATGCCGCACACAGGATCAGACACCGACCTCGCCGGCGAGGTCAAATAATCCCTTCCCTGCCAAAGCAAAGTGCAAAGCACCACGGCGAGACACCTAGTATACACCCTCCCTCATAGCGACTGCCTAAGCCGAGGCCGTTGCTCCTCGAGGCGCCCTTGAGCTAGTAGCCCCGTTTGCCCCTCTGGCTCGAGCGTAGTGGTTGCACGCTCGCCCTCTTGTCCGGTGAAGCTGTAATGGACACACACACACACACACACACAAATTTTTTTTTTTTTTAAACGTAGCCCCACACTAGGATTTATTCCTGTGTCGTGGGTGCGTTTACAAACATGAAAATTTACATACACAAATACCCAGACCGGAACAAATAATTGTGGATCACACAAAGATTTGTCCCGTGCAGGACTCGAACCCGCGACTATTAGACGCAGTGGGCAGAGCGGCTCTTAACCACTGCGCTAATTTTTTTTTGTTATTGAGGGATCTTTGGGGGAAGTTTTTTTCCTACTGTGCATATCTTTCGGCTGATGTGAGTAATGATGATCCTTTTAAAAAATACCCATTTAAAATATTATAGTTAAATCTACTATTAAAATGACGTTATTAATGAATTCTTGATACCAGGAGAATCACTTAAACACGAATGTTTGTGTATGAAGAAAAAATGTTTACAACACATGCAAGTTAATGTATCTGAATGATTAATACGTAGCATTTATTCATAAGAAGTTTCGAACAGTAGTCATTCATTTTATTTTAATTACAACGTGAATGAATAGTCGGCGACCTCCCTTATCAGGAGTCAGAGAGGCGAGTGGTACTCGCGCTCAATCCCAGTTTATGATATTGTGCAACTAAATATACTTAAATGTGTTGTGTATCTGATAAAATTATGGAATATTTAATTGCTTTTTATTTTTATACTTTAATCCCTCACCACTGAGAAGCCAGAGAGGTCTGTAGGGTTTGAACCTGTTGGAACTCTGTACTTTCTGCTTACATTGCAAGGTATCTGATTATATACACAGAAAGATAGATTAATCTATCATGTCATTCAACAGCTGACTGCAGAGATCTATTGTTGTTCTACTGTCTGCAATTGGGACTGGACGCAGGTGGGATATGTTGTAAGGGGCAAAACAAAAACCATTACGTCTATTTTCTCGGGGGTGGTCGTACACTCACATTTCGCCAATGATCTTAGGTCCCAATGTAATAAGGGTGAGACTATTGCTATATAATAAAAATGTGGGTCCTATTTAGTCAATAAATAATAATAAGAACATGATTTTTTTCTTTATTGTATACCTATTGTTATAATTGTAATTTTCACAAGTCATATACAAAGGCGAGCTTAACTCAAAATATGAGTTCCCTTCCAGCGAACCTTTGAGTGTTTAGAGATGAGACAGTAAATTCTTTCGATTTGATTTCGTGATTACAGAAGTTTATACTAACAAGCCTAAATAATAAAGATATTTTTTCCATTATTTATAGTAACCAGTTTTTACAGTTCAATAATATAGCATTTTCGTAAATGTTAAAAATATTTTTCGACACACCTCATAAGTGTATTACAACATACATCTCTGAAGCTGATGTAAATACAGCATTATAATTATAAGCTAATAAAATAGCATTAAATAAACATGTTCATCTCATAATAAATACGGCAGGTTTGCTAATTCAATCTAATTGTGCATATCATGGTAGCACGTGTTTTACTTTTTTAGCTGGTTAAACAATAAGATAAAAGAATGCGTGTAAAATCTGCCATCAGGCAGATTCTTTTGATGCTATTGTCATAGGATATTACACTCTATTAAACCGTAGGTAGTGTTGAATGTTGACAAATGCAAAAACTGTTTATTTTAGTTAGGGCTACCAGCCTTACAATGTCTGGTCCACATGCCTTACACCGTTATATAATGTAGCCGTCTGAATTTTCTCAAGATCTATTTTACAGACTTACGTGAGCTAAATTAATAGATACCATCAATAAAACTAGCCTTTTATATACTGATATATCACTGCAAAACATTCTAAGAATTCAATTTAGCTGTATGTAATCATTCAATGTTCTAATTTTGAATTTGTTTTATTTTTTTCTGCAACACCGCATTCGGGCTGTGTAAAAACCGCAAATATAACGAGTGAGGCGTGCTTTAGACCCAATTATGATATAATGTGTGATATCGTTGTGTCGTCAGCCCTGATTTCGGCTCGGTGGCGACAATCAGGCTGCGTGGGCACTATCGCAGCGAGGTCGTGCGCCGCTCACCCCGCGATATCGTCTCATTAGCTCTATTAATAATTCATCTCGTATCACAACCCTATTGTTCTGCCAGATTATTTTCCACTCGTTAACTACTATGCACTATACCTAATCAACGATGTGCGACGTTTATTCTATTTTATTATTTGTGCGGACAGTATTTATCTGCGTATATTGTGTGATCTATTTTTTCAATGCTGAATGAGTAAATCATTTATTCTATTATCATATGGTGAGGATTAAGTGTACATGCGTTTGCTTGTTAAGTCTGGCGATTAACTCAACTTTTAAGGGGATTAATCAACTAATTGGTAGCATTTATGTCATTTTATGTAATTTATTATGGTTCCTTTTCTTATGGCATCCTTAGACATAAAATGTGCCTGCCTACATCATGATATATAATAATATTAACCCTATTAAGATACTGACCCACTGTTGGGCACGGGCCTCCTCTCAAGCTCAGAGGGCTTAGGCTATAGTCTACTACGCTGGCCCAGTGCGGGTTGGCGAACTTCACACATCTTCGAGAAACTCTTAGGCATGCAGGTTTCCTCACGATGTTTTCCTTCACCGTTAAAGCAAGTGATAATTAATTTTTAATACGCACATGCTATCGAAAAGAGGTGCGTGCCTGGGACCTCTGACTTTACAGTCCAACGGTCTAACCACTATCACTGCTGTTGCCTATATCAAAATTATCATTATATTGATTATCGATTTTATTACAATTTATACCTGTGAACACAATTTAATGGGTAATAATTATCTTATATTTATCGACTCAGAGGGCCCAAGTCCATTATTGTAGTTTTAATAACATTGTTGATTCTGGACATCATAATAGATAGTTTTAAGAGTTTGCAATCTACTAATTCAATGCTTTCCAATTCGTATGATACCTATCAATAATTCTTATGGTTTTCCATAGTTGTAGGTCATCAGTTCAAACAACTTCCGACTTTTGTAATTTATACACAATTGTAATTGAACGATTTTTGTAGCATGTCATAATTAAAAAAACAACACGTAAAAATTAGCAGACTTGGGGCACAGAAAAATCAGCTGTTGCGTGGAAAAGTTATTTATTTAACGGCATAAGTTTTACGCGATAAATAGCAGCTAAAACGATGTTAAATTCTTTTCAAGCTTTTACTTACGATTACGAGTTTCACGATATTCACCGGGAAAACGAGTGATACTTAATGACCACACGACTATTACGACCACACGTCGATATAAGTAAATTTAATTAATAAGTAATTTCATTTTGTTCCATTTAACTTAGGTACATACAATGCAAGTGTTATCAGGTGATAGGCTCGGTGAGGGCGTGACCAGGTGAGAGGGCGTGGCGCACCCCACACCCGCCCTAATGGCCTCAGCGACCTTTCCTTCAGCCACTGCTTGCGGGTTTAAATATTCCAAAATTTACTCTACTCACTTTTTTACAATTTGGGTAGCATAATTCGAACTACTGTATCAAATCGTTTTCCTTTTCATTATCTGTATGGAAGGTAAAAAGATAGAATGCTTAAAAAAAATCTTGTTTATTTTACATAGTTTTCATCGAATCCCGAACAGCTGCTGAGTTTGCCATATTATAATTAGGCTGACTGTATGAAGGTTTACAGTCAGTTGTGTTAGGTTCTGGGGTTTACTATGTTGGAATAGGATCTCTTATATACCTGTGGGTATAGGTACATAACTCATGGTTACAGCTGTTTAACCAGACCAGGATCTGCTAAAAGAGCTACACTATAGAGATGTATAATCAACTTGTGGTCCACCTTCGATTGAACCACACTGGCAATTGCCGGTAACAACTATTGGGAGGTAGTCTCCTTGAGGGGCACAACTAGCGAGTGTTGTAGACCGCTCGCTTTCTTCTTGCTCGTAGCAGACGACGAAGTAGGTCGTCTGCTTCCGTCTTGGGTATTATTCGTCACGATTCTTCTAAATAAAATTCCAGTGTCTTCAGAAACGCTGGGTCCCAGTTGGGCCTCCACTAGCTGGACTTCTGAGTTGAACACGCGATGGCTGAGACGCAACTGAGAGCGAGGCCGTTTCGGACCTCGCTTATATTTGTTTCTTAGGTGTCACAACTAGTGGGGGTTGTACCGAGCCCAGCGTTTTACTTTATTTCTTATACCTTATATATTATATTCTACATCATAATATATATTACATGAGTTATTATAATTAGTCACGAATACAAACAATTACGATTAGTCGCGAACACAACTGGAAATACGCACACTATACAGCTAAGGTTGATTTGACTTGTAAAATAAATGGCTTCTTGACCCAAATTATGACCACTTAATACTAATGTCAAGGTTTATACTTGTCACTCTACAGAGGAGCAATTAAGTGACTACCTATCTTCAAAATAAATAGTCTTCAGTAGTTACTTTTTACTAAGTTTAATGAGGGTCTTCAGACACATGTAGACGTGAAAAGTTTAGAGTTATTGAGAAGACCAACACACAGCAAAAGCGAAAGTTGAATAATGATATTGAATTACTACAAACAAAATACGGTTTTTAATTATGAATGATTACACGTATACGCCAAATAGGTAAGGTATTAAATTTAAAATGACTTTTAGATAGATTAAATAAAAAAATAAAGAATGTTTTCGATTGGTTTCTTAACGCGAGCTTGGGTGTGGGTACGCTCGCAGACTTGTTATTATAGCTCAAATTTTATGCAGATTATTATCAATTTCCGCATTTTTTAACCAACTGTCTCGATCGACCATTAAAGTGACAAATGGCTGATTTTTTGTCACAGTTAATTTAGGACCCGTGATAATGTACCTACCCACATAATTAACGAAGTAAACTATTAAAAGAATAAATAAATTCACCATTGGTTTTAAGTGTATCTCTAATTTAAAATTCACCATGTAACTTATGATGTTTACCGGTTGTAACAATAATTATAATAATGTAACACATAACACCGTCACGCCTATATTCCCCAGAGGGGGTGGTAGAGGTGTACTGAGTACACCCACGTTTCGACGACGATGTTAGGTCCCATGTAATAGACCAGGGGCAAATAGGGGGCGAGCCTATTGCCATATACCGGGCACAATTCCAGACTCCGGACTCATACTGGGAATTTTTCGTTAGAAAAACTACATTTTTCCGACCTAGGATAATAATGTATTCTTCAAAATATGTTTTGAATAATGGTAGATGTACTGGAGTACCAGAAAACCTGAAGTACTGTAGGAATTAGCTTTCAAATCTTTCTTACAACTTCACACGAACATTATGCCTACTTAAATGCAAAACAAATTATTGGTGAGCAGGTATATTAATATATTTTATACATATAACTATTTTTAAAATACAGATACCGGTTTCTTTCAAGAGTTCTTTGAATTATGTGTAGTAATCGGTAAAACGTTGGACACAATATTCACGGAGGTGACCAACAAATTAACGATTTTCGTTTCGTCTGTACACAAAAAATATGTTATAATCACTCTTATCAACATAAATACATTATGCCATTAGAGGTAGGAAAAAATTAAACCGACGCTAATTTTCTTTTATACTTCTGGTACGGGTTTAAGACCGCTACACTTTTCAAGAAATACAAGTAATCGGACGAATTAATTTCCAATGCTTCAAGAAACCCCTGGCGCTGCAACCTATTACCTATATATCTACTTAATAATGTTCTTGTAAATATCAAATATTGTTCTTCCTTTTTTTAACTTTGTGTTACAATAACATATGAGAATTATCAACAACATTTTTATATGGAATCTACATCTTCCATGCATCATTTCAGATCTTCATACAACTCACTTATCCGTTATTTGAATCCACCACTTGGTATTCCATTTTATACAGCATAAATTGGTTAAACTGTCCAACTGCCGGACTTAGACCACTGACTTAGGTGAGAGAGTATAGGTCGCACAGTTCTATTAGTTCTTAGGAATTTATCAAGTCATCCCTAAAGCTTCTATCTTGGCTTACCCAATAATACATGAACTCGTAGCTCGGAACGGATTAACGTACCTGCCGAATATGAAGACTCTACTCAGACACTCATTTCAGATTTTCTGCACCCAACGCTACTCAACCTTAGTAACATCGTACTACAGCGCTACAAGCGCTTCAACAAATAATAATATAATCCATTTGTTGAATTTGTCCGTATGACGGGCTGTGTTCGTAACGGAGCCATGAAGCTGGCAGTAAACATCATCCCCGTGTTTGTGTAGCCGGCTTAATGGACATGTTGTGTTTGTGGCTGTTAATTGAATTAGCCGCGCTAGACGCCGCCTGGCACTTCATCAACGGACCTCATTGTTTAATGCTACAATGAACTCTAATGTTCGACTCCGAACATTTACGACGATTTCTATTCTAATCATAAGGGGACCTTCGCGCGGTCGGTTCAATTTACCACTATTTAATATTAAAACAATGATATTCATAGCTTCTCAGGAAATACCCAGTCGCACATAGGTACGAGTCGAAATTATCTTAGATCTACAAACAAAAGGTAATTACGGATTCACCTTCAATATTTGCTGAAGATAAATCGCAGTGCGGTGGCATAATGATAATCGCTGTATTAATGAGAGAATGAATTACTTTGCGTACGAATCCGTATTTATGAACAACGTTCTAGTCTGACTTTTTTAGGTAGTTTAACTTTTGCTTAACTTAGGGTAGATGCGTGTCCAATATAAATAAAATTCTCTAAATTAGGTTAGGACCTTCTTTTAATGAAATACAGAAACTTGGTATAATCAGTGACGTCAATAAAAGCATCTGAGACATTCATAACAGAACGAATGGTAGTTATTATTAAATCAGGAAATCTAAAAAGGAAATCGTAGAAGCCAGCAAATAGCCTCGTCAAAAACACTTACTGAATATTATGTTCAAAGAATATATTACTTGTACATTATTTTGTAGTATAAAACAAGGAAATCACCAGGAGAACTAATCTCACCGACGTTATGCGTAGAATTATCAAACTTAATTAGCAGTGAACGGGGCACTTCGCTCGTAATATTAGCGTTAATTGGGGTAAAAAGTGAAGAGTGATCTGGTGTCCCACAAGATAAACCGATGACCTGGTGATAGAAGGCCTGCGTCCTGCTGTGGTCTTATTGAGGTCGACGATAAGAAAGAAAATCGTGATCTGGACATTAAGTACAAAAAGGATTCTTTTCACAGCAACTAGAATAGAGTAGTCTAGCTAGAGGTACCTATATAATATGTAAATATGCCATAAAAACCGTCACGCCTATATTCCCCAAGCGGAGGTGGCAGAGGTGTACTAAGTACACCCACGTTTCAGCGACGATGTTAGGTCTCATGTAATAGGGGGCGAGCCTATTGCCATATACCGGGCACAATTCCCGACTCCGGACTCATACTGGGAAGTTTTCGTTAGAAAAACCACATTTGTCCGACCTAGGATTTGAACCCAGGACCTCGTGATCACAAAGCGATGCGCTTTGCCACTAGACCAACGAGGCAGTCAATATTTGTATGCCATTATATTTTTATTATTAGCTATAAATGAAGTTTTGTGTGTAAAACAGTGTTTTCAGTCGTGTTTTGTTGTTATTGTCCTCCGTCAAAGTACGTAGGAATTTACCTACTCAATCAGGATATCGACTTATATATCGTAAGATAGATAATTAGCGATATAGAAAACGATATGTACCATTGAGTATCACTTTCATGTGTAACACATACTAGTTTAAACTTGGTATATAATGGCATGTAAAAGTAAATAGGTAGTATGCAGTTGAAATAATTTCCGTACATGACTGCCAACGCAGAGCGAGTTTAATGTTCCGATTGGAATCTCCACGAGATGGTTATCGTTTCGCAGGTTAGATCACTGACTATAAATTCTGTGTTTGAAATTCTACGCGTAAGCCACCTAGATTCGTCCTTAACTTCTAACCAGTTTAGTTTTTTACAAATGTACTAAAGCCTGCTGGAAGAAAAGAGCGACAGAAGTTAGTATTTATTTAATTATATGGTGTATGACATTCTTAGTTTTCAAATCGGTTGCACCCTTTACTTTTACGTCGACTCTATTATTATTTATTAACATTTAGTTTTGACAATCTCCACCAGCGAATTTGAAAAATTAAGGATAATGCGGCTTATGTCGCTGATAGCGCTCTGTTTTGATCTAAGCGTTAAAATCATTGAAAATTACGATAAATGTAAACATTTATATCCTCTCTTTTGGTTTTTTCTCATTTGCCTCTTTTATATATTCCCGAAACTAGTGTTTTTGGTATCAATAAGAAAGTAGAATAACACTACTCCTTCTTGAAGATCTTTTAAGATGGATTGATAAAGCAGAGAGATATTACAGCTACGCTCTAACCTATTATTGCAAGGGTTGTTAGAGCTTATTTTGGCTAAGAGTGAACATTCGTAATATTGTTTTAGTGTGCAGAATATCTCTGCTGGTTGTCATATGAGGTATCGTTCGTTAAGAATGTAAAAAGCCTACCCGGAAATCGAGGATTTGCCGATAAGCCAATGCACTCAACTGTACGAAGACCAGATGCCACGTCACATCAGTATCTGTATTGTAGATATTTGCGCTGCGAAACCAACTGCACCCTGGAGGTGACGCCCTGCGATCATCGAACCTACCAAGAAAAAACCTGATCTTGTTTCTCTCCGCTTGTACAGTTAGCCGCGGAGCATTAAGTAATCGGAGCCGAGCGCGACGAGATAATGTTGCGCACGCGTGAAATATAACCGAGCGTTTTTATTGCGACCGCGTTCCGCTCCCGGACTGGTATGCGCGTGTCTCTGCGCCGAAGAAATTCTGAACGAGTGGTTTGCCTCACGGCGACCTTGTCGCGCACGCAGCCTCCGCCCCGCCCCGCGCCGCCGCCCGCCCGCCGGCCTCCGCCGTTGCTGCCTCTGTGAAAGTAGGTGACGGCGCGCGCGCCGCCCGCTGCGGTGGCACCCGTCTTCACACGCTTGAGGCACTTGCGGGCCCTATGCCCGATTTTAAAAGCGGCTTTCTAAATGTTCTCATGTGTACCTGTATGTTACTGCGCTTGACTATCCGCTGACTTTCCATAGCTGTCAAAGTATTCTCTTTAGGAAACTGTCGGTTTGCATATGTATGTAGATTGTACTCGTGTTTAAAATATAATACCCATGTACTTGTAGATTATAACGATTTCTATTCATATGTTAATGGTTAAAAATAATTTATCACGCACTGTGTTTTCTTTAGATGCAGTTGTTAAAGCTGAATTTTTATTCGTTCGTTTGATTTAGATTAGTCCCTTTGAGTGAGATTGAATGATTGGCCCTCAGTAACGTACATCGTAAAGTAATCACGGGGAATCTCTATCTACATTTCTGTATTCGACTTTAGCATTCGTAAAACCAGTTTGTTACGTATTTTTGTGATGATTTTTTACATTGTATACAGGTACTATCTACTTTTAACTGTTTCTCAATTGGTTGAAAATTAATTGTGTTCTGAGAATCAAATGATATAAATGAGAGGCTGCTTGAGAATCTCGTTTATAAATTACTATTGTTTTTAAGACTATCTGATTCATTACGAATAAAAATCACGGTCTTAATATTCCTTAGATATGATCAGAGATGCCATCCCATAAGATTTCTGAGTACGATTTATCCAAACTTTATCAAAACTATTTAAATATTAATTAAGCTACTTAAAAGGTTATTCTTGATGTATGTTCAATTGTTTTTTTCCCTTTTACGAGACGATTGTAGTGCTTCACGGTCCGCATGGTGTTCCTATCACTAAGGTTGCGTTCGCTTTTCTTTTGCCTCGGTGAGTCTGAGATGGGTGACCGTTTGAGCGTCCGTGATGCATGATATGCTGTTGTTCCCGTTATGCACTTTATGTGGTACAACTACATGAATGGTGAACGGGACTGTTGTGCCAAGTTTAAGGCCTTATGGGGGCTTAATAATTCCAACAGCAGGTGGCCACAAACCTGTATTTACATTTCCGCAATGGGTCCGAGTCGTGAAGTCATTCTTTCTTACGTGATTTGTGAGAGAAGGCCTTTAACTAGCAGTGGGTCAGCATAGGTTGATTTATTTACATGGCCATTACATGTCATGGCCAAATATCTACTTTTCACGGTCGGCCAGCCACACGTGGATGGGAAACGTTAAAACATAAACACCGAACGGACGATTTAGCGCAGTGGTTAAGAGCTTAAGCCGCTCCGCCCACTGGGTCGAATAGTCGCGGGTTCGATTCCCGCACGGGACAAATCTTTGTGTGACCCACAATTATTATTTTCGATTCGCGCACCCACGACGCTCAGGAATATCTGATGATGTTCAGGTGTGGTGTGGGGGCTGTTTTTAGTTATTAAAACAAAGGGTAAACACCGTTATGCCCCATTGAGAGTGACAGAGTCACACTGAGTATGCCCATATATCACCGATGATGGTAGGTTGCAATATTTTCTCATTCATCGAACTTCAGACTCTAGACGGCTATTGAGAATCTATCGTTATGAAATCGGTATCCTATTTAGAATGCAAACCCAGGATCTCGCGAATTTTATTCGTATTATGCGCCCTGTAGACCAACGAGGCAATCAGCCAGTAAGAAACGATGACTTAGAAATTGTACAATCTTGGTCTAACTCGATACGAGAAGACATTTACTAGAACAAGTCTAGTTTTTAATGTCATGCTGTTTTTACCTTAAAGGGTCACAATGTCGTGGAAAAATAACGCTTAATTAGGTACATTAAAACGTGTCTTATGAATTACACATGCAATTAAGAGTACAAGACTTAGGCTTTTAACTTGATACGGAGTCCTAATTCACTATGATTAATTAAATACACAACGCGCCGCGTTACGATTACTTCGTGAAATGTGGATGGGTACTGTGACAGTTGTAAGTGACAAAGAAAATTATACTTTATTCAATCGCAATAAGAGGCATGACCTGTTTCTATACTTATGGTTTTATGCCTTAATGTCATTGAATTAAATATTAATTTCGTTTGGCACTTAGAACTGTCACTACTTCTCTTATGTGAAAAATACTATACACGATCATTACACAAGGTTATCGTAGAGCACCACGTTTGGTCATAGCGAATAACGGCCCAGTACGGGTTACAGACGGCGTGAATAGTCCATTAGTGGATATAATGAATACTTAGTTCCAACTTAACACAAATCCAACGTTTTATAAATGACCCTTAATACGTAATAATGTTTCAAAAATATAGTTAGTATTTTAAAGAGATTGAGCTACCATAGATGAAGCTCAAACTCTCTAATGATACTACCCTACACTAATGAAAGGTTACTGCTCAACTGCGCTTAAAATGAGGTCTGAAAAGAGTTAAACTACTGCCGTAATTTTGTGTGGTGTAAATGTCACTGGCCTGAATAGAATCAGTTGGTATTCAGTTAGGATTTCTAATGATCAATGAAGCGAAGAAAATTGAATAAATTAAGTGAGTTCCGCGTTCAAATCCTAGGTTGGAGAGTGTTACTGATGCTTTACTAACTGGAGTCTGGAATGATGATGAGATATGAAAAAATACTTAGTTCGAAAAACTTTAAACCATTTCCTTTACAACTTGAATCTGATGCGCAAACATTCTCATACAAAATCGCAGCGTTAGCTATATAAATGTAGATCGCTTACAACGGATCATTATCGCATAACTGCTAATTAAATTAAGCTTACCTCCCACGAATTCGAATTCTTTCAAAACATCATTTCACGAATCATAAGTAACAATATCACGTACGTATTTTGCAACACTTATCGGTAAATAACTCGCAGAATGCTTTCGAAGAAATGTACCATTGTGAATAATAACCACAAATGAAATTACGAATTCAGCCGAATGCTTAGCGTGGGCTTCCAGGAGTGCTGTCGCGGACTTACCCCCTCAGCGTCTCTTCGGAGAACCAGTGGCCTTTCAGTCAGTCGTTTTCTCAACTCTTGTGCGATTGGTCGAGTGCTGGCACCACCGTGATCCTTTCCGACCCAGAGCTACGTGCCATGTTCACACCTTCGAAAGTTAGTACATCTATCTTAACATAAAATATCAATAACATGTGACCACCGCTACACGTTTTCTACAAATCCGACGCTTCCAGTCAACAGACGAGTAGATAAACTATCACAAGCATTATCTATGATTAATGTAAGTTAAATTGTGAGCAGTCATTAAGTAACAAAGGATCGCGGCGATAACATTATATGCTATGCTAATAAAGCATGTTGGTATTCTTATATCAACATGAACTTTTTATCGCTTCTATTGTCCGATCGGTATTTTCTCGATTAACGACGCAATGATTGACATGTTGGACAAAAAATTAAACAATACTAGTAGCGAATGCGGTCGCTACCGGCTTTTATCGGAGCTTCTTGGAGAAGCCTTCGCGTGGGGCGTTCGTTTTGTTCGCTGATCTCTGTTCCCGGAAACTACGTTCTGATTAATATTGTCATCGTATGGTCCAGTTTCTAGGAAGACTAACGTTGTCCAGCTTCCATGATAATATATAGCTGGCCCGCGTTTTTTTTTCAATTGTCACATTTAATTTCTTTATTGCCCCCGATCGATGTTGGCACGATAGCTAACGTTTTTTATTTGTGTAGGAAATTGAACTTAGGTCTACTCTAGGCAAGAATTCTAGCGGTGCATTTCTTTATTTACTATTTCAATTATGATTCGTTAGCCCGCTCCGTCTTAATAAAGCGTAGCTATGTTTCATTTGGATTCAACAAAAAGTATAGGTACATGTGTTAAGCGATTCAATTACGTTTTTATGTACTTTTTTTGTACGTGTGCCTAAAACGCATTACTGAGGAGGATCTGAAACCGGAACTAGCGTAATTGACAATACAGCGAGGCGGTATTGTTCGGGCGAGTAGTGTGCCGCAGGGCGGTGGCCGGCCGACATGGCGGCACTACACCGCCGTGTAAACGCACTTAATATCAGTGGCGGATTTATACATTTGCCGCCAGTAGGCTATTAAATTTTTCCCGCCCCTACTAACGTCTGCAATTCAATACCTTTCACGGTCATATTAAGCACATTTTCTTTGTCAATGAAATTGCAATTTTATGATTTGTGCTCTATCGTCATCATTGCATCAGCATTTTCCCGTTATTAGTATGATTGTGAACTAAGGGATCGTTGTGTCAGTTCGTAGATTATTCTTACAATTCACGATTCAGTGAGGTTTACACAAGAAATATTCTTTGGGTATACTTTTGGGCTAAGAATAGCTCAATCATATACTACTCATAAGGTGGGGTAAGGTATGCCTTAAAACTACTTACACGTGTGGTATATAATAATGTATATATAATATGATATAATAATGTTTTTTTTTATTCCTGTAAAACAAAACAAACATTTTTGAGCGAAATTTTCGCCCCCTAATATTGCCGCCCTAGGCTCCAGCCTACTCAGCCTGCTGGTAAATGCGCCACTGCTTAATATGAACAACTTTTTGCTCCACTCTGTTATTATTAATGAATAAATGCTATATGTCCGAGTACTCGAGGTCAACGTACGTGCGGAATGCTGTAAAAAATGCGTTAAGGACATCAGCCCGCCACTCTATCAACCGTACCTATAACCGATGTTCTAATATGCTCGGGGTCATTAATTCTCTGATTGGCTTTGAATAATTAATTAGACCGTGATTCGTGTTATGTTTATAGTAATTAAATCTATCTATATATATATCATCACGCCAGATCCCTTGCGGGGTAGACAGAGAGTACAGAGTTCCAACAGGTTCTTACCTTACATGCCTCTCTGGCTTCCTCCACTCTTATAGTTCGTCACATACACGCTCGCCGGTTACGGAGACTCTTGACGTGTCCTTCAGATAAGACTCGATCTGTTTGGTCGTGGTAAGATAGTCTAGGTCTACCCCGGTACCTACATCCTTCCAATTTCGGATTGTATTTCTGTTTTGTAATTCTTTCTTCTGATATTCTATCTATATGCCTGAACCAACGGAGCATACCCTTTCTCATCTTAACACTGACACTGTCTTTCATACCTACTCGCTTTCTAACTACGCTGTTGCGAAAACGGTTGGTCAGCTTCACTCCGCTCCGCAGAGCTCGTATTTCCACCACATTCATCCTACTTTCATTCTTACATACCCAGGTCTCGCTACCATATTCCTAGTTCTTGTAACAACGCTGTTGGGACAAGAACTCCGTTTTGTATGGCCAGCTGCGCCTTTTAAAGTGCCGGCTCCCAACTAGCTTTCCCATCGCACCATTTACTCTGTTCCCTGCACTCACTCTTCTTTCTACGACAGCGGTGTATTTCCCATCCTTACTGAAGGCGCATCCAAGATATACAAACTCATTTACTTGCTCCAGCACATCCTTACCAACCACAATCCTTCCACAATAGTAATTAAAGTATTCTAAATATTTGGTGAACGTAGTTGAACGTAGGAGTGGGCGTGTTTGCTTGAAAAACTAGGCTTAAGTTCTACGATGAACTTTTTTCTCTCCTATACGATCAAGAATAGTTTTTCGTGATAAGTAAATAGAATGCCAAATACCAGTTTTAAGCTTTTTTACTACTTCATAGCCGTTAGGTATTGAAATACCGATGTTAGATTTTTTATTCCACATAGATTCGTCTAGAATGGAAATCGTGTTTAATTATTTCGCCCTACGTAATGTCATTATTGAGTGGTAGAGTGGGCTGTAAATATTCGTATTTAAATTTTATTTTAATGTTATTTAAAATAATTATTATGGAACATAAATAAAAGTTACCTACATATTATTTCTAACACACAGACACATCGTCACGCCTATATTCCCCAAGCGGGGGTGGCAGAGGTGTACCGTGCACACCCATTTTTCGCCGACGATGTAAGATAATAGGGGGCGAGCCATATACCGGGCACAATTCCAGACTCCGGACTGATATTGGGAAATTTGTCGATAGAAAGTCTACATTTTTCCGACTTAGGATTTGATCTCAAGACCTTGTGATCGAAAGCACATTATTCGCCACTAGACCAACAAGGAATTCAATTTAAAATGATTAAGTCAAGAGTCTCCGTAACCGGCGAGCGTGTATGAGACGAACTATGAGAGTGGCGGAAGCCAGAGAGGTATGTAAGGAAAGAACCTGTTGGAACTCTGTACTCTCTGCCTACCCCGCGGGGATCTGGAATGATGATATAGATTAAGTCAATTTGAAATTTAAATATTATTTCTAAAGATACCGATTATCGTAATGTTATGGTATGACAATGTTATGGTAATACATTGCTATCCGCTGGCCGGTGCAGAGCACCACGGCGAGACACCTAGTATACGCCCTCCCCCATAGCGACAGCCCAAGCCGAGGCCGTTCCTTCTTGAGGCGCCCTTGTGCTAGTTGCCCCCTTGTCCTTCTGGCTCAAGCGTAGTGGTTGCACGCTCGCCCTCTTGTCCGGTGAAGCTGTAAAGGCCCCGCGGCCAACAGCGTAGATCATTCACACACACACACACACAATCAACTCAAATGTTTTATTTTGTATAAATCCTGCTGGGATACTTACAAATGGTCATATTTACATTTCTTTAATTTACTAATCTACGACCGGATCCGAACGCGGCCTTCACTGAGAAGATCTGGCGAGAAACCCAGCGGGCTTGTCTTTTTTGCCAATTCTCCATTCATTTTCATCATAATTGTCTGTATAGATTACATACATTTTTATATTATACAAAATCAATTATGCAGTTCAGTTTCAGTGTGATTGATGCCTTAACAATATTTAAAAAAAATGACAAGCTAAAGGATTCTGCGTGGACCAGCCTCCACAAGCAGCACCCGTTCACGAGTATGACTACTTGAGCAGCCATCACCTCCTTCGGCCATTTTAGAGGGAAGCAAGTGACCTGCACCAAATAGCCCCTGCAAGCATAGACCTTTTAGTGAGCATGACGAATACCGAGAGAATACCGAGAGAATTGCAATCAAAATTGTAAGTGTTGTTGTAATCTTGCTTCTTATATCTCCATTTTGAATTTCTGGTGGAACAATAAACTGTTGTCTATCTATCAATCTATCTATTTTTGTTAACATTAAAGACGTGCGTTTATCTCAGTATTGGCGGGATTTTTTCATGTATGGTAAATATATGAAATAAAATATTGACCCCGTATATTGAAAATATATTATTGAGCTTTCTCAATATAAAGACTGAACTAAATTATAATAATCCGCAATGATATCCACCCAAATATTTTCTGATTACCTATACTATTTCTTAAAATAGATAATGTTTACCCATTTTTAGCGAATATTATGTGGATTTTCCGCATTCATTAGATAATAATAAAGGTGACATGACATCTTTATATTTTAATGAAGACTGTTTTGCTGTTCAAGTGGAGAAAATTCGCGTAGCGTTACGGGTTCAAATCCTAGGTCGGACAAAAATGAAAATATTTGATAGTAAAATGGCCAGTGTCAGTTTGGAGTTTGCCCGGTATAATCGAAGTAGGCTCGGCCCATATCTCTTGGGACCTAACCATCGGTGAAAAGTGGGTGTATGCCATCCCCGCTTGGCGAACATAGATATTTTTTTCTTTTTATTTTAAGGACTTTATCGCTAAGCGACAATATCGTCCCATAAATCCATCAATTATTCCACCTAAATATAAAGGCTCTAATTAATGCTAATTCTGCAAGCTTAATTAACATTTCGGCTTCATCTGATGATGGACAGGATAGAATACTGTTCAGAAAACCCATGAACACAAACCCGTTTGTACCAAAGCAAGATATTCTCAGTCTTTCGTTCCGAACACATTCCAACAATATCTGCTGAACATCTTCAATGATTCCGCATTCAACACAGTTTGGTGATGGAGATTTTTCATCATGAATGCGAACTTGTTTGATGGAATGGGGGAATATAGATGTGACGGTGTTTATGTTTTTGATGTAATGTAATCGTTACCGAAATAGTCTGTAGGCACTACCTATGTATTCGTCATTAGTAACGGTATCGTAACAACGAAATTGTGGCATCTCTATATTATATTATTTTATTATCGTAACGTAATTTATGATAATTATTAATATAAATATTTAGGGATTTATTAGTTTTCAATAATATATTGGTGCCCTATCTTAATTGCTATGCCTCCATCTGATACCTACGTGTAAACACGTATCACGTTTGTAAACAGTGCGATGTGACGTTGAAAGTAAATAAACAACCGTAATACGGTTGTCAAGGGGGGGAAATTAATTATAGTTATATTTTATAAGTACGTATAGCCTCTCGTATAGTGGAGGAAGCTAGAAAGTTCTGAAATCAAAGAACCTGTTGGAACTCTGTAGTCTGTTTTATAATTATAAGATACCAATTGGCATATGAAAGGCGTGACAATCAAAACCGAACTAAGGTCTGAAATTACTGTTACATTGTTAATGGTCAAAAAACCGTTGCAATAGAATCCTTAATTCTATTTTGACTAATCTAGTTCCTTTTTAAATAATCTAGCAAAAGACGTTACTATATTTAATTGTATTAGGCCTATAAGAGAGGCCGCTTTATTAAATATTTTTTCATCCTTTAGACTTGTTTTGGAAAGACGACACGCGCTAAAATGCCTCTAAGGGTATTTGTATGTAAACCTTGTCTTTATTTGTAGCAGTAGAGGAGGCTATCGGAAAAATACATTTAACAGGCTTTTTCCTAAAGGCTCAGTATCTGGTACTAGTAGTCTAGTACCAATTATGTACTTAAATATACACACCTGGCACAGGCGGTAAGACAAGATAGATCTTGTGGATTTTGTCGCCCTAGGCGCCTTAAGTGCTATCATAGCGTGCCATAAATAAATTGACACGAGAAAACTTAGCGTATAGACAAGACTATTATGACTCGCGAAGAAGACTCGAATTACGAGCCAAACTAATTTTATCCTACGCGAGAAATGTCTTGCTTGCAGGAGATGATACACTGCTCGGGTACCAAGTATCTCTGGCGTGGCGTGATGGAAAGCGTCGTCATCCCGCCCCCGTTGGATGTGCCCAAGCATTAAGTGAATAGTATTGTTTTTTTGTGTCAGGTGTTGCGCACGAGTGGCGTGGCGCAGGGGTGTGATGCGAGGGCGGCGGGGCGCGGGGCGCCGGCGCCGCGAGTAGCTGCGACCATGCGCGACGTGCGCCGCGCACGCACCTCCCCCGCCGCCTGCCTGCTCGTGCTCGTTGCCGTGCTTGACGTAGCGCGCGCCTCCACCGCTGTCATCAGTAAGTTACGTTACGCTTCTGTAACATTACTTTTAAGTTCAGATTAGTTTTTGATTTTATTATAAATGATATTGTGTTGCTTTTCTATTTTTTTTGAAAACACAGTTATAGATACAATAATCACTTTTCAACACTATGTTTAATTAACGTTACCTTTAAGGTGGAATTAGTGTACAATTTCATTTTACCTGAAAATGGTTTTTCTAAATTTGTTTTTTTTTTTTTATCTGTTTCCAAATCACTAACACTTATAGTTATATATGATTGCCGCACCACGTATACCTATGAGGGTATATCGGGGCGACGCCAATTCCTGTAATAGATATTACGGGACTCGGTGGCGCCCTGATATACCCTAGGGTATCTAACCTTTTCCTCGTAGTTAGTTTATTAAGTAACTGTTCCTTTCTGTCATGTTTGATTTTTTTTTTAAGTAACAATACGTGTAGGTACTTGAGATGACGTAGAAATTCTCAATGATTTTTTAAATTTCCACGCACATTTAAAGTATATTATACTAAATTTCTCCGATGACTCTACATTATTGTTTACTATCAATAAAAGCGAGATTTGGGTAGGTTATATTTGACATTCATTTCTTTACTGTCTTTACTTGAGAAAGTTGACAACTTAACAGATGATTGTGTTACTGCCTTGAACAAAATATAACCTATTTCAAATCCAAATACGCAAGTGACCTTTACTTCCACAAAATAACCGTAAGCTCTAAAAGATGGACGAACTGACAATAAAGAAACGACGGAGTAGCTCTGTTATGTGTTGCACAAGGGCCTGGCGATACAGACTTTGTTGCAAAATCACGTCGGAACCGAGTCTCCACACTGGGTCCTTATTCGCCATGACCAAACGCGGCGTGTTTCGATTATTTCGTGAATGGATCGTTTAATGGTACTTTAGGTCCTATATCCGTCCTATGCTTGGCGCCCGTGACGTCACCAAACTGCCCCACGGAAGTCCAGCGCACGTTTTGGTATATGTGCTTTCATTACTATGTAATGCTGTATTTTTTTCTTTCTTTTTGTGGTATACAGATATAACATTACACGTTCGTTCCACGAAGATATCTTTACGTGCCGTCTTTAGTCAAAGCGAATAAAGACGCTGATTGGTCGCCTGTCTCTATCGTATACACATCTACATATTATTATAAAGAGATGATCGTAGCGCTGTGGCACCGTGGTGTTTGTAGTAATCACATGGACTATGTAGCATTTGGTTTGGTCAGTCTAAGATGGTGATCATTTTTACAAGCTTTTATTTAACTTGCAATGTTTATATGTCTGTCTTCCCGGTTCAAATCTTGTAATCCATATTTCAAGCACTTGTGGTTGAGCTGAAATTTGGCATACGTATGTAAAGTCGGTAAGAATGCAATAATATGATGCCATGGAGCTGGTCTGATGCTGGGATCGTAAGGTGGTGGGTGGAGGACTAAACAACGTAACCCGCTTGTGTGTAGGCTTGTTAGATTGGTATTGACAAGTACAATACAACTAGATAGTGGTCAGGGCTTGATGATGAAGCCGAAAGGTGGCCAATGAAAACACACAACTTCTCAATATAACCCCGCCGTGTTTGGGCTCGTTGGATTTGCCTTGACGAGTACTTTAGACCCGGATTGTGTTCAGGGTCTGATAATGGAGCCCGAAGGAAGCCTTAAGAACCCCTCAACTACGCAAGATATCTTCGTTGTGTTTTTGCTATAAAAGCTTGTTTTATTAAGATCTTTTTAAGCGTCTTCATGCTTTGGAAGGTATGTTAAGCCGATAGACACAGTTACCACCCTATGTGGTAGTCGTTAAGACAAATTGGATGCTAAAAGGCTGAGGGTTTGGACTAAGCCCGACATACATTTTCAATATTGTAACTCCTGTAAGCCAGGATCTACAATCGTCTCCTTAGATGACACCAAGGTGTGAGCCTTGGGGTATCCTAGGAAGCGCTTTAATTGTCTTGGGTTCCAAGAAATTTAATTAGAAAGAAAAACAGGAGGAGTAGGAAAAATAAAATTCCTCTTCTTAAGATCGAATTTGTTAAGTTCGAACCGCTTGTGGCCACAAAATTGCCTACATTGGATGAATGTGATGAAGTATGACCTGTTCTTTATCACTTCGCTTTGAAGGAGAAGGCTTTGCTTAATAGTGGAAAGTATAGGCTGGCATTAACTGTAGGACTAAATACCGCCATAACCACCGGCTTATAGACATAAATTTTAGTAGTAATGACCCCTGGTGCATACACTAGGGGTCATTACTACTAAAATTCAAGAGTAACTATGTACATATGTCTAGTTTAGTAGTTAACGAATGTCATTATCAGCTGTTGTCACCAAAGAGCAATTGTTGACCCAAATATAAATCGTTGGGAGCTTCAAACAACTATCACCAGGTTCTTAGCGAATCCATAAAGAGTGAGACACAGCGAGAGAATAGAGTTAAGTATGGTTTCTCTAACCTGAAACTGCGTATAGCTTTAGGTACAGTAAAGCTTTTTTTTTCTTTATGATGGACATAAGTCTGTGATAATATCACGAAATACTATTCGTGGTTCTTGCTGTGGGTTAGGAATGCACGTGCATCCGTTCACTTCTTCTAGGGGTTACTGTGTTAGTATTTAGATGTAGGTTGAATTCGAGAAAGGTGGATGCAATTCATGTTCTAAACTTTAGCCCTACAGGTCTACTGTTATGGTCTAATTTTTATTGTTAGTTATATTGTTCTGGGATTGTAGATGGATAAGAGCAGGTATAATGATAGCGTGGCTCGTAAAATTGATTGTAACTTCTTTCAACACTTTTCTATAGGAATCTTTAGTGTTAGTAGCTTAAGGTCTATTTTCCAAATTCAAATATCCTGTGATGTCCGCTGCATATCTTCACATTTTTTCTCTCTCTCCTATAATTCCAAATGACATTAAATTAATTAATAATGATAAGGAATTTAAATCAAAATTAACGATATTTTTAATTGAAAAAGTTATTATGCCATAAATGACTTTTTATATGATAGTAGTATATGATGGTCCTTTCTTGTGTTCTCTCTTTATATTATCATCTATCATGTATCTCATTTCATTCAAAACGATTGGGTATTCTGTAAAAAAAATATTTACTAATAATTTAATGTTACTGCTATAATATGTTAAATTATTTAACTTATAATTTTAATTTACTAATTTCATTAATTTTGTATACCATTATGGTGAATCATAGTTGAGCTTGGAAAAAAGCATGTACTAACCATCTAATTTTTTTACCTATGTTACAATAAATATTTCATTCATTCATTCATTAAAAAATTATGTTTTAATATTATTCGTCGTTTATTGCGTAACTGTACGAGTAGAATTTTATATATCTACTTACTATACCATACTAATTGTACTATTCATACCAATTGCGATTTGCAGGCCAAGTATTTAGCTATGGTTAACATACTGTTGTGTTAGGTTTGGAGTTTGAGCCGTGAACGCGAGATGAAATTCGTGTTTGCACCTTGCGAACTCCTTACATTTCGTCGATGGTCTGCTGCAATTACTTTAATTCTTATAAAGTCTAGTGTTTTTATCGATATCAAAGATAGCATTGGTAATTACAAGCACTTCTATTCAGCTATTTGAAGCTAAGTAGAAATGACTAAAATTGGTTTCTTTGTGACGCATAATATCATTCGTTTGTAACAAGCCCTATAGCGAAAATTATAGCTATCTGTTTTATATTTCAGCAAACCAAATAGGTAATATATAATGAAATAAAAATGACTATAATTTCCAATGAATACAAGTTTATTATACATAATAATGCGGCTCTATTATTTCATCAAGATGTATTCAATAGCTATTGAGAACAAATTGATAATCATAGCGGGTTTCAGTCGAGAGGCCGCCTGAATAGGATATGTCATTATCCTTAGATTATATCATTGACGACATAGAATTAGGTCTAGACTAAAGCTACTTTCTAAAATTATTATTATCTTAACGTCATTATGGAAATCACCGATAAATGTATATTTTATAATCGATTTTATTAAACATATCGCGTACGCGATTAATGCAAGAGGTGCAATTAAATCGCGTGCAAAAGGTGTTCCAAGTACCGTATATTTTCGTTATTTGCATAATTTCTTGTCACTTACCGGAATCATATCATTTAGCGGTTAATGGAATATTACTTTAGTACTTTGAGATCTTGTGAAACGTTAAAGTCGAGAATTAATAGCTCGCTACACTCACTTTATAATGAAGGAATAAATAAAAAATAATATCACACTATTAACCAATTTTATTATGGCAATATTTTAGTGACTTTTATTTTGAAATACTTAAATCTTAAGGTACGCATATAAAATTGGACCTTTAAGAGTTACATTGTTGCAGACAATTATCATTTTGTTGTGATTTTATTTGTAGCGATCTCATTTTGAAATGCTTTAAATCTGTTCTGGATTATTGAAGACTAGTTCTGACTCAATTAGGAATTAATTATTTTAACTTTATAGCAATACAAGATTTTTGAGGGTTTGGGAGAGTCTTGTTCCTACAGTGGACGTCGGCTAAAGATACATAGATAATAACAATATTGGAAAATCTAAGTATTTATACGACTACTAAAACGTACCCTCGTATTTATTCCTGTGTCGTGGGTGCGCTTACAAAAATAGAAATTCACAAACATCCAAAACAAATATTTGCGGGTCACACAAAGATTTGTCCCGTGCGGCAATCGAACCCGCGACTGTCTGACTTTTTGACCCAGGGTGGAGAGGCTTAAGCTATTAACCACTGCGCCAAATCGTCTGTCAGTATTTGGATACTCTGGTTCGAATTGGAAATTCGTTTTTTACTGTTTAAAGCGAGCAGATTATACTCTCACGGCCTTCCTTGCAACATAAAATAGTTTGTACCACAATACTTGGCATGAGCCACGTCCATACATTGCGAATGCGTCAACGCGAGATCGCCACGATGATGTCTCTTTGTTTACGCATTACGAAAATATTTATATGTACCTATCTATTTTTTGTAGGTACATAAAGTTAAAAACCCAACAAAGACTATTATGTACGTTTTATATGTACCAAGAATAACTACATTGCTTGCGACAGGAAATACAAAATAGTGTCATTTTGAAATTGGGACCAAATCCGTTCGCTTGAATGAACTGATGCAACGTCGATATGGTATGGTTAGGGCTTATTACCAAAATTGAATGCTGCTTATTTACCTACCAACATCCGTGGACTCATGACGATGGCTTGGCCAAGTAGGTCAAAGCGTCCGAGAAGGACGGCGGCGTAGTCGCTGTTAGCATCGCGTTGGTGCTCGAAGAAGTGGGTCCAAAGGCTTCCCCCCAATCGCGAGCTCTTTGGAGCACGACACAAAAGGGCACTGGTGCGGTCCTAACGGAGATCTCGGAACACCTCCGAAGTGTCAAAGCCGACCATAGTCGGGTTTTAGTCGGTAGGAGTCCGACAGGCTCCGCCAGATTCCCGCGTGGCTGGCGGAAGTCCATAATGGATTTCCTCAGGTATAAAAAAGGTAATCAGAGCATAAGCTGCTCCGCTTACTAAATCACTCACTCTCCTTTCGCTAGATCTGTTCCACAGATGTTTATGATCTGAGCACATTGTAATGACTTTTGTACGGGGAGTCGAGGTTTCGATCGCCGTGCAGGATACATCTTTGTGTGATCCAATTTTGTCTCGGTCTCGGTCTCGGTGTTTGGAGATGTGCAACTTTGTTGTTTAAAAACGCACCCAGTACAACTCATTTAAAAAGTGGGGCAGCGTTTATTTAAAAAAAAATATATGCTATTTGTTCTGCCTTGTTCTTATAGTATGATGGACGAGTCTGATTTTCCAAATTCGGCTAGCGAATATGAGACGAACATGTGAATAAAAGAGGCAAAAGAGATATGTAGGGAAAGGATCTGTTAGATCTTTGAGCTCTCTGTCTACCCAAAAGTATGGAAAATTGCGAGTTCTCGTGATACCTATTATCGTTTTTGTTTTCGTGATTGTTTTTTCTTTGACTTAATCTTATTTTCCCTATGGGATTTCGCAAGATTGCATTCTCAAACTTGCACCCCATTAAGTACGTAACACCGGAATTGGCATCGGAGAATAGGTTCAGTGTCACACTGTGACATTGTATCATAACATTGATGCTCGATTAACACGGCTTATCTATTATATACTTTGCTATCTAAACTCTTCCAAGAGCTGAGGACGATCGTGACTAGCATACAACACCTTTTAATTATTAATTCCGGTTCTGTCATCATTGTGATTTAGTTAATTGATTATGTTAAAAATATATATAAACTCAACGCTTTCCAGATTAGTTTAGGTATGAAATAGTGACCGGAATGGAAATACCAACTGCAGTTCGCGGGTCAACATATACAGTCATGATCCGGCTCGTTAATTAACATTTCGCTATAAAACCTACATCTATTATTTGCAGCTTAAGTTTAGCGTTTCGCTAGGTATTAATTAGCGAATATTTTTTATAATCAAACTTTTAATATAATTCTTTGACAATATGAATTACCTATCTATCTAATTTGTTAATTTACAATTCAGCGAATTTATTTATAAAATCGTTTACCTTGAAAACCGCTCATTGCCATACGCTATGACGAAATATAAACGATCAGCGTGCTCCCAAAATCTATAAAGCACAATCGTCTATCGTCCATACACAACTGAATTGAATGGGTAATTCATTGTTTCTAAATTAAGTCGGTGTATAATTGTAAGAACAATGCAGGAATGTCGAAGCGGATGAGATCAATACTGTTTTTTTAGAAAACAATGAGCAGATACCGGATTCAGTGTTAGTAATAGGTAAACATTCGAAGAGGCATTCTCGCCGAGAGACGCGCATATATTAATTACCTACGAAAATATTGACGCGGCCCGCAGGACAGTGTGACCGGTGGCGCCCGAAATGGCTACGTAATAAGAATGCGGATCCGTGGATCTAAATCAAGGTAACGTGTGATCAGACGGCCGCGACATCGACACTGAGGCGCAATGTCGATGCCATCTCTAAAATTCGTCGCGACGATGCTCCTAATTAAGTAGCGAATGTACAAGGGAAGAATAATGGTCTAAGGATTCTCAATTATCATCTGTGATTCAACGTTCCAGTGATTTCTATCATGTATACGTTTGGGAGAAAACATAGTACTGACCAATTTTTTGATGTTTAAATTTAAATCGTGTCAATATATTTTTATAATTCACTCGATCTATCTTACATTATTACTTCTAATGCGTATTTATGTTGGCCCGTTGGTTGTTTTGATTACGTTTTCGAGATAAATCATGTTACTATGCAGAGAAGTGTCCGGTGTAGTATAATTTATTCAATTCGTTGTCGTTTTTAACATTTTGTTGTAGTATAGGTTCTTATTCCGTAGACATTTTTAAGTCGATATTTCAAATAATAACTCTCCAATTACATTGGAATTTAGCATCACGAAGGACGCCGACATTTGATTAAGCTGCTCTGTCCATTTATCACTCTTTAGCTATTTATATTATTAACAATTATAATCAATTTATTTGACGTAAACATAATTTTATTGAATATTTGTATCCTTAAGATGAATATTCTGAGTTTACTTTTACTTATTAAAGAAATAAATAATATGTTGCAATATATTATGCGCATGATTACATTATGAGTACGAGTATATCTACATACATAAATCAGTTACGGGAATTTGTGGTGCAAGGTTTCTTTGAGACTTTCCTTGAAAAATGTTCAGCTCCAGCTCCAATTTTTTAACCGACTTCTAAAAAGGAGGAGGTTCTAAATTCGACTGTATGTTTTTCTTTTTGTATGTATGTAACGCGATCATTCCGCCAATTATCAATCGATATTGATGATCCTTTTTGTATTGGGTTCAGTATAGCTCCAAGGTGGTGCCATTTTAATTTGTATTGGACCTTGGAATTGGAAGATACACCAGGGAACTCCTTAACGACAAACAATACGAATGCGTAGATTGAGATACTAGGAGGGATCAAAAAGTAGTGAGAACGACCACCTACATCTAGGTAAAAAAAAAAATTATGGCAGGCATAGCTCAGATAGATTTGTAATATTAATAAAAAAAAAATCTTCGATTCTCTTTTGTTTCTTTCTTTGCTTCGTGTCGGAACGTGTTCTCGAAAATGGAGAAAAACTAAGTGCGAGCCGTTATTAAATACCTCTGTTTAAAAAAGTTTACGACGCAAGAGATTCATTGCGATTTGGAGGCAACATTAGGAGAGTCTGCTCCGCCGTATTCCACTGTCGCAAGGTGGGCTTCTCAATTTCGAGTAGGAAGAACGAGCACGGAAGACGAACATCGTTGCGGCCGTCCATCGACGTCAGTCTCCAAAGAAAATGTTGCGAAAGTCTTGAAAATTGTATTGAGCGATCGAAGAGTTACCATCCGATACTTAATTCAAGAAACGGGCATTTCATATGGATGTATTCAATCCATATTGAAACAATCTTTGAATATGAGAAAAGTCTCCGCAAGATGGGTGCCGAGAATGTTAATCGACAGTCAGAAACAAAATCAACTTGACATTTCGACGATATTGTTGGACAAGTTTCAAGAAGATTCTGGAAACTTTTTGTCTCGTTTCGTAACAATGGATGAAACATGGGTCCATCATTTTGATCCCGAGACAAAACAGCATTCTTAGCAATGAAAACGGCCATCATCACCGACCCCGAAGAAGTTTCGTGTCGTTGCATCGGCTTGCAAGGTTATGGCCTCAATATTTTGGGACTCAGAAGGAATATTGTTGATTGATTACCTAGAGCGTGGAACCACTATTACAGGCCAATATTATGCAGCTTTAATTCCCAAGTTGAGGAATGCCATCAAAGAGAAAAGGAGAGGGAAACTTCGAAGGGGCGTGCTGTTTCATCACGACAACGCACCCGCGCACAGGTCGGCAGTTGCGATGGCTGCCATTCAGCAAGCTGGCTTCGAATTGGTTGACCACCCCCCTTATTCACCAGATCTTGCGGCTAGCGATTATTATCAGTTCCCCAAATTTAAAAAATACTTAAGGGGAAACAGGTACGAAGACGATAACGAGGTAATGGATGCCGTGGAGAGCTTTTTGCAGGACCAAGACAAAACTTTTTTTGTGAAAGGCATTGAAGCCTTGGAAAAGCGCTGGACTCGGTGTGTAGAGAGACTCGGAAACTATGTAGAAAATGAAATTATTAGGTTATCAATAGTCATTATATTCTATCTCATTCTCACTACTTTTTGATCCCTCCTCGTATTATGGGTATTACGTCAATACTAAAGGTACCCTGCCATAGAACTAATCAGAATATTAACCGACTTCAAAAAAGGAGGAGGTTGATATTTCGGCTGTGTTTTTTATAACGTCTTTATTTATGAACTGATTTTGATGTTTCTTTTTGCGTTGGGTTTAGTATAGTTTCGAGGTGATCCCATTTTAACGAAATCGGTATTGAACTTTGGACTTCGAAGATACATCAGGGGACGGACTCCTTAACGGCGAACAGCACAAATGTATAGATTCCGTTATTATGGTTATTATATCAACCTTGCTGTACAACTCAGCAAAATAATACAATATATGTATATAAATATTAGTAAATAATTCACTTGTCACTTAAAATTGTTGAATAAAAATCTTTTTTTTTTTTAATCCGATTTCAAAGAGCAAAAAATAAATATTTGAAGTCGGTACCAAGTAACCGACTGCACTAACCGATACCCACTACAAATATTTGTTTTTTGATTTTTGAAGTTGGTTTCATTGTTTTAAAAAAAGATTTTTTAATTTGCCAATTTCTTTTTGTTTAATTATTTAGATACTTAAACAAAACACTGTCACGCCTATTTTCCCCAAGCAGGGGGTAGCAGAGGTGTACTGTGTACACCCACTTTTCGCCGACGATATTAGATCCCATGCAATGGGGAGTCTATTGCGATCATACTGCGCACACTTCCAAGCCTCCGGACGGATACTGGATTTTTTTATCAAAAAAATACTTTTTGTCCCAGCTAGGATTCGAATCCAGGACCCCGTGATCTCATAGCGCATTATTCATCACTAGTCCAACGAGGTACTCAGTAGGCGACCAGGCAGTATTTAAATACTTATGCTACTTCCTACTAATATTATAAATGAGAAAGTTTGTATGTTTATCATCACGCAAAAACAGCTGAACAGATTTGGATGTATTAATTTGGCACACTGATTTTCTGGAGTTTTCTAGATAGTTATCTGGATTAACTCATAGGGTACTTTTTATCCCGGGCAGATGGGTTCCCGGGTTCCTGTTTAAAGTCAAAGCGAAAGAAGTCGCCGGCCAAACTAGTACAGTATAAGACAAAGTACACTACAAAATTAGTCAGATACCATCGAAGTTGTACAAGCCAAGTAGTGTATACAATATGAAAACAGTCAAATACTTACTTGTAAAGATGATTTCCAAAGGCATATAAAAATATAAACACCGTCACGTTTATATTACCAAGCGGAGGAAGCAAGGGTTGTACACCCAAATCTCAGCGTCAATTTTTTAGTAAGCAAGCTTATTCCCATACTTCTTCAATTACTTCACTTCATTCTAGACTCTGGGCTGCTGCTAAGAATTTTTCGGCAGAAATGCGCCAATAACACTGTACGACCTTGCATTCGAACCCTTTTGATATAGGTCCTTCACAATTATTGGTGAGCAAAGTTGTCTCATGTAGAAAGGTTGCATGGCCGGTGCACTCCTATATAGGACGTTGGTTTCCCACGCATGTTGCGCAGACCACAGCCTCCTCCGCACTTGTAATCACTCGGGCCACAGATGGCATGTATAATGTACGTAAACTGGAACATTTTGATGGCCAAAATGTTGATTTCCTGATTGTTTTGTACTCGTCATTACATAAAATAACGGTTAAATACAGTGTATGTAGTGTACAGGCTCATATTTTTAGCCTCACTTAGGCTAAAAATATGAGCCTGAAAAAGGTGCCAATTCGATTCGAAAAGCGTGTGGTATTAAGTACTTAATTTAAACGTTTTACGTTCTTTGAGAGCTTGTTTCAATCAGTCACAAACACGGTAATGCAACAAAAAAGAACTTTAATTATAACGGCGAAAATAAAAAAAATATTTTCTAACATGTCTTTTGATGGATTGATCTCAACGACCTTGCGTTCATCACTGGTACATGGAAGATTAATTTGTATTCCCGCTAGAACATCATCAAGTTAACGACCTTGGCAATAGCATTCAGTAAACTCCTCCTGATTTGTAATCACTTGGAAATTCCTCTATAGTATTATCCATGTTTTTGTGTCTTATTAAATATATTTATAATTGCAGAAGGCCAGCGTGCACCGTGCTCAAACGAGGGTGAACCAGTTCGACTCCAAGACGCAAGGCTCGAGCAAGACTGGAGCAGCTGCTTTCGTTGTATTTGCAAAGTAAGTCCTCTTTAATACGACACTATCTAACATCTACTTTTAATATTAACCAAACAGATAAATGAAATACAGATATTATATAATGGATTAGGAATAGCTAAAATGGATGCGAAACGCACAAAAATATGGCGCTCTTTGTCAGAGGCTTTTTGTCCTGTATGCAGAATGACGTCTTTCGGCTGATTATGATCATGGTGAGACTAGGAATGATCCTTAGTTATTACTTGTGATAGCCTGGCGGTTAGACCGTTGGACTGCAAAGTCAAAGGTCTCGGGTTCAAACCCAGGCACGCACCTCTGTCTTTTCGAAAGCATGTGCGTATTAAAAATTAATTATCACTTGCTTTAACGGTGAAGGAAAACATCGTGAGGAAACCTGCATGCCTAAGAGTTTCTCGAAGGTGTGTGAAGTTCGCCAACCCGCACTAGGCCAGCGTGGTGGACTATGGCCTAAACCCTCTCAGTTAGAGAGGAGGCCCGTGCCCAACAGTGGGACAGTTTTCTTAACAGGGCTAATATTATTATTATTTTTATTACTTGTGAATAACGGTCGCGTGCTGCGTTATTTTTATTCGAGTAAATTATCGATATTTTAACGACTTATATCACTCAACTCCAAAAATCTTTCCACCTGGCTCGTTTTGGAGAGTTCATTACAAAAGTAGAGACAAATGTTCTATTCCCCATTCAAATTAATTATCTCAAATTAGATATTCACAGTGGGTAGTAACAAATTATAAAATATTATCACGTCTGTATAGGGCCCTATAAAACCAAAGACAATAAATTTGAAGGTTAACCCATTTGCAATTTGCCACATTAGATTTATTCAAATACCGAAGTGATTGGTATCGTGTTTTGCGTACAGATAGTGGCAAATTAATAGTCAAACATGTGCTAAAAAAATTTTAATCGTACGGCTAAATGTCACCGATATGCGTAGTATATTTTTGTTGCCAAGGGACAAAAAAATTTGCCTTTTTTGTACATGGCTGAATACACGCTATAAAAAGGCTTTTAGCGTGGAATATAACGAGTTCTATATTGATCTTCCTAGAATTTATTCATCTATCGTATGGTAACATATTAAAATTCAAATAGAATAGGCATTCAAGTAAGAATAAAATACTTGATATACTGATACGGGAACGTTGTAATCGTTCTCGAGTTCAATGAGCCATAATGTTCACTAAAAGTAAATAAGAACCTAACTAAATCTAAACACGCGAAGTCATTGTAAGGCACCCTAATTGCCTATCACATTGTATCCCAACTTTTCTTAGAAATCTACGTCTAGCATTGAATGCCAAATCGCTAAACGAACATCCGAAGGTTCGTTACTGACATTACTATTGCCAAAATACGTTACTTAGCGATAAATATATAAGTGCGAGGTGTGAAGTACAGTACATGAGACTCGTAATTGTCTATCTAGTTTAACTTAAGGACCGTTTGTATGCCTACACGGCGACCACTGTCACCAAATCAATTTATCACGCACCGAGTAGAGAATAATAATTGGTTGCGCGCGTGCGACAAGCTCGCACCTAAACAATAACTAGTAATTTGATTAGCGAACATTTTTATCATGGAATTTCTAAATGATAAGTGACGTGGATAGCTGGTAGGTATTATTTTCACAACTCTGTACAGAAAAAGGAAATGGGACCCTTCAATATGGTCATGGTGATTGTCGCGCCAGTGTGTCTGTCACAGATGTTTTTCTCTTACGATGAAGTCAAAAAACTTCGTGTGTTTTACCTTTTTATTAAGTTCGCTTTCTTGTGTATCTGTATAATTATTTCTTAAGTAGAAATTATGAAATCGATTTTAAATTAACTTCCCAACGAGCGAGAGACTTAACTGAAATGTGATTATAGCGACCACCCCACGTTTTCGTTTTAAAATAATTCAAAATTTTAAGACTTTTTTTAAAATGTGGTACACTAAAATGTTCTCTTAAATTTAAATAATGGTTGTATTCTTGGGGCGCTAACTTCACACCGGCCCAAGTAGAAGGCTTTTGAACGCTTAAAACAATTTTACCACCAGGTTTGTTGTTGTCATTAAATTTCTAGTACAGACAGGTATTACAATAAGCTTAAAGCAGCAGTGGTAATTGTTACTGTAACCCTGTAACGTTCCCGGCATTCCATAGAAGGACAAAGTATAAACCTGTTATGTCAACATAATGCCATTCTTATTTAGTTACTTAGTGTGGTTAATTAAATTAACGAAGCCATCAATTTTAGGCTGCATATTGGACAGGTTTTAACGTAACGTTACATGCTTTTGAAAATAATGCATAAACTATATTTACAGAATTAGCAGCGATAGTCGACTGCGCGATTTTACGACTTTTTAATACTTAGGTGTACATAAAATAAGGATAATAGTTGCTAAAATTACATTATGGTGATTTATTTTTTATTTAGAATAATAGTTACCAAAATATACAGATATTGATAAATCGGTAAGATAATGTGTTTGCCGTGACAATATGCGGTTACGCTAGAAATATGACATAGACACCGTTATTTATAGTCAAATACTGAGTCGGTAGGAAGTGAGTAAGATCATAAATTCTGGACAATTTCAAAGTCGCCTAACAATTTCTTACTCGCGATATTATGGGGTGTTGAGGTCTTTACGAGAGCAGTAACAGGGGGCTTAGCATGAACAGATTAATGGTGCCGTTACGCTATCCAGTTGGTGCGACATCCTTTTCACACTATACATTTAGTAAATAGAGATGAACGTGACGACAAGCTTTCTCGACATAGTTTCTATAACGTCAAATGGTTTGTGTTTAGCCCTCTGAATGTTACAATGTTATGTTTGTGCGTGATGATGTGGCGAGGCGTGCGCGGCGCGTGCCGCGACGCCGGCGCGGAGTCGCGCTGCGCGGGCGCCAGCAAAAACTACCAATGCGGAACCTTTGCACGGTTCCAAGCGCAGGAATCCGCCGCAACTGTTCCTCACATTCCATTATTACTTATCCTCAACCACATTCTCCTGTCAGCTTATTTTTATTAAAGCTGACAATTTCATTGCCTCATTGCACATAACAATTACAGAGTTTATGATTTTTTATTTAGGTCCTTTTAATATTAAATCTAAAAAATACGTTATCGCGACACAGCCGTTGGAGTCGACATCAAATATAGGTATGTACTTAAGTATCACGTACGTTGAGATATATATAAATAATGGTATTTCCCAGCCGATCTCACCTCGTTGGATGACTTGCGCGGAATTCGAAAGCCCAGCGCGAGATTTATCGCTTATTCTGAATTAAAATATACATTTGCTTACCTAATGGGCGTTTTTTGTCGCGTGCCACATAGAGACCGCGGGACAACGGCTCGATTCTGATGGAATTTTATGAATTATCAATCTAACTTGACAGTTCGTGAAATGTGAAGAGTCCTTTTTTAGTGTTGATTATTTTGATATAAGCGTTATTAAAAGATGCCTGTAATGAACGTATACAGTATACCTACGTATAGTCGCCTGCACTGAGATATTATTATTGATACATTCCATAGATTCCAAATTATGCCACAGTAACAAACTTCAACTGCCTCGTTGGTCTGGTGGCAAAGCGCATCGCTTTGTGATCACGAGGTCCTGGGTTCAAATTCTAGGTCGGACAAGTGTAGTTTCTCTAACGAAAACTTCCCAGTACGAGTCCGGAGTCTGGAATTGTGCGCGGTATATGGCAATAGGCTCGCCCCCTATTACATGGGACCTAACATCGTCGGCGAAACGTGGGTGTACTCAGTATACCTCTGCCACCCCCGCTTGGGGAATATAGGCGTGACGGTGATTTAACAAACTTCATAAAAATACTTAACAAAAATTCAAAAAATTATATTCTTGTCATTTCTTGTAAGTTCATTAAATTCCAACGACATCATTTAAAAATTATGGAATATCTATATCTTGTAGGCTCGACTGTACGTACATTACATGTACGTAAAATTAAGCAACATGTTGACCCGCGGGTGCCATTACCCTTGCGTTTTTACAGAAACCAGTAGCCAGTTGATAGCATCTCTTGGCTACCGCGCACCGCTTATTTTAATGAGACATGTCATTTATCGAGGCGTGGATTACAAACGGCTCTTTCGCCTCGTGAACATAACATCATAATGCTTTTAGGAAATCCCGTACACGACCAACTCTTACGTAAAACATAACGAAATCACAATAAAATTTTTATCTTTGCATCTACTATGATCTAAAAGTCAATAAATTAGCGACATACCAAATTTGTGATCCAGTTCTTGTATTAGCATACGCGAGCTTACGTTGGTATGAAACTCGCCTATCTTTCTTTAATTAAAGTTCATCGTTATTTATTTAATTAGAAAAGTTGTATTGATATTTATAAGGATTATAAAGAGAGTGAATACAATTTCGCGCGTCTTTTAGTGCGCACATAAATACTCAGGTTTGCGAATTATAAATATTTTTGCAGTAATAAATAAACCATAACGTAAGGGTAATAACAGTTCCCGAGTTCCTTCATGACAATATAATTGAATCATGTCCGCAATTCCTCGTCTCGGAGCAGCACGCCGCGTCGCCTGCGCTGACGCACTGGTGCTTGATAATTAAGTAATGTTACACGAGCGGCTATTTTTGTCGTGGCCCTGCGGTCTATTAATATCTCATAATTTGTATTTCATAGTTGCAAGTAAATTGCTAACTCAAGTACCTGTAATGATCTGATCGGCTCGGGCCAGCGCTGGTGGTGCCCGACCGTATTATATTGAATAACAGGATATTTTAAGATGATCGCTCATACTTTCAAGGCTTGTTATCTTAAATTGGTTCATAACTTATTTTCAACTATTGTGATTAGAAATTAAAATACGGGTGTTTATTTTGGACGGTAGCAATTGATGTTTCAGATCAATAATATTCGTGGGTGCTACGGGTCGAGTATAAGCTGAATCTGAGGGCTTAGCACGAACGGATTGAGGAAAGCGTGCCACTACCGAATCAATATGCTATCCTTTTCACACTTAACTAAATAAAGTTGAACGTGACAACTCGCCTTCTCAACAACTTTACGATAACGTTAAATAGTTTGTGCTTAGCCCTCAGTTCTTTGAATAACGTGAAAATAGGTAAGGGCGGAGTGTACGTAGGTGCATGAGGGAGAGATCGCGAGTGGTTACGGAAGCGGGAGCGGGTACGGAGGCGGACGCGGTCGCGAGCTCGCAGGTGCCAGCGAGGCCTTGTCGCGAGCACGCGCGGTATGCGGTCGCACCGGTTCTTCTAGCAACGCGTATTTTTTACACTCCACACATCATCGACATTGTTGTTGTGTTTTGCTATGATGCAAAAAATCAAGTTGAATTCAGTTGCAGGTAACACGGACTTTGAACCGTTAGGATAGATATCAAAAGAAGCATTTCGTTTTGCATCCTTGTTCTAAAAACATTATCTGAAACCTAACATACTCGTACATAAAAACAACATACGTTCTTCTACAACATCTTCAAAAGTTCGCTAGTAGAGGTAGGATGAGACAACTCAGAATTCGGGCATAGTCATATATTTACATATAGGTACAGTCTCATACATTTAAATATAGGTAGTCTGTGCCTAAGTAAAATCCGGATGTGAAAATATGGCGTGAGCCAGATCCCTTTTGGGGTACGCAGAGAGTACAAAGTTCTAGCAGGTTCGTCTCTTACAAACTTCTCCGGTTTCCTCTACTCATATAGTTTGTCTCATACACGCTCGCCGGTTACGGAGACTCTTGAGTTGCCCTTAGACACGGTCTATTTGGTCATGGTAACATAGTCAAGGTCTTCCCGTTTACTCATCCTTTCACTTTCGCATATCAAAAATATCGTCGGGATTAACTTATTTGTTCGTCGATATTTTTTTAAAGTATACATCAGAAAATAACGTTAAACGCATCAGTCGATAGCTTAATAACGTGAGCAATAATCAGATCGAAATAAAGACTAGGCGCGTGTCGTCCGCAAAAAACGGCAGGCGACGAAGGCGCCGGCGGCGCGCGGGTGCGCACGCGCTGCCCACACTCGGCCTTGCCGTCCCGCGCCGCGCCGCCCCGGGATCATTTACCACTCGCCTAGATACAATTACAGCTTATAAGTACCCCACAAAATGTATATAATTAGCACTCCATTCTAAGCCCGATCAATCTGCATAAAAATAATTATTTCAAGGACCTCGCTCAGATTATACTGAAACTTAATTGGCATTAATAAAGCTGATAACATTTACATTCGATGGACATTAATTCTTATTTTTATACTCATTTTTGTGAGACTGGTATAATTTTAATATGAACTTTGTTACTTTAATTAGTATAGGGTAAATTTGATTGATTTATTATTCTTTAAATTTCCCGTCATTTATTTAGTAAGTTTCGATGTTATGTAAATTTATAATATTTACGGATATTATATGAAGTCGGGTGTGATATCTAGTAGATAGATTGAGATACTTAGTCCAATAACAACATTCATGTTTAAATTACACAATTATAGATTCCAGCTTAAATATAACTGTTTAAAAGGAGAGCCAAGTTAGATATAAAGGACGTGCATGCTCGTAGGGTTCACCGAACTTCACAAACAAGCTTAATATTTCACTTAGAAATACAGCCATTGATGTTATTTTTACAAAGTATAAAATGAGAATTTACGTAGTTACGTAAAAGAGATTTTGGATTTTGTGTTATTTAAGGGGTCAACAGAAATGGTTTGCGAAGCACGGCTGCCACGTTGCCCCTTTCTTTGAACTTGGCTTGACACTTTGCCGTTTGTCTTGATGACTATATTTCGTGCACAAAGTTTTTAAATACTTTTAATGATTTCCCAGTATTTTAAAAGGAAATGGAAATTTGATAGACTTAAGTAGACAGACGGTCTATTCGTAGTCACCAACCTGTAAGTGTCCGTTCACATAGATCGGCTCGAAGAGCATCCGTGAGCACTTGTGTTTTCATATAGACCAGAGGGCGGCTGCTACAGGGCAAAAGAGTTTGTGAACTGGGGAAAGTCGGTCGGCTGCTTTTAATGTTTGACACTAAACACACTGGGGCGTTTTTTGAGCATCCTCCTATCACAAAAGATATAATAATCATTCTTGTATAAATAGTTACTAGGGGAACTATCATTTAAATACGTGTGAACGTACCCTGAATTTATTCCTAATTGAACAATTGAATTCACAATTATCCCCTTATTATTAGAGGACATTAACATTTTTTTACATATTTCAGTAATATCTAGAACAGCGTTGCAATAATTCGGGTGATTCCGCTTCCCGTAGCCGATATCAGTAGCGTCGAATATCCTCCACGCGTCCTGGACATAAGTTGCGTAATTCGTCACATGACACCTTCAAAATAACGCGTTTGTGAAGTTCCGAGAATACAGGAAAACATTGCCGATGCGCAGTATAATTATCAACGTTTTGCTTTACGGAAAAAAATAACTTGAATAATGTAGCCAGTCTTGAAAATTCGGGTTAGTGTGTATGTCAATAGGTGACTGAAATTATGTACATAATATATTATATGATGTAAGTAAATTTATATTTTCTATGCAGGATGAAACTTCGTGGGACGAACGTATTAACTAAAGCCTGAAGCAACTCAATTTAATTTTTCACAATTTAAGGGCAATATAATCTATACTAATATTAAAAAGAGGAATGACGTGTTTGTTTGTTTATTTATAATCGATAAACTCCGAAACTACTGAAGCGATTTTGACAATTCTTTCACAATTAGAAAACTACATTACCTAGAAGAAACATAGACCGGCAGGTGGCGCTGCTGTCGACCGGGTGGGAAGACGCGGAAAACTGCTAGTTTGTAATAATGATGTCTTGACCCAATGCTGTTTTCGCAGAAATAATGAAATTTTAACTTTAATAACACGGAAAAACAGGTCTAAATCACCACGATTTCATTTATTATTCGGATAATATTATACTTTAATATTATACGAATTTTGTACTATAATATTATAGTACAAAATTCGTATTCGTCAAATATTTGGAATGAATGAATTTATTTATAACACAAATTTAATAAATATTACAACGATTCAAAATATAAAAGTATTATAAGTTCGTCACGTCTATATTCCCCAAACGGGGGCAGGGCGTGTACTAAATGCACCCGTCGACGATTGTGGGCCCCAATGAAACAAGGGGCAACGTGTTTTTATTTAAAAAAAAAATAGCCCCATACTAGGACTTATCCCAGTGTCGTAAATGCATTTACAAACATGAAATTCACATACACAAACACCCAGACTGAAACGAATATTTGTGGGTCACACAAAGATTTGTCCCGTGCAAGAATCGAACCCGCGGCTACTCAAATCAGTGAGCGGAGCGACTCAAGCTCTTATCCACTAACCCAAGCCGTCCGTCTTGGCATTATACCAGGCATAACGCCAGCGTCTGGGCTGCTACTAAGATTTTTTTTATATAAAAACCCAACAACTCTGTTTGACTTAGGATTGAAACCTAACGGAGTCCAGCATCGCCAGCTACACCATACGCCACTAGATCAAAGGGCTTAGCACAAAAAGATTGACGCCAACGATAAGCTAGCGTGTAAGCGTGCTGTCACGTTCATGTTTATTCAGTAAATTTGTGCGACAAGGATGGCATATCGACTCGCTAGCGTCACGCTAACGTCAATCTTTTCGTGCTAAACCCTTAGGGCAGTAACATAAAAATAACCATATTATATTGAAATAAATTGTATTTAATAAAGCTCATTTAACATTGACATAAGTGCTCTATATCTTTCAAGTACTTGCACGTGATCCGGACCCTTATTCAGTATGACGAAACGCGATGCGTAACGATATCATCGTTAAATGGACGTATATGCCACTACGTATCCCACTAATATTATAAATGTGAAAGCTTGTATGTTTGTTACTCAATCATGCAAAAGCGACTGAATGGATTTGGATGAAATTTGCCACACATATAGTTTATTACCTGTATTAACACATTGGGTACTATTTATCCCGAAAAATGTTAGGGTCCGGTCTGAAGTGAACGCGGACGATGTCGCGGGAAAAAACTAGTATTATATAAAGTTAGGTACGATATTTTATACGTAAATTTATCCACTTAGCCCACTGACAATATTCATGTTTTAATTACGGAATTATAGCAAAACTTAAACGTTAAAAATGGAGATAAGCTCAATAAGATGGATTGTCGGGTTCATCGAGCTTCATATGCAAGCTTAAACGAGGAAATAACCTGTTGGAATTCTATACTCTCTGTGATCTGGCGTTATAATACAGATATATTAAACGATCATTTCACGTAGTTATCGTAACAGGCTGCGTTACACAGTAAACTGGTCAAATCGAATAGAGGCCCTGCTCTACACATACCACAGTCCGACGTGATTAATCCGAACCGCAATTCTATAGAAACACTTGATAATTTCAATCCGCAGTTCCTTTGTAGTTGTAGCACGAGAAATACTGGACGTGTTGTATCAAACATGGACGTTAACATTCATTTAAAATGTTTATCTCTTCATTTACATAATGGTGTCGCGCTCTACACAGACAGCTGGGGGACGCGCCGCGATGATTCTCCTTTAAATTTATGTTAAGCAGCCATTTGGTTGCCGTTTTGCGATATTCGTACGAGTACATACATTTTTTTTTACAAATTGAAGTTTTCGGTTCTTTGTTGTAAACCTTTATGGAATTTGGCATGTGTAGAATTGTTGGCGATACTTAATAACCTTGTTGTTCAAACTATATTTGGTTTTCTGTTTTATTTTTCATTAAATAAATATTTTAGTTTTTAGGCCCACTGATGGTAAACATTTAAAAGTAATTTATGGACACAAATAAATTATTGGTTGTTTTAGCCATCTGCATCCCAAGGAGGGTAATTTTTTATGTATATGACATACATATGTACATACACAGTATATGTGTTTATATATCGGCTCCTATGTTTTCGGGATGACCGTTTCAATGCTGGTAATGGTGAAAGGTGGGTTTATCTTCGTGTTCGGTGCACCGATCTTCCTTGATATCCAGCCTTTGGCAGCAAAATATCAGAAGATGCTCGCAATAATTAAGGATTATGGAATGCAGTGAGGTTAGCTGGGCCGCGATACGTCCAACCGCTCGCCCCGTTGTCAATAGAATCACACAGAAGGGCCCTCCGCTGTCTCACATCGACTATCTGTTATCGGTCGGTCGTCATCTGACATCTGTCATCGCATCAACAACTTAATACACTCAGGCAATTATTAAAGGCATAGAGTTTGTCTATAGACAAGATTGAAAGTTACTAAAATGACAATAGCTGCCTGATATTCCATTAACTGTAATCGTCAAATATTGTTCAAATAATAGGCTCCGACATATATATGTATATTTCTTTGTCACCCCCTAACCTAAACGGCTGAATAGATTTCAACATATGAGATGACGGTAGATGCGTGCGTAGGCCCACTTGCGCGAACCGGGGTTAGCGTTACCTATTTATTAAGTCGAGGTTATAACGTTAAGTTGAAGGCAATTTAACGTTACAACCTCGAGTTAGTCAATAGGTTACGCTAACCTTGTACCGTGCAAGTGGGCCTTAAATGTGAAAGTAACATAGTGTGTAATATTATTATAACGTCTGCAAATAAAAAATATAAGCGGAATAAAAATATTATGTTATTATACAATAATATGGATATCAAATAAACAGTAGTGAATACGAGTAGCCAGTTCTAAATATATATATGTACCCTACAGCACTTTGATGTTACTATTTCTACAAAAACTATACAAATTATATTTTTTTTTGGATAATTTATTCTTGTCTTGTCATTTTGGAAAGTCTAATAACGAAACTGTGATATCCTGTACCAATAATATTTTATTAATTTATAATGTATTAATGATTCACTTCAATTATATGTAGTCTGTGTTATTATTACATTTTATTTGTGTTAGTTATCTGCAATATAATTATATTTGTAGACGTATATTCCTATAAAATATAATGAATCAGTATCTAAAACTAAGAAAATTATGTTGTTACTAATTAATTACCTATATGAACAGTCAAGGAGTTTCTATTATGAGAAAAGTGTTTGCTTCAGGAAACTATTATAAATTTACCTGTTATTATATTCATTAAAATTATCTATCTATCTATCTATAACCTCACGCCAGATCCCTTGCGGGGTAGGCAGAGAGTACAGAGTTCCAACAGGTTCTTTCCTTACATACCTCTCTGGCTTCCTCGACTCTCATAGTTCGTCTCATACACGCTCGCCGGTTACGGAGACTCTTGACTTTTCCATCAGATAAGACTCGGTTTATTTGGTCGTGGTAAGATAGTCTAGGTCTTCCCCGGTACCTGCATCCTTCCACTTTCACATTGTATATCTGTTTTGTCATTCTTTCCTCTGGCATTCTTTCTATATGCCCGAACCAACGGAGCATGCCCTTTCTCATCTTTACACCGATACTATCTTTCATACCTACTCGCTGTCTTACTATGCTGTTGCTAATGCGGTCGGTCAGCTTCACTCCGCACATCTTCCGCAGAGCTCGCATTTCTACCGCATTTATCCTACTTTCATTCTCCTTCTTACATACCCAGCTCTCGCTACCATATAACAGAGTTGGGACAAGAACTCCGTTATGTATGGCCAGCTGCGCCTTATGGCTTAAGTGCCGGCTCCCGAGTAGCTTTCCCATCGCACCATTCACTCTGTTCCCTGCACTCACTCTTCTCTCTATGTCAGCGGTGTATTTCCCATCCTTACTGAAGGCGCATCCAAGATATACAAACTCATTCACTTGCTCCAGCACATCGTTACCAACCACAATCCTTACATTCGTTCTGGTTTCTTCCCTTTCAAAAACCATAATCTTGGTTTTCTTCACATTCAAGTGTAAGCCATTGATCATGCAGTCGTCTAAAATTATAATATTACGAATTATTATTGCTGAGTTTAATTCTGAAGTGTAAACAAAATCAATTCATATAAGCTCGGCTCCTATCTTTATATATGAAATTCCGGTACTAGTGTATCTGTAATTCTTCTCCTTCTAAATGGCTTGACCGATTTTGAGGATATTTTTTGTATAATGGAGGTACCTGAATGATTCTTAGCTATATTTGTTGGGCCAGATTTCGTGGTGCCTGACGGACGCTTTAGCGCAGTGGTTAAGAGCTTAGTCCGCTACGCCCAATGTGTCTAATAGTCGTGGGTTCGATTTCCGCACGGGACAAATCTTTGTGTGATCTACAATTATTTGTTTCGGTCTGGGTATTTGTGTATTTGATTTTTCATGTTTGTAAATGTACGACACGACACAGAAATCAATCCTAGTGTGGGGCGACGTTTATAAAAAAAAACCATAAAATGAACGTGCGGAGCCGCAAAAAACTACTAGTATCAATAAAAGAGCTATTCCGCTTACTGTCCGTTAAATTTTCTACGAGGCGTAAATCTACCAACGGATGATGACTTACGGCCGGTTCCAATATTTAACTCAAAGATAGATTTGCCTACTACGGATAGAATCTTGACATATTTTGTATGGAAAATCTGTCAAAAATCTACTGACAGTACGCAAATCTGTCCTTGAGTTGGATATTGAAACCGGCCATTAGACAGTTCACAGACGTATAGGAACACCCTTAAATCTATTCATTTAATCAATCGTCAGGCACTAATCTACACGTAACAGACTTTTTTTCGCATATAATCCATGTTGTTACTTTAATTCTATTGTTTATTCTTTTTATTTCTCTCGTACTTGCCTTGTTTGATTATAGTTTACGGGCGTATCATTCAGGTCCAATCTCGAAACAAATATATAAGCTTATATGCACTAAGTATTTTGAAGGGACACTGGCTTCTAAGATACAGGTACATAAACCTAGTTTAGAAGTCAGAGTTTTTATGACTGTGTTCTAGTTGAAGCTGTATTTATTTAATTTTGTATGTTGTATGCATTTTTAGAAAAAAAAAGATTATTATTATATGTATCTAGCTGAGATTCACGGGCTTTACCCGGACCTTTGAAAGGCTTGCATGAGGACATGGGTCCAACACGTAGAGGCCCTTTGCGAGAAGTTAATGTTATGTAAACCACCTGCTGAGATCACTTGCTGAAAATGAAGAAACATAAATAGCAAACAGACCACGGCAGGTGCAAGGACTATTATTAATTATGGAAAGAAAACAAGGGCTATGTAAATAAGGTTTGATGGACAAAACCTGGACTATTTTCATACAAATTGCTTACGGAATGTAGCTGGGAACCCTCCCATCTGATATTAACAAACCTTCAGTAATAAGAGTCTTCCTTATAGGAGCAGTTTCAGCTTAGTACGTCTCGTAAAAAAGGTTCGTTACTAAAACCAGTTGTTTTATAGATACAGGAATCGATCATTAGCCGAGAGTTCGATATATTTTGATCACTACAGCAACAGGCTTAAACAGGGCTCTATCAAAAATCTTGATCTTTGTACCACGTTTAACGATAATTTTTGCGCTGAACACCACAATTTGTCTAACCGCATTCATAATCTGTTCTATTTTGTTCGGTACACATTATTTATAACAAGTAATGGCGAGTCGACAGACTAACAGTTATTATACAACGTGTAACGTAAATATTACGCTATTTGAGGGTGATTTCAAAGAGAGCCGCACCTGAAATTCGGGCGAAGTAATGAAAAACAATAAACAAGATGAGAGCGTATGACCTCGTGTGCTGGTCCGTATATTAAACGGAAAAATTAGAGGTACCTCTACATTTTTACTAGAATAGGTGATTACAGTTTATTTTACCCAATAGCCTAAATACAGTTTTTTGTTACAGTCTTCTATCTATATCATCACGCTAGATCCCTTGCGGGGTAGGCAGAGAGTACAGAGTTGCAACAGGCTCTTTCCTTACATACCTCTCTGGCTTCCTCCAGTCTCATAGTTCGTCTCATACACGCTCGCCGGTTACGGCGACTCTTGACTTATCCTTCAGATACAGTTACAGTCTTAATAAAGTTATTTAATTTGTTATGGTACGTGAATTGGTTATTGGTTGGTTATTTTTTTTTAGTCTTAAATTACTAGAATTTGATGATCGAACTCTATTAGTTAAGATATTTTTTTTTAAAGAACGTAGCCCCACACTTGGATTTATTCCTGTGTCGTGGATGCGTTTACAAACTTGAAAAATTCATATACACAAATACCCAGACCGAAACAAATAATTGTGGGTCACACAAACATTTGTCCCGTGCGGGAATCGAACCCGCGACTATTCGACCTAGTGGGCGAAGCGGCTTAAGCTCTTAACCACTGCGCCAAATCGTCCGTCCCGATTGTTTGTAGGTTATGAAAATTAAAAGCAGTGATAGCCTAGTGGTTAAACTGTTGAACTGCAAAGTCAGAGGTTTCGGGTTCAAACCCAGGCACCTCTGTCTTTTTGAAGCATGTGCGTATTAAAAATTAACTATCACTTGTTTTAACGGTAAAGGAAAACGTCGTGAGGACACCTGCATGCCTAAGAGTTTCTCGAAGGTGTGTGCAGTTTGCCAACCCGCACTGGGCCAGCGTGGTGGACTATGGCCTAAACCCTCTCAGTTTGAGAGGAGGCCCGTGCCGAACAGTGGGACATTTTATCAACAGGGCAAATATTATATATACTAGCTGTGCCCGCGACTTCGTCCGCGTGGAATAGTCTTTGGGTAGCATTTTTAATTATTTAGGCTAATTATTTTACAAATAAGACACATACGTATAAATAATTTAATGAGCTATTTGCAGTGTAGCACACTTAGGAATATTTCCCCACCTACACCGCGCCGTTCCACGCCGCACTACGCGAAGCGCGGCTGCACAACGCTCATTGCGTACGGCGCGGTGCTTGGCAAGTTTCTTACACGCGTTGACTTCAGTTTCACATTTTGTAATGACTCCGTATATGTTACATCAGAATAGCTCTAATATTTTGTCTCTTGTCGCAAACTTATACAACATTCACATAAACGTTACATATTGCCATACAAACTTTCATCCTCTATTCCCTATTGTTATTTTACACCCTTGAGGGTAAAACTTTTACAAACTTCGAATGTCATATTTATTTATATCGAATCAACAGTCTAAAAAATAAGTTTCAAGCTTCTAGCTCTAAAAATGACGATACTTCCATACAAGTTTTCATCCCCCCCTTTAAACCCGTTACAACCCTTTTTTCGCATTAAAAGTAGCCTATGTCCTTTCTCAGGCTCTAGACTATCTGAGTACCAAATTTCATTTAAATCGGTTCAGTAGTTTTGGCGTGAAAGTGTGACAGACAGACAGACAGACTTACTTTCGCTTTTATAATATTATAGTAAGGATTATATGAAAATTATGGTCAGTTCTAATATTTTTAATGCTTTGTTTCCCGTCTATTTTCTCTAAGTGGGGATGGTAGAAGCGTGCATTCGCGTATTTTGGATAATGTTAGATCCCAATAAAGGACATGGGTATTGCTATTATAGCGACATAATTCCAGACTCCAGGGCCATTTTTTTAGGCTATTTTGACGTGATCTGTAATTATGAAATGCTATAACATTCGTTCAATGACAATTATGCCTAAGTATAACCTACTAAATTCTTTATGGTCTAATTAACAAATACCGACAATATTTCAAGTCGTATGCCATATTAAAAACCATAAGAACACCATTGAAAGATTAGATTATCAATACTGTCAAAACCAAACGATTATTACGTCAATGAACGACAATTTTAATGCTATTATAAAAACTCGATAACACATTGTTCGTCCCAGGCTTCGAATCCAGGACATCGTGGATGCCAATAGCACCAAGTGTCACTACTACAACGAGGCAATATATGAAATGAAAATATCTTTACAGACAAAAACAGATTCTATTAAATACAATTTGGGAATGCCTCGTTGGTCTAGTGGCAAAGCGCATCGCTTGGTGATCATGAGGTCTCGGGTTCAAATCCTAAGTCGGACAAATGAAGTTTTTCTAACGAAAACTTCCCAGTATAAGTCCGAAATTGTGCCCGATATATATGGCAATAGGCTCGCCCCCTATGGGACCTCCTGGGGGAGTACACCTCTGCCACCCCCGCTTGGGGAAAATACCCGTGACGATGTTTATTTTTTTTACAATTTGTAAAAAATAACTCGTTAAGTAAGTCCGATTGTATTTTAGTCTACATAGCCATTGATCGACATTCACAACAAAAACCTAATTGAGTCATCAACAGAGAATCACGATAAAATGCCTTCACGGCTCCCAGTCACGAGCACAGTGAGTGTGCCCCATTCTTGATGATTTGGTATAATGATGTATTCCTAGTGCCCATTCTGGTAGTCGAAGGGAATAAATAGCTAACCTCAACTAATGATGTCATCACTAGATACATACAAATAAGCGTCACGCCTACATTCCCTAAACGAGGTTGGTAGAGGTGTACTGAGTACACCCACTTTTCGCTGACGATGTTAGGTCCCATGTATTAAGGGGCATGCTATACCGTTGTACTGGGCATAATCCCTGACTCCCGACTGATACTGGATATTTTTTTTTGAAAAATTACATTTTTCTGTCTAAGGATTTGAACCCAGATCTTCATGATCGCTACGTACATTGCTTAACCTTAATGAATTTATCAGATCGTCACGCCTATACTCCGTAAGCGGAGGTGGTAGGTACACCTGTACTGAGTACACCCGCCTTTCACCGCCGATGTTAGGTCCCATGTAATTAGGGGTGAGCATATACAGGGCACAATTCCAGACTCCGTACTCATACTGGGTTTTTTTCATTAGAAAACCTACATTTGTCCCACCTAGTATTTGAACCCACGACCTCGTGATCACAAAGCGATGCGCTTTGCTACTAGAACAACGAGGCAGTCATGAAACTACCCACTTAATATCTACTGTACACCAATTCACTGAATACACAATTACAGAATGTTGACAAGAATGAAAAAGCTAAATTAACAAGTCATACTTATATTTCATTGACATCTATTAATACATTCAAAATTCATTGATATGAGAAGAAAATAAATAGGGAACTCCTTATTAGATCTACTGCAAGTCTTTATCCATTAAGCTTTTAGCAATGGTACACTCCTTCACTCCTGCGCAACCACGGTCTATACAAATTAGGACGCTATTCTGTTTGGTGTTAAAACGTTTGATAAGTTTACAGATTTGTGCAAATATTGGACTCTAATATTGATTATGTCTGCGAGCTTGGATGCTAACAAGTTGCTTGATTTCTTTGATGGTTAAATAATCGTTTCCTTGTACGGCGAGGCATATTAGAAGCGGTATTCATAAGGGGGTGAGAAATATGTATAAGAAATAAGCGTCGATTATGTACATCTTTTGACATGAATTGACGATTATCGAGCTCAAATACATTGTGTTGTTACTAAAAAAAGAGAGCGATGCTAGGTGAATTGACATTTTAAATATACTTCACGTCATTAAGTCAAATATATCAAATACAGTCACATAAGGTTCATTTGGCCCGCGGCCAAAATCGGAACTAACGCTGTCATCAAGTGAACTGTCACTTCATGACAGTCGTAGAGTTGCTGTTTGCTATGAAATTTACCCAAGTTATTTTTTTTATTTTGGTTACCGTGCGGCCCCAGCTTTTGAAATATCTCCTTTGAAGTTGGAAAATTTAACTAAATGTTAACCCTTTTTTGCGAGGGGAAATGCCTAACGCATACCCCCGGGCCGAGGGCACGGCCCGGGTGGTTATGTGGGGCTTGCACCCACTAGAACCCCTCGGCGTCCCACTGCCCTTTTGCCGAGCCACAGGAATCGTCACCAGCATGACCTCTGTGGCAACGGCGGTCCGCAGTTTGGCGCGGACCTCGACACGTGTAGGGGGAGTTCGGTCTCCCCCTGCCGCGTAGACCTTTTTGGAGGCTGCGCGGACGCAGCGCTTTTCAGGTGCGGGCCTGTTAAGTACGAGGGCGCCGGGGTGCCCTCCCCGATGCCTGCAGGCCGAGATTACGGTGGTCGAAGGTCGTCCCGGGCGTATTCCCTACGCCTTCACCCAACGCGCCGTCTGCGAGCGGGATTGGAGGACGTCTCTCCCACACCCGCTCTGCCTCCTCCTTCGCGGACATGACGGCCTCGCGAAAGGCCGCCATTGCCGCCCAGGCGCTCTCGCTCCCAACCATGGATGATATCACGGTCGAGAGCGATAGCGCCTGTCCCTCTGCACCGAGCGCTCCGGCGAGCCGGCGCCTCTTGTCATCCCATGCCGGGCACACCAGCAACGTGTGCGCTGCCGTGTCTTCCGGGGCCGCACAATGGTGGCAGCGCTTGACCTCTTCACGCCCGATCCGCCACAGTACTAAATGTAAACCCTAATTTTACACCAATGCCTCTCTGTCAATTTCATTCATACGTCAAAAGATCCTTGTCGCACTTATAATAACAATATTAAGGCAATGTAGATTTTACTCTTCTATATGTAAATTTCCACAATAGAAGTCATTGAAATAGGCGGTTTTGTGTTAATTTTGGGTTACGCGAATTTCCTGATTATGAACTTTTTCAGAAATATGATTTTTGATATTTTATCATGTGAGGTTGGCGGCCTACCGTAGCCCGGAGATTCTTCGCACCCCCTACCCCGCCGGAACCGTAACCGCCGCCGTAATCAGGAATAGCGGAGCGACCCGAAACTGGGGGCCGTGGTATATTTTGACTGGCCATGGAAGGTTTTACCCATAATCGCCACGCTGGGCATGCGGGTTGGCGATCGCAGGGCGTAACTCCTCGCGCTAGTGACGCTGTTGCCCGTTACCGGTCTGGTTATTAATTTTAATTAAATTCCTTATTCGATCTCGTTTAAAAGTTATATAATAAACTTTAAAATTTTAAACCTATTTATATCATCGCGCCAGATCCCTTGCGGCGTAGGCAGAATCCCAACAGGTTCTTTCCATGTAGACCTCTCTGGCTATAAATTTTAAAATGTTGACACTACACCTCAAAACCTTAACCTTAAGGTAACTGACGTGTTTACATATTGATAAGCAAGAAGCGAATTAAAGGGATTACTAACGTGAATGACTTTGAGAATTTTTGTTTGAAAATTTCCCTTGCTTGCTGTGCTTGACAATGGTAAAAAATGTACCCTAAGGAGTTAAAATACAGGTTTTTTCAAATAATTAAAACATTATTAATCCGGTTAAAAATTTCATCAATACAATTTGTAGCGATATTTTATGCTTTCGTTTCGTGTCTGTTTTATACATATGTGCTCAGCGGTTATATTTCTAGGAGTCATTATTTTAGAAATGTTATTACATTTAATTAAATGTTGTTCAATACTTTATGATCGCAACATTCATATCTTTATTTTTTATAACTTACTATAACAAAATGATTAGATAGACGTAGATTCCTCAAGAATCTTCTGTAAATCAGCCGTATATTTGGGAGTTCGCCGTCGTTAGAGCCTTAAAGTGGAATGCCAACGGTAATTACTCTCGCATATGCACAGTGCAATGATACCCACGCACGCCGGAGAAGTTATTATGTAGAAAAGCAATTAACATTGGATGCGAGACCGCCACGTGCTCATGCAAATGCGTTTTAGAACAAAGAGCCGTAAAACAACGCGTGCAATCATTATGAGAATGGTTTTTGATCTTATTATGGATGAACACACTTCATGGTTAATTTATTATATAATGTTGCGTATTTTATAATGTTGCTTGTTGAAGCGCTAGGTGTGTACCGCACCCAAATTTTAAAGCTGTAGAATAGTGAACTGAAGTGCTTTAATAAACTGTCGTTTTGATGTTTATGAGTATTTGGATACTATACTCCTTATTGTAAAAATAATCATATACATCATCTTGTCTATAATTCTTAAGCAGGGGTGACAGAACTGTACTATCGATAGCGGTATACGGAGGCTGCTAATGAAAATTATCGAAGGAAAAAAACCAACATTAATTTCTGACTTATTGACTGATTCTCTCTGAACTCAGGAGTAGGTGATCATCAGCTGTGTCACGCGCCGGTAGACCAATGAGTTCTGAGAATAAATAAGTTTTGACTTACCTCCATGGATATGATATGAAGGTGGTTACAAATTCTTCTCTTGAGGTGAATAAAGTGAGAAAAAAAAAATATGTTTCTTCGAATGAAGGCGCATTGGAAAACTTTATAAAGTATGTAGGTAACCTAATGAAACGTTTAAAAACCCGCCCCACAATTAAAAAATAGGAAGAAAAATCACATGTGTCATTTGGTATTTTTCTTTGAATGAATATTTACCACCTTGTACATATATTGGTTTTTGATAATCTCCAAAAATGACACTGGCCCAGTCTTATTACAAAATATTAATATTTAGGCCCGTTATTCCAGAAAAATTTAAAAGGTGCTTGTTACGGAAAGCCTCGTCTTGACTTCCCAGTCCGTAAGTTAATCCAAAAAAAAGAATAGAATATCGTTATTTCCACATCTCTCCGCTAAGCTTCGGTGGATACCTTTTAAGCGTAGTGGTAATATCTTATTTTTCAACAGCGCGAAAACAACGGAAAGAGAAGCGGGCGATGTGCTAAAAAGGGGTTTCCGATGCGACTAATCTTCTTCAGCCGACTAATCAACGATATTTATATAAAGAGAGGTTTACGGATTCGATAGGGTCAATCAATTATTATAGTTATTAGATTAAAAACTTATTTTTCGGTTTATTCGATCATTTGCGTAGCCCTCTAAACGACGGAAAATTATGAGTTCTCTCATGCTTTCGTATGAGAATGTAAATGAATGTGCCAGAATCGTAGCATGTGACGAACTGTAGTTTCTATATATCTCAGCTTTATGTAGGCTAAGTGCATATGTATATATGAGCTTATATAGATAAATACTGACTGCGTCGTTGGTCTAGTGGCAAAGCGCACCGCTTTGTGATCACGAGGTCCTAGGTTCAAATCCTAGGTCGGACAAATGTACTTTTTCAAACGAAAACTTTCCAGTATGATTCCGGAGTCTTGAATTGTGCCCGGTATATCGCAATAGGCTCGCCCCCTATTACATGGGACCTAACATCGTCGGCGAAACGTGGGTGTACTCAGTACACCTCTGCCACCTCCGCTTGGGGAATATAGGCGTGACGGTGTTTGTAGATAAATACGATATTGGAAAATAATGTGGAATTATATTTCCTCCATTTGTGAAATACATAAAACCAATCTGTTTTGTTGTGTTCTTAATAGGTCTTTATGTAGCCAATATACGAGCATCGTGACAGTTTTTTTATTGTTCGTGTACAACGTCGGATGCATGAATGAATCACTACATTCCTGCAGCTCGGTTAGACAATATGACCGCAAACATGTCTGCATTAAGTAGCTTGCCGTTTGGAAATAATAAACACTTATTGACATCTTTTGTGAAAGTTAAATGTCCTTGTCAATCGAAAATATCCAAACCAATTCTTTTATCGTAAACATTTTTATTTACCAATAAGTTAATACAGATTAAACAGCAAGACGTATGCTTTATTTTCTTTTTAATATAAACATTAAGTACACACACTCTAAATTTATTTTATTATCATAACGTCAACTCATTTTCTCTCCTTTTAATTAAGCATACAGGATCTTTCGAAAGCCAACAACGCGAGTTGTTGAATCATGTTCACCGCTTACACAAAATACTAAAACATAACTATCGCATCCCACATCATATTGAACGCCAAATACATTTGTTTGGTATTAAAACTGTAAAACATGAGTAAACAAAGAGAGAACAAGGAAAATATATCCAAAAACCTCTTCCGTATCAAAACACTGACCACAATCGGAGAATTCGGCCTCAACTCATGTCACGTACTTTGAAACATGTTGTAGCCAATAAATATAATTTGGTTTACCTGATATCACCATCCGGTCATTAACTGGTTAATTTTAATTATGCTAGTGGATAATTGGTAAGATAAAACGATGTAATTTATTTAGCATTAGGTGGTATGTGTACAACTTTGTTAGTTAAAGCTAACACTATCTTAAGTTTAATTAACGCGACATATTTATAACTTGGTTTTATTATTCTGGATATTGTAGGGACGTCCGTACCTATAAAATATGTTATTAATTTTATATTACTAGTGGTCGCCCATAGGTCGATATTCGACCTACTCTTTCATCGTTTGCTGGTTATGTTTGACATTCAGTAAGACTATAGACAAATGATATTAAAGGCAAACATCAATTTGACGTGTATTGTTTCAAATACATGGTAGTGTGTGTAATGTTTTTTTCATTGATTTAATGTATGTTTTATGCATAATTTTTAAAAAATATTAGCATTCTGCACTCCTTCTCTATATAAACTATAAGTGTGGGAAATTTCATACTCCTCCGTCAGTGCAATTTTCGTAAAAATTTGTACAAAGTTTTTGCTTCACGTATTAATATATAGATATATTACTTATTTTGAGTTTCTCCATATGGAAGAAATTCAATGTTGTAATGACTGCCTCGTTGGTCTAGTGGCAAAGCGCATCGCTTTGTGATCACGAGGTCCTGGGTTCAAATCCTAGGTCGGACAAATGTACTTTTTCAAACGAAAACTTTCCAGTATGATTCCGGAGTCTTGAATTGTCCCCGGTATATCCGGTCCCATGTAATAGGCTTGCCCTCTATTACATGGGACCTAACATAGTCGGCGAGACGTGGGTGTACATTGTACACCTCTGCCACCTCCGCTGGGAAATATAGGCTTGACGGTATGTTTAATGTTATAAACCTTGTTGTTAACTAAATTTTCTCTGCTCTGTGAGAATCTAATTCTTAATATTGACAATCAAGACTATTTTGTAGTGACATATTTATAATAACTTTCTAAAGACAAACAATAAAAGGATGCGAGCTTGCAATAGATTGAACCCATGATTTCTCTTGTGTATCTCAAACGCGGTAATCAGGCTAAAACATATTCAAATTCTATTTCCGTAACATCCATTACCAGATCTTAAATAGTATTTATGTGTATGTGATTAGATTAGTTAACATTTTTAAAGTTACTACAGTATCAGTGAATATTCCTATCATCAATTTTAATAAATCATAAATTTATATAGAACAATTACCATTTTCCAAATATCTGATCATCCTTTAAGATACATCTTACACACGAGGCAGGGTGTGCCTATAGTCCACAACCGCTATTCTCCTAAGTACTTGGGAATCATTCTGGACAGGTCCCTTACATTAGGAAAAATTGCGAAAATATTAAAAAAAAGGTACGCGCCCGCAATAACTTACTACCTAACGCCTAACTACAACCAAGCGGGGAGTTTCACCACCAGTAGTGCGGACATCTGGCCTGGCGCTAGCATTCTCTGCTGGGGAATATGCGTGCCCTGTGTGGAGTCGTTCTGCCCACACAAGCCTAGTGGATACAGCACTGAATAACACTTGCCGGATTATCATGGGCTGTCTGATACCAACTCCGGTAAAACTGCTGTATCCACTGGCTGGAATAGCGCCCTCAGATGTTAGTAGGGCTGTAGCGAGCTCTGTAGAGAAAGTTAAAATGGTAACGGCACCCCATGCATAGCCACAACCCAGTGGAGCAAAGGCTGAAAAGCCGTTAGAGCTTTATTAAGTGCGTCGAACCATTAACCTTAGAGCCAACAAAAGCGAGGTGCATTCTCTGGAAGGAAGAAATATCCCTACCAAATCCCTTTGTTTCTCCTGCTGAGAGTATCCCTCCTGGGCATAGATTACCATGGCCGGTCTGGAAATGTTTAAAGAGACTTCGGACCCAGGTCGGCCGCAGCAAGGAAGGTGGGGATTCACGGACGTTACGAATTTAGGGTGTTTATGGGGCGTAACCCAAACGATGTCCCACCTTATATCGTGCTCCGCATCCCGTAACACGTGTACACGCAGGATTTGATGGCTGCTTCCGACAATGCAGTCAACGTGGCCGCATTCTGGGCTACTTCCATATAACTATAGCATGTTTGCCGTCGAAACGCTAAGAAGAATACATCTTAAAGTCAGTTCTGTTTCTATTTCTAGAACGGTTTCGTGGAGTGTCGTAACGGAGTTGAAGAGTGCGGACAGATGGATGATTGCGCCGTAGTGTTGCCGCGGGAGGGCTGCTGTGCCAAGTGCAAGGGTTGCTGGTACAACGGCACGGAGCACGCTTCTCACACCGAGTGGAGCGAGGAGAACCGCGTGATGAGATGCGAGGCTGGCGTCATCACCATCACCAAGCCGGAGTGCTACGTACCGTGCGAAAGACCAAAGCATCAAAGGCACACGCATTATAATTGTCCTGTTTGTGATGGTGAGTAATTTATCTGTTTATATATGTTCTGTTTACTTATGATCCGTTCGTAGCTCTGTGGTACACCGCTGTTCGTAGTGACTACCAAAGTTGAGCTGCGTGCGGTCGGTCTGAGATTGGTGGCCGTTTGTTGTGTCCCGGTTATTACTTCATGTCAACATGTTGTTTGATTACTTCAAGTGGTAGTCGATAATGTGAGTTGGAATCCTTTTGGGCGGCTGAATAAGTTCCAATAGCAGGTGTCCACAAACCTGCTTTCACAGGCACATTTCAATGGCTCCATGTGATGGAGTATGATCTAATTACTCTCACCACGATTTGTGAGAAGGCTCTTCCCTAGCCGTGGGACAGCATATGTTATTATTAAGTATTTAATTTTATTATTTATCGTCACTTGTAGAGTGCCATCAGGTTATCCAGCTCACCGAGAGCTGGATAACCTGATGGCACTCCATACTCTCTACAAAGTTTCATTAGGTTTTTTCCTTATCGATCTTCTTATACTACCCTGCACATAAGAAATGATTCCGGCACCGGTCGTGCGTTGGAAAAACGCAATTATAGTACTCAGACCGACACAAGCATATGTGGTTGATACTAATATTTATCACGTGCAAGATCTAAAACCGCGACTACTTGATCCGATAAACCGAACGGCCTATCCTCAGATCACAAGAACAAGTAGTCATCTCTTTTATCACATCATATCATATCATAATCTGCTTTCAATTGATAACTAGAGATTCTAAGCTCCATAAAGCTTGGCGTGTCTCTGAAAAAATGTTAAGCATAACTAATCATTACTTATAGATTTTTTAGGACAAAGTTATAAGATTATGTGTATTAGGATACTACTTTAAAAAATCACACGGGAAAGTCGCTACTTAAAGTACCAATTCAATTACTTTTAATGTAATTTTAAAAGTTATCGGGAGAGTCGTAGTAGATTACATAAAAAAGAAAGAAGTATGTCTTAAAAATAATTCAGTGCCCATTTCACGCCGCCTCTCCCAGTACAATTGTCGAGTATCTACGTAGTTGCGGGCACATAATCGCCGCGAGGCGTGCGCTGGCGCAGCCGTGTCTCGCGGCGCGCCCACCCACACGCGCCGCAAAACAACCACCATAATCCCATACGAAAACAAACACGGCCCGCCACGCGAACTTAATAAAACCACAACGCCGACCAATTTACCTGCGCTTCCAAACCTTAACAAGTTTATTAAATTCCATAACAAATAATAGTAATTTACAAGATGACGACTCCGAATCGCTTTTGAATATCGCCGACGCATTCCGAACTATCGTTTTATTACCCATGTTTATATTTTATTAATTACCCGCTAGTCGCTAAGCGGAGAGATCAAGGAATATGAGGATGATGCACCTTGTATGTATATTAATAAAGCTTTTAAGTACCTATTCACCTGCGTTGTTAACATAGTCATTTCTCGTGCATAGTGCTGCGTTGTACCGCGTCGCCCACACACCGCACGCCGGCCGACGACAGCGAAACGACCCATGAAGGCAACGTGACATAGCAACGCGATAGACAATGGACCACTCTGCCATAATTCCAATCTTGTTTCTTGCTCCATACCGAGCTGAGATTGTTGTACCCACCGAATCATTTAGTCATCTACCTATTGTAATTTAATATATCACATATTTGAAGGCTACATGCCACAAAAAACTTGTTATACAATTATTTACTATTATATAACCCACCCACAATAGGCATGCGACGCGGTATGTACACAGAGGTGGCGCCAAAGAGTAATTACCTCGTACGTAGATGCTGAATAAACAACAAAAGCATTTAAAGTTTACTCGCTATAAAATACCCGCTGAAGCGCGAACACGGGCTACAAAAGAATTGATTGTCTGAATTTTAGTGGTAATGAAAATGGAAAGCGTTTTTTTAATGTATCTTCATAATGAACGGGTCGTGGATTACTTTGGGAGTGTTTTCTGCGCGGCAGACCACCCGGAACGCTCGTCGTTTCGCGAGGGCAATGGCGGGCGCCCCCTCTATAACTAGAGATAAAGAAATTGACAGCGAAATAAGGTCTTATTATAGATCACGGGGGTTCGTTAAAATTATATTTTTGGTGGTCGCCCAGTCTCCCACGGCGTTGCGTCTCTATTATTGTCCATAAATCAAAAAGTTAACAACCTACTTAAAAGGTCCGGGGCGGGTGAGTTTTTGTGCGGCGGTCAAAGCGGCCGACGTCGGCGCGGCTGCGGGAACCTCGAGGTGTGCCCTCTGTTTGTTTGTTTTACGATCCCAACAGTGCATTAGATTTTTTTTTCACTCTCCACTTGTTAATTCTTCACGATTCTTGTCTTATCAACATGGGAATTGTTTTTTATTGACTTTAAGTGAAAAATAATGGTTAGCATACGTCTTATCGTGGCAGACACATTTATAAATGTGTATAAATAAGGAAAATTGTTGTTTCTTTTAAATATATTGTTGTGTGCAGAGAATTTTAAGACAACAGCCGATTGACTGGTTAAGATACTTCGCTTAAACCCGCTAGGTCAACGGCAACAGTTCAAAGACCCGCAACTTTACTTTTAAGGAAATACGAAGTACAAACGTTTTTTTTTCGATATAACAATCGTCTAATCAGAATTCAAGAAGTGTTTCTTGTGCCGCGGATTATCAGGTATGCCTGCGACAGCAGTCTGAGAAATTGAAATAATTAGCCTATGATGTACGCGAGGTGCGTGCTGAGGTTACTAATATGGCATTTTATGACCATAATATTATAATGTTTTGAACCGAAATTCAAGAGGATTATATACGTGGTTGAATATATGGGTGTGCCTGCTTAATGTCTGTCTTTGCAAGTTACCCGCATCTTTGTTTCTACAGTGATTCGCGTGCCCTCAGGTAAATTTTATATTTGAAAGAGAAAAAGCTAAACCCAAATTCAATGTTGTAGTCGTTGATAAATCAGTATTTTCCAAAATGGGTACATCAGTTAGTCTCTATATTAGTCGCAGGTACGATCCCAGCACAGCGTACGGGAATATTGATTTGGGATTTGTGATTTTGAAATAAAGAAGACATTTTAAGCGCATACGGGTATAATAAAAAAATCAAATTTTCAGATATTGTATAAGACTACTTTTTAGCTCGGGAAATGCAAGATTCCTGGAGGATAGTTGTTTTTATTGCTTCATGTTAACACGGCTGAACGGATTTAAAAGAAACTAAATATGGAGGTCTATCTTAAGTCTTGGAATAATGCTATCCCAAAAAGTCCTACCTACCTATGTCAAATTACAAAATAAACGCGTGCGAATCCACGGGTTTTTAATTTCTATAGGTAGCCGATTAAAAGAATGATATGTGTACTTACCGGGTAGTTATAAAGTACATACCTCCTATTTAGGTATATGGATGTTGTTCCTACATAGGCGACGAAAGGTGTAACAACATTTAATATAGCATTTGGCATAATTTACAAGTATTACGTGGACTTTGGAAATGGAGACATTCATATTATGTACATTGTTCCCAATCCTTGACCACTTTGTCAGCGTTCCAGCCTTGAACATATGTACATAATGTATGTACAAAAAAGACGAAAATAATTACCAACCAATCTGATAGCTCGTGTGCTGGTGGTACATTCTATGACAAAGCACATCGCTTGCATGAACGGCGCGCACTGCCGATGAATACTTAATTGTTTGCCTACAAAAGGACAGCCTACTTTGTGTACTCGTCTCTAGTTTTACGACAGACACTTGACCGTTTTCATTGTCACAATTATATGCGCCGGCGCGGCGGTCCGCGCGAGAGTCGCGCCTTCAATTGAGCGTCCGTGACTGTTGAATGAAACGCATTCTGTTCTAACGCGCAGACAAAATAAATGTTAATACTGTACACTGAAGCTCTAAACACTTTATCACTTTAAGTGACGTTTGGACGCACAAAACTTTGTCAAATTATTGTCCGGTTTGATTTGGATGAAACATGATGAGTTTAAGAAGAACGTTCTGAAGTGTGTGCGTCGTAATCTCGGGCTTGTATTGTTCCTTCTAAAGATAAAACAACAGTTAGGGTGAATGTGTGTAACCGTAATTTACCCGGTAGATAGCTGTTTGTGTGTGTATGTGTGGGTCCGTCAGTGGGCCCCTACAGGTGGTCCAGGGCTCCGTGTGCGGCCGCCACGTCATTCATTAGCCCCTGATTGATTCATCGTCCTCCCGCACTAATTTATGGTCTCTGCGCTTTGTCGTAGCCTCGCGCCGACAGAGGCTTCATTCCCATTTGGCAAACAAAGGCTCGGATTTTTGTTTTAAGCTTTTACAGTTAATCTAAGGAGTTGGACTTAAATGGTACCTCTTTTATATTCGTGTTCGTTTTATTTGTAGGATCGAAAGGACACTTGATATTAAACGCTACCATAAAACAATGATAATGAATTCGTGTATAAAATCTTGAACCTGGTCGTGGTCTATTGTTATTTTGAGGACCGTTTTATTTGTACGACAGGCTGATATTCGGCGAGTAATCGAATGGTGATTATTATATTCTAGCACGAGGTAATGTTTGTAAATGCGATGAAAATATATAATGAAAACAACAGTTAATAGCTATTCCCACCACACAAAAATCGGTCAGTAGTTCACATGGAATTAGACCACTATTCGTTGTAAATCGATTCGTTATCTTATACAATTAATTAAATATTGTCAGGACCTGTACCTAATCTTATTGTTTCGCACCTATTTCAAATAGTCCTATTTCTTCAATATGATTAAAAAAATTATCCTTAATTAATAATACCGTTTGAATTTATTTCTGCCTTGTAGGTCTAGTGACAAAGCGCATCGCTTGGTGAGCACGAGGTCCTGGGTTCAAATCCTAGGTCGGACAAATAAGGTTTTTCTAACAAAAACTTTCCAAAAACAGTATGAGTCTGGAGTCTAGAATTGTGCCCGGGGGGCGATAGGCTCGCCCCCTATTACATGGGACCTAATATCGTCAGTGAAAAGTGGGTGTACTCAGTACATCTCTGCCACCTCCGTTTGGGGAATATAGGCGTGACGGTGTTCATTTTAATTTATTTCCGATAGTGGCTTCTAAGTCGATGTTACATAAATAAACCATCTAAAAACGCGGAAAAAAGGGAAAAGGTATTTTGAAATCGTATGTAACTACATTGACTTAAGGCCGTAAATGTTTCAATGGATAGGCATCAATTACTTGGTCTTTAGCGTGCGTATTCTATACCTCAATGCCTTTCACAGATCCGCAGGAGGTTGAAGTACTCTATTTTACTAAACAATATTATCTGCAGGGCATAGGTCGCGCAAAAAAACATGTCATGCATTTTGTAGCCTTAAGCGTCAGAAAACTATTTTGTCTTATTTGCAAGCATAGTATGCCGTGACAAAAGCTTGACACGAGAAAACACGTTTCAAAGACAAGGCTATTTTGACTTGCGTACGAGACGCGAATCAGCGGCCGACAACATTTTGTCAAAAATTTGTTGACAAAAAGTCTGGTCACTCGTACTGGCCCTGATGCACGGGTCTAAGAATTCAACATGATTTTTTGCAACACCTTGCCTCTGCAAGCTATCGGTACGGTAAACTTATGTAAATAACATAAGCCTTCTGATGGTCAAAATAATTTTTTATTTTACGAATTCAATAGTTCACACTATCTTACTTACTTATTTAAGAACTTTGATATCAAAATTAACAACCATCGTATCCTTTATAATGTGTGCCTATTAAGGAATGTTTAAGAAGTGGACTTAAAACCGCTATATTGCATAGAATATTTCCTAGTGTTATGAAATAGTTTCAAATGAGATCTGTACCAACTATTCTAGAACTATTTGAGTAATCCGCGAGATGGTTGGATCCTCTTCGGCCGTACTACCTACACCTCGCCACTGTTATTAGATAGCTATCATCGGCAAACCTATTTGCATTCAACAGCAACATTTCTCACATCAATATTTACTTTAACTGAAAAGTGTAACGAGAAAATTAGTAGCCCGTACGTATCTTTAGCATTCTTAGAAAAATCTACATAGTTTCTTCAAGCATTCATGAACTATTTGAAATGTAAATATATGCATGCAGTTAATTTACATTTAGATAGGTCAGAAACTATTCTATTTTAGTGTTGGGAACTCTTTTTAGCCAAGTCCTAATTTAGTCTAGCCTGTATGAATCATTGAGACTATACTTATTTGTTATAACTAAAATAGCACTACAAAGCTACATTTTACTAGCTATGTGCCAGCTCATAGTTTAATCCTCTCTTATGTCGTGCCTCTGTTTAAGAAGGGCGTTAGTGGTAGAAATTTTGAAAACTTTTTCTTAATGCTCACCTACTTTAAAAAAGAATATCCTCTACAAAATACTTTGCTTCTCTACACCCACCAGTTCAACCTGTACCTTTTTTGCTAGCGTAATTTTATTACGTTGATTTTATTAGGAATCTTGCGTTCATATACGACGATTGGCGGTGGCTAAAAAAGTTGTTCGATTGTCTACCAAATGATGGTTATTAGGGCGTCTAAGCTTAAATCATTTTTATACAATAACTTTTACTTAGTAGTAATATTATGGATAATTTCTCTGTGGTTTCACCCACCCTGATTTGCGAAGAAATTATTTGTTTATCCTCTGAACCTAAAAATAGGGTCAGTAAGTCGACACTTCATCAAATAATTTTTAGAGGTGGAACAAATGTGTCAATAATTATCAATAGTATTTGACCGATGTACCCACACAAATTATTGAAACAAATATTTAAAGGGAGAAAGAGAATTCAATAACAAGACAAGCCCGCTGAGTTTCTTCGCAGGATCTTCTCAGCGGAGACCGCGTTCCGATCCGGTGGTAGTTCAGTAGTAAAATTAGATAAAAAAAATTTACGATTTGTAAGTATCCCCGCAGGGTTAATACCAATAAAAAATATTTTAGTTTGAGTTTAATGTGTGCCAAAGACAAATTGAAAACCTTTCCACAGCCAGACTTGGTGATCATCCTCAAGCTGCAGTAAAAGTGCGGCGATCAAAGTTATAAGCTTTACTTCATATTTCCCAATTACGTTGTACAAAAAGTAACCAGCCTGATTTCTCTAACCATTATTACAAAAAAAAAACACATTTCTATATATTTTATTTTGTAGGACGTGCGTTTATGCACCTTCTCCTGAAGATAGACAAAGGTTGCCGTAGCGTAAAACTTTACTCGTAGTAGGTACTTGCTGTACGCCTCTTGCATAATAACTTATGTTTTGAAAAACTTATTTGGATGTTCCAGAATGCGTGATCAACGGCCAGCGCGTGTGGGAGGGGCGCGACGTGCAGATTCCGGAGGAGCCTTGTTTGTCTTGCCGCTGCGTGCACGGTGCGCTCTCGTGCGCGAAGCGAGCGTGCCCCGTGCTGCCTTGTACGAAGGCCCAGCAGTACACGCCGCCAGGGGAATGCTGCCCGCGGTGCACCCATCCAACTTCTGATAAAATTCTACCAGGTAGTTTAAGTAATATTTTCTTAAACGGGACCATATAAGCAGCTCAGGTGATGACAATGTCTCTACAGGGACGATTCTCGTTAAAACGATATGTTTAGTTCATATATATATATACTGCTACAATACGCGTATACATGGTAATTTTAAATTTATAATATTAATACTGACGAGCGAATATGAGGCATAAGAGTGAAAAAAGCCAGAAAGGTCTGAGGGGAAAGGATGCATAGGCATGTATTGAATGGTAATTTGGTACTGGCTAAAGGATATGCCAACATCACAGGTTATGGATTGAAGCATACTGTAATTTGCACATTCTCGCGAGTATGTAGATCACATCTACATGTGTGGGGCACCACTATCGTAAAATAATGATGAATAGTACGGAAAATATATCTTTCTATCTCTATCATCACGCCAGTTCCCTTGCGAAGTAGACAGAGAGTACAAAGTTCCAAAAGGTTCTTTCCTTAAATACCTCTCTGGCTTCTTCCACTCTCATAGTTCGCCTTGTACACACTTGCCTATTACGGAGACTTTTGACTTGCCCTTCAATTAAGACACGGTTAATATAGATTACATTTTTATGAGTCTATGAAACTTGAAAAAAAAATATTATTGTAATAGGTATTTCTCGGTTTTAGTTTTAGTATAGTTTTAATAACTTAGTCTATATTCAGTTTAGTTAGTTTGGTATTCTTAGTTTTACAGCTGTAAAACTACCACTTATGCATTTAGTTCTAGAATCTTTAAATTGTAACATATGTATACGTGACTCACAACTGAACATCACACCCAATCAGTAAAATTAACCTTCCACCCAACAGTTTCAGGCACAATGCTGCTAAAACCGTGCATCATTGGCAAGGAGTACCATGCGCACCTGAGTCCATTCCGAGTGGATCCCTGCACGGATTGCACCTGTTTGAACGGCACTGCGGTGTGTACTCGACACACGTGTCCAGTACTCACGTGTGGAGCCAGGGCGTTACCACCACCGCCCGGGAAATGCTGCCCTCAATGCCCGCAAGTCGAGGAGGCTACAGCTGCATGCGTCATTGGTCAGAAAACCTACCAGGTTAGTACTTATTGACAACAATAAAAAAAAATCAAATGATAAGGGTGCTCGGAGAATTTTTAGGTTAGAATGGTAATGGGACAATTTCGAGTTCGAGAAGTTTGGAAGGCATCTAGCGTGATGATACAGTGAAAGTGAGGGAGAAATTCAGTATACCATTACTGAGCGGTAAGGTATTTTGCATAGCTCGTCATAGGTTCTATGCTAATTTAAATGCTTGTACAAGTTACCAGCTCTGCAATTTTTTCAGACTAGGACTAGTATTAAGTATAATTTGTAAACAATAAGCGACGCTAAGGTCCCAGATTTACTGTCGTAAGTAATTACTTTTTATTAATCCAAATTCAATAAATACTAAGTTTATCGGAAGAATAAAAGCGAGAATAAAAGAGAAAATGTGCGGAAAATCGTAATATATATATATAATAGCATAAAAATTGGGTTGATAGTATGTAAGATATTGATTTACTTTCATAAATATTTAATTTTATTATTCCATTACAGGATGGTGAAACGTGGCAACTGGATGCTTGCAAGTCATGTGAGTGCCACGGTGGCGAACCACGTTGTGCCATGGAACGATGTCCAGCGTTGACCTGCCCGCCGGATCAGACGCTCCGGCTGTTGCCAGGCCAGTGCTGTCCAAAGTGCGTCGACATCGACGGCATCTGCACAGTTTTTGGCGATCCACACTATAAGACTTTCGACGGAAAGTTTTATAGTTTCCAGGGATCGTGCAAGTATCAATTAGTATCGGACTGTGCCAACGGCACGTTCTCCATAAGGATATCAAACGACGCCAGGAACACCTCGCACTCTTCATGGACGCGAACGGCAACGCTCAGGATAGGATCTACCAAAATAAACATGGGGAAAAGGATGCGAATCAAGGTGAACGGACGAAGAGTTCCGCTGCCCCACAATGTTAATGGAGTGGCGGAGATAACGCGCAGCAATGGCTCCGTTCTTCTAAAAGCGGACATCGGTGTGCAAATGCTCTGGGACGGTGATGGTTTCCTGGAAGTGACAGTGTCTAGTGCGTACAAAGGCAAACTGTGCGGTCTGTGTGGCAACTTCAACTCGGTAGCCCGGGACGATATGAAAACTCGCGAGGGGAGGCTACTAAACGACACCTGGAGGTTCGGCTCCTCATGGCGGGTAGGTGGGACGCGCGCGTGCACGCGGCGTCAGAAGCGGCCCGGTGGGAACGCGCCGTACCGCCAGTCGAAGACGCTGAAGGCTAGACGGCTGTGCCGCGGCTTCGTGCGGTACGATGCGTTCACGGAGTGTGCGACGAAGGTGAATCCGCACAACTACCAGGAGGCGTGTGAGGTGGATGCGCGTAGCTGTTCGGGGACGCGCTGTCACTGCGCCGCGTATCGTGCGTACGCGCGTGAGTGCGCGCGCTCGGGCGCGGAGCCGCGCGAGTGGGCGCGCACGGCGTGGTGCGAGGGCCCGGCGCCGCCGTGGCTGGTGCGGCGGCGCCCGCATCCGCGGCCGCCACGCCCGCACACGCCCAGCCTGCTGGACCCAAGTGTTATCCCGCGCAGGAACAGCAGTCGCGCCCGGCCCCCGCCGCCTCGACTGCATTGATCTGTTTGCGGCGACACCTCTACTAGTCAAACCTGCCAGCGTGGCGATGTCAGGTACCTACTTATTAAGTTGTCAATATTTTTAATTTGAATCCTAAGTTGGACAAACTGTTATTGAGGCTTTTTTGACAAAAGATTATCTGTAGCAGTCCGGAGTCTTGAATTATATGAGGTATAATGCCTACAGGCTCGCCTTCTATTACATTGAGACCTAACGCCGTAGGGGAAATGTAGGTGTATACAGTACGTGACTCATAACGGAATAACCGTAAACGTATACGTATATATATATATATATATATATATATATATATATATATATATATATATATATATATATATATATATATAGGTATTATAATCATAGGAATATTGGTCCGGACTACAAACGGAATTTACTTAAAGTTTGAGATTGTCCCCAGCGTAACCTGTGTGTAGTTTTCCTTTCTATGGAGACTTGACCTCTTTATATATTTCACTGGATAATTATAAGGAACTCTAGATTATATTTAATCAAGTAGCGATATGATAAACTGTCAAAAGATTGTGAACTGACAATATCTCTCACGTAACTTGCTCTGTAAAACTGCAGAGCTGTAACTTGTAAAGCGTTTTTTGTAGATGACCAGAAGTCTAATTTGATTTAAACAATATAGGTATGAACAGACTTGTGCTTGGAGGATGGCGGCATAATGTGACCCACACCATGCACAAAAACAAGTTTTGTTTCTCCCCTAAAGTGGGCATTTAGGGGCGGGACACGGTGCCTTGCGTACGTAGATCCCGGAGCATCTCCAGAAGAGTCAATGCCAGCGTTTTTAGACGCTAGGAGCTAAAGACGCCTCGCGGGTGTACATTGAGACTTACTGAAGTCCGATATTACCTATCCATGTTCATATCATTGCGCCAGATCCCTTGCGGGTAAGAAAAAGAGCACAGAGTTCCTACAGGTTCTTCCTTAGTGGGTTACGATTTATCTTACGAAAAATGAGGCTGGACTTGCTATTTACAATAATGACATGTGAGATTATAAACTCTCTCAAGAATATAAGCGTTATATTGCTGTCCCTTTATAATCGTTTTACAGTTCATAATCTATGTAGGTAAATTTCATGTTAATCAGGTTGTCCCAATGCTGGGCAAAGGCCTTATCTTACACATCGAGGTGAAAGATGGTACTCCTACTCAACCGCGGACCCAGTACACATTGGTGGAGGCGGGTTTGTGGCTACCTATTCTTAGAACTTATCAAGCCTATAAGGCGTCCATCTTGGTGTAACAACCACTTTAAGTGGTAACTGGGACCAATGGCTTTAACAGTCCTTTCGAAGCACGGACGCGTTGGAATATTAAAATGCCATAAAGGGTCACCTGTATCAGATCGACCGCGGTCGCACAGCGGTTTTAACTTGATTTATAAGGTTTGCATACATAATTCCGGAAACGCAAACAAAGAATTGAAAAAAATCTCCATTATTTTTGCTTAAAATTATCTGGTGAGACGTACCTATGTTGAGAGAGACTTGTGATTCGTAGTCTTAATAAAAAATATTTGTTCAACTATCTGGTTACCGTTTATCAGCTTGCCATTACGCCAATAAATCCATTCTCCATTCTGTGGGTTGTTTGAACCACGTATTTGACACACATTATTACCTTTGCTTAATGCCCTACATAGGCATCCAACGATATTATATCGTTTGGAGGCAATCAATCAAGTAACTAAATTGAGCTCGTCTAATCTTCCCATGTAAATGTCATAGGGCTCAATCATTATCAGATAAAGGCTACCTACTACTATTTCAAAATAAAACGCCTGAAAAAAACCAGTAGGCATTAATGAGTATACCTTTGTTCAGTATTCGTTTCGATAAGAAGTATAGTGTTGACGTACAAATTAGATACATATTTACATAGAATTCACAATTTATGGTTTTCCACTGTGAAATATATTTCACCAAGTTTTGCACGTCAATGGTCTTAAAAATAGCACAGATATTTGGGTTACATGGAATTCGTTTAATTCGTTACGTTAACTTTAGATTCCATGACTAATTTGCTGTATTTTCGCAACATCCGTTTATTTTATATCAAAATAGAAAATGTTTTAAGATCGTCTGCATTGTTGCAGCTGTTGTCAAGGCCGTTATTATTATAATTGACTGTGTTTCTCATTACAATATTGCACGCTTGGTTTCAGAGTATTATGAGAGAGAATTCGCAACTGCACTGTACGTGGATTGCATCTAAAAGACGCAGCCAGCTTTAAAAGGAATGAAGATCTATCTACTTAAACAGTATTCATAAAACTATTGTAGTTAGTAAACAAGAATATTATAATTAAGACCATCTGCTAGCTCGCTACTGCCTTATGAGTTTCGACCAGCATACTATCGCTCATTCCTCTGTTATGTGATTGTGATTATAGAGTAGTTTCTTTACTGACCAGTCCAATATGGCATAGCATGTACATGATTTTCATCCTAATCAGAGAAAACTCAGGCGAGGTTTATTCAACAAGCTTGATGGGATTCTGAGACCGAGATACGACCCAGGCCGTGGATTTTTTGTTTATACTTATTAAACCAGTAAGTTAAATACCAGTGTCTTTGAAACGTGCCATTGTTGACTATATTCAAAGTCTAGCTTAAATTGATCGGCATGCGTCCCTCGCGTCTGAGAATTAGCTTTGTGTCTGGATCAACCTGTGCCTATGAATAGGAAGAGAAAGAGTTCTGGAACTATTTTGAACTCTATCGAATTCTGGACGCGAAGTCTAAACTCTAAAATTTATCATAAGAGTTCGTGTAGATCGTTCATCAATAAAAACGTACAATATCCTTTGTCTCAGCTTATGTGTTTGCCTAATTGATACACATAATATGTAATGATTGTAATACACTAGCGATAAGAAGAGAGAATTTGCACGTCTTCGTGGATTAAACCATCTATAATGTGAAGACTTAACGGCATTTAACATATGAACAAAAGCTGTGAGCAAATTTTGAATACGGTCTGACTAAATTATATGTTTTTTTGATATAACACTGAATTTATTTTATGGTTCTTGTGAAGATAGGTATGTTATATTGGTTTGGTCATTAAATAAACTGCTTGATGCGTAAATTGTGTTAGCACATCAATGAACGCGAACATTAAACTTGCTCTACTCAAACGTTGAATAATGCTTCGAACTGTCAACATGTCCATTATGTTGTGTATTCTGTTTGCTGGTTGTTAATTATGTTATAGGCAAACAAAGTTTTCGTGTACGAAAATAAATTTAGTAATTTATTGTGTTCTAATGCTAATATTTCTTTAAAATGTGATAATTAGCTTGGAATACATATTCAGGCAGGAGAGGGATGTTTGGTGAAACATAGTTCAAATTGAGATCTCATCCGTAGGTAGTTCTTTATGAAATCTTAGATAAATCTAGCTATCCGAAGCCAAGACGCTAAAGAGATTGTGAGAAATATGTATAGATATCTGTAGGTATCTAACATAGTGCATTGAACAAGTGTATCAGTGGGCGCGTTGCTGTAATATTTTAACTGAAGACTATGTAACGCTTAGTTGTTAAATACGTTACCAATGAATTTTAATAACTGACTTCGTATGTATGTAAAATAATTAGGTGTGCAAGATTCTACATTATAATATTACTGTACTTTAAGTGGTAAATGTAAGTTAAAATTAATCGCTAAATATCATTAAAAGATCGAAAATGCTGATTCACTTAATTAATATTTATTTTCCTCGAATTATTGTGTAACAGCATTTTAGTTTTTGTTATAAATTATTAGTTTTGCCGGAAATATGGTAACTTGAAAATGCCAGATAGTAGGACGGCTAGTTATCGTGACGTTCTTTACAAGATCGCTGGCAGTATCTCACAGTATCAGAGACGCTGAGAATCTTGTAAAGCGGTATTTATGCGCTGTTTACAGCATGTGCTGTGGCAGGCCCCCTATAGGATGGAATGATGACCTGATGAAGGTGGTGGGTAGAAGGAGAATGCGTACAGCACAGAACCGGTATTCGTGGCGGTATTTAGGAAGGCCTTTGTCCTACAGACAACGTTTTTTGGCTGAAAATAGATGCAGCACAGGTCTGCAGATCATTTGCCCCTTAAAATATTATGCTATGATAATGTAGAATCTTAAATAACTTGAGATAATTGTGTGTTTATTAGGTATCTGGATAGGCGATCGCACAGGGTGATTGCGGTGCGCCATATTTTTATGTTTTTATGAATGTGCTAGGTGCCATTATAAAGCGGCTAAAATCTACCAAAATGTGATAATAGTCTCTGTTAACGCCTTATTTATTTTGGATATTGTAGCAGACGAGGATACTATCATAATTTTTGTGTAAATATCTCTCACACGAAGCAAATATGTATACCTAACAATTATAAAACTACTTATTTGAAAATAATTATAGCGTGGTATTTTCAGCTTGTCGCGCATCCAGTATAAGTCGAGAATCGCATAATTAGTCGCTGACCTATAAAGATTCATTATTCATTATTTATTAATTAATAGAAACATAATCTGTGAAAGGAAAGCCGCTGTAAATACTAAATTCTTTCTTTACTTATTTAATTTAATTTGAATAATTTACCAAGACTCCTTATAAACATTACCTATCGTGTACTACTTTTTGTATTATTAAGCAGGGTCTACGTTTTATGTAGGCTTTTAAGTTATTTAAGTTGATTAATTGATATGAATAATTTCGTAAGACAATTTTATGTATTGTGCATTTGTCAGATAGTTCTGAGTACTTACCTGCCACTGAGTGAATCAGTTTCAATCAATTAAACTTCATTGAGTTAAATGTTTTCCTATTACGATAAATATGTATGACGCGTTATATCGTATGCCAATAAGTGTTATTGAAACTATTCGTTAATACAGTTAGCGTCTCATTATGCCATATGTTTTAACAGTAATAATTGTATATCAAAATAGTAGTTGAAATGATTGTAATGTAATTATATAAATGTGTCATAATCGTCAGTAATTTATGTCTTATACGTATATTTTAAACTATTCTTACCCAAGATAAAATAATGTTTCAAATGTTATTCATATGCTTGGAGATGCTGAATATTATAAAAACAACGAACAAGAAATTACGTAATAAATAATAATTACTATTGAGTTATATTTGTTTTAATTCAACCTACGGTGATCTTGGAATCATAATTTTGAGAAGTGGAATGTTATCTCCGGCGGTTCCATTACTTGTGTTGGCTGGACGCCAAATATCTTCAAGTTTTATGTCATCAAAATTATCTAGGACAATTTGGCGTCCGCTTTAAAAACAGGCGAGTCATTATATTTATCTTGAATAGAAATCTTAAGAAATGATATCTCGCCGCTCCCGACACGAATATTTATTTTAAGAATTAGTTCTTACATCACATTGCGCGCTAAATCTGTCGGCCATAATCAGTTGGGCGCGAACGCATTCAAACATAGATGGTAGAATAAAAGATTTATTAATAAGTAGATATAAACATTATGTATACGCAATCACACACATCAATTAAACAAGAACAAAATATTATTTTGTACAACACATACATAATACTTAATGAACTGACCAATAATTGGGTGGTATTTTTACATTTCACTGTAATAGATTGATCTTGTCCAATGTTCCCAAGTGTCGAAAGGTTGAAGTACCAAAATGTAGTAGATGCCTTATATTAGATCATATAAATATATAAAAAAGTGTGTAGATAGCTTTTTATTCCCCTGTCATCATCTCCATGAACTCTGAAACAACAGATATCGTAAAATTAATAACCTAACTCGTACTCACGTTAATCATTGAATGAACTGAAGTGAGAGTCTTAAAGAATTTTGCCACAGAATTATGTGTTTTGCTTTTTGCAATCTGGGCACTACTCTCACCACTGAAACTCCTGTAAACCAGGATCCACAATGCTCTCCATAGTACAGTCAATTTGGACCAGATACAGAAAAAAGAAAAAAAAAAAACAAGCAAAATAAGAAAAAAGGCAAATGAAAGCTTATGACCTATGTAAGGTAAGACTTTGTCTGGCGTCTGCGTCGTTATGGCTGATTATGCGAATGCGCAAGTTCAGAGCTACTCTATTTTAGATCTTTGAGGATCTAGTTGACTATAGCTTCGACTAAACATTTTTTTATTCATTCACTGAGACTTCGAATCATAAAAAAGACCTTATTATTTTTAAGAAATTTATTTCTTTTTGTAATGTATGTATTCACTCAGTAATTACATGCTATGCACGGAAGGCCATCACAGGCTACAAACGGACTGAAAATGCGTTGTATCTAATAATTTTGGTGCGATGTGCATAGGGAGATTCATTGCTGCAAATGTTTATGTGTGGACGATGTTGTGACTAGGATTGAAAGTTATGTTCAGTTGATATGGGCATGTGGAGATATGATGAGTAACAGAGGACTAATGAAAGGAATGTATCGGGCAAATGTGAGTGGAAGTATCGGAATAGGTCACCCAAGGAGAACCTATCACGACCAAATTAGTAGTGCCTTTAAAAAGGGGCAAGTGCGTAGCAATCGACAGAAATGCATGAGAAGATGTATGAAGCAAGATGAGGCGAAAGAGGTGCAGGAAACTCTAGTTTCGGCCTATTCCGGTAGGATAAAGATGTAAGTATATGAATTTTTTTTTTTTTAATATCGCGACCCACTGCATGATACTCTGAAAACAATTCGCATGTGTTCACATTTAGCCCGTATAAAAAATTACTGATATGCAGTTGTTATCCTACCTATGAACACACTTGTGTGTTCAAAATAAGTGTCCTAACAGAAACCTCTATTTGACCATTTCGGCAAACGAGCATAACTTGACTAAGCAAATTGTGCAACTCACCGTCGAAGTCGACGGTGCCGCTGCCGTCAGTGTCGATCTCCTGGATGAGGCCGTCAAGCTCGTCGTCCGTCAGCTGCTCGTCCAGCTCGCGTAGGATCTCGCGCAGGCTCGACGTGGGAATGTAACCGTTGCCTGTAAAACCATATACACTCGTCAAGCTGTTGCCAATAATACAGTGCGACAAGGATCTTTTGGGTCGTAGCCAAAAACGCTGTCATCAAGGGAAATGTCGCTTCATGACAATTGCAGAGTTGCCGTTCACACCAACGCCCCCCTGTTAATGTCATCCACGATCCTTGTCGGACTATACATAAGATCTTGTTTAAAAACGTTCATATTATAAGCTCTCTAATTGACGCTAAATTTACGCGTTTGTTTTCATCTTTTCATAATACATACAAAAATATAATAAAATTCTTGCATCTGTCTGTTAAAACTGTTTTCAGGTTTGTATGTATCTTAATGACACAAGTTCCAGTAATTCATTTATTTATCATCAGCCAAAATCGTCGTTTTCAAAACAAAGGTAAAATATGGTACCAGCACTTATTCTATCTATATCGTCACGCCAGATCTCTTGCGGGGTAGGCAGAGAGTACAGAGGTCCATTGGGTTCTTTACTTACAAACCTCTATGGCAGTGGCATGTATCACAGGTGGGCAATTAAACAGTGCTTTCCACATTATAATATTTAGAAGGTATATGTCATTAATTACTACAATTAAGACTATCTTACGATGACCAAATAGACCGTGTCTTAGCTGAAGGGCAAGTCAATAGTCTCCGTAACTGGCGAGTGTGTATGAGACGAACTATGAGAGTGGAGGAAGCCAGAGAGGTATGTAAGGAAAGAACCTGTTGGAACTCTGTACTCTCTGCCTACCCCGCGAGGGAGCTGGCGTGATGATATAGATAGATAGAGAATTACTATAATTAGGTAATTATGAGGTATGTAAGGAAAGAGCCTGTTGGAACTCTGTACTCTCTGCCTACCCCGTAAGGGATATGGCGTGATGATATAGATAGATAGATAGGTAATTATGATGATTACTTTTATCTTATGTATGTCGTAATAATTGAAAGTAGTGTAATTGCATGCTTACGAGGTAGGCCCTGTTTAGTTGACTATATGCAATACACGCCACTGCTCTTTGGCTTCCTTTATTCTCATAACTCGTCACATACACGCCAGTTACGTATACTCTTGACGCAAATTCAAGTAAATGACTCAAAACTTCTAAAATCAATATCACTATTTTTTGAGGTCCACGATATTTTTTCAATCTATCTTTACCCAAATAAACTGAAATGCCAAGTAATTAAAATGAATAACGACTATTTCTATCTCATACTCCTTTTTTTCTAGACCGTGACCGTAGCTCAAATCTCAGACAGAAAGTCATAAAAGCTAGAGTATATTTTAGCTTTCATGTATGAAGTGGGTTCATCATTATAGTAATATAAAAAATCTAAGCTGACCCCTCCAATTATTTTCACCAATGATAATTAAATAATACCTGTGCATGCAATGTATGCCAACAAATATATAGTATCAGATTTATGAATATAAAATATTTTTCATTTTATAAAAATATCTGAGCCTAATTAGCTCCTACATGTTCCAGAACCTAATGAATCTAGATGAGATCGAAGTCTCTCAAGGTTTGATTAATTATTCTTATAACTACAAGCTTCCGCTATTTAGCCTGGTTCCATTTTCAAGGTCAGGATAAAAATGTCTCAGTGTTTCTTGATTCTTACCTTCCTTGTCGTACAATCTGAAAGCTTCCCTAAGTTCCTTTTGCATGGCTTCCGCGTCCTCCTCAACGATGAACTTGGCAGCCAGCGTCACGAACTCGGGGAATTCAAGACGGCCAGACTCTGCAAAATGGCAGTGTATTAAATATATTTATGCCGCAAACAACGTTAGTTGATCCATAGTCAAGGGAATATTAGTTATTAAAATTTATCAATGTATAAATAATCGTGATTCGCAAAAACATCAGCATATAACTTAACGCAAGAAGAAATTGCATGAGGTTTTTAGAAGCTTAAACAGCTACGTGGAGCCAATGTTCGAGGCACTAATATTAACCTAATTATTTCTGTTAATTATATCACTCAACCCTATACTTTGTATGTATTTTGAAAATCCTGCATTTGCATTTTAAACAGTATTTACTAGAATTAATAGTTACGTACATTTATTAACAACATGTGCACAGCGTATAGCACTAGTAACACTTTTAATTAGAAATGTCGCGAATGTTACTTTTACGACCTTTTTTGGACTAAGCCCGATTTACATTCACGGTTCTGTAAATCCTGTGGGCTAGAATTTTACGATCTCAGAAATAATTCTATATATATAAACTTACTGTCGGCATCGACCTCCTCGATGAGTTCTTCCAGAATTTTCTTGTTGAAGGGCTGCCCCATCATCCTAAGGATGTCGGCGACGAAGTCACATGGGATGCTGCCCGAGCGGTTGTGGTCGAAGCCATCGAACGCCTTACGGAGGACTGTAATTAAGAAATCCTTTTAAACCACCACACAGAAATTACGTAACTATTTACCAAAAACAGTAAGTACCGTCGATATTTAACGTGGTCATTGTATACACTAGTTTTCGACAGTTTTTCAACAGACACTCTTTAGCTCGCAGTGATTTTTAGATACTAGAGAAATGGTGTGTTGCACTCGCAATAAAACTAGTTAAACTGATCGTTCGACTGGGCAGTTAAAGATGAGATTAGGACATCAGTTCAATGCTCCGAGATGCAGTGCGAATAAGTTGTGCAATGCAGCTATTTTGGGGTGCAGCGTGGTGCATCGGCGGGAGTATGGCGGCGCTCGTATGTAGGCCGACGATAAATAACAAAAACAACAGTAACTTGCGCGTCTCTTGCATACACACCAGACGTTTTATGCAGCCCATTACAAAGTAGAAAAAAGGATCTTGCACACATTTGCAGTTTCCGAGAGCTGTTGACCGGCTTATATACATATTGTGTTTTCATCTCTGATAGATTGTTCCTTAGTTTTGATAAGTATCAAAAGATCCCGATCACTAAACCATTATCTCAGTCGTAAGTAATCATTAGGCAGCAGTCACATAAATTCGTTAACGGTTCACTCGGCCATGTTTCTTTAATTCGGTACTTCAGTAACACGAACTACCTACATATCATTCTTTACGTACACACACACTTTGGCATACAAGGTTTACGATGATTTTGACCCTAATAAAATTTAATTCTGTAGAGTACATCATCCAGCTGAAATAGATAACATGTCGATCGTAATTTCAGTCATAATCATTTCCTATGACTGAACGGCAGTAATAAATTTCTCATTATAATTTCTTGACTTTCAGTTTGATAGCAGTAGGTAATAACGAACGTGCGTCATACAGTTTTATTTATATGTGTGTATCAAATCTTATACGGTGCACAGAAATAAACTCTTTTGGTGTTTTAATGACTGGCTTGAAGAATTTAGTTGGTAATTTTTCATTGAGATATTTATTAGAAACAACCAATATTACCTGTAACTTCAAAGTGTTTAATACAGTTTAAAATATAAGTATGTATTTTATTTTTTTATAGGTTTCATAGTTGTTATCAAATTCATTAATTCAAAATTTAGTATCGTCATGAGAGTTGGGCTCCCTTTTGTTTGTCTACGGGATTGATTTATTAACATCTCATCATTATTTTACACATCCTATTAGCATCTTAAGGCTATCATTAGGTCACTGATTAAACCTTACCTATTTTTAATAAAGTTTCCATTTCGTACAAAAAACATGGGTAATTGTAGTTCCTACTTCGCATCAATCATAAACAGTCTCCACGGAAGAACGAAACTAGCTTTTCTGTCCATAAGAGTTACAATGTCAATTTCAAATGCCAATTTTACTGTAAATCAATGACTCCCTCGGTAGGTGCTAGGTTATAGTAAAAAATGTGGTCAGTTACATTCAATTTTATTTTGAGCCAAGCGCGAAATATATGTGTTGTATTTTTCTATTTTATTTTGATTTAAGGTTCATTTACTTCTTTAAGTTAAAAAGTGTGTCGTATGGATGGATCGTAATATTCCTTTCGGCCTATAATCAAACGCGATATCCGCTGCGACTAGCTAATAAATCTAAATCTGTGGCTACTGGCACATTTCACTAGATTTAGTTTCTTCAACTAATTTGTGACAGGCGTAATTAGAATCAAGGACAAAGCGACTGTATACCATTTTATAATCTTACATTCACCCATGCATCTTAAAAAAAATCCTTACTACTTTATTTATTATCAGCGGAGCGAGGGCGCGTCTCCTCTACAAAATTGTGCAGCTGTTCCATGTTATTTTGGCAAGAAAATAGTTTTAAAAACATGATTTTTATTTTTGCCAGTGTGTTAATTATAATCGTCAAGACTTCTTGGCAGTTGTCTCAAAGCCCCATGAGTTTTATTACATTTTTTTTTTATTTTAGCCTTTTATTAATTACCTGCCCATGTGGGCGGCGCGGCGTGACGCGCTGTGCGAAATCCTTGCTACTTAGGTATTAATGCCACCTGCAAGCCACTGCAAAGTTTGTTTCCAGCATTTACTATAAAATTTGTAAAACATCGACTATAACTAATGTAAACAGTAATTTAATACATCCAATCTTACACAAAAATATGACACAATAAAGTTACATTAAATTAAACCTTTTGAACGAACCACACATTTTATACATCTCAACGTTTTTCAGAATTTTACAGCTATTTGCGATGAAGTTAATTTTAGAAGTTCTTGAGATACAATATCATATATTTCGTAGCGATTATGCCTATTCTGGTAAATTACGACAGTTAGGGCGTAAAATGGTCTGTTTACCTTTATGAATGAACAGGGAGACGCCAATGAATCAACATAACAAATTGCATACAATAATGTTAAGTGCGCTTGGCTGCATTGAGTGGTAACGTTCACTGTACTGGTGAATATATAGTGAGCTTTTGCCAAACATCTGTGCCGTGAAACAAAACATTATCATGACTTACTGTAGTTTTTATGGACACTTATGACGGACGATTTAGCGCAGTGGTTAAGAGCTTAGGTCGCTCCACCTACTGTGTTTAATAGTCGCGGGTTCGATTCCCGCACGGGACAAATCTTTGTGTGATCCACAATTATTTGTTCCGGTCTGGGTATTTGTGTGTGAATTTTCATGTTTGTAAACGCACCCACGACACAGGAATAAATCCTAGTGTGGGGCTACGTTTTTAAAAAAAGAACAAAAAAAAAAAAAAGAACTTAAATTTTATATAAGATTGGTCATGGGGACATGCCCCTCAAAATCATCCATACAATATAAAAATCCCTTCGAAAATGGTATTTTAGTACAAATATGGTCTTTGACGTTTAGTTAAGCCAAAATGACTCCTCAAAAGTGTACTTGTGGAGCTTAACTTTTTACATACTTTTTTTTAGTTGGTTAATGTGTGTAATGATCATTAAGATAATAAAATAAGGAGTATTCGTGCAGATGCCTTAAGTTATTATCGATTTACGCACACTTTACACTTACCTATCAATTTTTTTACCAATCACATTCTTCCTTCCTTAGGAAGCTCATAATTAAAATCAATCGTTTATAATTTTGAAGTTGTAAACGAAAAAATGTATAGTCGTAGCGAACACGCGAGGAGCTGCTCCGCCCACTGTGTCGAATAGTCGCGGGTTCGATTCCCGCACGGGACAAATCTTTGTGTGATCCACAATTATTTGTTCCGGTCTGGGTATTTATTTATTTGTTTGTGAATTTTCATGTTTGTAAACGCACCCACGACACAGGAATAAATCCTAGTGTGGGGCTACGTTTTAAAAAAAAAAAAAAACTAGAGCCCTTTAGCTATTGAGATTTGCTAATTGCTTTAATTTCTCACACATCTCATTGTAGACGTACGTAATGATAAAGCTAAGGATCGCCTAGCGAGCGATAGTGTAGTGTGCCAAAAATAATGTAATACATAATTAAGTACTAAAATTTTTGCAGGAAATGAGAACCGAAAGAGGTTCTTACCTTTCATATAACTTTCGTGGTACATAGGTACAATATATAAATACACCTTGATTTGAAATAATAGTTACAAGGAGCCTTAATACTTATTGTAAATCAGCAACTATTGCTGTTACTAATAGCCTTACCGTTGCACAATTTGTATACTATCGTAAATATTTTGCCCGAAACGCGAAAATGTTATAGCCGGTTGTGACCGCACAAATAACTTTGTTAATAAATATTGAACCAGTGGCACGTTTCGTTACTTTTCGATTAGTCATCGTTCGGATTTAGAACTGATATATCGATAATAGCAGCGTTACAGGTTGTACGGGGTTCTTGGAAATACGTTCCACGGTATTGGTTAAACAATGACGATAGCGTGGTCTATCTGATTTCCACGGTACATTGGCTGGCTTCCAAGAGTGTTGCCACGCCGCCGCTGGCCAAACATCCGAGACGATTTTATGATTCCAACGATAAACAAATTTTCTTGCACTCACTAATCCCCGCTTAATCGATGCATCGCTACTAACCTAGATTGCGTGATGAGCGCTTCTTTTTCGGATGTAGATGACGAAAGTAAAATGATACGGCGTAGCTTACGAATGCGTCTGGGCGGATATAGAGCAGTAATGTAAGCTGTTGGTATTTGGAAATGTTTACTATCAGATTAATGTAAAAAGTTATACTTTTTAAAAAAGCTCTAATAAGAAATTGTGTTTTTTTTATGTAACCGCGGCGCTCGCGGCAGTTATCGGAGGAATATTGACGGGCTGGTACATTTTTTTTCGTTTAATCAAGCATTTAAGTATATATTCAATCAAACATCTTAGATACAAATATAAGTATAAAATGAAAAAAAATATTATTAATTAGGACAAAGTGATATTGTGGTTTTTCTACACGCAAATATATCTTTGTAGCAGTCTTTGTAGGAATCTAGAATTGAGCCCGGTATAGTAGCAAGCAATAGGCTCGCCTTTTATTATATTTATTATATACGCCTTTTATTATACACCTACTATCGTCGGCGATATTCCACCTCGACTTGAGGAATGAATAAACGGGAATGGATTCTAATTAATCATCGGTTCATCTTTATTTAACCATATTGTCGACTGGTAACATTTTTAGCCGTCGCCAAATACCAGATTTCGCGGGTAACGCGCCGAAAGCTATGTGCAAGAAAATACTCATTAGCGTACGCTATCGAGTAGATAATTGACGTATTATGAGTACGGACAGTTTGATTGCGTTATGGATAGTTTTGTTTCGAAAATATTAGCTCTGAAGGTCGTTTCAAGCTCGAAGTATCACAAAATTTGTTGTTATTCGATCCTTATCTTAAATGAGCCCAACAAATATGCATGTACCATTTTGTTATGAGTACCATATTTTTATAACACGTTCGATATCAGATAAGAAAGCAGGCTTGGGTGAGGTCAGACTTCTTCGCCTTACATTCCTCACGGGAAATAGAAGAAATAATGTAAAAATAAATAGAGATAGACGTTTTGAAGTTCAGACGCGATTTAAAATTGTAATGGTATACTTTTCGATAACGCTATGAATAAGAATATCTATGGATTGTGTATTAAATCATACCGTAACATTTTTTCCTGGTAGCAGATAAAAAACAAATCGGCCTTTGTTATTTTACATGCGTCTGCGTGCCAGTTAGTTTAAGACAAATAACTATTTTCATCAGTCTGCGTTTTCCAGTTCGTGGTCTCCACTCCAAAACGCGTCTGCCCCAACGGTTGTCCGTTCTGCGGCAAATGTGACCAGCCCATTGCCACTTTAGCTTGCTGATTTTCAGAGCTATGTCGGTGACTTTGGTTCTATGCCGGATAGTCTCATTTCTGATTATATCTAGCATAGAAACAGCGACACGTAAAGTGGTTCAACTATGTCACAAGGTATTCATCTGATGATATGGTAATAATTATTCTTTATGATGACAAGTTATTCGCATTTTACGGATAACAACAAGAAGTAGGTAGGTGCCTACTATTTTTATGGCAGGTAACTGATTCCCTAACCACATTTACATACATACACCGTCACGCCTATATTCCCCAAGCGGGGGTGGCAGATGTGTACTGAGTACACCCACGTTTCGCCGACGATGTTAGGTCCCATGTAATAGAGGGCGAGCCCATTGCCATATACCGGGCACAGTTCCAGACTCCGGACTCATACTGGGAATTTTTCGTTCGAAAAACTACATTTGTCCGACCTAGGATTTAAACCCAGGACCTCGTGATCACAAAGTGATGTGCTTTGCCACCAGACCAACGAGGCAGTCGGCATTCCCTAACCAAAACATAGAATAATTTTAGGGCCTAGTCTATAGTCCTGATAGACACGAATTATTTATTTTTAATGATTAGGACGTAAGCTGCTTTTCTGGATAACAACCAAAGATACTCTACAGATATCTGATGCTATTTATCCCGTTGCGTGATTGAAAGTTGATTTTGATCTGATTTTGATTATTTATAATAAAATTAAATGAGTGTATCAGTCTGAAATGCAAAAACGTTTACTGGTAGCAGTACTTACTAACTGGAATATACACAAACACATTTGTGTAAAGCGTTTTATTTCTACGACACCATACAAAAAAATTCTACAGTAACAAATGTGGACCAATTCTGATATGCCTTAAGAGAGATCTATTTTTAAAATCTAATAATAAACAAACTATCAAAGTTACAAGCGTCTAAAAATAGTAGTTTTTTTTAAAGGGCCACGCCCTCTGCAACTACTCTGGGTTATCCAGTGTTTCCACACTTCTAATTAAACCCACATGTACATTATAAACCATTACGCCCATGTGTCCATTCTTATTAAACCAATCTTCTATTGTAGGTACAGTTTGGCGATCCGCCAAAACTGAATTTTCTTTTTCACCATCATTTATGTAAACATCACAAAACTTTTCTTTATATTTTTATGTTATTTAAAAATGTTATTTATTTAAGTGTCAAAATTTAAAATAATCTTAACGATATTAAGATTTGTTAAGGTTACTGAACTTACCGGCGATTTGTTCTGGCGGGAGCTCGTCAGCCTGAAATAATAAAAATGATACGTAAAAATAACTGTCATAATGTTCTGGACACAAGACAGAAAATGATATCTAATCCTGCCAATTTACAGTTTTCCCTCAACATTGTGACGCGCTTATTCAATTATTTTAAGATATGTTATACATTCTTAATTAAATCCGAGTGGAACAGTCAACAAAATAGCTTAGTGTATTTTTATATAACATTTTTCGTACGACAAGATTTATTAAAATGTTCTAGGTTTCTGTGCAGATAAATAGGCATGGACGCAAGTTTTCCGTGGAATGGCGTTACTAAAGCATAATAAATTTATTTTATGTGCAATTGAAACTAAAATAGACTCATTGGTGTTGCGCACATGCGGCCGCCGTGAGCCGATTCCAACTCGCCTAATACTTACATTTTTATGATTCTAGAGTTTATAAAAAGTTCCTTTTCAAAGCTATCGCATTTTATTGATACTCGTAACATTAATTGAAGAAAAGCGAACACTCGTAAAAGGCAACAAAAGCAGTGTATAAATGTCCTCCCACTGTTTATGAGACTAAACAAATATTGAAAATATTTTGTACGTATAATCATTTTATCATCATTCTAGTGGTTTCGACCTAGGTCGCTCGACTCAATGGATCGAGCAGTCGCGGGTTCGATACTCGCACCAGACATATCTTTGAGTAATCTACAAATATTTGTTTCGGTATAGGTTTTGTGTATAAAAAGTTCATGGTTGCTAGTGCACCCACGACACAGGAATGGGGGATACCTTTTTAAATTAAGTGTGCTGTGATAATGATGTCGTCGTTAATATAGATGAGTACTTATTCGGATTATAGATTATAAGTTATTTTTAAATCATATTATTATTTTAGAACTATATATTAGCATAATATAATTTGGTCTCAAATTTACTTAAATCAATAAAATATGTAAGTTCGATTTCTGAACGTAATTTTAAAATACGATTATGATAAAAGTATCTATTACGTAGAGAAAGTACTGCTACTTGGGTAAGAAGTGTGTAAGCTTTCGAAATATTTTTCTCGTAGAATTATGTGTATTCAACGTATTTCATTAGGACATCGAATGTAAAATCAACCGCATTGTATTGTCGAAAATGTGAAAAGAATTTTAGTTGATGAGCAATAATTAGACCTGACGGATAACTACTACAACGAATTCCTCTCATTGTGTCGACAGTTTTATATAGACGTTCTAAATATTGTGTGTTTTCTCAGTGACTCTGAATTCTATAGTAATTGACACGTTTAAGTTTTAGTAATGAGTACTATACGATGAACTTCAGTGCATTGATTGATATTACTATGGTGTTTGAGATTACTTAGTATGTTAACTGTTACAAATTGTTAAGTGTCATGTTTCGTAGAAAGATTTTTTATTACTGTTAAAATAACAATGTTGAGTTAGTTGTCACTCGCTCGGCTGCCATCAATCAGCTGCCACAAAACCGTTCGAGTGTATAAGCACCATGACAGCATCCGTTGGCGTCCACTCGTGCGCATTCACTGTTTTGTTTTCTTCATACCCCTCCATAATGTGTATTCCTTATAAATTAGTAATGTTCAAGCCACATTTCCGTTTAGTATTGTTTAAAGTTTAGTTTTATTTATTTCCGCTGGAGACCTACCCAGTCTTCAGTATCCAGAACCATGTTTGATGTCACTAGTTAACACTGTGAGACGCACAACACGACTGACCGCTAGCCTGATGTTTCCAGCGTTCAGGGTTATTTCTGCTGCCTCACGAGTTAGTCTGGGCTTTCTGAAACTTTCATATATACGGGCGTGCGCGGAGTGACGGCGGCAGGGGGGGAGGGGTTGGGGCCCCGCGGCCCGAGTCCTCCCCGGCTTCCTGCGCTTGCGACCAATCGCGTGAGCCTCAAACGGCAGGATACTAAAGTATTTTTAGCAGAAACGTGGTTATGAAAAATGTAAACAAGCGGAGCGTGCGGCCCGCCCCTGTAACCTCGCCGCCCGCCCAGAGACCCCGGCGCGGGCGCAGCCGTGTCATAAATGTGAATAATTAGGTATAATTTTAAAGTCGTTTATCGCGTGTAGGTAGTTTATTATTATGATGAAGCAGTCATTTTTCTTTTATCGATGTTGTCGTATTTGTTGTGCCGTTATAATTTTTCTAGGAAGTTTCCGTTAGTGCACCGATAAACCGGGGTTTAATAGTTATATATTTTATTATTAGAATTTGTATATCAATTTCTGAATTCTAAATAATTTACAAAATTTACTGTGTACAGTTCACCAGCTGTAGCTATTCTGGTGTAGCTATTGAATTTCTCCAGTAATATATAATGGTATTTAACTGTCTTAAAACTAAGTCAACGTATTTAAGTCAACGCTCGTTTAGCTAAATGCCAGGGAATTAATTGACGTTACAATGTTCATATCTCTAATATAAATCGTATTTTACTATATCAAATTAGTACCCACGTCTTCAAACCGACGGGAATGTGACTAAGTATATCCCCGAAAGCGTATGTAGACTACTGAGTACCTATTTTACTGTATTCCTATATCGTGGGTGCGTTTATGAATATAATCTTGAGCACAGATTGAACCCATGACTGCCTAATCCAGTGGGGGAAGTGGCCTACTCTCTAACTGCTGGAGTACCTCGCCGCTTATAGCTTATAAGTCCGCGTTTCATTAAAATCATTAACTATCACGTTTTCTAAGATATACTAAATAAAATAACAGCATAACTATTGTTTGTTAAATACATATTGCTAAGCAATAGATATATAATGGTCTCGCATATCTGTTATTGGCTTTCTAATTTTAAATTTGCAAACCTAAGTTACAGTAAAGTATTATAATTGACAGGAGTATAGTATTCTTCTTCTTTAAGTTATGGCTTCACACTAATTTTAAGTGTATTTTGCCAGTGTCCAGTGAGATATATAATCGTGTTTGTTTAAATTAATTCAAATCCCTGTTGAACTTGATGACAACGATGATAATGAAATTAATAAAGTACCCCACCCTGGATTTTAAAGCGGTGGATACTTTACATACCAATTGCGACGGCCGTTTTGTGAAAGTAAATCAAAAAGGCACGTTTTATCACTTTGTTACAATTACCTTCACTCCTGCACATATTAGAACACATAATGGTTAATATTCCACCAACATTACACATTATTAGTCGAAATAACACAAGTTTTGGAAATTAAAACAAATTGACAACATAACGCTTCGACTTCCCGCCAAAACTCAGGAGTATAGTCTAAAAACAATTTATATTATCAAGCTAGATCTTTTGGCGGACTAGCCAGAGAATAGATACCTAACAGGTTCTTTCTGTACAAAACCACTTTGGCCTTCTCTAAAAGCGGAGATAAAGTAGGCGTGCGTGAGGAAACTTATATTAAGTTAGGTACATTGCCATCAAAATGCATGATACAAACCATGTGATTTGTTTGCATGATATTATAGAGATATTTCATTCCACGTTTCAATAAAATGATTTGGTATAACCGCCTGGAATTATCATCATCAGATGACGCGGAGGTCGCTCGGCGTACTAAAAACTACTGTTCATAATAATTTTGATGCTAATTCTACCAAAAATATTACCTTAATACCGTCATGTGTTAGAAGTTCATATTATCTACGGATAACTAGGTTATGCGCACTTTTACCTTATACTCTGTGTATTATTAGGTAATTTTTAATATTTTGGCCTCATTTTAACATGACTTAAGGCGCTCGTAGCGCTGTGCGACCGCGGTGCTCTTACCGATCACCAAGGTTAAGCAGCGTTCGACTCGGTCGGCCTGAGATGGGTGACCGTTTGTGGCATATTCATATTCGAGCGTCTCCGTGCTTCGGAAGGCACGTTGAGCCGTTGGTCCCGGTTACCACTTAATGTGGTAGCCGTTAAGCCGAGTTGGAAGCCTTAAAGGCGGCTTCATAAGTTCCAACAGCAGGTGGCCACAAACCTGCCTCCACCAATCCGCACTGGGTCCGCGTGGTGGAGTATGACCTAATCTCTCTTACCTTGATTTGTGAGAGAAGGCCTTTGCCCAGCAGTGGGCAGTATAGGCTGATATCATATGAGGTAAACATATAGTAGATTATAAAAAAAATTTAAAGGTTTATACTTAAAACCACATACACTGGTTATAATCAACGGTAAACAAAAATCGGCAGTAAAATTAGTTAAATGTAACGCGTGCGTATTTAACGAGAAATTAATTTCACATTTACAGTTCGTGTGGGATCGATGTAAACAAACCAGTAAAAGTTATAAACACGTCCTTTTGTTCTTGTAAGTACTTTAATCTTTAAAAATAGGTACATTTCGCGAGAGATGAGACTATCTATCATCACGACAAATGATGCATGCTGTGACTGAGGTGTGAATGAAGAATTGGCACAAAGTACGCGGCAATAACGTCCTTTTGACCCTAGATCGTTGCTCTCACTTCTGCACGCAACTGCAGAGGGTAAATACTACTATTTGGAACTCTGACGCATGAATCTTGATCTTTCTTCTCAATTACAGATCACAGAAAATTGGCGCATGTAATACAAACAACTATTTTCATGTGTGTACGACGCCTGTCTATCTATGTCTGATAATGTTTCTTTTACTCGTGTTCTAAAATTTAATCATTCCATTATTTTTATTTAGAAAACGTCCAAATACAAAGAGGTTTGATGAATTAGAAATGAAAACAATTGTATGTGCAGAAAAATAGTTGAAACAAAAATATTTGAACCAAAGTCGCTCTACGAAAATCTTTTGGCAAATCAAATACATACGTTTTAGTGATCATAGGGTTTTGATGAGGAAGGTTGCAAGCATATTACTATTATTATTGTATTGACATACTATCAATGTAATGATATAACTATTTGGTTCATTCTAGTAGATGTAACTAGAATACGAAAAAATAGTTTTATCCCTATATTAGCTCAAAATGATTCGAGTAAAATTTTTGTCTATAGGATAAATAGGGATAATCATAGCGTGGCTTTTAAATAAATAAATGGATTGATACTTACGTATAAGGTAGACCTTAATACAGGAAGTATAAAGAGCTTTATTGGCAACTGTCGACGTGAGTCCGATTCGATATCTTATTTTAATAACTGTTGTTACACGTGTCTCCATTAATATTAATTGAACATAACAGTGCCACCAGGCAATGTTTGTGTGGCTGATAGTTCGTGATGATAGATATATTGGAAGCTGCATAGTACTATTGTTGTAAATTTAGAGATGACATCAAGGTATGGCCAAATACTTAAGTTTAGTACTTCTAGACACAAAGACGGTTTGTTCTAGTTTTACGATTATAACTATTGGCAACATTCGATAGACTTTACGATTGTTCCAGTTAAGAATACGTAGGTACTTTGTTATGATCTGTTGGTTGTTATAAAAAAAATAATGATTTACGGATATTAATATTTCATACCATAACATACTGATTTAAAAAAATATTTCCTTGATTCATTACAAACCAATTTGTTCATTACAACTTCGGACCCAGATAACATAATTTATTCCTAATAGTGCGGAAATAAAATAACTTCATATTAATTTATAGCTTGTGTGTGCAAGAGTAACGTTATTCGTGCTATAATGTAATGGGTGGGTGCCAATACAAATGGACTGACAATAAATCAATCGTATTTTTATGAGCACTGGAAATCTCGAGACAGGTTATTTCAAGCAGCAGTTATGAACTCGCCAGTTCGTAAAGCAATTGGGAATTGGAACGGCCGTAACTTGGGTTCAGTGTATAATATTTAAGGTAAGACTACAAATGCGGATTGGTTGTATGAATAAGTATTATGGGGTCATAGCTGCGAGTGGCATCATCAGAGGGCCTACTACTGTTCGATGATAACGAAGTTTTTTAATGGGACTATTTGTGATTCTTTCGTATTTGATGATCATATAGGACCCACTAACGGCCGCTTGCACTATTTACCTCCAGGATAGATTCGTCTACTAGGGATAAAATTTTGACATATTTTGTATGGAAAATCTGTCAAAATTCTAATGACAGTAATCAAATCTATCGTTGAGTTGAATATTGAAACCGGTCATAAGACTTTATTGCTAAAAACTTTAAAATAATTATGAATATTGCATAGGTGGCGACTAGTTATACAAATAAGAGCATCCCTGTGCATTAAAGCATATCCACTAGGATACTTAGCCCTCCTACTACTTTTTGATCTGATAATAACAGAAGTAAGTCCGCCGTTAGTAGGACCTCCTACTAACGGCGGACTTACTTCCGTTACGTGCATCCTGGTTGCTCATTTTTGCGTTTGCCCATAAAATGACATGTATCCTTTTAAATATAAATATATTTATTAAAGACTAGGAAGCCGCTCCGGCTACGCACGGGTGAATTATACACATAAATCTTCCTCTTGAATCATTCAGTCCATTAGTAAAAACCGAATAAAAATCCTTTTGGTAGTTATTGATTTTATCGCGTTTAGACAGACAGATAGACAGACGCGGCGGGGGGACTTTGTTTTATAATATGTAGTGATCTTTAACCGTAACGGAATACAAAAGCTGACGTTTCATCATTTAAAATTTAACATTGAACTAACCTGATGGAAGTCCTAAATTTGGAATAGCTATTAGTTATCTAATCGTCAAAAGTTTAGTGGAGACTTTGGCATTCAGAACTCTTGATGTGTTGACAAGTAGGTAGGTGTGAAAATCTAGTGGTATGCTAATCTCTTCGGCTATTATAATCTTGAGCTAATTTTAATTATCAGTGGGTCGTAGTTTTGTCCGACATCTACTTCCTTCAGTTTTCATATTTACTTTGCGACTACGCTGGCACACTTTCAACATATCAGAGCTAATGGCGCATGCTCATTTTAACACCGGCTCTTTTATACTAACAGCCTGATGGTTGTATACATTTACTTACAGTTTTCTTTCCTGTCCACATTTTTCATATTACTGGCTTTACTATGGGTAACTTTGAAATATGAGTAAGAAACAATAAAGGTCAGGCTCAGTCGATATACCTTGGGTTGGCCACATTCTGTACAAAACAGTACAGTTTACGATTCTTCTCTACTATAATAAATCAGCCAACGCTGTCGAAACTAATGCTATAAAAAAGGGAGGTTACCCTGTAGGTAAGTAGATCACAACAAGCCAATTATGTAATGCTTTTTCATTGATTTTGTTCGTCATACCAATATCTTACAGCCTCATTATGTTTTATTGATTTAAGAGGTTGATAAGTCTATTGTAAATAAAAGTTATATTACATTAGATATTAAATCGTCCACCAGGAATGCTGCCTCGAAATACTTAGCCATTAAACGTTAGAGAAATAATAACACTCTGTTTATTATATTAGAATATTGTTACAAGTATTAATGATATTATTGTCTGAAAATCTTAAAGAAACTAATAACCATCTTTTGTATTGGTTTGGATCTGTGCCCATTCAGCCGTGACTTTGCAAAAAATATGCCAAAGTCTAATTGGCTTGGTGACATACTCAAACATCCAGCCTAAATCTTTAACAAAGAAATTATGTTTCATCGAAACGGTGGCCTTATTAATAATACTAGTGGTCGTCCATAGGTCGATATTCGACCTACTCTTTCATCGTTTGCTGGTTATGTTTGACATTCAGTAAGACTATAGACAAATAATATTAAAGGCAAACATCAATTTGACGTGTATTGTGTCAAATACATGGTAGTGTGTGTAATGTTTTTTTCATTGATTTAATGTATGTTTTATGCACAATTTAAAAAAAATTTTAGCATTCTGCACTGCTTCTCTATATAAACTATAAGTGTGGGAAATTACATACTCCTCCGTCCACGCAATTTTCGTAAAAATGTGTACAAAGTTTTTGCTTCACGTATTAATATATAGATATGTACCTAGGTACTTACTACATCCAAAATTATTATAGCAGAGCAATTGTTACTTGAAGGGTTACTGACAATCGGAGAATATTTTGGCAGACGTTCCAAGCCCCTCGATCGGTTTTCCTACATACACAATTATTTTCTACTCGTCTAACGTGGCCTAATTTTATCGGTCCATAGTTCAGACATTACAGCAACTAGGTATACCAAGAAACACAAGACGTCGACACCAACTTCCAAATGATCCCTACTATAATGTTTGGTTATAATTCTTTTCTTTTCGACATGATAAATGGAGATTGATTAAATAACACTGAGTTAGTAAAATCCCTAATGTAGGTACACAACCGCCCACGCACGTGCCTCATGTGTTTACAGAGTTGTACCCGCGTGCAGATTGCGGAATGATAATGTTCCAACGTGAAATAATGCTCCGCTCGAAGCTTAGGCCGTTGCTATTTTATTGTATATGCGATTCGGAGTTTTATCTCGTACAGCTGGTTGCCGGATAATCCGAATATAAATAGCGAATAGACAACAAAGCGTCAACAATCCGACTCGTATCGGATACTGCTTGCTGTCGAATGCTGGGTGGCGAGTCGACCGGCTTATTTTATGAATGCTCCAAATTATTTAAATTGTTCTATTCTCAGAATCGGTTTTGAATTTTATTATTTTTCTCACATAAACTTTTATTAGATGCACCATCATCGGGGATATAGAATATCGTTATTTGATAATCAAAACCACTATCTCTAATAAGACCAATAAAAAGAAGGTATGTTTGATAGTGTGTGTGTGTGTGTGTGAATGATGTACGCTGTTGGCCGCTAGGCCTTTGCAGCTTCACCGGACTTAAAGGCGAGCGTGCAACCGCTACGTTCTAGCCAGCCAGAAGGGCAAGAGGCGACATACTCGAGGGCGCCTCAAGGAGGAACGGCCTCGGTTGGGACAGTCGCTGTAGGGGGACGGGTGCACTACTAAGTGCACCGGTCAACCGCCGGCTATGGGAGGGGATCTACTACTACGTCGTCGTCGTCGCCCGTATTCTGAGCGGAAAGAAGGGATGACAAAGCATCGGGGGGGTCGGTGAGAACATGTCGCGGCCGGCGGCAGGGGTCGGGGGGGAGATCGTAGTCGGCGGTGGCTACGATTAACAGATTCGCATGGGTAGATGCGTTCGCGAAGTGACGTGTTGACGCCTTTTTAATAAAGGCGCGAATTGGTTCGAGACCTAGATCGGAGTGGAGGTCGACGTTTTCTATTTTTTTATTTCTAAGGGACATTTTACTCCGCTTGCAGATTAACGAATGGAGACGACCGAGCACAAAGGATGCTCGGTGACGGACCCGCTTGATGTGCGGGCCGAAGGACATGGTACTGTTTAGGGTGACCCCTAGATATTTGACCTCTTTGACCCAGGGAATGGGTCGGTCGAACATGGTCACTTGGCCGAGATTACTTCTAGGACGGCGCAGGGAGTGGCGCGGGGTGGCACCTCTGGAGAAGAACACCGCAGCGCTCTTGTCCGGGTTCACCTCAATACGCCACTTCCTGAACCAATTCCCTAGGGAATTGGCGGATGCCTGAAGGTTTCTGGTAATAAAACCCTTATTCCTATGCGAGACGTAGAGAGCGGTATCATCCGCGAATAGGGCTAGATGCGCCTTACTCGAACGAGGAATGTCGTTCGTGTAAAGCTAAACAGGAGCGGAGAGAGAACTGAGCCCTGTGGGACTCCAGCTCTGATGGAGTGGGAAGTGGAGCGCGTCATTTCGACGCGATAACGGAAGGCGCGATTCGACAAGAAATCTCGTAAGATGAGCACGAGTCTGTCCGGCACACCCAATTGGTAGAGCCTGTAGATCAAGCCGTTGTGCCAGACTTTGTCGAATGCCTTCGCGACATCTAGGAAGAGGGCGCCCGTGTAGACGGGTTTGGGTCTATTGAGACCGGAGGGGATGTGGACTTGGACACTTGGTGGACGCAAGAGTGTTTGGCTCGAAAGCCGAACTGCTCGATAATTGACATATATTTTGACTACGATGGGACTTACGATGGGACTAGATCTTATGAGATGAATATATAAAATTATGTAGGTTAAGATATTTAGGAATACCAGTTCAACCTGTCCGAACTCTGTATTCTCTGTCTACACGCAAGAGATCTCGCGATGATATAGATAGATCTATCCATATCTAGCATCTAGATAAGATGATTAGGTGCTAAGATACAGACAATACGTTTGTACATATAGGTACCCATATAGGTAATGCGCACTGAAAAAATCTAACATGAGATCATTCACAGCTTTTCTGCTCTCGCAATTTAGTAGGGCTCCACTCAACAATAATATCGCTGACGGATAAATGAATCCGATCAGCTAAACCTGAGCTAACACTACGCACAGCAACTTGGATCTTGTAAACATAGTTAAAATAGTGTTTTGAAAATCTGTTAATATGAGGTACTTTAGATAGTATTGTCCTTTGAAGGTCCATTTCACGCTTACAAAGAACGTTGTTCTCCCGACCCTCCCGATGCCCTTACACCCCTTCTTACGGATACAGATACCGCACACAGGATCAGATACCGACCTCGCCGGCGAGGTCGAAGAGACGTTGCCCGCCGGCCGGTGTAGAGCAACACGGCGAGACACTTAGTATACGCCCTCCCCATAGCGACTGCCTAAACCGAGTTGCCCCTTGCCCTTCTGGCTCGAGCGTAGTGGTTGCACGCTCGCCCTCGTGTCCGGTGAAGCTGTAAAGGCCCCGATGCCAACAGCATAAATCATTCGCACACAAACACAAAAAGCTTACAAAGAACGTATCTGATTAACATAAGGCTTGGAATTTAATCTAATGGGTACATATGAAGTTTCCAATAAAAACTTCTACTTGTATTGATCCACGTGAACTTCCCGTTGGTTCTGCGAAAAAGCGGTTCTTGGCACAAATATGCGAATGTAAACCGATCTATAATCACATTTGGCGTTATTTTAGACACTTGCCGCCTCGCCGTCTGTATGGATATCCTATTTTACAATCATCTGTAATGATGTACCTGTAGTATACGAACGGCTATGTGAAAGAGAAAAAAAAATCATTCTTAAGTAGTTACTTAAGAATGATTTTTTTTGACTACCTACTATCCAGTTGGATCATAGTTAATATGCTTAATATCTTAGCTGGGGAAAACTATTTATTTGGGGTTATAAGCTTACCATCAGTTCGGAAATGGAAAGAATAACGTGCAAAAAAGTTATTATTATCTTGGCTTTCAGTTTATAGATAAGTACCTTATTATAAAGGTACATATTCTTGATTGTTGTAATATTAAAATGTTCAAGTGTAATCAAAATAAAAAATTTGGAAGGTTACGTTTTAAGTTGAGTTCATAAATAACTAGGTAAAAATAAAAAAAACTCCGTTTCGTAGAACGAAACTCAGGGAGACAAGACAGGTTATGGTAAAAAGTTATACATAGCTTGGGATTATGCTCTTAGGGATTATGGGAAGTTACCTACTATTGAACCTGCCTACGTGGAGGTATCAATGTAGGTATTTATAACCTAATGCACCAATTTATATCTTCCTGTTAATCTATGAAGGATCACTGTTAAAAAAAAAAATGTTCGGATCAGAGAAGGATATTCAACTCAATGCTAATTTTATCATTAAATAGGTAATACCCCGGAATAAAGAAGAGGCTATTCCAGAAATTCCCAATGAGTTGCCCCATGAATGGGGATTTGTGATCTGTGATTGAATCCTTTATTTCAGTTACTTTCATAGTATTATGTCCTATGAAATTTTGCTATGGGGGACCTCTGCAGACCTTAATACTATAGTTATACTGAAAAAACGGCCATTAGAGCCATCTACAATCTAGGTCCTAAAGAATCTCTTAGAGATAAATAAAAGGAAATAGACATTCTATCTATAATAGTTAAAATGTGTTAATACTCGGAATAAAAATAATCTTGCTGTAGGTACATGTCACGCGTCTCCACAGAATCAGCAATTCGTTCATGGGCCAGTGTATACGTTTTTCCAACAAACTCCCCCACGATATTCAAGATGTGAGAATTAGTAAATTTAAAACCATAATTAAGGCTAAATTATGTAAGAAAGCCTATTACAAAATCTCGGATTACATAGAAGATAAGACCGCGTGGGATTGAAGCACCATGTAAGTGTCATATTATTTAGTCTATCTATCTATATCATTACGCCATCCCTTGCGGGGTAGGCAGAGAGTGATTATTTATTTATTTAATGCTTTATGCACTACAGGTACAAAGGCGGACTTAATGCCTAAGGCATTTTCTACCAGTCTACCTTAGGGTGATGCAAATCTAGTGATATGTACATATCTATAATAAGATACATAGATATGGTATATAAATATATATATATATATATATATATATATATATATATATATATATATATATATATATATATATATATATATATATATATATATATATATATATATATAATAGACTAATATAGTATACATATCATAATAAATACACATATTCACGAATGAAATTAAAATTGCGATGATTTTGCTAAAGTTTTGAGAAGATAATCCTGTACTTTATTTTTAAAAGACGAGCGATTTGTGGCCATCCTGATATCCTGAGGCAATGCGTTCTATAGCAAAATGGATTGGACAGAGAAAGAAGAGTGTATAACATAAGAATGGTGAACAGGGCATTGGAGAAGACAATTATTAAAAGAGCGAAGATGTTGCGAGATCATGATTAAAGCATAGAAATTGAAAATGGGAGGAAAGATAATCAGGCGAAGCATGAGAGTAAAGAATGGAAAATAAGATTGTCAGTGCCCGTAGAGCCCTGCGCTTGCGAATTGGCAACCACTTTAGAGTTGAAATATTTACTTTGCTTATAGTTCTAGAGCTTCCTACAAATAGCTTGACACTTAGCCGGGTTAACAGTCATTCCGAACCTGTCAGACCAGTTCTTGATAGCCCCCGGATCCTGGTTTAATTTGCCAATAGTGTAAGAGATTTGATCGACACTGTCTTGTGCGTAAAGCTGAAGGTCATACGCATAAAGATGATACGCACACTGAATTTCATAGGTTATTAGATCAATGAAAATGTAAAATAGAAGAGGAGAAAGTATACCGCCCTGGGGAACGCCAGTTTCTAGGCAGCGTCAAGTTGAGGATAACTCGTCACTCAAGACAGCCTGCTGACTTTCCCGAAGATTCTTGGTCGTACGGCATCACACTGTAGCTAGATCGTAAACTATTTAATTGTAACCTTAACATTATATCCACGCAATATAATAAAAAAATAGAAAAGAAAAAAGAAGAAGAGGATTAAATAAAAAAACCGCTGAGTCTCTTCGCCGGATCTTTTCAGTGGAGGCCGCGTTCCGATCCGGTGGTAGATTAGAAGTTAAATTATATTAAAAAACATGTAAATTGACTTGTATAATATAATAGGGATTCCTTTCAAATGTGCTCACCCATCTTTTTCGACTACTTTTATTATATGAGTATATCGTTCATATGATTTCCTAGTCTGGCATGATGTCCTGGTACTTTGACTAATAAGCAAGAAAGCGCACCATGTTACCCACCTGTTACCCGTAGTACTGTTGTGATGATAGTTCATCGTTGTAATCTGTCGTTGCATTCCCACCAAACTAGTTGTGCACAATGGAACTCAATGAATCATTTGTTCCAATCAAATAAACTAGTTGGCCCTTTGATTATTTTTATTCTTAACAAATAAATGGAACATTAGGTTAATTTAAAAATTAAACAATCGTACTAGAGGTCCACCTGTGGTACGATTGTTTTATTTATATTTTGTTTTATTTCTTCTAAATACATAGCTGGATCGAAGGAGCGGAAAATTTATCCATGGATCCATCCATCGATAAATTTTCCGCTTCTTCTATCCGCTATGTATTTAGAAGAGAGGGTGCATAAATTATTGATTGGAATGGTTTATATATTGCTATGCCTATAAAAATCTTTGGTCAAAGTACCAGGATATCATGACAGACTAGAAAATCATATGGACGATATGCTCATATGAACAAGGTACTCGAAAAAGATAGGTAGTTAAGGAAGTTTAGTGAATGTAAGATTGAGATTCAGATAAAATTGAGGCATTTTTATAAGATTTTATTTAATTTGCAATGTTCGTATGTCTGTCTTTCTAGTTTGAATCTTGTGATCCATTTTTCAAGTACTTGCGGGTATCCGATTCAGCTGAAATTTGGCATACGTATGTAAGTCCGATGACTACCACCATGTACCACGGGGTTGGTCTGATGATAGAGTCGGAAGGTGGCCATGGGAACATGTGAACTTTACAACGTAACCCCCTTGTGATTAGGCTTGTTAGAATGGTATTTAGAGGTGCTGTACAGCCAGATAGTGTTCAGGGTCCGATGATGAAGCCGAAAGGTACCGCAAGTACTCAATATAACCCCGCCATGTTTGGGCTCGTTGGATTTGTCTTGATGAGTACTTTAGACCCTGATAGTCTCCAGGGTCTGATGATGAAGCCTGAAGGAAACCATGGGAACTCCTCCACTAAGCAAGATATATTAGTAGTCATTTTTGCTATTAAAGTTTGTTTTTAAGCAGGTCGTTTTAAATTAAAATTATTTCTGTACAACTGTTTTGAATCTTTTAGTTCTCGTTCAATTAATATCATTGTATCGTAACAGTAAAGATCGACACATGTCTAGTGTCAAGAGAGCCACTCGAAATACTAATAAGACTAAATGTTTGTAGGTACGCAAATACCCTAAAGACGAAGTACTGTAACAGAAGGCATGATATTTACACTAGAACCTCGTGAGAAGTGAGATTAAGTTAAGAATATAAAAAACTTACTCAACGTCATAAAGAATGAACAACTTTTGTTAAGAACCATATTAGACTACATAAGAAATATTGCAATGTCAATTTGCTATGCTTGACATAATATCTTTATTGAATTTTCAAAATAGTTCATTTTTAAGCCAGTAATGTTAAGACTTTACTGAAAAAAATGGTATTGTGCAATTTTTATCTCAATAATACTTTGTTTTAGTTTTAGCATGATGAAATATACTTAAATTAAAAAAATTGAAACCACATCTTTAATTTTGTTGTTTTTGTTTTTTCTTTAAAAAAAAACGTAGCCCCACACTAGGATTTATTCCTGTGTCGTGGGTGCGTTTACAAACATGAAAATTCACATACACAAATACCTAGACCGGAACAAATATTTGTGGATCATACAAAGATTTGTCCCGTGCGGGAATCGAACCCGCGACTATTAGACACAGTGGGCGGAGCGGCTTAAGCTCTTAACCACTGCGCTAAATCGTCCGTCAGATTTAATTTAATTTATTATAATTCGTGGCTATCTTCGACTTCTATCCATTGCTGGGGATGATGAAGATTCAATGAGTGCATGATTGATATGAAATGTCGTATGGTCAGCATAATAAGTTTAATATTGGTGACATTCGTCAAAGTTTGTGTAGAAAGAGTCAAGGTAAATAACCTTTCGGAAATATTATGATCTTAAATGGGAATGTAGAAACGTATTTTAGGCCACCTCGATCCACAAAAGTAGTAAAAGCTGAAAAATTATGGAGGTCTATAGAATAGTGATAATCGTTCTCTTTTCTATTCGTCAATTAAATCTGTTGGCAGTCCTCACAGTAAATTTTTTTCAGTTATTTATTAACAATTGCCCCTGTTTTGTAACATAAAATATAAAATTTAAAATCCGAAACAACAACATTTCCCAACTGGCCAAAAATAGCATCGATTTGTTTTTGGTCTAAAATTGTCTCTTTTTCATGTTCCACCATCAGACATCTTTGTTTACTTCGAAACCCCACTATAGGCGAGAGTTCGAATGATTCATCTGCTCAGTAGGGAGTATGCGTGTAATTCAAATAAGGGTCAAATATTTTTTTTACAAACTTTTTCGTATTAGAATATACCAATATTTTTTAATAACATTACTTTTTTATTAAGAAAATAATTATTGAAAGTACAAAAAATGAGTGGGAAATTCAAAGTAGCGGGAACACCACGCTATTGGTCAGATCGAATATAACGTCAAAGTCTACAATACAAATGTCAACAAGTGCATATTTGTTGGATGTTTGCTATTGAGTTAGTTTTATTGTTATTTTTTGTTGTCGATTTACACAAAGACAAAATTTTAGTTGAAATTATTTAAGTTAATTCTTACGTTAAAGTGATCTTCGCAGCAATATAAACAAGTTGATGGAGATACCATGTCTCTTTTTCTGATTTTACACCACTTTCTCCTTATGTCCGCACCTATCGGGGGCATTTCTTATTGTATTTTTACACCTAGGCACAACACAGTGTTGTTCCATTGTATCATCATCATCATCATCATCTCAGCCTATACTTGTCCACTGCTGAACATAGGCCTCCCCAATCGCTTTCCAGCGTAACCGGTCCGATGCCACCTGTATCCAACGACGTTTAAAATGCTCTTATCTGTTTGCTATCTTCAACATTTTTTTTTTGCCCTTTACATTTGTTTTTGACGCTTACATTTTTTTGCAGTTATATATTGATGTAATCTATCGTATAAAAATATAAAAAAAGTACACGCATATTCCCTATTAGCGTAAATACTTAGCTTTACGCTATTTTGAAACAGTAACTTTCACAGGGTGTACTTGAGCGGCAGCGCATTAGGGTTATTATTTCCTCCACCCCGGGCTCTGACACAAGAGAAAAACATCTCGATTTAGAGTGCTTGACTCTTTTCCAAGAGCCAATTTGTAAAAAATCTCAAACAGCAAGTTCTGATAGACGCCATAAATGATTTGTCAGAGAAGGTTGTAAATAAGAATTAAAACTACAACATTGCATTTTTGTATTAATTCGGCAGACATAGATATCGATATATTATTACCTAGATACATAGTCAAGTCCAAAAGTTACGCTAAGAATACCAAACAATATTACTATGAACAAATAGACCGTGTCTTATTGGAAGGCTAAGTCAAGAGCTTCCGTAACTGGCTATCATACGAGTACATGATGCGAACTATGACTGTATAGGAAGCCAAGGTTGGCTACAAGGAACGAACGTGTTGAAACTTTGTACTCTATACCTACCTACCTACCCTGCAAGGGTAAACGCCTTTAATAATCTTAATACATTGTTACGACTTCAATACACCTCGACATCTCGTGAACCCCGTATCAGGGAAGTTAATTTTAAAATGCATAACACTCCCTTAGGTCATCTATCGATCCATCAAGAAAGATCGAGAATTCACATTTAAGTGCTAAAACTTCCAAAAGGTTCCTCCCCTTTTATCGCCAGCGCGCGGTCGCGCGTCAACAAACAATTTTAGATTGGTTTACTATAGATATTAAAACAGATACATATATACACACCTCACTAGCTCTTACGAAGCTTGGGACTTTTTTGTATAATCCGGTTTCTATTGTTTCATCATACTTCTTTGGTGACAAATAACACTTGACAATCTGGCAAAATACACTTATAATTAGTGGGAAGCTATAACTTGAAGAAGAAGAAGAAAAAGAACACTAGATAAGGATTGGAGATTTGGCGGGAAGTCGAAGAGTGATGTTGTCAATTTGTTTTAATTTCCAAAACTTGTGTTGTTCCGACTAATATTGTGTAATGTTGGTGGTATATTAACCATTATGTGTTCTTATATGTGCATGAGTGTAGGCAATTGTAACAAAGTGATAAAACGTGCCTTTTCGACTTCCCTCAAACGGCCGTTGCAATTGGTATGTAAAGTATCCACCGCTCTACTATCCAGGGTGGGGTACTTCATTAATTTCATTATCATCGTTGTCATCAAGTTCATCGGGGAGTCGAATTAATTTTAACAAACACGATTATTTATCTCACTGGACACTAGCAAAATACACTTATAATTTGTGTGAAGCCATAACTTGAAGAAGAAGAAGAAGAAGAAGGAGTTGACAGTGACAGTCGTGACGGATGAATGTTTGTTGCATGGCTGTTGTTTGTTTTATTTGGATTTGTATTAAACCTATGAAAGATTAGTTTTCTGTACGCAAATACAATAAATACCCCGTGATCTATTTAAGATGGAGAGTTACATTGTCATATCCTTTATTGGCGAAGGATCTTTCGGTCGGGTGTTCAAAGCAAAACATAAAGAAACTGACGCTGTGGTGGCTTTAAAAGTTATTAGAAAGGTATGTTTTATTAAATTAATTTACCATGTTCACACCGTTTAATTTTTGGTCTGAAGGATAGTCAAATCTGAAACTAATGAGTTTGCATAAAAAATTCTATGGAATATAAAATTAAACGTGAGCTAGTCGCCCTTGTTCTCATTTATGATTTTAATTGATTTCCCTACAGAAAGGACGATCATCAAAGGATTTGAAAAATCTAAGACAAGAATGTGATATTCAGAGGCAGCTTAAACACCCGAATATAATCCGAATGATAGACAGTTTTGATACAGAATCAGAGTTAGTAGTTGTGACAGAGTATGCTGAGAGAGAGCTGCACAGTATTTTGGCTAAGGAAGGTTGTCTCAATGAGGAGCAAGTGAAGAAAATCACCTGGGACTTAGTATCGGCTTTGTATTATTTGCATTCACATAGGGTACTCCACAGGTAGAGTGTAAAGAATATATTTGTTATAATGACTAAGTTCTCACAAAGGACCTCTATGTATATATTGGAATCATTAACTTACCAAAGCTCTATGTAAAACCTGTAAATCTTAGTGTGATGTATATGGTTTCATTTATTACATTTTCAGAGATCTAAAACCACAAAATGTGCTACTAGACAGTTCAGGAAAGGCTAAGTTGTGTGATTTTGGTTTGGCAAGGATAATGACAAATGCAACACACATCCTGACATCTATCAAAGGAACACCATTGTATATGGCTCCAGAGTTGATTGAGGAAAAACCTTATGATCACCAGGTAACTTTATGATGAATAGAATGCTATTAACCAAAAATAGCTGATTTCATTAACCCATCAGTTGTTGAAACACGCGAAATTGCATCCAATCATAATGATAAAGCATGCCAGAAGCTAAAGACTTTTTGGCAATAGCTAATACTGCCCACTAGAGATGAAAATGCAATAAAAGCCTTTTTGATTTTATTGCATATTCTAAATGGCCAAAAAGTATATAATCAAAAACTCATTAAAGCCTGTTACTGCACTTTACACTTTGGTGGGCAGAAAGTCTTTAAAAAAACATCTATCTACTCTTATTATATATTACATATTATAACAATTACTGTTGAAGCAGGCAAGTATGCCATTTTTGTGCGGATAGAATTAAAACAAAAGTATAACTATATGCAAAGAAGCCTAATCGTAAGTATTGTAAATATAACAAAGAATGGAAGCACTGATTAATTTATGTAAGTTCTTTAATACTGAATTAATACAAAAACATTTTTGGAGAAGTCAACCATCACTATGGTAAAATTGTCATACCAAAAAATAAATTGAATAAGGACAAAAAATAAATATCAACTTATTAACAATATTGTTTACAACTAAAAAAAAACAATATTATACATTTTTATCTTAGGTAAAAAATTCAAAAGCATGCCAGGGTTGTCAATATACTTTTTTGAATATTTATCAGAATAAAGAAGTATCTTTTTTTTATATATTTTGATAGAATCAGTCTCGTAGTTTTCAATGTTCGATAACATTATTAAGAATATAAATCAACATTGACAGCTTAACCAACCAACTTAAAAAAAAGTAGTGTGGTTTCGATATAGTTCGCCATTTTCTTTAAGAATTCGGTATATGGCAAATTCAGCATCCAATGGCAACATTGTACAGTCTGACGGTACATCAAAACAAACCTGCCTCTGCTGATAACATTTTATGATATTTCAGGCAGATCTATGGTCGCTGGGTTGTATTGTGTATGAGTTAATCGCTGGGCAGCCCCCATTCTGTACCATGTCCATTTGGCAGCTTGTCCGCATGATTAGACACAAGCCTGTGCAATGGCCAAGTTTCATCAGTACAGAAGCTAGATCATTTCTACAGGTATATATTTTTTTCTCATTGTACTAAATCAATAAGTTATCTGCAACTGTGAACAAGGTGGGCCTTTATTAGCTATGACCAAAGGCGGCGCGATACAATAACTTCTTGAAATGATTGTGTAATTGGTATTCTGTATGCCACTTAAGAAAAGTATTATAACTTGCCGCATTAATTGTTTATTAGAGAATAAAGGGTCTGAATAGGAAAGTCAACAACTTAAAATACAGTTATGGCTCATATGGTCTAGTAGTCACCTCCACAGAACAAGGGAAGATGAATTTCAGCCCAAAATTTTTCTATGCAGTATGCTGTCTGAATTTTGCGATTGCTTACCATGCCTAGTCGCACAGTTAACCACCCGTGCAGTTGACTGTTTCTAGGTATGGGGTCTTAAGATAAAGGTTATGCACACGGAAACACATTAAGAGTCTGAGACTTGTGTATATTATGTTTGAATTGAAAGGAGCCTGAGCTTTTTCCAAATTGTGTATTAAAAATTAACACTTACTAGCTAGAATAATGCTAAAATAACTATTTATTAATTCCAGGGGCTGCTTCACAAAGATCCAATGAAAAGAATGACTTGGCCTGAAATATTAGATCATGCATTTGTATCTGGTCATGTGACTATACTTCCAGAAGATGTGCAAAGTGAGTCACCATTTACAAAACCCTTGACTCACAGCCAACAAGAAGCTAAGCAACTTCAGAGGGATAAAGTTAGCAGTAATACAAGGTAACAAAGTTCCAGATTATAAAAGTGGTTATTTATCAAAATATACTTTTGAAAATTATAACTTTTATTCAAAGAGAGTAATATCATTGTTAATAAATTTGTATTTAAGTAAATATTGAATTTATTATTCATAATCCATAAGTATACACAATGGTACTATTAAAATAATTCCAGAACAGTGACTGACCCTAAAGCTGAGACGAGAGAGCATGATCTACGTAATGTTCGTGGCGTGATGCAAGCCATGGAGTGTGTCCCAATGTCTGATGATGACAGTGTTCGTGCAACAAGCGCATTCAGTGTTCGAGATAGCCTTAAGACAGATGATGAAGACCAATCACATCCAATCACTGCAGCTAACGCTAAACTACTTCGACACGAGTATAATGTCATGAATAATTCTAATCTAGTTGTGTGTAATTTAGAAAATAACATGGCGCAACTAATGGCAGCTAACAAGAAACAAACAGATGTGAAAAAAATGGACAAGATTGATGAAGAGAAACACCACCCTGAGAAACCTGTTGAAGAAGTTAAATCAATTACAAGTGAAGATAAGAAAGACAACAGAGAAATACTAGAGATAAAACAAAAGACTAAATCTATTGATACGGCGTCACAAAGCCTAGAGAATCCAAAGAGCTCCACTAAATGTAGCAGTGATATGAGCTCTGGTCTCAGTAAAAGTGTTCCGCCATCTTATAAACAAAAAATATTGCAATTTTCAAGAGATAAGCTAAGATTCGGTAGTGCCGGTAACAAACTGACTAGAAGTATAAAGAGATCATTTCACTTTAGTAGAAGTTGGGATAAAAATAAAAATGAGAGTCAGAGACGAACAAGTGAGCCCACTATTGAGATACCAAGTACCTTAGATGACAAAGAAAAATGTTCTAAGGAAGAAAAGGATGAAGATATTGAGAAATGTGAAGTTATTGAAGAGACTTCAGATGATAAGGATGAAGCTGACAATGATCGAATACTCAGATCTGAAGATAAAACTGATGGTAATTTTAAATTTCGTAATTTTAGTCAAATGAATTGTGACTATGTCTTGAATAACTACTATAGTAATAATTACATTACTGGGCCGGATTCTTTGTAAAGTGCTCATCTTCCGTTTCACTGCCTTTTCCTTACTCTTCTGTAAGTCCCTATCTGTGTGTTGTCCCCAGAATGTGGAAATCTGCATTTATAGTACATGTGCTTAAGAAAAGATCTAAAACAGAAATTATCAACTATCGGCCGATATCTAAACTTTGTATCATAGCCAAGATTTTCGAGAGATTAATATATAATTAAGTATACCCTGCTCTTGCAACATCGTTTAGTCCCTTTAAACATAGATTTTTAAAAGGTCGATTGACACAAATCTCGATATTGTTATATATACAGTAAGGCATTTGACCAAATTCATCATGGATTAAAAAGCTTAATCACATAGGTATACACGGAGATTTGTTAAGATGGTTGTCGTCTTATATCGACAATAGTGCTCAATAATGCACATCGAGATAGGTCTCTCCGTGCCCAGCGGTGTACCTCAAGGTTCATTGATAGGTCAATTACTATTTGTCATCTATGTCAACAACATCAACCTATGCCTACAATCATCCAAAATGTAATGCTTTGCCGATGACATGAAAATTTACGCTCCTATATTATCGATTGTGGACACGGTAGCATTACAGTCAGATCTGTATCAACTAGACCCGACTGTTGTCAGGTTAATAAATTAGACCGTAATCCTTCAAGTGTTCAATAATTACTTAGCTAGAAAAAAAACATCCTCGGCAGTAACTATATCTTAGGAGGCCATAGTTTACCAAAGAGCACTACCATTCTTGATTTGGGAGTACACCACGATACCAAACTATTATTTGACACTCAAGTTGACGCAATTGTCAAAAAAGCTTCTTCATCACTTGGGTTCATAACGCAAATTTTAAAATGTTCCACTGCGGCTAAAACTTTAAAAAATCTCTGCTGTGCCTTTGTGCATACCAATTTAGAGTATGCTTCCCAAATGTGGAACCTACGATATTATAAATATATTGATCGAATACAGTTTGGAATTGTGCCCGGCATATGGCAATAGGCTCACCCCCCACATGGGACCTAACATCGCCGGCGAAATGTCACGTAACGGTGATCGAATACAGAATATATAAAAACGCCGTACTGATCTGAAAATTACCTTCAGTTCATATTTTCCTACAAACAATTCTCAATAATGAAATCGATTGCCCTGACCTCCTATCCAAAAACACTTAATGTTCGCAATAAATCTTCCCGCTTTTATCCACCTCTACGTATTTTACATGCGAGTACAAACTATAGGCAAAATATTTAATTTGTGCGCGCAAGCAGAAACTTCAATAAATTATGTAGGCAATTTAATCTTGATCCTTTTGCAACCAGTGTAGCATCAGCGAGGAGTTGTTTGAGCCTTACATTTATTAAATAACTTATCGTCCATAGAATAATGTTGATAAATTAATTACGCAATACCAAGTTCCCTCACAAATTAGATATGTATCAAATTTTGTACTATAAGTTAAGGCTTTCTATAATTATCTATACTAGCTGTGTACCGTATTTTTATTTGCTGTAAGTTTTTTGTGCACCTTAATAAATATTTTTTACTATTATTGTTTTGCAGTAAAAGAACCTTCTTCGATAGAGTTAGAGGAATGGGAAGCATTTCTTAACTCCAATATCACTGAAGTCATGGATGGAGATGTTGAATCTCTAACTCAACTAAATATGGTTAGTCTATACAAATGTGATATTTTTTGGCGACGTCACCCTTTCTTATTGTTACTGAAATACGGAATATGTTCTTTAGCTAAGAATTCAGTAGGATTAATATTTGATATAGGATTAAGTAACAGACATGACATCTTTCAATATGAACTTTAATTTCTCTACCTATCTATCTATCTATATCATCACGCCAGATCCCTTACGGGGTAGCAAGGAGAGTACAGAGTTCCAACAGGCTCTTTCCTTACATACTTCTCTGGCTTCCTCTACTCTCATAGTTCGTCTCATACACGCTCGCCGGTTACGGAGACTCCTGACTTGTCCTTCAGATAAGACCCGGTCTATTTGGTCATGGTAAGATAGTCTAGGTCTTCCCCGGTACCTACATCCTTCCACTTTCGCATTGTATATCAGTTTTGTCATTCTTTCTTCGGACATTCTTTCTATATGCCCGAACCATGTGTGAGTGAATGATGTACGCTGTTGGCCGCGAGGCCTTTACAGCTTCACCGGACTTAAAGGCGAGCGTGCAACCACTACGCTCTAGCCAGCCAGAAGGGCAAGAGGCGACATACTCGAGGGCGCCTCGAAGAGGTGCCCTCGGTTGGGACAGTCGCTGTAGGGGGACGGGTGCACTACTAAGTGCACTGGTCAACCGCCGGCTATGGGAGGGGATCTACTACTACGTCGTCGTCGTCGCCCGTATTCTGAGCGGAAAGAAGGGATGACAAAGCATCGGGGGGGTCGGTGAGAACATGTCGCGGCCGGCGGTGGCGGCAGGGGTCGGGGGGGAGATCGTAGTCGGCGGTGGCTACGATTAACGGATTCGCATGGGTAGATGCGTTCGCGAAGTGACGTGTTGACGCCTTTTTAATAAAGGCGCGAATAGGTTCGAGACCTAGATCGGAGTGGAGGTCCACGTTCCGTACGAACCAGGGGGCTCCTACGGCTTTACGGAGGAAGCGGTTTTGAACCACTTGGAGTTTATCGATGTGAGAGGGGGCCGAATGCCCGAACACAACACACGCATAAGTCATGATGGGTCGAACGCAAGTTTTGTAAAGTGTCACCTTATTTCTAAGGGACATTTTACTCCGCTTGCAGATTAACGAATGGAGACGACCGAGCACAAATGATGCTCGGTGACGGACCCGCTTGATGTGCGGGCCGAAGGACATGGTACTGTTTAGGGTGACCCCTAGATATTTGACCTCTTTGACCCAGGGAATGGGTCGGTCGAACATGGTCACTTGGCCGAGATTACTTCTAGGGCGGCGCAGGGAGTGGCGCGGGGTGGCACCTCTGGAGAAGAACACCGCAGCGCTCTTGTCCGGGTTCACCTCAATACGCCACTTCTTGAACCAATTCCCTAGGGAATTGGCGGATGCCTGAAGGTGTCTGGTAATGAAACCCTTATTCCTATGCGCGACGTAGAGAGCGGTATCATCCGCGAATAGGGCTAGATGCGCCTTACTCGAACGAGGAATGTCGTTCGTGTAAAGGCTAAACAGGAGCGGAGAGAGAACTGAGCCCTGTGGGACTCCAGCACTGATGGAGTGGGAAGTGGAGCGCGTCATTTCGACGCGATAACGGAAGGCGCGATTCGACAAGAAGTCTCGTAAGATGAGCACGAGTCTGTCCGGCACACCCAATTGGTAGAGCTTGTAGATCAAGCCGTTGTGCCAGACTTTGTCGAATGCCTTCGCGACATCTAGGAAGAGGGCGCCCGTGTAGATGGGTTTGGGTCTATTGAGACCGGAGAGGATGTGCTCCGTGATGCGGTGCACTTGGTGGACGCAAGAGTGTTTGGCTCGAAAGCCAAACTGCTCGTCGATAAGGATACCCCTGGACGTTACGAAGTCTTTGAGCCTCGCCAGAAGTAGGCGCTCGTATATCTTGGCCAGGGATTTGAGGAGACTGATAGGGCGGTAGCTCGCGGGGAGATTGCGAGGTTTGCCGGGCTTGGGAATGCCAATGACGTCCGCCTCCTTCCACTTAGCGGGGAAGGTGCAGTTCGTCATGGCGGCGTTCAAAATGGCCACCAAGAGGCAGATGAGTTGGGCGGGCAGGCATTTCAGAACGCGATTCGAAATGCCGTCAGGGCCGGGGGCTTTTTTAGATTTAAGACCCATAATCAGATCTTCGACCTCCGTTTGCGTGATAGGAGGCAAGGAATCGACGGGGGGAAGGGATGCCCTGCGCTCGACTTCCCTGTCGACCGCGTCGACGTGGGACTGGTCGACGGACTGAGAGCTGGGGGCGCACTGGCTCTCGAAGGATGCCCGAACCAACGGAGCATACCCTTTCTCATCTTTACACCGATACTCTCTTTCATACCTATTTGCTTTCTTACTACGCTGTTGCGAATACGGTCGGTCAGCTTCACTCCGCACATCTTCCGCAGAGCTCGCATTTCCACCGCAATTATCCTACTTTCATTCTCCTTCTTACATACCCAGCTCTCGCTGCCATATAACAGCGTTGGGGCAAGCACTCCATTATGTATGGCCAGCCGCGCCTTTCGGCTTAAGTGCCGGCTCCCAAGTAGCTTTCCCATCGCGCCATTCACTCTGTTCCCTGCACTCACTCTTCTCTCTTTGTCAGCGGTGTATTTTCCATCCTTACTGAATGCGCATCCAAGATATACAAACTCATTCACTTGTTCCATCACATCGTTCCCAACCACAATCGTTGCATTCGTTCTGGTTTCTTCCTGTTTACTTTAATTTCAATTGATAAAATTCAATGTCTATGAGAATAGATTAATCATTTGTTATGTTGTTGCAGGTGAGCATGGTTGTAGGCGTAGTGGGCAGCGCGGCGCGAGCTAGTGGCGGCGGGCGCGTGTGCGGCGGCGTAGCGGCGCTGCTAGCGTTGCCGGCACTCGCACACGCGCTGCCGCGACACACGCTGCTCAACATACAGGATGTGAGTACCTGCGGTGCGCCTTATTACAAGTTGCTAGGAGTAGTGGGCAGCGCGGCGCGCGCTGGCGGCGTTGCTAGCGTTGCCGGCACTCGCACACGCGCTGCCGCGACACACGCTGCTCAACATACAGGATGTGAGTACCTGCGGTGCGCCTTATTACAAGTTGCTAGGAGTAGTGGGCAGCGCGGCGCGCGCTGGCGGCGTTGCTAGCGTTGCCGGCACTCGCACACGCGCTGCCGCGACACACGCTGCTCAACATACAGGATGTGAGTACCTGCGGTGCGCCTTATTACAAGTTGCTAGGAGTAGTGGGCAGCGCGGCGCGCGCTGGCGGCGTTGCTAGCGTTGCCGGCACTCGCACACGCGCTGCCGCGACACACGCTGCTCAACATACAGGATGTGAGTACCTGCGGTGCGCCTTATTACAAGTTGCTAGGAGTAGTGGGCAGCGCGGCGCGCGCTGGCGGCGTTGCTAGCGTTGCCGGCACTCGCACACGCGCTGCCGCGACACACGCTGCTCAACATACAGGATGTGAGTACCTGCGGTGCGCCTTATTACAAGTTGCTAGGAGTAGTGGGCAGCGCGGCGCGCGCTGGCGGCGTTGCTAGCGTTGCCGGCACTCGCACACGCGCTGCCGCGACACACGCTGCTCAACATACAGGATGTGAGTACCTGCGGTGCGCCTTATTACAAGTTGCTAGGAGTAGTGGGCAGCGCGGCGCGCGCTGGCGGCGTTGCTAGCGTTGCCGGCACTCGCACACGCGCTGCCGCGACACACGCTGCTCAACATACAGGATGTGAGTACCTGCGGGGCGCCTTATTACAAGTTGCTAGGAGTAGTGGGCAGCGCGGCGCGCGCTGGCGGCGTTGCTAGCGTTGCCGGCACTCGCACACGCGCTGCCGCGACACACGCTGCTCAACATACAGGATGTGAGTACCTGCGGTGCGCCTTATTACAAGTTGCTAGGAGTAGTGGGCAGCGCGGCGCGCGCTGGCGGCGTTGCTAGCGTTGCCGGCACTCGCACACGCGCTGCCGCGACACACGCTGCTCAACATACAGGATGTGAGTACCTGCGGTGCGCCTTATTACAAGTTGCTAGGAGTAGTGGGCAGCGCGGCGCGCGCTGGCGGCGTTGCTAGCGTTGCCGGCACTCGCACACGCGCTGCCGCGACACACGCTGCTCAACATACAGGATGTGAGTACCTGCGGGCGTTTTGTTACAAGTTCCTAGGTATAGTGGGCAGCGCGGCGCGCGCTGGCGGCGTTGCTAGCGTTGCCGGCACTCGCACACGCGCTGCCATGACACACGCTGCTCAACATACAGGATGTGAGTACCTGCGGGCGTTTTGTTACAAGTTCCTAGGTATAGTGGGCAGCGCGGCGCGCGCTGGCGGCGTTGCTATAGTTGCCGGCGCTTGCGCAAGCGCTGCCATGACACACGCTGCTTAACATATAGGTGTGAGTACCTCCGGGTGCTTTGTCACACGTTGCTAGGTATAGTGGGCAGCGCTGCTAGGGTTTGCCGGCGCTCGCGCACGCGCTGCCGTGACACACGCTACTTAACATACAGGATATGAGCAGCTGCGGTGCGCCTTGTTACAAGTTGCTAGGAGTAGTGGGCAGCGCGGCGCGCGCTGGCAGCGTTGCTAGCGTTGCCGGCGCTCGCGCAGGCGCTGCCGCGATACACGCTGCTAAACATATAGGTGTGAGATACCTGCGGGCGCTTTGTCACAAGTTGCTAGGTGTAGTGGGCAGCGCGGCGCGCGTTGGCGGCGTTGCTAGCATTGCCGGCGCTCGCGCAAGCGCTGCCGTGACACACACTGCTTAACATACAGGTGTGAGTACCTGCGGGCGCTTTGTCACAAGTTCCTAGGTATAGTGGGCAGCGCGGCACGCGCTGGCGGCGCTGCTATAATTGCCGGCGCTCGCGCAAGCGCTGCCGTGATACACGCTACTTAACATACAGGATGTGAGCACCTGCGGTGCGCCTTGTTACAAGTTGCTAGGAGTAGTGGGCAGCGCGGCGCGCGCTGGCGGCGTTGCTAGCGTTGCCGGCGCTCGCGCAGGCGCTGCCGCGACACACGCTGCTTAACATATAGGTGTGAGTACCTGCGGTGCGCCTTGTTGCAATTATAGAATATGGTATGGTTCATTCATATGTATATACATAGCTGTGGTGCGGTAGCAACCAAATGGAGATCGCTTAGCATTACGACTTACCCGACACCGAAGGCTGTGCATTGGCACCTGTAAATTTTTTGTTCTTTTAAAGGTGTATCTGGAAGCGAAGGTTGTATACAACTTCGTTGCTGCCATCAACACACTCATGAAAAACAATATGGATACTGAAGATGGAGCACAAGACAGGTGAGGGCTTGTAAAATATTTATTTTGTTTTATTATATTTGGGAAACTTACAGCTAGCATAACATATTACAGTATATAAAGATTAAACAAATGAAAGCCAAGTTACTAGTTTCCTCAGGTAGCAAAAGAAGAAGAGAAAAAAAAACAGTACAGTCGGTATCCAGTATAACACTTATGACTATTACTATAAACTTGTTCCTGCATTTTATGATAGACCGCAAGTATCAGACGAACTGGTATAAAAAAATAAGATCTAGGGAGTTAGGAAAATAATGCTCTAGCCAATAAGTTTCTGATTTGAGAAGCACTGGTATTGAACAAATCTAAGTCCATTTCAGCAGCGATAACATTGAAGGTCCTACACGCCCATATCATGAAAGTATTCTGTCTATACGTAGTCGTATGTACGATATAAGTTTTATGACTATTGTGTTAGGCCTCATTTTGATTAGAGGACAAATTTCCCACAACATTTGTCACTTATGATGACGGACAAAGTCGGGCAACCTTGTGTGACGTCAATCGACATCTTGTTTCGCGTCCTATGTTATCCATATTTATTTATTCGGTTGCAGCATGTTACCCGAAGAGGTTTCATACATCTTTCGTCCATATTGTTTCACAACAGACGTCAACACTATATGATATCTGCAAGACTTCTGTACGTCACCAAAAGCGACGCGGCGACAATACTTGTCGGGTGGAGTAGCCCAATGTCGCTCGAATTTGCATGACGACAAAAGCGAAGTTGGAAGCTTTATAGGCGGCTTAAAGGCCTACCCTGATCGACCATTTATCGACCGGGAGAGTAACAGTGATGCAATTAAATTTTATCATATAAAAAAAAACTCTCCTCGTTTCTCATTCGATCCCGCAGGGTAACTCCGAGCATAGCTCTCTCCATCGCCCTTTGGGTGACCTAGAGCCTTCTTATGAGGCCCATCGTAAGCGACCATGTCTCAGTGCCGTAAGTCATCACTGGCAACACACACTGGTCAAAGACTTTTGTCTTGAGACACTGCGGAATTTTGGACGAGAAGATGTTACGTAGCTTCCCGAACGCCGCCCAACCGAGCTGGATTCGACGATTGACCTCTTTCTCGAAGTTGGACCTACCTAATTGGATTCTTTGTCCCAGGTATATATAATCGTCAACAACTTCGAGCGTAGAGTCTCCAACCTTTATAGAAGATGGTACTACATGGACGTTTGACATGATCTTCGTCTTGTCCATGTTCATTTTAAGACCTACTTGTTGAGAGACTCTACTGAGGTCGTCGAGCATGGCACTGAGGTCTTCCAGGGTATCCGCCATGAGCACGATATCATCGGCAAATCGAAGGTGAGAGATGTACTCGCCGTTGATTTTGATACCTAGTCCTCTCCAGTCCAGAAGCTTAAAGACATCTTCCAGCGCGGCGGAGAACAGTTTCGGGGATATAACGTCTCCCTGTCTCACACCACGCTGCAGTTGAATAGGTTTCGAGCTCTGGTCCTGAAGGCGGACTGACATAGTAGCGTTTTCGTACAAACTCTTCAGCACCTCGATATACCGGTAGTCAACTTGGCACCGCTGGAGAGACTGTAGTACAGCCCAAGTCTCGATCGAATCGAAGGCCTTCTCATAATCCACAAACGCTAAGCATAGTGGCAGGTTATACTCTTCAGTCTTCTGTATGACCTGTCGCAGCGTATGAATGTGGTCTATGGTGCTGAAGCCTTTTCGGAAACCGGCTTGTTCGGGAGGCTGGAAGTCATATAGCCTGCGCGCGAGACGATTCGTGATGACTCTCGAAAACAGTTTATAGACGTGGCTCAGAAGTGAGACGGGTCTATAATTCTTCAAGAGGGTTTTATCACCTTTTTTGAAGAAGAGAACCACCACACTTCCGCGCCATGACTGTGGCGTTTTGCCCTCGAGGATGACGGTGTTGAATAGTTTCTGGAGAGCCCTCAATATCGGCTTTCCACTAGCCTTGAGAAGCTCGGCTGTTATACCGTCATCGCCTGGCGCCTTGTTGTTCTTGAGCTGTTTGAGAGCCATACTAATCTCGCACAGACTGATGTCCGGGATGTAATCGGTATAGTGTCGGGTCAATTTGGCTCTTGGGTCTATAGCCGGATTGCAGACAGGTGATTGTATTGATGTGTAAAGCTGGCCGTAGAACTTCTCGACTTGCCTCAAGAGTTCCGGTGTAGAGGATACAATCCTGCCGTCTCCGTTCTTCAGCTTACTCAGCCGGCTCTGTCCGATAGGCAGATCCCTTGCAAACACTTTAGGGCCTTTATTGCGCTCGATAGACTCTCTTATTTTTTCAGTATTATACTCGCGTACATCGCGAGTCAGAGACTTAGAGATCTGCCTATTGAGCCGCTGGCATTCGGAAACTTCTTCTGGAGACTGCAAGATCATCCTGCGTCTTTCCTCCATAAGCTTGAGGGTAACGCCTGAGAGCTTTTTGGTTCTTTTTGTACGGTGGGTTTTAAAGAACTTGAGCCCGACCGTATGGACAGTTTCCACTACCCTGCTGTTATAATCGTCCACGTTTATGCACTCACCTAGACCTTCGAAGCGATTCTGCAGTTCGAGCTGAAAGCTATCGGGCTCCTGAATCTGGACAGGTGCTGGACGGAGTGTAGACTTCATCAGTCTAGACCTTTCAAGCTTGAAGTTGATATTCAATGTGCCTCTTACTAGTCGGTGATCACTTCCAGTTTTAACTGCGTTGATCACAGAAACATCATTGAATATGTGCCGCCTCGTCGACATGATGAAGTCTATCTCGTTTCTTGTAACACCATCGGGGCTCACCCAGGTCCATATACGGTGTTCCCGATTCTGGAAGAAGGAGTTCATCATAAAGAGTCCCTCCTTCTCCATGAAGTCAGCCAGCATTTGGCCCCGGGGATTCCGTTGTCCAGTCCAAGAAGAAGAAGAAAAAAAACTACACTACGAAAAAAGGATGTCGATCGCATTGTTAAATGGGCCCATGATAATGGTATCATATTAAATAATAATAAAACACAGTTACTCATGATAAAATCCCCTTACGCTTGTATGCCAGATTCGCCATGCAACGTCATAACCCATTCTTTGGAATGTTTTCATGATAACAATGCTAATTTTAATTGTAATATAATCCAAAAAACAAGTGTAGTGACTTATTTGGGCATGAAAGTTGACGAAAAGTTTGGTTGGACTGAACACATAGAATATATAGTAAATAAATTACGAATACTTTTATCCAAGTTTTACCAACTTCAATATAAAGTGGCAAAAAATGTGTTAAAAAATTTGTATATGGCTTTGGTTGAAAGTATTGTGGGCTATGCCTTGGACTGCTACGGTCTTACATTTAAAACACATATAGATAAAATAGAATCACTTCAAATACGATTTCTAAAACTACTCGTAGATAACAAAACCAAAAGTAAATACAAAAGCAACTATAAAGAACTATTCAAAGTTTGTAAAATACTACCGGTTCGATTAAAACATAAATATCTATTAGCTGTCAACAACCATGGCAGTTTGGAGCATAGAACTCATATTCACCACAATATATGCACAAGAGGTGTAACACAAGGAAAATTCCAGACTACAAGTATTAATAATTATTTTGGGGGGAGAACGCTTAGCCGTAGACTTCCACTGTTGTATAACGAAATGCCTTCTGAACTACGATTAGAAAATAATAAAAAGAAATTTGCGAATATGTATAAAAAATATCTTTTTGAAACTTACGACACCAACACCTAACAAATGGGATTTATGTAATTAAGCTTTCTTAGATTTTAAATACCTGCAATTGTTTATTATGAATTTGTATTCATGTTCGAGTGTGACATCCTTCCACAGTCAAACCGATTAATCGGTTTTGTGGAACCTAGCAATTGTAAACTTTTGTTCTATGTAATAAAGTTTTTATTATTATTATTATTAAAAAAAAACGGATGAACAAGAATTTTGATATAGTATTTTTCATGTAAGGTGGGTACTGTGACAGTTATAAATGTCAAATAAAATTATACTTTATTCAATGGCAAAAAGAGGCATGACCGGTTTCTATGCTTATGGTTTTATGCCATATAAATATTAATTTCGGTTGGCACTTAGAACTGTCACTACCCATCCTATGTGAAAACTATACAATTATTTTCTATGTTTTTAAGTAAATTCGCCTGATTAGTTCTTAAGAACTTCGCGTTGGAATCAGAAAATTTAAAGCAATAGAGATGACTTTAGATTTTTTTTCTATCGAGAAAATTTTCTATAATCGTATGTTCCTTTTACCAGATTCTAAAATATACAGTCAAAAGTCATATTTCGAAGTATAAAGTCCCTAATCCATATACTTTTTGAAGAGTATAGAATACAAAAACACGTTTTTTATCGCGGTGGGCCCTTAATATGTTCCAGCAGATGGCAAAAAACTTGCCTTCACCAATCCGCGCTAGGTCCGCGTGATGTAAGAGATTTGTGAGAGAATGTCTTTTCCCAGTAGTGGAACAATATAATAATAATAATAAGCAGAGGAGCCGTGAGAGCTATATAGACGTAGGAAGTTAATGCGGTCCTACGTCGATGTACTCCAGGGGTGGAAGTGTCAAAGGGCATAACACCGCGAGTAACTTCGGAGAAAGCTCAGCACACCTCTCTACACCCCTGAGCCGCTCACACTTATGTAGCCGTCAGTTGTCCTAGCACGACCGTTTGAGGGCCTATCTAATAAGCGGCGAGCCACCGCCGGCCACGGGTAATTAGGTACCTATCACTAATTATGGCCGGTGTCCGGCCCCTTTGAAATAGTTCAGTTTTTGTCCATCATACCTCATTTATATAGCCCGTTTCTTCTTTCCATAATTTACAATAGTCCTTGCATGTGGCGGGGTCAGTTCGCTGGCCTTGTTTCATCATTTTCAGCAAGTGATCTTAGCAGGTGGCTTACATAACATTAACTTCTCGCAAAGGGCCTCTACGTGTTGGACCCATGTCCCCATGCAAGCCTTTAAAAAGTCCGGGTAAAGCCCGTGAATATCAGCGAAATAATAATAAATCATTTATTTCAGGCCACTGAAGTTTCTCAATAATAATTATGTGCAACTTACAGGTCTATAGAATATATACCTTACACACTAACATACATAAAATGTATAAAAACTTATAAACTAAGACATATTAGTTGACGGCGACATGTTGCGCTGTGCAGTGGCGTCTCGTAATCTTCCTCCAAATCTTCTAAAGACACCCTTCGACCAGAACTCCTCGCTCATGAAGATCTCCACCTTGGCTGTGGGAACTCGCAAAACAAAAGAATTAAATGCCGTATTGTTCTGCGAGTTCAACTTCTCAAGTCTAAGAGTGTAGCAGGTCTTCTGACGGGCGTACTCCGACATGTCCTCGACTTGAATGGTGTAGTGTAGCTGAGAAACGTAAAGCAGTGTTGTTGGTACTGCTGAGCGAAGGAGTATGCCATCTTCTACTGGTGCAGTCCCACACCGGTTTCGTCCGGGAGGCTTCTTCTTCTTCTCCACCTTGATGAAGCCTTTCTCATCAACCTAATCCTTCGTACGGGCCTTCCCGGTTGTGTTCTCTGGCGCCCGGGCGGTGGCGTAATCACGACGAGAAGTAGTCGTGTTTATTATTTTATTAATATTATAATTTTTATGTTTTGTTGTTTTCTTTATACCAGGTTGCAAGGCGTTGGACGCATGATTGAAGTTTGTGCGTGGCTGTGCGTGCGCTCCTGTCGCGGTGTAAGGCAGTTCGCGACCGCACTCAGCGCCTACAACGCTTACCCTGTCTTCACCAGACTTGTTACACATTGTAAGTACATTGTATACTTGTTCATAAAGCAAATACCCACCCAATCTTTGTGTGATCCACAATTATTTGTTCCGGTCTGGGTATTTGTGTATGTGAATTTTCATGTTTGTAAACGCACCCACGATACAGGAATAAACCCTAGTGTGGGGCTACGTCTAAAAAAAATACATGCTTAATACGTTTTCAGTTTTTGTTGTTAATTTGATACTTATCTATGTATATGGAAACGATTTTTGCGACTTTTCTAGTACTCGAGCTCAGTAGATCCAATAGAGCTTTCTGATCCTTATAAGACCGGGATCCTATATATACAGGAACGATCGGTATAAAAAAGAGATTTTGTGTAAATTACCCATTTTCTTGTTGACTGTATATTTTTTTTTCACAGTCTGTAAATGCATTTCATAAATTCTAAAAAACTTAGTGATCGTCTCCTCAGGCCGTATTCTTGCAGCTACAGCGGTTAAACAGCCTGTACTGCTACGTCCAAAAAAAATAACTCTGTATAATGTAGCACAATATTAATATTCTTCGAGTAATGCATACGAGAAGATAATAATAATGTCTCGTAGCACTGTGGGACCGTGGTGTTCTTACCGATCACCAAGGTTAGGCAGCGTTCGACTCGATCGGCCTGAGATGGGTGATCGTTTGTGGCATTTTCATTTTCGAGCGTCTCTGTGTTTCGGAAGGCACGCTAAGCCGTTGGACCTGGTTACCACTTAATGTGGTAGTCGTTAAGCCGAGAGCCGAGAACGAAACTATACCGCGGGGTAAATCGACGGTAAAGCTATCTCGTTTTGCCCTTAGAACTAATTAATTACAAATACTATCGATTATCCCCAACTGCCTTTGCCTAGCAGTGTGATAGTATAGGCTGATATTATTTATTATAAAAAACAGTTACTCATTGCTTACGACTGTTTACGACCACCATAGAGGACGCCTTCAAGCTCTTGGAATGGCGAAGACTTGGCATCAACATCAATGGCGAATACATCACTCACCTTCGATTTGCCGACGACATTGTGGTCATGGCGGAGTCGCTGGAAGATCTAGGACGAATGCTCGGCGACCTCAACAGAGTATCTCAACAAGTGGGTCTTAAAATGAACATGGACAAAACGAAAATAATGTGTAACGTCCATGTCGTACCCACCGCACTCACCGTTGGGAACTCTACTCTTGAAGTTGTCGACGAATACATTTACCTGGGACAGGTAGTCCGGTTAGGTAGGTCCAACTTTGAGAGAGAGGTCAATCGACGAATCCAACTCAGCTGGGCAGCGTTCGGGAAACTGCGCAACATCTTCTCATCCAAAATACCTCAGTGCCTAAAGACTAAAGTTTTTAGTCAATGTGTGTTACCAGTGATGATATATGGATCAGAGACGTGGTCTCTTACAATAGGTCTCATAAAAAAGCTCAGAGTTGCTCAGCGAGCTATGGAGAGAGCTATGCTCGGCGTTTCTCTACGTGATCGAATCAGGAATGAAGAGATTCGTAGAAGAACCAAGGTCACCGACATAGCCGTTAACATTAGCAAGCTGAAGTGGCAATGGGCGGGCCACATAGCGCGAAGATCGGACGGGCGTTGGGGCAGAAAGATTCTAGAGTGGAGACCACGTATTGGCAAGCGCAGCGTGGGACGACCACCTGCCAGATGGACCGACGATCTTGTGAAAATCGCAGGAAGTCGTTGGATGCAGGTGGCATCGGACCGGTTACGCTGGAAAGCGATTGGGGAGGCCTATGTTCAGCAGTGGACAAGTATAGGCTGAGATGATGATGACTCATTGCTTATTCCTAAATAGTACATTTTTATAAAAAAATATTAATGTGAACTCACAACGTTATCGATATAAAATAACTTGAAATGCTTATATCTACAAGACGCTGACTAATACGCCATTAAGATTTATAGATATTCTGAAAACACTTTAATTTTTTGGAGTTTAGTTATATTAGTAGTGCGCATATAGTTTATATTTTGACCCAGCCAGTCCTTATAATACCGCTTTGTAAATTCTTCCTGTTGGTATATAACGGTATTACTGGATCGATCTATAATGCTATATGTAAGGTTATTTGCAATATCACTTAGCTACAAAGGCGTTTCTATGCCGCATTTAAAATACATATGTGATTGATTTGAGACAACATTGCTTTTAAAATTCCAAAGTTCAAATCTCCACACGCCTCAGTCTAGTTTAAGCCCATTACTAATGTTTGACTAACTAGAACAAGATATGTGTTTCAACTTTAATACACATAGCGATCATTCGTAGTTGCACTGTGGGTGGTATGAAAAATAGTTTCTAAACATCTTGACATTATACGATTATTTTAAGCGATTTATGTCTTAGCACTGTCGGATGTCCAATTAATTTAGACTTCCTGCTTGGTAGATACGTCACTCGGCTATTTTTACGAGCCTCTATTCAATTTTATTCGACTCTTTGTTTAGTCTTGTAAGATAATTCTGGAGCACTTCCTCTTAAACTAGTAACAATGACACATTGTAACATTTTATACACAAATATGCATTACTCAGTCTTAAACCAGCCAAACCAACCGACGTTCTTATAAATACATATACATAACGATTTGGATTTTTTTTTTTTTTTTTTAGAAAAACGTAGCCCCACACTAGGATTTATTCCTGTGTCGTGAGTGCGTTTACAAACATGAAAATTCACAAACAAATACCCAGACCGGAACAAATAATTGTGGATCACACAAAGATTTGTCCCGTGCGGGAATCGAACCCGCGACTATTAGACACAGTGGGCGGAGCAGCTCAAGCTCTTAACAACTGCGCTAAATCGTCGTCCAAATAGAGCGATATTAGCGGATACTTTGGATAAAAAATACCACCACACAAGCCAAGCTTATATCTTTGGGCGCAGTCACATAAACGCAATTTTACGTTAACTGAAGATTACATAAATATTTAGCCTACAGCTTAACGATTGATCTAAATCAATCAATTTCGACTCCAATTATTAAATTGTGGTCGAAATGTCAATAGTTGTGATATACGGTGAATTACAAGATGTACCGTAAATAACGCAAGACCCCCCGATTAGATAATTGATTCACAAATTCGATACGAAAACCAAATTTAAAATTATTACCCCCTTTTATAAGCACTTATTACGCTTTAACAAAAACTTTAACCTTTAACAATAAACTTGTACCGTCTATGTGTGCATATTGAGAAATAAGTTTTAGAAATGCGTTTGAAATCTCCGTAATGGTTTGAGTCAAGAATAAATTTAGTTTATTATAGCGCACTGAAGGAGTAACAGCATTTTCGGCAAATTAAAAAAAATGTAAGAGACATTAAAATTTGTTGGAATCAATTCACTTACTGACTTAGAACTAACTATTTTCAGGTCTTGCGTTTGTTGTGTTACGCCTAGTAGATATACAATAGTTTAACAAACAAATGACGTTGAAAAACAAAATTGTTTTTCAACGTCGTCACACCGATATTCCCCAAAAGATACTTATAGAGGTGTATAGTGTACACTCACGATCTGCTGACGATGTAAAAGGTTTGGTCAAATAGCCGACGGAGCGCGACGGGAGCGCGACGCAACCGTTCGGCTACGTTCGGTCGTGACGTTTGCCGTCGCGCCGAGTGGGGCTGTGTTGTGTGGCGTCTCCCGTACATTTTAGTACATTACAACTCCCCAGGCCGCGCCACCGGCACGCTCCCGTCGCGCTGCGTCGGCTATGTGGCGAAACCTTAAATACCAATGTCAGTTTATTACCATTATACCATTACCAGGCACAATGCCAGCGCCCGGTGTGATATTGAGAAAATATCAATAACATTTTAACTGAACTAGGGTTCGAGAACGCCAGCTGCATCAAGAGCTTATTTTAATATAACGATTTTTAATTACAGATGCGAAAACCCCGAGGATAGTACTTAACATAGTTGGATTACTTATAACAGTACTACAAGATTTGCCGGAACACGCCGATGTAGTTGAGAAAATTCTCTTTGACGATGAGAGTTTCAACTTCTTGTGTCTTCTAGAACAACCCAGCGATGCGCTAAGAATGCGAGTCTGTATTCTAATAAGCTTGCTTTGCACATTCTCTTGTACGACGTTTTCAGCTGCCATGGAATCTAAGTGGAGTAAGAAGGAGTCTGATTGTTTGGATGCGTTGCACACACATTGTAACGTTACGCTGAACAGAGCTGCTAGGTTGGCGACTAAGGAGCTTAGTAATATGCCATTTTACGTCAGCTAGCTGCTGGATATAATGAAGAATAGTCTGTAAAGTGGTAATAATAAAGTTCAAGTCCTATTCAGCATTTCAAATATAAAACTCAAGACTAAAGAAGGCTGCCGCCGAGTTAAAACGGTGACGAATGCCGTTTTTTTTGTAAAATATTAACTACTGCATTTTGAAGTTAGAAATCAAAGAAAGAAACGGTCAATTCACTAGTGATTCCGAATTAAACTCTTTTCAGAATTAAGTCCTTTGTCGACGGTTGGACTTGATTGGACGACAGCTTGTTCCAGTGGTTAAGAGCATAAGCCTTATTGGTCGAGTGTTCGATTCCCTTATGTGACAAATCTTTTAGTGAACCATAATTGTTTGTTTTGGTCTGGGTGTGTATATGTGAGAATCATGTTTGCAAACACACCCACAGGAATAATTCTAATTGTAGGACTGGTATCGTACTGTGGGACTGGGTTAGTTTTTTACACCGTCTCGTTTATATTCCCCAAGCGTGAGTGGCAGAGGTGTACTGCTTACACCCGTGTTTTTTTAATATATATATATCTATTCTATAATCGTTAAATGTTGATATATTTTGTGCCATAGATATATACAGCTTCTTATTATTATGTATGTATTTACTAAACAACACCGTTGTGACAGCTCTAAACATATCGTGGAAACTAATTCACAATTTATTATTTTAGGAAAATAACCATCATGTTATTATAGTTAATCGTTTTTATTTGGTCCCGGTAGCGGTGAGTTTAAAATTATAAATAATCCACAATATTCAGCCTTGAACCATACATTATCATACAAATAATTAACGTGATACAACGCCCTTTCAAGGTGATATAGCGTAATCTCCATAATTATTACAAATTAATGTAACTTAATATATTCCATTGCGTATTTTGATTATATTGAGGGTATTCACCGATTATTAGGTCACCTCTATCTATTTATGTACAGATTCGGAATCATAGCATTTAAATTGATCGATAAAAATGAAATAATAACTCTTAATACATAAATTTAAAAAAAGACTGTATGGATTTCGTTACGTAGTACCAGTTTCGTATTTGGGCGAAGGGGACTTATTATATACTTAAGAATTTTAACGTTATAATATCATAGACGCTAATAAAGTACATACAGGCTGATTCGTAATTGGGGTATCATGCCGAAATTTGTAGCATTTTTACGTCAGTCTAAACGGCTCTGTACCTTAGAAGCAGCACCGGCTCTGAGGTAAAGCGAGAGGAGCGGTTGCTCTAGGCGCCAGGTGACAAAGCGCGCCATAAAGCCAAACGAAATATAATTTCCAGCGAAAAATAAAATTTGGACGCCTTATTAGAGTCGCGGGGGCAGCGTTGCCAGATCCGATTTTTAAAAATCCATTGGGTGACGCTGGAATATCTGTAGGTTGCATCTAGATAACGTAGTCCATTAACTGTATTTCCTGTAAAATTATATTGACGACAGCTTAGCAATAAAAATATTAGGAATTATTATTTTTTTCACATAAGACCGAACTTTAATTTACGTTAAGTAAAAGCGTTGACCAAAGGGCGCTAAAAGACGATATTGCTCTACCCTGATCGAGGACTAGGGCCGATACTGGGTCAGAGGAAATTTTGCATTTTGGTGAAAGTTAGATATGCTGTTTTAAAGTTATTTGGATGAGATAAAACTTATTTATACAGGTATCGAACACGACTAACACTCTATTGCAATAAATGTTTGTTTCCTTGAGGTCCTATACCATTTAATATTTTGTGGATTATATCATATACCATTGGATACCTCCATCCAGACGTATCTTAGAATTTAATACATTATACCATTATGTAAAACTCTTGTCTACGATTTTATTGATGCAAAAAAAAAACAAGATACCGAAAAAAGGAGTTAATATTGTATTCCTCTGAGGTATTTTTTTTTTATTTTTCGCTTTCCTTGTTCATTTTCGCATACCAGTTCATTACGAATCATCCCGTATGTGGCTATGTCCTTAAACGAATCCATATATGTACATGCCATAGATAATCACTCGTGCTATGGACTGCGGTAGGTTCGTCATGACTTATACGAGTGTTTCAAACTAGTAGGTGTCTAGTGTTATTATCTTTGTCTTGTGTATTGCATAATAAGTGAGATCAATACCCCCATAGAGGTAACAAGGTCATGAAAAGTATCTAATAATATTTATTACTGCCAAGCGTGACTCTTAAGTTTTAAATAAAGACGATCATAAGACTCAATTTGAATTTTATTTACCGAGAAAGCTTTATTCAGTAACAAACCTAAAATTGACCCTTTTTAACACGCTCTTAGCTTTTTAACTTGTTTGTATTTTTTCCATTTATCTAAGTTGCATGTGTTATGCGCAAACGCACCCACGACACGGGAATAATTCTTAGTGTGTGGTAACGGTTTTTTTATTATTAAGACAATAATTGTATGAGAGTGGGTGGAGCCAGACAGATCAGGAAGGAGAGAACCTGTTGGAACTTTGTAGTCTCTGCCTACCCTGCAAAGGATGTGATTTTTTGGTATAAATAGGCGGAAAGTAAGAATTATGGCTATCAAGATTGTCATCAAGTATCTGTTTACGCGCCAGCTTGTGCTTTACGAGGTTGTTTTACTATTACTAATTTAAGTTACATTGTATGCAAAAATCCATGAAATAATCTGTTAAAATTTCTTTATATATAAAGGCAACGAAGTAATGTTTACAGATTATCTTATATTTTTAAGATCTGGTAAATATAATATAGTGACTATCTTATGTTGTATCGTGCCATTATGAAAACACATGCACTTAATTATATTCAAATAAATGCTTTTTATCTGCAGTTTTGTTTCACTTTATATTACTTATGTAAGTACTTAAAATGAAATACCCCATAAGATCCAAATACGACAAAAACTAACAGAAAATTACTCACCATCGCAGCCACAAACACTTACGGTGAGAAAAGCATTCCATATATAGTTCCTCGTTTACTTAATAACCTAGATCTATTATTCAATACATCACAGTCAAGAACATTAAACATAGTTTAAAAACACATTTTTGAACAACCTGTAGATGCATTAAATTAATTCGGTCTCCGGTCCGGTCTGTATACCCACAACTAATTTATAATAACTATTATATTATTGTACTTCAGTCGTTCGTCGCACTGTTGTGATAACTAATTAGTGGGAACTTAATTACTTTTGTCGCTTTGCATACTATTTTGTTTCCCCTAGAACTAATATGGCACTCGGAATAAACCTCTGTGGTTTTAGCGTGTTCTATTATAAATGTAACTGTTATTTTTTATAGTAAAAGAAAAAAAAATGTATATTGAAATCTTTCACATTATATTTAATTAAAATATAATTACTGCTCAGCCCCGGCGAGATATGTTGCTATGAAAATACTAGTAGGCGTTTGAAGTGTTGGGCAAAAGTTAGGACCCACGGAAACAGTCTGGCAGTTTCAAATGTTGATTTGTAACAATATTCTGCAGTAACATATTATACACAAGTAAAATAACTAAGGAGCTAAAACTGCAACATTAAATGAAATTGGGCGGGTCATCTGAACCGAATGGACACAAATAGTTAGGGCCAATGGTGTTCCGAATGGGTCGCCGAGGCAGAGAGCGGTGGCGCGATGACCTCGACGCGTAACGAGCTTATTGACAGGGGATAGAGATCGTTGGAGGAGAGAGGGGGAGACCTTAGCCATAAAATCCATCTTTCATTTTTTGACGTAGGTAAGCAAAATAATATTTTTTTAGTTTAGTACCTGCTACCACTGAAACAAACCCGTTAAAGCCAGCGAGTATGCAAACGTTTGTAACTATATATTCGAACTATTCATTCACTAAATTATAGCTTACATAAATCAGGTAGTTCTGGCCGGCCTGGGATTTCGGTCCAGAATATTTAAGTATAAAATCATTTATTAGTTCTATAGTTAAACTATCAACAAATCTTAACACCAGTCAAATGAGACAGTAGGTATTTTCAAAAATGGATATGTTCAAGAGAAACAATTTTTTTTAACCTAAAACTATTTTCTCATATATTGTTTTTGAGTTAGACCACCTTTCATTTAGGATAGATACAGGATTGTGACTTCACTTCGATTAAATTTAATTACATATTTATGACTCTTAAAGAGAGTAAAACTGCTCTTGTACTTGTAACTTGTATAACTGCCCTTTTATTTACGTTTTCATTTCTCAACACTCAAAGGTTTGCTAGAAGATAATTTATATTTTGAGTTAAGCTCGCCTTAGTATATGACTTGCTAAAATTACAATTGCTTCTGTACTATACCAAGCATAAAAGAGTCGTAAGTTTAGTTCTTCTATATACCTATATTATTCCTCAATCGAACCTTTAGGAGTCGAGAGATAAGAAAGTAAATAATAGGGCAGTTATACAAACAAAAATAATAGGACCTACTTGAATAGATAGTATTTTCCTTATTAGACCATAATAAACCACCATTCAACGACATCTGTGTACTCATCGATACTAACGTGTCAACAAACTCTGCGTTGGGGGATGCAATTATTTACAAACAACAGTGCAAATAAACGTTATCGGCGATCAACTATAGTGCATTCGCATCAAGATCACAGACCGGCGGCGCGGGCGCATGGCCGCTGCACTCTATGGCACGTTACATAAGGGAGGTGATCGGCCGGCCTCGAGCCAATCCCGCGTGCGTTCACCGAATATGCTCATTGAAATTCACTAATATGCATTTTATACATTTTTGTTCGAGATCATCCAATCGAGATGTGTTCTGCTGGCAATAATACAGAGATCAAAGTCCGATTAATATCTTACGTTTATATTGACGCTATTAATAATGTAATTGTTTTATTGGATTAAATGCACATTGTACGTATGTAGGTGTTCTGTATAGTCGGGGAAGTTTTTTTTAAACAAAGTGAAATATAGTCCTACAAGCTGTTTTTATTGCATTTTTTAAACGTAGCCCCCCAGTCTAATGGCCGGATTCAATATTCAACACAAGGATAGATTTGCTTACTTTCAGTAGAATTTTGACAGATCAATACGAAATGTGTCAAATTTCTAACACGTGACTACTCGATCCAGTGAAATGTGTGAAGGCTTAAGCTCTTCACCACTAGACCAAGGCGTCCCACCGGCATTTAATATTTCGGAATATATCGACGATAAAACTGATTTGGGTTTGAGCAGCTCCTCATTCGGCAACTCCTGAATATAGTCTGTAAAATACTTAACAGAAAGGCCAGTCCAATTAAGTTAAAAGACTAGCCCGCTGAGTGTCTCGCCGCATCTTCTCAGTGTGAGGCCGCGTTCCGATCCGGTGGTAGTTGTAAAAATGTAATATTTTTTTGACGTTTGTAAGCGCTCTTGTTGGCAAATAAAATATTTTGATTGTGACTTTATATGTGAGATAACTTTTTAGATATCATTTTGCATGTATCTATATCATCATCACGCCAGATCCCTTGCGGGATAGAAGTACAGAGTTCCAACAGGTTCTTTCCTTGCATACCTGGCTCCACTCTCATAGTTCGTCTCATACACGCTCGCCGGTTACGGAGACTCTTGACTTAACCCTCAGATAAGACTCAGTCTATTTGGTCATGATAAGATAGTCATATTTTCCATGTAGCAGGCTTTAAAGGATTTTTAATGATCTTTATCTTATTGTGATTATCGCAGCAGCTACCACAACCTAATATCTAAACAGAAACAAGGTATGCCTTGGATTTTCCCTTTTGGTAGACACAAATACACTATCTACGTACTTTTTTATTGGTTTATAAGTTTACTTAACAGTATTTTAGTATATAAATATAATATAGAAAGTGCTTTATGCTCATAACTACATTTTTCGCCGCTTTCAAGTGCCACTTGCGGTAAATACTTCAGCACTGGCTGATGAATGGGTAACGTTTTGTCTGAGTGCCTAATCCTCTACTCTAATACTGTCTTACATTATAGAGAGATAGGCTCTTTTCTGGGCAGACTTCCCTACACTTTTCAGACACTCCTCTGTCAGTTGCTAGGATAGACCAACATAGAAAGGTGTTCAGTTCATCTCGCCTTGCCTAAATATTTATATTTCGTAGGAATTAGTCAGTTGTTATTTCTGTCATTATGTATATTCAACGTTTATTTTTAATTTGTAATAAAGAACTAGTCACCTTTCCCTAAATCCGCCTTTGTAAAACAATTAACTTGTGGCCTAAATGCTCCCAATTCTGTTTTTGTGTAAGCTTTTATGTTCCACTGCTAGTCAAAGCAGTTCTAACGTAACATAAAAAGGCTTTCAAAATTTAACCTTATATTTAAATTACGAGATAATGCAATAGTAGGTGCTACCTATGCATCATGTTTAAGCCACCACGGCATAAACCTTTATCTATACTTGTGTTGTATGTTCTTAGATTTATGCGAATATTATTGAAACAATTTTTTGTATTTATTGCGAATTATTTTTGATTTTTAAGTTCCCGACATTTCGAGTGCTTTGCAGCACCCATGGTCATAGGAGAGATTGAGGTGCTTGACATCCAAAAGGTAAGTTATTTCGGGGTACCTTCAAACTGCTTAATTATTTTTGTTGGTATTAGGAAAAATAACAAAAAAATTAATCGTTAAGTGAATCATCGCTTTACCTACCCATTAGCTTAGGCGCCCACTTATCTGCGGTCCCACGCACCAAAGATTAGCTTGAATGGTGCCCCCTAGTGACAACCACAGGGTATTGTGTTGATGAACTCTACTCCAATTCCATTGCAGTATTGACGTCATCTGTGTTCCGGAATAACAAACACCCGCATCTTACCTAGCAGGCATCCGAGATGCTAACATCTCTTCGCAATGTTCACTACCGCATTATAATTACCTAGTCGTGCGTTTTTAATTATTGTATCTAGGTTTACGCTGCGAGTAAGAATACTCAGATACTGCAAATTCTCGGGAGAGCAAGAGGACTTGCAAGAGAGGTTACAGTATAATATAACATGTGCATGAAATATTTGTTGATTTTGAGAAGCTTTTAACGCTGTCGACCGCGTTGAACTTAGTGATCACAAAGGTTAAGCAGCGTTAGGCTCGATCAGTCTTAGATGGATGACCGTTTGTGGAAATTTCATATTCGAGCTTCGAAAGGCACGTTAAGGCGTTCGCTCCAGTTACCGCATAATGTAGAAGTCATTAAGCCAAGTTGGAAGCCTTAAAGGCAGGCGGCTTGATAAGTTCCAACAGCAGGTGGCCGCAAATCTGCCTCCACCAATCCGCACTAGGTTCGCGTGGTAGTATGTCCTAATCTCCCTTACCTCGATTGGTGAGAATGGTGCCTTTGCCCAGCAGTGGGTTAGTATCAGCTGATTTATTATATTATTCAAGTTTGAGCTAAATATCATCAAATAAAAAAAGTAATTAATGTAAATATTGGAGCGATAATGTAGGTAATTATAGCTGCAATATTTACATTAATTATTAATTCATCGGCCGTGCCGTGCCGCTGCCGCCCGCCTACATAATGCTTCTCTGAAATGCTCACATTCGGTAAGTACTAATGTGAAGTGAAGCTGTCATGTATAAGTGTACCTAAATGTAGTAAATGACTGCTAGTTATTTGACGTACGAACAAGTATCTACCGTGAACTCTCTAGTAGGCTAACTTTGGATTTAGGTATGGTCACGATAGTATTTTAAAGTCAACTCTCGAAAGGTTATATATTTATTGTTTTACATCTATATATATACAAATAGGCATAACTGAAATTTTTGTTTTGTTTGTCACATTTCAGGTCACTTAATAATGCCCTTCGATTGTGGAACCCAACATTTTTACCGTTTTATCAATAATTATTATTTAATATTAAGTCTTGTTTAATTATATAGTCTATATAATATAATATTTTTTAAAGTTAGGACACGAATACTAAAGATAACAGATAAAAATGAATTTCACTTGAACAGTTCAAGAGTTGATTAGTTTGACTTAGGACGCTTGTTAAGCGGACGGTGCGTTTTGCATGAAAAAGTCCAGCACTCCCAACTGAGACGTGAGGAACTAAAATGTGTAATGTCTTAGATATAATACCGTTACGCCTATATTCCCCAAGCGGGGGTGGCAGAGGTGTATTGAGTACACCCGTATTCGCCGACAATGTTAGGTCCCATGTAAAAGGGGGCGAGCTTATTGCCATATACCGGGCAGAATCCAGACTCCGGACTGATACTGGGAAGTTCTCGTTAGAAAAACTACATTTCTCCGACCTAGGATTTGAACCCAGGGCCTCACAAAGCGATGCGCTTTGGCAATAGACCAACGAGGCAGTCATGTAATATTATATCTAGATATAGATATTTCAGTAGCAAATGCTTCTGAGCAAAAATTTTTAGGTATATTGCTAAGGATATTCTGTCAATAATGTTTACTTGCAGTGATATAAATGGCCATTAAACAATATTTATACAGCGAGCAAAAACAACTATCTATAGATAAACAAGATTTTATTATCCTCTTATTTTGACATTTGGCCCCCAGCTGGTATTTGTGTGATAATTCTAGTTAGGTTTCTAAAGCACTATTCATGATAGTAAAGCGTCATTTCGGCTCTAAAACTAACATTTATATTAGATCTAACTTAACCAATCTCTCTCAATCGTCATAATTTTGCTTATCATTCATTATTTACTGGGGTCAGGTGATTAACATTCAGTTTTATGAGACTTATAAGCGAACGCCATAAAAATGAATTACGTGGTTGCTCTTAAAACCAATGATATTGACAAACAAGTATAAGTCTCCGTGACCGGCGAGCGAAGTTAATAGATAAATTCAGACTTTTTTAAATTATTCTGATGTATTATGGTCACGCAATGATAATTAAACAATTTTTTTCAGGATTTCATGACGCCATCTTAGTTTTTCAGGAGGCGTACAATTGTGTCTATTTCGGCCTAACTTAACACTTAACACAACAACTTAACTTACCCTTTTACTGTTACAATTATAACAATCACAATTATATCAGATTGGAAATTACCTAGTAGGTATTACAACAGCAAATTTGTAATGAAAGTCACAAATATAGACAAAATATTTATTGAGCAATCAAATTGTAAAAAGTTAACACACACATTTATTATTTCAGATCAAAAATCAGTCTTAATCAACTCTTAAACAGCGGCTAATTGTTGTTATGAAACATGAAAAAGAAACAGTTTAAGTCTTTTGTCAACATACGAGTAAATATACGTCACAATTTTTATTTTATTACATTACCTTACGCAACGCGCTCGAGAATGGCTAGTACAACCTAGTAGTCTGCACTTACGAGGAGCTTTGAGGGTATCAAAATTGGCCAATGATAGTAACCAGCCAGCCGTTTGTCAGTTGTGGTTAGTGTGGCAGGAACGTATTCGGAGGTAGATGGCATTTCAACTAATTCCAAATCGTATCTAGTCCTCTTGCTGGTTGGCCCACCTAATAAATACTTTGGAGTATTGATATTGGGAAAGCCAACAAATCGATTATTTCGTTGATTCGCATATTTTTTCTTTTTGGCATCTTCTCTGTACTCGAACCAAGAGGCCACCATCGCAAGATCAAACAGGTGCAGAATGACTTTCACAGTCCATTTGCTTGATTTGATCCATGTTGTGTATGTTTCCATCATTTGATCTCACATTACGATCCCTCCCATATTTCGGTTGTAATTGGTGACAATAGAAGGATACGAGAAACTTCGCCATTGAAGTTACTGTTCCTTCAAAATTTCTTTGTTTTAACTCTGCCTTCAATGCAATGGTCGTGAAATATCGATCTCGTTTTGATTACTTCTGAGGGATTGTAGAAGTATATCGTCTTTTGAATCGCTGGTAAATGCGCTATCTCGGTTGATATTGTCAACTTCTCCATTAGAAATATCTTCGATATCAGAAATTTGCCGCGTGGTTCCCGGCTTAGAATAGGACCAACCCATCTCATCCCATCGGGTGTCGTACAAGGCGACTAAGGGAAAACTAGGGAATGGGCAGCAGCGTTCCCTTAACACTTCTACCATCAAAAACTGCGCTCGCCAACCCGCCTGCCAAGCGTGGCGAGTATGGCAAACACCCCCAATTTATTAAAATGGAAGATAAGAATAAAACCAGGCCCCTAGTCCCCGGCGGTCCTGTTCGTCCTGGCCACGGTAGCAGCTATGGTAACGACAGGACAAGGGGTGCTAAGAATCTCCGGCAGAGATTCGGCTACCACCAACATCGAAAATTGGCCCTGGTGACATACAATGCACGCACGTTAAGGACAGATGAGAAGCTTGTTGAGCTGGAAGAAGAGATAAACAAGTTGCGGTGGAATATTGTTGGTTTATCGGAGGTCCGAAGAAAGGGCGAGGACACGATAACCTTAAAATCCGGCAACTTGTTTTACTACCGGGAGGGTGAACAGCAGTCCCAAGGTGGTGTCGGATTTATCGTCCACAAGTCACTCATAGACAACATTGTGTCCATCACTAGTGTGTCGAGCAGGGTAGCGTACCTGATACTCAGAATATCCAAAAGATATTCGCTGAAGGTCATACAGGTCTACGCACCGACCTCGGCATACTCAGATGATGACGTCGAAGTAATGTATGAGGACATTAGTAGAGCCATACATACTTCCAAAGCACACTTTACAGTGGTTATGGGTGACTTCAATGCGCGGCTGGGCAAACGGGGCGATGATGAGTTGAGAGTGGGGCAATTTGGATATGGGCAGCGCAACCCCAGGGGTCAGAGGCTGGCCGAATATCTGGAGAAGGAGGGACTCTTTATGATGAACTCTTTCTTCCGGAAGCCGCCTCATAGAAAATGGACCTGGATGAGCCCTGATGGTTCCACAAAAAATGAGATAGACTTCATCATGAGCACCAAGCGACAAATATTCAATGATGTCTCCGTGATTCACAGGGTAAAAACCGGCAGTGATCACCGAATGGTCAGAGGCACATTAAATATTAATGTCAAAACGGAAAGATCGCGTCTGATGAAGTCTACGCTCCGACCTTCTTATGCACACATCCAAAACCCCGAGAACTTTCAACTCGAATTGGCAAACCGCTTCGAATTGCTAGACAGCAGCGCATCAGTGGACGAAATCAACAACAGGCTGGTAGAGACTGTCCATACGGTCGGGTCCAAGTATTATAAGCCCCACCGTAAAAATAGACCTCAAAAACTATCTAACTCCACCCGAAATCTCATGGCTGAGCGACGTTCCATGACGCTCCAAACCTCCGATGATGCTAAGTCCTATAGGCAGCTCAATGGACAGATACTGAAGTCCTTGCGTCACGATTTACGGTCCTTCAATACAAGGCGTATTGAGGAGACCATAGCACAGAACAAGGGCTCCAAAGTGTTCGCAAGAGACGCGTCTATTGGGCAAAGCCAGTTGACGAAGCTGAAGACGGAGGACGGAAACGTAACGTCGAATAGGTCAGAGGTGCTCAGGGAGATAGAGAGGTTCTATGGGCAGTTGTACACCTCAGTAGCTGAACCTGTTGTTGACTTGGTAAAAGACCCAAGAGCCAAGCTAACCCGACACTACACTGAAGATATCCCGGACATCAGCCTGTACGAGATTACGATGGCTCTCAAACAACTCAAAAATAACAAAGCACCAGGCGAAGACGGAATTACCGCAGAGCTTCTGAAAGCGGGCGGAACGCCGGTACTTAAAGTCCTTCAGAGGCTGTTTAATTCCGTCTTGCTCGAAGAGAAAACGCCGGAAGCATGGAACAGGGGAGTGGTGGTACTGTTTTTCAAGAAAGGTGATAACACTTTACTGAAGAATTATAGGCCCATCACACTGCTGAGTCATGTTTATAAGTTGTTTTCGAGAGTCATCACGAATCGTCTCGAACGCAGGCTTGATGACTTCCAGCCTCCCGAACAAGCCGGTTTCCGGAAAGGCTTTAGTACCATAGACCACATACATACGCTGCGGCAGATTATACAGAAGACCGAGGAGTATAATCGGCCACTATGCTTGGCGTTTGTGGACTATGAGAAAGCCTTCGATTGGATCGAGACTTGGGCGGTTCTTAGATCTCTCCAGCGATGCCGCATTGACTATCGGTACATTGAAGTGTTGAAGTGCTTGTATAATAACGCCACCATGTCAGTCCGAGTACAGGGGCATTGCACGAAGGCGGAATGGCAAGGACTTGGCATCAACATCAATGGCGAATACATCACTCACCTTCGATTTGCCGACGACATTGTGGTCGTGGCGGAGTCGCTGGAAGATCTAGGACGAATGCTCGGTGACCTCAACAGAGTATCTCAACAAGTGGGTCTTAAAATGAACATGGACAAAACGAAAATAATGTGTAACGTCCATGTCGTACCAACCGCACTCACCGTTGGGAACTCTACTCTTGAAGTTGTCGACGAATACATTTACCTGGGACAGGTAGTCCGGTTAGGTAGGTCCAACTTTGAGAGAGAGGTCAATCGACGAATCCAACTCGGCTGGGCAGCGTTCGGGAAACTGCGCAACATCTTCTCATCCAAAATACCTCAGTGCCTTAAGACTAAAGTTTTTAGTCAGTGTGTGTTACCAGTGATGATATATGGATCAGAGACGTGGTCTCTTACTATAGGTCTCATAAAAAAAGCTCAGAGTTGCTCAGCGAGCTATGGAGAGAGCTATGCTCGGCGTTTCTCTACGTGATCGAATCAGGAATGAGGAGATTCGTAGAAGAACCAAGGTCACCGACATAGCCGTTAAGATTAGCAAGCTAAAGTGGCAATGGGCGGGCCACATAGCGCGTAGATCGGACGGGCGTTGGGGCAGAAAGATTCTAGAGTGGAGACCACGTATTGGCAAGCGCAGTGTGGGACGACCGCCTGCCAGATAGACCGACGATCTTGTGAAAATCGCAGGAAGTCGTTGGATGCAGGTGGCATCGGACCGGTTACGCTGGAAAGCGATTGGGGAGGCCTATGTTCAGCAGTGGACAAGTATAGGCTGAGATGATGATGATGATGATCAGAAATCTGGAGGAAAACTCAAAAACCGCATCATCTGACATGTAAAGATGACAAGACATCTGAGAATATTGAAGTCTTTGACAAAATACTATATGTTTGCAGAATATGTTCGGGACGGTCTGATACAATTGTGACATTTATTGTGTAATTTTTTCAACTGATCCAACGGTTGCGAAATATTACTAATACAAATGAAAAATACTATCATTACAGTTAATTATCAATAAAACATATTCAGTACTCACACATTTTAAAAAAATCACGTAAATAATCAAAAAAAGTACTTACAGGTGACCGGTGCATGTGTTACGCAGACGCCGTTCGCAAGCAAAAAGGAATGTGTAATGACTTGTTGTTCCAATGGCGCTATTGCTATTTCTTTCCCACCAAATAAAAATGCATTGAAAGCACAATCGTACGAGCCTTAGCCCGTCGTTTTATCTATTTAAATAATATTGTTTTTTTTCGTTTGAAATTAGCATCACAATTTCGTTGGCCAGGTCCGTAAGGGCTATTGGAGTGGAGGAAGCCAGAGAGTTATGCAAGGAAAGAACCTGTTGGAACTTTGTACTCTCTGCCCACCCCGCAAGGGATCTGGCGTAATGATATACGTAGATAGATATTGACATAATAATATTAGCCCTGTTAAGAAACTGTCCCACCGTTGGGCACGGCCCTCCTTTCAAACTGAGAGGGTTTAGGGCATAGTCCGCCACGCTGCGGGCTGGCGAACATCACACACCTTCGAGAAACTTAGGCATGCAGGTTTCCTCACGATGTTTCCTTCACCGATAAAGCAAGTGATAATTAATTTTCAATACGCACATGCTTTCGAAATGACAGAGGTGCGTGCCTGGGTTTGAACCCGAGACCTCTGACTTTCTAGTCCAACGGTCTAACCACTAGGCTATAACTGCTTCAATAATAAATAGATATTGAAATAAAAAAAAATCAATTATCCTTATATAATTATCATATTATTGTTGAATATGATAATTACATAAGGATAATTGATTTTTTTTAGAAGTTCAGTTTTATTAAATGTATAGATTTTATTACTTTGACTATATTTGTATGCTCTTAGAGCGAAAAATAGATAAGATTATTTATATTTACCAACCACCAACTTATGTACCTATGTTTGCAAATAAACCACTGATTATGATTCAGTAGTATGTCTTAAATATGGTGAGTCATATAAGTCATTTGGATTTGTTTTACAATTTGCTGCCTACAAGTCGTCAGCCCTGGGTCGGGGCAGCAGTAACGCATTGTCTAGGGCTGTAGATGTTCCAGATAAGTAATGCCACTCCAAAGAGTTATTATCCCGCTTCCGACAACACCCAGCACCAAAAGAACTCTGCTCCGATAAAGCGCCAGAATACTGCCTCGCTTAATCATACGCGAATAAACACCTACATTAGAAGCTGGAATATTTTTTTATAAAATGCAAATTAAAATAACGCCTCCAACTATTGTACGGTTACATAAGCAACACTTGATAAATAGGGTAAAGAGATTATCTTCCCGGTAACGGCGATATGGTGCATGATTACCTCGAGGTTAAAGTATTATCGACCGATAGCGATTTTCGTACCGTAACAAAATACGTGTAAAAACCCTGATCACGTATGCATTTGCGATCGGCGCGAGTCAACGACCTGCGTATTCAGTGTACCATTGGGTCATGAGTATTTTGACAACGCACCGCGGAAATTATCTAATCGGCACGCGGCCGCGAGGACGCGAGGTCAACGACACCGGACTGTTCGCAGCTCTTGTACGCTCCGACGAAAGTGAAATGCGAAATGTACGGGAGTACCGTGGACTGTTCGATTTTTTTTATTGAAGTGTGTGGCCGGAGAGACGGCCGCCCGGCCGATCAGTGCCAAATATAGAGTTGTTTTTAAGGTTTCAAAAACGATTATTTACAATTCGGTAGATTGGGTAAGATTGGACAAATTGTGGCTTTATTGATAATTCTCTAATTTTACGAAATACTATAGAAAGGAGCGTGAATAGAGTATTTTGCGAGAGTAGGTAGACACGCTGGTGCTATCAATGTTTTCATATCGTGAACTGTCAGTCTTCTTAGTGGAAATCGTGTTCAGATTCGGTGGTAGAATAGAAAAAATACTGTTACGGGACCCCGATAGCGTTGACAAATAGTAAATTAATTAATTTGATTTTAGTTTTGGACAATATTTTCTGGGATTGCTCTTAGATTTCCAGCTTGCTATGACAAAATTAAAGAAAATGATGATGTTAAAAATTTCGTAATCGTGTCCAGCTACAATGCACGTAGAAGTGTCTACATATAATTACAATAATTTCTAGTATTTTTAAGGCACATGAAATTTGTACCAAACCTTTTCGTTTTAACTCGATACTTTTTTACAAATATCCTAAACACTAATATAGACTATGGAAAAAATAATAATCATCGTCTATAATACCGATCGTCTCAAATCGCGAAAGCAAGCAAACTTAGAGAAAGCTTCGAAACCCAAGTTGGCATTTATTTACGTAGGTATACAACTGTAAATTAGTAATGTGCAAGCTTAAGTAAATGAGAGCCAAGTGGATCGTGCAGAAACGGTCTGAAAAAAAATGTATGTAATATAGGTTAGTGCTGGCCGGGGTCGATGACACTTCAATACTTTGTCGACAGATTGTAGGCATAACATAATAGAATCGTGAGAATGGATGACCCACATAAATGTTCTGCACTAGAATTTAACACGTATAGTTTCTCCCGCAACGCTGCTTGCTGAAATGTACATATTGTATTTTTATGAGTTCGTTTGTCCCACTGCTGAAAGAAAATCTTCCTTGTACTTCTTCACAGATTTTTCTCTCTTGGAGTGGTCCGTTGTTGAAATTATTATAGTAAACTGTCTGTAATATTAAATGTAATAACTGACACAAAACAACGAGCGAACCGCAGAAAATAGATCTGTGCGGTCACACATGCGCATCTACGAGCATTTTTTATAACACAATTACTAGGTACTTTATAAAAATGTAGGTAAGTAATAAAGGTAAGCATTAAATACATGGTTTAAGATTATACACTTATGCAAAAAACTTATTTTCCTGAAGATAAAATGGACAAAAGCGGCGAGGGTAGTTCGCGTGCGCGCAGGATTTTGAACTAATGAAAAAGTTATGTGTAGTACCTTATTTAGTTTAGAAAAGAGGGTATAAAATACTAATATTTTATATACTTATATAAAGAAACTTAGTAACAATAAAAGTAATTTCACAATATGCAAACTTCCAGACGAAACCGTTTATGGGTTTGTGTGTGTGTGTGTGTGTGTGAATGATCTACGCCGTTGGCCGCGGGGCCTTTACAGCTTCACCGGACAAGAGGGCGAGCGTGCAACCACTACGCTCGCGCCAGAAGGGCAAGGGGGCAACTAGCTCAAGGGCGTCTCAAGGAGGAACGGCCTCGGCTTGGGCAGTCGCTACGCGGGAGGGTCGGTGGGAAAGAAGGGGTGTAAGGGCATTGGGAGGGTCGGTGAGAACATGCCGCGGCCGGCGGTAGCGGCTGATAGGAGGGGAGTTGGGTTCGTAGTCGGCGGCGGCTACGATTAGCGGATTACTATGATTGGACGCGTTCGCAAAATATCGGGTTGTCGCCTTTTTAATAAAGGCGCGAATAGGTTCGAAACCTAGATCGGAATGGAACCGTTTATGGGTCACGCAGAGATTTGTGTGGGAATCAGTGGCGCATTTACCAGCAGGCTGAGTAGGCTGGAGCCTAGGGCGGCAAATTTTGCTCAATTTTTTTTTTGTAGGTAGTGCATCATTAACTTTTCTTAGCTCAAAACTATACCCAAAGACTATTTCTTGTGTAAACTTCACTAAGTCGTGAGTTGTAAGATATGTAGGTACTCTGTGAACTGACACAACGATCCCTCACAATCATACTAATAACGGGAAAAAGCTGATGCAATGATGAAGATAGAGCACAAATCATAAAATTGCAGTTTCATTGATAAAGAAAATGTAATTAATATGAATGTGAACTAAATCATAAAATTGCAGTTTCATTGATAAAGAAAATGTAATTAATATGAATGTAAACTAGGGTATTGAATTGCAGAGGTTAGTAGGGGCGGCAAAAATTGAATAGCCTACTGGCGGCAAATGTGTAAATCCGCCACTGGCGGGAATCGAACTCGTAACTCCTAGATCCAATGATCGACACAGCCCACGCTCTGACTAGTATACCAAGACACCACTTAGTCGAGAAGATATGTGTGGTCATTTGTTGATTTACGTTTAAGTAAAAATATTACATCGTGCTTAGATACATATCCAAATAGGTAGGTACATTTCAGACAGATATTATATGATGTCTACTAGCCCAATGTTTTTCGTTTTACGAATTTTATAGGAGTCAAATAAATTGATCTCGTTTATTGGACGTCTATACAATAAGTATAAAGATACGCCCAAATTGTTTTTGCCGGATTCTGAATCTACTGCGAAATCGATTCACCTCGGCACCTCGGTTTTCTCGATCATATCTTTCGTTATTTAAAAAAAATATATAAAATATTAATTGCAGCCTAAGTATTGGCTGCTTTGCCCAGCAGTAGGACTACTGTCCAAAGGCCTTCTCTCACACATCGAGTTGAAGGAGACTAGGTAATACTCCACCAAGGGGACCCAATGCGGTTTGGCGGAGGCAGATTTGTGGCCAGCTGCCGTTGGAACTTAGCCGCCTATAAAACTTCCAACTTGGCTTAACGACTACCACATTACATAGTAACCGGGACCAACGGCCTAACGTGCCTTCCGAAGCACGGAGACGCTCGATTATGAATTGCCACAAACGGTCACCCATCTCAGGCCGACCGAGTCGAACACTGCTTAAACTTGGTGATCGCTAAGAACACCGCATAGCGCTAAGAGCGCCCTTTTATAAATATGTGTGCTAAATTAATCAACTAAAATTTAATTATCAGCCACAGGAGGCTATTGCAGGACAAAGATCGGAACGACTACTGGCTTAAAATATATTTGTAATAAATTAAAAAATTTAAAATAATTGTTTCAGAACCATTTGACTGATAAAGTATAGGTATGTAAAAGTCGGTACCTAATATAAATATTATATATAACTAAAGGTTTTTGGCGGGAAATCGTTGTCAATTTGTTTCAATTTCCAAAACTTGTGTTATTTCGAATTATAATGTGTAATGTTGGTGGAATATTAACCATTATGTATTCCTATATGTGCATGAGTGAAGGTGATTGTAACAAAGTGATAAAACGTGCCTTTTAGATTTCCCTCAAAACGGCCGTCGCAATTGGTATGTAAAGTATCCATCACTTTACTATCCAGGGTGTGGTACTTCATCAATTTCATAATTATCTATGTCATCAAGTTCATCGGGGAGTTGAATTAATTTTGAAATGAATATTTGTAATACTTGACATTGGCAAAATACGCGTCGTCGTGATGCCATAAACATAATAAAAAAAAAAACATGTGTCGATAATGTTCGGAAGTTTCCATTTTAATTATTTCTTTTTTGTAATAAAATTAATTGCATAGTAGGTTTATGTATACTTGTCAAGTGTTAACAATAAAATTCATATCTACCTATATTTAAACTTGTATAATTTATATATTTTTAATCCAATGTATTTCATCACAAAAGCATTTACCATTACTTTGTTATAAAGTATATGACGGACGATTTAGCGCAGTGGTTAAGAGCTTGAGCTGCTCCGCCCACTGTGTGGAATAGTCGCGGGTTCGATTCCCGCACGGTACAAATCTTTGTGTGATCCACAATTATTTGTTCCGGTCTGGGTATTTGTTTGTGAATTTCCATGTTTGTAAATGCACCCACGACACAGGAATAAATCCTAGTGTGGGGCTACGTTTTTTTTAAAAAAAAAGAAAAGAAAAAGAAAAGAAAGAAAAGCCTCGAACTTATAACTATATCTGTGTCGTTGGTGCGTTTACAGGCACTTATGCACGTGTTTTCCTAACAAATAAGTTTCTGCAGATCAAATAAAAATAAGCATCATGCGGGGACCGAACCCGCCACTGGTTAATGCAGAGGACCGAACAAACTACGCACAGACCACCGGACTAAACGGTCGTTGTATATACCTATCACATGAAAATGCAATTTACGTATATATAGAAAGAAGTTTCCAAAAACACAGATATCTGGCCCAGGTTTCCTTTGTTTAATAAAATAATTAATAATGGTGTACTTACGAAATCATAACGGAGGGCAAAGACCCCAAAAAAAAGGAAGTCTAATCGTGTTGTTATTATAATCTAGGTATTCTAACTTAAGATCATGTTCATGATATAAAAAAACAGACCGATGACACAGCTCGTGATACTGCACTTACGGCATTTTTTGCTTCAGATAAATCCCAGGCAGGTATAACAATTATAAACAGGTAGAAGTTTTTATTTTACATCTCCGATATAAGGATACAAGGAATGACTTGTCCATTGTGCCTTAGTTCTCACGGCACGCGATTACCGATCACAATATAAACAACCCAGGTCTTTTATCCGTGCACGTCGCATCCCATACAGCTCATTAGAAGGGGCGATGACCGATACCTTCCTTACTATAGTAGTAAAATTTCTATTAATCAACCGTAGGCACTTCGTTGGCGCACGGTTGTTGCATCAACGAAGTAAACTAAACCTTATTTGCATCTCGCATAATACAAATTACGATAACGACCCAGCCACGTGTTTAATTTTGCTGAGAATAACGTGCGATTGAACGTCCTTGCGAGAACGTTGAACCCGGAATACTATCGTCCGGATACAGGTCAATGTACTATTATCCAATCTCGATAGCTGCTTATGTAAGTCCTTCGTACACGATAATGAGATGACCTTCGTGGTTATTGCCCTCTGCTATAGAGGTAATGACATATTTATCTACTCACTGTATTTATCTGCTAATTAAAAATACGATTATGTCAAAGATCGAATGATCCATTGTATCATATCGCTCTAAAAGAAAAAAACAAAAAATTGTTGGAACCCGGTAATCTCTTACTGACCCGCAAGCAGTGTTGGGCATTTATCAATTGTAGATCCGTCAATTGATCAAACATTTGCAATTAAATTAATCCCTCTGAGGTACTCCGTCATAACAATCACTATTGGACGGGAAAGTCCTTTCCGTGATCAGGAGTACTGTAGAGCACTCAAAACGTCGGGAAGTTTAAAACCACAAATAAGTCGCGATAAAATTGCATAGAAAATTAATTGTTCGCAATGAATTTTTGCCCAACTGCCCGCAAGGAATGTGGAGAGATTTTATATATAGATAAACGGCACTTTGTGGTGTGTTTGTTTTGCATACTGACATGAGGTAAAGTAAGACAGAGCATCAATGAGGCAAAGTTCTTCTGCTGATGATTTAAATTATAAAGATTTAAAAGCCTAGAGGGATTATAGTGTAAACCTTGTTCGGCTGTACACTTTTTGTGGACACTTGGTACCATTTAGGTAACCAATTTAAAAATGTATGTTCCTACATGGTTCGTACATGGATCGCACTTCTTTTTATTCATAATATTATGTCTTGTCAGTTTAACGTAGGCTCCATGCAAAATTATCGGTTAATATCTGTTTGTCTAGTGACTGTATTCTCGAAGACTTATTTGTTTTAAGTAATAAAAAGATATAAGCCATAAGGCGCAGCTGGCCATACATAACGGAGTTCTTGTCCCAACGCTGTTATATGGTAGCGAGAGCTGGGAATATAACAAGGAGAATAAAAGTAGGATAAATTCGGTAGAATTGCGAGCTCTGCGGAAGATGTGCGGAGTGTAGCTGACCGACCGCATTAGCAACAGCGTAGTAAAAAAGCGAGTAGGTGTGAAAGATAGTATCGGTGTAAAGATGAGAAAGGGCATGCTCCGTTGGTTCGGGCATATAGAAAGAATGCCAGATGAAAGAATGACAAAACAGATATACAATGTGAAAGTGGAAGGATGCAGGTACCGGGGAAGACCAAATAAACCGAGTCTTATCTGAAGGAAAAGTCAAGAGTCTCCGTAACCGGCGAACGTGTATGAGACGAACTATGAGAGTGGAGGAAGCCAGAGATGTATGTAAGGAAAGAACCTGTTGAAACTCTGTACTCTCTGCCTACCCCGCAAGGGATCTAGCGTGATGATATAGATAGAGAGAAAGATAGATAGATATATAATTAAAATACTTGCGTAAAACATGGTGCCACAGAACTTAAATTCTCTCTCAGTCTAGAAAATCAGATGATGCAAAATACATATGCTTCGACCGGTGACTTGGTTCTTGCTGTATGCGGTAAAAATAAAATGTACTCGTATTTTCTAAAAAAAGATGTGACTAGTTTGAAAATCACAATAACTACACTAGATTGAGTGTTTTCCTTGAGGATAAATTATTACATTCAGATTAAATCGTAATAATCGTATTCTTAAAGAGATTAGTCATATTGATAGGAAAATTTACATCGATTTCATTGGCCTTTTTTGAAAATGGGTAGTTAGTATTTTTTGTTTTAGTATGCCCTACAGATATTGAATAGCGCTTTTATGGAATACCAAGAGCACATTAGAATTGAACGCGGTATAGTCGCAAACAATCTTTTCAAAACATTTTACAAAAGAATGCTGTGTGAATGTTGGACACAAATAACGAAAATTACAAGCAGTAGCAGTTTCAATGTAAAATTAACTACAAAATCTTCTCCTTTATGTTGATTATATCTATTTACAATAGGCTTTTTTATATGTCCATTGTTGCGTATATTGAAATTAATAAAAATGAAAATCATGAAAATTTTTTATTCCCCATATCTATTGTGAATGTCAACATTGTTCCGATTTTGTAAACTGCTAGATAGAATTGCTATTATTGATTACTACAAAACATAAGCAAGTTACGCATCTGTAATAGCATCATGAGATACAACGATATTTGTTCGGTAAAAAAAATGATTTTCGGCCCATAAACAATATTATTTTATCGATAAAGTTTTCGCGGTTGTATGGGAAAATGACTTATATAGTCTATGAATGTAAGAGTGAGAATTTTTAAGACGCCCTATGTTATTAATGTAAAAATAAATGTACAAGAGTGCAACTGATTAAGATAGATTTGTCCCTTTTCTTATCACTGAACTGACATAAGTGTAAGCAGTGCAAATATATAATTTTGTTCATGCTCCCTCTATTATTTTAGTACCTCTATGATTTAAAACATAATTTGAACCCAAAATTTAAAATTGCATTATCCGCTGCCATTTGATAAAATGCTTCGCTAAAATCACAAGTAATTATGCCGGAGTTGTTAGGTGCAAGCAGATACGTAGACTCATAATTTACATTCCCCAAGTGCGACTACAAATTTACAAGGATGAATAAAAAGAATCTTATTGATGTGAGCCATATATTATTACCCAATCCAAACGTTATCTTATCAAGAACTCATCGACGTCAGTTTGAAATCTGCAAATTCTATGCATAAATAAAGTGATAAGATGGCGCCACTACGCTTCCGGCACGATATATAAATTCAACGCTTTGACCTGTACCGGTCATTACAATAAAGCATCCAAATTCTATTTGCTTACGTACCATCACCATCAAAGCTTTATTATTTTTCTTTTTTGCCTGCTAAGAATTGTTTCTACCCTCAAATTCCTAATCCTAAAACTAAGCTTAGGTAATTAACTTACCATTGTCCTCGTTTAAAATGGATTTGAACTTATTTTGTCATTATGTGTTTCATTGCACTTTATTTGTTTTTCTATATGAATATATCATAAGGAATGCTATAGTGTGGCTTAATTTTCCTGTATTTGAGCGAAGTTTTTTTTATTCGTTTTTTATATTCGGTCTGTTGTTCCGTGTGTTTCAATACTACAAATCATTACCGCCTGGTGAGTAGTTTTCAAATACTATTTAATTAATAATTACAAATAAAAATGGAATACATTGCGTTGTGTCAACTATTATTAGTAGTAGCGTCCTTATAATATTAGGTAGGTATGTTCAATCCCTGAACTAAGCTCATTGGCAAAAATTGGGATGTATTTTTTAAAAATTCAGATTTTTAAATCTACAAATCGGTTGTTATTGTTATATTTCAATGTTAAATAATAACTAAGAGGAGGTAAACATTATTTCCGTCCTGGAAATGATATCGCCCGACAATATTAGAAAGCCTGTTGTGAAAAAAATCTTTTATTCATGAATGATTTCTCTAAGGTCATTAACCTACTACTTTAGGTACTTGTTTAATGCTGGATATAGGGAAAACTGCAAAAAGATACCTAGATTCAGTTTTACCTATGACCTAGCTTCAGTGTAACTTGCTACAAATGTGTTTGCGTAATTTCAGGACCATGGGGTGTGCCGCTTTTGGGATATTTGCCGTTCATGTATGGCAAGCAGCCTGATAAGATGTACTTGGAAATGTCAAAGAAATACGGTGATGTGTTCTCCGTTCAGCTGGGCAGCAACCTGATCGTGTGCCTGGGTTCCACGAAGTTGATGAAACAATTCTTCAATAGACCTGACTCTACTGCTCGCCCGCATACACCTCTTAACGGATTATTGGGTGGCTTTGGTAAGGATTCAATTTAGGATAATTTCTAAATTGGGAACTATTTAAATCAAACTAATAATGAGAGCCAAAAAAGGGAATATTACCGTTTAATAGAATTGTTTTGGAGGTCCAGGTATTTTTATAAATTTCTAAATTAATCTGAATTACAAAATCAGTGATTCAGTTACCATATCATGCGAGCTCTGCGGAAGCTGTGCGGAGTGAAGCTGACCGACCGTATTCGCATCAGCGTAGTAAGAAAGCGAGTAGGTATAAAAGATAGTATCAGTGTAAAGATGAGAAAGGGTATGCTCCGTTGGTTCGGGCATATAGCAAGAATGTCAGAAGAAAGTTCTGGCGTGATGATATAGCTAGACATAATTAGTTTAATTGTAAAGCTGCCAAAGTATTTTTTTTTATTGTTGAATCATGTATCTTAAGTTATTAAATTATGTCTCTAATTATAATTATCTTTTTACATGAACATTTCTAAACTACACTGGAACAATGTGCATTCTTTTTAGGAATCATGATGAGTGAGGGCACGCTCTGGAAGCGGCAACGTCTGTTTCTTCATGAGAAATTTCAAGCACTCGGAGTTAATCTCGGGCCGAATCAGAAATTCGAAAAATACGTTATAGTAAGATATATTCACATAATATTTAATATCTATCGTCAGGCGATACAGCTGCACTGCACAGCATAAACGCAGCTATTTAAAACTAATAACTAGCAAAATAATTTCTTTAAATATTTTGGTTTCAGCCGAAACTGAAATTAACACCTAGATTCGGATTCGGATTCGGTTGCAGCTGTAAAAACATTAGTTTTGTTCGGACCTTAGGTTCGGACACTACTTAGTAATATCATCATAAAAATCAGTTTATAAACGAAGAAGTTATACGTAAACGTAGATAAAAAAATGTATTCAGATTAATTGTAATTTTTGGTTAATATTTTGTTTGGTTCTATAGTATGGTACCTATAGGATGATCATAAGCTCATATTAACTCAATCTATACATTCGTATTGTTTATCGTGAGGGAGTTTACTGGTGTATTTTCAAATCCCAAGGTCCAATACCAATAAAATTGAAATGGAGACTCGGGGTACCCTAAGCCCAACGCAAAAAGAATCATCAAAATGTTTTCGAAATAAAAAGTAACCTATGTATCGTTAGTCTATTGGCGAATAATTAATATTATTATTGCGCGTAGCGATCAGGAAGTCTTGAGTTCAAAATATTTGCAGTATTAATCTGACATTGTACCCGATATAATGGCATTAGGCTCCCCCCTATAACATGAGACCTAGCAACTGTCCTTGGGGAACATAGGCGTGACGATGTTTATGTGTATGTTTTTTATAATTTAAATGAACAACGTTGATACTCAACTATTTCCGTATCAAAAATTCATACACCGGGACGCCTACATTCCCCAAGATGGAGTGGCCGAGGTGTACTGTGTGCGCACAACAACTGATTGCTGAGAATGTTATAATAATATTGGGCCTGTTAAGAAATAGTCCTACCGTTAAGCACGGGTCTCCTCTCAAACTGAGAGGGTTTAGGCCATAGTCCACCACGTTGGCCCAGTGCGGGTTAGCGAATTTTACACACCGTCGAGAAACTCTTAGGCATGCAGGTTTCCTCACGATGTTTTCCTTCACCGTTAAAGCAAGTAATAGTTAATTTTTAATAGGCATATGCTTTCGAAAAGACATTGGTGCCTGCCTGTGTTTGAACCAGATACCTCAGGATTTGCAGTCCAACAGTCTAACCTCTAGGCTACCATTGCTATAAATGTTAGGTGCTACTGTAATAGGGGCGAGGCTATTGTCATTATACCGGGCACAATTTTAAACCCGGACTGTTACTGGGAACATTTTTATAGAAAAAAATACATTTTACCGCCCTATAATTTGTACGAGACCCTCCAACCAACGAAGCAGTTCATAAAAATATCTTTGAAAAGAGCCCTCTTTCTTTATAAAATTTAAGCTGTCATAAACTATATTTAATTTTTATTCTAACCATATATACAAAAAAGTAATTATCGTCAATTTTTTTAAATTTACGTCCGATACTCCAGGGGCAAATGCAGGTTGCGCCTATTGCGGAAAAAATATTAATTCATCACAAATCAAAATAGTTCCACAAAATGTCACTAGACAGCGCTATTTTAATATTTCATTGAAATTAAGGAAAAATAATATATTTTTTTATATTTTTTATGTGGTATTGCTATAAATTACAATTTTCAGATTCTTTCCTTTACTTGTACTTTAAAACCTTGCTAGGTCTAGGTCAAAGGGAGGTGTCCTATAATTTCTGGTGAGTGACTTTAAATGGCCATATCTTTTGTTTGGGTTTACTTTGAACCTTAATTTTTGTATACCATCAGAGGATCGTAGACCTTTGTATTTGACTTGTTAATAATTTTAACTGAATACCTCTAACCGATCCTGAGGAAAAGGGCGATAACTTTCGGACAGACAGACAGATAACGAAATGATCCTATAAGGGTTCCGTTTTACCGGTTGAGGTGCTGAACCCTAAAAAGGACTTCCTTTGTTTGCTTGATATGACTTATTATCTCTGCACACTTTTTTTTTTCTAGATATATTACGTCATATCAAGCAAGCACCCATAAGTGTAACCCTTTAGTGTACCTTCAAGGTTTGAACAAATTTCTTTTATGCATTGGTTTTCTTAATATATAATTTCTTTTAACATCAGATGGAAATAAAAGAATTATTGAATCAGCTCCATCAAATACAATTGATACCCACATATCCATCAGATATTTTGGGTCGTTACGTGCACAACGTTATATGCCAGTTGATCATGAGTTTCCGCTTTGAAGAAAATGACGAAGAGTTCACGTGGTTTCATGAAAGGGTCTCCGAAATCATGGAGCTGAATGAAGTTGTGCATATTGGAGAACATATAAAGGAATACTTGGTGAGTTCGTTACTTATAAATAATTATGGTAATAAAATGTATTCTAATAGTATTACCAGTAAAGCATTTAATCCGAGTCGTAATTTTTCACGTGAAAAGTTACATCGCAGTCTTATTATTTTTATTTTCTGGTAGTTTCTAATAGTAACAAAACCAAATTATTCCCATTGACATTGTTTGATTTCTACAATCATCTTTAGTGCACCAGTAACACACAGGGCGGCTTCATCGCTAAAAAGCAATCATTATCAGGCAACCTTGGGATGGAGAAATAGATTTGTAAGTGGTATAGACGGAGGTGCACTTGTTAGAAATCATACTTATACATATTTTAATACCTACGAGTACATTAGCCGTACAAAATAAAAATATTATATAAAAAAGAAAAACATAACTCTAACACATATTAGAAACACATATTCGTGGCATATTCATGATACAAAAAAAAGTTAAAAAAGAAAACCACTTTAACTTTATTCAAATCCTAGGTCGTAGAACACACAGACCAAACATCTTTGGCGAAATATTGCTATACAAAGTAGGTACGCCTACGCCCTGCTTTAGGCGGGGATTTAGGAGTGGCGGTATTTAGTTTATTACGTTATATACTTTACGTCGTCCGATTGCCACACTCTCATTTTTAATTCAACTGATTGGTTATATACAGAACTTTCCGGGTATGAAGGCGGTGATGCAGGAAATTAAAATGAACTTGGAAGATATCAGTCAGTTCCACTCCTGCCAGATCACTGAGCGTATCAAGCATCGCCGAGGCTCTCGCAAGAGCTACAAGGCAGCTGACTTGTTAGATCATTACTTAGAACAAATCGAGACAAGAGATAAAAGTGGGAAGAGTGATATATTCCCTGATGTTGATCCTGGTAACAACTTCAACCTTTGTTATTATGCTTAATTTTCTTTAAATCCGAGAACTATTTCGCTATCTTTCGGTTTCGCTCAAAACTAAATATCTTCTTGGGCGAACGATGTTGATTTAAATTTTGGAAGTTGCAGTATATGTATATCTCAATAGAATTGTAAATTTTGTTACCAAACTCTTAATTTCTACAGTTACCTGAAATTGATACAACTGCATAAAATATAGTAACTCGGTGTTTTGATTAAGGAGTTAGCAGAGTCTAATTAATAGTGGTATTAACTTGAAGATGTTAAGTGTTATTTTGATATTGAAAAATAGCATTTCCTTTTTTTTTTAAATAGCAGTAGGTATGTTTTAGGATCCTCTTAGGTAATAACATCTTGTTTTTAATATTTTGGCTAGACTACGTCTGGAGGCGATATTAAATGAAATGGTAATAATAAATAAAATATCAAAAATGTATGACTTCCAAATCATATATTTTTGGTTACATTTTATTATACTACACTGACCGATCATTAATTATGGGTTTGTATAAAATGTAATTGGTATAGTACTTGGCTTATTTACCTATTTAATATATGGTGTTTCCTGAATTAATGCTGGGATTAACATACGTGAGTACGTTTCTTGCTAATTGATAACGAGTTTGTAGCCGCGGCATACGCTGACCCCTTTAAACTTACAAAAATCGTCGTAAATATATGTACAAATAGATTTCTTTTTTATTAAAAGTATTATTCTTACTTTATTTTTTTTGATTTGCTGTAATTTTCTTTCACCTGTCTAAAGGTAAATTACTTAGTCTTAAGTATTTACTTTGCCGAATAATGTCATATGTTTATAATTCTATCAGTAGAAATCCTATTCAATCATTAAGTAAAGGCGTAACTTACTTAAGTAAAAGGAAATATGACTCAGTAATTCAAAATCTTTGTTATTGAAAAAGTAGAAAAGGTGCATAGGTACTACAAAATCTAAGAAATAAGCAAAATTTTCAACTCTAAAATAAAAATGATTTACTAAGTTATAACTTGAGTCGAAGTAACTACTTAGACATGTTTATGGATACGGGTGTTAGACTGCACCGTTACAATGTTCATTGCTTGAGTAAAGAAAGTATTGACTATGACGGACGATTTAGCGCAGTGGTTAAGAGCTTGAGCTGCTCCGCCCACTGTGTCGAATAGTCGCGGGTTCGATTCCCGCACGGGACAAATCTTTGTGTGATCCACAATTGTTTGTTCCGGTCTGGGTATTTGTTTGTGAATTTTCATGTTTGTAAACGCACCCACGACAGGAATAAATCCTAGTGTGGGAATACGTTTAAAAAAAAAAAAATAATTACTTGGCTTAGAAAATTAACTTTTGACATTTCTTACTTTTGACAGTTTCTCAACTCTAGAATAAAAATGATTTACTAAGTTAATACTTGAGTCGAAGTAACTACTCAGACATGTTTATGGATACAGGTGTTAGATTATCACAGTGATAAGTGTCACTACATTAAACTGTAACAGTTTAACGGTACCATAGTTAAATAACTTTCTAATTGCCGATCGCCACCATTAGCTGGTTTTAAAAAGAACTTGTACAGAATTGGTAATCGATTTTCTCAATCTATATTTTTTTGCAGAAAAGCAGATCGTTCAAGTGATGAACGATTTGTTTTCGGCGGGGATGGAGACTACGCTGACGTCACTGATTTGGACTTTGCTGATGATGGTCATGAAGCCAGAAGTGGCTGACAAGGTGAGGGAAGAGCTATGGAAGGTGGTTGCCCCGGGAAACCTCGTTACATTGGGACACCGTCTACAGCTGCCCTACACAGAAGCGGTATTGTACGAAACGATGCGAATGGTGTCCGTTGTGCCTTTGGGAACTATACATGTTAATACTGAGTAAGTTTTTTTTTGTTATTAATATATAATTGAAAGGTGGACGTGGTGTGCTACAATAATTTTTAGGTACTTTCTATGCAAAGGGGAATAATATAATTTTGATTAAGACACATCGACTCGGTCGCAATGCCTAAATTCCAGGTACCTTCTTTGAATCACCTCCAATAAAACTAAAGTTAAACAACGTTATTCTCGGTAACATTTTCGTGGATATTTAAAGCCAATTGAGGAATATCGGTTACCCCATTTCAGCACATGGTAGGTTGCAAAAGCTATTTTGTAATAAGATGAAGCGGCTACAATAATATAAATTTACTGTCCTGCTACGTAATTAAATATGCAATAACTATAAACAAGGTCTCAAAAAGTAAAGAAAAAATAATCCTCATCTTACGCTGAGTATAATTCATACTAATATTATTCTGCATTTAAGTTCTGCCAGGAAATATAAAGATCATATTTTAGATAAAGGACTATATGTCATAAAATATTATCATCTTGCCAAATCATGATGATATTTCGGTCTACATATTTGTGTTTCTAATATCATTCGATCTTTAGCGAAGTGTATCGAGATATATTATATCACTGCATATTATAGAACAAAGTCCCCCCGCCGCGTCCATCTGTCTCTCTGGACGCTGTAAACTCAATAACTACTGACCGGATTTTTAAACGGTTTTCACCATTAGACAGGGTAATTCAACAGAAAGGTTTATATGTATGATTCACCCGTGCGAAGCCGGGGGAGGGGTCGGTATTAAATTATAAATTAGAGGTCTATGTTTTTGTTTATATATTTTATATTGATAATCACGGAATAGGTCTTTTTTGGCGGGAAATCGAAGAGTAATGTTGTCAATTTGTTTTAATTTACAAAACTTGTGTAATTTCGAATTATAATGTATAATGTTGGTGGGATATTAACCATTATGTATTCTTATATGTGCATGAGTGAAGGTAATTATAACAAAGTGATAAAACGTGTCTTTTCGATTTCCCTCAAAACGGCCGTCGCTATTGGTATGTAAAGTATTAATCGCTTTACTATACATAGTCATCCTTGTCATCAAGTTCATCGGAGAGTTTAATTCATTTTAAAATGAATATTTGTAATACTTGGCATTGGCAACATACGCGTCGTGGTGATGCCATAAACATAAAAAAAATCACGGAATAAAGAAGTACGTAGATAATTATCATTTAGGAAAGTAATTTTGTTTATGTTATTTCTACACGATTTTTTTAAGTTTTCATTTTAATAAATCACAAAATATAATATATTAGAAAATGCACTACATTTTCTAATATATATATATATATATATATATATATATATATATATATATATATATATATATATATATATATATATATATATATATTTAATATTAATATACGATTTCCTTTTGATGTATGATGTAAATAATCTAATAGTCCCACTGCCGCTCAAATGCCTTCTCTTTCAAATTGAGACGAGAAAAAATATACGAATCCAGTGCAAATTAGTACTGATTTGCACTGGATTCACATATTCATCTCCGCATCTATAAATATACTAACAGTCTAGTATCTTTTATATCACGGAGATACTCGAAAATAATGCCACAAATGATCACTTATCTCAGACTGATCATAAATCAAAATCAATTAAAATCCAAAGTATTTTATTCATGTAGACCAAAAGGCACTTATCAATAGTTAAAAAGAGAAAATTATTGATTACTTAAGAATCTACAACCAATTCGGATAGTCATTCCTGTGGAGAAGAAGGGCAAGAAACTCCACGGTTACTCATTTTAAAAATGAGAGTTTTACAATTCTTTTTGTGTACATTGCATTCATGGGGTATGGGAGAACAGTGCAGAACGAGCTGAATAGATGAGCTTAAGTATAGATTAGTTATAAGTGTACTAATTGATTAAACTAATATTTGATTAATTAACCTTAGTAATAGCGAAGAACATTATACTAGAAGCGCATCCATATCCAAGGTTGCACCTTCACCTAATCAATATTCTTTTCGTTTTAGGCCATGGAAGATTGACAAATATACGATACCAGCTGGCACCCATATAATACCCCTGATAAACAAAATGAACATGGACGGTCGCATATTCCATAGTCCTTACAGGTTCATACCTGAACGCTTCATCACAAACGGATATTTCCACACAACCGATAATTTCATGCAATTCGGATTTGGTCAGCGCAGTTGCATAGGGAGGACTCTGGCTCGAATGGAATTATTCCTCTTTTTCGCAAACATTATGAACCATTTCGACTTTACTATACCCTATGGTGAGAATGCGCCAGAATTGGAAGGCGTTCTAGAGACAACACTCAACAAGCCTGTGCCTTACAAATTAGTTTTTAAGAAATTAGATTATTAATGACTGCCCCGTCGGTCTAGTGGCAAAGCGCATCGCTTTGTGATCACAATTTCCTGGGTTCAAATCCTAGGTCAGACAAATGTAGTTTTATAACCGACTTTTAATAGGAGGAGGTTCTATGTTCGTCTGTATGTATTTTTTATGTATATTCAGCTATATTTTCGTTTGATTATTTTTGCATTGGGTTTGGCATAGCTCCAAGGTGGTCCCATTTTATTTCATTGAAATTGGATCTTGGACTTTGAAGATACACTAGGGAACTTCTTAACGACAAACAATATGAATGTATTGATTGAGTTATCAACACATTCATATATAGGCACAAAATTGAGTATAATATTTAACCAACTTCAAAAATAGAGGAGGTGCACAATATGCCTTTGTTTCATATAACTTCTTTGTTTATGAACCAATTTTAATGATTTATTATTAGGTTCAGTATAGCTTGAAAATGTCATTTTAATTTCATTGGTATTGAACCCTAGCCTTTGAAGACACCATGGGACTCCTTAACGGCAAACAGCACGAATGTGTAGATTAAGTTACTATTGATGTTATGTCAAACCTGTACCTGTGACACCTTACTATTGAACTGAGCAGAATAATGTAATATAGGTATATAAACTCTCTCATTACATAAAACTGTATAGAAAAAAACTTAAAAAAAAAGGGAATCCGACTTCAAACGCAAAAAATAAATTATTGAAGTCAGTGGCGAGTAGCTGACTGCAGCGAGCGAGTACCGTCTTCAAATATTTATTTTTTGCGTTTGAAGTCGGATTCCCTTTTTTTTTAAAGAAAATATTTTCTGTTGATTACTTCCCAGTATGAGTCTGGAGTCTGGAATTGTGGCCGGCATATGGAAATCCATATACCGGACACAATTCCAGACTTCCATACTGGGAAGTTTTCATTAGAAAATATTCTTAAGCCTATTGATGCTTGCCCCCTATTATATGGGACCTAACATCATCGGTTAAACGTGGGTGTACTTAGTACACCTCTGCCACCCCTGCTCGGGGAATATAGGCGTGACGATGTTTTTTTAGATTATTAATTTGACAAGTGACGTTAATGAACACAAAAAATTGGACATACAAAAAACGTGTATAATTATAGAATAGAACAGGGTTTTCTTTATATACCATTTCTTTGTATACCAACATATGAAAATTGAAATAAAAATTATTGACATTTATTTGACGTAATTATTATAATATAGGTTATAAAACACCGTCACGCCCAAATTCCCCAAGCGGGGGTGGCAGAAGTGTACTGTGTACATCCACTTTTCGCCGACGATTTTAGGTCTCACGTAATAGGGGGCGAGTCTACTGCCACATACCTTTTCGTTTACCAGACTTTCGATAGAATGACTACATTTATCCGACCTAGGATTTGAACCAAGGATCTCGTGATCTCAAGGATATTATACGGCACCAGACCAACGAGGCACTATAATAAAGGTTCATATGCTTATATAAACTGAACCTATTTTAATTGTATTAATTTTAAGATTGTTAGTTAAGATGTTCTTTATAATTGACCGATTACATTGCGTTTAAATGGACCAACTTCGCGTTTCATAGTAGCGAACAGCTTTTGTAGCGATGTAATATATGCAAATGTAATTTTGTTTGCATAACAGTTTATTAGGATTAGTTATTAAAATTATTATGTTATATCATCGCGTTCCGCCTCTGTAGATTTAGATAGCTTTTTTGTTGATGTAGTTAAACCACTATAATATGAGATATGAGCATAAGACCTGACGAATGGTTGTTATAACACCACAACTCATTTGCATTGATTAGATATATTACTTTTTGCTAATATCTATTATTAGATCAAGCATTCATAGGCTTTACTTTCACTATTACCAGCCTTTCTAGGAAGTCACTCTATTGGCTGTTATTATTATCTCGAACAAGACTCATTCCGGAACGCTGTGGAAAGATGTATATCGACGGCACGGAGTTAACAATTATCAAAATCCTTGATAGGTAAAATATATACAGTGATATTTTTGGAATATGTAAAAATCCAAAAAGGTGTTTCGTAAAAAAAAACACATATTCACTTTGACATCGTCTTTAAGCACAGTATTTTGTAAATTGTTAACTTCGCTGCCTAAATCAAAAACATTTTGTCAAGGAGATCCATCTGACCACTGAGCCAAGCTCCAGTCCTGTCCAGTGAAGTTGTAAAGACTTACAAACAGTATTTTGTATGATTTTACGATAAATAAACTTTTGAGCAAATTATGAAATATTTATATAAGTAAGTTTGTTAAGTTAAATATGTGCCAATAGGTAAACATTTGTCATTTAAAAGCCTTGCGTCTTAACTTTCTGCGTCGCCCGTCACGGATCAACGGACAACCTTCTGTCATTGTATGTACCTACCTCAACAAAAGAGGTGATCTAGAATAATGTTCTACTACGTATATTTTAATAATATTTGTGATGATTATATGGAAATATATGAATATGATGAATAACGCAGCTTTAACATATTTTATTTATCTTAGTATTAATAAAATCTATTTTGCGCTTCAAATCACTGACCTAAGTCACTCGACTGCAAAACTTAAGTGGAACTGGACGGCATTATAGGCCACGGAAGACAATCAGTGGGTTCCAACTAGGGGGAAACTACCCCTCGGCAAGTTGAGAAGAAGTCAGGACGAACTTGACTCAAATTTAAAAGATTGGCGACTGGATAAATCGAAGAAAGATGACAATAAGTGGATACGACACCACGAGTCCTAGTGCTTCAGGGAGTCATTCAGTTCCCACCTCGGCGTATCTTCGTCAGTTGAGTAGACAAGATCCCCTAGCCTGCCGACCGGTGCACTAATTACACCCCCTCCCCTCGTAGCGACTGTTCAAACCGAGGCCGTTCGTCCTTGAGGCGCCCTCGAGTATGTCGCCTCTTGCCCTTCTGGCTCGAGCGTAGTGGTTGCACGCTCACCCTTAAGTCCAGTGAAGCTGTAAAGGCCTCACGGACAACAGCGTATATTACTCAAACACACACACACACGCCTGCAGGAACACTTGGTCTTGGCTTAAAAGGAATTACACCTCGGGTGGCTTCAGATAAAGCGTAGCATACCTCACAAAACCCCTGAGCCGCTCAAACTATTGATGCCCTCCAATTGTCCCATGAGGACCGTTTTAAGGGCCCACTGGGGGGAACCCCGACGATCTTTAATTATGGCTGGTAAGGTAAGTATCTTTAGAAATAGCCCAGTTCCTATCCAAGAAAACCTTATTCCCGTAGGCCTTTTTTATATTTTACAATAGTCTTTGCACTTGTGGCTAGTTCGCTGTTTGTTTTTAAATTTTCAACAATTAACCTCGGCTAGTGACTTACATAACATTGACTTCTCGCAAATGGCAGCTACGTTTTGGACTTATATCCCCGCTAAAGACTTCCAGAGGTCCGCATAACTTTGAGTCTCAGCCATATACGATTAATAATATTATTGTCTTGTCTTAAATAAATACGTTTTGTAATTAGGTTTATTACTACGAGAGATACCTATCGGCGAGTGTGTATGAGACGTGAAGCCGGAGAGCTATGTAAGGAAAGAACCTGTTGGAACTCTGTACTCTCTGCCTACCCCGCAAGGGATCTGGCGTGATGATATAGATAGATTGATAGACCCATTTCTCACAGTTCCATTATTGTTTCTCTACACCCCTATTTACATGTAGGTACTTATTTTTTTTTCTATTATTCAGTGGCGAATAATGTGCTTTATGATCACGAGGTCCTGGGTTCAAACCCTAGGTTGGACGAATGTAGTTTTTCTATAGAAGAATTCCCAGTCTCAGTGCGGAGCCTGGAATTATGCCTAGTGTATGGCAATAGGCTCGCCCTTCTACCTCGCTCCCTTACATGGGACCTAACATCGTCGGCAAGAAAATTGGGTGTACACAGTACACCTCTGCCACCATTGCTTGGTTAATATAGGCGTGACGGTGTTTATTTTTTATTTATGTGTTTTATTTTTATATTTTAACTAGCTATTTTGGTTATTAGCTAAAGCTATGTGTGTATATAGTTACAGATTTTGAACTCATTATTTTAAAGTAAGCTTTACCTACACTTTCAACAAAATTGCTTACAAATGTTAACGAATATCTATTCATTCTGTTTAATCACCTCTGTAGACACATCATCATGTCCTACAGATTTTGTATCCATAAAAATAAAACACGAATAAACTCTAAGCTTAGTTTTATTTCAATCGCCAACCGTTTCGTTCAAAATATAATAAGTAAAACTCGATTCGAATTCTATTCACATCGATTTGAATAGATTTTATAATACTACGTAATAATAGCTTTAAGGGTACTAAATATTTTATAGCATTGAATATTGGTTTTTATTCCTATATGAGTAAGAATCACGAGGGAATATTTGCAAATCCGAATTATATAATACGTATTTGTGATCAAACTGGTTGTCCCTTTTATAGCGTTGACCTCGTGATTTTAAAAGAGCTCAAAAGTCGGAAGGGAGAGCCTATTCAAAGTTTTCATGACCACGTGTAATTTGACCTTACAATACAAGTTCAAGGCCTTAAAGCAGGGTTTTATTATCGCAACGATTAAATGCGAAAACGTGAAGATAATATATTAGGTTGCCATTTATCACCTGAAGCTAGGTCTCTTATTACTGGTTACTGACGTATTATTTTTTGTCGTAATCTGTTACAGGCAAATTACAAAACTAAGCACTTCGTCTTTACGTTAACTGTGATACCTATTTGTAGCACGATCTATTCATAAAATGTTTGTCTGATTTATCTTGCATCACTTTGTGTGTGTGTGTGAATGATTTACGCTGTTGGCCGCGGGGCCTTTACAGCTTCACCGGACAAGAGGGCGAGCGTGCAACCACTACGCTCGAGCCAGAAGGGCAAGGGGGCAACTAGCACAAGGGCGCCTCAAGGAGGAACGTACTCGGCTTGGGCAGTCGCTATGGGGGAGGGCGTATACTAGGTGTTTCGCCGTGGTGCTCTGCACCGGCCGGCGGGCAAGGGATTCTTCGACCTCATCGGCGAGGTCGGTGTCTGATCCTGTGTGCGGTATCTGTATCCGAAAGAAGGGATGTAAGGGCATCGGGAGGGTCGGTGAGAACATGCTGCGGACGGCGGTAGCGGTTGATAGGAGGGGAGTTGGGTTCGTAGTCGGCGGCGGCTACGATTAGTGGATTACTATGATTGGACGCGTTCGCAAAATATCGGGTTGTCGCCTTTTTAATAAAGGCGCGAATAGGTTCGAGAGCGAGATCAGAATGGAGTTCGACATTCCGTATGAACCACGGGGCTCCGATGGCTTTGCGGAGGAAACGGGATTGAACCGTTTGGAGTCTATCGATGTGAGAGCGGGCGGCGTGCCCGAACACCTCACAAGCGTACGTCATGACGGGATCTCGCATCACACCACAAAGCGCGAATAAGCAGCAACCTTCTATCTATCTATCTATCTATCTATAACTTCACGCCAGATCCCTTGCGGGGTAGGCAGAGAGTACAGAGTTCCAACAGGTTCTTTCCTTACATACCTCTCTGGCTTCCTCGACTCTCATAGTTCGTCTCATACACGCTCGCCGGTTACGGAGACTCTTGACTTTTCCATCAGATAAGACTCGGTTTATTTGGTCGTGGTAAGATAGTCTAGGTCTTCCCCGGTACCTGCATCCTTCCACTTTCACATTGTTTATCTGTTTTGTCATTCTTTCCTCTGGCATTCTTTCTATATGCCCGAACCAACGGAGCATGCCCTTTCTCATCTTTACACCGATACTATCTTTCATACCTACTCGCTGTCTTACTATGCTGTTGCTAATGCGGTCGGTCAGCTTCACTCCGCACATCTTCCGCAGAGCTCGCATTTCTACCGCATTTATCCTACATTCATTCTCCTTTTTACATACCCAGCTCTCGCTACCATATAACAGCGTTGGGACAAGAACTCCGTTATGTATGGCCAGCTGCGCCTTATGGCTTAAGTGCCGGCTCCCGAGTAGCGCTCCCATCGCACCATTCACTCTGTTCCCTGCACTCACTCTTCTCTCTATGTCAGCGGTGTATTTCCCATCCTTACTGAAGGCGCATCCAAGATATACAAACTCATTCACTTGCTCCAGCACATCGTTACCAACCACAATCCTTACATTCGTTCTGGTCAGCCACCTTACTCTTGATTTTGACAGCAAGAAACTAAGCAAGATTGAGAGGAACTGTGGTAGTATGAATTAACGATACCTATTATTTTTGTTACTAAAGATACGCATAAAAATCTGTTGTGGACATGGAAAACAATAAACAACATAAGTTTTTACGTGAGTACTACAGCAAAAACCTTCATTATAGCTGTGAATTGTGATAAAAAAATACAGCCATGCCTACATTTCAAAGATAGAGGTGTAAAAACAGGAGGTGTACTTATTTTACTTATTACTAGTTTTTGCTCGCGACTTCGTCCGCGTTGACTTTAGATAGGAACCTTACATTTTTCCGGGATAAAAGTATCCTATGTGTTAATCCAGGTAATAAACTATCTGTGTTCCAAATCGGTTCATCCGTTTTTGCGTTATTGAGTAACAAACATCCAAACACTCAAACATCCAAATTTTCACATTTATAATATTAGTAGAATAATATTAAATCTAGTCTTGCAATAGGAATCAACCCTTAAGCTCGGCACGTGTAACGTCATATGAACCTAATGGCCAAGGCTGAGGGGATGCGCAAGCACGCGGCGCGGGACTTGCGTGCGCGCATACACGTCAAATGACAGATATCATCATACTTTATTACGAAAACATTGTTATGATAACAAAAATATAAACATCATATTTTAACCCTGCGTCGGAGCTCGAGATTGTTAAGTAACACAAATAAAAACAACATTATTTACTCGGTTTAATAAATCTAATATTAGACCAGCGGCAACGCGTAAGATTGCGTATATGCGATACACGATGTAGCGCGTAAGAATGCGCATATACACGATGTAATTTTAGTCGTCCTGAAGCGAAAGCCCAGTTGATGTATCAAATGCCTACTGTTCACTGGTACTTAAAAATAGTAAAAAAAAACATTTCAATGAGTAACATCTTCATAACAATACTAATTAAGTGCACTAAACAACGAACTTTTAACCTATAGCAAGCGTTCAACGACATTGAGGGGCGGCGCGGGTCGTCAGCTGGCCGGTAGATACCTTCGGTGTTCCGGACTTTCACCCTAGCTATGATATTCGGATAGGTCAGTAGATACTTATTGAGTATTACTTATTGAAGTGTTCTTTGTATTCATTTTCTTATTACCAGGGAACAGTAGGCATTGGATATATCACCTAGTCTTTCGCTCCAGGAAGACTAAAATTACACGTTGCATGTGCGCATAGTTGTAAAGTAGAGCGATTCTAGTAGATTCGTAATAAGCGACTTAATTCCGCTAAAACCGATTAACCTCCACAGATCAACGCTGTTTGTCTTAATAAATTTTTATATTGTTATGTTGAAGTCCCGAGCCTCTAGAGTGTAGTTTGAGACTCAACGAAACATAATGTAGTTACTTTTTTTTTGTAATACAGGATTTTTTTTTTACTAGCCTACCAAAATACTACAACAAGATTTTTTACTTGCATTTTGGATAGAACCTGTTGGAATTCTATACTCTGTACTTACACGCAAGGGATCTGGCGTGATGATTTAGATAAATAAATGAAATTAGGGTGGTATTTATTTTCACGTTTACTTTCTTGTTCGAAGCCGAGTTTACATACACTGCCGTGTGAACTCTACATACTGCTACGCGAATGAGTTGGATGTACTGCATTAGTATGAAAGGAATAAGAAAATGTCTAGTTATTATTTTGATTTAACATAGGCTCAATACGCCTTGTAAATAATATGAATCAGTTCTAAAAATGCCAATATCATCATACTACGTTGAAAACACCGGTTCTTGTTCGATCACAGAAGATAAGCGACGTCGAGCGAGGTCAGTACTCATATGGGTAACCATTCTAAAAAAAGTAGAAGAAACTAGAACTATTAAAATTGAAATATGAATCTGTGTAAGGCTACCCCTATAGTTAGATTTGGGTCGTTTGGAATCATACGTAGAATCCCAAAATGTCTAATGTCTTCAGAGATATAACAAGAACAATCAAATTTGACGAAGCTAACTCTACTATGACTTTTGAAGAAAAGTTAAAGAATTATTTGTATGTATGTTAATTTATACCCGCTAAACTGACAGTTATTATCCAAAGGCCCAAGCACATACAGATTGAGGCTAACGTATCGATATTTTGTTTGTTGTTTTTTTTTTAGAAATTTTGGTCTTCCCACACTAGGATTTATTCCTGTGTCGTGGGTGAGTTTACAAACATAAAAATTCACATACACAAATACCCAGACCAAAACAAATAATTGTGGGTCACACAAAGATTTGTCCCGTGCGGGAATCGAACTCGCGACTATTAGACACTGGGCGGAGCGGCTTAAGCTCTTAACCACTGCGCTAAATCGTCTGTCCATCCTTTTCAGATTAGAAAGGACATTGTTCTGCGCCCATACATGATTTGCCCCAGAACCAACAGCAATGAAAAAATACTTGTATGATTTCAAATCCCTCATAAATTCACTTAAGGCATTTATTATTGAACGGTAAAGCGGGGGATTCGCAATATTGCACAAAAAGTATTCGATTTTGAGGTTATAATTCAGTAGCCATTAATACATATTAGGTTATACTGTGTGTGTTGACATTCAGTAAAGATGTCGGCGACTTCGATATAAGTACTTACAATACCTTGAAATATTCGTTTTAGATTGTAAATTTTCCGTTAGATACGGAAACTTGCCATTATTTTAATAAAATAGATAAATAATGATGGCACGGGTCAAATGTTTGTTGGTTCTGGGGAAATTTTCGACAATGTCCTTTATTACATAAAGATGAACGTGACAACACATTTCTCGACAAATTTACTATAACATCAAGCCCTCAGAAAGTATGTCGTATGGTCGTTATGCATCGCATGCTTGTACATCATGTCAGTTAATATTTCGTGATAACGTAATATTGCAGGTTCGTATGATAAGATAATATTACTTTTTTATGCGCAAGCCTATCTACTGCGCAAATTTATTACGCATTTTATTTACAATCTTCATGAAAAATTATAAAAGTGACTCTGTTTGTCTGTTAACTTATTTTTACTAGGCGTACCTAAACCGCTGACAGATTTTGATATAATTTGTCAAGTGGATAGATTTAATGGGGCAAAATATAGGCTACCTTTTGTATCTAAAAAGTAATACAGACGAAGTCACGATTGGTTTTAGTATAAAAAATAAATAAATGACCATCGTCACGCCTATATTCCCCAAGCGGGGGTGGAAGAGGCGAACTAAGTACACCCACTTTTCGCCAACGATGTTAGGTCCCATGTGAAAGGGGGTGAGCCTATTGTCATATACCGGACACGATACTAGACTCTGGAATCAAACTGAGAATTTTTTGTTAGAAAAACTATATTTGTCCGACCTACGATTTGAATCCAGGAGCTCGTGACCACAAAGCGATGCTCTTTGTCACTAGGCTACCGGGGCAACGGTTTTAGTATCTGTATCTATGTATCTCTTGCGGCGTAGGAAGAAATTAATACAGAGTGCTATCAAGATCTTTCCTTACAGACCTCTCAACTAGCGTACCATTATGTAAAACAGTCTGCGAAATACATCTGGGGTAATCTACTACACGGATCTTGTAAATCGGGATAATTTCCGTGCGTTCAAGCGTTTTTGCCATACCTATTGCTGGAATCAAACATGAGGCTCACAAATAGGCCCTGTTAATATTTCTTCGTGACCGTGGTGCTTTACAACTGGGCTTATCCTAGTTGTAGTCTCCTTCTCTATGGATGATCTGCCATTTTTTGTGTGTCCCGCTTTGCAAAGCAGGGAAGTGGAATTTTTATTTTTCCTACTCCTCCTGTTTTTCTTTCTAATTAAATTTGTTGCGGGTTCCAAGACAATTAAAGTGCTTCCCGGGACACCCCAAGGTTCAAACCTTGGCATCATCTAAGGAGACTATGTAATGGAGTAACAATGGTGGGAATTAGTGACGGGCTTAGTCACAAATAAACAAAAATACCTCTCTTGCATCTTTCACTCTCTCTCACTCATAGTTTATCTCATATACGTTCGCCGTATGTGGAGAATCTTGATTTGACCATCGGAAAAGACACGATGTATTGGGCCATGGTAAGATAATCTAGGTCTTCAAAGTACCTGCATCCTTCTACTTTAGCATTTTGTATGTGTTTTGTCATTAATTTTTTAACATTCTTTCTATATAAGTCCGAACATTCCAAGTGTTATCATACTTTCTTCATGGTTTTAATTAATTTATCCCCTGATGCTATATATCGTTTTTACTTTGTAATGTGTAGGTATGTCGATTCTGTATAGCGCTGTTAATGGCATTTTAATTGGGGCATGAGCAAAAACATCTAGAGTATGATTTATTATCTCAAATTCTTATTCCGAAAAGTACATACATACGTGTGGAAGTAAAATGCAATAAAAAAATACAAATCATCTATTTTTTGTATTGTGTGCGTCTCACGCATAGCAAAAACTATTTTATTTAAACATATTTCTAATATACAGGTTGTATACATTACATTACGCGGCGCTCGTAACGCTGTGCGACCGCGGTGTTCTTACCGATCACCAAGGTTAAGCAGCGTTCGACTCGGTCGGCCTGAGATGGGTGACCGTTTGTGGCATTTTCATATTCAAGCGTCTCTATGCTTCGGAAGGCACGTTAAGCCGTTGGTCCCGGTTACCACTTATAGTGGTAGTTGTTTAGCCGAGTTGGAAGCCTTGAAGGCGGCTTGATAAGTTCCAACAGCAGGTGGCCACAAATCTGCGTCCAACAATCCGCACTGGGTCCGCGTGGTGGAGTATGACCTAATCTCTCTTACCTCGATTTGTGAGAAGGCCTTTGCCGAGCGGTGGGCAGTATAGGCTGATATTATAAGTGATCAAACGAACTTACCTGAAGTGAAGTTCGATCATTATTATACGAAGTCCTTCGTTCGAAGATATAAACTATATTAGCAGCTCTCTCGAGTCGCTTGGCAACCGCGCGTCATTCAGACAATTGAAAAGTCAACGCCGCCTCTATGGTATCTGTGGACATAACCTCTGCAACCATTCCTTTTAGAAGTAGTACATTTCAACTTTACCAACGGGCAGGGCGGGTTGGGTACTTATATCTTCGAACGAAGGACTTCGTATAATAATGATCGAACTTCACTTCAGGTAAGTTCGTTTGATCACTTATTATACTGTGTCCTTCGTTCTCGATATTAACTATATTAGCAGCTGTTTAGAGCTATAAGGGTAAAGTTGAAGTATACCACATAAAGGCTTTTTTTTTTTGAGCGTGACCTCTAAAAAATAACATGTCATGAGTATATTTGTACTATAACACATTCCCGTTCTTTGTATTGCCATACAACACAAACACAACAAATATATACACATATATTGTTTCTTACAACCAGTCTGTCTAACTTATTTAAAATAAATTTATATAATCAAATTCTATAACATGTTATGTCATGTAGTGTCGATCCATCCCAACAAAACCTTTAAAGCACCTGTTATGTACCTTTATACCACACCTGTTGTCCAAAATTCATTAATACCGGGTAATATTAATCAATCATTACTTATCAGATATCAGTGCAGTCTCCATCTGTTATGTCTTCCATAGAGATCTTTCTTCTATAGATATCTTCTATATAACAAGAGTTGAGGAATTGCCCATCTAGAGTTTTGTTTATATAAAATAAAATCCTTTATAATAATTCTTGTATCATTGACAACCATTATGAGACGAACTATGAGAGTGAAGAAAGCCAGGCAGGCATGAGTCCCACCCCGCAAGAGATCTGGCGTCATAATATGGATAGAGATAGATAGATAGCTAGAAACCCTTACTGTGTACTAGACCTGAAAACAAAGTCTGTTAGTACCCAATCTATAACAATATGATACAAATATAACAGGGAAACCTATTTCCCCAGTAATGTGTTTTCCAACTGGCATGTGGTTCTTTTTTTTTTTTGTCAAATGATCTCTTTTTGAGTACAGTACCAAACAAAGGCTACGAATTAATTTGGTGATTATAAGAATGTTTTTGCTATCATTACACATTTAATTTATGTTTTTTTTAATATCAACAGTCGGCTATATTTAATGTTAGTTATATTTTTAATCTTTAAAGATGTACATATATCAAAATTTAACATTTTTTGTACTAGAGGCCTTTGTACTAATGAACTTATATGGAATTAAGTCCGGTGAAGCTGTAAAGGCCTCGCGGCCATCAGCGTACATCACTAACACACACATCTTATCTGGAGATATTCCTCACATAAGGCTATGTGCTTTACCTATATAATCTCGACCCCCCCCCCCCCTTCAATTTTAGAGTCTGGAACGAAGGGCAGTACTAATGCGTGGTAAACAAACATAACCTACCCCAGTGTTATTACTATACCACTATTATTAATTCAATTTAAATTTCGAAACTATCCCGGAATCATTTCCATGTTCTGAGTGTGCGCCGACAAATAAATCCTTGGCTACATAAATCTTTATGTATTACTTAACGATTCGTTCTTGCGCAATAACGCCCGCGAACATTCGTTTTGGCAATACGATCGGGCCACACCTGAACCAATTACATTACTGATGAAAAAATACACTCCTAATTTAGTAATAACTTATGAAGCGAATAAGTTACAGTCGACTAAACCGAACCACGGGTTACAACTGTATCATATTGGGAATCCTATTCATAACTGAATTATTTCATACCATGAAATTTTCATTTCATACCACACTTTCTTTGCTTCTTTGGATGTGACTGTATTTATAAGTAAAAAAAATTGCGATGCGTAACTTTCTAGTTAGTTCTAGATGTCCAACCGTGAGAATTGAGTGTTACTCAACTTATTATTATGTATCCCCCATTAATAATAAATAAATAATATCAAGTTCCTTAGGACTTAGATTATTGCTGATACTACATAATATTTATCATACCTGTGATAAGAATATACTTTTGATTATTCTTGTTTAAGATAATCCATACTTTCAAATACTGTAACTCAATATTTCATCCACCGTAGCATGTCAACATAATATCATTAAATTTTCAAATGGATATTATTATCAAGTCATTTGCATGACTTTATTTTCTTTTTATATATAGATACCTATTTATAAGATACATGTAACATGTGGATGTAATAATTTAAATATAACAATACCAAAATTGCAAATTTTTGTATGATATCTTAATCCAATATGTTTCAGTAAAAAATATTGGATTGAGATATCATACAAAAATTACCTTTAAATAAATTATAACATATATAGTGCTCTAAAACCAACTTGTTACTTTAATGGTAGCAGTTTGTGCTTGTGTTATCATAACTATACCAGAAACATCGCTAGTGTTCAAAATAACTGTACACATTCCAAACAAATTACAAAACTATTTTTTATAGTTATTAATTTCTTGAATAATCTTATTTAATTACATATTATTTATTGATTATCATATGATCAAACAAAAATACAGTAAAACCATCTAATTCTCCAAATGATGAATTAATGTATAGCTTTCCATTGTGTGTGCCTCAAATTTCTAATATTATTAAGTACACTATAATTGATACAGGAAATAATCAAAAAAACCCAAAACCATTGAACTCATTACATGATAGAAAACTGAATAGGTACTAATAAATACTTTATTAGTATATTTATTATGACTGTAAGGTCTATTGTTAGCATTAAGTTTTTGTTTTGTTTTTTTTATTAAAATGGCTATAAATTATGTATCAATTATTAAACAATAGTGTTTCTAATAATAATGTTTCTATACATAATGTTAAACATATGTAGGACAAGATTCACTTGTCTGAAGTGCAAGTACTTGCACAAAACCAATAAAATTATGTTTGTCGTTGAAGGCGTTATTAGTGGCATAGATACATACCAAAGTCAGTGAATACCTTTAGTCTCCAATATTATGGTTTCTTTGTAAAACCCATGTTGTATTTTTGTACCTCACTTTCTTTGGTAGGAGATTTCCAATGTCCAACGTGATGTTGTTTTTGGTGAACTGATAGGTACACTCTGACGTAATATTTTCACACCCAGGATGAGGATTGTTGTTCTATATTGGTTACAACGGTGGTCGTTTTATGAAATTTTAACTACTCGCTATGACTAGCTAGTTAATAATTCCATATTGATAATCCACTATATTAACACTCCTTTTATACTGCTGACCTTAAAGGTTCTTATCTCAATAAAGGTTTCATGACTGTATTGTTAGGATTCATCTTTTCTGGCTACCCTGCAAGGAGTCTGGGTTGATAATATTGATAGATAATTATTAGTTTTATGTTAACTGGATAGACCAGGTATTTTATAGTATCTTTTAAGTATCTTTGTGCATAACACAAATTATCTCACAACCTGCCTGCCGCAGCATCGGTATGGTAAGATATTATATTTGGAATATAATAATTGGATATTATATTTGTCAGTTACAACAGGCATTGCCATTAGTATATTACTTTGGCTTATTTGGTTATAAACCCTGTTCAGGAATAAGTATTGCTGGATTTAACTTTTTTAATACAAGTACTCATAACTTTGCACAATTCTTTGTGTAATAAGCTCCAGTTTGGGCTATTTCAGTATTATTATACAAGTATGTCTAATAATGAAATCAATAAAAACACTATGTTTCTGCAAAGGAGTGGCTTTTGTTATTAATAATGTATTGTTATACATAAACAATGTCACTTTAATGACCCTTTCAGTAAGTCTCCTTTTGGACATATAATATGACAAATTGCTTATAGATTATAGCAATAATCTTTGTATTTACTGTTTTAGGCATGTTTAAGGTATGTATTTTAGGTACAATTTTTGATTCTTACCTTTGTAGAAATGTGAACTGCACAGGAACACCTCATGGATGAAACCTATGAGTAGTATGACCTTCAGCACATATCTCGTATGGGCCCCAAGTCTTGCGGATCACGCCGATGTATCTCGTACACCACCCGTGTCCTTGAATTATCGTCAAGTCTTGCGGACCACGTCGATGTATCTCGTACATCACCCGTGTCTTTAAAATGCCATCGATCCTTAACAATCATCAGAATTGATGAACGTCCCCTTAATTTCTCTTATTGGAGGTATAACATTGCCAATTTATAGACGGTTAATAATCGTTTTCAGGTATATTTCGTGTTAAACTGTTTGTACACGAATAGGGACATAGACTTCATAAGTTTACTTTTCGGGCGACGAAGCTTTCCCAAATTTTAATATGACGAAATTCACGTCTTCTAATATGAGTTATTATATAAATAAACAAGTTAAGCTAAAAACACCACAAATAAACAACTATCGGTAGATCTTTTTAGAATGTAGTTCTTTGCCAGGACGTAAACTTTTCTAAATTTGCCTATACGATGTTTTAAATTTATTTCACAAGGTCACTTGAGTATATTACAACCTTTTTGTTATATAATTTCAGTGCCATAACAAGATTATTAAATTAAATGTCGACCAAAAACTTTATTACAAAGCATCGGCTGCCGCGCTTTCAAAAGAATGGTTGCAGAGGTTATGTCCACAGATACCATAGAGGCGGCGTTGACTTTTCAATTGTCTGAATGACGCGCGGTTGCCAAGCGACTCGAGAGAGCTGCTAATATAGTTAATATCGAGAACGAAGGACACAGTATAATTATACATTACATTACACTGTCGCGGAATGTACGGAATACTTAATAGTCGTGATGTCTACATTATTCTACACAACTTAAGAATTGCTATGTTTGAACTTAGTATTTTTTTACTAATCCTAATAAACACACCGTCACGCCTGTATTCCATAAGTAGGGGTGGCAGAGGTGTACTGAGTATATCGACTTTTCGTCGGCGATGTTAGGTCCCATGTAATAGGGGACGAGCCTATTGCCATATACCGGGCACAATTCCAGACTCCGGACTCATATTGGGAAGTTTTCATCAGAAAAAATACATTCGTCCGACCTAGAATTTGAACCCAGGACCTCGTCATCACAAAGCGATGCGCTTTGCCACTAGACCAACGAGGTAGTCACTAATAATCATTTGACAGTAAATCACAATAATTCTTACCATAGCCAAACAGGCCGTGTCTTACCTGAAGGGTAAATCAAGAATCTCCGTAACCGGCGATCGTGTCTGAGATGAACTATGAGAGTGGAGGAAGCCAGAGAATTCTCTAAGGAAAGAACCTGTTAGAACTCTGTACTGATATGGATAGAGAAGTTAAGAATACTCTAACATTTGGTAGTATGTAGACAGTGTTGTATGCTTTCTCGGCTTTACCGGAAGAAAGAATCACAATGTAGTTACTGGGGAAGACCTAGACTACCTTACCTTGACCAAATAGACCGTGTCTTACCTGAAGGATAAGTCAAGAGTCTCCGTAACCGGCGAGCGTTTATGAGACTAATTATGAGACTAGAGAAAGCCAGAGGAGTCTGTAACGATACAACCTGTTGGAACCCTGTACTCTTTGCATACCCTGCAAGGGGTGACGTGATGATATAAATGTATAATGACTAACGCGTGCATTTTCCGTACGAGAGCTTATCACGAGTTACATAAGTGAGCCACGCGCAGTCGCGCGCAGGCGCCATGCTGACTTTAGCCTAAGGTCAAGGTGAACGCTCTTATCCTTGATGTGACGTCATCGGATTGCGCCACTGATGCACTTCAATCGTAAGCACTATTGTCCGCAACTGTCAATATAATTCTCACGAGTGGTTCACACGGCAATACTAATTCGTTTTGAGATCTAGGCAGATAAAAAATGTATCTAGATACGACTGAGTCTAGACTAATAAATGAAAAACAGATATAATGACCGTAAAGCTATAAGATTTCCTTTAAATTATGTCAGTATGTGCTAAAATGCTTACATAATAAGAGGAAATATATTCTATATTTATTGGTTGTTGCACGTTATGTATCTAGGTCCTTCAATGTTATGTATAGGTATTCCAATGCTATATTTCGGTACTACAGTGTTATATGTAGGTCCTCCAGTGGTATATGTTTGTTTTCTATTGTTATGCATAGGGCCTTAAGTGTTACTTGTAGGTCCTCAATTGTTATAATATGTAGAGCCTCCAATGTCAGTCCTCCAGTAATAAAGGACAATGCCGTCTAATGTATGGCGCTCCATACCAAGCCTTAAGCTATTGCAACAGAACAAAATGTGCATTATTTTGAAGAGAATTTAATGTATTTTATATATTATTAAGTATTTTTAGATCTAATTCCTCAATTCGAAGTTTTTATTGATCAAATATTTTAAGGTTAAGTTTAAAAACATACGAATTCTTTACCTATATGAGAGTTTTTCACCGTATGATATTTTTTTCTCTTATTATGTGAACATTGCTATGTTGGCGTATATTTATAAGCTAATTACGTACATATTGAGGTTTGTTCGAATTTACTGCGCAAACGAAACCATATCGCGATCTAATCGATACTAGCGCCATCCATCGTGGGCGGAGTTAAGCTTCTCGCAATAACAAAAGTACCAGCAATGTTACTTTTTCGTTTTTAAAAATGAAGACGTCTACCGAGCAACAAAAAAATGCTAATATGATTTAAAGAAAATGCATTATAATATAAAATAATTTCATCGCGACGCAATTGGTACCGTCCCGGGGCACTCTCCTTTAGGTCTTTCAACGTTACATATACATCTTACAGTGTTCATATGAGGTCTCCAGTGTCATATTTTGGTTCTCGAGTGTTATATGTAGGACTTCCAATATTATAAGTACGGCGTGTCATATATTCCCGGTTTCAAGGACTCTAATTCCAAACGCATCCCATCAGAGTATTTCGAGTATCTACAGCCCATCAAAATCATCTACACAAATTCGGAAAATCGTTCGTATAAATTGTTCAGTTCTATATGTACGTATATATTACTGTGGATTTTCTTAAATTAACATCAAGTATCTAATGAGCGTAGAGTCCATCGCTCTAGGACCCTCTATGACGCCGGAACGGATTTAGATATTTACGTAATATTCTAAATATGTTATGCAGTATTTAATTAAGCATAGGATGATGTCACGCCTAATACCTCACAGTAAAAAAATCTTATAATAAGAAAGAGCCACAAGGCCATATTGGTGAGTTCTTTTGAAAAAGTTTCAAAGTTCATTGTGATTATAAAGTTTAACTTAGTTTTAACTTCTTCTCCTTTTACGGGTGTACATACAGAAAGAAGGAATACTGCTAATTCGGTATAATTCGGGTGATGATAAAATATGTACATGAAACAGTTGTGGATAGGTCCACGGCACAACAAAAAGTAAGAACGGGGAAGATATTGTTACGTATGCAGGGTATTTAAATGCCGAATAACGTGCGAAGTACTTTATTAGGCGCTGTACACACAAAACAGTACGTCGTATGCAAATATACACGCAAACTAATCACACACTAGTACTACTCCCGTTAGTACCCAAATACTGCTTCCAAGTCGCTGAGTCACTCGTAGTATCCGTATATGGTTGCCGAAGTCGCCGGTGTATTCCATTTAGATCGCTTGTTCTCCTATTTGATCACTATCGCTTCCGAGGAGAGACTGTCCGTCCCGCGCTCTGTGTTCCTTTTATACTCCTATGAAAGTTCTAGAACGGACGCGAACCTCTTAGTACATCGATAGAAGTACATCGAACAATAGCCGGCGCGGCCCCCAAAGCGGTATTATTATTACATACCTATTAGTGCGTGAACAAATAGGTTCTTGTATACCGCGCCCGCTCGCCGGCGATAATTAAAGGGGTGGAACCTTCTAGGCGTTTCACCACTTAAGCGCGGATTCTAGATCTTTCTAGTCAGATCACCGGGGGGCCTAAGGGTGTGTTATGCGTTTTAGAATCGACATCCCCCGATAAAGACTTTTCAAGATATCGGGCTATGTTCTGGTCGTAACAATATTATGGTAGACTAGTTTCTGCCGCGACTTAATCCGCGTGAACTTTAGACAGGAACCTTACATTTTCCGGGATAGAAAGTATCCTATGTGTTAATCCAGGTAATAAATTATCTGTGTGCCAAATTTGATCTAAATCCGTTCAGTTGTTTTTTCTTGATTGAGTAACAAACATCAAAAAATACAAACTTTCACGTGTATAATATTATAAGTACAGGATAGGATAGACAATGCATCTATTTCGTTGTAAAATGAGAGGAACTATAGGAGTCGAGAAAGCGAGAGAGCTCTGTAAGATTAGAACCTGTTCGATTCCGTACTCTGTCTACCCTGCAAGGGATTTGTATGATATAGATAAAGACAGATGATATAGAAAGATTTTTGAAATTACTACTATCGGAGCGCGCCAAATGTTTTTACATTTATTCATTTTAATTAATGTTCTCATTTTTATTTAATTTCTACTAATATTATAATTTTGAAACTTTGTGTTATTTCCAAATTTCATCCGTTTAGCGGTTTTTGAGTGATTGTTAACAAACATCTATGTTACTCAATCACGCGAAAACCGCTAAACTGATTTTGGTACACAGATAGTTTATCACCTGGATTAACTCATAGAATACTTTTTATCCCGGAAAAATTTAAGGTTCCTGTCTAAAATCAAACGCGGAAGAAGTCGCGGGCAGAAACTATTCTACCATGTAATCATTTTATTAATTATATAACTTATTTTTATTATCTGTGGTTCTTTTGGCAAGTCGTTGGCAGCACGGGAATGGATAAAAAAAGGTTGGCTGCTCTGGAGTGACGATTGGATTATGGCGGGATTGGAATAAGAGCGTACTTATTAATATTTAACATTGTTATGAGTAAATGGAATGTTTTTATGGAATAATATAGCTTCGTTACATCTACACTTCTGAACTAGTTTTATTTTAACCATAATATCTTTCCCTTTCTTACTTTTTGTTGTGCCATGGACCCATCCACAACTGCTTCATGTACATATTTTACCATTACCCAAATTAGACCGAGTTGTTAAGTATAGTAGTATTCCTCCTTCTTGGATTTTTATCACATAAAAATGTAAGGTTCCGGTCTAAAGTCAACGCAGACAATGTCACGGGTAGAAACTACTAGGTAATACTTGAGCAGCCATAATGATTTTTGGTACCTAATTAAAGTTCTGCGTTTAACGTTTTAAATCGAATGCCATATTTCATGGCATTTTTTTACATTTATGTTAATTTGTTCGTTAACTCTATTTAACAATTAAATACTTTATGAACTTTGGGCATATACTCAGGCATTTTTTACCAGTCTACATTAGTCGACACGTTATTCTTACCGAGTTCATGAACCACTTAAGTATGTAAATAAAATTATTATAATTCAGTTTAGCTAAAAATAACACGTCGAGCTCCTAATTTGTAACTTGAAATTTATTGGCCATAAAATAAATTAACCTTTTTTTACGAATAATAATACCTATCTCGTTCGTAAGAAATAGGTACGTTACACGCATTGTAGTAAAAAAATCACTAAGATCATTCATTCAAAGGTCAATAACATATGAATGTGCTGGTCAGAATGACTATTATTTCTACTTTAATGATTGCCCACTGGGTCGGGTAGTGGCGGGTTCGTTCCCGCATGGGACTTCTCTTTGTGTGACCCACAAACATTTGTTTTGGTCTGGGTGATTGGGTATGTAAATTTCATGTTTGTAAAAACAAAAAAAGTTTTTTTTAATTGTTTCCAAGGTTTTAAAGTGCAAAGATTTTAAAAAGGGCGAAGTCACTTATAACGTAAGATCCTTTAATAATATAATAACAATTTTAATATTGTCTCGCTGATCTAATGACGTAAAATGTAAATGGCGATCCCATTTGATCGAATGCAAATTGCGATCTTCAAGTCCTGGGTTCTAATTCTAGACTGATCATAGTGTGCTTTTTCTGTCTAAAAAATCTCAATCGCAGTCCGGAGTCTAAAATTATACCCAATATAAGGTCAATAAGGAATAGTGTTAATATAATATAAAATAAACACCGTCACCCTAATATTCCCCATGCGGGCATGGCCGAGATACTGTTTATATCTCAATATCGCTGAAGATATTATCTAGTTTTAATGTAATAACACCGTCACCGTCACGCCTATATTCCTCAGGCGAGCGTTGCAGAGGGGTACTAAGTATGCCCACTTTTCGCTGACGATGTTAGGTCCCATGTAATAGGGAGCGAGCGTATTGCCATTTACCGGGCACAATTCCAGACTCCCGGACTCATACTGAAAAGTTTTTGTTAGAAAAACTTCATTTGTCCGACCTAGGATTTGAACCCAGGACCTCGAGATTACCAAGCAATGCGCTTTGCTACTAGACCAACGAGGCAATCATAATGTAATATGGAGCGGAATTATAGGCCAGGGACTGTTATTGAGGATTTTTCTTTAGAAAAACAGCACTCAACTAAGGGGGCAAAAAGAAATGAATTGCGACATGACACAGTTATACCATGTTTTATCTGATAGGCAAGTAAAGATTCTCCGTAAGCGCCGAGCGCGTATGACAAAAACTGTAAAAGTACGGCCAAACGAACGCATTTAGCTGCGGCAGCGGTGGCGTGCACGGTGGCTATCAGCTCCTGCAGTAATATTTGTATGAAAGTGTTCATACCAACGCGTTCTGCGTCCTGCACGCGCTATCTGGGCGGCGTCTGCACGCGCAATCATAGGGAGAGACTGATCGCCACCGTGATCGCCGCCGGGGACGCCACCGCGGACGCAGCTGGACGCGTTGGTTTCACCGTACCTTGAGAGTAGACGAGGCGAGTAAGGTCTTTAAGAGAAACCCTCTTGTAACTCTGTACTCTCTACCTGCCCCGCAAGGGATTTAGCGTGACGGTAAATACAGATATAGAGATACAACATTTTATACGTTGGTGAGAAGTTTGTTTACAGGAACCAAACCCTGAATCCGGCCGCACTTCAGCATCTCACTATGATAAATATACGCCATTGACCTAATTGTGGCTTGTATACGTAAACAATGAATTTATAACACTGTTATCTAGTCTAACAGTAACTGAAGTTGAAAGGCTCACATGCGGACGCGCGTAGACGCTGCGTAGTGTTGTAAAAATGCCCCATGTGTAGATCGAAGAAGCGGAACAAGGATAACACACCGATACGGGCAGCTACACCAGACTTAGAATCTCTATGCGCGGAAACAAATGTTACGCGTCGACCTATTAAGCGGCAAGCATTGTCCTCACCACCAGATGTTGGCAGTAGTGAGGGAGAGAGCCTGAAGGCGATTGTAAGAAGTGTCATCAGGGAGGAACTTAATGGGTTAGTATCCCAAATAAGTTCCGATATTTACACAAAGATTAACGGAGATTTTGTATCCATCAATAATAATCTCAAAGAAGTAATGGATTCAGTGAATTTCTTGAGCTCAAAATATGATGAAATTTTAGTAATACAGCAATCCGTTTCGAAGTCAATCACTGAGCTACGATCGCAGAACATGGCTTTGAACGAAACTATCAACAATCTCAACTCAAGATTAAACAGCAAGCGCGCATAGCTAACGTAGAAGTGCAATGTGTTCCTGAAAATAGTAACGAAAACTTAGTTTCTATCATACAGAAAATAGGCACCGCGGTGGGGTCCAAGATTGAAGCTGCGTCTTCAATCTTGGACCCCACCGCGGTGCCTATTTTCTGTATGATAGAAACTAAGTTTTCGTTACTATTTTCAGGAACTGTACGAGAATTGCTAAGGTCAATAGAATGTCTGCCCGTCCCAGATCTATTGTCGTTCAATTCACTGGCCAGGCTGTTCGCGACACTGTATTGGCGGCAGTAATAAGGTATAACAAATCCCATCCCGATGACAAACTCAACACCGGACACATTGGTATGAGCGGTGAAAAGAAGCCCATATTCGTGACCGAGCACTTATTCCCGGCTAATAAGGCGCTTCACGCAGCTACTAGAACAAAAGTCAAAGAAATTAACTACAAATATGTCTGGGTTCGGAATGGCAAAATATTTGTACGAAAGAATGATAGCTCTGATTCTGTATTAATCAGAGATATCAAGTCACTAGATAAATTAAAATAATAGGTTACGTTCAATTGTTAAGCAGGATACTCTATCGCTTCAGATTCTCACATTCTCGATGTTAAATATTTATTATCAGAACTGTCGTGGCCTGCGTACAAAAACTACGGATTTTTACAGACGCCTAACGAACTGCAACTTCGATGTTATCATACTTAGTGAAACCTGGCTGGACAGTAATATTACTAACTCGGAATTATTTGATGATAGGTTCACTGTGTATAGAAGAGACAGGAAAACATCCATACTGACATACAAAAAGACTGGTGGAGGCGTACTAGTCGCCGTCTCAAAATGGATTAAATCCAAGCGCTTAGAGTACCATGAAAGTGCTTATGAGGATTTATGGATCTCGCTAGATCTTAGATTTGCACGTTGGGATGTTGAGACGTTGGTACTTTGCGCTGCATACTTGTCGCCACCTGTATTGCGGGATACTGTGGAGAAATTTACAAATAATTGTAATTCGGTATTTGAACACTACGCGAGTGACAAATCTGTCTTCTGTCTAGTGGGAGACTTTAACTTAAGCTGTATTAATTGGAAAATCCTGGGCATCAACCCAATTACTGTAAATTTGCCAATTCATGCTCAGTTGTTTGTAGATTTTGTTAATCAAAATAATATGGTTCAGCATAACAATATCTGTAACAGAATGGATAGAGTACTTGACTTGGTTATAAGTGATACGAGCAACTGTTCCGTGAGTACTGCTCTAGATGTGTTAAGTTGTGTTGATTTATTACATCCACCGCTAAGTATAAGTATACCACTGGGGGAAGACACCACTAGACTGCAACCAAATCCACAAAACCGCAAACGCAACTTTGCTAAGGCCGATATTGGTGCAATAAAATCCTATTTATCTCAACTGGACTGGTATAAACTATTTGAAAAATGCAGTAAATTAGATTTAATGGTAGAGACACTGTACGCTTACATAAATCAAGAAATTATATTGTTTGTTCCGTTCTCTAAAGTAAGAAACTCAAAATACCCCGTATGGTACACTTATGACCTAATTAAACGTATTCGGGAACGAAACAAAATGTTACACAGAGCTAAGCGGTATGACAACCCAATGGATAGGTTATCGTTAACTATAATGAATAAACGGTGCGACAAACTTAGTAAAGAATGCTATGAAGTATACCTCAGTAGCATAGAAGCTAATATCACACGCAACCCCAAGCTTTTTTGGTCATATATAAAAAGTAAGCGAGGTCACAGGAGCTCCTACCCAGCAAGCTTTACTGACGGGCTAACAAATCATTTTGACGGGCTGGAGATCTGTAATCTGTTCGCATCATTTTTTCTTCAGTTTACATAAAAGACACAGAAGCGGGACATAATAGTAATACTAATTTAGGTGGTTCGAATATTCCAACGAACGAAAATCTCTCCAATTTATATCTCACGCGCGAGGTTATTGAGAATAAACTAAAGAATTTAGATAAATCAAAGGGCGCGGGGCCTGATGACATCCCCCCGCACTTGATATCATCTCTTTCAGCCGAGCTAACACTTCCAATTCATATGATTTTTAACCGCTCGCTTAAATCGGGTACATTTCCATCCAAGTGGAAGACGGCCAAAGTGGTTCCTGTATTCAAAAATGGTAATTAGGAACATGTTGTTAATTACAGACCGATCTCCATCTTGTCAACATTTGGAAAAGTATTTGAAGCACTGGTATGCCCTTACATCCAACGAGTTTTTTAATCCACATCTTACCATCTATCAACATGACAAGCCAGATCCACTACCACAAATTTAGTAAGCATTACAGAGGCCTTATCGGAAGCCGTAGATACAAGTAAACAAGTTGATATATTATACACAGACTTCAGCAAAGCATTCGATAGGGTCTCGCATGCTAAACTAATGTTTAAATTAAAATTTTATGGACTCTCCGGCAAGATGTTTGACTGGATAAAGTCATATATAAGTGACCGCAATTTTTATGTGGTTGTCAATGGATATCGGTCTGTAATTAGGAAAATTACTTCTGGTGTCCCACAGGGGTCACATTTAGGACCGATACTATTTAATATCTTCATCAATGATGTGACTACTGTCTTTAAAAACTCGTGCCCATTATTGTTTGCAGACGATCTTAAATTCAGAAGGGTTATTAATAGCAATGATGACGTGCAACTCCTTCAATCAGATTTGAATGCTCTGCAGGATTGGTGTGAAGCCAATTCTATGCATCTTAATGCCAAGTGTACACACATGAAATGCACGAGGAAAGTAAACATTATTTTATCCTCATATCACATAGGGTTGCACGTACTGCAAGAGGTAAATGTTGTGAGGGATCTAGGAGTAACATTTGATAGGCAATTAACCTTCATTCCACATATGGAGAACGTTGTAAAGAAGGCATCAAGATTATTGGGTTTTGTTATTCGCAACTGCAAAGACTTTCGAAAACCGTCTACAAAAATTCAACTTTACAACACTCTTGTTCGAAGCGGGCTGGAATATGGCAGTACAGTATGGCGTCCTCACTTTGCCACTCATTCCCTAAAAATAGAGCGGATTCAAAAACGGTTCCTTTACCATCTAACGTTTGCCATTGGTAAAGCCAAACAAATAAAATCATACACGAATAGACTAGAATACTTTAAGATCAGCCCGTTATCTAAACGTAGAGATTATCTAGACCTAAAATTTCTATACAAGCTTATGCATAATAAAATTGACGTACCAATACTACTTAGTCTAGTCAACTTTAGAATCCTAGCTAGATACCCGCGAGGCGTAATCACTCCGCTTGTTCCGCCCTTTCGACGTACCGTCCTAGGGAGCAATTCACCAATTCCCAGAATCTGCCGACTTTACAATAGCGTCAGCTCATCATGCGACATACATCACCAGTCCTTGGTTAAATTTTGTGAGTGTATCAATTATACTTTTGAACCTGAACGCATAGACAGCACTCATGGTGGCTCCCATGTTATAAGTTAGGTATTTGATTTATTGTTATATCCTGTATTTACTTGGTTATGTCATTGAAAGTTTAGTTTGAAGTTTAGTTTTAAGTATTTTTGTGTCTTTTTTCTATTTTTATTGTAATTTACACTCCTTTTAATGCATGCGGTGTTCGCCTTTGAAAGGTTGCACATCATGTTATAACTTTAACTAGTTTGTTTGAATAAATGTACTGTTGTAGTAACCAATGGTGGACCTAAATAAATAAATAAATAAAATAAATAAATAAAAAATACGGACGGACGATTTAGCGCAGTGGTTAAGAGCTTAAGCCGCTCCGCCCACTGTGTCTAATAGTCACGGTTTCGATTCCCGCTCTAGACAAATCCGTGTGTGAGCCACAATTATTTGTTCTGGTCTTGGTATTTGTATATGTTAATTTTCATGTTTGTAAACGCACCCACAACACAGGAATAAATCCTAGTGTGGGGCTACGTTTAAAAAATAAAAAAAAATGAGCTCTGAAGTCGAGCGCTTAAGCGCCGACTCGAGCGTTTTTACAAAACTAGCTGCGTCGCCCTCTGTAGCTACTGGCTATAATCTATGTATATAAGGGGGACTATTTATGTATTAATTTAAGGAAAACTAATAGTTATATATATATATATATATATATATATATATATATATATATATATCCTACTTATATTATACGTATGAAAGTTTATATGTATGGATGTTTGTTACTCATTCCCGTAGTGGTGAACGGATTTGGTTGAAATTTGGCACACAGATAGATTATTACTTGGATTAACATATACGATACTCTTTGTCCAGGAAAAAATGTAAGGTTCCTGTCTAACGCGGATGTAGTCGCGGGCAGAAACTAGAAAAAGTAATAAGCAATACATATATAGGTAGCACAAAGCCAATTCCAGGTTTCCATGTATATATTTTCGCTAGTAGCGGCGTAGTAGGCGCTTGTAGCGCTGTGAGACCGCGGTGTTCTTACCGATCACCAAGGTTAAGCAGCGTTCGACTCGGTCGGCCTGAGATGGGTGACCGTTTGTGGCATTTTCATATATGAGCGTCTCCGTGCTTCGGAAGGCACGTTAAGCCGTTGGTCCCGGTTACCACTTAATGTGGTAGTCGTTAAGCCGAGTTGGAAGCCTTAAAGGCGGCTTGATAAGTTCCAACAGCAGGTGGCCACAAACCTGCCTCCACCAATCCGCACTGGGTCCGCGTGGTGGAGTATGACCTAATCTCTCTCACCTCAATTTGTGAGAGAAGGCCTTTGCCCAGCAGTGGGCAGTATAGGCTGAAAGAGATAAGAGTGAAGAGTGTAGGTACCCTAAGTACTAAGTTTTAATCTATAGCCTACTAGTTTCTGCCCGCGACTTCGTCGACGTTTACTTAAGACAGAAACCTAACATTTTTCCGGAATAAAAAGTATCCTATATGTTAATCCAGGTAATAAAATAAACTATATTTGTGACTTTGTACTCTCTGCCTACCCCGCAAGGGATCTGGCGTGATGATATTTGTGACAAATTTCATCCAAATCCATTAAGCCGTTTTTGCGGGATTAAGTACAAACATCCAAACAAACCGTACCGTAGTTCAATGTTTGTATCAATTAGACGTGAAGTGAGGTTATCGAGAAAGCATGTTGACTCCTTTATCTTATTTACTAATCTTGTAGCGTGAGAGTGATGGCATGCCAACTTGATAAGGTCACTATCATTATTCGTGCTTGGGCTCGTTATTTCAAACAGTCAAGCTCTATCTTTCTGTGTCGGGTATTTTTTTATTTCTTACTATATGTGTTTATGTAACCTTATCATACGTTACCTATATATTATGTACGCATTACATTCGTCACAAGTGCATAATTTTCCTTATGAGAATCGCCTTGTATCCTGTTAATTTTATATAACATCGTCTATATAATTATTTTATGACGAATGTGTGAAATATCCAAAATAGGGAAGTGGCGTTTGCGAAGCGATCGATCGATTTCCGGCGAATATCGATATTACTTACAACATGGCTACTGACTTTGAATAACATATTTTAATTGTTGAAACATTAATTTTGTTATACAGACAAACTACTATCTTTTTATTTACATACCATAGCGAAGTCTTTACTAAACGTATTTCAAACATTCTTACTACCCCAGTGAGCCTATTATCATGCCAGGCTGCCTGATCGACCAGCTTTTACTTCTTATATAACATCCACAAATGGCGGAAAACACTTTCCTACTAATCGATAACTACATGTTTACTAATAAACTAAAAGAGATCCCTTGAACCCAATTAACAAGTTTATATTTTAATAAGTACTTATCTATAAAAATAATTGCTAGCTAGTTAGCGCAAGCTAATTATGCGCCACTTTATCCCTAATAAAAATATAAGCAATATCTCAATATCGATGCTGACATGATCCGGAATGACATTTATAGTGCAATTTTTATCGATATTAGAGTAATTTGTGGGACCGCCCTTGCGCAACTGTGGCGGTGCGTAAGGTCACTACCATCATCTAATTTTGCACGCTTTCGTAATATCGATTTAACGTAAAAATTGAGCACACCTAATATCATTTTCGAAGTCAAGGTAACTGGATATATGCGTAGTGGTATGAGGTCCTAAATTATCATAACGAAACTTGTTATCGCGGAAATGGGAAATGTATACTGCGTATGCTAAGAGCATTTCTCTAAGGCTGTTTGCAATATTTTTGCTAGTAAGCAATATGACACTATGATGCTACACAAATTGAAAGAAAAAGCTAATGTTTCGGTTTTAATAAAGTTTAACACAGTGCTTGCAAGTTGCTTTTTGAAATTTGTAAGATACAATGATTTTATAGATATTGCAGAAAATCCACGTCCTTGTTCTAAATTACAATTTAGAACAAGGACGTGGAATTTCAATGTGAATCCATTATGCCAATATATCATAATTTTAAATGATGTGAGCTAATCGTACCTATAACGACTTTGGTTGAGTAACTGCAGTACCGCGTGATATCTAAGCCGCAAAAAGAGCTTTTACAAATATCTCTTTTTTCCTTTTTTCACTTTCAAGACCTGAATCGCCACACTATATAGTACCATAAATCTGTAACTTTCATAAACTTTAATGGGTTGACTGATCAAGATCCAGGGAATGGTCTGTATTAACATGTAACTCCAACAACTAATTAATCATACAGGTACAGCTGGTAAGCAGCTATTACATCATTCGTCAATGTCTTTAAAAATATGAAGCGCGAAGTTTGAAATGAACTTAAAGCTAACGCCAAAATTAAAATTTGCGTTATGAAAATATAAAGCACTTGAACCTTAAATAAAAGAAGAGTTTTTTGCAGAATATACAAGGTGTAACATAATAAACGCAAGACCTCAGACACCCCGATTAGAGAATTGCTTCATAAATTCAAAACGAAATCCAAATTTCCAAATTTAATGGCTTTTACCCTTTTATTAGCCCTTTTATTTCCTAAATAACAATGAAACTTGTACTAGTATGTGTGCCTTTTGAGGAATATGTTTTAGAAATGCATTTGAAGTCTCCTTATTGCTATGAATCAAGAATAAATTTACTTTTTTATAGCGCACTGAAGGAGCAAAAGAATTTTTGTATATTTAAAAAAAATATATGTTACATTTGAAATGGAATCAATTCAGTTACCAATTTAGAACAAACTACTTTCAGGTTTTGCGTTTATTACACCTTGTATAAGAATAATTACTAGCTCGCATGATTTTTTAATTCTAAAATTTATCAAAATAATCATGTATTGGTACTTTGATTGTTCGCTGTTACGGTATTTTAGGTAAACATATATGTAGATAATTTTATAGCTAATAAGGGCCCCGATGGTGATGGTAACAGGGTTACGCCCTATTTATATGGAGACCTATTAAGACGTAAGATCGTCGGAAAATTGTGGTGGTGTTACCTGAGCCACCTCTGCTTGGACAATGTATGTATATGTTGGTGTTTATTTCATTATATTTTTTATAAATGAATCAGAATCAGAATCAGAATATTTTTTATTCATGTAAACCATTACAGTATTTATGAATCGTCAAAAAAGTAACAAAGACTCTACCGCCACTTCGGAATGTCATTCCTGTGGAGAAGAAGGGCAAGAAACTCCACGGTTACTCTTTTAAAATAAGAATTTACAAACTTTTTCATCTACATTCTGTTGTGGGGTATGGGAGAACAATGTAGGTTGGTCATCAGGTGAGTCTAAGTTAAAAAAGCGAATAATACTATTTATGAGAATGGCTACATGGTTCCCTCATTTACAAAAAAAGTACATATTGTGTTAAATTAATAGAAGGAAGAGAGGTAATGTTAACTAACAACAGTTGAATAGGTTGTTATGACTCAAGTGGAGCTGGAATAGCATCTATCCAAGCATTTTTATCTTTTAAATAATCTTCTATTGAATAATAAGCTTGCTTACAAAGTGTTCGTTTTACACAAGCTTTGAACTTATTTTCACTAAGTTTAGTGACGTCAATGGGAATTTTGTTATAAAATCTAACACAGTGCCCCATGAAAGACGTGTGAATTTTTGACAGACGAAACTGCGGTTGGTCTAATTTATTTCTATGTCGTGTGTTATAGCAATGTCTATCACCTAGCTGATTAAAAAGATCTAAATTTTTTCTAGTATACATAATGTTTTCATAAATATATTGACATGGGACCGTCATGATATTAGCTACTTTGAACAGTTCTCTTAAAGAGTCGCGACTACTCAAGTTATAGATGGCCCTAATAGCCCTTTTTTGCAAGATAAAAACAGACTCAATGTCCGCTGCCCTACCCCACAATAATATACCGTAAGACATGACACTATGAAAGTAGCTAAAATAGACTATCCTCGCGGTGTCCACATCAGTTAGTTGTCTGATCTTCCTTACGGCATAGGCAGCGGAGCTAAGCCGCTTACCTAAATTCTCAATATGAGGACCCCATTGTAACTTGGAGTCAAGCGTAATCCCTAAAAAAGATGTATCATTTATGAACTCAAGTTTCTCATTGTTCAGTATAATATCATGTACAGTACTTTTTACATTTGGCAAAGAAAACCTTATACATTTAGTTTTCTTGTTATTGAGCACTAAATTGTTGGATGTAAACCAGTTATGTAGTTGAAGAATAGCGTCATTTACTTCGTCAAAGTTATTAACATGTCTACCTACTTTAAAAATCAAAGAGGTATCGTCAGCAAATAACACTATCTTCGCTCGATTTTTAATTACTTCAGGTAGATCATTTATGTAAACTAAGAATAGGAACGGACCCAGTATCGATCCCCGTGGAACGCCCATTTTAACTAAAGAGCCTAGAGATTTAGTTTGATTTATTTGAACACACTGTTGTCTGTTGAAGATAAATGAATCCAATGAATAAATAAATAAAATAAATGAAAAACAAAAATGTAAATCGTAATCTAGCGAACAAAACTGCATCGCATATTAATTCAAAGGATCACATTTTTAATAGCAATAATATTTTATGATCTGAGGGGCGACCACAAACCATTTTGCAGTTTTTATTGAAATATTGCTTTGTAGTGAGAATGAGACGTACCTATAAACTGCGTATCGGGATCTCTTTCATATGGCAGAGTAAGATTATAAAATATTGCTAAAGAGATTTTTGTAGGGCCCCTTTACTAAAATTACACTAGAAAAAAGCTCTTTATAATAACTTAGGTACAAACAAATTTAACATCAGAGCTTGCCCAGTACCTATCAAGTGCACGCCAGGCATTCATTCATCATGTTGTTTTCCTACACCGCACAACATGTCTCAGAATTCAAAGATAAAATGAGGTCTTTATCCTTCCTTACCACCACAAACAATCATTTATATCCCTGTTTTATTTGTTTGTTTTCTTCTGAATCAGTCGGATAAACTAAATAAGTAAATAAATCGTCCAACCTACATGTAGGTATATTTTATGTTATAATAATATCAGCCTATACTACCCACTGCTGGGCAAAGGCCTTCTCTCACAAATCGAGGTGAGAGAGATTAGGTCATACTCCACCACGCGGACCCAGTGCGGATTGGTGGAGGCAGGTTTGTGGCCACCCGCTGTTGGACTTATCAATCAGCCTTTAAGGCTTCCAACTCTGCTTAACGACTACCACATTAAGTGGTAACCGGGACCAACGGCTTAACGTGCCTTCCGAAGCACGGAGACGCTCGGATATGAAAATGCCACAAACGGTCACCCATCTCAGGCCCTCTTATAATCAAGACTATTTGATTGTAAAATCTCATTAATCTCTCAAAGGTACTTTTAAATGACAAATATAAATAAAAAAAAACATTACCCTCCTTCTGGGGCAGTCGGGTAAGTAGTGGCTATGACCAACAGGTAAGTCAAGAACACGTTTGACCATATTATTTCACTGCTTTTTTTTGATTATTTTATCTAACTTAGTTTTAAGATTACTTTACAGTTAGATTGTACTGGAGTCATCCAACATATTTTGAGCAATCATATCAGTGATCACTTAAAATTGTAAAATAAAAATCTTTTATAAAAAAAAGGTAAATAATATTAGCCCTGTTAAGAAACTGTCCCACTGCTGGGCACGGGCCTCCTCTCCAACTGAGAGGGTTCGACCGACTTCAAAAAGCAAAAAAATAAATATTTGAAGTCGGTGCCAAGTAACCGACTGCACCAACCAGCACCCGGCAACCGGTTTACCTTTTTTTATAAAAGATTTTTATTTTACAATTTTAAGTGACCAGTGAATTATTCTATAGTAGGGTACCTATAGGATTGACGTAATACCCATAATATCTCAATTTACACATGCCTATTGTTTGTCGTTAAGGAGTTCCCTGGTGTATCTTCAAAGTCCAAGGTCCAATGTCAATAAAATTAATATGGGACCACCTTGGAGATATACTGGACCCAATGCAAAAAAAATATCAAAATCGATCCACAATTGACGGAAATATCGCGCTGAACATACATAAAAAAAAAAGCATACATACAACCGAACATAGAACCTCCTCCTTTTTGAAGTCGGTTAAAAAGGGCTTTTTATTGGAGACTGTAGTCAAAATTCCCTAACAGTCAAAAACTGTTTTCGTCAGTTAAAAGTAGTTTTGACCGGCAAGGAGTGCTTTTATTTTTTTATTATTATTTTTTGCCACAATAGTAATTATGCTAGCATCGCGGCTGCTTTTACAAAAATGAGTTTTGACTGTAACATAGACATACTCATTTTTCTACGAATCATTTTGGGAAAATCTTAAGATATTTGGACTCCAAAGCAGACTAGTATGTTTGCACAAACCATTTAAGGTTACCTTAGGTGACGTACTCAAATGAACGTTATATTATAATAGCAATTTGTTGAGGCTTATATGGCAAGAATATAAAGAACAATATTGTTCCGTTGAGTGTCTCATTATCATGGATATGATGTAGGTAAGTGTTCGCTTAGAAGGCTTGAATTGATTAAAAACCACGTATGTTTGTAACGTTCCTATTGATAACACACCTATGTGTCTCGAATCTATTATGTATATGCTAATAAAAAATAATACGTGTTTTTTAAACATCATACCAATCGTCTAGAACTGGTTTGTATCAATATTATATATTTTTTCGCGTGGGCAGAATTATTTATGTAGATAATAATTAGCTATAGCTACGTGCTTTATAATTACGCAACCTATGAATGAAGTATTGTTAATTTGGAGTTGTATAATTTATTGGTCAAATAAATTACGGTTAATCATACTTGAGAACATTATATAGAAAATAATTTTAATACGTTCAAACATTGTTTTTCGAGATAATGCCATTTGGTAAAACCTCGTGTGATTAATGTTTTCTACACTGCAAATTAATCATTTTCTTATGACACATTAATAAAGGAATGTTCTTATCGTCGTTAGATATGTAGAATTTGTGCAATCCATTATTTGGTAAAAGATTCCTTCGAGCCTGTCACGTTGCAGACTGATCAATTAGATGTATTTAAAGCGTAATAATGGAAAGTAACGATTTTACATACTATGCAGTCAGCCGATTGGCGAAAGCTTTTACTTTTAGCGATACAACAGGTTTGGCTGTGATCAGACGGGTCAAGGTCGTGCCACACAAAAAGCAGTTTGGCGCCGCGAACACATTCTTAAATTCGGTCGGAACGAATAAATTGTCTGCTCGCATCCATTAAACGACATACGTACGTTATTTTAATGGCTAACTAAGTAGAAAAACGCCCACTCGCGTACAGGTGTCTGTTTGCCTATTTATCCATCTCCTATCTCGTCTTTCTGAGAATAAAGCTTAGCAAAACAAGAGGCGATTGACTCGGCACTAAGCGCTCGTGTAATACGTCGATTTGCATTATCTGTTCACTCGTAACTATATATTTGAATAGCTAATCCGTTCTCGCGTCCTCTTTATAATAATAATGCATAAGCGCGTAGTTCGGAGGTTATTTCAGAAGGATAAAATTAGCATTGTATATGTGTAGGTAAAATTGCCAAAATGAGTGCGGCGGCTTCCCACCCTTGACCTGGGTGTTGCGCAACCCGCTCCCTGCCGAAGGTGTAGACTCCGCGAGGTCGGCGTCGCGCGAATTGGCCATCTTTTTCCTTGCCAAAGTAAACTCACACTATGTGATTTATTTGTTTACACACGCTGATTGTGCAGGGTCAGGAGCCAGCGTAAATTAGCTATAGATATGTATGTAATAATTGTAATTAATTTTACGTAACGCTCGCAAGTTTCTTAGTGGAACGAAAAAACTTGTTAAGAGTACGTTCGTGTAATTCATTGCTAATTTTATAGTTTAAATTGAATGTTTGGTAATAAATTACTGCACAATGAATAAATACAAGGAATAGTACTTATTTGTCTCGTTTAGTAGGCATATTTAATGTATCTATCAATACATATTATAAAACAAAGTCGCCCCGCTGCGTCGGTCTGTATGTCTGAACGCAAAACTCAAAAACTACCAAACAGATTTTCATTCGGGTTTCATCAATAGGCGGAGTGATTTAAGAGGAAGGATCATGTATATAATTTACCCATGCAGGGCTGGAGCGGGTCGCTAGTAATGTATAATTAAAGGTGATAATCGCTGCGCGGATGTTTATTCATTATTAATAATATGCATTAACACGAACGAACACATCTTAGAGAATGACCAGCCATGAACTACAACTATATTAAAAGGGGATTTACGCTTTGCAATATAATATTATTTTGATTTCAATAACTAGATATATTACATCGGAGGCGGCGTGTCGATAAATTATAAACTGGCTCACTTAATTTAAGGTAGCTAGATACGATGAATCAATACTGCTGACGTCATATCGGGCGCCTGCAATTTTCTGAGGCCATATTCGGTTTCTTACTTACCATAATAAGTTTTCTTTATCAATTATCGCTTCTCCATTCTTTTCTGTTTTACGTCATCTTTAAAATTAAGTAAATTTAAGTCTTTAAAATTAAAATGATCTTCACACATTGTTTATTAGGTATAAGATTTATTTTGGGGTATAATGCACTCCATAGAACAGAGTAATTAAGCGATAAGCTAAAATGATTTCTATCGAGGCGCTCGTAGCGCTGTGGGAACGCGGTGTTCTTGCTGATTACCAAGGTTAAGCAGCGTTCGACTCGGTCGGCTGGAGATGGGTGCCCGTTTGTGGCATTTTCATATTCGAGCGTCTCCGTGCTTCGGAAGGCACGTTAAGCGGTTGGTCCCGGCTACCACTTAATGTGGTAGTCCTTAAGCCGAGTTGGAAGCCTTAAAGGCGGCTTGAGAAGTTCCAACAGCATGTGGCCACAAACCTGCCTCCACCAATCCGCACTGGGTCCGCGTGGTGGAGTATGGCCTGATCTCTCTCACCTCGATTTGTGAGAGAAGGCCTTTTCCCAGCAGTGGGCAGTATAGGCTGCAATTATTATTATTTGCGGGGATAACTAGCACGGGTAACACACTTTTACACGATACTGTTAACCCACGTAAGTGCGTCTACATGTACCATTAACTGCATCGTTTCTTCTATAATAACCACAGAAAGATACGTTTTTCTGCTATTCGGTAACCTTATGCACAGGGATTCGGACACTAGAGACAAGCTACCTCTACTTACTTGTTATAACCGGTCCTTATGCGGCCGGGCCAAAATTGTAATAATACTTTTGTAATAATACTAAAGTAATAATTAGTATGGAACTTCCAGTGAAATCTCTATAAGATTGTTTGTTTTTCATTATGCGTCTTACGAGTAAAGTTTGTTTAACCGTGTTTATCATTATGTCTCGTTACTGGAATTCGCAGTTCAGATAACGTTTAAGGTAAGGGTCAGGAAAACTTAATTAAGACATACTCGGCTAAGATCAAAGAGATCTAGTCGACCTTTTATAACTATTAATCAATCGTAAACGACAGTGGCGGGTGACTAGCCCAGGGCATAAATGGCAAGTCCCTTTCCATCTTCGCTCCATGATAGATTTTTGCTATAAATAGGCATTTTATTCGATTAGTCACTTTTATGCAAGATTTCTTAATAAAGTCCATAATTTCATCAGGCTTGAGCAAACTTTAGTTTTTTATTTTCCACACTAAGTTCATATCAGAATCCCGCCTGATTTCGGTATAAACCTGTAGTTCATGTTGAAAATTTTGTATGAAATCCTAAATCGGAAACTAATCACAAAAACTTGTATATGTGGCCAGCCTTAAGACCTATAAAAACCTCCGTATAGAGCCATCTTGTGTACACAAGCCATTCCAGACCCCATTGACGGGTACCTACCAAAAGTAGTACTTGTTGTATCTACGACTATTGGATAATTACGAGACCTTGGACACCACATCCGAGTGTTGCGTAACCAATTCATTTTATTTACAATGTACCGTGTTTACGTCGCCTCTGCCGGGTTCATGCGCCGACCGTGATCTATCACCCGTCACCAACACATACCTATAACATCCATACAAACAAGTGTACTCCGCAATACATGTAAGCATACGTCTATATAAAAGGAAGCGACTTACAATTCTGTTCGGTACATTACGCGCCGATGTATGTGGCACATCCTTAAGCAGTTCAAGATAAAATTTATAGATTGTATAAAACGAAACCCCAAAATGACGGTCGTTGTGTCTAAAATGTGTTTACAAGCTTTTATTTAACTTGCAGAAATGTTCGTATGTCTGTTTGTCTTTCCCGTTCTAATCTTTTGATCCACTTTTCAAGCACTTGCGAATATCCGATTTAGCTGAAATTTGGCATACATAAGTTCGTTGACAATGCAATAATATGGTACCATGGAGCTGGTTTGATGATGGAGTTGGAAGGTGGCCATAGAAACATGTGAAATATACAATGTAACCCCCTCGTGTTTACGCTTGTAAGATTTGTATTAGAAAGTTCTATACAACCAGATAGTGTTCAGGCTCTGATGATGAAACTGAAAGGTGGCCAATAGAACTACCCAACTACTTCATATAACCCTGTCGTGTTTGGGCTCGTTAGATTTGTCTTGACGAGTATTTTAGACCTGAATTATGTCCAGAGTCACCTATGTGGACCCGACAAAAAGCCATAGGAACTCCTCAACTTAGCAAGATATCTTCGTTGTATTTTTGCTATAAAAGCTTGTTTTTAAAAAGGTCATTTGTTAATAAAATTATTCGTGAGGAAATAGTAATGAACAATAATCATCGACCATATTTACATTTTTGTTAAATTTGTTACATCATGGTGTGCCATCAACTTAACATTATTTTTTTTTTGTATAGAGAAGACATAACATATATTAAGGACAAAGTGGTAAATTGCAATATTTAATTTTAGCCGCGTTGAAAACAAATATTAAAATTAGCAATAAGTACATAATTATTATAATAATTAATGATAACGATTATATGAATTATGTCAAAGGGACTATCCGTTCCAATCATTATAGGACGGTACGTTATGATTTAAAGGAGCACATTTCCTCAAGTTGGTTCGGCATTTAGATAAAGTAAATGTATCTGTTATCTTTATTTAATATTACTAGTGGTCGCCCAAAGGTCGATATTCGACCTACTCTTTCATCGTTTGCTGGTTATGTTTGACATTCAGTAAGACTATAGACAAATAATATTAAAGACAAACATCAATTTGACGTGGATTGTGTCAAATACATGGTAGTGTGAGTAAAGTTTTTTTCATTGATTTAATGTATGTTTTATGCATAATTTAAAAAAAATATTAGCATTCTGCACTCCTTATCTATATAAACTATAAGTGTGGGAAATTTCATACTCCTCCGTCCGCGCAATTTTCGTAAAAATGTGTACAAAGTTTTTGCTTCACGTATTACTATATAGAAGATATAGAGGAAATATTTGTATGTTTGTAACGAGGAAACTCAAAAACTACTGGACTGATTTCAAAAATTCTTTCACCATTTGAAAGCTACCTTATTCAGATATAATATAGGTTATATAACATAGACCCGGTAGGTGGCGCTTTTGTCGATCGGGCAGGAAGTGACGGAAAAATTGCTAGGGTTTTATATATTCGGAAAACATAGAGGCGCTCGTAGCGCTAGGTGACCGTTCATATCCATCACTAATGTTAAGCAGCGTTCGGCTTGATCGGACTGAGATGGGTGACCGTTTACGGCATTTTCATATTCGAGGGTCTTCGTACTTCGGAAGACACGTTAAGGCGTTGGTCCCGATTACCATGTAATGTGCTAGTCGTTAAGCTAAGTTCCAACAGCAAGTAGCCACGAACCTGCCTCCACCAATCAGCACTGGGCCCGCGTGGTCAAGTATGATCTAATCTCTCTTACCTCGATTTGTGCGAGAAGGCCCTTGCCCAGTAGTGGGATAGTATAGGCTGGCAATATAAAAACATAGTGTAGACATTCAATATAACGGCGCTTAGGTTTTCTGGATGGCCGTTTCAATGCCGGTAGCGATGAAAAGTACTTGTACACTTAAAAGTAAGCACGCGGTGCTTACTTTTAAGTGATTGTTACATTTAGCAAATAATTACGCTGGATCTATTATACTTGAACTGATGTAAACAGTCGTTAGTAAGCCAATAAAAAAAAAAAAAAAAAAAAAAAAAAAAGTGGATTTATCTTCGTTTTCATAGTCGTTCACATGGTGGCCGAACATAAAGGAAATCTTGAAATAACACTAGGGCCTCGTCCGGCAATTAATTCAGTCAGGTTAGCTGCTCCGCGATATGTCCGAGCGCTTGCCACGTTGCTAATAGACTAACAACACAGTACCGGCCGCCATCTTACATCGACTAACTGTCATCGGTGATTCGTCATCTGACTGATGTCATCTGTCATCGCTTCACAACTAAACACACTCGAGCAATCATAGAGTATGTCTATGACAAGATGAAAAGGTTACTAAAATTAAAATAACTGCTCGCCATGCCATTAACTGATTTTCAAATAATAGGATACGAAAAATATATAAAAAGGATTTGCGTCATCCATATTATTTATGACGATAATATACCCACCTTTTAAAAGGTAATAAAGTTGACCTCTTGTGTACGTAGACGATTATTTTCTATAGGTATCATGACGTGCTTTATTCCATGGCCGGGCACTGCTCCTAGGTAGTTCGCTTAGTAAGCAGGTCGATAGGTCGCTTTCAACATAATGGCTAAGCTTTATTTCTTCCGTGTTAGTGTATCGATATATCCACCCCTAAAGGGGCAAAATTGAGTAATGTTCCAGTTCCTATTTGGACTGTGGTTAATGGTAAGTTAGGTAAGTGAGATAGAAGGAAAGTTGATTTATCATGGTACTCTATAATGTGATGGAAAAGTTTTTAATATCTGTAGCGAAGTTTTCCAGGCAATCAGCTAATGCCAACAAAGAGGTTTGGTTTGCGGAATATTTCAAATGCAAGTTGTAAGCACATTGAAAAAAATAAACTCTATTATCATTTTTAATGAAGATAGGCTAACCAATTACTGTTATAATAAGGATAACTTACCATAAAGTTTTAGATCATTTAAACACAGTATTTTAAAAGAGTTTGTCTATCATTACGAGAAGATTGCATTTGCAGAATAACGATTCAGAGAGGTTTGGACATTACAGCATATACGATTAGTTCATTTAATGTGGCCTAAAAATACTGCTTGTAAATGGCAAGGTCTTTTTTTGGCAGTTCTTTTTTGTTAGTAGGCTTGTATCAAAGCAGTATTGGCATAACGTCCGATGTTACTAAATAGGTTTTATGAAACAAAACCTAATTTTTAGTACTGTAATGGAACGAGCCAAATTTAAAAAAGTTTTACTTCTTTTTTATCTTCGTTAGTTAAGTTCAGAGAAGTTTGTTCAAAGATGGTTTAAAGTTTGAAAAGACCTTCCATTTACCAGACTTCTAAAAAAGAAAGGGGTTTTCAAAGCAAGTGTGTTTTGTTGTCAACATTACAACTGCATTGAACTTTTGTAGAAAAATTTATAGTAAACTTCAAACTAATGTAAATATTTAGAGCTGAATTTAGGATTTTTTTCATTGAAAAATTAGGTAAAAAATTGTAAAGTTAATGTTCACTGATTTGGAACACTGAATTGGCGCGGATAAACTGAATGATGCATTGTTCTGAAGGTTTGCCTACGAGGCCAAGGTTTCAAAGCTAGACTTCGAATTAGAATGGGCTATGTAAACATTAAGTACATTAGAAATGTCTAGTTTACTTCAAAAATAAACTGTTCTTGAAATGAAAAATCTTGAACGTGTCATAAGAATTACGCTTTTCAAGTTTTTTTATATCGTCGTTGTCAAATAAATATTTGCTATGTGCAATTTTTGGAAATATCGACATTTTAACTTTTATGACTAGTTTACTAACCAAATTTTCGTATATACCGGCTGCTATGTGAGTAAGCATTATACGGCGAACTGTGGTCGCTAAAAAAATGTATATAAAAATTTGCTTCATATAAAAATTTACAGGAAAATATTCTTATTTAATATCACAAAGTTATACTTTTCGCACATAGCAGATATTCATTTGACAACGACGATATGTTGCTATTAGCGAAGCAGGATTGAGATATTGTAAAGATTTCTACTAGCTGATTAAAAATGGTAGTTTAGCACATTTGGAATAGGATCTTATACATTCTTTGTAATATCTCTAGATACGCTAGCAATCCGTTTCAAGGACATAGTAACATAATTAAATTAGGTATCCATTTAATAGGTATTTTATCCTTTGACCAAGGCACCAGGTTTGCCTGATGACCCAATGATGACCTTCTTTACAAGGTTACCAAAAGTATCCATCTAGGTTAAGTAGCGTTTGAAAACTAAAAGACGTCTTGAAATCCACCGCTATTATATTTCATGAATGTGTTACTACATGGAGTGCAGTGCTGAGACATGGGCGCTTACTAAGGAAGGAAGCGCCGAGTTCCTCAATCAGTAAACATTTGTTATAAGACATAACTAACAAAGACTAGCCCGTTGACTGTCTTAGTGGAGGCCGCGTTCCCATCCGGTGGTAGATATAAACACCAAACACCGTCACGCCTATATTCCCCAAACGCCTTTTTGCCGACGATGTTAGGTCCCATGTAATAGGTGGCGAGCCTATTGCCATATATCGGGCACAATTCTAGACAGCGGACTGATACTGGAATTTTTCATTAGAAAAACTACATTTGTCCGACTCAGGATTTGAAACCAGGACCTTGTCGCAAAGCACTAGATGGTAGATATTATAATAATAATATTATTCTATGCGGTGGTAGACATAAAATATATAATATTTTTTAACATTCTAAAGCTCATACTAGGGTCGCAGACATCCATTCGTGAATAGCTACAATAGTACAGTACAGTAGAAGCTAATCGCTTGACAAAAAAAAACGATAGTTCGACTAAAGTCGATAGTTCGAGTAGTATAAATGTTCAGAAGTAAAATCAGTTACCAACCAGCGAGATTGGTCAATAATATCAGAAAAGCTCCTTGAAAGAATTAGATGTAGCTAATATTACAAAGGGGGCATGAACGGCTTCAACGAAAGGAGGCTTAGTCCCAGCAGTGGATATAAATGGCTGATGATGACGATAATCATTTAGTAGCATGCCTTAAGTTACGAGTAATCCCAGATAGTTTTAAAAATATCAGTGATTACTATAATTGAAGCCGACAGGCCAATTCTTAAGAAAAATATCTACGAAATGGTTATATTCACGATGCTCCAATTTTTTCTCATAAAACTTGTCCATTCTAACCTTGACTTTGTGATAAACAAATGAGTAACAATTGCGTGTAAATAACCCGTATTCCCTACGCGTAGTACGCGGCTTCTTATCGATCAATTAACTGTCGTAGACGTTCAACGAACAGCCACGTCACTTGTTGTCCCGAGCAAATTTTCCAATACTTCTCGAATTAGGACGGCCGCAGTTCCTTGTATATTGGAATACAAAATCTATACTAAATTAAAGCATCATTTTAAACATGTCAAATTACATGTCAATTTAGCTATAAAGTTCATAGTCCAAAGCACACATCTTTTATTTTTAAAAAGTTTTATCTCAAATGTGTTCTCACAATTTTTACAATGTAAAATACTCAAAACCGTAACTTATACCTTCTACATCGCAAGATGCGTGTTAGTGTGTGTAGTTAGATTTATCGACTCATGATCGATCACTTATGTTTTCAGTAAAAAGTCCATTCAATACGCGATATTGGTTGTCGCTAGCGAAAATTGAGAGAGTATTCAAAATTTTCAGTGTTGAAACCCTTTAATCCTAAGTTTAAATTTGCTGCCGCTACAAAAGTAAAACTTGTTGGATTTCGGCTTGGTATTTTTCGCTACCCCCGCGATATCGAATTTTGCGAATTTTGCGAACTAAAGATCGGCTGGACCGATTTTAATGATATATGATTTGTTGGATTCCTCTCCGCCCCGATTAGCAGAATAACTATTATAATATCGAAAAAATTCAAGTAAAAAAAAAGAAAAATTGGAACCCCAAAAAAAATTCGACATTTAAAATAAAAAAGGACACCAACTGTCAAACAGATTGGTCTGCATGAGTCAATCATCCTGTCAGTATATAACATATAAGTCGTGATAGAGTATATTTTTTTTGTTACATGCTGTCTGATATGGTTTGAAAAAAAGAATATAATATACATTACCGGGCGATTTTTTTATTGTGTGCAAATGTTATTAATAAATATTATTGTGCGAGAATAATTAATCAATGCCGCAACCAAGAAGATGTAATCTTTTACAACGAAGCCGTCATGCAATTTGGCTTCGGAACATTGTGAATCAATCAACTGAAGAAGATCCAGAAATCGCACGTGAAGAGCGCCGCGTTAGTATGGCCCAACTTCATGCTTCTCAAACACAAGAGCAAAGAGAGGCAGCCCGTGGAACGGCTAGAATAGAAATAAGAAATCGTCGAGCTTATCGCAAAGATCAAAAACGAGATAATCTTCGACGCGACAGAAGAAATACTTCAAATGGTGATTTGAATCGAGCAGCGTTTATATACGATTGCACAGTTGACTACAGCTCGCATCCTTTCGTTTGCATTAATCCAATGGACGTTGTTTGCGAGCATTTTGGCGCATTAAAGTTTGCTGGAGAAACACCAGGATTGTGCTGCGTTAATGGCAAAGTAAAATTGCCATTATTGACTCCGCCACTCAAAAATACAATGGCTGTTTTCAACTGACTTCATTTGGGGCAGACATTATCGAAGAACATGGATTTAATCCAACATTCAAGGTAATTTATGCTGAAGATAGTATGTTCGTTTCCTTAAAAAAAATACTACATTGTTAAACAACACGTCTTTGAGAATACTCGATGCTGGATGTAGTATTTAGATAAAATACGAAACGTGTTCCATTTGTCAAGTGGCCCTGAACTCGGCGACCTCCTTACTGCCGGCTATTAGTATCAATTGATATTGTCACTGCCGGTTCTGGATATAGACTCATCAGCTTGTTCTACCTGAATTGGCTTTATTGCACTTCCTTGTAGCTAGCAATTGCTAGTGAAGCACTTGCATAACCCCGTCATTGTTGCAAGGTAATCAAATAATGGAATAAAGGATTTGATTGTACGATTGTCTTTATATTGTTAGGTATGTATCGCAAAGATAAATATTAGGTAGGTACGTGAGTAAATAACGGGCAATACTCGCTCGATGATTACGATGTCAGTGTAATAAAAGTTATAAATACTTGTGTGTTGCGAAAAAATGATAACGTTGTAATTACGGTATATTACCGCTTCTGGAATCGTACTAATAAATAAATGAATACGAGAGTTCGAATGTTCATATAAAATTTGGATATACGTTAACTCATTCGACTGCCTCGTTGGTTTAGTGGCAAAGCGCATCACTTTGTGATCACGAGGTCCTGGGTTCAAGTCCTAGGTCGGACAAATGTAGTTTTGAATAACTAACGAAAACTACCCAGTTATGAGACCGGAGTTTGGAATTGCGCCCGTTATATGGCAATAGGCTTGCCATCGATTACATAGGACCTAACATCGTCGACTAAAAGGTGGTGTACTCAGTACACTTGGGGAATATAGGCGTGATGCTGCAATCACGCTGAAACGGCTGAAAAGATTTGGATCCAACATGGTCAACCACAAACGCGTAAAAATAGTACATATCTATGTACATTAGACTAAGTTGTCGTTTACATTTTTTCCATGGTAGTTTTTCATAGTAGGAAAAACTCAATAAAAAGAAATTGCAAAAGAAATCGTTGAAATCCCATAGGTTTTGTATTTTGTTTCATATCACTACAGAATCTAAAAGTATGTGTGCTTACATTCGATTATCTCCGTATTCCCATGATCAATATTGATTTTGATGTTTGTGTTAATTAGTGTGCACTCAATAACACTTCAGTCTGCAAAGTTTTGGAAGTGGGCGTACCAAAGTATGGGAGAGAGCTGTCGAATTTTGATAGGCTATTAAAGATTAGTAATGTTAAGTGTGACCATTTATCACGAGATTCTGGCTTTCCACCGTTATAGATAATTAAGACATTTGTAAAACACAATATTGTGTAAAGAAATGTTTAACAGAGAGGTCAATTAAATAAAACATATTAAGACTAGTCTGCTAAGTTTCTCCCAGAATCGTTTTAGTGGAGGTCCCCGTGTTCTGATCCGGTGCTGGGCGGAAAAAATATTTTTTGAAGTTGTGAACACTGTTTCCCTATGCTCATCTTTGGCCTATGCAAATAAGAGCTTTGATTTTGACTTAGTATTGGCTTAGTAAAAACAGATTGACGTTAGCGCAATGTTGACACGTTCATCTTTCTTCAGTAAATGTGTTGTATGAAAATAATGCCATATAAACTCGATAGCATTACGTTCTTCAGTAAATGTGTTGTATGAAAATAATGCCATATAAACTCGATAGCATTACGTTTTAGTCAATCTATTCGTGCTAAGTCCTCTGATGATGAAAAAATGATATCATTTGGGCAATGTCGCGGACAAACACTAGTGTATTATAATCTCACTAGAGGCTATTAAATGTCGGGACTCTGACGTATGCGTTTAATTGTAGTTTGAAGTAAGTCACTGTGACTACGCAATAGGTTTCTGAATGTTTAATCATATTCTTTCAAGAAAGCATTTCTATCAGGTAATGAACTTGCATACTTACTTCTCAGTTCATTGATATATACAATGTTAACCTTATGTTATTTACCTCAATATCTTAATTAGTGTTTTTTTTCCGCGGCATCGCCCGATTAAACCTCTACACACTGGAATGCATTATGATCTATATGACTATATCCACACACCAGATCCCTTTGGCGTGGACAAAGAGTACAGAGTATACATTATGATCTGTCTTAAAAATTGCCATATATTAAAGAAATCGTTTGCAATGTGAATGTTTATACAAAATAAATTAAAAAATTTGTGCGGTGCCCGAAGAAACTACAAGCCGAGAAAATTCAAAAACATTTTGTGTTACACATACAAAAACTATAATTGTTTTTCAATGTTCCGTCACGTTTTAGATTATAGTTACTTGGTAGATATTATTGCGCAAGCCGCAAACCCTATAATTATCAATATACTTAGCCATATTATCTATCTCACGTAGCCGCATTCATTAATCATTGCCATTTCACAGAACGGGTCATCAACCCTTTCGTAAGACCACGCATTCGGAAAGTCCACATTTCATCATAATATTTAATAGCCCACGTACCTGGCATGCCTTTTGTCGAGACAAACTTTTTGATCTAAAGTGAATGAATTTTAACACTGTATTGCACGTACATATTGTAAAAAAACCAGGCACCAGGCAAAGACTCCAGACTGCGATTTTTCGATAGCAAATGCACACTTTGTCCAACTTAGGATTCGAACCCTCGATCTTGTGATCGCCACTTGCTCTATGCGCCACTAGACCAACGGGACAATACATTTGGGTAGGTATATAAAATTAAACTGACAAAATGGATGTGGTAAAATCACTATGCTGTTCGCCATAATTTCGGAAAACGGAAGATAAGTAAGCAGATTGGACTGGTGGACTATTTTCTTTTCGTGGAACTGATAAGCTTTCGGAATGCCAACGGATATCGTCACCCTAGGAATTATTCTACTTACTATTCTATACTTGCCTACATACGAAATTTGTTCCGTGCGGGAATTAAACTCGAGTCTGAAAAATTTAATTATTAATTAATTAATTTTTGAATTCGTAAATCCGGAAAACCAAACGCCTCGCGTTGATTCCACTTCACCGAGCCATCGTTGCTCTATGATCGTAGCTATAAGTGAGCATTCCCGCTTAGTGTCATTTTATACAGTGTAGTTATCGAAACCAATTAGAGGGTTAAGTAAAAACTTAAGCAAAACAAGTAAAGAACCATAAACCTCAGTCTTTCCAAACAAACATTCATAAAATTGTATGTACAGGCATACAAGAATATTTGGGCCCGCGGCTAAAATCCGAACACCCATACTTCCCTGGAAATAGGAAAATTTAACCGAATGAGGGTTATCATTCAGTAACATTTATTATAGTAGAATATTTATTTCTATCAATATTCCATTCCGGAGTCTGGAATTGTGCCCGGTATATGGCAATAGGCTCGCCCCCTATTTCACGGGACCTAACATCGTCGGCAAAACGTGGGTGTACTCAGTACACCTCTGCCATCCCCTCTGGGGAATAAAGGCGTGACGATGTATTTATTTCATTTTAGGTTATGGTTTTTAAAAGGGAAGAAACCAGAACGAATGTAAGGATTGTGGTTGGTAACGATGTGCTGGAACAAGTGAATGAGTTTTTATATCTTGGATGCGCCTTCAGTAAGGATGGGAAATACACCGCTGACATAGAGAGAAGAGTGAGTGCAGGGAACCGGGTGAATGGTGCGATGGGAAAGCTACTTGGGAGCCGGCACTTAAGCCATAAGGCGCAGCTGGCCATACATAACGGAGTTCTAGTCCCAACGCTGTTATATGGTAGCGAGAGCTGGGTATGTAAGAAGGAGAATGAAAGTAGGATAAATGCGGTAGAAATGCGAGCTCTGCGGAAGATGTGCGGAGTGAAGCTGGTCGGTCAGCTTCACTCCGCGCAGCGCATTAGCAACAGCGTAGTAAGAGAGCGAGTAGGTATGAAAGATAGTATCGGTGTAAAGATGAGATTGGGCATGCTCCGTTGGTTCGGGCATATAGAAAGAATGCCAGATGAAAGAATGACAAAACAGATATACAATGTGAAAGTGGAAGGATGCAGGTACCGGGGAAGACTAGACTATCTTACCTAGATCAAATAAACCGAGTCTTATCTGAAGGAAAAGTCAAGAGTCTCTGTAACCGGCAAGCGTGTATGAGACGAACTATGAGAGTAGAGGAAGCCAGAGAGGTATGTAAGGAAATAACCTGTTGGAACTCTGTACTCTCTGCCTACCCCGCAAGGGATCTTTCGTGATGATATAGATAGAGAGATAGATATTTATTTCACACCAACCTGTTATTATCATCCCCGGGCCAAAATATCTTTGTCGTGCTATAATAGTCATAGCAGTCTACTACATATTTTAAAGTGCTTGTACGCAGTGAGCGTTACTCGTCTCAACTACTCGCACGGGTAACTCGCGGATTATTGCGGTGCAAGCATGTACACTGTACCCACACTCTGAAGGCTTGGGTACCTGCAAATCCGACGGGGCGGAACGACGACCCAACGCCCGACGGGAAATGGGTAGTTCTAATGTACAACTAAAAACTTTAACATCAGCTTGACGCTAGCGAGTAATCGTTTCAACTACAAATTTGATTGAGCGCTGTTACTCCTGTTATTTGGAAAATTTGTAGTGTAGAAGGATGACATATTAACTCGCTAGCATGTGCTTAACTCTCTAACGATACGATACAGCTCAACGGGGCAGTGTCGCCACACCGAACTGTGTATCATCTCTGTTATAATTCGGTACGTACATTGCACCTACCTACGTCTCGTCAGGAGTAATGTCGCCGTCCCGCTCCATCGGGAAGGTGCCAAATCCTGTACCTACACGGCCGTTTATAATACGTGTAAACCCCGGTTGAAGCCAGTGCCTTAAATATCGCCATATCGCTGATAGATACTCTCAGTTATAAAACTATGAGAGTGGATGAAGTCAGAGAGATCTGACAGGAAAGAACTTGTTGGAACTCTGTACTATCTGTCTATCCCTCAAGGGATCTGGTGTGATGTCATAGATGGATTCTTTTAATTTATACTTGAACGAATACTAGGGATCCTAGATGGTCTCCATTTTTATGGCTATTATCCTCACTATGCATCCTTAAGGGTACTCTAGTCTCTGCACCCAGTATGCAGATGCGCAAATGCCTCAACTCGCTCCAATTACTCAATCGTGTACAAGCACCATTAGATCTGCGTATTATAGTCGCCATTATAGAAAATATTACCTACTACAAAGGTCGATGCACTATGCCACTACTATATAGGATTCACAGGAATGTTACCACAACAATATTATATTACTAACGTCATGTCAATGAACTTTGAATATTATGAATGACGTGAATCATGAGCGCGCGAAATCCCTACGATGGCGTAAAATAAACCCACTGCAGTTGAATCATATCCTGTGGCTATTAAACATAATAAAAAATATTTGTTGCATTTATTCTATTCCTGATATCTTATTATGCAATCGTAACTCTCAGCTATCTGACAATTACAAATACAATAAAAAACAGTAAGCCAAAAGTCATCACAGAAGCTATAATAAAAAAAATATTGATATACAGTAAACGATGTTAATTTCTTACTTATCTTAAACTGAATCGTCAGTACTAAGATCATGATTGCATAAGCCTAGAAATCTCATGAGAAATGACACCCAACATACTACGCAATCTTGATAAATATGACTAAAATGATTGTTTTCTTAGTTTCATGATTTCTGGTTCGTTCAGTTGTTGCTTCAGCTTTCAGTAGTCTGCTTACGCCGCAAGGGATCTGACGTGTTGATATATATAGATTATTTTATATTTTGGTCACTTACTCAAAATTCTGAGAAATCGAGTTACGGTCATAGGGGGGCATTAAATGGTACGCTCTATCCGGTGAATATTAAAACAGCGGCGTTTTTATACTTCGTTCTTTTTCACTGTGTTTAGAGAGAGCTCTACCCACGCCGCTTGGTTTTGAGGGGATGCGATTAGTTTCCCAAAAACTTGATTTTTTGAGATAAGTCACACCTGGATGTGCGATATCAGCATTGCTATACAGCGCGGAAATGCTGGCAGCGTTCTAGATACATACACTGCTATCCGTCAGCAGCGCGGAGCCATTTGGCCCGATATAAATATACATGTATATTTTTTTTATTTTTGCATCCATTTTTGGTTACTAATTCTGTTTTTTTTTTGTATAATTGTACATATTGTATATTTGAATACTTCGTGTATACCTAAATCTGGTGGCAAAGCGCATCACTTTGTGATCACGAGGACCTGGGTTCAAATCCTAGGTCAGACAAATGTAGTTTTTTAAACGAAAAATTCCCAGTACGAGTCCGGAGTCTGGAATTGTGCCCGGTATATGGCAATAGGCTCGCCCCCTATTACATGGGACCTAACATCGTCGGCGAAACGTGGGTGTACTCAGTACACCTCTGCCACCCTCTCTAGGGAATATAGGCGTGACGGTGTGTGTGTGTAAAATATATATAATGTTGAAACAAATAATATAAATAAAAAACTAACCAATATAATGTTTATTTTGCCTATTCCCCACCTCAGATCTTTTCAAAATATGTAACCTACTAAGCGTGAGACAATGATATATTGTATTAGCAACTATAAAACTTCACAAGAGCCTTCCGTTTGACCCCAACTTACCACTAAAGAGAACGATAGGCAACGTCGTTACTAATTATCACACTAGAACTTCTATCTATCTATCTATCTATAACCTCACGCCAGATCCCCTGCGGGGTAGGCAGAGAGTACAGAGTTCCAACAGGTTGTTTCCTTACATACCTCTCTGGCTTCCTCGACTCTCATAGTTCGTCTCATACACGCTCGCCGGTTACGGAGACTCTTGACTTTTCCATCTGACAAGACTCGGTTTATTTGGTCGTGGTAAGATAGTCTAGGTCTTCCCCGGTACCTGCATCCTTCCACTTTCACATTGTATATCTGTTTTCTCATTCTTTCCTCTGACATTCTTTCTATATGCCCGAACCAACGGAGCATGACCTTTCTCATCTTTACACCGATACTATCTTTCATACCTACTCGCTGTCTTACTATGCTGTTGCTAATGCGGTCGGTCAGCTTCACTCCGCACATCTTCCGCAGAGCTCGCATTTCTACCGCATTTACCCTACTTTCATTCTCCTTCTTACATACCCAGCTCTCGCTACCATATAACAGCGTTGGGACAAGAACTCCGTTATGTATGGCCAGCTGCGCCTTATGGCTTAAGTGCCGGCTCCCGAGTAGCTTTCCCATAGCACCATTCACTCTGTTCCCTGCACTCACTCTTCTCTCTATGTCAGCGGTGTATTTTCCATCCTTACTGAAGGCGCATCCAAGATATACAAACTCATTCACTTGCTCCAGCACATCGTTACCAACCACAATCCTTACATTCGTTCTGGTTTCGTCCCTTTCAAAAACCATAATCTTGGTTTTCTTCAAATTCAAGTGTAAGCCATTGATTATGCAGTCGTCTTTCATAACTGTGACTAGTGTTTGCAGATCAGTGGCTGTTGGCGCTATTAAAACCGCGTCATCTGCATAAAGTAGATGGTTTACCACTAAGTCACCCATTTGTACACCTTCATTCATCGCTTTCAGTCTTTGAAGACTGAAAGCGATGACTGACTTCTTTTGCTGAAAGGCAATTCTATGTAAAGTCAGCAATTCTATACAATAAACTACATAATATACACAAACTGACCAACAATGAACTTAAAAAAACTATTACAAACCGGATAAAAACTTTAAATTACGATGAGACGGAGGCACTTCTATACATTCGTCATACAACTTAACACTTACAATTTAAAATTATGACCAAATTAGGCTAGTATAATATACAACATACACACACATACATGAACATACACTCACATACACACACACACACACACATACATTTAAGATTACTAGTTAATTAATTTACCTTATTTTGATTTGTAATTAATTTCAAATATTTATTTCTATGTTTATTAGAGGTATAGAAGAGCGGGGACTTCTGACACAAGTTTGTTATAACACTTTTTTTATAAAATCCATGTACTGTTAACGTTTTTGTGACACATCTATAGAAATAAACAATTATTGATGTTTTTTGGAATTTTTGAATTTTAAAAATTATGCCTACATGACTTACAAAAACATATGACTTTAAGCAAAATTTTTACAAGGTATAAAGGTAAAAAAATAAATCTGTGTAACAGGGGTAGGTTTTATGGCGAAAAAAGTACTTAGAAAATTATATAATAACAAGTAACATTCGAAAGTAAAGGAAAAGATACGAAAGTGGGGCACCCACCTTGATGATAGGAAAGCTAAGGCAGATGTTGATGTCAAAAAACCCAGACTTAGGTGTCATTCGACGAAATATCCCTGACCACAAGGCAATTAGTCACCAAATCTATTTCCATTATATCTTAACTTTCAAATTTAAATTATATAAATAGTCAATTACATGAGTATAAGTTTATAGGTAGAAAAGAACATTTTCTTAGAACGTTTGTGACATTTTACGATGTCGGTGTTAATGGACCAATATCAATAAGGTCAGGTTAATTACATTGACGACTGCCGAATTTTTAGGTCACCTTGTGTTATATAACATGTTTATCTGTAGGTATCTTTGACTTTCGCAAGGTTGTTGGCAGTGCATACCTATTTACTGTTATATCGGCGTGAACGAGCCACTGAACACTGATAACGAGGGCACACTAATAAAATTATGAAAAATATTTTTTATATGCTACTTTGAGATAAAGGATTTTGAGATAGGATGATTTTAAAAAGAGAAACGTAGCTCCATACTAAGGTTTATTCCTGTGTCACGGGTGCGTTTACATTAATAAAAATTCACATACACAAATACCCAGACCGAAACAAATAATTGTGGATCACACAGTGGACGGAGCGGCTTAAGCTCTTAACCACTGCGCTAAATCGTCCGTCAAGATGATGCTAATTTTGATAAAAATTCTATAGACGGATGCTACCACGCTTAACATGCCTACAAGGCAAGTTTCTTGGTAAGCATAAACGTCCAAAACCAAGAATATACTAAGTTTCTTTAATTTTATACATTTAGAAATTGTATTTATTTAAAAAACACCGTCACACCTATATTCCCCAGAGGGGGTGGCAGAGGTGTACTGAGTACACCCACGTTTCGCCGAAGATGTTAGGTCTCATGTAATAGGGGGCGAGCCTATTGCCATATACGGGGCACAATCTCAGACTCCGGACTCATACTGGGAATTTTTCGTTAGAAAAACTATATTTGTCCGACCTAGGATTTGAACCCAGGACCTCGTGATCACAAAGCGATGCGCTTTGCCACCAGACCAACGAGACAGTCAATATCTGTATTTATTTGATATACTTTTATCTTAGGGCACTTCAAAACAGACAACTTAGGAGAGGTAGAGCCGCCTGTTGCCTTTGGATAGCCAACATCAGCAATACGGAAACACTCGTTGGTTCATTTAGTTATAAAACCGAACTGTCTTAGTCTTCCTCGATATTCTGTTATTTACTTAGCAGTTACATCTAACTGCTTTGAGGTCTGTCATATGTGTCGGGAACTAATACATGCTCGTAGTCACAATCCTTCGCAGAACCATTCAAATCAAAAATAGAATTTTGCCACTGAACAAAGCGACATCACGAATGATTGGGCTGAAAACGGGTCTTGTGACTCAGTTTAGTAAGGGCTTTCAAAACCGGGACTCTCAATTTAGACCAAAAATGTTTTTCAATCTCCTTTAGTATCATGCAATGAGTATGGTTCATAATTGTTATGCAACGCGAAGGTTAGGGGGCGATTTGGATTTCTCAAGATGTGCTGAATCGAGCGAGACACAAAAAGACACTAGTGCGTTCCACTTGGACTTGGTTGTTAAACCACCGAGAAGAACTGCAAGTCTTCCTATGTTGCTGCTATAAAAATCAAATTATAAAAGAGGCTCTGACTGATGCGCTATTTCCCATTCTGTGCATAGATGGATTATTTAAAAACACCCGATTCAAGTGACAATATTTACTGATTCATAAATCAAGGTTTGATAAGAGTAACACAAAGAGTAATACTGCACTATTAACCTACTATTTGGTTATTACTACCACCGGCATTGATAGTACCTAGCACGGATGAATTCGATCGATTTATCAACAAGGTGACCTGTCGTAAATACCCAAATTGTCTTTAAACTACGTATTTTCATGGATCAAGAGGTCATATTTTTATAACGTGCATTGTGATTAAATTAAAGAGATTTCTTGCAACTACCTATCTACATCAATATACTGCAATCAACCACATTTCAACAAATATAATGGGAATTGACAATAGTTCCAAAAACGGTGTCATATTTCGTACATACATTTTTGATGTCGGATACAGTGTTAAATGTGATAAAATAATATAATTTTAAAGTTTGTATATGCTGTTTTGGCCTATATAAATAAATTATTTTTGATTTGATTTGATATGACTCTTTGATCGAGAAACATCTGCAGTGCTTTTCATCATTATTTTTATTTCTTGCAGTCAGTAATAGAAATAAACTTCTTCGTGCTAATGGTTCATTTGTCCCGCTAAGTGATTGGCTAATTTGATAGAGTCGTCTGTGACCGCGCTCAGCTCTTCCCTTGTACAGTTGGTGGGGCATAAAGGGCAGACTAGCAGGTGCGATATAGTCTGTGAGGTCGCACCACAGTCGCAGGCTGTTAAATTTGTATCTCTGAATCCCCACGTACACAGGTTTTGCCTGCATCTACCTATTAAGTCGATTTAATGATTTCCATATCGACCATGATAGTTGGTGCCCAGGCGGTAGTTGCTCCTGACATGGGACGAAATAAGGCGGTAGGGGTTTAGTTTAGTTTAGAGATAAACTGAAAAAATATAACCTTTATTCGCTATAGAAATGGTACATATATGTTACGGGTAATATAAATATGACCCATTGCAAGGCATAAGCATCTTTCCTTTTTGTACCATTCTAGACAATCCTACGCCTAGTTACGAAATAAGAAAAACGGTCGATTTACAAATTCATTTTGGTGACAGATTACTGTAGTACAGACGTCGAGTAACCTTTATTTGAAGTAAAAATAAAAATGTTAATAAACTTTATTTGTAGTATTCGAAAGATTAAATCTTACAATTTCGCTAGGTTTATTGTAAACTAACTTTACTAAGAAATATCCGGTGACCTATAATGTATAAGATATGTATGTTCATTGGATTGGTTCAAACTACAAAATTGTGATATCTTAGCTTTATAATGCGGACACAACCCACCAGTGTCTTACATATATCAAGACGATCAGTTTAAGATATAGTTGAACGTAACAACATGCCGATTGGCGATGCAAAACCACGAGTTATCTTCGAACTATCGAGGTGGCGTGAATTTTCGCACCCCACTATTCCTGTTAACGGTACATTTAGTACTTCGCCAAGCCTCAATTGTTCTATATAAGTATTATACGTTTTTGCAACGCAATAAGTACCAGCAGTGTTAAAGTGGGTTATCAATTGACCCGAGAAGTGCGCCGTTTATTTTGGCGAAATGACGTCACGGGCCGCGCACAATAGAAATAGATATTATTTAACAATAATAACACCATCTCTATTCTGTTTTTATCCGAGTTCTAATGGATGGAGTCACGCGACTGCAGAAAGAAAGGAAAGTATGTGAAATGTAGCTTGGAAGTGGCAGTACATGATATCAAACCAGAAATTTCTTGGTTTTGGAAAAGAAGCATATGTAGATGAAGGACTAACCAAAACAATAACACAACAAAAAGAAAATAAACACGTCTTATGATTTAAGTTACTAGTTGAATATGAAACGGATTGACAAAAACGATATTAGGCAAAATAAAGTTATAGCTGTGAGATGAAAGACTGCACGTACAAAAAGTACCTACTTATTTTTGCTTTATTTTATACATGGTTGAGTTTTCCGATAAACGGGTCTTTACAGAACTAATAACTGATGAGGGGTGAAGATCATCAGAAGTCTTCCAATGATAGTTTGGTGTGACAGTCTGCTATCCAGAAATTTAATTTAGTACTGGGCCGTCAAAATATGCATGCACCTATAAATACCTTTATAAATATAGCTGTCATGTATTTCGCAATCTGAGATACATATAATCAATATAAAATAATAGTGAGCATGAATTACTTCACGACTGTTAAAGACATCGATAAAGGCAACAGCGTTGCTAAATAACAGTAGAGATTAGTAACTTAATTCCATTTTGTTACAAGCGTTGGCGTAACAGTCCCTTCAGGGAAGTTGGACAATCGAGATTTGCTTAAAACATTAAGTTTATGAAGTCGAGAACGTCGTAAGTGTCTTTGGGAAACTGTTCTTTAGCTTTAAATAAATAAATCCCTTAGGAGGGCGTGTGGAGTACTTACGCAACTGTTATCGAGTGGCTTGCACTGCGCTCGCTCCACTCTAAACAGGTCGTTCACCCCGGCCATTCACGCAAATACGTAGATTTGGAAACCTAATGGACCAGTCGAGCTGTTGCACTTTCATGATTACTTCCTACTCCTACACGAGACCCCGCCTTCAGCTTTAAGACTGCGCCTGCTAATAATATTTTCACCGTCACTTGTGATTTTGAAATAATACGGCACATCACATACATGATTGCCTCGTTGGTCTGGTGGCAAAGCGCATCGCTTTGTGATTACGAGGTCCTGGGTTCAGATCCTAGGTCGGACAAATGTAGTTTTTCTAATGAAAAATTCCCAGTATGAGACCGGAGTCTGAAATTGTGCCATGGCAATAGGCTCGCTCCCTATTACATGGGGTACTCAGTATACCTCTGCCACCCCCTCTGGGGAATACAGGGGTGACGGTGTTTTTTTTTAAAATTATTATTGCCGTAGTCAAAAAATGATGATAACTATCGCATTTAGGCATTATGATTTCGTATCATTTATAGCCCCGTTTTTTCACATACAAGGTTTTCTCTCAAGATTTATGAACATAAATCATTTCTGAATATGTCCCTCTTTTGCAAATAACTATTATGTTACCTCACGTGTTCCATTCACACGGCACATATTCAATGTCCTTGACTTAATACTTAAGTATTGCTAAATAAAATATCATTGTTAACTTAATCTTTAGTTTTTCTTTTGGTATTACAGTGCGCCAACTTGATAATCTAAAAGACAATCTAACCAAAGATAACTCGTTCGTTCAATTGGCGCGGTTACCGGTAGGTTCGTAACATTTCAGCTATGAGATGTACTTTTGAACTTTTAAACTAGATATGTATCTTCACAACCATATAGAGAAGAGGTAGTCAGATAGGTTCGAAACATTAATATTCTAAAAATCATTTAACGAAAATGATTGCGTGTGTTACTAAAATGAGTTCAAACGGCCCATGTAATAGGCGAGCGCCTGTACCTTAAGAAGCTGGTGTATCCAAGTCAAATTTTTAATCGCCTTTTTAAAATTCATAGGACCCTTATAAAGACGACGGATGATTTAGCGCAGTGGTTAAGAGCTTAAGCCGCTTCGCCCACTGTGTCTAATAGTCGCGAGTGCGATTCCCGCACGGGACAAATCTTTGTGTGATCCACAATTATTTGTTCTGGTCTGGGTATTTGTGTATGTAAATTTTCATGTTTGTAAACGCCCCCACGACACAGAAATAAATACTAAAGGGGCGCTATGTTTAAAAAAAAATGAAAAAACCGCGATACTATAACTTAGTGAAAGCATACAGAATACCATTACACGTTCATTTTACGAAGTTATAATAACGCGCCCTGTTTGGTCATGGCGAACCCAGATAAGATTTTCTAAACGTTAGTGAGTAAACCAGAGCCCACACTAATTTTTTATAATACGAGCTTAAATACTAAATAAATGCAACAACAACTGACAAGTCAATTCAGTAGAGTTCACGAGTTTCTTACATAATATTATGCGCAAACGTCGCAAATTACGTGGAGCGTAACACGAGGAGCGTTTCGGGTTACGTCTCGGCGCAATCCCGGGAAGACATTACTGTTTCGCCACGCTCCGAGCGGCCGCCGCGCACCTCGGCGGCACACTTCCACGTACGACACACGAACCCCGTGAGACCCCGTTCACACTGCAGGGCTAGCACAAGCGACGCGACAAGACATACCACGGATTTTGTTGCCTAGCCGTAATATAACAGTTTTGTCTTACGTGCGTGCCGTGACAAAGTTTGACGCCACAAAACTCATTTTTAAATATTCTGTTTCGCCACGCTTCGAGCGGCCGCCGCGCATCTCGCTGGCTCGTTTCTACGTACGTCACGCGAACCCCGTACACACTACAGGGTGAGCACAGGTGCCGCGGCAAGACTTATGCCACGGATTTTGTTGCCTGGGCCTGAGATAACCGTTTTCTCTTACATGCCAGCATGTCGTTCCCTGCCAAAAGTTTAAGAATTATATTGATGTATAGACATGACAATTTTGATTTAAAACTCGAATCACAGGCCGATAAAATTGTGTCCTGCGCGAAAAATTCTTACCGCTCGTGCTAGCCCTGTTGGATTCGGAAACGGTGCGAATTCCTAAACAGACCGACCGCAATTAACACCAAGTATTTAATCATTCAATTATGTAGGTGTGCATTAGACGGAATTTTCCCTGCCTTGCATGGTTGTACCGACGTACATAAGTAGGTATATTATGTATACTATCATAGGTAAGTAAATACTGTTCTGATAGAATTTTCGGTTCACTAATCTTGTGGAGTTGTAACATAATGCACCTATGTATGTATGGGTAACACATAAATAGGGGAACATTAAGAGATCCTAAATGTCATGTAAGAGTGCGTAAAGTTTTGGTTTCTCTAGCGATTTGTCGAAGTAGGAACAAAAATTCATTCAATGCAAAAAACGCAGGTGTCTTTTCTCGCATGGGGATGAGGCATAATGTAAGCGAAGAGCTGCGAACTCCAACAGTTTTATATCCGAAATACGAAACATATCAATTATCGTGTTGATATTAAAGCATCATTTCGTATTCACCGAACACAAGTCATATTATGACTCTATTATATAAGGCACCCAAAACAACAATAAAAATGCATACTTCATATATATGAGTACTATGATTCTTGTATTATAAACGTAATATTTCTTCAAGACCACATCTCTGATGATAACAAATATAAGTTTTGAGTTTATCTATTCAGATTTAGTAAATCCTCCAAGCGTCAATGATCGATAATTTTATCGTATTGGTAGTTTCCATATATTTTCTATGTAAATAATTATTAACTTGATTGTAATGTATTTGTTTCATTGATCTTATCGGTGTAAAGATGAGAAAGGGCATGCTCCGTTGGTTCGGGCATATAGAAAGAATGCCAGAGGAAAGAATGACAAAACAGATATACAATGTGAAAGTGGAAGGATGCAGGTACCGGGGAAGACCTAGACTATCTTACCACGACCAAATAAACCGAGTCTTATCTGATGGAAAAGTCAAGAGTCTCCGTAACCGGCGAGCGTGTATGAGACGAACTATGAGAGTCGAGGAAGCCAGAGAGGTATGTAAGGAAAGAACCTGTTGGAACTCTGTACTCTCTGCCTACCCCGCAAGGGATCTGGCGTGAGGTTATAGATAGAGATAGATAGATCTCTATTAGCTTTAATTGTAGACAGGGAAAGCAATTACCACCGAATTGGTCTATTGTTCTTCTTATTTTTATGGGACTAAGCCCACCATGGCAACTCTTGTAAAGATCAACGATAATTTCCTTCTAATTGGATTCAATTTTAAGTCTCAGTAGCTCTAAGTCTGCAGTCTCAACAAAGATACCCAAGTAGCATAACTGGTGTAGCGGTAGCTTAACACCATTATGCATCCTTTTCTCTCTTATACAGCTTTAGTATAGCGTAAAGCTGTAAGCAGGTCTTGCCTTTCTTAGGTAGCAGTTGTGCTACTTTGGTAACGATCGCTATCTTACCGACTTCAGTAAATCCTTACCAATTCATTCACGAAATTTGGTGGGTTTGGTAGTGATTACTGTCAAAGCTATCGATGTCGGCATCATAGATCAATAGCGTTAACCATGGATTAAATTCTGTGTTCTGTGGCGTTCACAGTATATGCGTTAAATGTCGTTAAAATAAACTCGTTAGGACTTATCGATCGAAATCGGCAAGACAACGATCGTTATCTATGTCGAGGCAGCAGAGCCTGGACTGTTAATATATATACGACTTATACATATTATGATGATATTTAAAAGAATTAAAAGCTACAACCAGGAGAGTCTCAACATAGGACTTAACACAAATAGATTGAACGCTATCGAGCTGATATACTATCCTTGTCACAGTACAAATTGGAAACTACTGTGGAAACTCAGTGCAGAATATTCAGCACATGGTGGAGGACTTTTCCACTCGAAAACTCAGCGGCCGATTCGAGGGGCTACACCAGCTGACACCATAGGCTAAATAATGGCTCCTCCACTCCGACATTAAGTTTTGATCGTGTTTCGCATTATTAAAAATACACCGCCATTCGATGATGATGATGATGATGATGATGATGATGACAGTACAAATTTACTAATTAAACATAAACGTGATAGTACTCTTGAACGTGATAGCAATTACTCGCTAGCGTCACACCATCATCAATGTTTTTGTACGAAGCCCTCGGTCTTTAAATGACTTGAGAGATTGGCCGCCCACGCGCCACAGTATCCCAAATCAGGACTAAAATATCTGGGTTTAACGTGGGTTTGCTATTGAGATAAGACGCCACACATTTAGTATAGTATACCTACCGAATAGTACTATCCGTTACGCAATATGTTTGTTTTATTTAATGAAAACATTGGGGTTTACAGAATAGTTATCGTTAATTACTCTCCGAGATAAACTTAACACAACAAATGGAATATTACATCTCTTTGTACGTGAGTAGCCATTATTTTAATATATTTCGTATTCAATATTCACATCAAGATTAAAACAAAACATGTTTACTACTTCAACCGGCACGTCTATTAAACAAATAGGTACATAAAGAAAGACAACGTTTAAATGGCACTTCGTGAACGATCGTGCAAACTCGAATGGAGAGTTCCCGATAATATCCGAAGAAAAAAAAATTAACTAATTTTATAATACTATACTTAATACGGAATTGTTTCGGGTGCCAGGTCTATTGCAATGCAGTCTCATTTTATCTCGGTGAAGTTATTAACATCGTACCGGCCGTGTTTCTGTACCCATTATTGCCATTCCTTATCTTTTCCTATTATCTGGGGTGGGCACAATATGTCTTCTCAATTAAAAAGAAAAACACCGTCACGCCTGTATTCCCCAAGCGGGGGTGGCCAACCTAACATCGACGGCGAAAAGTGGGTGTACACCCACTTTTCGCCGTCGATGTTAGGTCCTATGTGATAGGGGGCGAGCCTATTTCCATATACCGGGCACAATTCTAGACTCCGGATTCATACTGGTAAGTTTACGTTAGAAAAACTTCATTTGTCCGACCTAGGATTTGAACCCATGACCTCGTGATTACCAAGCGATGCGTTTTGCCACTAGACCAACGAGGCAGTCTTTTCAATTATTATACTTTTTTCTGGGGGTTTAGTAGTAATCCAAATGACTGAAGCCATACATACAGTAATTCGATCGAATATTTGATCGAAATATGGGGAGCAGCGTCTAAGACAAACCTTATCCGGCTACAAACATAACAAAACAAAATTATTAAAATACTTTTCCATTATAACTATTTTACACCCACTAAAGAGCTATATATTAAGACAAAATTATTTAATCTAACCCAGCTGTATAAATTTAAAACATGCATTTTAGTTAAAAAAATTATCACAGGCAACATACATTCGAACATAACATTTACCACAAGAAAACAAAAGCACTACTTAAGGAATAGGAACAAAATACAACTCACTCAACCACGTACAATAACTTACGGGAAAAGAACCATACGGTTTGAGGGAGCGCAACTATACAATAACTTACCAAATGAATTAAAGGAGTGCAGCAGGATTAATGTATTTAAAACTAAACTTAAGATATATATATACGAGAAATATTAATAAAACAGGAAATAATGACATACAAGGACTTGGATATGACTGGATAAATACGAAATTTGTGTAGTGTCTGAGACTCGATAACGACGTCAAAGTGATAATTATAGTCTTAAGTTTTCACATTATAATCTCATTTAAGTGAACTATGTATGTTCTTATGAGAAATAAAGTTCTTTAAACCTAATTCCGAAGAGTAAATTACTGCATCCAACATTACTCAGTCCAAACAAAACTCCTCCAATATGCCACCAAATTGACTACAGTATATATATGTAAACAGTAGAACATCTGAGTAATATAGTGCACCACCCAATGATACTTGCTAAGAGACCGCGTAGAGCGCGTATCTGTATGCGCACTCTATGCGGCTTCTCGGCAACACACACAGGAGAGTGATTCTTATTTAGACCTCTAGTACTAAGATGCTTTACTATTAACATATTTTTACTGTGATAATACCTCGCTTGAACTACTAGTATTTGAGGTATTTGATGTTGGATTCAGTTCCTTCTTACGACTCGCTGTATAGACATACTCCTAAGGCAAACTGGACAGTTTGCAATGGGCAAAATTTTTAAAGGTTTTGACTAGCGTAAGGGACTAATACTGGCATTTTTCCATAGAAGAACTACTTTTGTCCGATCTAAGGTTTGAATCTAGGGCCTGGTGATCGCAAAGCACATTATTTGCCACTAGACCAACGAGCGTTAGGAGAAACTCTCAAAATAATGTTTATATAATACTGCAGTATGGTAGGGCCATTACTCTAGAAAAATAGAAATATGCGGCACAACCTTATATTAAATGCAAACAACACAAGATATTTTACCATAATAATATTAGCCCTGTTAAGAAACTGTCCCTTTGTTAGGCACGGGCCTTCTCTCAAACTGAGAGGGCCATAGTCCACCACGCTTGCCCAGTGCGGGTTGGCAAACTTCACACACCTTCGAGAAACTTAGGCATGCAGGTTTCCTCACGATGTTTTCCTTCACCGTTAAAGTAGAAAAGACACAAGTGCGTTTGAACCCGAAACCTCTGACTTTGCAGTCCAACGGTCTAACCACTAGGCTATCATTTTACCATATTGTGTCTATAATAATGTCCCTTAATAATATTTTTTTATAAAATTTTACTTCACCTTAGAAAAAATATTTCTGTGCCTCGGTGGGTGTTCAAATGAATTCAACGCGCACAAACACCCGAATTGAAACTAGTATCTAAGTTCCATCTCGCGGCCACGCGTATTATTCGCATCTGAATATTTTGAAATAATGGGTCTAGTATCATTTTTATTATACTAAGAGTAAACTCTTGTTCACGCATGCCCTGAGTGGCGTCAGCTTGTAGGGCTCCCGGTTATCACTGGTGTTATCACTCTGACGATTGTAGGTATAGGTACAGCAAAAATGGTGTCACCTACTTTTTGCATATTGAAGGTCGCTGATAATATATTTTTATAATAATAATTGTATAATCATCAAATCTTTATTGCCATCTTCATGTCACGGACGCCCAGATAGATGCTGCGTATTAAAATAAGATTTAATATTTTATTTAGTTTAACAATTATAATATAATAATTATGTATTTATTATTGTAAAGTAAAGTAAATTGTTGCATCCCTGCCTGAATCGCTAAGCATATTTTTTGAACGAGAATAAATATGCCAAGCGTTTTCGTACTTCAGGAGACGACTCTGGAAGTATCATTTTCACACTGTAAGGGCCTGGGTCGTGATTTGTAAATAAAAATATGTATCTAATTAGTAGTATAATAGAGGGGCTGCGTTTGTACATTAAACATTAATGTACAAATTATATGTACAACCACATCTAAATTATATTAATGTACAAACGCAGCCCGCGTTTGTACATTAAATATATTTAAAAAAATACATCTAAATTAATGTTGACGAAACCTTTACATTGGAACAGCTTTTATTTCACGTTAAAAAGTCCCACAAATATTTGATCAAAAGCAGTTGGGTGGAAAGGGATATAAAGCTTGACCTCACTCTAATACGCTGGCAGGTACTAAGGAGGGGTCAATCTATCTGGGTCAAATCAGGCAAAGTCTATAAATTAATCATAGTTCGTCTTTGTACCAAGGCAGGTTTAAATTTACAGTATTGACTTGACGACAATGAGTCATATTAGAAAAAATATGATTACCAGACAACACACTTCAATAAGCTTACTATGGATTATTACAAAAATATTTCGATTGATTGAGGAAGTGGGGACTAAACGGAACAATGTTTAAGAAGGCATATTGAAGAATAGTATCTAGGTTATTCTTTCACAATACTGTAGAGTATTTCAATCAATCAATCAGCCTATCGCAGTCCACTGCTGGACATAGGCCTCTCCTAACACGCGCCATTGCACACGGTTCTCCGCCTTCCGCATCCAGTCCGTCCCAGCGACCTTTTTAAAGTCATCGGTCCATCTAGCTGGGGGCGGTCCTACCTTACGCTTACCAAGTCGCGGTCTCCACTCTAAGACACGCTTGCTCCATCAGCCGTCGGTCCTTCTGCAGATGTGACCAGCCCATTGCCACTTTAGCTTACTGAGTCTGCGAGCTATGTCGGTAACTTTGGTTCTTTGTCGGATTACCTCGTTACGAATTTTATCCTTCAAAGAGACGCCGAGCATAGCTCGCTCCGTAGCCCGCTGGTTATTTCCTCATCATAAATTAGAAATATATCGTCTAGTAATTGGCGACAGCAATTTCCCCTGTTACTTTAGGGCCAAAAAAACTATGGCGAAATGTGGGTACACTATGTACACCTTGGCTTATTCCTTCAGGGAAAACAGATGTGAGGTATGTGTATGTATGTATGCGTATGCGTTTTGTAGAAGAAATTTTAATAAAATTTTATTTGGAATACCAACAAGTGAGGTATATGTCACTTAAAAAACAAACACATGAGAAACATGGTTCGTGCACACTTAATTAAAGGTAACACATCTAAACAATGATCCGATGTTCATATTTTGAAGTAGTTCAGATCAGATATAATCAGAATATTAAGTGAATTAATTATTTTAAAATAAAATCCCTGAGATCTTTTTAAAACAATTAAAAGAACTAAGATATATTTTTCCTTTACCAAGAGCTTCATCTTCTTGACTTTGCATTATACAATTCATAATCTCTATAATTTCTTCGAACTGGAAATACTACGACCTCTTAGGATAAACTAAGTACTTCACTAGTCCCTATATCTCAACTTGTGTACGAGAGTTACCCCAAGTCATTGATTAATGCATTTTAACCGTAAATAAAACCCGATAAATACATACCTTTTACAATGAATAATGTGTAGCGGCATATAATGAGAATTGCAATTTATTGTCTACGTTCTTTTATCGACCTATAATATTAAAAAAGATGGGGGACTCTTTTCCTCCTTTATACACCCATCTGATAGATATTTTTACCAGAATAATACCTGTTATACTATAGCGTTAAATATTACGAGAACATTTTATGACATGATAAATAACACCCACTAACGTTATCATTTAGTTAACGTTTTTGTCATATGATTTATTCGGGAACAATTAAGGATATGTAATTACATACAAATATCGTATCTGAAAACCATAACGGAAGCATACAAATGGCGATTCTAATGAAGACTCCATTACTTTATCCTAGTTCCATATGAAAATCAGCAAATAAATTATATTTATTCACCAGTACGAACATCGAGCCCTCCCTCCTCTATTAGCGAATTTGTTTTGACTTCTCGCGCTCGCCACTCCGACGCCTACAAAGAAATGATGTTAAATCACTTTTCACAATTGAGGTAGTGTAGACACTTCTCATAAGTGGAACACGCACGCGTTTTGCCTAATTTCACTTTTTTTCTTACCAATTTTGCAAACCAGTGACTAATCACTGCAACCAGACATTAGTCTAAATAATTTCTTGTTTTCCGTAACAGGTTGTTTTGTAATTATAGCTACCTATAATATTATATAATCATTTGTGGGAAGCTCATATGTCAGTATTGTTGATTTTGGTGTGACAAGTGCGCAATTCAAACTGCCTGAATTCATTATACTGTATGTAATCATATCTTTACAATCGCAGTTATATGAAATGCTGAGAAAATTAAAATTCACACATGTAATATTTATGTCAAGGAGTCCAAACAGAGAATATTTAAACATTGCCAGTGCGCATGTATGTCCATTGACGCAAAACTATTGTTAGTAGGCATAGCGAAATGTTTTCAGTGAAGGTGATGACCTCAATATTTATAGCTTATTTCAGCGATAAAAGCGATATTTTGAAGGTTGATCTTGAAAGACCAGTATCTGTAGTTGACTTTGCATGCATAAATCTACAACAATGGCATGTTCTAGTAGTCTGTGTAAGTAGCTCCCCTTACTGGGTAGAGTAGTTGCGGAATCAATACCTGCATGGAAAATTCAAATATTTATTTGCGGTCTAAGTTTACAATAATATCATCATCATCATCATCATCATCATCTCAGCCTATACTTGTCCACTGCTGAACATAGGTCTCCCCAATCGCTTTCCAGCGTAACCGGTCCGATGCCACCTGCATCCAACGACTTCCTGCGATTTTACAATATCGACGTTCCATCTGGCAGGCGGTCGTCACACGCTGCGCTTGCCAATACGTGGCCTCCACTCTAGAATGTTTCTGCCCCAACGCCCGTCCGATCTTCGCGCTATGTGGCCCGCCCATTGCAATTTCACCTTTCTAATCTTAAGGGCTATGTCAGTGACCTTGGTTCTTCTACGAATCTCCTCATTCCTGATTCGATCACGTAGAGAAACGCCGAGCATAGTTCTCTCCATAGCTCGCTGAGCAACTCTGAGCTTTTTTATAAGACCTATTGTGTGAGAGCACGTCTCTGATCCATATGTTATCACTGGTAACACACAATAATATGAGATCTTAATATTATAAAGTGCTTATGACTTAGTGGCTGTTTACGGGCATTGAAAACACAGTTGTAATAAAAATATTTAGTAGGTATGACATAAACTAGTGAAATAATATAATTAGGTTATTACAATAGTTATAGAGATAAGAGAGAATGCAGGTAATAGAGTAAATGGTGCGATGGGAAAGCTACTTGGGAGCCGGTACTTTAGCCAAAAGGCGCAGCTGGCCATGCATAACAGAGTGCTTGTCCCAATGCTTTTATATGGTAGTGAGAGTTGGGTATGTAAGAAAGAGAATGAAAGCAGGATATATGCGGTCGAAATTCGAGATCTGCAGAAGATGTGCGGAGTAAAGCTGACCGACCGTATTCGCAACAGCGTAGTAGGAAAGCGAGTAGGAATGAAAGATAGTATCGGTGTAAAGATGAGAAACGGTATGCTCCGTTGATCCGGGCATGTAGAAAGAATGTCAGAAGAAAGAATGACAAAACAGATATACAATGCAAAAGTGGAAGGATTTAGGTACCGGAGAAGATCTAGACTATCTTACCACGACTAAATAGACCGTGTCTTATCTGAAGGGCAAGTCAAGAGTCTCCGTAACCGGCGAGCGTGTATGAGACGAACTATAAGAGTGGAGGAAGCTAGAGAGGTCTGAAAGGAAAGAACTTGTTGGAACTCTGTACTCTCTGCCTACCCCGCAAGGGAACTGGCGTGATGATATAGATAGATAGATATTGGGGTGCTAGGTCAGACAACCTCCCCGTGGTGCACCCTGGGCGTCGCCAGCAGCCCCCTCGCTTTCTGGAGTGACTGCTGACGGCGGCAAATGGTCTGGCGCGTGATGAGTGTGTCGCGCTGTTCCCTGCACTCTCCAGTTCGGAGAAGGCAGAGTGCAGCTGGCGATGTTGTGATTGAAAGGAGGGACGGCAAAGTTTCCTCCACGTCGTGCAATTAACTGCTCTTTGTGGTGTGTACGCTTCAGTTGAAGAGAGAACCATTGTCGTTATTGTCCCTGGGAGCCACCTAACCGTGGCTTGATGAGCATACCGTAGACCCTTCGGGGAGCGGGGGTCTTGCCTTAACTGGCCGGACTGCGAGGAGACAACCTCTATAAAAAACCCCCTAATTCCGGCACAGCGGTACGTGGTGTCGGGATGCTTGGTGTCAGTGCCCGGTACTCCTGCCGGACACTGATATCAAGAGGCTGGCGGGTTGATCAGCTGCTAGCGGCCCACCCCGGGGTACCTCCCGCCCCCCCGGACGTATTAGGGTTATCGGGGCAATCGGGTCCCTGCCTCGACGGACTTGTTATTTACCTAGATACTCGTGGGATTAACTATGAAGTCTCTTAAAAACAAAAGTCAAAACTTAGATGATGGTAGAGAGTTAGAAAAAGTGGAAGGAGGGAAGAAAGCAGAGGAATTGAAGATAGCACAAGAAGAAGAAGCGAATAATGAAGAACGGAGGGCAGAAACGGCTTCAAAAGAGCCTGAAGTGGCTGTTAGCGTTGACCAGATACCAGCTGCTGGCCGACCAGTAGTAGTTCTGGCGCGAGACCGGCGTGGGCGTTTTGCACGCCCTAACACGATTGCTAGGCTCGCGGAAACGGATGGAGGAGACTCGGACGCCTCCTTAACATTTTTGGCATCGACGGCAGCGTCGGAGGTTTCCTGTTCAAGAAAACGACCAAGATCCGGAAGTGTTGAACGACAAAAGCAACCGAAACTCGTAATTGAACAGTCGGACGACGACGAACTGTTTAGTCCGTTTTCACGCCCGACGAATACTAGGGCTAAAAAGAGCCTCCCTAAGCCTCAAGAGCTGGCCCGGGAGATGCAAGCGTAACCAAGCCTCGATCTCGATTCCTGCGTAACTAACAACCTAGATATTATAGAGAAGATTGCGGACCATTCCCGAAATATGAAAGGGACCCACGTCCGCGGACTCAGGATGGCTACGCGCAAAGTTAAGGCGGCTTTCGACGAGCTGACACGCCGAGCACCTATAGATGCGAACGTGGAGCGACTAGAGCGCGAGAATTCAGAACTCCGCGCACAGCTAACCAGCCTTACAGCCGAGATCCGTAACCTGACTGAGCTTGTTAAGACTCTAAGGAACCAGACGGATCTGCAGACTGGCTTGAGTCAGCCAAAATCGGCAGCTCAACCAGTGCCAGCTCTTCAAATGCCCGCAATGTCCACAGACATGGCAGAGCAGATTGGCGCTATAGTGGAAAGGAAATTAGCTGTCCTTAGGACGGAGATATTCTCCAAACGGGCCCCCAGGCTTTCCGCGGGTAACCACAGGGGAGCAGAAATGGAAATGGCCATTCCGTCGGCGGTGGAAACGGCATCGCTGCCAGCGCCCCAAAACAAACAGAGAAAGGCGAGAAAGGCTAAAGCTCTGGCACACCCTCCGGTGCCGGACCTGCCAGCGGTGCCTACCCCTGTACCCATAAACTCAAACCCGGGCCCATCGCAGATTAAGGAAACCTGGGCAACTGTTGCTAAAAGACCCCAAAAGGCCAAACAAATAAAAGTTGACCAAGCGGTGACTGGAAATCGCCCCTCAGAGCGCAAAGGCAATAAGGACGGAAGGAGGAAACTGCCGAAAGTCCCGAAGACAGCTGCTGTTTCTGTGACGGTCCTAGACAGCACGACTTATGCGGAGGTGATGGCTAAGGCAAGAAGCCAAATAAATCTGGGAGACATCGGCATCGAGTCCGTCGGCCAGAAAAGGGCTATTACAGGTGGTCTCCTCCTGGAAATCGCAGGAGCTGAGTGCGAAGCAAAGGCAAACCGCTTGGCTGAGCGAATGCGAGAGGCCCTAAAAGACCTGAAAGTTAAAATAGCTCGCCCAAGCAAAACGGGTGAGGCAAGGATACGGGGCCTTGATGATGCTGTAACCCCAGAAGAGGTAGCGTCGGCGGTCGCCGACGCAGGAGGGTGCATTGCGGCTGACGTCCGTGTTGGACCAATCCGCCGAACACCCACAGCATTGGGCACCGCATGGATCCGGTGCCCTCTCGCAACTATGCGAAAAATTATTGCGGAGAAAAATATTCGTGTGGGTTGGGGGACTGTCAAAATAGAGGCACTGGAAGCAAGATCCTTGTACTGTTACCGGTGCCTCGAAAAGGGTCATGTGGGCCAAAGATGCCCTAACAACGTAGACCGCAGCACCCTTTGCTTTATATGCTCTGAACCGACTCACAGGGCCAGAGAATGTAAAGCGCGGACGCCTAAGTGCCCCTTGTGTAGCAGCAAGGGGTGTGCAGCCGATCACCGGCTGCACACGAAAAAGTGTACCCCCCCAAAGGGAACGGGGAAAAATCAGGTATCCCCACAAACACAAACCTTGGAAACCACCAAGGCAACGGGCACGTGTAGCCTGTCGAAGTAGGCCCCGATGGAGGCTTAAAATTCCCTCCGCAAAGAATATTGCAGGGCAACTTGAACCACTGCCGCAACGCGCAAGACCTGTTACTGCAAAGCGTTGCCGGTTGCCTTGGCGGTGATGGCGGAGCCATACCGCGTACCGGACCATCCGCGGTGGTTCGGGGACGACACGGGCACCGTCGCCGTATACTGGGGAGGAGGAGAGGGTGCTCCGCCCTGCTCCTTCCTGGAAAGGGGGCAGGGTTTCATAGCTGTGCAGTGGGGAGGAATGGCCATAATAGGCTGCTACGTCTCTCCCAACAGGTGCCTCGCCGACTACGAGGTGTACCTGGACGGGTTGGCGACCTGCATCCGCAGATGCCGGCCCCGTCCATCCATCGTCCTCGGGGATTTTAATGCCCACGCCAGAGCGTGGGGCAACCCTAGGGATGATCCGAAGGGAGGGACGTTGCAAGAGTGGGCGGCTGGGCTGGACCTCCGGCTCGTGAACCGGGGGTCCATCAGCACTTGCGTGCGATGGCAGGGGGAGTCGGTCGTCGATCTAACGTGGGCAACTCCCTCTGCCATGAGCACGCTGTCGGGGTGGCGCGTTGCAGAGGAGGTGGTCACACTATCCGACCACCGCCACATCGTCTTCGAAGTGGCCCTCCGCCCACCGGACTGCCCCAGCCGTCGTGCAGGCAGCCCCCCGCGACGCTGGTCTCTCAAGCGGCTTAATCGAGATCTTCTCGAAGCCGCAGCTAGCGTCGCGGCATGGCCAGAAAACACCGATGAGGTCTGGTCCGATCCGGAAAGGGAGGCGACCTGGTTCCGGGGCACGATGACGGCGATATGCGATGCCGCCATGCCCCGGACCAGCTGCCCCAAGCGAACGGCAGTGTACTGGTGGTCGCAGCAGATAGCGCAGTTTCGCGAAGTCTGCTTGCGCGCGCGTCGCCAGTACACTAGAGCTCGAAGAAGAAGGCGAGCCACCGAGGAGGAGAAGGCCGGAGCATACGAGCGCTATCGAGCGGCTACAAAGGCGCTCCAAATCGCCATTGCAAATGCCAGGTCTCGGTCCTGGAGGGAGCTCCTAGGGGGACTTGATAGGGATCCATGGGGGCGCCCCTACAGGGTGGTGTTGGGCAAGCTTCGCCCCTGGGTGCCCCCTCTGACGGAGACCCTAGACCCTGGACTGCTGCGTCGGGTCATCAACGCACTATTTCCGACAGTCCGGGGCAGTCCCTCAGTCCCTCCAACGGTGTTGTCGGCCCTTTACACCGACGAGTTGGGGGTGACCGAACAGGAGCTGGACCGAGCCATCAGCCGCTTGCGCGCTCGTAACACCGCGCCCGGCCCCGATGGTATACCAGGGCGGGCATGGGTGATCGCTCTGGCCACCCTGGGGGACAGGCTGAGGCAGCTGTTCAATAGCTGCCTCCGACATGCCAAGTTCCCCACGGCCTGGAAGGAGGCTCGCCTGGTCCTCTTAAAGAAGGAAGGCAGGACTGCAGACTCTCCCTCTGCGTACCGTCCGATATGCCTGCTGGACGAGAGCGGCAAGTTGTTCGAGAGAATTCTTGCCGCCCGTCTCAGCGGGCATCTGTCGCGCTTCGGTCCCGACCTAGCTGACAGCCAGTACGGCTTTCGACAGGGGTGCTCGACAGTGGACGCGATCCTTCGCGTCCGCTCCCTGTCGGCGCAGGCCTTGTCCCGGGCTAGAGTGGCGTTGGCGATAAGTCTCGACATCGTCAACGCCTTCAACTCCCTGCCCTGGGACACGATCCGGGGGGCGCTAGAACATCACCGCGTCCCTCCGTACCTGCAAGCTGTGGTCGGGGACTACTTGCGCGACAGGTACATTCAGTATATCGGACAGGATGGTACACTGCACCGGAGGGAGGTATCCTGCGGGGTTCCGCAGGGGTCTGTGTTGGGCCCCCACTTATGGAACCTCGCCTACGATGCAGTCTTGCGTGTCGATCTCCCCCCTGGCGTCAGTGTCGTCTGTTACGCCGACGACACTCTAATAGTCGCTGAGGGGGACACTTTCGAGAGGACCGTTGAGCTCGCCGAGCGTGGGGCAGAGGTCGTCGTCACCAAAATCTGCGAGTTGGGCCTGCAGATAGCGCCTCATAAGACCGAGGCGCTATGGTTCCATAAACTGCCTAGGAGCAGGGAACCGCCTGACTCGTGGGTTCGCGTCGGATATTCGTCAGTCCGGGTGGGGCGGTACCTAAAGTACTTGGGCCTCACCCTGGACAGTCGCTGGGGCTTCGAAGAGCATTTCGAGCGCCTTGTACCCCGAGTTGAGAGGGTAGTGGGTGCCATGCATAGACTGCTACCCAACCTCGGGGGACCGTCAGAGGAGGTACGCCGCCTCTACGGGGGGGTCGTGCGGTCGGTGGCCCTGTATGGGGCGCCCGTATGGTCACACCGACTGTCGGGCGTCCGGCGCTGCAGGACCAAGATCTATAGCCTGCAGCGCAAGATGGCCATCCGCATCGCACGAGGATACCGGACCGTATCCTTTGAGGCGGCAACCCTCCTGGCACGCTTTCCGCCGCTCGATATCCTGGCGGACATGGACGCGAGAGTCTATGACCGGATTCGCGTCGTCCGCCAAAGCGGCGAGAGCGTGCCCGTGCTTGAAATCAGACGGCAGGCACGACGACGCGCTCTAGAGGAGTGGCGCGCGAGGCTTAGCCAGGAGCACATCGCGCGCAAGCGCGTCGTCCGAGCTATACTGCCGTCCTTCGAAGCCTGGCAACAGCGGAGGAGTGGGCGAATCTCGTACAGGCTTGCTCAGATAATCACTGGTCACGGCTGTTTCGGTGATTATTTGAACAAGATTGGACGCGAGGTGACGGCAGCCTGTCACCATTGTGGTGGGGACCAAGATTCCTCAGAACACATGCTCGTTGAGTGCCCAGCGTGGGCCTCCGAGCGGCGGATCCTGGTCGACCGGATTGGACCGGACCTCTCCCTGCCGGCAGTAGTAGCGGCTATGCTGGCAGGGGAATCGGCGTGGGGGGCCGTATCCTCCTTCTGCGAGACAGTGATGTCTCAGAAGGAGGAGGCCGAGCGGGATCGGGAGAGGGCCGATCCCGCTCGGCGAAGGCGACGGCGCCGGGGCGGAGGCACAGCCCGCCCAGGCCCCCCAGCCCAATAGCCCGGGGCTTTATAATACGGGCTAACATGTTTCCCCCGCCGTAACATCTGGCGGCGGACCTCCCCCCTGTACCAATATCCGCAGGGGGGCCCTTGAGGTCGTGGGGCGCTGGGGCGGGGGCCCGTAAGCGTCCCTCACGTGCGACCTCGGGGAGGACGGTGGCGTTGTGTGACCCATGCTGCCGTGATCACCGCGACGGTGCAGGGGGGGAGCGGGTCCATAGGCTACCCCCCCGAAGGCGGGCTTTTCGGAGCAAGGTACAAAGGGGCACCGGTGTGTTCCTAACGGAGATCCCGGAGCCCCTCCCTGAAGTGTCGATGCCGGCCACCGTGGGGTTTTAGTCGGTTAGAGTCCGACATACCCCGCCAGCTGCCCCTGAGGCTGGCGGAAGTCCATGAGGATTTCCCCACGTAAAAAAAAAAAAGATAGATAGATATTACAATAGAGTACAATTTCAATAAAGTTTCATAGGTAGTTCTACGTAATTGTACGCTGTTCCAATGTGTGAGATTATGTTATTGTGGTAAAAAATCTATATGTGACCATCATCTGCTTTGGTCTGGGTGTTGGTGTATGTAAATTTCAGGTTCCACGACTCAAGAATAATTCCTCGTATAGAACAACACTAGAAAAATACATAGACACGCTATTAAGGCGGCCTGTTCTATGTCCGTCTATAGGGAAGGACAAAGTAATAGCGTTTTGAAGGCTGTGTTGTCGTGTTAAACGACAACACTGGGATGATGAGAAGAAAGATAGATAGATACTCTTTATTGTATACCAGCAAGAACACAGCAGAGAAATACAATATTTTATCTTAAGATAAAGGTACAATTCGCAGTCTTGTTCCTAATAGCATTCTCTTCCAGACAACCAGTAGGTTGGAAGAAGCAACAGATAAAAATAGAGGGCAGTTAAAGGAGTACAAAGATTTCTTAAATTAGCGTAATTTCTGATATTGTGATCAGTAGCTACTTAAATTTATGTATTCTAGTTTTATCATAGTATTATATATTTCTCCTGGAGTTTAATAGGTTTTATTTTAGGTTTCTTGTTGACTCCGGTCCTTATCGCAGCAAGTACTTATAGTCTGTTCCGACGGACATTTGGCGCAGTGGTTAAGAACTTAAGCTGCTCCTCCCACAGGGTCAAATAGTCGCAGCTTCGATTTCCGCAAGGGACAAATCTTTGCGTGACCTACAATTATACCGAAAGAGGTCTGAGTATTTGTGTACGTGAATTTTTATGTTTGTAAACGCACCCACGACACGGGAATAAATCTAGTGTGCTACGTCTTTTTTTTCGATTTTTTGCTAACAGCATTTTCATTTCGATATCTTCGGAAATTCTGTCACCTTCATATTCTACTTGTTATTAGTTGCAATCACAACTAAATCTTTGATTAGAATAGATTACAATTGTAGGGAAAGCACACCCAATGTAAACGTAGTTTTATTGCGTTAATCCAAACATTTTATTAATCACGTACGGTTTCATTATCTATATCAGTTATTTTATTTTAAACAGAAGGTTTAGCATGAAAACTTTGAAGGTTTTGTGCTAAGCCCTCGTGTAATCGTGCTGTCACGTTCATGTTTATTTAATAAATTAGTAGTGTGACAAGAATGCGTCAACTCGCTAGAGTTCTAAAGTTCGTCGCGGACGCAAAGGGCAGGGGCCTTGAGCGTCCTTCACGAGCGACCCCGAGGAGACAAGGCACAAGAGAGGCACCGGTGCGTTTCATACGGAGATCCCGGCGCCCCTCCAAATTGCTAATGTCGGCTACCCTGGGGTTTTTAGTCGGTAGAAATCCGACACGCCCCGCGAGCGTCCCCCGAGGCTCGCGGAAGTCCTATGCAGGATTTTCCCCAGTTAAAAAAAGGTACTGTATTTTATGTTATTTTTAGTTATTTGGAGGCTTACAGCTAACATATCAGAGTTAATAATAGAAAATGGTAACAATTAGCCATTTACAAGCCTCCACATATACAAGGTGACAAGGCCTCAGATACCCCGATTAGATAATTGCTTCACATATTCAATACGATGACCCATTTTCCAAATTTAAATTTTAACCCCTTTTTTAAGCACTCTTATACCCAAATTAACAATGAAACTTGTACGTGTATGTGTATATTGAGAAATACGTTTAAAAAATGCACTTGATATCTCCGTATTGCTTTGAATCAAGAATAAATTAAGTTTATTACTTGGTAGTAAAGGAAAAATAGTTTTTTTGCAATAAAAAAAAAATACACATTAAAATTTGTTGGAATCAATTTCGTTATCATTTAGAACAATCTACTTTCAGGTCTTGCGTTGCGTTTATTATGTTACACCTTCTAAATAAAGTATAGATAATTTGCTTAATCGCTTATAACAAACAAAATGATACAAACAAAAAAAACGTTTAAAGAAAGGTAAATACACAAATAAAAAGAAAGGTACAGCAGACAGCTAAGAGGTAGTGATATGTTTGGTGAGAACAGCATTAAAAAAAGTGGAGCAACTAGTAAACAGATCTAATGTACCTTACATTTAGACTTTTTTTATAGAAGCTGTAACATAATGAACGCAAGACCTGAAAGTAGATTGTTCTACATCGGTAACTGAATTGATTCCAACTATTTTTAATGCATCTTAATTATTTTTTTGAATTTGCAAAAAATGCTTTTACTCCTTCAGTGCGCTATATAAAACTAAATTTATTCTTGATTCATAGCAATATGGAGATTACGAATGCATTCCTAACCCGTATTTCTCAAAATGCACACATACATTTGGTTTTCGTTTTGCTAAGCAATTCTCTAATCGGGGTGTCTGAGGTCTTGCATTTATTATGTTACACCTTGTATATATTAGTATTGACCTGCAGCCGTGATATTATGGAGAAATAAAACTATCCCGCAAGAATGCTTAAATAAACGAATATGCAAAGTTACGTGTCCGAGTCATTCATCGTTAAAGAGTTCACTCACGAAAAGGCAATCTTGACTGCATCATCGGTTCTTGCAAGAAATAATATCTGAGTATCTAAATCAAATGTGCATAAACAATTTCGGGTGCGTGCTATTAACCACTGAAGAGTCCTTTTATGAGGAGACGAACCCAGTCCATTATCAGTTCACAGAATAATTCATGTGTAGGCAAAATCACACATTTTAACGTAACATTGCAACTGGATACTCCCGGATTACTTTATTTTTTCAGGATAAAACAGAAATAAGTTATTCCCATACCAAATTTCATTGAAATCCGTTCGGTAGTTTTGCGTGATTAAAATTCAAAGAGTCAGACAGACAGACAGTTGTTGGCAGTGGTGACAATGTTTCGGCCTCTATATCCATAACGAAGTGAAACCCAATTAAAATTTTCAAAAAAAGTTTCAGTGTACAAAAATTGCTCGCAGGTTTTTTAAATGTATAGATATCAGTTATTTCATATTGTTCAGATAATTTTAAATGCGTAAGAAAATCCAGCGATTGCGCAATAATATAAACAAGGTTCCACTACTATCTTCTGCTAAATTGTCATAACATAACAATAATTTACAATCAGGCTTATAGACAAAACACATCAAAACCCGCTTTGATTTATAATACAAAATTTTCCTCGTATTGATTATTATGGATACCTAAGTAAAGTGTGAGCAGCTCTGCTGACTGGATTGATTCGCGAATTTCGATCCCCGGGATTTTCTTTGAGACTGACAAACATTTGTTTTAATCTGAGTGTTTGTGTATAAAAAAAAATATATTACTAATGCCATCCCCGAGAAGATTCAGGTCCCTTTCGGGATAGGCAGAGAATACGCATTCGCATGCACGCATTCTTACAAAATGTATTGAATAAATGCTAAAAAAATGAAATCTCATGAAACTTTTTTATTTTTCTATAAGGGTTGAAGATCGCCTTGAAGCTTTGCTGATAATTTTGTAGCATAAATGTGCTCCGTGTTGCAAGTTACTTTTAAGTGCGTATGTGATCGTCATGGTTCGAATGTTACTGTTACACGGACGGCTTGGTAAACTGGATAAGAGCTTAGCCCAATGGACTGAGTAGTTGCGGTTTCGATCCCCGCACAGAAACAGTATTTGTGTGACCCATAAATGTTTGTTTCGGTCTGGGTGTTTGTATACGTGAAATTCATGTTTGTAAACTCACCCACGATTAATTTATTTTCCGATGATGTCTACGCAATATTCAAAAGTTAAAATGATGGAAAATGAAAGTCGGAGCAAGCATTGTTGGGAGTATTCTCAATGTACGTGATCTAGATTCAATGTATTTACTGTACAATTAATTAACATTTTCAACTAAGAGGATATACTGGAAACGGAGCAGTTGAATCAGACTCGTAATGAAGGGTGAGTACATTACTGGCCTAATGAAATAGCAACCCAACTAAAACCCAAAAACAAGAGAAATTAAGCATTATTATTAGGGACTTAGCGTGCAAACTTAAATAATCATATTTTTGAGTTATGCCACTATCACGTTCGGTGAGCGATGTGCATACATAATTCCCTCTAATCCTCAGTAAATAACTAATCTATGAATAGATATTGCATTGAAACCGATAATTGCTATCGTATCAATAGAAAATTATAACATAAACATGTTTTCACGTAAGCTAATAAGTGATTCACGTGACAACTCCGCAACGTACCGTACATTGTACCGTATGTACATCTTAGGCCTCTAAACAGATAATAGGAACCTTCAGCATTATTAATATCTATTACGATTGTAGTAGGAAGTGAGATAACGTCATTCTACATGAGTATAGAATTGAGGTCAATGAAAAAGTAATAATAATCAGATTTATAAATATGTGCCATATTTGTCATTTATCACACATCCTTATAGCGATGTTTTGTGTTTATGTTCAATGTTTATGTAATATTATACGAAATTAGTTGTATTTGAAGGTCATGTGTGTATAATTAAAATGAAAAATACGCTTCCGTACATATTTAAATGATGTAACTAAAAATATTTGTATAAAAAATGTCTCTTTACTTGTCTGTCGTTGCGGTATATACTACATACCTAATTTGTAAGTGCCTATGATTTTACGTGCGTGCGTATGATAAGATTGCTTAGTTGGTTTAGTGGCGTACGTGGGGCCAGCGATCATGAAGTCCTGGGTTGGATTCCTGGGTCAGACATAGTTTTATTCAGGTTTTTTTTATCAACTGCCTCGTTAGTCTTGTGGCAAAGCGCATCGCTTTGTGATCACGAGGTCCTGGGTTCAAATCCTAGGTCGGACAAATGTAGTTTTTCTAACGAAAAATTCCTAGTATGAGTCCGGAGTCTGGAATTGTGCCCGGTATATGGCAATAGGCTCGCGCCCTAATAAATGGGACCTAACATCGTCGGCGAAACGTGGGTGTACTCAGTACACCTCTGCCACCCCCTCTGGGAAATATAGGCGTGACGGTGTTTTTTTTAATCAAAAAGTCACCCATATTTTACAGCCTGTGACTGTGCTGTGAGCTCACAAACTATGTCGCACCTGATGGTCTACCCTTCGTGCTCTACCACCTGTACTACTGGGCAGAGGTGATCGCGGCCACGCATGGCACGATTAACTCACTGGGAGAGGCAATATAACAGAAAGAAGATTAGCAGTCCGAGGCCTGGTATTGTGCTCTACAATTGGCTCATCCTCGATTATATTGAGACCTAACATCATTAGTGAAATGTTGGATTACAGATTACACCTTTGCTACCCCCGCCTGGGATATGTAGAGTTAATTTTGACAATTTTATATTTAGACAAAATTATTAAACATCCACTTGTGAGAGTAAATTTCATAACTTATGGAAATATAGGAAAGAACCAAATTTTTACTAAACTTTAAAGCATAAAATATTGTTTATCAGTATGACTAAATATGTAACTAAAATGGGTGTAGCATTCATTCAATTTTTTATGACGCCGCAAAAAGTATTAATAAATTACTTCTCTTGGATCTCTGATTATGTATTTGATTATTAATCTAAGTCGTGGTTTATGCAACTATAATTTTATGTCCAAGAATAATATATCTTTATTATGGTAAATAAAGTAAGAAGAAAAATTTAAAAATTTTACAGCTAACCAAACTTTACGAACTAGGCATAAACTATATTGCTTAAAATTAATGTAGTAACAACTTTTGCGATTTAATTTATTTCTATAATAAACGCCGTATTATTTATTCATATCAAATACAAACACAAGTTAGTAAAAATACATCTGTTTAAAAAAAGAAGTTCATCATTTATTTTTCTTCTATACTTTACCTTTTTAAACTTACGCGTACAGCGTTTTACTAATTTATTGTCCACAACACATCACGATTTTTTATGTAACTTCATTAATTTACACGTGCCAATTCTTAAAAATTAAAGGAATGACGCCAAACAAGTTTTTTTTTATAACTCGTCTATGTCACTTAATCTGCCAAACAACAGATGTGAATCTTTTTCACGTAACAAATTATGGCCACCAGACTTTATTTCTACCTCGACAAATAATTTATTCATGTACCTTCTTAAAGCTATAGTTTTAACACATTTCAAACTAATCAAGTATGAACATAAGTTATTTTAAATAGTTTTTGGAGGAGTTCAACAACTAATCAAGAATTAAAAAAATTTAGCAGGAACTGAGGATTGTTTTTATTGCTTTAATGAACTACATTGCATCATAATTAATGATTCAGATTATTAAATATATTGAATAATTATAATTTTGAATTTACTTTGTAATTTTCTTTTTAACGTTCCGTTAAAAACGAGGAAGGGGTCGGATATTTACAAGTTTTACACTGTTATTTATTATGAGCCTATACTGACCCACTGCAAGGCGAAGGTTTCCCCTCCCTTCTTTCACCTGTCCCGGTCCAGTGCAAGCTGATGCCAGTCCTTTTCGTAGGAGTCCAGCTCGTCTCGCCACCTCTTTCTGGGCCTGCCTCTGCCACGCTGTCGTTTTCCGCCTAGTGGCACCCACTGTGTGGTTGTTTTAGCCCAAAACGCATACGATATGCGGCAGATATGTCCGGCCCAGTTCCATTTCAGTCTTGCAGCTGATTGGCCTACGCCAGTGATTTGTGTTTTGGAGCGCAGAACCGAGTTCTTGACACAATCTGTAAGCTTTACTCCGAGAAAGCTACGCTCCATTGCTCGTTAGCAAAACAAGGGTGGACTTTTGATAATCAGTTAATGACCAAGTCTGTGCTCCGTAAGTGAGGGTGGGGAGAATGCACATACACACTGTTGCATTTCAAATTAAATAAAAGTAGTTATCAGCTCCTTACCAGCAACACTTTCAATTTATGTATATTTATACGTCCCAAGACTAAGACAAAAAATATGTGGTCAACTTTTCCCATCTTAAAAACATTCCTGAATTTAAATTATCGGAATAGGTACGTGTGTGTCACCAGTGCCACCCAAATACTTGACCATATCCAAGCTATATTTTACCGTTCCCAAGAAAAACGGCTATAACCGGCAAACAGATAATAAATATAAACAAATGTTTTTGTATAGGACTCTCATTGCGCAAGCCCAACACAACGGGATTTTACACAATAGGATTTAATAAATTAGAATTTTGCTTTTTTTTATATTACTTTTTTTATTGTTTTTTAAACGTCAATATAGACAAAAAACGCATTTTCTTGGTTATACATAGGATAGATAGTTTTTGGTTATACATAGGATTATCCAATATTTTATTTTACTACGCAAACCGATTTAGCAGCCATAAGAATTCTTACAACCAACGAACAGTTTAAATAACCAAACAATTCTTTGTAGCTTCATTTAATTTATGTTTAATCTTCATTTATATTTTACTTACATAATATTAAAGAATGAGCTATACTTTTCCTTTTTTACGGCCAATTCTAGACAGAAGATTGCCTGTTGCAAAGAAAGTTTCTAATTTCTACAATATCTTTCCTAATTAACTATTAGATTACAACATATTATGGACATAAAATGAATAGTTAACGACTTTCTCAATAAACGTAGCCGATATTAGATTATTTTTAAGCATGAAAAACTAATCTAATAATGTAGGTTGATAAGAAACAACGAAACGCGATAAGCGGCCAATAAATCTGTATATTCCGATAAAAGGGACGGTCATTGATCCCTCGGCCGACTGCAAGCCGCGTTATCACGTGTCAAGAGTTCATATCAGTGTACCATCGCCGATTTATGTATTTTCGTACGTTTGAAATAACTTAGGACAGGCCTGATTGATAAATGACGGATTGTGCGTAGAATCTGAGGTCCTATAAGTAGATACATTCTAAGAAGAAAAAGAGAGTGTATTTTTGTAGTGTCTGATATCTATCGGTAGATATCTTTCTGTAATGATTAAAGTAAAGATAGGCCTTGAGATGCAATAAATGTGTTCCTGAACGTAAGCTAAAGTGTCTATTTTGAAAGATTTGTTTATCATGTGTTACATTAAAAAGAAACCTTTTTAAATCATTTCCAGGTATCGGTTTATTTAAAAAAAAATCTATTGTTATTCTTAATAATGAAGACTATCATCAGCATTAGTCAAAAAACCGTCCACTTTAGGGCACAGGCCACCTCCAAAGTTCACCACGGCGATCAGATTGATGCTGTACGCATCGTTCGCAGGTCCAGCGCATATAGCCTAGTTGACAATCTACAGTCGTTAACACTAATAGAAAGCGAAACAATGTATGGGAATGACATTTTGCAACGAAAAGTCACGTGGTCAAAACAATGCGCTATCGATTGCGACAAGAGAATAGAAACAAAACGCTTGCAACTTGTCTAGGCCCTCTGGTCATCGTTCTATTTATACATCTATCAATAAAGGCTATTATATAATTCTAGGATCAATATTTAATAATAAAGACCAACATCCGCGTTAGTCGAAAAACTCCACTATAGGGCACAGGCCACCCCCAAAGTTCACCACGATGATCAGATTTGTTCTCTACGCCTCGTTAGCAGGTCACCGTTCTATTTATAAATCTATTAATAAAGGCTGTTACATAATTATCTATCTATATCATCACGCCAGATCCCTTGCGGGGTAGGCAGAGAGTACAAAGTTCCAACAGGTTCTTTCCTTACATACGTCTCTGTCTTCCTCCACTCTCATAGTTCGTCTTATACACGCTCGCCGGTGACGGAGACTCTTGACTTATCCTTCAGATAAGACTTGGTCTATTTGGTTGTGGTAAGATAGTCTAGGTCTTTCCCGGTACCTACACCCTTCTAATCAGTATACACTTGTGTATTGGATCCTGACTGAACTGGATAATCTGACCAGTTCACCAAGAACCGACTCTATTAACTACACTGAACCGCATGGTTTAAATGGTTCCAGTTAGCCAAACCATACACATTTTGCCAAGCGCAGGTTGATTAAGTATAGATATCAATGTTTTCCCATGTTTGATCTATAGAATACCTATGTGCGATTTAAAACCGGTGCTGAAACCTATATTTTTCACATAAGTGCCAAACGAAATTAATATGTAATTCAATGGTATTAAGGCATAAAACCATAATTATAGAAATGGGTCATGCCTCTTATTGCCATTGAATAAAGTATATTTTCTTTGACACTTACAACTGTCACAGTACCTTACATGAAAAATGCCATAGTCTTGTTTTTTTCTTATGGCTGCAATACTATCACTTGAAAATTCAAACGACGAACTTATTTTATTAATCCAAATTAAGGTGGATATTTATTCCTAATTCCTTTTATACAATACGTTCACAAAGCAACACGTAAAACATTGATCGTTTTTTAGCCATAAAATGTTTTTATTACCTGAAAGCTTGTTTAAATTTTAGACTACGTCGCTAGCAACTGAGGCAGAATCGATAGACGAAGGCTAGACAGAGTTGGCTCGGGAGTTCAGAGCACCCGCGCAGACAAGATTAATTCACTTCTAACGACCCAACATAATCAGACAGTGCGTCATGTTATTTTTAAAAGTCGTTAGTGACGTATTTTTATTGCGTATATTGATAAACGTGAGAAGTTTAAAAAAAATAAAGTCGTAAAAAATACAAATTTGGATATTAGGAAAATGCCCGCGTAGTGTAAATATTTTGTGTTGAAATTTGGCAGATTTTTGTTCGTTTATTCGATCACGTTACGCGAGTATATTGACAGTGATTGTATAGTCAAACAACGTATTGGAGGATTCCCTTAACCAGCAGTCCTACTGCTTTCGCCTTAAATATACATTTTTAAAAGGGAGGCAGGCACATTTCTTTTTCTTTGAACTTGTCCTTATACTGTTTACTCTGTACCCTTTTTCGCAAGGGATCTGGTGTAGATAGATGAAATGGATGGCATTCTTATATTGAAATTTATATACCTATTGCTTGATTACAGAAATGTAGAGTAACAAGTTTATGAGAGGACAAAATAAAATTTTCTCTATCTAAATATAATAGGAGGCATATTTGCATTATTTTATATTTTGCAATAACCGACATAAAAGAAAAAAATATTATATAGTCAATCAATCAGCCTACCGCATTCCACTGCTGGACATAGGCCTCTCCTAACACGCGCCATTGCACACGGACATTGCCATATTATATACCTATATTTTAAGAAAAACACAATTCAGGGGCTACCGCGAAAATAACGTGTTTTTGTATTCTATGCACTTCAAGAAAAATCTTGTGAAAATCGCAGGAAGTCGTTAGATGCAGGTGGCATCGGACCGGTTACGCTGGAAAGCGATTGGGGAGGCCAATGTTCAGCAGTGGACAAGTATAGCCTGAGATGATGATGCACTTCAAGAGTTATAAGTATATGGATAAAAGACTGCATATTGAGAAATATTATTTTTGATTTTAGAATCTGTCGAAAGAAAAACATAATTAAACAAAATTTTCTCTATAGAAAACTTAAGTCATCTTTATCGCTAGTCCTTGTGAAGCAGTTTTTTATTTCATAGTTAAGTTTTTTAAAAATGTAAAAATTTGTTTTCGCACATACGTCGTTTAATTCCGAGCGCGCGCTCAATATACCCGTCCCTTATTATTCTTATGTAAAGAAATAGCATCCCCGTCACTCTTCCGGTCGATCGCGATAGGCCCTTAATATTAATCGCGCGTTTTTTGTTATTGTACAACTTGTTTTGCCATCAATTTGTCATTGCGTTTGTTGCCTGTGACACAGTGACCTTTGACACAGTGGAATTTGGCACAATGACGTGTCCATGACTATACATTGTTTGATATACCTACCTACTTAGTTATTCACTCAGTGATGCATTACTTCGTGCAGATTTAAAAAGCTTTGTAATCGATTTTCCAAAAATCGATTAACTCATCTTTATAGTCTGATTATAACCACAAAAGGTTCCATTCAAACGTTTATCGTGTTTGTAAATTATTTTTAGTCACCTCTAAGCAAGCATGCGATTTTCTCGAATAAAATAATCGATATTAGCGATTGGTATAAAATACTGAATCAAATTTATTAAATCTTTCAAAACCCCTTCCATCGGAACAATTTTCGTTACAATAATAAAATGAATGGTAATCTAAGTAATCACAACACACGTTTAATTTTAAAAACGACAAGACAACACTATTTGTATATTATATCCAAACACCACTTTCATCGCGCCTTTATTAAAAAGGCGACAACCCGATATTTTGCGCGTCCAATCATAGTAATAAGCTAGTCGTAGCCGCCGCCGACTACGAACCCAACTCCCCTCCTATCAACCGCTACCGCCGTCCACGGCATGTTCTCACCTACCCTCCCGATGCCCTTACATCCCTTCTTTCGGATTACACATGCCTTCTTTTGGATACCGCACACAGGACCAGACACCGACCTCGCCGGCGAGGTCGAAGAATCCCTTGCCCGCCGGCCGGTGCAGAGCACCACGGCGAGACACCTAGTATACGCCCTCCCCCATAGCGACTGCCCAAGCTGAGGCTCTTTCTTCTTGAGGCGCCCTTGAGCTAGTTACCCCCTTGCCCTTCTGGCTCGAGCGTAGTGGTTGCACGGTCGCCCTCTTGTCCAGTGAAGCTGTAAAGGCCCCGCGGCCAACAGCGTACATCATTCATACATACACACAAACACCACTTTCATAATACATCAGTTTTTTAGGGAATACGAAATAATAAAGAAAATAGACATCCCAACCCAATTAGGAATAAAAAAAGAAAAATAGAAGAATAGGAATCGCAAAATGAATGTATAAAACTATAACAATAATGAAGTAACAATCTTTTGCCCTTTAGTTACCTCCTACGACATCTGGAGAAATATAAAATACAAAACACGTGTTTGAGCTGCAATTGTATATTCATAGATCATTCAATAAATATAAGATTTTGCTTGTATTTCCGTAAACAAGTGAGGAGGTATAAACATCGCAGGTATTAAATCAGCCAGACCCACTGCTGGGCCTTCTCTCACAAATAGAGGTGAGAGTAAATAGGCCATACTCCACCACGCGGACACGGTCCGGATTGGTGGAGACAGATTTGTTGCCACCTGCTATTAGAGCTTATCAAGCCGCCCATAATAATATTTGCTTAACGATTTCTACATAAGTGGTTCAATAAATTTCTACGCTACTTTATCTTTTTAGTACACAATGTAAATAAAATTAATTTGATTTACCATTCCTATGTTTAAAGACTAATTCCCACTTTTGCTCACATTTTTATCTTTATTTGTATTTATTCATAATGTTATTAGTTTTAATTAAGTTTGTTTAGATGCATTATTATACCGTGCATACTGAGATTTCCTATAATTGAGGGAGTACACACGCTATAAACATGTATTTTTTTTGTCAAAAAATCTCTCCAAGGCTCCAAGTCATCCTCACCTGCTCGTGGTACATCTGCTACTGCTAATCAACGAACGAGGCTCTGACGACCGAAAAATGGCGGTATAACCATAACAAATAACTGCGTGACTAAATACCGCAGATCGGTGACGGGCAGCAGCGGCACCGATGCGAAGAGTTACGCACTGCGATCGCCAACCAGCCTGCCCAGCGTGGCGATTATGGGCCAACCCTCCAAATGGCAAGCCAAAATAAACCACGGCCCCCAGTTCCCGGCCGCCCTGCTATTCCGGATCACGGCGGCGGTCACGGTAACGGCAGGGCAGGGGGTGCGAAGAATCCCCGGGCTACGAGAGGCCGCCAAAATCATCTGACCTTGGCGACGTTTAATGGACGCACGTTACGGCTTGACGAGCACATGGCGCAATTAGAATCCGAACTCGAAGGGATAAGGTGGCACGTTCTGGGACTGTGTGAAGTCCGAAGGAAGGGAGAGGACACCGTTACCCTAGAATCAGGCCACCTTTTGTACTTCCGAGAGGGCGATCAGCTATCCCAGGGCGGCGTAGGGTTCTTGGTCAATAAAATTCTCTCTGACAACGTTGTAGAAATGTCTAGTGTGTCGAACAGGGACAACGTTGTTGTCCCCCATGACAACAACGTTGTCATGGGGGACTTCAACGCTAAAGTGGGAGTACAAATTTGCAGCGAATCGGTAGTAGGATCTCACGGTTACGGTAGCAGGAATCATAGGGGGCAAATGCTTGTCAACTTTCTCGAGAAAGAGGGGCTTTTCTTGATGAACTCTTTCTTTAAGAAACGGCCCCAAAGAAAGTGGACATGGCAAAGCCCCGACACTAAGACTAAAAATGAGATTGACTTCATCATAACGGACAAGAAGCACATATTCAGAGATGTCTCAGTGATCAACAGGTTTAATACCGGAAGCGATCACCGACTTGTCAGAGGCTCACTGAATATCAACTTTAAGCTCGAGCGAGTCCGTTTGATGAAGGCCAGGCTCCGGCCCAACCTCCTCCAAACCGTAGTAGGATCTGAAGCGTTCCAGTCAAATCTGGAGAACCGATTCGTTACCATGGAAACCACAAATGACGTAGACCAGGCCCTCACAAATGTAGTTAAAATCATCAGGGAGGAAGGTACGAGATTTTGTGAAACGCGACGTATAAGTAAGAAAACGAAGCTTTCGGAGGAGACACTGCAGCTTATGAAGGAACGACGTGTAAACCCACCCAACACTTCGTTAGAGCAACGGGCACTCAACAAACGAATTAACAAACTGGTACGACATGACTTCCGATGCGCTAATACACGCGCTATTGAAAAAGCAATCGAGCAAAATCGGGGGTCGAAAGTTTTCGTTCAGTCTTTGGGGAGGAGCCATCTGACGAAGTTGTCCAAAGCCAGTAGGGACGTCATCACTTCTAAGCCGGAGATTCTTTTGGAAGTAGAAGACTTCTACAGCCGACTATACGCCTCGCATACATCTCGTCCTGATCCCGGAAATGAGGATCCTAGAGCTACATTAAGCCGCCACTTTACGGAAGACCTGCCCGAAATCAGCCTAGACGAAATCGTGATGGCTCTTGAGCAGCTAAGGAATGGAAAAGCCCCTGGAGAGGACGGAGTTACAACTGAACTATTAAAAGCAGGAGGTAAATCCGTGCTAAAGGAGCTCCAAAATATCTTCAACTCTGTCCTCTTTAATGGAAGAACTCCAGAGGCTTGGGGTAGGAGCGTGGTCGTATTGTTTTTCAAAAAGGGTGATAAGACCCAACTGAAGAACTACCGCCCTATTTCGCTCCTGAGCCACATTTATAAGCTGTTTTCAAGAGTTATCACGAATCGTCTTGCGCGAAGGCTCGACGAATTTCAACCCCCGGAACAGGCCGGGTTTCGAAGAGGGTATGGAACCATAGACCACATCCACACTATACGGCAGATTATACAGAAGACCGAAGAGTATAATCGGCCCCTGTGCTTAGCATTCGTGGACTATGAGAAGGCCTTTGACTCGATCGAGACCTGGTCAGTTCTGATATCCTTGCAACGATGCCAAGTCGACTGGCGATACATCCAAGTGTTAAGAAGTTTCTATAACGCCGCGACCATGACCATCCAGTTACAAAACCAGCAGACCAACCCTATCTCAATGCATCGAGGAGTGAGACAAGGGGACGTTATCTCCCCCAAATTGTTCACAAATGCATTGGAGGATATGTTTAAGACGCTGGACTGGGAAGGTCATGGCATAAACATAAATGGCAGTCATATCTCACACTTGAGATTTGCAGACGACATCGTCATTATGGCCGAAACGTTGCAGGATTTACAACAAATGCTGACCAGCCTAGCCGATTCTTCCAAACAAATAGGTCTCCGCATGAACTTGGACAAGACCAAGGTAATGTTTAACCGACATGTAGTACCGGAACCTGTTGCAATACATGCATGGCGCTATTCTCGAGGTTGTTCAAGAATATGTTTACCTAGGGCAAACTCTGCAGTTGGGGAAAAACAACTTCGAGAAAGAGGTCAACAGAAGAATACGGCTGGGCTGGGCGGCATTTGGGAAATTACGTCGAGTATTTACATCGCCCATTCCACAAAGCCTAAAGACAAAAGTCATTAATCAGTGCGTCCTGCCCGTTATGACATATGGAGCCGAGACGTGGTCACTCACGGTTGGAATGGTTCATAAATTTAAAGTCACTCAGCGAGCTATGGAAAGGGCTATGCTCGGAGTTTCTCTGAAGGATAGAATCCGGAACGAAGTCATTCGACAGAGAACCAAAGTTATCAACATAGCCCACCGGATTAGTAAGCTGAAGTGGCAATGGGCCGGTCACATTAGCCGAACAACCGATAACCGCTGGGACAAACGAGTTCTTGAGTGGAGACCGCGGACTGGCAAACGTAATGCAGGACGCCCTCAGGCTAGGTGGAGCGATGACCTTCGTAGGGCGGCTGGCAGAAACTGGATGCGAGTAGCCGAGGATCGTACCCAGTGGCGTGCACTTGGAGAGGCCTATGTCCAGCAGTGGACTGCTATAGGCTGATGATGATGATGATGATGACGATAACTTTCCTTCATAGTTATTATTTGCAAATTTCAATTTTAAGCCCTTGTCGAGGAGTAGTATAAAGACTGTATAAAATAAAACATAGGCCTTTTGCCGACACGTTGTCTATAAGCATATCAAAAGAAGAATTCAATACGCACTTAATCAGTGGCGAACTTGGAACATGAAAAGACAGGTCTCAATTGTCTTGAAATTTTCATAACAGTAATAAAAAAAAAATTGAAGTACAATGTCTGTAAGAAATGAACCTGATGGAACGCTGTATACTCTGCCTACCTCACAAGGAATCTACCGTGGTGATAGAGATTGAGAGAGAGAGAGAGAAAGAGAGACGAAGATTGTAATACAATTCATCATCATCATCATCATTTCAGCCTATACTTGTCCACTGCTGAACATAGGCCTCCCCAATCGCTTTCCAGCGTAACCGGTCCGATGCCACCTGCATCCAACGATTTCCTGCGATTTTCACAAGATCGTCGGTCCATCTGGCAGGCGGTCGTCCTACGCTGCGCTTGCCAATACGTGGTCTCCACTCTAGAATCTTTCTGCCCCAACGCCCGTCCGATCTTCGCGCTATGTGGCCAGCCCATTGCCACTTCAGCATGCTAATCCTGAGGGCTATGTCGGTGACCTTGGTTCTTCTACGAATCTCCTCATTCCTGATTCGATCACGTAGAGAAACGCCGAGCATAGCTCTTTCCATAGCTCGCTGAGCAACCTTGAGCTTTTTTATGAGACCTATTGTAAGAGACCACGTCTCTGATCCATATGTCATCACTGGTAACACACATTGACTAAACACTTTAGTCTTTAGGCACTGAGGTATTTTGGATGAGAAGATGTTGCGCAGTTTCCCGAACGCTGCCCAGCCGAGTTGGATTCGTCGATTGACCTCTCTCTCAAAGTTGGACCTACCTAACCGGACTGCCTGTCCCAGGTAAATGTATTCGTCGACAACTTCAAGAGTAGAGTTCCCAACGGTGAGTGCGGTGGGTACGACATGGACGTTAGACATTATTTTTGTTTTGTCCATATTCATTTTAAGACCCACTTGTTGGGATACTCTATTGAGGTCACCGAGCATTCGTCCTAGATCTTCCAGCGACTCCGCCATGACCACAATGTCGTCGGCAAATCGAAGGTGAGTGATGTATTCGCCATTGATGTTGATGCCAAGTCCTTGCCATTCCAAGAGCTTGAAGGCGTCCTCTAAGGTGGCCGTAAACAGTTTCGGAGAAATGACGTCTCCCTGTCTTACTCCTCTTTTTATGGGGATCACCTTCGTGCACTGCCCCTGTACTCGGACTGACATGGTGGCGTTATTATACAAGCACTTCAACACTTCGATGTACCTATAGTCAATGCGGCATCGCTGGAGAGATCTAAGAACCGCCCAAGTCTCGATCGAATCAAAGGCTTTCTCATAGTCCACAAACGCCAAGCATAGTGGCCGATTATACTCCTCAGTCTTCTGTATAACCTGCCGCAGCGTATGTATGTGGTCTATGGTACTAAAACCTTTCCGGAAACCGGCTTGTTCGGGAGGCTGGAAGTCATCAAGCCTTCGTTCGAGACGATTCGTAATGACTCTCGAAAACAACTTATAAACATGGCTCAGCAGTGTGATGGGCCTATAGTTCTTCAATAAGGTGTTATCACCTTTCTTGAAAAACAGCACCACCACACCCCTGTTCCATGCTTCCGGCGTTTTCCCTTCAAGCAAGACGGACTTAAATAGCCTCTGAAGGACTTTAAGTACCGGCGATCCGCCCGCCTTCAGAAGTTCTGCAGTAATTCCGTCTTCACCCGGCGCTTTGTTGTTTTTTAGTTGTTTGAGAGCCATCCTAATCTCGCACAGGCTGATGTCCGGGATATCTTCAGTGCAGTGTCGGGTTAGCTTGGCTCTTGGGTCTTTTACCAAGTCAACAACAGGTTTAGCTACTGAGGTATATAACTGTCCATAGAACCTCTCTATCTCCCTGAGCACCTCTGACCTATTTGACGTTACGTTACCGTCCTCCGTCTTCAGCTTCGTCAACTGGCTCTGCCCAATAGACGCGTCTCTTGCGAACACTTTAGAGCCCTTGTTCTGCTCTATGGTCTCCTCAATACGCCTTGCATTGAAGGACCGTAAGTCGTGTCGCAAGGACTTCAATATCTGTCCATTAAGCTGCCTATAGGACTTAGCATCATCGGAGGTTTGGAGCGTCATGGAACGTCGCTCAGCCATGAGGTTTCGGGTGTAGTCAGATAGTTTTTGAGGCCTATTTTTACGGTGGGTCTTAAAATACTTGGACCCGACCGTATGAACAGTCTCTACCAGCCTGTTGTTGATTTCGTCCACTGATGCGCTGCTGTCTAGCAATTCGAAGCGGTTTGACAATTCGAGTTGAAAGTTCTCGGGGTTTTGGATATATGCATGAGTAGGTCGGAGCGTAGACTTCATCAGACGCGATCTTTCCATTTTGACATTAATATTTAATGTGCCTCTGACCATTCGGTGATCACTGCCGGTTTTTACCCTATGAATCACGGAGACATCATTAAATATTTGTCGCTTGGTGCTCATGATGAAGTCTATCTCATTTTTTGTGGAACCATCAGGGCTCATCCAGGTCCATTTCCTATGAGGCGGCTTCTGGAAGAAAGAGTTCATCATAAAGAGTCCCTCTTTCTCCAGAAATTCGGCCAGCCTCTGACCCCTGGGGTTGCGCTGCCCATATCCAAATAGCCCCACTCTCAACTCATCATCGCCCCGTTTGCCCAGCCGCGCATTGAAGTCACCCATAACCACTGTAAAGTGTGTTTTGGAAGTATGTATGGCTCTACTAATGTCCTCATACATAACTTCGACGTCATCATCTGAGTATGCCGAGGTCGGTGCGTAGACCTGTATGACCTTCAGCGAATATCTTTTGGATATTCTGAGTATCAGGTACGCTACCCTGCTCGACACACTAGTGATGGACACAACGTTGTTTATGAGTGACTTGTGGACGATAAATCCGACACCACCTTGGGACTGCTGTTCGCCCTCCCGGTAGTAAAACAAGTTGCCGGATTTTAAGGTTATCGTGTCCTCGCCCTCTCTTCGGACCTCCGATAAACCAACAATACTCCACCGCAACTTGTTTAACTCTTCTTCCAGCTCAACTAGCTTCTCATCTGTCCTCAATGTGCGTGCGTTGTATGTCACCAGGGCCAATTTTCGGTTTTGGTGGTAGCCGAATCTCTGCCGGAGATTCTTAGCACCCCTTGTCCTGTCGTTACCATGGCTGCTACCGTGGCCAGGACGAACAGGACCGCCGGGGACTAGGGGCCTGGTTTTTCTACTTTCTTCCATAATTGGGGGTGTTTGCCATACTCGCCACGCTTGGCAGGCGGGTTGGCGAGCGCAGTTATTGGTCGTCGAAGTGTTAAAGGAACGCTGCTGCCCATTCCCTAGTTTTCCCTTAGTCGCCTTGTACGACACCCGATGGGATGAGATGGGTTGGTCCTATTCTAAGCCGGGAACCACGCGGCACAACAATAATACAATTAAATTTTCTTATTAACGTGACAGTCAATTAATATTTTTGGTGGCTTTAATTGCACATTATGCATTATAGTTAATTTATTATCACCAATACCGTCACGCACATATTCCTCAAAGGAGATAGGAGGTTAATCTGTTGCAATTATAGAAGGCACATTTCCGAAATCTGGAGTGCTGCTCACATTGTTTTCATAGAAAAACTAATTATTGCTTGTCCGAGTTACGATTCTCTTACGAAATGGTTCTGGTAATAATTATACAGAATTACATTACCACTTGAAAGAATGACAAAACAGATATACAATGTGAAAGTGGAAGGATACAGGTAACGGGGAAGACCTAGACTATCTTACCACGACCAAATAAACCGAGTCTTATCTGAAGGAAAAGTCAAGAGTCTCCGTAACCGGCGAGCGTGTATGAGACGAACTATGAGAGTGGAGGAAGCCAGAGAGGTATGTAAGGAAAGAACCTGTTGGAGCTCTGTACTCTCTGCCTACCCCGCAAGGGATCTAGCGTGATGATATAGATAGATAGATAGACATTAACACTTACATTTCTATCTCTTTCTTTGGTTCAAGATTCCCTAGTGTATAAAATAGATTATAATTTCCGAATGACACCTGAATGTGAATTTAACGGCTTATAATTCAAGGTATCCTATTTAAATTATGATGTTGATTCGTTAAACAAAAGGGCTGGTCGGAGCATTGCTCTGTGGAACTGAATTGTGTACATATTTTCGTACTAATACTAACTAAAGTACCGAGTACTAGTTTTATTATTATAAAAAGTTTAATAAGATATTATGGTCGTTTTTAAGCAATCAGTAGCAAGGAGATACATATCTAGATGAAGATAGAGGGAGTAGGTCCTACAACTTCGCTACTTCTTACTAATGAATTATCTTAATCTTTAATTTTATGAATCGTTCATATTCATTTATTTCAATTTAATCCATTATAACATGAACTTTAGCGCTAAGTATTATAAGTATGGTTAAGCGACTTATCACCTCTGCGTTTTATACTTTAAAGAAACATGCATCTTATTTATTGTAATTAACTCAATAACTGAATTTTTCTATGGGCATCTTATGGCTGTAGGCAGGTGCGTCTGTAGAAAGAGTTAAAGTGTAGATACCTTTTGGGAAAGTCTAAACATCTATAACCTTAAAAATAACGGTATAAATTGGATTTGGAAAATTCAACTCTCCATTTATCATAGCGGACTAATGGAAAGTTTGGTCAAAATAAGTAAATCGCTTTCACGATATAAATACGTAAAATAATAAATAAATTGTAATACAATTAAATATGAAATGTAATACATTTGAATGTGAAGAAAACCAAATTTATGGTTTTTGAACGGGGAGAAACCAGAACGAATTCAAGGATTGTGGTTGGTAACGATGTGCTGGAGCAAGTGAATGAGTTTGTATATCTTGGATGCGCCTTCAGTAAGGATGGGAAATACACCGCTGATATAGAGAGAAGAGTGAATGCAGGTAATAGAGTGAATGGTGCGATGGGAAGGCTACTTGGGAGCCGGCACTTAAGCCAAAAGGCGCAGCTGGCCATGCATAACGGAGTGCTTGTCCCAACGCTGTTATATGGCAGTGAGAGTTGGGTATGTAAGAAGGAGAACGAAAGCAGGATAAATGCGGTCGAAATGCGATCTCTGCGGAAGATGTGCGGAGTCACGCTGACCGACCGTATTCGCAACAGCGTAGTAAGAAAGCGAGTGGGTATGAAAGATAGTATCGGTGTAAAGATGAGAAAGGGTATGCTCCGTTGGTTCGGGCATATAGACAGAATGCCAGAAGAAAGATTGACAAAACAGATATACAATGCGAAAGTGGAAGGATGTAGGTGCCTTTTTTTTTTTTTTTTTTACCTGGGGAAAAACCTGCAGAGGACTTCTGCGAGCCTCGGGGGAAGCTCGCGGGGCGTGTCGGATTCCTACCGACTAAAAACCCCAGGGTGGCCGACATCAGCACTTTAGAGGGGCTCCGGGATCTCCGTATAGAACGCACCGGTGCCCCTCTTGTGCCACGCTCTGAAGAGCCCGCCTTCGGGGGAGACTCAATGAGACGTTCCCCCCTGCACCAACGCGGTGCTCACGGCAGCGTGGGCCACACCACGCCGCCGTCCTCCTCGGGCCTGAAGAACGCTCAAGGCCCCCGCCCCTTGCGTCCGCGACCCCGAAGGCCCCCCTGCTGATGTTGGTGCAGGGGGGGTCCCCCGCCAGATATTACGGCGGGAGATGCGAGTTAGCCCGTATTCTTAAGCCCCGGGCTATTGGGCTGGGGCCGGCCCCGGCCGGGCGGGCTGTGCCTCCGCCCCGGCGCCGTCGCCTTCGTCGAGCAGGATCGGCCCTCTCCCGATCCCGCTCAGCCTCCTCCTTCTGGGATATTACAGTCTCGCAGAAGGAGGATACGGCCCCCCACGCCGATCCCCCTGCCCGCATAGCCGCTACTATTGCCGGCAGGGAGAGGTCCGGTCCGATCCGGTCGACCAGGATCCGCCGCTCGGAGGCCCACGCTGGGCACTCTTCGAGCATGTGCTGGGCGGAATCCTGGTCCCCACCGCAGTGGTGACAGGTCGTCGTCGCCTCGCGTCCGATCTTCCTCAGATAATCACCGAAGCAACCGTGACCGGTGATTATCTGAGTAAGTCTATAGGTGACTCGCCCTCTCCTCCGCTGTTGCCAGGCTTCGAAGGACGGCAGAATAGCTTGGACGACACGCTTGCGCGCGATGTGCTCTTGACTGAGCCTCGCGCGCCACTCCTCCAGAGCGCGTCGTCGTTCCCGCCGTCTCACTTCTTCGAGCGCAGGCACGCCCTCACCGCTTTGGCGGACGCCACGAGTCTGGTTGTAGACCCTCGCGTCCATGTCCGCCAGGATGTCGAGCGGCGGAAAGCGCGCCAAGAGAGTTGCCGCCTCAAAGGATATGGTACGGTATCCTCGCGCGATGCGGATGGCCATCTTGCGCTGCAGGCTCTGGATCTTCATCCTGCTGCGCCGGACGCCCGACAGTCGGTGTGACCACACGGGCGCCCCATAGAGGGCCACCGATCGCACGACCCCCCCGTAGAGGCGGCGCACCTCCTCCGACGGTCCCCCAAGGTTGGGCAGCAGCCTATGCATAGCACCCACTTCCCTTTCGACCCGGGGGACTAGGCGCTCAAAGTGCTCCTCGAAGCCCCAGCGACTGTCCAGGGTGAGGCCTAGGTACTTTAGGTACCTCCCCACCCGGACTGGCGAGTCTCCAACGCGAACCCACGAGTCGGGCGGTTCCCTGCTCCTTGGCAGTTTGTGGAACCATAGCGCCTCGGTCTTATGAGGCGCTATCTCCAGGCCTAACTCGCGGATCTTGGCGACGATGACCTCTGCCCCAAGCTCGGCGAGCCCTATGGTCCTCTCGAAGGTGTCCCCCTCAACCAACACCAGTGTGTCGTCAGCGTAACATACGACGCTGACGCCGGGGGGGAGATCGACACGCGGGACTGCATCGTAGGCGAGGTTCCATAAGAGGGGGCCCAACATGGACCCCTGCGGAACCCCGCAAGACACTTCCCTCCGGTGCAATGTACCGCCCTGTCCGATGTACTGGACGTATCTGTCGCGCAAGTAGTCCCTCACCACGGCCTGCAGGTATGGGGGGGCGTGATGATGTTCCATCGCCCCTAGGATCGCGCCCCAAGGCAGGGAATTAAAGGCGTTGACGATGTCCAGACTTATCGCCAACGCCATCCCGCCCCGGGACACGGCCTGCGTCGACAGGGACCGGACGCGAAGTATCGCGTCCAGCGTGGAACGCCCCTGTCGAAAGCCGTATTGGCTTTCAGCCAGGTCGGGACCGACACGCGACAGATGCCCACCGAGACGAGCGGCAAGAATCCTTTCGAACAACTTGCCGGCCTCGTCTAGCAGGCATATGGGACGGTACGCAGAGGGTGTGTCTGCAGCCCTGCCTTCCTTCTTCAAGAGGACCAGACGAGCCTCCTTCCAGGCCGTGGGGAACTTGGCGTAACGGAGGCAGCTATTAAACCCTCAGCCTGTCCCCCAGGGCGGCCAGAGCGATCACCCACGCCCGCCCCAGTATACCGTCGGGGCCGGGCGCGGTATTGCGAGCCCGCAAGCGGCTAACGGCTCGGTCCAGCTCCAGTTCGGTCACCCCCAACTCGTCGGTGTAAAGGGCCGACGACACCGTTGGGGGGATTGAGGGACTACCCTGAACCGTCGGGAAAAGTGCGTCGATTACCCGACGTAGCAGTCCAGGGTCTAGGGTCTCCGTCAGGGGGGGCACCCAGGGGCGAAGCTTACCCAGCACCACCCTGTAGGCGCGCCCCCATGGATCCCCGTTTAGTCCCTCTAGGAGCTCACTCCAGGACCGAGACCTGGCGTTCGCAATAGCGATTTGGAGCGCCTTAGTAGCCGCTCGATAGGGCTCATAGGTTCTGGCCTTCTCCTCCTCGGTGGCTCGCCTTCTTCGTCGGGCTCGGGTGTACCGGCGTCGTGCGCGCAAGCAGACCTCGCGCAACTGCGCTATCTGCTGCGACCACCAGTACACCGCCTTTCGCTTGGGACAGCTGGCCCGGGGCATGGCGGCATCACATAGCGCCGTCATCGTGTCCCGGAACCAGGTTGCCTCCCTTTCCGGATCGGACCAAACCTCATCGGCGTTTTCCGGCCACGCCGCGACGCTGGCTGCGGCCTCGAGAAGATCTCGATCCAGCCGCTTGAGGGACCAGCGTCGCAGAGGGCTGCCTGCTCTGCGGCTGGGGCGGTCGGAGGGTCGGAGAGCCACATCGAAAAAGATGTGGCGGTGGTCGGATAGTGTGACCAACTCCTCCGCTACGCGCCACCCTGACAGCATGCAAATGACAGCGGGAGTCGCCCACGTTAGATCGACGATCGACTCCCCCTGCCACCGCACACACGTGCTCACGGACCCCCGATTCACGAGTCGGAGGTCCAGCCCAGCCGCCCACTCTTGCAGCGTCTTCTTTGGACTGTCTCTGGGGTTGCCCCACGCCCTAGCGTGGGCGTTAAAATCCCCCAGGACAATCAGCGGACGGGGTAGGCATCTGCGCACGCAGTTCGCCAGCCCGTCCAGGTACACCTCGTAGTCGGCGAGGGCGTGTCGTCGCTCCCCACTGCACAGCCACGTACTCCTGCCCCTGTTCTATCAAGGAGCAGGGTGGAGCGCCTTCTCCTCCCCCCCAATAGACGGCGACGGAGCCCGTGTTGTCTCCGAACCAACGAGGATGGTCCGGGACATTGTAGGGCTCCGCGACAATGCCAAGGGCAATGGACCACTCCGCAACGGTTTGCAGCAGCAGGTTCTGCGCGTTGCGGCAGTGGTTCAGATTGCCCTGCAAAATCTTTTGGGGAGGGAATTTTAGGCCTCCATGGGCTCTCCCGGCGGGCTATTGGAGCCCGCTTCTGTGGCCGGTGCCTCGGGTGCCGCCTGAGATTGTATTTGGGAAGGGACCTGCTTTTGTCCCTTCCCTTTCCCCTTCGGGGGGATACACTTTTTGGTGTGCAGCCGATGATCTGCTGCACACCCCTTCGCGGAACACAGCGGACACTTTAACGTCCGCGTTGTGCATGCGCCGGCCTTATGGTTGGGCTCGGCGCATGCGTAGCACTGTGTACTCCGATCCACCCCGTTGGGGCATTTGCTGCCCACGTGGCCCTTCTCAAGGCACCGGAAGCAGTACAGTGGCCTTTGCTCCAGTGCCTCGACCTTTACCGTCCCCCAGCCCACTTTGACGGTTTTTGCCGCCACGATTTTGCCCATAGCGGCAAGTGGGCACTGGATCCAGGCAGTCCCCATTGCAGTGGGCGTGCGACGGATTGGCCCAACCTGGACGTCAGCAGTCGCACAGTCGCCCACCGCGGCGACCGCCGATGCCACTTCCTCGGGGGTCGCGGCATCGTCCAGGCCGTACAGCCGGACTTCGCCTGTTTTGGTTGGACGCGTGATACGGATGCTGAGATCGGTTAAAACCTCGCGCATCCGTGCCGCAAGATCATCAGCTTGGCGGTGGCAGTCTGGGCCTTCCAGCTGCAATAGCAGAGCCCCTGTCAAAGCCCTCCTCTGACCTACCTTCTCGATGCCGAGGTCGGCAAGACGAATGCGGCTTTTCGCCGCACTCATGACCTCGGCATACGTAGTCTTCTCGTTGAGAACAGTGACCGTTATCGCCGCCGTCGTGGGAGCCTTACGCGGCTTCCTCTTGCGCGTTTTCCATAAGGTGTTGTTACGCGTCACGGTTGCCCGATGCTGCGCCGGTCTCGCCTTTTGCGGCTTTTTCGCGACCGTCGCCCAGGTCTCCCCGACCTGTGGCGCAGCGGTCGCTGGTACTGGAGCATCCACAGGCGGCAACTCAATTACCGGCGGGTGCACCGAAGCCACTGGTTTCTGCGCCTTCCGGGATTTCCTCCCAGGTTGAGCCAGTGGCGCCTGCGATGGCGGCAGCAGCGGTGGCGGCAGCGGTGGTAAAGGACATCCGGTCCTCACCGAGGCACCACTTACATTTGCAGCCAGAGGCGGACGAAGGCTCCTCTCGCGAGGGAGCCTCGCCTCGATGACTTCCAGCCGCGCGTTAACCATATTACCAACCTCTAGTATAATGGCTCGCGCTCTCCTTTCCCACTCCTCCTCCGATGTTTGAGGAGGAGGAGTTTCTCGCGGGCGTGTCCTGGCGAGTTCCTCTCGCAGCACCACCAGTTCTCGTTTTACTTCCGCCAGTTCGGATTGCAGGCGGGAATTATCCGCTTGCAATTTGGCGGTTTCCGCTGTGACCGACCTCGCTTGGAGCATTTGGGTAGCTGCCTTTATGGAGGTCGCGGCGTCTTTTAAGTCACGTTGAAACGTGCCTTTCAGATTTCCAGATTTGGATGCGACTCTTAAGATGATGGCCACATCCTCCTGGACACTTTCTCCGAGGGCCGCCGCAGTAGGGCCCTCCTGCGTAACGTCAATGCCCAGCGCATTTCTTTTCGCACGGGCTTCATCAGACAGTTGCGTTTCGCTCTCCGCCCCATTTTTCGGCTTCTTCTTTCTTGCCGAGACCGGGCGATGAGTCGCCTGCGAGGATTCGGTCGAGTCAGACTCGATCTCTTCACTTGCAACCGGTGTGTCGGCTCTTCTTAAAAAACGGCCTCTTCTGTCCCGTTTGGTTTCGGCAACGTTGATTCCAATGCCACCTCGCCCCCTTAGTGCTCAAGGCACCTTCTTTGGTGCCGGCATATCGTCGTGGCTGGACACCGAAGTCGGTCTTGAGCCACTCCTCTCACATCTGCGCTTATGACCGCTGGTTGTTGAAGGCTTGGAGCAGTGCTCCAAGCTGCTGCAGTCAATAGTTTTTGGCTCTGCGCTTGAGCAGCGAGAGTCTCCAGCGCCACTCTTCTCTTCTTCCTTATCTCCTTCTTTGTCGGTTTTATTTTTATTAATGCGTTCCATTTTTGGTCCCACGAGAATGGGGGAAATAAACCGTCGACCCGGGCGGAGCCCCCTGCTCCCGGGCAAGCCTATGTACACCGAGGGGTCGGCCGGTACCTCGGGTTGCCGCACTAGCGGCTGGTATTTTTTTAAAGTGGTTGTCTTCCACGCGGCCCAGCCGATGAAGGCAAGGCCCCCGTCCCACCGTAGAGCCGAAGCTCATCGTTGGTGGTTACGGGTTTGCCGTCGGCGGTCCTCGACTGGACCGTGTCTGGAGGCGGTGTAAGCGCACACCAGACCCGACGACGGGGAAGGGGAAAGGAAAGGATTGGGAAGGAGTGTGAGGAAGGGGGGTGGGTAGGGTAGAATTTACGGGCTTCACACCCTCTCCTGCCTGTTCGCTACTCCAAGTTCTCGCTGGTCCTCTCTGATACTCAGAGAGGTACCTTGCTCCCCGCTCTCTCCGAAAGTCGGAGAGAGTGAGAGGCAGCTACGTGTGTCCTGCCATGCACGCGCCAGACTATTCGCCGCCGTCAGCAGTCCCTCCGGGAAACGAGGGGGCTGCTGGCGACGCCCAGGGTGCACCACGAGGAGGTTGTCTGAACTAGCACCCCGCCGGGAAAGACCTAGACTATCTTACCATGACCAAATAGACCGTGTCTTAGCTGAAGGGCAAGTCAAGAGTCTCCGTAATCGGCGAGTGTGTATGAGACGAACTATGAGAGTGGAGGAAGCCAGAGAGGTATGTAAGGAAAGAACCTGTTGGAACTCTGTACTCTCTGCCTACCCCGCGAGGGAGCTGGCGTGATGATGTAGATAGATAGGTAGAATTAAATATTTCATTTTCCATTACGGTTCAGGAGGTTACCAAAGCAAATTGATTACAGCTATATACGCCGCGAAGATTATAGAATTGTTATCATTGATTCGACTGTGAATGAAACTAAATAGGTTGTATGCTTACTTAATCATATTATACACAATTATACAAACGGCTATCTTGAAAAAGGATGCATGATATTATATATAAGTGATTGTTATTCGTAAATTACGTAGATGACATTTTAATATGTAAAACCTATTTTGTGTGCTGTGTAATATTTTTATAAAAATAAAAAGTCACTTAGATCTGTGAGTTCTGCTGAGGGAGACGTAGTTGGATGTATTGTGGTATACGAGTATTATAACTACCATACAAAGCTAGTACACACAGTAAAGATACCAAAATATATCGTAATCCTTTGGAATTGTAATGGAAAATGGAATATTTAATTGGATTACAATTTATTTATTATTTTTCATATTTATATAAAGAAAGCTATTTAATTATTTTAGCCAAACTTTCCGCTATGACACAAGGAAAGTTGAATTTCCCAAAAGGTCTTTACTTTAACTCTACCTACTGACGCCACTTCCTTCAGCCATTGAAATTCAGTTATTGAGTTTGAATAAAATAAATAAAATGCATATTTCATTGAAGTATGAAATGCAGAGGTGATAAGTCGCTTAACCATACCTAAAACACACAGCGTTAAAATTCATCTTATAAAAGAATAAATTTAAATAAATGATTCATAAGTAAAGATGAAGAAAATTCATAAGTAAGAAGTAGCGAGGTTGAAGTACTTATTCTCTCTATCTTCATCTAAATATGTATCTAATTGCTAATAATTGCTATAAAACGGCCATAATATCTTCTTAAACTTTTATAAGAATAAAACTAGTACTCTCTGCTTTAGTGTTAGTACGAAAATAGGTAAACAATTGAATGTAGTATTCCACAGAGCAATGCTCCGACCAGGTCTTTTGTTAAACGAATTAACATCCTAATTTAAATAGGATACCTTGAATTATTAGCCGTAAAATGCACATTCAGTTGTCACACTAGGGAATCTTGAACCAAAGAAAGATATAGAAATCTAAGTGTTAATGTCTATCTATCTATATCATCACGCCAGATCCCTTGCGGGGTAGGCAGAGAGTACAGAGTTCCAACAGGTTCTTTCCTTACATACCTCTCTGGCTTCCTCCACTCTCATAGTTCGTCTCATACACGCTCGCCGGTTACGGAGACTCTTGACTTTTCCTTCAGATAAGACTCGGTTTATTTGGTCGTGGTAAGATTCAAGTGTCACTCGGCAATTATAATATATTGTATACACGAGGGAATTTTGAACCAAAGAAAGAGATAGAAATGTAAGTGTTAAACTTGTCCGGTGAAGCTGTAAAGTCCCCGCGGTCAACAGCGTAGATTATTTACACACACACACACACAAAATCATTTCTATAAAAGATCCGATATATTTGTAACAATTTAAATAAATAGATTGATATGCTCTTGCTTGTTTTGTTGGTCATGGGTTTAATCGTAACTCGGACAAACAATAGTCAGTTTTTCTATGAAAACATGTCAGCAGCAGCTCAGCGTCTGGAATTGGGCCTGTTATAATTGCAACAGGTTTACCTCCTACCCCGCTTAGGAAATGTAAGCGTGACAATTTAAGCCACCAACAATATTGATTGACTGTCACGTCAATAAGAAAATCTAAATGTATTTCACTTTCCATCTCACTCTCTCAATCTCTATCATCACGCTAAATCCCTTGCGGGGTAGGCAGAGAATACAGAGTTCCAACAGGTTCGTTTCTAACAGCCATTGTATTTAAATGTGTTTAAAATTTCTGATATGAACCTTTTAAGACAATTGAGACTGTCTTTGCATGTTCCAAGTTCGCTACTGGTTTGGTGCATATTGAAATCTTCTTTTGATATGCTTATGGGCAACATGTCGGCAAAAGACCTATTTCTTATTTTATACGGTCACGGGCTTTGTGATCACGAGGTCCTGGGTTCAAATCCTAGGTCGGACAAATGTAGTTTTTCTAACGAAAAATTCCCAGTATGAGTCCGGAGTCTGGAATTGTGCCCGGTATATGGCAATAGGCTCGCCCCCTATTACATGGGACCTAATATCGTCGGCGAAACGTGGGTGTACTCAGTACACCTCTGTCACCCCCTCTGGGGAATATAGGCGTGACGGTGTACGGTCTATATATCCAGATAACAAAAGCTATGAAGGAAAGTTAACGTATCAGATACATATTCGCTCAACTTTTTACCTAGTACCCTAGCTTCGTGCAGGATCGTCTCTCGATACTATGACGTCCTTTGGGTAAAATAATATTACACCACAGAACAATGTTGTCATAGATACGAAAGTTTGATTTACACTTTTAACAACCCCTTGTTAGCGTAATAAGCGATATTAGCTGCACTCGTAGCGCTGCGGGACCGGGATGTTCTTTCTATCATCAAGGTTTTGTAGTATTCGATCCGGTCAGTCCGAGATGGATGATCGTTTATGATATTTTCATATTCGGGCGTCTCCGAGCTTCGTCTGGTACGTGGAACCGTTAGCCCTGGTTCTCAATAATCTTTATTTGTATTAATTCTAATTTTATTTCTTTTAAATTAAGTTTGTTTAGTTGCATTATTATAATGTGCATGCTTGATGAGATTGTTGAGATTTCCTTTAATTGAGGTAGTACACGCGCTATAAACATGTAATCGCTGAATTATGTACGCATTGTGTGTATCTCTTGTTGGAGATCCTAAATAAATAAACCGAGACCTATGACTTAACGTCACCTTAGGTGACTGCCACAATAAGTTCCTTGATCGCAACTAGTTACGAACGTTGGTCGCGGTGGCGACAAAGGTATTTCTTGTTTTACAGCTAGGTTACATATTAAGAAAAAACACTCTTCCATCGCAACCAGTTGCCAAGAAAGAATAAAAAGTCCTCTTTCGGAACTGGTTGTGCAAAAGTGAGAATTAGCCTTTAAACATAGGAACGGTAAATCAAATTAATAATGAACGATAAATATAACATTGTGTACTAAAATAAAGATAAAGTAACGTAGAAACTATTGAACCACTTATGTAGAAATCATGAAGCGAAGGTGGAATCCTTATGAGCGGCTTGATAAGCTATAATAGCAGGTGCTTTGACACACTTGCCTCCACTACTCCGGACTGTGTCCGCGTGGTGGCGTATGGCCTATTTTCTCTCATCTCTAGAAGATGGGGAAGGACCGGCAGTGGCGCAGTAAAGGCTGATTTAATACCATCGATGTTTATACTTCCTCACATTCTCCATTTCGATCTCAGTTTCGAACCTATTCGCGCCTTAATTAAAAAGGTGATACCTCGATATTTCGCGAACGCGCCCAATCATAGAAATCCGCTACTCGTAGCCGCCGCCGACTACAAACCTAACTCCCCTCCCATCAGTCGCTACCGCCGTTCGCGGCATGTTCTCACCGATCCTCCCGATGCCCTTACATGCCTGCCATGTATCTGTATACAAAAGATACAGATACCGCACACAGGATCAGACACCAACCTGGCCGGCGAGGTCGAAGAATCCCTTTCCCGCCGGCCGGTGCTGAGCTCCACGGCGAGACACCTAGTATACGCCCTCCCCCATAGCGACTGCCCAAGCCGTGGCCGTTCCTCGTTGAGGCGCCTTGCCCCCTTGCCTTTCTGGCCCGAGCGTAGTGGTTGCACGCTCGCCCTCTTGTCTGGTGAAGCTGTAAAGGCCCCGCGGCCAACAGCGTAGATCATTCACACACACAAAATCTTATATTTATTGAATAATCAATTGCGTGCCCCTTAATCTGGTTATTTCCCGTGCGTAGGCTCAAACACGTGTTTTGTATTTTTATATTTCTCCAGATGTCAGGAGGTAACTAAAGGGCAAAAGATTGTTACTTCATTATTGTTATAGTTTTATTCATTCACTCTACGATTCCTATTTTCCTTTTTTTAGTTCTATTTTGGTTCGAATTACTATATTTTTTATTATTTCGTATTTCGTATAAAACTGATGTATTATGAAAGTAGTGTTTTGATATGATAAAATGCACAAAAGACTTGAAGCTTTTAAAAATAAAAGTGTTGTGATTACTTAGATTGCCATTTTTTTAATTATTGTAACGTAAATTGTTCCGATCGAAGAGGTTTTTGAATGGATTTAATGAGTTTGATTCAGTATTTTATACCAAACGCAAATATCGATTATTTAACACGAGCAAATCGCTATGTCAATTATCGATTTTTAATCGACATGCTTAGAGGAGGATTAAAAATAATTTATGAATATGATAAATGATCTATGTAATGTAATGAATCTATCGATGAGTAATACGGTTTTCCGAACAAAATTTTTTTTAAATCTGCACGATGTAATGCATCTCTGAGTGAATAACAAAGTAGGTAAAATATCAAACAATGTATAGTGAATAATCAAAATACTACTTTTTTAAATTAACTAAAGACTGCATTTGTGTGCCAAAAATACATAAGGACGCTTTTAAATTTTTATGTAATTATACTCATACAAAAATTACAACATCTACTAATGTCGTTATTAGCGTGTTAATGAACGTTTAACGAGGCAGGCACACGAGGCACAATATACATATGTACACAAAGTACGGAATGATATACAAACATACTTAGAAGATTAAGTAATCATCTAATTATTTATGTGCTATCTTCATTCCGTAATTACCCTATTAAGTAATAGCTTCATAAATATTTGCTTTTTAATTAACTAATGTTTCAAATATACTTTAAAAATAGAATATCGTTTATAACAGATGTTTATAAATAGAATAGACTGCCTCGTTGGTCTGGTGGCAAGACTGCCTCGTTGGTCTGGTGGCAAAGCGCATCGCTTTGTGATCACGAGGTCCTGGGTTCAAATCCTAGGTGGGACAAATGTAGTTTTTCTAACGAAAAATTCCCAGTATGAGTCCGGAGTCTGGAATTGTGCCCGGTATATGGCAATAGGCTCGCCCCCTATTACATGGGACCTAACATTGTCGGCGAAACGTGGGTGTACTCAGTACACCTCTGCCACCCCCTCTGGGGAATATAGGCGTGACGATGTTTTATTTATAAATAGAACTAATCATTTGCTTCAGTTATTTATCTGTTTATTTTATTGCGTTGTGATTCGAATTGTTAACGTCGAAAATAAAGAAGACTATGAATCACAATATGAAGTTACTGCCCGTGTTATATTGTTATTAATAACACTGTTACGACAATTGATTGATGATTTCTCGAACACCCATTATAGAAGGATGTTGATTTTAAAACGCATTCCTAGTCCTTAAGTCCTCTCTCGATTGCTAAATAAATATCTATAACAAGTCTACATTCTACAACACACTGGCTATTATTTATCGGAGTTGGTAATATTCCAGAAGCTTCTCTATAGAGGAATTGCATTTTTCCTACTCCTCCCGTTTTTCTTTCTAATTGAATTTGTTGCGAGTTCCAAAATATATTAAAGGGTTTCCCGGGACACCCCAAGGCTCAAACCTTGGTATCGTCTAAGGAGACCATTGTGGATCCTGGTTTATAGGAGTTACAATGGTGGCAATGTGTGGCGGGCTTAGACCCACGAAAAAAAGCTTCTCTCTAGTATGAAAAGGGTACGCAGCGAAGTTGCGGGCACAGTCTCTACTTATAAGCGACAGCGAAGACGTCGGTGACCTTAGTAACGACATATCATGCCGACTTAAAGAAGAATACGTTACTTCATTGTGTTATTATGAATTATGTACTAAAGAAGACACCTCAATTATTTTTATATATGCTCACTATGTAGTCTGTGTCTGGTGCTTGCGGTAACATGACACGTTCAAGTGCTAAGATTTTTTTTTAATTATGCCTTCATATGTCCTGAAATCCTGTTTTAACAACTTGAGAAACATAAGTTTTTTAGGTATCTCTGAAAAAACAAACACCTCCGCTCACCTCGATGTCATCAAGTTCCGCGCTATTTGTTGTTTGAAATATCTTCTTTAATCTTTTTCACCAGTCATCGGTACGGTGGCGTTTGATCATATTCCATTTCACGCATATTATATTTAACAATATTGGAAATTAAGAATCCAAAAAATAAACAGGAATTTAAAAATATACCCCAAATCTACTTTAGTTTTAATTTAAAACATATACTCTTTATAAAGTTGCGTAATTATTTAAAAAACTTAAAACTCTATTACTCAATGTTGTTTTTTTTTGTGTGTATGGCATCACGACGACGCGTATGTTGCTAATGTCAAGTATTACAAATATTCATTTCAAAATTAATTCAACTCCCCCGATGAACTTGATGACAACGATGATAATGAAATTGAAGTGAAAGTCCCGTCAAAATCGGTCTTACCGTTTCGGAGATTAGCCTGAACAAACAGAGAGACAGGCAAACAAAACAAAAAATAAAAATGATTTTTTCATTAGTACCATGTATACTTTCATATGCATTAGTAAAAAGTTCCCTCATAGCGGAGTTACCCCCCCTCAAGGAGGAACGGCCTCGGCGTGGGCAGTCGAGGCGCCCTTGACCTAGTTGCCCCCTTGCCCTTCTGGCTCGAGCATAGTGGTTGCACGCTCGCCCTTGTCCGGTGAAGCTGTAAAGGCCCCGCGGCCAACAGCGTAGATCATTCACACACACATAAACTAGTAAAAAGCTGTTTTGACATTACAAACAGACACTTCAATTTTATTTATCCGTATATATAGACGTATAGATAGTAACTCAATGCGCTAATTGGAAGAAGTATTTTGTGATAGTATGCATATAATGCTAGCAAGTATTAGTGCGTGATCAGTGCTAGTGTATACAAGTCTGATGTCGTAACAATGGAGCTGAAAGCGGAATGCTGATTTTATCGCTTAAAGAAGGTGCGCACTCCACGGACGTCAAGTAGTAATGCATGCTGCACATGTGGAGTCTTCAAAAGAAGGCACAGCAGGCCGATGTCAGTATTTCTACGGAATAGCGTCATCACCAGGAGGAAATTCTGCAAATCTGTCTACAATGTTGACTGCTACTGAGGCAATCTAAGCCAACCAAAAAGCTAAGCCTCATGAATATGCCCCATGAGGTCAACTGCAGTGAACCATAAAATATACACGAAGCGTTTCAAACCAACCAACAGAAAACAAAACACAGAATACAAGAATAGGCTTACCAGGGAGGTCTCTTTATGAGATAGATCCTTGAATTACAGACAGTTCTGGAAGAAAATGAACAAAAAGCTTGGAGCAATGAAGAAATTTTCATTGCCCCCACGCTTTCTTTGCGAGGGAATGTCTTTATAATTGTTGAGAACTTGTCTAAAGGTGGGACACAAGAAAGAAAGATATGCTCATCCACGATATGTTGGCCATACTTACATATATGTGAAAGGTAGCGAAAGAAACATCTTGACAGATATCAAGACAGTATGAACTGATTTTCACCGTCGATTAGAAAAGTGACTTTTGGAATACGGCAATTTAACGTTACTTGTGGTCGCCCATAGGTCGATATTCGACCTACTCTTTCATCGCTTGCTGGTTATGTTTGACATTCAGTAAGACTATAGACAAATAATATTAAAGACAAACATCAATTTGACGTGTATTGTGTCAAATACATGGTAGTGTGTGTAATGTTTTTTTCATTGATTTAATGTATGTTTCTGCATAATTTAAAAAAAATATTAGCATTCTGCACTCCTTCTCTATATAAACTATAAGTGTGGGAAATTTCATACTCCTCCGTCCGCGCAATTTTCGTGAAAAGGTGTACAAAGTTTTTGCTTCACGTATTAATATATAGATGACACTCAGATTATGTAACACTCCGACAACTTTGTAAGTAAGAACACAACACAGAGTTGACGTTTGGCCTTCCTTAGGACGTATGCTTAGTTCGCCTGAACAACATTATTTTATCGAATCCGAAAAGCTGTCTTTGTGCTTAGCCTTAAGAAGTGCGCTTCTCTAGAATGAAATCAACGTGTGTGACATTAGCATTACATTAAACTTTAAATAACAGAAACCATAATAATGTACTACTTCACTAAGGAGCCTAAGCCCTTAGTGATTCAAGAAATATGACATTCTAACTAAGAAGTTAGGATAACGATAGCTCTACCTTAAACTAAAATATTAAACATAAAGACAAATTAAATTATCTTAATCTATAGTGTAGGATTATACCACTCTTCAATGTATCCACTGATATTAGAATCAATTAAGATGCAAAACCAATAGAATAATATGTTAAATACAAGATGGATACATATTTAATAACAATAGCCGACTCCGTATAATGAATGGGGTATACGTTCTCGTTGTATAATTTAAAGAGTGATGCTTTAGTGTCGGTTAGAGGTCGGGTAGAATAGTAGTTTGCCCAAGGCTCTCAATCGCGAGTCGTCGACCCGCCGTCACCTTGCCTCGCGCCAACTTACGCAATTCGTTAATCTTATCATCTGCATGCGCACCCGCACGACCTCGATCGCCCCTCTTACCCCTCGCCGAATTTCGACGCCCACGTTAATATCAATAGGTACAGCTGCAAGTGAGGTCATCCCCAAAGTCGATTCTCACTTAAAATTCGAAATGGGTAAATACATTCACGACTATGACATCGACCGACCTGTGATTCACTAATGTTAAAATGTTCCTATCTGATGCATTTTGTACGGCCGAGTTTGGTCGCATTATGTTATACAAGCAGTGTGTTGCAAGCGGCATTTTTTGGTTTAACGATCAAAGTAAAAATAGTAGTAAAAATATCAATTCTTTCGTACAATATTAGCGCTCAAATATCCGAAAAAAAAAGTTACGCGGGCTACATTCAAAATAAAAGTTGTCTACGAGTGTAGCGCTACGAGTTACGGATTTCGTAGTACACCGGCCTGCCGAAAAGCGGTGGAGAGAGGAGCGCCCGCGCCAGTGGGACGAGCCAGCATGCGCGCCACCCCGCGCGTATTTATTCGCAAGGCCACGCCAGCGGCGAGCCAGTGCGCAGACGTCGGTCGCACGCGATATACACAATCACACAGTTCTCGGTATCGAATTGTCGTGTTTTACGGTCCGCGCACTAATGCTACGTTTCATTTGCAACTAAATAGAAAAACATCAGTTTTTTTATAATTTTGTATTCAGAAAATTCTTTAAAATGATAACAATACTGACACATTCTAAATTATTGTGGGGACTATGGCAAGTGGTGAACTACTGTGCTACGCGGACGTCGACGCCGCTGCTGTTGCTAGCTGGCGCGGCGCTTCTTGCGCTGCGGCTGGTGGCGCTGGTTCGAGAGATGCGCAAGCTGCCGCCCGGTCCCTGGGGTCCACCAGTGGTCGGTTACTTACCCTTCCTTGGAGTTCGCCACAAGACCTTCCTGGAGTTGGCTCGTCATTACGGTGCACTGTTCTCGGCGAGACTCGGAAACCAGTTGACGATCGTGCTTAGCGACTACAAATTGATCAGAGAAGCTTTCCGGCGAGAAGAGTTCACGGGACGCCCCAGTACGCCGCTGATGCACACTTTGGATGGTCTCGGTAAGTGTCTAATTACCAAATATCCTTTTTCCTAGTAGACTATAAAATTCAGTTACAAATTTGTATTATTTGTATTTATAGTAATTTACTTTACCAAATCTGGCGTGAGCGTCATGTGCACCTAGCACTCTCTCAATTTGAATAGAGATTTCAGACATATCTATTAGTAAAATTAAAATTTTAAAGTAGTATCGTTAGTAAACTATTTTTAAAGCCGGTAAGAAAAGTGCTTTGCGCATGTGAATGCATGTGGGCGTCGCGAGCGCAGCCGTCCCACCCGGCGGCAGTGCGCGCCGCCCACATGCCTCAGAGCCCTCGCTAACGCCTCCCTCTTTACAGGCATCATCAACAGCGAGGGCCGCCTCTGGAAGAGCCAACGCCGATTCTTGCACGACAAGCTCCGCGAGTTTGGCATGACCTATATGGGCAACGGCAAAAAAATAATGGAAGGAAGAATTAAGGTCAGTTCTCTTTACTGCTCAATATATGGCTAAGGGTCAAATGACATAAGTAGCTGAATATAATATTTATTGTTTAATAAGTAATAGTGATAGTAACAAAGTAACTTGTTTATCAGAATGAAGTGTACGAGCTGGTTGCTAATCTGCACCGATCGGACGGCGCCCCCATTGACGCGAACCCGCTATTAGCGCTGGGCGTGTCTAACGTGATCTGCGGCATCACCATGTCTGTACGCTTTAGCCACGGAGATATTCGCTTCGAGAGACTTAACAACCTCATCGAGGAAGGCATGCGACTTTTTGGAGAAGTTCATTACGGAGAATACATCCCGCTTTACAACGTAAGTGCTTTCAATTAATTACTTGTCATAAAGAGTGACTCCGTTTCCGTATTAATATTATAAAAAACCTTGAAAAGTACCTACATGTATTATAACAGTCTGTAGTCAGAATAAAATTTTAACGGTTTCATTTCTTTGTACAGTACCTGCCCGGCAAAGCTTTGGCGCAAGAGAAAGTAGCGAAGAATCGCGAGGAGATGTTTGCTTTCTACCAAACATTAATAGATGAGCATCGTGAAACTCTCGATGTCGATAATGTGAGAGATCTTATTGATGTTTATCTCATTGAGATCGAAAAGGCCAAGAACGAGGGCAGAGCCGGAGAACTGTTTGAGGGTAGAGATCATGGTACGTATCACTTTGAAATCAAATTAATCATAGAATGAATAAATTACATATAACAAAATTAAAAACAACTTGTTCGTGTAAATTAAGTTACAACATTTATTTCACAGAACTGCAACTTAAACAAATCCTTGGAGACTTATTTTCGGCTGGCATGGAAACTATTAAATCTTCACTTTTATGGATGATTGTATTCATGCTGAGAAATCCCGACGTAAAAAGGCGAGTTCAAGAGGAACTCGATGTCGTGATTGGCCGAGAACGCTTGCCAACCATAGAAGACATGCCGAATCTTCCTTACACTGAAACTACGATCCTGGAGACCTTACGCATGTCTAATATAGTACCTTTGGCGACTACTCACTCTCCTACAAAGTAAGTTTCACGGCATATCAATAAACTTCTATATAATGAGCATATAATTCCTGATATGTTCATTAAATCAATTAGGAGTAGAATATTAAGTGTTATTTTTTGTCATCAGGGATGTCCACTTAAACGGCTACAGAATTCCAGCGGGCTCACAGGTCGTGCCGCTCATCAATTGCGTTCACATGGACCCCAACCTCTGGGACGAACCTAACAAATTCAACCCTAGCCGATTCATCGACGAAACTGGCAAGATCAGGCGTCCCGAGTACTTCATGCCGTTCGGCGTCGGGAGGCGAATGTGTCTGGGAGACGTGTTGGCGCGCATGGAGATGTTTATGTTTTTCGCATGCATGATGCACCAGTTCAACGTTGAGATGGCGGCCGGCGACGCACCGCCGTCGCTGGAGGGCACGGTGGGAGCCACGATCTCGCCGAAAGCGTTCCGCGTCAAGTTCACGGCGCGCGCGCCGCCCGCGCCGGCCGCGCCCTCGCCCGACCACCCGCACCTGCGCCACGTCGGCGCGCACTAACCCCGCGAGCCGCCCGCGCCGCCGATAAACCCACCAGTATTCAATGATCACTCGTTTTAGAGCGCATCGACGACCATTTAATTTAGTCTTTATCATATAAGTATACATCGCCGTCGCGATTGTTGAGGCTGTGCATAAAGTGTTCAATAAAATAGTATACCGCCCCTTTAGATGTATTGAAATTCCCATCGTTGAGATTATAAAATGATTTCCGTGTGAGTTTGCTGCATTATGTCGGTCTGGGGGTCGACAGATCACACCGAATGATATCCATTAGGTTAAGCGTTGTTAGTATCGTAAGCTTTAGTACCTATACCAAAATAAATGTTTAATTCTAGGTCATTATTTATTAGCGTCTGTTGCGAGAAAGTCGTCTGTTGTGTGTGATCTCATGTCTGTCGAGTTGCAGGAGGGATTAGGGTTAAGTTTAAAACGTGTTCATCTACAACATATCTAGTTTAACGTGTACCTATCAGGTGTATTAAGCGACATTCCATGGTAGTGTGACGACCAGCCGCTAGTCTAGTGCGACACGGTCGCTTTATAGAATATTATTTTATTTTAATGTTCTCATAACCTACTCAACTGTTAAAATTCGCAACTAAGTTGCCCTGTACTGAAATTCAGTTGGATAAGTTGTCTTAGCAGCTCACCGTTACTTCTTAGTACATAGATACGTATGCCTTGTACATACCGCTATATAATTAAATATCAATAAGAAATAAATTAAAACTGAAAATATTAAAACATACATTATCTACGTTTTATTGGTATCCCCTACCCCAAAACATCTTGTGAGAACTGAAATTATTAATAATACCATTTTAATATTTTTTTTGACGATTTGCTGCAGTGGTTATAAGCTTAATCCCGCACGGGACAAATCTTTGTGTGACCCAAAATTATTTGTTTCGGTCTGGGTATTTGTGTATGTGAAATTTCATGTTTGTAAACGCACCTACGACACAGGAATAAATCCTAGCGGGGAGATACGTTTTAATAAAAAAAATATTTTTTGGTTTGTAAGATGCTAACTAAAAGCAGCGTTCAAAAATGGCATAGAATCAATTAATTATCAAATTAAAAAAAAAAGAATAAAATATTCAAATACCTAAAATATATTTCGTTAGTATTAACGAAATAATTCATTACAAATAAATATACATATTATTATGTACTTATTAGTCGGGAATTCATCATATTGCTTACAAAATCCAAAGTTTATTGAACTCTCGAACGGCTTTCGTAACTAGCGCATTTAAATAATTTAAGCTGAATTAAACTGAATAAAACTAGTTTGTAAAGGGCGCAGTTACGTGAACATAAACACTATTAAGTAATACTCGAGGTGAATGACCGTTTGACAATTCTACGTCAAAGATGGGTTCGGCACATAATATTTGCGTTTGTTCCCATAAATGAATTGCCGACGTGACTCTACGGCTATGGCTTTTCCCCTTATGGGGAAACAGCGTACCTATATACCTATACACGGTTGCCATTACATACTCCTAAGCAATAAATTGAAGCTTCACTCGCCTTGTACATGCCAGTTATCAAAACGTAGTACAGTAACTTGAGAGGTGTCGGTAGGTATTACATGATACCTAATATTTGCATACTGCAATGCCCGAGAGCATTAACCCCTTAGTAAATTAGTATTAGATACTTATATAAATAAACATACAGGTGGTTCCACTATTTTTTCATATATTTATAGCCATACCTACTAATATTATATAATCTGCTTTTTGTATGTGTATCCGCGTGTTGTTATAATTAAGATAGTATGTAGTAGTGGTAGGCAGTTATCTCACGCCAATAATTGAAAATAATTCATCCATTTGCTTTTAATTAATGTTAAATAAAACAATGAAAACACACATTATACTTTTATTATCTGCTACAAACATTCAATTGAGAAATAAAATAAGATAATAAAGACCAAAACATAAACATGATCAATATACTAACGTTAGTGATATTAACTCATAGATATTGGGTAAAGAAGGCCATCAAAATATTATTTGATTACATACATAGATCTTAATCGCACGCACGAGACCAACACAAGCCTAAACTCATTATATTATAATGACAATCAAACTGAAGTGCCCCCTAAAGCACCGTTTTCATGTATGACTGTTATGAAACTATGCCTTTAGTGCCAGTCGTTACTAAACTTAACCACGATTTATGATTATAGGCCGCAAAAAAGAGGATATATAAAAAAAATACGAAAAAAAACATTTTATGAATTCAAATGCAAACATTAACAAGGCCGTAGACTTATAAAATTATTAGGTTCGTCTACAAAGAACACAAACATTATGTAATTGCCAGAGTTAAAATCTAAAATTAATATATGTATCCTTAATTTCATTAAAACTACGTTTTTAAAAAATATTAATAGTTTAAAGAGGGTCACAGTTAAACAGCACAGAAGGCGGTGCGAGGGTGACTCCAACAGTTCCCTGCATCTCAGCACTTGTGGGCGGGTCCTGAGCTAGGCGGATGTGCCGGCGCCGAAATAGGCGAACCACCAAGCCGCACGATATCATGCGGGAAAGCTCATCGCCCGGACACATGCGCTTACCTAGTAAAATAGTCACTTCTTAGTCTGGAACTACGTTCGTGAAAATAAATATCTTTATTAACAAAAAAAAATAAACAATGTCACGACTATATTCCCCTGGGCGGTGTGGTAGAAGCGTATTGTGTACATGTCACCAAAAATCTAGGTCACAATGTAGTAGGGGGCGAGTTTATTGACAAGGAATGACATTTCGAAGTGGTAGCAGAACCTTTGTTACTTTTCTATCGATTCATAAATTCTAAATATTTTGATTCGGACAGCAACTGATATTTTTTTTAATAGAAAAAGCATATTTTTTCTAACTCTCAATCTAGTCAGATTGACAGTCTAAAGATGTAGTCTAAATCTTTGTATTTTACTTCTTAAAATCCTTTCGTTAGAACCTTCATGCCATTTATAGAAGAAGAAATCACGACTTCCATGGGGAAATATTTTGTCAAGTAGATAGTTTCTTGTTCAATTTAACTTAATCTCTAAACCTAGATTTTAAGGTTTTAAATAATGGATTACAGTTATCTAGTAAATAAATGAATTGCTATTACTATTTATTTTGGCTACGCCTGTCTTGATTTTTTAGAGTCCAGGATTTTCTTAAAGAAAGAATCCTAAATACAGCCGACACGCCCCGGTGGAGCACTTTATCATATTCCTGTCTGGGTTTTGTTATACGAAAATCTTCACGAAATATTTTGAAACCATCTAGTACAGCCTTAAGTCATAAATCAAAAATTGGTAGCCAAATATAAACCCGTTTTATATAAGGTCGCTTCGGACAGAAATTTATATAAATATAGTGGGCACTGCTGAGTTTCCGGATACGATGTTAGTGGTGCGTACGTTTGTCGCTGAGTATGCTAATTTCAATTAAGCCGAGTACGATCTTTTTTGTCGTATACCCATGACTGAGCATTTAAAAATATTTTCAAAACAATTACGTGAAGACTTACTTTTACGGCAGTGTTGTGTTTGGTTAAACAATAAAAATATTTTCTAATTTTATAATTTTGCACAATCCCAAATTGCAACAAATTGTACCAAAGTTTACATAATACAACGCCGAAGGACCTACATAATATGTGTGGTATGAAGTTAAAGTTCAGTAGAGAGGTAAGAAGTATTAAAGTACTATAAAGTCGGTTCTGAAGCCCCTTGACAAAAATATGATTCGATGTTGTATTTTGTCCCTTTTGCTCATATCGAACCTAACTAAAGTATATAGCTACATTAATTTCAATGTAAAATAGCAACGTTGAAAATATAACGTACCGAAACAAAGTCATGATATTCTATTTGTTATATCCTTTTACGATAGTAAAAAGATCACTAGCACGTACCTGTTTGAAAAGGTATAAACTCTTGAGGCTTTAACAAGCTTCCATCTTCAGCTAAAAATCGGCTCGGGTTAAACTCTTCAGGGTTCTCCCACACATTAGGATCCATGTGAATCGCCCACTGGAGCGGTATTACCATGGTTCCTCTGGGGATTCTGTGGTTTCCAAGGTAAGTATCCTGTAACACAACAAGAGTTTAAAAACACAATCTACCCAGAGCCATCTGAAAAACAGTATTATCAGCACGACGTACGCTCACATTACCTATTTTGAAACATACTTATTCTAATTTCATTGGTACTGGACGTTAGAGTTTGAACATACACCAGGAAGCTCCTTAACAACTAATAGCATGGATGTATAGATTGATTTATAGTGGGTATTTATATCAATCCTGTTGGCACCTTACTATAGAACTAAGCACATTTATATAATATAGATACAAAAATTAATAATTAATTTACACATCACTTAAATTCCAAAATAATTATCTTAATAAAGAAACTCGACTTCAAAAGCGCAAAAAGTATGTACCTATGATACTTTTGCGCTTTTTAAAGTCGGTTTCTTTAAGTTAATTACAAAACTGGATCTTCTGTGATGTTTCTTCAAAGTAGGCTTGTTTACACGTTATTGTAAGTTTACATACCTCAAGACATCCATGCGGAATCCCGACTGGGACGATGGATCGAATGCGCTGCGTTTCACAAATCGCTGCCATCAAGTATGGGAGTCGCGAGCTGTCAACCTCTTCGTCGTCGGCGCATACAGCTATAATTTCTTTACGAACCTTTTCCTAATAGATAAATTTATTACTTTAGACACATTTATTTTTATAAATTATTATAATGGGTGATTTTTTAAGCCAGGAAAAAAACAGGAAAATTGTAAATAGTATAAAATATTTATTTGAGTATCTCAACAAGTGGGTCTTAAAATGAACATGGACTAAACGAAAATAATGTTCAATGTCCATGTCGTATCCACCGCACTCACCGTTGGGAACTCTACTCTTGAAGTTGTCGACGAATACTTATATCCATACGTGAAGTCGAATTTTAAGTTACTTTATCGAGCATATCGGCTGGAATCTCACCGATAACCCGTGTGATGTTGTCTTATAATGCTTTAATCGATGCTGGTTTATTGGCATAAACAAGAGATTTGACGTACCCCCACAAAAAATAGTCCAAAGGCGTCAAATCGCACGATCTAGGCGGCCAATTCACTGGTCCAAAACAAGAAATGAATTGCTCACCAAATTCATTGCGCAATAGGTCCATCGTTTCGTGTGCTGTGTGGCATGTGGCATCGTCTTGTTGAAACCACATGCCAACTAGATTTAGCTCGTGTATTTTGGGCAATAAAAAGTTGGAAATCGTTGCACGATAGCGATCACCATTGACAGTAACGTTGTTCACATCTTCATCTTTAAAGAAGTACGGGCCAATGATTCCTTCCACAAATCACACCAAACAGTAAACTTTTCGGCATGCATTGGCAGCTCTTGTATTGCTTGTGGCTGCTCATCGGACCAAAAACGTATCCATTCAACCAAAAATGATCGCTAAAGACAATTTTTCGATAAAAAAGCGAATTTTGCTCCAGCTTTTCGAAAGCCCATTTACCGAAAACACGACGCTGTGGCAGATCGCTCGGCTTCAGTATGTTATACGCCTTAAACCAAGATCCTTGCGTAAAATCTTCCACGTAGGGGAATAACACAAATCGAGTTGTTGCGAACGACGACGAATGGACAAATCACGATCTTCAGCAACACTGGCGGTCACAGTACTAATATTTTCTTCTGTACGCACTCTACGCACACGAGTGGATGGTTTAATATCTAATAACGTAAAATTGGCGATTATGACGACCATAAAATGGTCGAAGTGCGCGAAACACATTTTTAACAGAGCACTGATTTTGATAATAAAATTCAATGATTTGTAAGCGTTGTTCGTTTGTAAGTCTTTCCATAATGAAATGGCAATAAAAACTACACAACTTTATTTTTGACACACTGGCACACTTGACACACGAATCACGCGTGATCTGTCAAAAACAGTGCGCTGAAAAAACCAAACAGCAAAAAAAGTCACCCGTTACTACTACAAGCAGTTTTTCGCAGGTTAGCCCGGTCGACATAAGCACCACCTGCCGGATCAAACAACTCGTATCTAAGAACCGTGCAAAAGTCCAAAAAAAAATATTAAAATCGATCAACCTGTTTAGTAAGAGAACAATCACGAACCCATACCAGAATCCATACCAACCTAATAATATCAACCTATACGGTTTCGCTGCGCAAAGGCCTTTTCTTACAAATCGAGGTGAGAGACATATTAGGTCATACTCGGTGGAGTATGACCTAATCTCTCTCACCTCCATTCACATACCGCGTGGTAACGCGGATTCAGTGCGGACGGGATGTGGCAGGTTTGTGGCCACCTGCTGTTGGAACTTATCAAGCCGCCCATAAGCCTTAACGATTACCATAATTAGTGGTAACCGGGACCAACGGCTTAACGTGCCTTCCGAAGCACGGAGACGCTGGTAGCACTGTGCGACCGCGGTGTTCTTAGTGATCACCAAGGTCAATCAGCGTTCGGCTCGGTAGGTCTGAGATGGGTGACCGTTTGTGGTATTTTCATTATTTAGCGTCGCAACAAATTCGAATGTAACTCTTTCTGTCTGTTTGTATTTTTACGCTCAACCCGCTAAATAGCTTTTGATCAAATGTGGCCAGGAAAAAGATTTTATCCAGGGGAAGGACATAGGTTATTTTTTGTCACAAAAAAACCTTAAAGGTTTGAAATATACGAAAATAACGCGAACGAAGTTTCGAGTACAGCTTGTCTTTAACCGAATTCAAAAAGGAGGAGGTTCTAGGTTTATCTGTATATATGCTTTTTTCTTTTTTATGTATGTCCACCGATATTTCCGTCAATTATAGACCAGTTTTGATGATTCTTTTGGTGGTTCCATTTTAATTTTAATAGAAGTGGACCTTGGACTTTGAAGATATGCAAGCGAACTCCTTAACGACAAACAATACGAATGTTGAGATTAAGATATTACGGATATTACGTCAACCCTATAGGTACCCTACTTTAGAACTAAGCAGAATATTAACCAACTTCAAAAAAGTACTGGGTTCATAATTCATCTTTGGTTTTTTAAAACTTCTTTGCTTATAAACCGATTTTGATGATTCTCCTTGCATTGGATTCAAATTTGCTCCGAGGCTCCCATTTGATTTTTATCGATATTGGCCCTTAAACTTTCAAAATACACCAGGGGACTCCTTGGCGGCAAACAGCACGAATGTGTAAATTCAGTTATTACGAGTGTTATATCAATCCTGTAGATACCTTACTGTAAAACTGAGTAGAATAATATAATACAGGTATAAATATATTTATAATTAATTCACTTATTACTTAAAATTCTAAAATAAATAACTCTTTAAAAAAGGTAACCCGACTTCAAAAAATAAATATTTGAAATCGGTGCCGGTTGGCGTAGTCGTTTGGTTACTTGGCATTTATTTATAATGTAAAGATTGAAAAATAAATGGTATTTAGTTATATATGTATACGACGTAGTACGTACTATATATAACTAGATGTATAAACATGTAACTACTCTACACATCTACAATATTCAAAGACCTAACGTACTATACGCATTCATCATTAATATAATAATGAACTTAGAGCGAATTTTTACACTTCGACAAAAATAATATAATAATAATAATAAACATTTTTATTTCCTCAGCATTTAAATTGTTTGGTATATATATGTTAAAATATACAATAATTAATTGTGACTGGTGTCTGAAGTAGGGGTTATTACCTCTTTTACAGATCACCAGGATCTCCACTTCTTGTGTGTGTGTGTGGTGTACATGGTGTACATACACACAACACCCACAGTGTTTGAGTGTGTATGCGTGTGAGTATGTGTGGGGTGTATGTATGTACAATCATATGTTTATTTTTCATAACATATAATATTTAAAATGTCATGTAATAAATTCAGGATAATGGTTATAATAAAAATTCAGTTTCATAATAATCCAGATTCTTTAGCATCGGACGAACAACATCTATTTTTGAATCAAAAATAGATGTTGTTCGCCTTCTATCGTTTATAATTTGGGAGGTAAAAGATAAATCTGAATGTTCTTTTAAAATTGTTTGTAGAATAAATAGTTGTCGAACTGTTAAAATGTCGCATTGCTGATATAGTTCATTAGTAGGATATAAAATGGGAAGAAAGTAACTTACGTTGAGAATGGTCCTCTATGCAAGCTCTAACTTAAGTAAATGCGATTTACAGTCTACCCCATGAGATGATGCAATACATCAAAAGGGACTGACATAGTGCAAAGTAACCTGATTTGATGATAGTGGTATCTGCTACATGACGAAGTGTTTGAAAAATAAAAATAAGCTTATAGATTATATTTGTTAATGTGGTAATTTGTTCTTGAAAATTAAGTTGAGTTGAGACGTTACCCTGCGTTATTTTTGAGAGCTAGGTTGATAATCGTTTTTACCTCATATTGAGTTCTTAGGTTTACGCGAATATGAAATAAAACTATTTTCTGTATTTTATCGGTTTTTTATTTTTATGTTCCCGACGTTTCGCATGCTTTGCAGCGCCCATATTCACGGGAAGGACTGAGGTGTTTGACGTCGAAGCAGGATGACGACATCGACTTGGGCTCCGGTTAGTAAAATATTTTAATTCAACACCAAGCGCAACATTGCAAAACCAAGACCGTTAGCTCATTCTGCATAGATCGGACCAACAAAAATAATTAAGAAGTTTGACTGTACCCCGGAATCACTATGCGTTTTGGATGTCAAACTCCTCAGTACCGCCCGTGCTCCTGGGTGCTGCAACGCACTCGAATCGTCAGGAACTCAAAAATCAAAAATAAACCACGATAAAACCCAAAAAATAGTTTTACGTATTTACATTTTTTCCTCTTTAAACTAATTTTATGTCGAAGTCTAAAATAATTTCCGTGCATTGTGAATATATCAAAATTCAAAAACAATAAGTTTGTTCGTATAGTGATCGATCAAGAAACGATGCAATGTCAGTGACCGATCTGTAACTGTGATAAAAAAGAAAAAGACATCGATGTCTAGTACAATGTAAATGCATGCAATATGTAATTAAGTAAATAATGTAAGAAATTGGTAATATAATTTATTACCACCGCCGGGTAGGAAGGGAGCTCATAAATACGAGACTTATCATTTTCTTTGAGTAATAATTATTACGCCCGTTTTTCTAGGTGGGTCCGTGTGGAGTTCGACAGGGTCGCCCCTTAAGCCATTCTTTAGGCATAATATTTTCACAAATTCTTTCTAAAATTATGTTAAGCTTCCCCTGACTGTTTTTTCACGATATTTTCCTCTATAATTATAGCAAGTGACACTTGCATGTATATCGGAAATACCCAGAGATATGAGCCAGGATTTGAACTCATAAACTTGAGATTGTCAAAACTACTATCATTGCTTTAAGTATGTCTCTAGTTATCCTCTACCTAATCATTTTAACTTCACTAAAGGTAAATTTTCAAAGTCTTTGCTTCTTTCTCAAATTCAAACTCAAATTTTGTATACGCCCTGCGGGGACGCTTACAAATAGCCAATTTACATTTTTAATCTAATTTAACTGCTAATCTTGCACCGGATCGGAACGCGTCCTCCACTGAGAAGATCCAGCGAAGAAATACAGCGGGGTTGCCTTTTTTATTTACTTCTCTTTCTCTTTTTTCTTTTCTTTTTTTCAATCATATTGTGTGGATACAATGTTTAGATTACAATTAAATAGTTTACGATCTAGCTCCTTAAGATCAAGATATAAAACTTATGATGTTACCTGTAAAAAGTGTCTAAAGTATTCCAGATGGACCAGACCCCACAAGCAGCAACCATTCACAAGTATGACTACTGGAACAGCCTAGATGGCCAGCCTACCTACCTTTTATAAGGAACTCCCGTGTTAAATTTATTGCATATAGAACCATCGGTTTAAGCTATTTGTTGTGTGTTAGTGTTCTTTTATTAAGTAGATGAGAGTAGAGCAAGTAAGATATGTCTACTGCTACTGACTCCTAGTTCGTGTCTACTGAATGAAATATACTGGCATTCTGTAGTTTCTGCCCAAGAAGAATCGAAGGCAGTATTTGTAATAATGAAATAAAATTTGTTACCTACCTGTTCCTCTTGATAAATAGCCATATACAGCAAAAACCAAGCAAGTGTAACAGATGTCGTATCCAGTCCTGCACCAAACATATCCGCTAAAAGATAATGCATTTGTTCATCCGTTACAAAACGAGCTGTTTCCTCTCCGTTATCAAATCTTTTCTTCTGTTCTAGAAGGAAGTTGTCAAGAATACAGTCACCTTCATTGGAAATCAAATCGTTTGGATCAAAGAAATGCTCTTCAGTGTTGGCTGCGTGTTTGCTATACTTGACACATTTGATGTGACCATCTGGGTGGTCGTCAAAAAGATTGCTATGTCCTGGTCGCGCAGCTTCTTCCGGTTGCGCAAGGTTCAACATTTTGCGTCGTCTATTTATAATACTCGCGTAAAGACGATGTGTTTGGGTTTGACCACGAATTAAGACTTCTATTGTTTTTCGAATGGATGGTGAAAAAAATCTGCAAAAACAACGAACGTTACCAAAATAAAATATATTATCTGCACATGTTGTTTATAAACGAGTATTACTGACGATTATTGTCCGAAATATTTTATGCAAATCTCGAAGCAACTAATTTCTTACTGAGTTTAACTAACACTCGTTTATAAAAGATTGCCGAAATATTACATAAGGGTCTGCGTTTGTCCAAAACCAATGTTTTATCATTAAAAGGACTGGAACCCTCCATCCATATGATCAATATAAAACTAGGGGTCAAATACATTTGGTTATAGTATAAAGATTAGTTTTACGAGTAATTTTTTTTTTGTTTTAAAAAAGAAGATCGTACTAAAACCAATTTTAGTCCGATCTTCTTGATAGATTCTTATCTAATACGTGATTGGTATACTTATGTATCTAACTTTCCCGATTATTTTTACCATATTTATAAATGAAAATACAAAGTTCAGTTTAACCAATTTAAGCGACCTTCTAAAGGTAAGTAGACTGTAAGGCAGCTCTTGGGTAGGTTTATCACAAAGCAAAAGTTCCAGTTCTTTTCTTGAGATTTAATTTTATTTAAAATATTTTTAAGCATAAGCTTTTATGCAGCAGGTTATGCAGCAGGTAAAGGCAGCAGGGACCAATCAATATTAAATGTGAATACAAAAATTCGTGTTTATGCTGTCGACCGCTGAGAAATTCCTTCGTCTGGAGCCAATCCTGGGTGTACAATGAGGTCATGCTTACCATATAAAGGCACTGTCATTGGTAATGAATTAACTTGTCAAATTTCAACTCCGTAGGATAAGAGGAAGTGGTTTTAATTCTACTTGCAAGCTGATGTACGTAGTCAAATCTCACAAGATTTACGTCAATTCTGGCAAGATTTACGTCAAAAGTTCAAAGATTTGACATAAACCAACAAACTAATAAAGTAACAAACATTGCAAGCTAAATAAAAGCTTATAATAAAAAGTATCGCAGATTTTAGTTGGAATAAAACATCGATAAATAACATTGATAAGTCAAAACTAAAATTATCAAAATTGATTCAGTAACTTTGGAAATTAGCGAGTTAAACAAACATACATACTACACACATACCCATAATGATACATAAAATATAAATTATTTTAGAAATACTTCACTGGTCAAAGAATTTCGTTAAATCGTTTCAAATACATTGACGTACCAGTCCATGGTCAAACATATTATGACCGACTGACATCTTTTTTACAGTTTTACTATCAGTATATATTGCACGTGACAGAAGACACATCCTACCTGACAAATGGTAAAAAGTTGACAACGCCAGCCACTCCCATTTCGTGGCAACCTTCCTCTTGTATTTGCCGACACCAGTGCCACGTTCTATCATCGGGAGGGAATTTAAAACCAAATATGATTTCGTTGACAACATTCCCCAAAGAATTCGTAAGCATGCGAGGCAAATCGATCGGGGAACCGGACGCTTTTTCTACATTCTAAAAATAAACTTATACAATTATTCTTTGATAAAAGCTGCAAAATATAAGGTTGTAGATAACTTGTATGAATTGTGGATTCATTAAAATGTAATCATAAAGCTTACCATGAAAAATTTAAGCAAACGCAACGCTAGCGAGTTTATATGCCATCCTTGTTCTACTAAGATTTACTACATAAACTTACTCACTAACGTCAATCTTTTCGTGCAAAGCCCTCTGATAAAATAAAAACGCTCAAAACGCTTTTACCTCGACTAGCAAGTAATACTTAGTTATTTTACAAACTTGAACGCAAAAGTCTAAATCTTTCAGGTGTAGTACGATTCATTAGATACGCCTATAAGTCTAAATAGCTCCCAATTAATTAAACAAACTGTTCGTGTTTTACGCCTTTTAATGATAATATGCATTTAAGGCTAGGTTTGATGCAAAAGTTGAAGGTCGAATTTGAGCTGGTGAGGCCGCACTATATTAGACAGTGTCAACAAAAGGTCATAATTTGTATTCGCTTGATTTATAAACACTAAATATTTTGATAGGTTTTATATTCAGATTTAAACCTTAAAATCTTATGGAATACCAAATTACATAAATATATAGGCACTAATTGAAAACTTTTTTATAAAGTGTATCGATTTTAGTCCCTGTTTGAACAGGATAGGAATACTAAAACTTACTTCCAAAAGTTCGTAGACGCCTGTAGCTATACGCTTCTCCAATTTGTCACGAGACGTGCTGTGTTTACTCATGCCGAAACTCTTGAGCCACGAAGTTATTAGCTTTCTCTGATCCTTCCACAGCGCCCCCTCCGCACATATAATGCCTTAAACCGTATTTCCCATTAGCATATAAGAAACAAGTATTAGTGTACCGTCAAATATGAATAATTGTCCCTATTACTTAGGAAGTTTGATAGATGCCGAATTAATTAAATATAAACCGTCGGACTGAATCATATATACCTATTAATAAACATGTCTAGTATTAAAATCGAAAGGATCCAAACTAAGCAGTACTTGTATTATTAGTCCCATGCATTCAAAAATTAGAATACTAGTCTGACATGAAACCAACTTAAGCATTGTTATGGAGATGTTACTTATTGAAATCTCCTTTTTTTTCTAGTACTAGTAAACAATAGGCATTGGATACATCACCTGAACTTTTACTCCAGGATGACTAAAATTACATTGTGCTGTCAAAAACTTTTGGACTTGCAGTTTGCGCATGAAACCATAGTTAAACCACCTACTATCTTGCGCGAACTGCTAGTCCAAAAGTTTTTGAAAAATTTCAATAAAAATAATTTATATTAAAATTTTACGTGAAAATCAAATTTGTATGATGTTTCCTGGGATATCCGAAGTCCATTTATGATAGAGAACATCATCTTTTACCACGTTTAGTCGCTAGATCGCGCTATTTCCGTCACGTGAATCGGCCTCCAGCGGCACAAGTGCCGAGACCTGGAACTAACTTTTTACCACAAAGCCAGCCGCCACTTTTGTCATTGTTCGGCTCATAATGATAATAATGATGATGGTATACACCAGGAATAAATTTTATTTTCAGGTAAAATTTTTTGTCGTTTGCTGTCCGAAGTCCATTTATGAGAGATGTGTTTTTATCTCCTGGCGGCTAGCTTAATAGAATACAACAATGTGATCAAAATTGGTTTTTAACACAGTGAGTTAAAAAAAACCAAATAATATGACAAAAAACTTAGGTGATCGTATCGGATAAAAGATCAACATTGCTTAGTTAATTATAGATTTACAGATTATAAATAGAAGAGGTTTGATACGTAATTATTAATTATTATACAAAGAATTCAGAAATCGACTTTTCTGAAGAAGTGTTGCGGACTGTTTATCCTTCTATAGAGTAATACTTAATTATATTTTTGTGACGCTAGATAGCCTTTGCTGGAGTATTATTTACTAGGTAGTTTTGTATACAGTTAAGGTAATATCTGTTGACCAAAACTAACAGGTGGCTTCAGATCGAATTATTTATCCACCGTGCTGCTGATTTATACTTGTAATAAATCTATCAATGTTCTTTAGTAAAAAAAAAAGAAAACAAATTGTATTGTTATCTTGTGGTACTACTCACCTCAAAATGTTTTGCAACGCAATGTAAGAGGGTCATTTCGTGCACTTTTAGCCCCCAAGCTAACAAAACCACAGCGACTGTATGACGCGACATATCATTAAGCTGTTAAAATATGTCTAACCAAATGATTAGACGAAATCTGGATACAATATGAAAAAGAACACCATGATACGAGTATGATAATTGGTCCTTCAGAAAAACCTAATAGGGTTATACGGACAGGTGCCGGATAAAGACAATTTAGGATGTTACGAGAAAACCACAGCAACCATTTACTCCATAGTGGAAGCAGAAGCTTTGAGAGTGGAATCTCTTCAACAAATGATATTGCTACCCAGTTTACCAGTTACGTGTTAGACTTCCAGTCAAAATGAGTCAGGCTCTCGACTGTAAACTGCACTATATTTAAAATGGCCTCAATCCCCTTATCAATCCCAATCATCTTATTTAAGACTTGATCTTGTGGATGCTTTCAGATCCTGATTTTCGTAGAACATGTTAGGCACGTTTTTTCATATCTGGGTGCCAAAAAGGTTTCCTCTACTTGAACAAACTTACCTGCCGCCATGATGAGGTAGCATAAAATACGTAGGATCATGGCTCGTGGAGAAAAACCTCTATAATAAAAGCACACGTTCAAACCTGATAAGTATAGTGACATAATTAAGGCGCTTGTAGTTCTGGTTACGCATTGTTTTTAGCAATAACCTAGTCAAGCAACTTTCGGCTTAATCTTGCTCAGATGGGAGAACACTTGTAGCTATTTCGTTTCCTTTCGATGCATGGATACTCCCTGTATCCATGCATCGAAAGGCACTCTCAGCCACGAGTCCGACAGTCACTTAATAATAATTCTGCCATTAATTTACCCGATGCCCTTAAAGCGGCTTAAGAAATTTTGGCAGCAGATGTCCACAAACTTGCCTCCACCAATACGCATTGGTTTCGTGTTCTGCGAGGGAAAGCTTATGAGCAATAGTAGTAAAGACAGTAATGACATTTTTTTTTGTCGTTCAATATGGCTCCTTACTGGATATCTGAAGAGATGTGTGATGAGAGGATTAATTGGTAACTACTTAGGGTAAATAAAAAATTTCAGGTTTGAACTCTAACGAATGGCGAGGGTTTTTTTCTGGAGAACATTGGTGTGATGCTGTTATGTGCGTCAATGCAACCTTTCCCGGTGGGTGATGAAGGTTGCAAAGTTGAGATACCTTAAAAGGCGTTGCGCCTGTTTAAGGCTTCAAAGCGCGTTAATATGCACAGAAGGGTTTTAAAAAACCTTGCCTGGAGACGAACACTCGTAATTGGATTATGTATTCCAGACTGAATACCAGTGCTCTCGCGCTGCAATGTAGAGCGATGCAAACTTTGCTAGTGGGTGACGAAGGTCGCATAGCTTAGATGCTCTGAGGCGATGCGCCTGTTTATGGTTTCAACTGATGGCTCTTAAGCACGACAGTGGGCACTGACGGAGCTTGGAAGCCTTGTCCGGAGGCAAGCGCTTGGAGTTGGATTGTGGTTCCAGACTGAAGACAATTGGTTTGATACTACAATATATGGCAATGCAAATATATTCAGTGAATGCTGAAGGTTGCAATATTTAAATAACCTTGGCAATGCAAACTTCCACTGTGGGTGCTGAGGGTTGCAAAGATGTAACGCCTTGAGGCGTTACGCCAATCAATAGGTCCAATTGGCGGATGCCTATTGACTGGTACTGACGGATCTTCTGGAGGAAAACTCTTGGAATTGAACCATTGTTCTGGTACTGAAGCGTGGGTACGGCAATGCAACTTCCCCAGTGGGTGATACAGGTTGTGCCTGTTTATGAGTCTTAACTTGCGGTTTCCAAGTGAGTCAATAGATCTTCGATTGATCTTAAAAATCTTGTCTGGAGCCAAGCTCTTGACGTTGGATGTATCCCAGACTGAAGACAATTGGTTTGATACTACAATATATGGCAATGCAAATATATTCAGTGAATGCTGAAGGTTGCAATATTTAAATAACCTAAGAGGCGTCGTGCCTACTAGTGCTTTCCATCACCGATTCCCAAGAGAGTTTATAGGCACTGACGGATCTTGAAAACGTTTTCTGAAGGCAAACCTTAATGTTGAGTTCTATATCGGGACAATTCTTATGAATTCTAGTCATTTTTGACATTCATACAGATTTTTTCATATAAATATTTCAATACCAGTAAGGAAACAACTAAGAAGGATTTTGTGAAGATCGCAGGAAGTCTTTGGATGCAGGTGGCATCGGACCGCTGGAGAGCGATTGCGGAGGCCTATGTTCAGCAGTGGACGGGTATAAGCTGAGGTAATGATGATAATGATGAAGAACCTAACGTCAGTAAACATTACGCATGCAATGAGCAGGTTAAATGCCATCGATATAAGAGCTTTACAAAAAAGTTCAGAGTCCAGCTGCCGGTCGCATTTTTAACCGCCTAATAAGATATGTAAGGATGTAGACACCGGGTAAGATCCCGACTATCTTACCATGAGTGAATAGAATGTCTATGTTGGGTCAGTCAAGAGAAAGCGAGAGTGGATTTAAACTTTATATTCTTTGCTATTCCCCTGAGAGATAATATAGACAGATATTCCAACCTAGAGGAGAAGAATTCTATCCACCGAATTTTAACCAATCGAACATATGGTTAACGCTGCATTGGTTGCAGAATTCAATAGGAAGCGAGGATATAAAAGATAGGAGTTCGATCGCAGGGGCTTAAGGATTAAGGCAAGTCTGAATTAAGATTTCATGATGTCAGTCATAAGGAAAATAGTCTTGTACACCGTCACACCTATATTCCCCAAGCGGGGGTGACAGAGGTATACTGAGTACACCTACGTTTCGCCGACGATGTTAGGTCCCATGTAATAGGGAGCGAGCCTATTGTCATATACCGGGCACAATTCCAGACTTCGGACTCGTACTGGGAAGTTTTCGTTAGAAAAACTACTTTTGTCCGACCTAGGATTTGAACCCAGTACCTCGTAATCATAAAGCGATGTGCTTTGCCACTAGACCAACGAGGCAGTCACTAGAATAACGAGGCAAACTAAAATAACCATCCAAAAAACGCTTGATACTAAACGTGTAAATTTCACCGAGATCTGTATTCGGAACGTTGGAGTCAGAATTCAAAGTGCCAACCATTAAATTCTTTGAATCCTCGGCAATAACCTCTACTTTGACGGTTGTACAATAACGGTTCTAACGATTTAATTACTGGGGTGGGCGTAACGCAGGGCAGGTATAGTAGAAGATACCACGTACTATACTGTATTGCAGCGTATTTTAAATGAAATATATAATTGAAGTGACTCACCAGCTGCTGCAAAACTTTAAACTAAATGACTCACGCAATCGACTCAGACTCCATCATTTTACTGGTGGCTTCTCTTCACTCGAATTTAAACACGTTCATAACGATCGTAACAAAAGCACTTGGCGCCACGCGGGTATGATGAACGTGCATAATTTCACGTAACGGAAAATAAAAAAAATACAGGGACTTTATGCTTTTATCTCTAAAGTAAACATTTAAAAGAAAACTTAGTAACTTTATATTTTAATCTCGAAAATAAAACTTAATTTTCGAGAACCAAATCTAACGAACTGCGCGGTATGAAAGACGACGCAACTATGACAAAAGTATGGCGGCTCACTTTGTGGTAAAAAGTTACTTCCAGATTTGGCCACAAGTGGCACTGGGAGCCGATTCACGTAACATAAATAGCGCCATCTAGCGACGAAGAGAGGTAATAGATGATGTGCTCTCTCATAAATGGATTTCGGACATCAAACGGAACACATAATACAATTTTGTCGTCTTAGCGTTTAGGCCGATTAAACGGATAACTACCCGAGGAACTATTTACCATTGCTAATTGAATATCAACCGTATCCAATTCAAATAGGAATGTTTATTTTAGCAAATTACGTTTGAGCAAGCAAACGCATTTACGCGGTGTGACAGCGTAAGTAACGTTTTGTGTTAAAACATGATAAACCCATGAATTTACGTAACCAGATACTCACCCATACCATGCATTATACCATGTGTCAAAAACAGTGGTGCACGTCCGGAAAAACTTTCTTTAGCGAAAGCATCTCTCACCAGCTTATGGTCAGACAAAATAACAGAATAAATGCTGCCCATCTTTATACCATATATAGGACCATATTGTTTAGATAGCTCTGTCAAGGTAAGGTGTGGCTGTTGGCGGTCGATGAAAGGAAGATAACCCAAAATTGGTAAGCCCCAAGGACCTGGCGGAAGATTTTGCCATTCCTTTATTTTTTTACAAATCCAAAACCCTGCCACGAATGTGACCAGCCATATGAAAAATAAATCCATCTTGTGCTGGAACAAGGAAACTGTTTTTATGTAATTTTCCACCACATACACATATTTAAAATAATCATAAATGATTTGGTTGTTATATCTATCAATTGTAATTTAAATACTAACGGACGCACCATGGTTATATTCTCTTGTATCTATATCTAAAGTATTATATTGACAGTATTGTAAAAAAGGCGTGTAAATTCATAACAAAAACAACAACTAGTTTTCGTACTTTAAAACCTATAAAAGTTCTAGTATCTCTTCGGCACGTTAGAGTATGCGTCACAAATCTGGAATCCTCAATATGCCATTACAAATCTCGTATTGAAGCTATTCAGATAAAAAATGTAAGATATTTAGATTTTAAGGCTACCTATTTACACAGATGCAACGGATATCACTTTTTACCACTCAAAAAGAGACGACAAATAAGTGACATTTGTCTTCAGATGAGTATAGCTAACGGTATAGTTGATTGCTTTGAAATCTTGTCCAAGATCGCACTTCGCACTAACCAAATAACTCTAGAAAACGTCCAGTATTAGATGTCCCAATGTTCACTGTTAAATATAGACGTAATTCATTTCTCTTACGTGGATCAACTAGTTTTAATGATATACCACTATACCTAGACATTGATTTGTTTTGTACTGTCCTCATTGATAAAGGAATACTTTGGGTACAGTTGTTTTCATATCTGCTAAATCTAAATTATTTTCTTAATTTTTTGTCTGTTTTTATTATATTTACCATGTTTCCCTTTTTATTATAATTTTTCACAATTTTAAGGTGCATATCTAATAAGGTATATACTTATCATAATAAGTGGAGGCTTGTAATTAGCAAACTAAGATATATTTATGTATCTTATTACACAAGTTTATTAGTCTGTAAACCTAATAATACCTGAATAAATAAATAAGTTGTTTTGGTACACATAATTTCTTTTGTCTCCAGACAAAAAAAATAGTCAATAAACTATTTCACGACCTTACATCTCAAAAGAATGTTTAGAAATTTGGACACTTTAGAAATCATACGTAAAAGCAAATACACACACTATTTTTTTTTGCATCGCCGATCGGAGATTTGACCGCTAATAAGGTACATATCTTCAAAAAGTAAATTAATGTGTCAAAAAACGTAGATCGATTACATCTTTGACAGACACGGCTCATTAGATTCACCTTACCAACTAAGTTTATTAAATTTCAATACTAAACGTAATTACCGTATCCCCGATAAAAGATTTCATCTCCATGTATGCAAAAATAATACCTCTTTCTATAATCCAGTTACAAGAATGTGTCGCCTTTACTACGAGTTATCCATGAAATCTAATCACTTCGATGTCTTTAACAGCAGACTAGCTTCTTTTAGAAATACTGCCAGACAGATTCTTAATCAGGCCTACATCACTTCTTAGTACAATATTTTATGAGTTTTTTTCTTTTAACATTACTATACTCTACTTATTTGCTTTCTAGCTCTTATTGTGTCACAAAATTAACCTACTTATCTTAATGTGTTAACATATTTAGGATTACAGTCTAGTTTATATTCCTTTGCACTATCTTACTGACTTAAGTCATTGATTGTAATCTGTATTGTTGACCAAATAAAATAAATAAATAAATAGATAGAACACTATCGACATTAGTGATCTTTGATTTGTGAGACAGACCATCTAGCTTACGTAACGTTATCTTTACTCATATTTACTCAAATGATAATAATATTCTATATAAACCATGTGTATTAATTACCTATTGGGACAGTTTTAAGCGAAATTTGTGAAACAAAGGCCAATTATGTGAATATTGAAAACCATTTGTTATTAAAATAAATGCGTAACCTTAAATTATCAATAAGTTACATATTTGCGATATGAGATTACGAGGGCGCAAGTTATGAAAGCAAAGATAAGCGTAATTCATCTCTATCAACTAAAACTGGTTCATTCAATGACGAAACAAGTTACAAGAAAAAACATTCGTTCATTCATCTATGAACTCTATGACACCCAATGTAACCAACCGCAGAGTAAAAAAAAGTTACGTGAGGCCGTGATACACGCGGATATTTGATTCGATGTTGTGTACGAATACTGTTACATCATTACGATAACAAAATAATTTATGTAAGTTTATATAGGAATCTAAAAGTGAAGACTTACTTACGTGTTCCTTTGTTGCAGATTTGTTTCTTCTTTGTAGTGGCCACTAAATTAACGTCGGTGAAATTTGAGTGTTTGCAACGCGATGCAGCGCCTACCGTATTTCCAGTGTCGCCGATCACGTGGCTCGACAAGTACTGATCGCTATTCTATAGGTCCGATCATCCAGAGAACATATCAACAATTATAATTCCAAATTCAAATTCAAAGAGGCCATTTTGATTTTAAATTTCGATTTATAATTTATAATGGACCTTTCCATGTCGCTGTGGCGTCAGGAGTCGTTACAAATACATTGATATCGATTATCAAAGCAAGTTTATCGTACATTGATCGATATTCCAGCATTACTACTTTGCGTATCGCTGTTGAGTTTTCAATGTAAAATATCGAGGGATCGATTTTAAATTCATTTTAATAAACACAGATTTTTGTACCGTCTGGTCCCTGGTTCAGGTAAGTCAGCTAATTTATATACATTGTTATTCTACAAAGCTGATTGTATTTGTATCCCGTTTCTTAGGTTGTGATTTACATTTTTATTTTTAGTATAATATCATTATTTTTTCCTTATTTTTGCTCGACTGCTTTAAAAGGAGGGTAATGTTACGTATTTAGAGGATTTACCTATTTTGGTCTAAGGTTGAGTGCATGCATTTATTTAGCAGGTTAGAACCAAAACGACTTTTTGGATTTTAAGACCGTTATTGTTAGATTTGTCTCAATTTTGGGAGTGCTATAGGATATAATGTATTAATATATCGTCTGCAAATCAAAAAAGATTGGAAGAATCATAAAAATATTTTAATAATTATAATAATATCTGTATATATAATAAATTAAAGCTGGTAAATAGCCAATTCCAAATAAATATTATTGACACAATTTTTACACAAACTTCAATTAATAAAAGTATAAATTTTAATATATTATCTTTTCAGTGCGCAGTTGGGTCTTTTGTTGCTTATTTATTATTTGGTCTTGTTTAAATTATATTAAGTAGGTATATGCACACAGACACTCTGAGATGTAAGGATAACTTCAACTAAATGGAATAAACGGAGTAGCTCACTTTATTATTTATACACCTACCTGACTACTTTGTAGCATGTGACATTCATAACCTGTGTGAAAATAAAAGTTTTATTTTTCTTTCTTGTCATAAGGATAACATCAGCTAGGGACAAGTTTGGAGTTTTGGCGGGAAGTCGAAGAGTGATGTTGTCAATTTGTTTTAATTTCCAAAACTTGTGTTGTTTCGACTAATAATGTGTAATGTTGGTGGAATATTAACCATTATGTGTTCTTATATGTGCATGAGTGTAGGTAATTGTAACAAAGTGATAAAACGTGCCTTTTCGACTTCCCTCAAAACGGCCGTTGCAATTGGTATGTAAAGTATCCACCGCTTTACTATCCAGGGTGGGGTACTCCATTAATCTCATTATCATCGTTGTCATCAAATTCATCGGGGAGTCGAATTAATTTTAACAAACACGATTATATATCTCACTGGACACTGGCAATATACACTTATAATTAGTGTGAAGCTAAACCTTGAAGAAGAAGAAGAAGAACATCAGCTAGTAAGCTTCGAAATAAAATTGCTTTGTACAATCTGAAGTGTGCTCCGAGTTAAGTAGACACTACGTTCTTGGTTGGATTTAATAAACAATGAACAGACGTCATAGGATACGTTAATGCAAATTATAAAACATAATAATTTACCTTTAAATAAAACAGAGAAATAATATAACACTGACGTCTACATTCCCTAAACGAAGGTGGCAGAGGTGAGACATATTTTGCCGTCGATATTAGTTCCAATGTAATAGGGGGCAAATTTAATACCATTATACCGGGAACATTGAAAGGCTGCTATCGAAATTTTTTCGATAGAAAACTCCCAATATCATTTCGTCCAGCCTAGGCTACGAAACCAGGACCTCGTGATCACCAGCTGCCCCGTGCACTTCTAGACCAACGAAACGGACAAAGAAGTTATATATACCTATTTACATAATAGCAACGCGCACAAACGCGAATTTGCGGTTACTACAAATTCAATACATCTGGAATATTTGAGCATTTCAAGGTGTCTCGTCATAGTCTCGAACAATAAGCCTATTGTGTGCTTTTTACTTTTTGAAAATGAAGATATCAAGAACAGTGATCTGCCACAATAGAGTTAGTTGGAGGGAGTGCGATACGGACGGGCGAGGTCGCGCGCAGCGCGGGCGCAGGCGGCGCGGGCGCGAAGTGTGAAGGCCGGTCAGCGGCCGAGCTGCTGTTATCGGACCAATCATAACGATCAACTCACTTAGTATCGCCTAATATAAATCGTTAGCCCGACCACGTGCCACTGACTTGATAAATTATGCCAGGACGGAATTACACACACAAACTTTTATTGAGTATGCTATTACATTCACGCACACACGGACCCTGCGCGCGAGTGTACGGTCAGAGTGCGGTTCGTGCCGGTCCAACAAAGTACTCGTGCACTCGTAAACGTGAACCGACCGAGTAATTGAGCGATTGCTGACATTCAACAAATTAAGTGCTACTTTGTAGTCTAGGTCACACGTAAAAGTTGTCTTTAGTTTATTCGATTTCAAAGAAATGATATCATTCGATATGTTTTTTTATTGTTTAATTAAAAAACGCAAGCACTTATACGCGAGCACAAATCAGGACCAATACACAAATTAAAGATTATAATACGGCTTTCGAAATACTGAAATATAAATCCGTTCATGCCTACATATGATGTAGGTATGTGTATTTACTCGATGTGGAAATACTTTCAGAATAAGTCACGCACGATTTTATCGAGCATTAGCATATATTTTAAATTGGGAATAAGAAATCCTAAAACTAAGAAATAATGGAATATACCAATAGATATCCAATTTTCTAGCGACATATAGAAGATATGTACATAAATAATGTACATATCTTCTTATATGTATAAACAATTTAGGATCTTTATCTACCTATATAGCCATAAATAATGTTTGGTAATACATAAATAAACTTAACAAATCACGATCTTGTATAGGTACTCTAGTCCTACTAATATTATAAATATTAAAGTCCGTATGTTTGGATGTTTGTTACTCAATCACACAAAACGGCCGAACGGATTTGGATGAAATTGGGCATGCAGATAGTTTATTACCTGGATTAACAAATATGATACTTTTATCCCGGAAAAATGTACGGTTCCTGTCTAAAGTAAACGCAGACGAAGTAGCGGGATGATACTAGTATAATATTATAAATGTGTAAGTTTGTTTAGATGTTTGTATGATTGTTACTCGATTATGCAAAAACGGCTGAACTTTGGCTGGCTTTGTCCTTCCTACGCATATATTTTACCCATAATACTGATCATGCCAGATCCTTCCTTACTCATGTACGAAAGTGAGGCATTTTCGGTTTGACATTATATTTATTTGTTATTTTCACGACTCCATCGCGTATCGATTCCGATGCGTAAAATGTGCATTAAAACGGACACCACGGGTTAATAACTTTACGATAACGCACTACAATGAGTAAGGTAGGTACGGATAGAGAAACTTGCGTGCGACGTTAAATGATCATCATCTCAGCCTATACTTGTCCACTGCTGAACATAGGCCTCCCCAATCGCTTTCCAGCGTAACCGGTCCGATGCCACCTGCATCCAACGACTTCCTGCGATTTTCACAAGATCGTCGGTCCACCTGGCAGGTGGTCGTCCTACGCTACGCTTGCCAATACGTGGTCTCCACTCTAGAATCTTTCTGCCCTAACGCCCGTCCGATCTTCGCGCTATGTGGCCCGCCCATTGCCACTTCAGCTTGCTAATCTTAAGGGCTATGTCGGTGACCTTGGTTCTTCTACGAATCTCCTCATTCCTGATTCGATCACGTAGAGAAACGCCGAGCATAGCTCTCTCCATAGCTCGCTGAGCAACTCTGAGCTTTTTTATGAGACCTATAGTAAGAGACCACGTCTCTGATCCATATATCATCACTGGTAACACACATTGACTAAAAACTTTAGTCTTTAGGCACTGAGGTATTTTGGATGAGAAGATGTTGCGCAGTTTCCCGAACGCTGCCCAGCCGAGTTGGATTCGTCGATTGACCTCTCTCTCTCAAAGTTGGACCTACCTAACCGGACTACCTGTCCCAGGTAAATGTATTCGTCGACAACTTCAAGAGTAGAGTTCCCAACGGTGAGTGCGGTGGGTACGACATGGACGTTAAACATTATTTTCGTTTTGTCCATGTTAATTTTAAGACCCACTTGTTGAGATACTCTGTTGAGGTCGCCGAGCATTCGTCCTAGATCTTCCAGCGACTCCGCCATGACCACAATGTCGTCGGCAAATCGAAGGTGAGTGATGTATTCGCCATTGATGTTGATGCCAAGTCCTCGCCATTCCAAGAGCTTGAAGACGTCCTCTATGGTGGTCGTAAACAGTTTCGGAGAAATGACGTCTCCCTGTCTTACTCCTCTTTTTATGGAGATCGCCTTCGTGCACTGCCCTTGTACTCGGACTGACATGGTGGCGTTATTATACAAGCACTTCAACACTTCGATGTACCGATAGTCAATGCGGCATCGCTGGAGAGAACTAAGAACCGCCCAAGTCTCGATCGAATCGAAGGCTTTCTCATAGTCCACAAACGCCAAGCATAGTGGCCGATTATACTCCTCGGTCTTCTGTATAATCTGCCGCAGCGTATGTATGTGGTCTATGGTACTAAAGCCTTTCCGGAAACCGGCTTGTTCGGGAGGCTGGAAATCATCAAGTCAAATTTAACACGTCTAAAATATCCCCTTTTAAATTTTCGTTCGCTCTTATCTCATTTGTGTCCCCTTACCGTACCATATCTATTCCGTCATATTTTATGTAATGTAAAATAGATATAATTGGTTCGTTTTGGTTTTGTTTTAGTTCATATTTTATTATAGAATATTTTATTCATTGTTGCACCTTACTACTTCTCATTTTATTTTAAACATCTCTGCCCTATACCTAAAGGTTGCCTGGAAGACATTGCTATAAGCGATAAGGCCGCCTTGTTCTACCATCATAACGGTTTGTTTTTTTTGTTATAATATTTTTATTTGCAATAAAGTATATTATTAATATAATTTTTGATTTAAAAAAGTACTGGCCCTGCAGCCTGGTAACCTGCTAAAAGTCGCAGGACCTAAAAGCTAGATGCGTACAGCCTTGTACAGCAGAAAGCTGGTCTTCGGGGCGAGGCGCTGGGGCAGGCCTTTATCCTGCAGGGCGGCTTTCGGCTAAAGATAGTTAAATAACTTGAATTCAAAAAGATCTTTTGAAAAACAAGCTTTTATAGCATAAACACAACGAAGATATCTTGCTTAGTTGCTTCATCATCAGACCCTGGACACCATCCGGATATAAAGGACTCGTCAAGACAAATCAAACGAGTTCAACCACGGCGTAATCGTCAGACCCCGAAACATGATCTGGTTGTAAAGTACTCGTTTATAGTAATCCAACAAGCCTAAACACAAGGGGGTTATGTTGTTTGATTCACGTTTCCTATGGCCACCTTCCAACTCCATCATAAGACTAGCTCCATGGTACCATATTATTGCATTGTCACTGAACTTACATATGCCAAATTTTAGCTCAATCGGATACCCGCAAGTGCTTGAAAATTAATCACGAGAATTGAACCAGAAAGACAGACGGACATACGAACATTGCAAGTAATCATTTTGTTTTTCTATTTTATTTATAAAAATGTTTCATTAGTTTTTATATTGGTTTCAATTTGTATTCATTTGTTTTGATAATAGCACAGACAAAAGAATTATAGTTAACCGTAGAGGCGGCGCGGTGCCACATAGGCTCAAGTGTGGACTTGATTCGGAGTTTCGCAAAGAGTTCGAGGCTCTTTTAGCCATTCTCATTCAGCCACCGTACAGTTATCCCACGGCCAGTGCTACTGACAAAACACAAGGTTAACGTGGGGTGGATGCCCGCTATATTTGCAGCGCAATACTTATAAGGAAATTTACGTTTTAGGGCCATAGTATACTAACTACTTTTGGCATCGGCGACCGGCAATTTAGTTGATTTTCAGAAGCTCGATGCCGCGTCCGGATGCTTCAATCCGCACATATACAAACTCCAGTCGAGCCGATCATGACGTTTTTTGGACGCTCTATGTAACGACCTATCGCTCTTGCCTTGCTTTATCTTTTTGCGATCCGATGCAACAATTATGCAGTTGCAAAAAACTAGCCTTTTTGATCCGCTATCGAACGTAGCGAGTCGCCAAAACCCGATGCAGCATCCATGCAATCGCAGCATCGCCGATCGCCTACGCTAAAAGTACCTATCGTGTGGACTATGGCCCTGATCGAACTACACGAATCAAACAAGACAAAAGAACAAATCCACTACAATTTTTCTTATAATTCAATTTACGTATTAATTTGGTTTGAAAATGGCAAAGATAATAGAATTCTAGTGAACCAGAGAGGCGCCGCCGCAAATGTGGGACTAATCCGCAAAGAGTTCAAGGTTTGGTTTTATATTGGTTTTATTTTGTATTCATTTGTTGCGATAATAGCAAAGACAAAAGAATTATAATTAGCCGTAGAGGCGGGGTGGCGCCACAGAGGCGCAAGTGTGGACTTGATCCGGAGCTTCGCAAAGAGTTCGAGGTTCTTTTAGCCATTCTAATTCAGCTACCGTACAGTTATCCCGCGGCCAATACTACTGACGAAAGACAAGGTTAACGTGGGATGGATGCCCGCTATAAGGACATTTACGTTTTAGGGCCATAGTATATTAGCTATTTTTAGCATCGGTGACCGGCAATTTAGTTGATTTTCAGAAGCTCGATGCCGCGCTTAGACACATCCATCCGCACACATATAAAACTCCAGTCAAGGCGATCATGTCGCTTTTTGGACGCTAGACTATGCAGCGACTGATGGCTACGCTACACTCCACAAAATTGCCGGCTCTCTCCCCCTTCCTTCACATTATCAGGCGCCGATGCAACAGCGATCGAACGTAGCGATTCGCCAAAACGCGATACAACATCGATCCAGTCGTAAAATCGCAAATCGCCGATGCCAAAAGTAGCATTTGTGTTGTTTCCCTCAACCAGTTACACGGATCAAACAAGACCAAAGCCCAAATGCGTGTTTAAGTAGGTACCACGCAGACACACGAGATACTTTTTTATCTTTTACTTCAACTTCGTCGTATCCTAGTTAATTATTAATATGCATTTGAGTAGTATTCGTTCCTGCAACCTTGGTTTCACAAGTAGATTTTTTCCTTGTAGGTATATTGCCTGCACACACGTTGATTATCAATTCACAACCATTTAGGTTTTAGATATAGAATACGCCTTATTGATAATTTGAAATGTGCAAAACATTACATCTGCATTCAAGTGAAACTTTAATCGATAAAAATGCAGATATCGACACAAGTCAGACACATCGGCCCTCAATATCAGATGGATACTCGTCTCGTTATGCTTACTGGTTATACGGCAACAACTCTATCACAGAGTGTGTGCCGCAGATATAGCGCTGACTCAATGGTATCTGTAATGAGGCACTCTTGTCAATGAGCGCGGCGTGCCAGATCTCAAACGAGCTAAGTCTCTATTCTCTTTTACTTTCAAACGCACGGCCGGCTGATCTTTGCATGCCGCCGCGCCTTACCTCTACTCGTCAACTACTATACATAAATATTAGAGTTCCGTACCTCCAATCAACAAAACCTTATATGATCACTCGTGCGACTGTATGTCCGTCTATCACAGTGATCCGTTTTTATCAAAAACAGTCAGACGTAGGACATACATATTCCTGTAGTTGAGATTCGAGTATTTTTTAATGTAAAAACAAAGACAGAAATAAAAACTATCGATTAAATTTGTGAGAAAAATTTATATTTCTACTATTAGGTTAATAATTACGCAGTTTTTCTATAAGAGAAGAAAAGAACCTGTTGGAACTCTGAACTCTCTGCCTACCCCGCAAGGGATCTGGCGTGATGATATAGATAGATAGATAAATTTTTCGGTAAGCACCTTCGTAATCGGTGAGTCTAAACCTGCGTAGTATGATAACATCAAAATCATAGATATATAGATCAAAGTTTTTCCTTTAGTATATAGAGGTAATATTTTGGTGTAATGGTCTAAACCATTACATTAAATAAATAAAACATTTCTTAACAGAAGCTCCTGCAAGCAACACCAATAACACTCAAGTAAAAATAAATTAAAAATCAGTCCTCAGCATGCCTCCTAAAAATGTAAAAAAAAAAATATGCTGGATGTAGGCCATATCGGAATAGATACGCGTCGCGTGTGACATGTTTTATTCATATTAATATTACCGTTTTCCAGAAAAATAGCAATGTCAGGTAACGAGATAGATAGGACCAAATTATGGTACAGAACCTTCATTACGCAAACCTGACACACTTGACCGGTCTTTTTTTCCCTTTACATCTACGTCCTAGAATGCCTCTATCCCGTGTATACGTCTTCCTTCTTTTATTTTTAGTTTGTGCGAAAAAGGTAGTCGACCAGTCCTAGCGAGGGGGTCAATGTATTCAAGGCTTTTTACCCCTGTCCGGTGCAGCTGTCGTACAATAATAGAGAAATTCTTGGAATACACTTCATGGGTGATCGTGCTATTTATATCTACACAAGGTAGGAAAATACATTACAAAATCTATAAATAGCAGTGAATCAATTAAAACTTCCCGCGTCTATTGAATGTCAATAAGCTCGGTTATATTTATCACGTCACGAGGAGGATCGTTTACATGACGGTTTGTTGTAAATCTACCTAAACAGATTTTATACGGACATCTAAGACTATGCAAACTATTTGGAATACCAAAGCAATTACCGGAATATTAAAGTTAATTAACTTTCACGTGTTATTTTTATACTTCTATAACCTTTACAGAGTACGTACTTTCTATGATGATTCAGCGTTGGAGGCAACAACATCCAAACCAGTGTCAATGATCAATGTATTATTATCTTTTCTAGGACTTTGACTTCGTGTAATTGATTCTTAATTGTCAGTCTTCAGTCAAACAAATAGAGCCATAAACAACTTAAAGTGAGGAACATTTTAATGATATTATCTGTTTCATTATCCAGTTCATTAAACTCATATCTGTGATTGCTTGGTAGTCTTTTGTTTGGCAGCTTTCGTTAAATAGTAGGACTCTAGATCTGGGACAGATTGCGATTGACTTAAGCCACTTCCTTAACAATCTTATTATGTCTGGGTGACAGATTGCTAGCTAGTGAGTAGTGAGCGTGCAGACGAACGGTAGTGGACAGAAACTTTAGTTCACTCACTTTCATAGTGTGAGTGTCTAAATTTACAAATCCAGTTATTGTCATGAGCGTCGATCAATTAGTGTGCATGTTCCTGGCATCTCTTAGATACTAACTTGTGTAAACAAGACATTACAGCTCTCTAAGAAAGTGATCTGATGTCACAGCAATGCCTGGGAAATTTCCCTCCTCATACATCGTAATTTAACCGTGCGTACCTGCGTACACTACCGCTCATAGAATGCGCGGATATGGAAGCGGTAGAGGTAAGTAGGTATGATAACCTAAACATTCTAAAAGGCCTTTTTTCGTTTGCCAATGCCCCCGCTAGTTGTAATCAGCGAGGACTTGGATCGCACATTTATTTGCTTTCGGTCCCTTTCCGAACATAAAATTATACTGTACATTTTACGCTCGTTGGTTTTAAGTACTATTTGATGGGTTTTTGTGTTTAAAAGCTTCTTTCACAACCCAAAAAGTGGTAAACAGAGAACACGCAACTGAGTTCGTTAAAATTAATTATACCTTACTACTTACCTACAATTTATTTTTAGGTTTATACATGTATAGTGTTTGCTAGGTTAAATTATTGGCTACTTTGATATGAAGGTACGACGATTATATTTATTTGCAAATTACAACAATTGTCTATTAAGAAATTGGAAGGTTTTGAAGTAGTAATAATTAAAACACGACTTTTCTTAGACGATATTTTATGAAAATAAAAAAACCTAGAAACAATTCAGGTATCGACCATTCGCGGGCAAGCGGTTGTCCAATATGAGTCACCACGCGCTGTAGCCCATCGGTGTCCTTGCATTCTTTGGAAGTACATCACAATGGTACCGGTTCAATAACCCTTGATAATGTAAAAGGATCAGGTCTTGATCTATGAGGCGAAGCGCTTACGTAATGAACGCAACGAGGGTCGAGAGCATTTGGCGGCCGCTAATCAGTACCAATACCTTAACTCTGATACCACCAGTATTATTTAGACCATCACCAATCAGCCACACCGGTGATTTCGGTTCCAAAATATGGGCCAAATAAATCTTAAGAAGTCCTTTGTTGTCTCGCCTCAATAAGGCTGGGCATAGATGAGTGAAGTTTTAATTCTCTTCTCCATTTTAATACTTACAAAACTGCAGAAATTTTAAACTGAAAATAGAGATTTGTTATTGTATGGACTTAAGTAATATACACTAACCCAAAGAAAACAAATATGCCCGTTATTTTAAGTTGCTTCAATTTGGACAACAAGTCACTCGTATATTTCCCGAAGGAGGGTGACAAAGATATCAAAGTACATATTCACTAAAATTTAAGCAATAAAGTAACTGGCTCATTTCTTTTTTTTAAATTGTAGCCCCGCACTAAGATTTATTCCTGTCTCGTGGGTATGTTTACAAACATGAAATTTCACATACACAAATACCCAGACAGAAACAAATAATTGTGGGTCACACAAAGATTTGTGCGGGAATCGAATTCGCGACTATTCGACCTACTGGGCTTAAGCTTAAGCGTAAGCCCTTAACCACTGCGCCGGACTCCGTCTGCTACTAAAGATCTTTCTATCTATATCATCACGACAGGTCCCTTGCGGGGTAGGCAGAGAGTACAGAGTTTCAACAGGTTCTTTCTAAAGATTTATCGAGAAAAACCTCAGTGGCACTTTATACGAATCGAATTCAGATCCTCGGTATTGCCAGCCGCTCCTTGCGCCACTATACCAACGAAGCAGAGGTTTGTGTCGCATACCTTGGATAATGGCCGAAAATAAAAGGCCGCGCCTGCAGTTTTTTTATGTGTGTAAAAGAGTTACGTATATGAAGGGATATGAGGTAAACTGTGATACAGCTTATCTGGAAGGCCAAAGGATTCTTGAATAATGGGCGAACGACAACGACTCACTCACTCTGTCTCCGCACATCACCGTCCACGCCGTCGTCATACTACTTCATTCTATAGCAAAAATTAAACAGCGAATTCATTTTATTAAACGAATTTAAAGTTTAACCTCAAACTTAACATTAGCCGTAACATTTATGTAGATATGCGATTATAGTGCACTCAGAGGATCAACATCGTGAGAATAAACATTCAAGTATTGAGGTCAGATCTCTTGCACTGTTTATACACGCAGAATAGCTATGATGCTAAAACGATGAAGTGTAATATTTGGTCAGTAAATTGTACTCGGGTAAATTTCGCAGGCAATAATTTTTGTCAACATTTCATCTCGAAACACGCTGTGCTTACGTGACAGGTAAACAGTCATAAAGTATTGGGGATGCTTAGGGCAGAAGTATTAATAAAAAATGATCAGCCCTATGAGACGTACTTTGAGTCTATGTCCAATCTCCGTAAATTCCAGTAATTAATTATAAAAGTATGCACTAAATATATAAAAAAAGAAACAAATGGATATTTATATAATAACTTTATCTAAACTAAAAAAAAAGCTGTGTTCATGAATTAGAAACGTAGGTATAACATGATAGTGGAAAACAGAGTATTACGAAAATTGTTTGCCTACATAGTTATCTTTACCATAATTACCAATTAGTGTGTATAATTTCATAAACAATCTCAGCTTTAATCGCTGGCCAGATCAAATTATCATAACATTCTTAATATGACCTCTATTTCTAAGCCCGCCGACATGAACTCAAATGTATTTATAACCTACCTTAGTCCATACGATCATAAAATACCTTAATGTATTTGAGTCATTGATATGCTGAATACAGATATTCTCTGATATACAGAATGAGGATAAGGAATTACATTTTTATCGCATCTATATATTTTTAGCGTGTGATCGTATACGGAACCACGATCTCGACGATTATTCGACGAGTGTACAGGGCGGCGACGGTGACGGCGTCGCCATGTTTACAAACAAAGAGATCAATGCACGCCAAGTAGGTTAGCGCAGCACCGCGGTGTATGCGCCCGCACAGCCGCCGGCCGGCCGTATTGCGCGGGTCGTGGTTTCCGCGTATCGTCCACCTCGCCACCGGACATTCTACATTAAACTTATGATCGACCATAAAATAACAAACAGCCTTCATCAATGCTCATTCAAAACGATTTCACCTAAAATATAAATGAACGATATCAAAAATTAATACCGCAATGGCAATTTACTTTGAAATTTATCAGCATCACACGTTTTTAGGTAATCGGGTCAAAGTTTCTGGAGGGCAACACTCGCACGTTTCCGCGGGAGAAATCGTCACAATAGCCCCGCGCAAGCGCGCCGGAAGAAAGTTCCTATCGATTTGCATAGCGCCCGGGCAGCAACGAGCGCGCGCGATCCCGCTCTCGCGAGCCTTAGCGATGGCCTACATAGACATGTTTTATAGTTTATTGTAGCGGACCCATTTCCGTGGGTGCACGACCACGACACCGCCGGGCTCGCGGACCGACACACTTCGTTCACTCTGAAAGTTTCTCCAATAGAGAAACTTACAATATCTAATAGTACCGACATCCGTCTATGCAGATTTCCAGAGCGAGCCTTCAAGAAACTGCGACCTAAATTACAAAGAGAATAAAAAACACAACGAAAGGAGCCCGTTTATTTTAAGTGCCGCAAAAATATCTCAATTGGATGCTATTTTATAGCCTCCATACTCGGTACATCGTGAGAGTGCAGAGGCTGCAACAGGCATTTAAAATAAAATGCATTATATAGACATAGAATCAATGACGGCATCCACTCGTTTTCATTACGAATGGCAGTCGACAGAAAAACTTGCACTAGTGTTACGTTAGAAAGCGTAGACATTTCACCATAAAACCTAGAAAGTGTTGAAGAAAGTGAAGAAGTAGGGGAAAAAATGTTCAATACAAGTGCTTGGAGGCGCGGGAACGCGGGGCTGGAAACACAATGAGCCCTCGTTCCAAATTGCGCGGTTTCCAGTCGGATCGCCATCACTTTTTCTCCCGAGATGAAACCACTGCATTCGCTTACACACGTTTCTCGACACATGTTTGCCTAGTTCTTGTATCAATGCACTCATTTTTACTTTCTTTTCCGTTCGCTCTTATTCGTTTGTCTCTCCGCGGGCTTCCACATTGACATAGCTATTTAGGTGCGCCGACCGACATTTATTCAATGAAAATAAAATCAGGCGCTTTCGTATTTTATGGAATAGATTAATAACGGATTTGAATTTTCCATAATAGATATTTTAATAGGTGTTCATTTACATAGTTCCAGTTCATTGGTCATAAAGGTTTTACACTCCTGGCCACTTATGAATATTTAAAAATAAATAAATAATAAATTTATTTGTGTAATGTCGAATGTTTTATTGAAAACTATATAGGTACCTATATATATTTTCATCTATGGAACGCAATATTTTCTGACGGGAAAATCGCTAGTCAATTATTTTTTTGTGATAATGGGCTTTTACCTTTTGTATTTATAATGATTTTAGAGCGATATTTTTATTCAAAATATTTTGGGTTTGAACCACAACATTTAGTGCTATTAGGAGTAGGTACGCTAAATTACTCGTATTTTCTCTATGATGAGTTACGTGAACGTGGAAAATGTTGCTGCTGTTAAATGACTCATTAAAGAAAAAAATTGGTAAGCCTCACTTACAACGATATTTGTCACACACAAAGATTGGTTCCGTGCGGGATCGAACCCGAGACTATTCAATTCAGTGGGCTCGGCTTAAGCTCTTAACCATTGCACCAAACTGTCCGTCTAATTTAATCCGATTCGAAATGGGCTCTAGTTATTTGTTACCAAAAATATTGCTAAAGTTCAAGAATAGGTGTTCAAACACTGTTTAGGAAGGACATAATATCAGGAGACGAACCATCGTTTAATAGGTACACACTGGAAAAAGCAACAGTCCAATGAATCGATCTTTGAAAGTGACAACAGATCAATAAAGCTGCAATAAACCAGAAGGGTAGGCAAAAAGATGATTACAAGTTATTATTGCTGAAACGGGTAGGTGTGTCCCTAGAAGGAGAAAGAAGAATGCATTTTGCACTCAGCATGAAACAGTTCATACGTCAGTTCATGTGTGCGCTAAAAAAGTTTGCGAGAGGCAACTAAGAATTGGCACCACGACAATACTTCCTCATACCACGAATAAGATAAAAGCATTGTGTGTTCTCGTGACCAATCCTGCTCCCAACCTAGACCACAGTGCCAAAAAGCCAAACACTAAAAATCAAAGATTGGTGAGTTAGTAGGTTCGACATTTCAAGAAGCCAGTAGAATCGCTGGCATATGCTGTATTTTGTATGTATTTTGTATTCTGTATTTTGTATATTTACCTTTTGTTTATAATTTGTTGTGTGTGGTGAAATAAATGTATTTTCTTTCTTTCTTTCTTTTCAATAACATGCCTTCAGGTGAGTGTGCCTCTTGCTTTGTAAAAATGATTTGAGTTGAGAGAGAGTACAAGTGTTTAAAATGTCACGAATAAAGAATATTTTTAGAGAAAATAATTTTATGTCAATCAAATCACATAAATTTATTAATATATTTATACCCAATAAATATATTAATAAATTTATGTGATTTGCAAATCGTTCAGTCTGACACGTACAAGTAGATGAAGTATTATTTTATTGGTGTATTAAAATACATTTATCTCCTTGTACGGGTATCAAATGGTGTGAACAATATTTTTAAATTGGTATTTACATACGTAAATAAATCAACTCGAGATAGAATGCAAGCAAAATCATCTGCGATATCCGTAAATCTTTTTGTTAACTATACTTACCAACGGGGAAACCAGTATACTTCACAGTGTGTGCCTGAAAGTGAAAATCGAACATTGTTCATGCACATTTCCCAGTAGATAGGTAGGGTACCCTACACGCATGACAGTAGATCACGCTAGCACGCGCCGCACGCGCCTCTCTCACAAGAATTTGTTTTTTTTACTACGTGATCCTGTTACTGATGCACACAGGTACCTATTAGTGGAGAACGAAGAACAAATTGTATTCTGTTATTACTTGATATTTAATGACAGTTTCTTGTGTCAGTTCCGTTAAATAGTTCGGATGGCCACATGCGAGCCGTACACTGGCCGAGAGAAAATATACTCGCGGACAACGACCCACGACAAATGCGCAGTTCATATTTGACTGGATTGTTTGCAATAATCATACCTATATATATTTTTAATATGAATATATGGAAAAAATATTTTTTTCTTTTTTGTTGATGTTTTGAGAAATTGTGTCGCGTGTAGATCTGTCTTGCATCAAAAACAAACATAATAAATAAGTAGTTGTCACGTTGAGAGCCGCGTACGCGGGCGACGGCGAGTCGACGGGAAAGCCGACGGTCACCAAGCGACGACGTCGAGAGAAAGAGTGTGAAGGAGAGAGATGGGCATTTCACCGCGCGGGGTCAACGCGCTCGCTATACTGTCGCTGATTGTGCCCCAATTGTAGTATGTGGGTCTAGGCCGGCGTTCGTCGACCCGCATGACACACTTAGCGGCGCCCGCGCACGGCCGCGCGGTGCTTTCACGCCCCACGCGCGAGGGTGGGGGTACCGCACGGAAAGCTGAGAATACTTTACGCTGCACATGGGCGGGCATTCGATCACACTCATGAATTAAACTACCCAGATATACCTACACGAATCTAATACCACATTACAAAGTTTCATATATTAGCATTAGCAAAATGTACATATGTAATTAACGCTAACAAAGTATTAATTACGGACACAAAAATACAATAAAGCCAGTAATTATACGCGCTCTATATATTAATTATAATATGTTTAACATTTTTAATGTTGCTTGTATCTTTTCATATTTAATAAGTTACAATGTGAATTATAATAGTATTATACTTTACATAGTAACTTTTAAATATAAATAAAAAAATAGCAAATAGAACAATATTCTCATGAGGACTGTAATCTTATTTATGATTAAATATGTTTAAGGTTGTTCTTTGATTAAATCGGTCATCAGTAATAGTTGTGATACTTTTAAGAATTAATTTCCTGAAATCAACCTTATAATATTTATATATCAGACAGGCGTGTTGTAAATGATGGGCGAGAAACTTTGGTCAGGTGTAGACATGCAGTCGGCAATCAAGGTACTGTACCTTGATCATCACGTCTTCGGATGAATGACATGACGAATCTATATGGTGTAACCTATATATGCAAGACCTCAGACAACCCAATTAGATTATTGCTTCACGAATTCAATACGGAAATCAAACTTCCTATTTTAAAGAGTTTGATACATTTTTTTAAGCTATTGGTACCCAAATTAAACTGTACTTGTGTGCGCATTTTGAGGTGCATGTATTAGAAATGCAATTAATATTTAATGTATTGCTTTGAATAATGATTAAATTTTGATTAACACAGCGGACTGAACGAGTAACAGCAATGTTTAATAATTAAAAAAAAATACACACTTTAAAAATAGTTGGAATCGATTTAGTTTCTGATATAGAACAAACTACGTTCATGTCTTGCTTTACTTAAGTTACACCTGTATATTTCAAATTCCAGAATTTGAAGCAAAATTGTCGTATTTATTTTACAATGCAGATTTCTGCGATACAAGTTCAGAACTTAGTGTAAAAGTCACTGAGTATTTTGCCGTATAACTTTTTCATTTATAAAAATAAAAGTATCTTATTTGTATTATTGGTGAACGAAATCACCTTCAAGCCATTGTATGTTCTATATTCTACCAATAAAATTAAAGCAAAAAATTATGATTGATGCGTGAATGTCTATATTACTTAATCAATTTCAATTAACTGAACGGATTCAACGACAACGCATGACCAGACTTTCAAAAATTCGGCCCCTAAGGGAGTTCAAATTTACAGATGGTAAATCTCATCAGGTACACGGCTAGGAGGCTATATAAAGTTGACGCCCGGGCGAAGTTACTGGCAAAAACTTTTTACCTATAGAAGAAGTTTTGACTAATATGATTGACATTCACCTTTTACTACGGCGTTTGGTAATTGAGACCTATAGTTTTTAAATGTAAATAAGGATAGGCGACCCAAAAACCATACACGTCTATTAAAATGATTCTAGTAATATATTATAAACACATATTAAAAACATACATTATAAGCCATACACACATAACATACACAGAGCCATCAGTTTGATCAGCTTGGCAGCCAAGGTGTACGGTAACATTATTGAACGGAGAATGCGCGTGAATTCGATGGAATGTTGTGCGAGGCACAAGGGGGTTTCAGGTCTGGAAGAGGATGTTCGGATCAAGTCTTCTCACTCCGCAACATCGTAGAGAAGCATCTGGCAGTGGGCCGGAAGGTTTTCTGCGGTTTTGTAGATCTGGAGAAGGCATTTGACAGAGTTGTGCGAAAGAGACTTTGGGACATTTTGCCAGAGTATGGTATAGATGGCACTCTGTTGCGAGCCGTCCAGTCCACTTATGTGGACTGCAAGGCATGCGTACGGGTGGGTGGTAAAAGGTCACCCTGGTTTGACGTTAAAATCGGCGTCAAGCAGGGTTGCGTGTTGTCCGCTAGACTGTTTATAATATATCTGGACAAAAGTCTTCAAAGACTGAAAGCGATGAATGAAGGTGTACAAATGGGTGACTTAGTGGCAAACCATCTACTTTATGCAGATGACGCGGTTTTAATAGCGCCAACAGCCACTGATCTGCAAACACTAGTCACAGTTATGAAAGACGACTGCATTATCAATGGCTTACACTTAAATGTGAAGAAAACCAAGATTATGGTTTTTGAAAAGGAAGAAACCAGAACGAATGTAAGGATTGTGGTTGGTAACGATGTGCTGGAGCAAGTGAATGAGTTTGTATATCTTGGATGCGCCTTCAGTAAGGATGGGAAATACACCGCTGACATAGAGAGAAGAGTGAGTGCAGGGAACAGAGTGAATGGTGCGATGGGAAAGCTACTCGGGAGCCGGCACTTAAGCCATAAGGCGCAGCTGGCCATATATAACGGAGTTCTTGTCCCAACGCTGTTATATGGTAACGAGAGCTGGGTATGTAAGAAGGAGAATGAAAGTAGGGTAAATGCGGTAGAAATGCGAGCTCTGCGGAAGATGTGCGGAGTGAAGCTGACCGACCGCATTAGCAACAGCATAGTAAGACAGCGAGTAGGTATGAAAGATAGTATCGGTGTACAGATGAGAAAGGGCATGCTCCGTTGGTTCGGGCATATATAAAGAATGCCAGAGGAAAGAATGACAAAACAGATATACAATGTGAAAGTGGAAGGATGCAGGTACCGGGGAAGACCTAGACTATCTTACCACGACCAAATAAACCGAGTCTTATCTGATGGAAAAGTCAAGAGTCTCCGTAACCGGCGAGCGTGTATGAGACGAACTATGAGAGTCGAGGAAGCCAGAGAGGTATGTAAGGAAAGAACCTGTTGGAACTCTGTACTCTCTGCCTACCCCGCAAGGGATCTGGCGTGAGGTTATAGATAGATAGATACATTTGATACTCTGTATTTCAAATAAATCGCTTAAAGCGCCTTCTTCTATACATCCGTAAGATATTTTACGATTTACATGGTTGTGCGAACAAAATATTTAATTCGGTAACAAGTCTCCAATGATTGTATTGGAGACTTTATCTACACAACAGTAAATAGACCTTGACAACTGCAGTTTTCGTAGTTTGCCCACAATCGCCGCGACAATAGTATCAAGTGAGAATTTATGTAAAATATGAACATTCTTTTCGTATTACAATGAACAGTGTTATACGACATTGATGTTATTAATACTCCACAACAATGCAACTGACATTGATCGTTATGGGAATGCAGCTCAATTAAGCGCAGTGGGCCAACGAATGCGACTAATGAATAACTATATACATTACACGATAGCCGTTTGTTGGTCGTTAGCAGTTGGAGAGAACAAGGTCGCGTGATCTAGAGCAAGGTCAAAATGGGCGAAGTCTTTGAGTGATAGCGTGACCTCTGTTTATTATCGCTTCTAGATCACAAACGTGCGCCGACGACTGCATATATGTAAATACATTTCTATCGAGTATTAGATTATGCGTTGCAAAAACAGGACTTTTAATTATAAGTATCTGAGTATAAGATGATACGTTCGCTATAGAATACCAATGGAGTACATTAACGTCATACATTATTTATATTTACTGCTAAGTATCAGAACATATCGGACAATAAGTAGTGCAGATACAGTACAGATACAGATATTTTTTTTATTCAAATTGAAGAACACTATGTTCATTTTATCTCGTCGGAAAATTTCTAATGAGATATTATAAGTATTTAAGCGTCGATATTCACAGAATAAAATACCAATCGCCCGTATGTTTCAAACTTTGAAATTATAGCTTCTCGAAAGAGATTTTTTTAGTTCAACCATATAATGAATTGATTGCGTGAGTGAGTAACAAACATCTAACAATCTAAACATACAAACCTTCACATCTATATGTCGTATCCTTTTATTTGAAAATCATCGTTAATGGAATGTCAAGCTATTATTTTCATTTTAGTAACCTTTTCTTGTCTATAGACTTACTCTATGCCTTTGATAAATGCTTGAGTATGTTTTGTTGTTTGTTGTGAAGCGATGGCAGATGACAGCTGTCAGATGACCATTAACCGATGACAGATAGTCGATGTAAGATGGCGGACGGCGCTGTGTTGTTATTCGATTGGTAACGAGGCGAGTGGTCCGACGTGTTGTGGAGCAGCTAACCTCACTGAATTCCATGTGATAATATTAACCTCCAACTATTTTGCGCATCCTCAGACATCAAGGAAGATCAGTGTACCGGACAAGACTCTAGTGTCATTTCAAGATTTCCTTCATGTTCGGCCACCATGCAGATGACTTTGAAAACGAACATAAATCCACTTTTCACCGTTAACCAGAATAGAAAAGTCCATCCTGCTAAAAATCAATTGCCGAATTCATGTAAACGCATTACTCCAGATCAGTGGCACCTATTTGGCTAATTCTTTTTTCCTGTGTTTGGAATTGTCAGGACAAAGTTTGTATGAAAGAAAATGTTTGTAAAATTGAACAGTAAAATTAAAAAATGGGGTAAAAAATCTCCACATAAAAAGTGAAAGACAGTAGGGAGATCTTCAAAATTATTGACATATTGACGTTCAGTTGTTCAGTCTCTTATATTGTTTTATCTGTTACATCCGACTGTTGACTGGCTCGTTGGTCTAGTGGCAAAGCGCATCGCTTGGTGATCACGACTAACACTAACGAAAAACTTCCCAGTCCGGAGTCCGAGTCTGGAATTGTGCCCGGTATATGGCAATGAGCTCGCCCCCTATTACATGGAACCTAACATCGTCTGCAAAAAGTGGGTGTACTCAGTATACCTCTGCCACCCCCGCTTGGGGAATATAGGCGTGACGGTGTGTGTTACATCCGAAAAAATGGTGTTATGGTTGTTTTGTGAAATTCATTACACGGTCGTACTGTAAAGGGAACATTTGGTCTGATTTACTTCATTAGTTCACCCGTGAGAAGCCGGGACGGGCAGCTAGTTTATAATATAATAAGTAGAAAGTAGGATTATAACATAGGACAAACTTGAAAACCTTGCAAATAAAAGACCGAATAAATATTGAGAAAGTGTTTAGTGACATTTTTTTTCAGCCTTAATACTTTTGTCATTTCCCAATTATTATCTATATCATCACGCCCTTGCGGGGTAGGCAGAGAATACAGAGTTCCAACAGGTTCTTTCCTTATATACCTCTCTGGCTTCCTCCACTCTCATTGTTCGTCTCATACACGCTCGCCGGTTACGGAGACTCATTACCTGTCCTTCAGATAAGACTCGGTCTATTTGGTCATGGTAAGATAGCCTAGGTTTTCCCCGGTACGTAGGTACCGGGGAAAACCTCCTTCAACTTTCGCAATGTATATCCGTTTTGTCATTCTTTCTTCTGACATTCTTTATACTATATGCCCGAACCAACGGAGCATACCCTTTCTCATCTTTACACCGATACTATCTTTCATACCTACCCAATTATTACTACTAGATAAATGTTTTAATGTTGTTTGACATATTTAATACAGTTTAAATAATAAAATAATTCACCCTTAAAACTTAAAAAACATTTTCTCGAAAACTGAAATTCACTTGCCTAGCTACTTTATCATCAAGAACAAAAGAAAAAACCGACTTAAAAAAGCAAGAAATATATATTTGAAGTCGGTGCCAAGTAACCGACTGCACTAACCGGTACCGACTTCAAATATATATATTTCATGCTTTTTGAAGTCGGTTTTTGTTTTTAAAAAGATTTTTATTTTACAATTTTAAGTGGCAAATGAATTATTTGCTAATATTTATTTACCTATATTATATTATTTTGCTAAGTTGTACTGCAAGGCACCTACAGGATTGATATAATAACCATATTAACGGAATCTATATATTCGTGCTGTTCGCCGTTAAGGAGTCCCCCTGGTGTATCTTTAAAGTCCAAAGTTCAATACCGATTTCATTCAAATGGGACCACCTCGAAACTATACTAAACCCAACGCAAAAAGAAAGAAATAAAGACGTTATAAAAAAACACAGACGAATTGTCGACCTCCTCCTTTTTTGAAGTCGGTTAATATTCTGATTAGTTCTATGGCAGGGTACCGATAGGATTGACGTAATACCCATAATATCTCAATCTGCGCATTCGTATTGTTTGTCGTTAAGGAGTTCCCTGGTGAATCTTCCAAATCCAAGGTCCAATACCGATAAAATTAAAAAAAGGGTAGTCCTTTTTTTTAATTTTAAAGGGAAAAAAGGACTACCTTGGAACTATACTAAACCCAATGCAAAAAAAAATTTCAAAAGCGATTCATAATTGGCGGAATGATCGCGTAACATACATACAAAAAAAATACATACAGTCAAATTGAGAACCTCCTCCTTTTAAGAAGTCGGTTAAAAAAACATACAGTTGAATTGAGAACCTCCTCCGAGAAGTCGGTTAAAAATATGGAAAAAGGAACCATTAGCCGCTATCTAAAAACTCTCTGTGGCTTATCCTAGTAGCCCTTCATTAATCACACTAATAAGTAAAGTTGAAATAAAAAGTACGCTGTCATGGTAATTGATGGCCGCATTCGCTCCACTGTCACAATTAAATGGTGGTTCAAATAGAGCAGGTGCACAAAAAAATAAAGTTCTTGGAACCGAGAGAGCGTTCTCAAAACCAGTTGTGGTTAAACCACCTTGAGACAACTGAATGCATCTTGCGCATAGTCCTATGATGTCATTCAGGATATTGGAATTGTTAAAGGTGCTTTGGAGGCAAAAAGTTGTTGACCGGAACGAATTTGTGCCCGCTTTTACCTTCAATGAATATACCCAACTAAATTGATCACAACGAATTCACGTATAGAAATGTATACACACGTACGAAATGACCAAACGTGCCTGACCAACATTTCGCTAATAATATATGTACATGTGAAAGTGCATAAATTCTTTAACAAAACTTAGTAAAAAATAAAAAAAATTTGGTTACATTTTAATGCTCTGTTGCCCATAAATTGGGCATTTTATCAACGCATTCCGCTTAAAGCTAGGAATACATAAATAACCTGTGCATAACTTTACCTTCTTAATTATTATATTTTGTTGCAAAACAAAAAAGAATAATAGTGATAACGCAAGTTTTTAATGTCTAACTTTATTAAATACTTGCCCACGGCTTTGCCTCCGTGAGTTTAGTACATTGTATACAAGAATACCCACGCCCAGTACTTTTTAAGCAAGAATACGCTGGAAAATAAGCCAATAGTACTTACCTCTACCTAGTACCCGCCCGTGTATTGCGAAGAGATATCGCTGTTTTTAAGTCATGTTATAAACTATTAAAGGTTTCATCAAAAAGACAGTCAAAATATAGTATTGTATTCAATGACCTCGAAATATTTTTAACATTTATTACTCTGACCGCAACATATTAATACAGGAATAAGTTCTTAAAGATTTTATAAAAGTAATATAGTTTATTCTAATCATATTGGCAACTACATTATGTCAGAGCCCTTACGGGTTAGACAGAGGGAGAGTACAGAATACAAAACATTCAATTAAACTGAAAGTAAAGTTTTTGTGCCTATCCAAATCAATCTTAAAATCCTTCTTCAAAACATTTTCGATGACGTCAGCATTACAAGTTATTCAAAGCTTCTTTGAATCGACGACAAAGTATGCGTCATCTGATCCAGACGGAAAAAAGGAGAATTAAGCACAGGTTATTTTCCATTCAACCCTTGGATCGGCAACCACGTCATCGACTAGACATGTATGAGTCATGTGTTTAGCGAGAACGATTAAAAGAAAAAGGAAAACACATTGTTTTACATTTAAGTAAATATAATATTAATTACAAAAATCAATGCAAAAATTTACATATTTGGTGCGGACTTCATATAAACTCGATAGCGTTACGCTAAATACTGTAAACCCATATGGAATCTATTAAATGATTATAGGACGATTTTAACTATTATACCAATAATTATATCATAAAATTCGATGGATTTAATTTAACTCTACAATCAGTCGTATGGAAGTCGAAGGAAGCTCAAGTTTAGCCTTACGGAAACCATAAACTGTATTTATTCATTTCTATGGAAAGTTTTATAATAAATAATAAAGAACTTGTTACACTAAGGTAACGCGTACACTTCTTACTCGTAAAGTTCAAAGGCAGAACTTTAATAACTTATGTATAATTACTGGTATTCCTAATAGTTTATAAAATAAAGTTCCTATATTTTTCAAAGTAGGTACTTACGTGCGTTAATTTACTAGATCAAGCTTATTAACAAGTCCACAAATTGTCAACCCTTAAATTTATTTCCTGGTATGATGTGACTTTATTAGGTACTTGTCGTATTAAATTTCTAGGTTTAAATGCTAAGATGTTACATTTTATTTATTTGTGATATTCCGGAGCGAATGACCCAATTTCAATTTTACAATTTCACTTTCGGGCTTCACTCGGACCTTTGGATAGTCGGTGCGAAGACATTTTCATTTTTATTTTATTACATAGAAGTATTAAAATTGTTTGTTTGTATTTGTTGTATTGTTTTAAAATAATAGGGTATAAATACGCACAATACTTTTAAAATCTGCAATCGACATAAACGCGCAGCTTTGATACAACGATCCATATAAATGCAATATCGCTTTGGTCCTTAATAAAAGAAACAAGAAAGAAATATTTTCAATCTTCGTAAGCAATTGACATTCAATATAAAAGTATTCACTTCCATAGCAGTTGAGTTTGTTGTTTTTCATGTACATTCATTGATTGAGAGTCGAGTCTGTGATTTTTCGTGGACCGAGTTAGTATAATGTCAACGATTTTTTTTTAAATCTTTTATTTTCCGATATAAAAAGGCTGCCCATTTTCCTTTGTTTTTTTTAAGTTTGGGTAAGTTAAAGACCATATTTTCCGGCGATATTACATATCCGTCCAAAAGATATAAGTAGTGATATTTGTTCTTTAATTCCGGAGGTCATCCTAATATATTTTCCTATATATTTTCCAATATATTTTCTCAATATATAGGCAAAAATAATCAGGAATGATTTTTATTCATGTAAAACAAAAAATACTCATGAATAGTCAAGGAAGTAAAACAAAAGTGATTATTTAAGAATCTAGGTATTACTCTTTCAAATGTCACTTATGTAAAGAAGAAGGCAAAGAACCGCCACTGTTGCCCTACAAAATATGAAAATGTTACAAGTATTTTTATATACAGTGTGGTCCACGAGGTACTGGAGAGCTAATATTATAGGTTTTAAATCTACCAAATGGACTAAAGTCTACCGCGACATCTGGTATCTTGTTATAATAGCGAATACCATCTCTCAAAGGATCTATTAAATAGGTTAAGCAGCAGAAAATCAACCCTCTTCTACACAAGGGACTTATCAAGATAATTGAACTAAATCGAAGTGGTTATTTAACACCGAAAATTATTCAAACATTGTTTTATATACCATTCCACACTAATTTTCTAAAACGAGTAACCAGATAGATACGACACGAAAATAATAACAAAAAAAGGAAAAACCGGTAAAAGATGCATTTGTATATTTTTAAACATAGTATATTACAAAGCAAGTACCAAATTCACAACATAAAATAAATGGTAACCATTTACCGCCGCTGTAGATTTACGGAGCCGTTATTAAGTCCAATGCTCCCAGATGATTTATTAGGGCTAGTCGCTCGGGATTTATAGGTGGAAATTGGCGCTGTCAATTGTCTTCTGTAATTTAGTTGAGCTCCTCGGGAAGAGCGACGACGGGCTCAGCTTCGACCTCGGGGACGGCGGGTTCGGGGAGGACGACTGGTTCGGGGATGATAACTTCGGGGAGGACGGGCTCGGGGAGAACGACGGGCTCGGGGATCACAACCTCGGGAAGGACGGGTTCGGGGAGCACGACTGGTTCGGGGATGACAACTTCGGGGAGGACGGGTTCGGGGAGAACGACGGGCTCGGGGATCACAACCTCGGGAAGGACGGGTTCGGGGAGCACGACTGGTTCGGGGATGACAACTTCGGGGAGGACGGGTTCGGGGAGAACGACGGGCTCGGGGATCACAACCTCGGGGAGGACGGGTTCGGGGAGCACGACAGGTTCGGGGATGACAACCTCGGGGAGGACGGGTTCGGGGAGCACGACAGGTTCGGGGATGACAACCTCGGGGAGGACTGGTTCGGGCAGGACAACGGGTTCAGGGATAATGGGCTCAGGTTCGACAGCTGGGTTTTCGATGGCGACGGGCTTGTCGTTGCCGGGAGCGTCAATGTTCACAATGATCTGAACCAGAGGCAGGGGCAGGGGGTTGGCGGCAGCCACGGCCAGCAGAGCGAAGAGGGCGACGATAGATTTCATTTTTGTGTTTTTTTTTCTGTAAAGGTATGAGTAATGTTAGAAACTGTGAGTATACACAACCAACCTTAGAAAATAAACATAGGGCAAATCCAGCTGATATGGACCAATGAGTAAGCTCAACTCCTTCGATTTATGCCAATGAATAATGTTGTTTCAAACCAGCAACAAATTTTCAGTCTCAAAAAACTAGTTGCAATGTGCACAAAAGAAAATGGTCACGTAACTTTTTTTTTACTTCAGGAAATATCAGTTCAGTCGTGAAAAAAATAGTACTTATTTCACGGCACCTTTAAGGCACTTTTTATCCTTCTAAATTATTCTTTTGCCTTTTTGGGTGGTCCAAGTCACCCCATACCCTATGAAAGATATAATAGATAAGTGCATCGTTAATTTTTAAGTATAAGATGCTGTTCTAGCAACCAACGTAGATATACATTTTATAAAATGTCGATTTTAGTAGTAAATTTATCGAATAGATTGAACAATAGGAGAGTTTGATTTTTCAAGAATAAAAAATTCTTAGATCTGCAAGGAAAGAACCTGTTAGAACTCTTTCCTTTTAGCCTACCCGCAAGGATATGGCGTGATATAGATAGATAGATAGAAGAATAATTTACGAGGTTAAAAGTTTTTACTTCCTGGTTTTACCATATAGGTAAAACCAGGAAGTAAAATTGCTATGGTGATTTTTTTTCACTGTTAGGAAAATAATTTGTTAATGTTTTGTGAAATAATGAGGTATATACTAATAAGACTTACCTTATTTTCACAATAATCAATGAAAACAATACTTTTCAGTCTTCACCACACAGTTTTTATACAAAATTATGAGTCATAAACAATTTTATCAGTCTATAATCAGATTAAGCAAATCCCTCCAAAAACAATATATGTAACAAATATCAAGTCCAAAGTATTTTGCTCAGTTATTATTGCTTAAGCACAGTCAACTACGGAAGCATATTTTATAAGAGGAAAATGAGAAAGACTGTAATTGCCATTTCTTATAATCATTTTACATACGTATTTCCTTCATTTTAAAGATTTATATATAAAGTAATACATTTATTTAAACTTCTTGTAAATTGAAAAGAAAAATTCAACCATTTTGTCAACCTATTTTGTCCACTTCTGCTCGTCTTGGCGGGTACATCGCCGTACCCCAGATAAGACAATAATTTTTACTTAATAAAATATGGTGTGATAATTTTACCATTTTAACAAGATATATTTATGTGCAAACAGTAAAATAATAAACCTAATAAATACTATCTCTCAGGCCTGTTTTCCCCCAAAGAGGCAGGTGTACAGAGTAACCAGTAAAAGTATTTTTTTGTGGTAGGCGGCGAGTCTGTTCCCATGCTTTGAGCACATGATTGCACATATTTTACGAAAAAAGATTAGTTTTCCCTTTAACAATAGTTTAAATCCCTATCGCAAATCAACATCAAACATTACTTTCTTTTTCGAAAGGGCCTATTTCTCTATACAAGTGTATACAAATATTTTAGTCACTGACTAATGTAGAAAACTCTTATTAAACAAAGTACTGCATTTTCTTGAATTCTTTATTTTTTTAAGCCGTATCCCTATACTAGGATTTATTCCTGTGTCGTGGCTGCGGTTTTACAAACATGAAAATTCACATACATAAATACCCAGACCGGACCGTTTTGTCGAAAATTCGAACCCGCGACTATTAGACACAGTGGGCGGAGCGGCGTAAGCTCTTAACCACTGCGCTAAATCGTCCGTCAAAATTGTAAATTATAATATATATTGTTTTATTGTAAACTATAATATATATGAATATTTATAGAAATTGTAATAATAACACACTACAAGTCATATAGCCGGGTTCTTCTTCTTTTTGTGTCAATGGTTCTGCTAAGTGAGTGGCTAGTTTAATTGCGCCGTCTGTGGCCGCGCTCAGCCCTTCTCTTGTACAGTTGGTTGGTGGAGCATTAAGGGCAGACTAGCAGGTGCGACATAGTCTGTAAGGTCGCACCACAGTCGCAGGCTGTTAAATTTGGATCACTGTATGTACATAAATTTTGCCTGCATCTAACTACCTGTGTGCGCAGCCGATTTAATGATTTCTACACCGGTCAGTGGTTCAGTTGGTAGCGCCTAGGTGGTAGTTGCTCCTGACATGGGACGAAGTAAGGCGGTGTGGGCTTAGTTTCAATCTGGCCACTGTTGGGAGATCCCGCAACGATTGAGTGGTCTTTAAAAACTTTTACGGCTTTTGAGACGGACACTAGCCAAACATGTGAGAAAATTATCACAAAATGCTTCAGGACTGCATGGACCGATTGCTATGCACATGTAATGGCTAAAGTTGGTGTGAAAGACTTCAAACATTTCATATATTGTATTATTATATATATTTATTCAAGGTGATGCATTCTTTAGTAGATTCTTCCTCTGTACTCTCCAATTTAAATATTAATAATAATCTAAATTTATGGTTTTTGAAAGGGAAGAAACCAGAACGAATGTAAGGATTGTGGTTGGTAACGATGTGCTGGAACAAGTTAATGAGTTTGTATATCTTGGATGCGCCTTCAGTAAGGATGGGAAATACACCGCTGACATAGAGAGAAGAGTGAGTGCAGGGAACAGGGTGAATGGTGCGATGGGAAAGCTACTTGGGAGCCGGCACTTAAGCCAAAAGGCGCAGCTGGCCATACATAACGGAGTTCTTGTCCCAACGCTGTTATATGGTAGCGAGAGCTGGGTATGTAAGAAGGAGAATGAAAGTAGGATAAATGCGGTAGTAATGCGAGCTCTGCGGAAGATGTGCGGAGTGAAGCTGACCGACCGCATTAGCAACAGCATAGTAAGAAAGCGAGTATGAAGTAGTAAGTAGTTAGTTGTAAGTATACCTATGAAAGATAGTATCGGTGTAAAGATGAGAAAGGGCATGCTCCGTTGGTTCGGGCATATAGAAAGAATGCTAGATGAAAGAATGACAAAACAGATATACAATGTAAAAGTGGAAGGATGCAGGTACCGGAGAAGACCTAGACTATCTTACCACGACCAAATAAACCGAGTCTTATCTGAAGGAAAATTCAAGAGTCTCCTTAAATGGCGAGCGTGTATGAGACGAACTATGAGAGTGGAGGAAGCCAGAGAAGTATGTAAGGAAAGAACCTGTTGGAACTCTGTACTCTCTGCCTACCCCGCAAGGGATTTAGGGTGATGATATAGATAGATAAATTTAATTTATATTAAATTTATTAATTTAAACTTAATTTTACTTTCCGCAACAATATCTTCTTTTACAATCCCATTGTTCTTATATGTAGACAATACAATAATTTAAACAAATAAAATATTCTTTAGATTTGTTTAACAATGATTTTGGTACATATAAACAATATCCTCAAAGACACATAACTCACATATAGTAAGTTAAGTGCATTTCGAATTTATTTTTAAGTATATGAACATTAATGAACATCTTTTTCCAAATTACGTGATCTCGAACTTAGTTTTTACTGTCTGGAATACATATTTTTGGTTATCATTATTGACCATAACCTTACTTTACAGTAACGTAGTGGAATTTGGATTGTCACCTTTACCGTTATCTTAACCGTTGTTTTGTGTTTAATGAAATAAAAAAAAACACATGTAAATGTAATTGTTAGGTATTCATCGGTAAATATTTTTTACAGCAATAATGTGTGTGTTTATTTTTTCAAACTATGCATGTATGGGAAAGCGGCAACAGTTGTTTTGAACACAGTTGGACGCTACTTCACTGCTAGTGTTTTATTTGTATGTAGATTAGACATAATACGCAAGTAAACTTATCTAAACGATATCATATGATATTATTTTACTTTTTAATAAATGTCGCATTTTCATATAATATAGAATAGTGAAACCTAGTAAGTGTGTTTGTTTTTTTTTTTAAACATATCCCTACACTAGGATTTATTCCTGTATCGTAGGTGCGTTTACAAACATGAAAATTCACATACACAAATACCCAGACCGGAACAAATAATTGTGGATCACACAAAGATTTGTCCCGTGCGGGACTCGAACCCGCGACTATTAGACACAGTGGAGCGGCTTAAGCTCTTAACCACTGGGCTAAACTGAACACACATGAAAGTATATACTTTCATATGCATTTAGTAAAAAGCTATTATTTCGACATTACTGAGAGACACTCTAATTTTATTTATAAACTTACTATTACAGAAGGTGCACCATTTAAAGATATAAAAAAATAATTAAAAGTATGCAAGTGCAATATACAAGCTCATTGGTTCTAGTCCCTCATAATACCTCAGACATTCAGATAAAATATCACTCCATGCATCCGCAAACAGATCGCAACCAGGACTACCGTCAAGGAGAGCATTTAGTGCGGCGCGGGATTGGCGAACGAACACGCGCTATTATTCTACATGTTGGAACAGAAAACAATCTATGCTTCCTCTTCCGACAGTACTTAATAGGAGCGTAGAATCGACACAACTCATTATGCAGGTTAGGGGCATCAATTTTGCCCCGAAGAATTTCCGTTGAGGTGACCATTTGGTCCATGCTTCTTCTTACTCCCAAAGAATTGTATCCTAGACACTCCAACAAGACTTGGTAGGAAACATAAAAGGATAGCTGCAAAAAATGCGTTTATATTAATGTCTGAGGAACGCTTTCTGAACCTTTTCTATATCTTATATTAATAAAATCAATCGCAAGTTTAAGCTGACCGAAGTTACTATGTATATGCCATTTACAACTAAACGACAGTTGGCTACATTGTTAGCATTTAATATACACAGAAATGACACGGTTATATGCAATATAAACGAAAATATAATTATTGATACTGGCAGCAACACTAAGTTGAGTGACCCTAGTTCAAACTAGTGGATGCGACAACAGCTAAATCATTAGAATTAAATATTTTTCACCAGAATATGCAAGATTTAGCTGGCAATGATCTAGAGGTAGAATTATTTTTTAGAAAATTCAATGTCCAAATAATCTGTGTTACTGAAAATTGGCTTAAATCTCATGAAATAATTAAATATCAAAGACAGTACACAGTGTTGAGTGCGGTCACAAGAAAAACAGCCATACGCAGAAGGTCTCTAATATTAGTCGCCAACGATATCAAGTGTAAAGAATGTAAGGACATTATGGGTCTTTCTATTGAACGCATTGTTGAGATATCTTGTGTCGAACTGGATAGTTATGTTGTAGCATGCGTTTACCGACCGCTCTCAGGTGATTTTAATACATTTGAAAACGTCATGGAAAAGGTGTTAAAAATATTTCTGGTATTAAAAAGCAGAGTATTATATGTGGTGCCTTCAATATCAATCTAATCGAAAAGTCATTCATTAGACGTAGACTTATTAATTTCAGTTCTTACTACTGGCTCCTCGAACTCCTCTTCTCCAAAAGCTAAACTAATACTAAAAAGCAGTGTAAAAAAATGCAATGTCTTGTTTAGTTTAAATATGTATCCTCAACGGACATTAAAAACACTGTCGATATCTGGGGTATATCATTAAAAATACTAGATAGCGATGTAATGGCTATAGCACCTGCGCTGGCGATAGATATTGAATAGGTGTGTAGAGAAGGGTAGGTTCCCCGACTTAATGAAACTTAGTAAAATTGTACCGATTTTTAAATCAGGGGTTAAAAGCGACCCTTCTAATTTAAGACCGATTTCCATCTTACCGGTCTTGAGTAAAATTTATGAAAAGATCCTACTCAATCAATTGCTTAACCACTTTAATGAGAATAAGCTGTTACACGGTGGTCAATATGGTTTTACTATGGGCCGTTCAATCACAGACGCGGGAGTAGGTCTGCTTCAGCAAATTTACGGTGCCTGGGAGGCATCGCAGAATGCCATTGGTGTTTTCTGTGATCTCTTTAAGGTATTCGACTGTGTTGAGCATGCAACCCTTATTAAGAACCTAAGTCATTACGGTATTAAAACACTGCGTTCAATTTATTAGCTTCATACTCAGGCGACAGATCTCAGTGTAATGAGATTAACGGGCTCAAGTCTCAGAAAGTTAATATTTTAATTGGTGTTCCACAGGGCTCCATCTTAGGACCCTTTTTTTCTTAGTATATATCAATAACCTGCCGATCTTTGTTCGTGGTGTCTGTGACATTGTACTATTCGCAGATGATACTTCCTTGATTTTCAAAGTTGACCGGGCTAAGCTCAATTTTGACAATGTGAATGGTGCTCTTTTACAGATATCAAATTGGTTCGAAATGAACAATCTGTTGCTTAATTCACTCAAGACAAACTTACTATGCCTAATGTAAAAGAAAATGATATGATTATTCTTATTAATGGCACAAAGCTGGACCACGTGAATTCCACTGTCTTTCTAGGCATTACCTTAGACTCCAAACTCCATATTTCATCACTTACGTAAAGTACGGCAACTTACAGATGTGGTTATAGCCCGTCTAGTTAATTTTAGTTACTTCCATAGCTTTATGGCATACGGTATCCTACTGTGGGGTAACGCTGCTGACGTGGAAAATGTATTCATACTGCAAAAAAGAGCTATCCGTGCCATTTATAACCTAGGACCTAGGGTTTCCCTCAGAGAACTGTTTAAAGAGATCAACATTCTCGCGGTCGCTTCACAGTATATATATGCCAATATAGTGTACATACGTAAGAATATTCATTTATTTAATAGAGTAAGCGACGTTCATAAACTAAACACCAGAAATAAACATAAACTTGTATTACCAATTTTTAGGCTTAAAAAGTATTCACTTCCTTCGTAGGAGTCGGTATTCGCTACTACAATAAAATACCGAAGCCCATGTTCGATTTTGTGTGTGTGTGTGTGTGTGTGAATGATCTACGCTGTTGGCCGCGGGGCCTTTACAGCTTCACCGGACAAGAGGGCGAGCGTGCAATCACTACGCTCGAGCCAGAAGGGCAAGCGGGCAACTAGCTCAAGGGCGTCTCAAGGAGGAACGGCCTCGACTTGGGCAGTCGCTATGGGGGAGGGCGTATACTAGGTGTCTCGCCGTGGTGCTCTGCACCGGCTGGCGGACAAAGGATTCTTCGACCTCGCCGGCGAGGTCGAAGAATCTGATCCTGTGTGCGGTATCTGCATCCGAAAGAAGGTATGTAAGGGCATCGGGAGGGTCAGTGAGAACACGCCCCGGACGGCGGTAGCGGTTCATAGGAGGGGAATTGGGTTCGTAGTCGGCGGCGGCTACGATTAGCGGATTACTATGATTGGACGCGTTCGCAAAATATCGGGTTGTCGCCTTTTTAATAAAGGCGCGAATACCTATTCGAGACCGAGATCGGAATAGAGATCGACATTTCGTATGAATCACGGGGCTCCGACGACTTTGCGGAGGAAACGGGATTGAACCGTTTGGAGTCTATCGATGTGAGAGCGGGCGGCGCGCCCAAACACCTCACAAGCGTAGGTCATCATGGACCGTATACAAGTTTTATAAAGTGTCACCTAATTCCTAAGGGGCATTTTACTCCGCTTACAGATCATCGGGTAAGACGACCGAGGACAAAGGCTGCTCGGTTACGGTCTCGCTTGATGTGCGGTCCGAAGGTCATAGTATTGTTTAAGGTGACCCCTAGATATTTGACCTGTTTGACCCAGGGAATAGGTAGGTCGAACATGGTCACTTGACCGAGATTACTTTTGGGGTGGCGCAGGGAGGGGCGCGGGTCGGCACCTCTGGAGAAGAACACCGCAGCGCTCTTGTCCGGGTTCACCTCAATACGCCACTTCCTGAACCCCATGTTAGATTTGCCAGTGACAGATTTAAATGTTATATTAAATCTCCACTAATGAGTAAAGGATATTATACTGTAAATGATTTTTAAATGATAAAAATGCCTTTACATAAATTACCTGAAGTTCACAACAATATGATGTTAAGTGCAGCGTGTCCTGCCTATCGAGCATTCATAGATTTAAAATATTATTTTCGATCGATGTCGACAGGGTCGTGGATTGGTCGTGCTCACTGAAATGTCTTTGCTAGTGGCGGCTCTGTGGAGCGGGTCACTCTCTTCCCTCTATTATGGTCGAGGAGAGTGGTGGCTGCTTCTCAAGGGAACTCTCGTGAACGGGTGCTGCTGGTGGGGACTGGTCCGTCCTCTATCATTTGACTGATTAAACATGTACCGTAGTACTGTTGAATTTTGTCTCGTTCGGCATCACACTGGAGCTATAACCAATTATTTTGTACGCTCTCTTTACTTATTTTATAGTAACCCTTTCTCTTACTATTATTATTATACTTTTTATTATATACCTTTATAAAGTCCCTATTTTGTAAATGAGAGCACTATGTAGACACTGACTGATACCATGAATCCAAGTTCACTTATGTTTAATCCATACTTGAGCACATCTATTTAGCTCGTTCTGCACTGTTCTACCATACTCCATAAATGCAATGTATACAAAAAGAATTGTAAAACTCTCATTTTTTAAAAGAGTAATCGTGGATTTTCTTGCCCCTCTTCTCCACAGAAATGACTTTCCGAACGGGTGTTAGAGTTTTAAGTAATCAATAATTTTCTAATTTTGACTATTCATAAGTGCCTCTTGGTCTGCATGAATAAAAAACTTTTGATTTTGTTTTTGTGAAGTATATGAACTCTCGTATGGATGTCACACCGATGCGATGGCTTCCTGCTTAGTACGAACTAAAGTACTGTGAAGAAGCTTGACGACCATTGTTGCAAAAGACCCGAGAATTTCTCAGTACAACGCCAAGCCGTAAAGATTCCCGGACAACTACGTTTACATGATCATGAAAAGTCAATTTTCGATCAAATACAACACCTAAATCTTTTATAATTGTAGATCTAGCTACAATATTGTCCCCCACCTTATAACAAAACTCAATTGGCTGCCGGATTCGGCCAAACAAACATAACATTTATTAGAATTAAACTCCATTTGATTCTTGATGCTCCACTCGTTTATTAAGTCAATGTCACGCTGAAGCATCAATCAGTCCTCTGCAGATTTTATTTCAATATACAGCTTTAGTTCATCGGCGTATTATAGATATTTTCCATGACGGACAAGAGATGGAAAATCATTTACCATTAAGTTTAAAAGCAGATGACCAAGTATTGACATATGTGATAAGGTCTAGACTCATATAGGCCGAGCCTGCCAAACTGTTGGCGATCACGAAGGTAGGCAGCAAAAAGACTGCGTAGGCTAGGAGCAAACCCTAGAGCCCATAGCTTTTCCAGTAATATGTCATTGTTGACTCTATCGAACGCCTTCCGAAAGTCAAAATAGAGGACGTCCACTTAGCCTCTTCGGTCAAGACTGCCGGCCGTTATCTTAAATTTATAAATTCTTCCCGTGATTCATGTAAATACAGTCGGTTGATGGCACCACATCAATTTTCTAACGATGCGACTATACAGAAAGAAAAAGTCACTGCTTCAGCTAACTACTTCGGTAGCTCAGTGGTTAGAGCGATCTCACCTGCCAGCGATTACGTATTTCCGCTCGAAGCAATATAAATATGTGTCTATTTAGAATCATTAATCTATAATACCTAATATCCTTATATTTTTATTGTCCTAATCTATTCAGGGACCTTACTATACAACTTATCGCTTTTATTGTTCGCCATTTAAAAATACCTGACGGTAGATAATCGCAAGGGTTATCATCAAATGGGAAAGATATACGACAGGAAACCGCAATTACGCGTTATGAAATCTATAAAATATAGATCTGGCTAGAACCAGTGGTACATTGGAAAACTCGGAAAAGTTGATGTCAACAAGTCGAGAAACATCGTGTCCATCCGGTGCGCTCAACTCGTATATTACATTAAATCCCGTATATTTCCCCTGCGGACGAGTGAGGCTCGTTAAATTTGTGCTGTGAGTTGGAAAGCCTGCGCAAGCGTCGGGCTACGTGCGCGTATGTACCTCCCGCCACGTTTCGCGTGGAAACTGTGCCACGTCGCGCCTTCTCTCAGTAAAAGTACTTTCTTCTAACCGCTTTCGGAAACTCGTCTAGAACAAATTTCCTCGATAGTAACCTTGTACTATGTGACATAAGCCGCTCGGTACCCGCTCTATAATTAAACCCCTCGGTCATTTATTGCGCAGAGAACTAGCAATCGATACAGCGCGGGCCCGCCTCGCCCAACTCGTGAGAAATAATCACGGTTTAACATTAAGATGCTTGTTGTTGAACACAATAGGCGTAAATGATCTAATGCCTCCATTCAATAGACGCTGTGAGTATGGACTACTTTTAAATACCATATCGATGCAGCCCCGTTTAAAAATCACTATAATTTTTTTATATTTCATTTTCAATCCTTTAGGTACCGATCTAAATATTGATTTCCACAGATATTTTAGGTCAGTGCTGATATACCACTTACATCTCTCTAACCGTCTTATCCAGTGAAGCTGTAACAGCCTACGCGATCAAAATCATTGACTTAAACTTTAAAGCGACTGTAAAGGATGACAAACGAACACTACTTGATATATCAGAAGTGATGCATAATGGTATATGCACATGCGTTTTTGGTCATAAAATGTATCATATCCCTGGTTCTAATGTTTCGTAGTGTACACTAACATCGGATGTTTCAGATATTGGTAGAATTGTTGAATTTAGCTCGCTAACTACTATGGAGTCAATATATCAGTCGGAATTCAAAACATGTCACGAACGCCTTCGTAGCGAGAGCCACGTCCTGCGAGCCCTACATACATGCCGACAATACTTCGATACATTACTATTATGAGTATGACACAAGTTTATAAGAACATCTAGTTATTAACCTTAAGGATATTCTTAAGAAATCAATAATGTATATCGCTTGCCACATGGAATAGTGACATAAATAAAAAACAATGTCAAGACAAATTAGTGTCCTAATTCAAATAGCCAAAATTTTGGGTTCTATCTATATTATCACGTCAGATCATTTGCGGGGTATGCGGTGAGTTTAGAGTTCTAACAAGTTCTTTTTGTGTAGTTTGTTCGTTCTTTTTGAGTTGTGTCAATATAATATTCGACCAGCGATATTTACCTACCTTCTATTTGCTCACTAATATTTCTTGGTAAGCTTTTAATCGTACTTTTTAAAGTAAACCAGCGGATTGAATACCGACAAGCAATAAATTTAACACATTGTCGACCGGTTTTGGAATTAGAAATGTCAGGCCAAAGATAAAATTTTCAGTCCAAAAACCGGATTTTACGTAGTGTGTCTAAAATAAAATATTTTCATTAAAGTTATGATACTGTTGCATTTGATGTTCAATTTTACCGTAATTTTATTACATGTAACAAACTCTTATAACAGACAGCAGAGAAATGGACATGAAACTGGCGTAAGTAGGGACATGAACAGTGAAAATGAGCAGAGTGGCTTAGTAAACTTTACATGCCCACATTGTTTATTTTCATTTAGTGATGCAACGACAAACTACATTTGTGTATTACTTTTAGTTATTAAAATAGTAAAATAATTATTCAGAGTCAAATACGAATAGATTAACCCTTTATATATTCAGCTGCTTTACAGGCTTTTATTTAACTTGCTTTGTTCATATCTCTGTCTATTTTTCCAGTTCAAATTTTGTCATCAAGCGCTTGCGGGTTTTCGATTGACTTCGAGTTCGGAGAGAATGCAATAATATCGTACCATGGAGTTGGTCTGATTATAGAGCCTGAAGGTGCCCTCGTGCGTAGGCTCGTTCAGTTTGTTTTAATAAGTTCTTTACACCATAATGGTAGCCATGATATGATGATGGAGCTGAGCGGAGACTATGGCAACACGTCAACTATACATACAACCCTATTCTGTTTGAGTTCGATGGGTTTATTTTGACAAGTACCTTAGTACCTATATGATGAGCAGAGTCTGATAATGAAGCCAAAATGAGGTCATAGGAACTACTTTACTAAACAAGATATCACTGTTGTGTTTTCGCTATAAAATACACACCGTCACGCCTATATTCCCCAGAGGCGGTGGCAGAGGTGTACTGAGTACACCCACGTTTCGCCGACGATGTTAGGTCCCATGTAATAGGGGGCGAGGCACCGGGCACAATTCCAGACTCCGGACTCATACTGGGAATTTTTCGTTCGAAAAACTACATTTGTCCAACCTAGGTTTTGAACCCAGGACCTCGTGATCACAAAGCGATGCGCTTTGCCACCAGACCAACGAGGCAGCTATAAAATATTGTTTATAAAATGACCTTTTAAATTATAACATTTTATCATAATATGAAATATCATTTTTTTCACGTCTTCGGGATGACATTTTAATAATTTACATCAACTAGACACAATCGTACAGTATAGAAACAGCATAAAAAATTCTAGACGTACTTCAAAGTAACTAGCGACATCGAACACTAAGGTTTGAGGGTAATTCCTTAATAATAATAGTAAAACGTCAATAAAATACATTTTCGTATAGGCACATAATTATGACTTGTAACTCGGGTGCTTTCAGTTTTACACAAATATTTTTTACATAAATCTCTTACCATGACCAAATAGACCACGTCTGTAGGGTGAGTCAAGAGTCTGCGTAACCGGCGAGCGTGTATGAGACGAACTATGAGATTGGAGGAAGCCAAAGAGGTAAGGAAAGAGACTGTTGGAATTCTGTACTCGCTGCCTACCCCGCAAGGGATCTGGCGTGATGATATAAATAGATTTTTTTACAAATGTTACTCGGCAAATAAAAATATTCGTATTCTTTGTTTAACCACCCTTCTCAATACCACGCGAATGGAGTAAATATAAACATAGAGTAAAGTGCAATCAGGAAGTAAGCACCTAAAGGTGTACGAGTAAAAATAACCGTCAAAGTCATCATAATTCAATGTCCCGATTGCAAAACAATTATCGCTGATACATGCAACGCAATTTTGCGCCTTTAATTATTGTCTTTTATAGTTGCCTCTCGAATGAGACCATAGCTGTTCCGAAAAAAACATATAACAGTATTCTGATAAACAATGCAATTCCTTACGGCGATTAAAATTCCTAACTCAGTATAATTCTCGTAGGTATCTACGTGAATATAGCGGCCGCCTAAAGCGCCGACGCTGCATTATCTAAAGCTAATGACAATTCAGCGAATACATACTCGTGTAGGCTATATGATCTAGATCTCTGTACGAGATCATAATAATTAATGCATCAGCTGTAAAGGAAGACGATTACGCATTCTGCACATCGCGGCAGTATGTGTTCGGAATTCCTTGATGTTTCTATTCTTATTGTAAATTGTATATACAGGAACAAAGAATATAGAACGATAATGTTCTAAGCTTCCTGACTATTTGTATTATTAAAACAATACAACCTTACACCTACAACTTTTTAGAATTAAAATAAGCACTATTCCCCAAACAGGAGTTTGGAAGGACGGGTGGTCGATGGACGATTTAGTGCAGTGGTTAAGAGCTTAAGCCGCTCCGCCCAGTGTTGCGGGTTCGAGTCCCGCACGGGACAAATCTTGGTGTGACCCACAATTTTTTGTTTCGATCTGGGCATTTGTGTAGAATTTTTATGATTGTAAACGCACCCACGACACAGGAAGAAACCTTGTGTGGGGCTAGGTTTAAATAAAAAAAATAAGGGAAGCTATATATACAATGGACACCCATATATCGCCGACGATGTAACATTCCAATGTAATAGGGGGGGAACAAATTGATATTATACCGGGCACAATTCTAGACTCCGGATTGCGACTAAATATTTTTCGTAGCACGCTTTATCCGACCTATGATTTGAAACGATTTGGACCCAGGACTTCGTGATTGCCACTTGCATTAAAGATCAACGAGGCAGTCGAGAAACTTTTAGAATACAGTCACAAAACAAACAAGCATTGTAAATCCTCAAACCTTATGGTTAGTCCCAAACTTAAGCTAATAATTTGCAACATCGAGAAGCTATGTTCCCGTAGCCACGTTCGATAAACTTGCCCATCGAGCATATAAGCAAATGTGTCTTCGAACGGTATCAATAATCGTGTCCATACCTACTCTAAACCGTTGCGAGTTCTCCTTGTAAGGAACCAGGGCGATAGAAAAATAGTATCGATTATGCCTGCCAAGTTGGTCTAGTGGTTCATAGTGGCTGTCTATCACGAGATTCTAAGGGTCAAATTCTAGGTCAGATAAAGTGTTGTTATTATATGGAAAGATTCTCGATAGCAGTCCGCACTCTGAAATTGTTCCAGGTATAATGACAATACATTGTTACATTGGCCCCTGTTACATTTGGAACAAAAATCATCTATAATATATTGCTGTATACCTACAGCTATGTTATCATTATACAGCATACCTCTGTCACTCCCGTTGTGGGAATATAATAGAGACGATTTTTAGGGTTCCGTAGGTACTTCACTTTGTTGTCCGTGTTAGGTTGAAGAAACGGAAAAAGACCGAAAATGGTGAACTTGATATGTCAGTAAAAAAAACTTAGAAATCTATGTATAATTAAAATAGCGCCATCTAGGAGTCCTTAGGTACTATATGGAATCCTTAGAGCGCGAGAAATACTCACACCTGTCCGGCTATTTTTTTATTAACATAAATGATACCTATCACAACCGCACCAAATTGGATGCCTTTAAAAAACCGTAAATACGACCTGACACGAAATTTAATCCGTTAACGCAATTGGCCTAATTAAATCGGCGTAAAATAAATTATTAGTCCTACTTTCGTCGCTTTTACACTGTGACCAAAATCTGGTCACAGGCAAGCAGCGCACATTGCAATCACTAGATTGTTTTTTTATTATTTTCACTTCCGCTGTTGCCGCCGTAGGTAATAACAGAAAAATGATAAAGTATTTTTATCTTTTATTGTATATATTGATGTTAGCAATTAGTGGCATTAAGTGGGTACGGTGGTATCTCTACGTGCAAACTTGCACATTGCAAAATGTTAAGTAACCTTACATAGAATAAGGAACGGCAGAGTCTTCACCGCTGGATTTAGGTATTTCTCGAAACACCAAGAGTCCCGTTACAAGAAATACCATAAAACATTCCCTCGGATATTTGGCGCGTTTTTATGTGTCTGGACTTGAACAAAGGCCCGTTTAACTGTTTCGAAGGGCAATAAAATATTTTTCTTATTTCCGAACATAATACAGTTTTCTTCCTCGAATGCCCACGTGTCGAAATAGGTCGAGCGAAACTTGTTTCCGGGGTCCTGAGACGTTTCTTCTGGCTTCCCAAATTGAATTTGGGGAGTGTGTTACTTATTTTAACCTACAGCATTTATTGGCTTTTTGTCTTTCTGGTAACGGATTTGTTACTGCATAACTTATAAAAAAAACACTATCACGCCTATTTTCCCCAAATGGGGGTGACAATAATACATGTAATACGGGACGAGTCTATTGCCACCATACCGGGCACATTCCCAGACTCTTGACTGATACTGGATTTATTTCTATCAAAAAATTCATATTATCCAACCTAGGATATAAACCCAGAACTTACTAACTTTAAGGTTAAAAGTTCGCCCGTAACTACGCTTCTTAGATGTAATTAATACCTTGGAGTTAGCTACGTTTGTATTTGCTTAAAGCAGGGATTCCTAAAGTGGTCCCAAATTGGTGGAGACCGATATCGACCCCGATATCGGTTTCCCAGGGATCGACATAAACGAAAACTGATTTTGGGGGTCGACGAGATCTAAAAATCGACCCCTATTATAATTAATAAAACTCAAGTTCTTATTTGAAACTTTCAAGATACTGTATAAGTTGTGTTACGTGTACCAACTTGTTATTAGAATGACTAATATTTTAGCAGGAAGTATCATTGTTGTACTTACTTAACCAACGGCAAAGTTTTTAAATTGGTAAGTACTTTGTATCAATAGGAAAAAAACTAGAGATAGGATTTTTAAAGTAATTTGGCTATGGGGGTCTGAGGTATCTGTTCATTTTGGAAAAGGGGTATCTTGCCCAAAATAGTTTGGGAATCCCTGGCTTAAAGTGTTAGTCACCTCTCCGCCTGATGATGACACTGTTTCTAATGAAGAATATTGTATAATCATCGCATTACAGCATGTGCTGTTAAATAAGCCAAAACAACAAAAGTAAAGGGTAAATTTCTACTTACTTACTTATATATAGGAATACGTCCTTTGCTATCACATTCATGAAACTTTTCGTGTACGGGCACGAGGCGATGATAAACTATGGTAGTACACACGCATTTAAGTTCGCGCAATATTATATTCATGGGAACTTTAGTTAGAGGTGACGTCAGGCGTCAACTAGTAATCTTAACCCACCCACTGGTACATTGTGGCTACATTCCTTAGAAATTACCAAACCTTGGATATATAATTCAACCTATACTATTTTCATTGCTGGGCATTCTCTCACAAATTTGGGTGAGAGACTTTCATCATCATCATCCCAGCATATACTTGTCCACAGCTGAACATCCCCAATCGCTCTCCAGCGCAGCCGGTCCGATGCCACCTGCATCCAACAACTTCTTGCGATCCTCACAAGATCGTTGGTCCATCTGGAAGGCGGCCTCCAACGCTGCGCTTGCCAATACGTGGTCTGCACTTTAGAACCTTTCTATCCCAACGCCCGTCCGATCTTCACGCTATGTGGCCCATCCATTGCCACTCCAGCTTACCAATCTTTGGGCTATGTCGGTGATCTTGATTGTTCTACGAATCTCCTCATTCCTGATTCGATCACGTAGAGAAACTTTAAACGCTCGGTCCATAGCTCGCTAAGCAATTCTGAGGTTTTTATAAGACCTATTGTAAGAGACCACGTCTCTGATACCGTATGTCATTACTAGCAACACACGTTGACTAAAAACTTGAGTCTTCTTCTTGCAACTTGAGAAAGTAATATCTAACAATATACTATTTATTTTTTATGAATAAATACAATTGCTTCTTTAATCAGCTGTAATAAAATCTATATTTCTGTAGCGACATGCCAGATCTCTTGCTGATAGACGGAGAGTACAGAATTTCAACCATGAGTCACATAAAATACAGGATTATCTGCACAAAACTTTGGCGGAATCATCTCAATATTAATTTCGTTTATGTATATGTGTACCTATTATTTATATTATTATATGTATACATTATAAATGTATTTTTCGCCTTTGTACCAATAGTGCATAATGAATTAAATAAATAAATAAATATACGCTCGCCCGTTATGAAAACCCACGACTAGCCATCAGATAATACCTAAGTATAAAATTATTCAAGCTTGAATTTAATTCCTTTTATAAAACCTCGAATGGATGTACTGTAAAAAAGAGGCTCATTGTTTTTTGTGACTACAGCTTAAGAACATTTTCCTCTATTAAAATAAATCACGTTCAATCTACGCAGTTCATCCACTAATGAAATGCCTCAAAGAAGTACCCAGGAACTTGAGAACAATGGCCGCTCCAAAAACCATTTAAAAGCTAAACAATTTCTAATCACTTGGCTTGCGGAAATCCATTGTCTATTGACAATTAAGGTTTTCGGTTAAAATGCCCTTCCCATGGCCTTTATATTTACACACCGTGATAATCAGTTAAATAGTTAATAAAGTATCATTTTTATTATAGTCATATTAATGTTTACCAATCCTAACCAGGCTGGTGTGTGAAAGATAGTTTATAAGTATGAACGAATCTCTAATCTAATTTATTTATATCATCCCGCCAGATCCTTGCAAGGTGGGTATAGAGTATGGTGTTCCAACAGATGCTTTCTTTATAGACCTTTCGTCCCATACACACTCGGTCACGGAGACTTTTGAGTTGTCCATCAGATAAGACACGGTATATTTAGTCATGTAAGATAGTGTAGGTCTTTCTCCCACTTTCGCCTTATACATATATCGGTTCTGTGATTCTTTTCTCAGATATTCTATATGTCCGATTAAATATATTGAAATAATAAGTAAAATAAAAACATTTATATATCAATTCCCTAGCGCGTTAGATATAGAGTGGATATTAAAAAACACTAAGGCTTATTTTATTTCGATTAGCAATATGGCACATTAATTATATAAAAGAACTGTTTATCCCCTACTTTCATAGTACTGCCCGCACGCTTTGTCAGGAGACTATTAACTACCAACAACGCTCCAAAGAATCTTTTGTAGTATCTTTACGACTGCGCATAACAAGGTTATGGCTACTATTCAAGTCTTTACCTAACTTATATGTCTGTACATATACATATATCGCGAACATAAGCAGTAATTATCATACGCAAAATTCGTGCACGACGCTATTCATTTTATTCAAGTATAGTGACTATGTACCTTGAGACTCTACATATTAGCGAAAAAACAACCAACTAAAAGAAATTAGACCTAGACTATCGTACCATGACCAAATTGACCGTGTCTTATCTGAAGGGCAAGTCAAGAGTCTCCGCAACCAGTAAAAATGTATAAAACGAACTATGAGAATGTAGGTGCCAGAGAGGTCTCTAAGGAAAGTATCTGTTGAAACTCTGTATTCTCTGCCTACCCCGCAAGAGATCTGACGTGATGATATAGATACGTAGAATTAATAAGAAATATTCGTAAAGTCATACTCGAACATGAGAGTGAATCTTAGGACGGATGAAGTGACGGACGATTTAGCGCAGTGGTTAAGAGCTTAAGCCGCTCCGCCCAGTGTGTCTAATAATCGCGGGTTCGATTCCCACACGGGACAAATCTTTGTGTAATCCACAATTATTTGTTCCGGTCTGGGTATTTGTGTATGTGAATTTTCATGTTTGTAAACGCACCCACGACACTAGGATATAGTGTGGCGCTACGTTTTTTTTTCTAAAAAAAAGTACCGTTATTAAAAAGGAATTCCAAAAAGAGTTTATTTTTCACTAAATCGTAGATGTTATACAATATATTTAGGAATTAATTATATCATTATTGTTACGAGCCAATGTTGTCAAAGGCATCCCTCCACTTTTTCCATTGACAATAATATGATTTGTGTTGACAAGTTGACTTCCTACATTCGATAACGCTGACAGTAAAAGGAAAAATGTACAGGAATGACATTTTACAATGAAAAGTCACATGATCCGAATAAGACTACTGTTTGTGAAAAAGAAATAAACAAAACGCTTGCAGGTTATCTAGGCTCTTTCTCAATACCGCACCTCACTGCCGAAGTATTACACCAGAGATTAAATTTTAGATTGAAAATTGTTGGAACCATGTCGTTGGCTAACACAGATGAAAAGTTAGCACTCTAATTTCAACCCTAAAAAGCTTGTTATATAGGCAATAGAAAGAATATCAGAAGAAAAATTGACTAACCAGATATTCAATGCGAAAGTTGAAGTAGGTACCGCAGAAGACGTAGACTATCTTACCATGACCAAATAGACCATGTCTTATCTGAAGAAAAAGTCAAGAGTCTCCGTAACCGACGAGCGTGTATGAAGCGAACTATGAGAGTGGAGGAAGCCAGAGAGGTATATAAAGAAAGAACCTGTTGGAACTCTGTACTCTCTGCCTACTCCGCAAGGGATCTGGCCTGATGATTTAGATAGATAGTTAGATTTTACTTATACTCATAGAAACTTCCATTGAAAGCTTCACACCGTCAAGCTTTTATTCCTTAATAGGGGAGATGTCTTGTGAACACCATTGCATCGGTGACGGTGTTAAATTTAAATGTAACATTGAGCAAACCTATTACCGTTGTATCAGGTACAATTCCTTACTCTAGTAGTATTGAAAGCTTTAGGGAAGATAATACAGGAAATACTCGTGGCTTAAAGACTTAAATTTCGCTATGTACAACAAATGCCTTAATCCGGCCGTCTCCAACTATTAACTCTCACTAAACCCGAAATTGGTCCTTAGGTCAACTGAGTTTACTTATTTGATTTGCAATGTTGACCCTTCCAAGGGCCAAAAACCCCGAAATGAAACATTGCCTATTTCACGGCCTGTAGCTACGTATTATATTATACAGCAGTCATATTGTCGTCATTTACGACATTATATTGCTACTATACAGTTTATAACTATGATTAGATAACCATAATGATAATTGTCTTCGTCCTGTACTATCTCAACGTAATTATTATCTAGATAAGGTATTTTTTCCAATAAATATATGTGCTATGCTAATCCGTAAGTTGCGGAAACGCGGGAATTTGCTTCAAAATGCCGTGACAAAGCGACCAAGAGATTAAGTATTCAAATGTGGCATCATCCTACTAATATTATAAACGCAAAAATTTGTAAGGATGGACATATGTTTTTTTCTCTTTCACACAAAAAAAACTACTGATTAGATTTTGATGGAACTTCACAGTAATATAGCTTATACAACAGAATAACACATAGGCTTCAAAGAAAGATATTACAAAATTAATAACAGCCGCGGGTAATAGCTACTTTTAAATAATATTGCAAAGTAGGATCCAGTTTACTGAACTCAGTTCTCAAGTAGCACCATAAAATCGTCGCGACTTCATCGAAACTCATCCGTCACTGTTATTGCAGGCGTAAGCTTTCATCCGTCAGCGGCGCACACGCGTGCGCAAGTAGTATTGTAGTCGCTGGGCGCAGCGCGGCGCAGCGGGGCGCGGCGCGACTGCGCGGGCGCTGCGCAGACTCCGCAGCGAATTTCGCCGCTCTCGCCCACTGATCTACATTTCACCTCCAATATGGGTCAATAACTGCCCACGCTCAGCCCCTCCGCGCGCGGCCGTTCACCTCGCCACTCCAAATCATTGTTCGCCAAATGTATAGCACTGTTGAGGTCGACGACCCCGCGTTGGTGCGGCTGCTGTCAGTCAGCACAAGAGTCTTCTTCGAACGACACTCAACACGCCGACATCGGCAAACGCAAACACTTGATACTATCTAAAAATTGCAAGTTCCTTTCTTGCGTTTTTTATATATTGGTATCGATAATGTAGTACCTTGGCGTTGCTAATGCAAGTTGCAGTTTTGAATCAAGTTTGCTATATTTGGATGAAAGAAAAATATATTGAGATTAATACAGAGAACCTTCTCATTTTATGTAGGTAGATATTAAATGTACAAATTAAGTTATTGTTAAAATTTAAATCATATCATATTAACTAAGAAGGTCTGGGTTCGCTTCTCATGTCGAATAAAACGTAACTAATTTTCTAGTATCTATATATTAATACGTGAAGCAAAAACTATGTACACATTTTTACGAAAATTGCGCGGACGGTGGAGTATGAAATTTCCCACACTTATAGTTTATATAGAGAAGGAGTGGAGAATACTAATATTTTTTTTAAAAGTATCACACACACTACCATGTATTTGACACAATACACGTCAAATAGATGTTTTTCTTTAATATTATTTGTCTATAGTCTTACTGAATGTCAAACATAACCAGCAAACGATGAAAGAGTAGGTTGAATATCGACTTATGGGCGATCACTAGTAAAATTAAATGTGCTTGATAGATGATAATAAGTAATTAGTGCATTTCTTCAATATTTTACTGATGGATGTTTTACACAAGTCAAAATGTAAAAGTATATTTATTATCAGATTAAGCCCGTTACTCATAAATATTGGTTGCTTATTGGTTTTATAAAATTTGTAACAGATAAATACTGATATCTAACTACTAATCTAAGCACCTTCCTACCTTCCATATTATACGAAATATGTTAAAGAATATAAATATATGGTACGTGACTAAAGAAGTAAAAGATAATGTGTGAACGATCGCGTGACTGTGTAAGATTTGCAAAACACACTTGTCCGCGGATGAGAACGAATAGGCATAGTTCTCAACTATCCAAATATTGTAGGTTGAAAGTGGCGCAGAACGGGCGCGCACTGCCTCGCCGAAGTGTCACGATGAACTCTTACATAAGGACTCGGTGTGCTTTCGAAAATATTATTGGATTTTTTTGCCTTTTCGAGCGAACAATGCCTTTGTCACGCATCTCTGTGGCTATTACAAAAGAAAGTTGCTCGTTATGTGTGTAATTGAAACCATTTAGGCCTATCTAAATCTTCATGTGTTTACGTAAAATAGCTAATTTAAAATACGGTTACCGGGCATCGCATCCTCTGATCTTTTGAAATAATATTACAAAAAACGACTTGAAACGAGTCGATTACCTTTGTAGGGAAGGTGTACTTTGACATTTCGACGACATTTTGCCGTTTTTTACGACAAAGTAGGTACTAATTCGAACCTAGTACACCTTGAAATGCAAAAAAATCCAAGGTCCATAAAAAATACCTTTAGAATGCTTAAAATGAAAGTCGATGTTGAAATGTAGGTTTTTTAGAAATATTTGCACGCATAATGTTTATTGTAACGAACATTCGTATTTCGGCTCGGGGCGGTCGGCGGACAGGTTGCGCGGCCCAAGGAGAAACATCGCTCGCTCTACATTCATCGAGTTCAGAGCCGATGACTCCTCGTGACCGTGTCCTCCTTAACGAGTGCTGCTTTATCTCACCGAATTTCTCTCTTCTGTTCCGCATCATCACGAACAAAAAGTCAAGACCCGTTCGGTGGAAACGCGGCCTAGTTGAGACGGCTCGGCTGCATAGCGCCGTCCGCTCGATACAACAACCTAAAACCGACTACTTTCGCCCCGGCTTAAGTGCTAATTGTACTCGAAGAGGACACAAAAACACTTATTTAAATGGAGTGTATCACGTGCAGTGAAGACAATCATGACGAAAAGTAAACCGAACTCGTTCTGAAAAGTTCGTAAGTAGTCGATTTGTGTTTATAGATAATACCTTCTGTGCTGTGCGAGAATAGTACGTATTATCTAAATTCTGGCAAGGGATATTTATGAAGACAGACACCGGTGTATTTTTAATTTTGATAAGGAGATAATAATTGATTAATCATTTATTAATACTTCTTATACTCACGTACGGATATGGCATCTTGATATAAAACACGTATGAATTATTGCCAAAATCTGCATTGAGGCAAAGTCCCGTTGAACAAGCAGCTGTTGTGGCTATAAGCACGTAAAGAATACGTGATATGGCACACGTGCCCCAGCAGAGTAAGCACATTCGATGTTATTAGGGTTGTCAGATTTGCCTAATAAATAACCGCTTATAATATTGAAACTGTTATGTTACCCTGTTACGGATCTATGATGTACAATATCTTAGATGAACTGTAGAAAAAATTGGCGCGGTAGCAACGCAGTTTAACCTTATAGAACGATTGCACGCGATCAATTCAGTAAAGGCTACCGGCTGCATATTTTTAAATAGCATACTGTATTGTGATTGAGGTAATATTTGAGATTAATTGCCTGGTGGCATGCATTAAGTTTTCTACAAAATGTAGTTCACTTTGACTTCCTACTTGGTTTAGTGGCAAAGCACATCGCTTTGTGATCACGAGGTCCACGGGTTCAAATTCTAGGTCTAACAAATGTAGTTTTTCTAACGAAAAATATCCCAATATGAGACCGGAGGCTCGAATTGTGCCCGGTATAAGGTAATAGGCTCGCCCCCTATTACATGGGACCTAACATCGTCGGCGAAAAGTGGGTGTACTTAGTACATCTCTGCCACCCCCGCTTGGGGAATATATGCGTGACGGTGGTGTGAAACAAAAGTTCCGTTGAAAGGGGAGAAAGTTGAGAGGTTTGTACAATATTTACAATTTACCTATAATTAGTATTATAGTCAGTGTCAGTTGTTTTATTATTTACTAGCTGTTACCCGCGGCTACGCACGCGTTTGTTTTGTAATTTGACATAGAGAAGTCGGTCTTTCTAGCACAGATCCTGTGTATGAGATCTTTAGAAATCATGGTCTTTGAAATCTTATCTTTAGAATACGTTCAGCCGTATGGAGAGATAAAAACTATCCCGTGCTCTTTCTTTTCTTTAAACAAACGAACATGAAGTTTCGTGATTGGGTCATTCATCGTTAAAGAGTTCACTCAATAAGAGACAATCATCTGACTGCATCATTGGAGAAATCCTATATATGAGTATCTAAATAAAATTGATATGAACAATTTCAGGCGCGTGCTATAACCTAACTACTTAAGAGATAATTCGAGAGAAGACAAACCCAAATCTCATATAAATTCATAGAGGAATTCATGTGTAGGCAAAATCACACATGTTAATGTAACATTGCAGCTCGCGATTAACAATTATAAAAATATGGTTTATCCCGTGATAATCCCGCATTGCCTTATATCTCCGGGATAAAGATTATCGTACATTTTAAGTTAGGGTTAAGGGTATGAGTTATTAGTTACTACCAAACAAAAATTCCTTGAGATCCGTTTTGTAGTTTTTGCGTTATTGAAACACAAACGAACAGACAGATACACAGACATGAATCCAGAAAACCTTACGGCCTCTATATCGATACGGAAATGTACCCCAATTGAATATAATACGCAATAATTGATTGTGATTTCATAATGCACTTGCCTACAAATCATCACCATTATTTTCTGTAATCTTTACTTACTATTCGTTATTATAATCTATCTATCTATATACCTATAACCTTACGCCAGATCCCTTGCGGGGTAGGCAGAGAGTACAGAGTTCCAACAAGTTCTTTCCTTACATACCTCTCTGGCTTCCCCAACTCTCATAGTTCGTCTCATACACGCTCGCCGATTACGGAGACTCTTGACTTTTCCATCAGATAAGACTCGATTTATTTGGTCGTGGTAAGATAGTCTAGGATAGATGATAGGATAGTAGTTATTATAATGTTTGTAACAAATTTCTACAAAGGAGGAGGTTCTCAATTCGACTGTATGTTTTTTTTTGTATGTATGTTACGCAATCATTCCGCCAATTATAAATTGATTTTGATGATCTATTTTGCATTGGGTTCAGTATAGCTCCAAGGTGGTCCCTTTTCAATTTTATTGGTATTGGACCTTGGACTTGGAAGATACACCAGGGAACTCCTTAACGACAAACGATACGAATGCGTAGATTGAGATATTATGGGTATTACGTCAAACCTATAGGTACCCTGCCATAGAACTAATCGGAATATGAACGAGCACAATTCCACACTCCGGACAGCGACTGAGATTTTTTCGATGAAAAAAGCACACTTTGTCCGACCTAGTATTTGAACCCAGGACTTCGTAAAAGCCTCGTAAATCCTTCTGTGGAGCGGGTGACTCTCTTCCCTCTAATATGGTCGAGGAGAGTGATGGCTGCCTCTCAAGTCATACTCGTGAACGGTGCTGCTGGTGGGGACTGGTCCGTCCTCTATCCTTTGACTGATTAATCATGTACCGTAGTACTGTTGAATTTTATCTCGTTCGGCATCACATTGGAGCTATACCAATTATTTTGTACGCATTTTTTACATATTTTAAAGTAACCCTTTTTTTCTCTTATTATACTTTTTATTATATACCTTTACAACATCTCTATTTTGTAAATGAGAGGACTATGTAGACACTGACCGATACCATGAATCTAAGTACACTTATGATTTTTAAATTAGATTTATCTATACTTAAGCACATCTATTTAGCTCGTTCTGCATTGTTCTCCCATACCCCATGAATGCAATGTATACAAAAAGAATTGTAAAACTCTCATTTTTTAAAAGAGTAACCGTGTAGTTTCTTGCCCTTCTTCTCCACAGGAATGACTTTCCGAACGGGAAATCAATAATTTTCTCTTTTTTTAATAATTATAAGTGCCTTTTGGTCTACATGAATAAAACAACTTTTTATTTTGATTATACTAAATCAAAGAGCCAGTCCTTAATTTCATACCCACAAAATAAAATTCTTGTTACAAAATGCACTCAGGTAAATAATTAAACGTAAATAAATACTCTCGTATTCGAGTATTACAACAAACCACCCAACCATGATAGCGATTACCATAATATTGTCGTAATCAAACTGAGTCGGTCTACTGACGTATAGCGAGGCTAGCGATCACGAGGTCTTGAGTTCAAATCCTAGGTCGGACAAAGATTTATTAACAATAGCAGACCGGAGTCCGCAATCGTGCCGAATATAGGAACTATTAATTACGTAAGCTCAAAATGGGGGAGTGGTCCAGTAAAATCTCATCAAATCTCCCTTCATTATTAAAAAATCTAACGTCAACTTAGAAAAATATTAATTACTAGCAGTTTCCCGCGATTTCGTACCCGGTCGACAACAGCGCCACCTACCGGGTCTATATTATATAGCCTATGTTACTCCTAGATAAGGTAACTTTCTAATGGAAAAACAATTTTTGAAATCGGTGTAGAAGTTTTTGAGTTTATTCGTTTCATACATACAAAAATACAAATCTTTCGTCTTTATAATATTAGTATAGATTGAATGAATGAATGAATGAATGGATGAATGAATGGATGAATGAATGAATTATTTATTTGTCATAACATAGGTATGGAATTAGATCTTAATACTAGGAACAGTCTCACTATGTTTCACCCTAAGGGTATACAAAGGTTCATGTTAATAATAAAGTGGAAACATTATTCGGTTAAAAACAATCAAGTAACACAGGTATACAAAGTGCATGCTAAGGGTATACAGAAATGCATTGTAATAATAAATGAAATTAATACTTGGTTAAAAAGAAATGAAAATAATGCAATAATAAAACATTATGTCAACAACAGCAAATTATACCAAATGTTATTATACGCATACGCATACGATTATACGCATGATAAAAAAAACTCTTTTGTTAGTCTCCCATTTTGCACGCTAAATGGCTACACGTTGACCGCTAACGCGGTCAATGTTGTGCGACACTTAATTATGCTACCAAGCCAAGCAAAAATCAAAGATTCTCTTAACATCTATAAAGCTGATCTATGTTTTTATCTCTGTCATCACGCCAGATACCTTACATCTATAGACTGGTATTGTTTTTTATATACCTTCTTTCATCAACATATGATTACCGCAAACCATGTCGTTTGCAGGAAATGATATAGCGGCGTCTATTTTCTTGCGGATGTAAAATGTAACTGAAAGAATAAAATTCATTTTATATTGATCCACTAGCGAATATACTAGATTATACTTAATGTTTAGAAAAAATTTAATTATCCTTTTGGAATAGACTTATCCTTTTAGTCTGGGACAAATTCCCCGCTTGGGGAATAACAATAGTTTCCTTGAAAGGGGAGAATGTTGAGAGGTTTGTACAATTTACCTATAATACTATGTCAGAAGTTTTATTATTTACTAGCTATTACCCGCGGCTACGCACGCGTTTATTTTGTAATTCGACACCGGGAGGTCGGTCTTTCTGGGATAGCACGGATCCTGTATATTATTCCAAGACATAAGACACCTCCATACTAAGTAGCTATAGGCGTGACGGTAGATAAAATCTTGCATAGAACAGCCGCAAGCCTCGAGGTAATATTACTGAATGTACCAAAATCCAACCAATTAGGAAACCGGTTAAAAGGTAGCTGGCATTGACATTTTAAGGCATCAGGATCTCTTGAATGCACCGATGTCAGCCCCCCCCCCCCCCTCGTGCTCCAAAGAGCTCGCCTTCGCTAAAGCAAGCTTGCTTCCTCCCTGCAAGAACATGATGCTCACGGTGACGTGAACCATACTACACCACCTTCCTTCTCAAAGACGCATGTGATGAATGCTAAAAGCACTTTTCAACCCACGATCTCGAGTTTAGTAGGTTATATACAGACTCTTAAAAATATACTGATGTCATATTACACAAATTTTATATCTTTTATGAACCAACAATACAGGGTTTCCACAGCAAAAGCTTCTTATAGCCCTATTAATAGTGGGATCGTAACATTTTCTTAAAAGATTTTGTTGTAAATTACTACACGCAATTCAGCAACGATAACACGTAAAGATATAAAGGATGTAATCGACCGTGCGAAACGATTCATGTATTTTTACACTGGCTTATTATATCCTGTATAATATTGACAAGAAAATCCCACGCTACAGCTCTCTGACAAGAATTATTATAAATACTCAAAGACATAAACCGTACTTAGCCGCAAGTATCCGCATTACTGAAAGAAAACTTCGAACCGATGTAGTCATTGAATATAAGCTACGAACGGCTGATGTCGTTTGGAAATTACATTAAAAACCAGCTTTGGTTTTCTATAATCTAATTGGAATAATGATTCTAAAGGTGAACTAAAGGTGACTTAATACGCCGCGAGATTACCTTTTCGCCATATAAAATCGAGTCATTTCGCGCAAAATTGTATTAATATAAAATCCAAATACCGAAAGCTCAGCACGAAAACATTATTTTTCTTAAAAATACGAACTTTGCAAACACGAAATTCACATACACAGACACCCAGACCGGAACGAATATTTAATTGACGTTAGCGTAACGCTATCAAGAATGCATATTGTCACATTCATATTTATACAATAAATTTTTAGTGTGAAAAGGATGACACATTAACTCAATAACGGAACGCTACCGTCAGTCTATTTATGCTTAGCCCTCTAAATACTTACACCACTTTTCCTAGTTTACAACATTTATATAAAAATATCATTTCAGCAAATCTTGGATTTATTGGTAAGCACAATAATGGTGGATCCGAGAGATAAATGCCAATGATATGCAAATACTTTCTAAATGGTAGGTGAATCGTAAAACTAAAAGACAGTTAAATGTGCATGTACATTCGTCTTATACACCTAACTAAAAAGTGTCAATTTAAGGCGGACGTGACCTAAATGTAACGCATATCTTGTAATAAAATATATTAAAAAGGGCTATCTATCTATATCATCACGCCAGATCCCTTGCGGGATAAGCAGAGAGTACAGAGTGCCAACAGGTTCTTTCCTTACATACCTCTCTGGCTTCCTCCACTCTCATAGTTCGTCTCATACACGCTCGCCTGTTATGGAGACTCTTGACTTGTCCTACAGATAAGACTCTAGACTGCCTCGTTGGTCTGGTGGCAAAGCGCATCGCTTTGTGATCACGAGGTCCTGGGTTCAAATCCTAGGTCGGACAAATGTAGTTTTTCTAACGAAAAATTCCCAGTATGAGTCCGGAGTCTGGAATTGTGCCCGGTATATGGAAATAGGCTCGCCCCCTATTACATGGGACCTAACATCGTCGGCGAAACGTGGGTGTACTCAGTACACCTCTGCCACCCCCTCTGGGGAATATAGGCGTGACGGTGACGGTGTCATTCCTTCTTCTGACATTCTTTCTATATGCCCGACCCAACGGAGCATACCCTTTCCCATCTTTACACCGATACTATCTTTCATACCTACTCGCTTTTTTACTACGCTGTTGCCAATACGGTCGGTCAGTTTCACTCCGCACATCCTCCGCAGAGCTCGCATTTCCACCGCATGTATCCTAATTTCATTCTCTTTCTTACATACCCAGCTCTCGCTACCATATAAAAGCGTTGGGACAAGCACTCCGTTATGTATGGCCAGCTGCGCCTTTTGGCTTAAGTGCCGGCTCCCAAGCTAGTCCCTAGCTTTCTCATCGCACCATTCACTCTGTTCCCTGCATTCACTCTTCTCTCTATGTCAGTGGTGTATTTCCCATCCTTACTGAATGCGCATCCAAGATAGGTCATTAAAAAGGTCACATAAAAATATAAAAAAAAAAAAACTATCTGCAGCTCTCCTCCTCCAATCCCTGCCCACTGCCTTACGAATATCGTCGCCCCACCTAGCTACAGGGCGCCCTACACTACGTTTGCCGACATGCGGTCTCCACTCAAGAACCAGTCTGCCCCAACGGCCATCGGTTCTGCGACATATGTGACCTGCCCACTGCCATTTGAGCTTGTTAATTCGCTGATCCCTAAGAGAAACATCGAGCATAGCTATCTCCATAGCTCGCTGAGCGAACTTGAACTGGTGGGCAAGCCGCACGGTGAGTGGCCACGTTTCGGCTCCGTATATCATTACAGGTAGGACGCACTGATTAAAAACTTTCATTTTAAGGCATTGGGGACACCAGAGCTAGCGCGGTTAAGAGTAGAAACTCGACGTGCATTCAACACTGCGAAAGCAATCAAGAACTTTGGGGAATATTCTACGATACTCACGAGGTTCAATACAGGAGTGCGGAGAGCAAAAAGAAGGGCTTGGAAAAGACACTGCCAAAGCATAGACAGCCTCCCTGAGGGTATGAGGTTAGCCAAGGCAATATCCATGGCCAAATTAAATTCACTTACTACAGTGAGGAATGAGGTAGGGGAACTTACAAACAATGGGGAAGAAACACTGAAAACAATGTTCAACGTGCACTTCCCAGGTTCGGTGGCAATACAGGGAGAGGACACCATGTGTGATGTCCAAATAGATGAGCTAAGCTTAAAGACAATTAGAGCTGACTGGGAGACGGCGTGGAAGTCGTGGAACAGAACAAACTCAAACACAGTATCGACACTGATGCAGGAAGCTCTAGATAAGGTAACAAACTGGTGCACAACAAATAGCCTCTCGGTCAACCCGACGAAGACTAATGTCATCCTGTTTACAAGGAAAAAGGTACTGACGGGTTTACAGGACCTGTACATGTACGGAAGTAAAATTAAATGGGCCACTGAGGTCAAGTATCTGGGGGTGACCCTGGACAAGCAACTGAAGTGGCATACACATGTTGATCTAACCATAGCCAAAGCACTGAGAGTGCTGAACATGTGTAGGTCAGCGTATGGAAAGGCATGGGGACTGCAGCCCAAAATAATGCACTGGTTATTTATCACTATGGTAAAACCGATATTAACGTATGGATGCATCGTGTGGTGGCCTAGAACCAAGACACAGACGTGCAGGGATTCCTTAACAAAACTGCAGAGGACAGCCTGCCTGGCCATCACAAGTGCTTTCAAAACAACACCGACGGCAGCTATGGAGAGGCTACTCAACCTAACTCCATTACATATCGTCATTGAAACTGAGGCAAGGAAGGCACTCTATAGGCTAGAGAAAGCTGGACTATGGAGCATAACGGCGCCAGGCCTTGAACACACCAAGCTAGAACCGGATAAGGAACTAGATGACATAAGGAACATGAGAAGTGACAAGATCCTAACCACATACATGTTCAATAAGAGATTTAGCACTCACATCCCAACCAGGGAACAATGGAAAAGCGGTCTAAACAAGCAAGGCAAGGAGCAAATGATATGGTACACTGACGGATCCAAAACCAAGTTTGGAACAGGAGCCGGAGTATACACGGAAGGATATAGCCTCAGCCAAAGCATGGACAGGTTTACATCAATATTCCAGGCAGAGACCTATGCGATAAACATTTGTGCAAAAGAGGTATTGGACAAACGAATCACGGGCAAGAAAATCTACATTTGTAGTGATAGTCAGGCTGCCCTCAAGGCCGTCGGCTCCTATGAGCTAAACTCAGCACTGGCCGCGGAGTGCGCATACCTTCTTGACAGATGTGGAGCGCGCAACACGGTCAGGTTAGTCTGGGTCCCTGGGCACACGGGAGTTGATGGCAATGAGCGTGCGGACGACTTAGCCAGGAAGGGAGCAATGGGAAAAACCGTTGGTTCAGAACCGTTCATAGGCATACCAGACGGTGCCTATAGAGGCGCACTCTTTAAATATGCCCAAGAACAACATAAGAAAGAATGGGAAACACACACAGGGCTTCGACACTCAAAGGAATTCCTTTCCACATGGTGTGAAAGCGATTGCAAGAGACTACTAAAATATAGTAGACTACAACTAAGGCAAATAACGGGAGCATTCACAGGCCACTATGGCACGAAAGAACATCTACACAAGATGAACCTATGCGGCGACGTGGTATGCAGGTGCTGTGGCACAGAAACTGAAACCATGAAGCACGTCATCTGTCACTGCGACGCTCTGGCTGCGCGGCGAATGGAACTGCTGGGAGTGGCCTATCCAAACCCAGAAGAACTACGGCTCTGTCCCCCTGCTGGAATCTACAACCTAATACAGGGAGTACTGGACACCTCAGGTACGTAAGAGCATTAGAGCAAGGACAGCACAAAAGATCCCATGGGTCGAAGTGCGCCAAAGGTATCCTCGGTCCGGTAAGCCAATATAAGATAAGAAGGCATTGGGGTATGGGCGATGAGAAGACTCGACGAAGTTTTCCAAATGCTGCCCAGCCCAGCCGTATCCGTCTCTTAACTTCCCTGTCGAAGTTGTTTTACCTAGTTGGAGCAACTGCCCTAGGTATACGTACACGGAAACAAATTCGAGGGAGATTCCGTTTACGGCGATCGGTCCCGGGTCAACATGCTTGTTGATCATAACTTTGGTTTTATCTAAGTTGATCCGGAGACCGATTCGCTGAGACGAATTAGCAAGGCTGTCCAGCATCCGTTGTAGGTCTTGCAACGATTCAGCCATGATGACGATGTCGTCTGCAAATCGCAGGTGAGAGATGTGTGCGGCATTTATATTGATGCCGCGACCTTTCCAGTCCAGCGTCTTGAACATATCCTCCAGTGCTTTGGTGAACAGTTTTGGTGATATGACATCACCCTGGCGCACTCCGCGGCGCAGGTGGATATGTTCAGTCCGCTGGTTCTGTACTTGGACGGTCATTGTTGCGGCTTCAAAAAGGCATCTCATCACCTAGATGTATCGCCAATCGACTTGGCATCGTTACATGGAGTCCAGAACTGACCAGGTTTCGACAGTGACAAAGGCCTTCTCCATAGTCCTACGAAGGCTAGACATAGGGGCAGATTATACTCTGCAGTCTTCAGTGCAATCTGCCGCACTGTATGAATGTGGTCTATGGTGCCGTAGCCACTTCAAAACCCGGCCTGCTCCGGGGGTTGAAAATCGTCGAGCCTTCGCGCAAGACGGTTCGTGATGACCCTTGAAAACAGCTTGTATACATGGCTCACAAGCGATATGGGTCGATAGTTTTTCAAAAGGTTAGGATAGGTTTTGTCACCCTTCTTGAAAAACAGGACGACCACGCTTCTGTTCCATGCCTGCGGAGTTCTCCCAGTGTAATGAGATCAAGTTATTATACATCCTTTTCTCACAACAAATTTAATTCCTGAATCGTTATTCCCCGGTATGTACCGGTCATGAATTTTAAATTGTTGCCTATCGATGACATAACGTTTGTGCTTCGCTCGCAGCATAACTTAGCAATTCTAACTGGAACTACCACTCAGCATTAGAATTGTTGTTAAATGTATCTATAGTAGTTTTAACTCTGAAATCATTATAGATATCTTATTTTCGATAATATTTACTTTTATTGTTCCTGCCCCACCAGCGGCGTATTTCGTTAATTTACACGTTAATACTAAATAGACATTACGCATATGAAGTCAATTTTTATTGAGATGGTGCATCGTGTTCGATTTTAGCGCCTTGTTTAAAGTGGATTTTGACGCCCCTGCGTCAATTAATACTAATTTTGAGGCAGGTATGTTATAGTATAGTTAAATATTTATTAGAAAAAAGTGCTGGAATCTAAAAGCAAATAGATAACAGACACTGAGTCCTGCTTAAATATGAAATGCAAAATATGACCATAAGAACTTTAATGAAAGCTTGTCCTAGGCATGCGCCTAATAGAATTATAAATTAATTATAAAATATTGCCAAGATGTTTAGGAACACAAGGGTCCTCTCTGATCAAACTTACAATGTGGCTTATTCATCAATGTATGGTAATAATGCACATCGTCACGATTAGTGTTGATGATTACGTATTTTCATGTGACTTATTTATAAAAATTGTAATTGTCACCTTTCGACTACGATTGTCACTTATCGGCTCACTTAGGGCTCGTAACATAAATGCGTTATTTATAAAAGTTAAGTTTAAGCGTCCCATCTACAACGCTGTGGAGTAACTCTATAAACTTTTACTTTTAATACTTACAAGATTTTTAAATTATGATCGTATTATAGTTTATGTATGTGCAATACCTGCGCGGGCGCGGACGCGGGCGCGTCCACGGCGCGGCTAAATGTCGCGCGCGGCCTCAGCACTCACAAACGGCCTTTGCAGTTCGGCGCGGTCGACGACCCGCCTGCGGTCGTTGACTGGGCCCGCATTTAGTTTTCACTTTCGTTCACTAAGGATACCTGAACCATATACGTCATGCACATGCCGACAGTTCCGCCGGCTCATTCAGTTCCCGGTGCTCGCCACTTGACAACAACGGTGATACGCTGGGACACCATCCTGGATACTGGGATAATGATCCTGAAATCTGGTTACTTTAGCCAGTATCTACTTAATATATTGGTGGAATATTAAAAACAAAAAATACATTCCAATTTTAAGACATCCATAGAATAATTCTTGATTACTAAAGTGTTTTCGTTTTTAGAAATTGTATTCTTTTCATACGCCTCAACAAAAGACCTCATCAAAAAAGTACTTCAGTATAATATATAATTTGAATTCTCATACATTGACATTTGAAACACAATTCCTAACTGACCTAGGTTTGTTAACAGTACTGCGTGACTGGCCAATATAATTCGCGTAGTCATAGCGTAACTAAATAGAGATATAAAAATACCTACAAACATACCAGTCCGCATTACTAACGTTAAACGGACGCATGGCATAATAAACGTTCGAACTATGTCCGTCACCCAGCTAGGCAGAAGGTTGTTGCACTAATGATAGCTGGTGTCGTAACTCGGGCGTTGGACCGGTGGTCCTTTTGATGCATTTTGGGTACAATTAGGTAATTTTGGCGGTTGGTGGGAGTCGGCCGGTGGCGAGGGGGAGGCGCGGTGCGTGGGGTTGCGGGTTCGGCGGTGGTTGCGCAAGCGCCGGTCGTCGACTCGATTATGTCAGCGGTTTACGTAAGCGTCACCTCGCAACGCTCTCGGTGCTGGCGCCAATTGTAGCCCCGCGACCATTTCGCACTTCTCGCGGACTATTTGCGGACGGCGGCGGCTCGTTAGCGCCGAGCTCACACCTCGCCAACCACATTGTTCCTCGCTACCCTCGGCGACGTGTTAACATCATTAGTGGCGGTAAACGCGCACTCCGATGCAATCATGCAGGACACTGTTATTAGCAACAAGATGCATCACTTAAATTACAATAGATCCTGAGTTTATATCCGTTCGAAAGGCAACTAGCTCGGTCCGCAGTATTGTGTAACGCTAAACAACCTCCAATTAAGTTCAACCTTTCATGAATCGATTAGCGCTAACATCGAATCGTCCATTGTAGCGTTGTTAAGAACAGGTGTGCCCTAAAGGAGTAATTATGCGATATGGTTGCGGTCGTAGCAGAGAAGGGGCTGGAGCGGTTGCGTCAGCGTGCGGAGAGCGGTCGGGCTCAACGCACAAGGTTGCAGAGGTTCAATGCTCTAGAAATACGACACCCGACCCCGGGCAACCGCACGCTGCGGACCAAACTTGCGAGCGCGCAGCCGCGCAGCGCGCGCTCCGAGCCGTCCGTGCACGCCCCTCTAGCGACACCACATCAGCTTGCAGTCAATTTAATTATCATAAAATAATTAAAAAATATTAATAATACATAATATTTTATACAATATTCCATTTATGGCTTCTGCACTGTGCCTTTTTAATTTACTATTATTTTGATATTCGAGTTCAGCTAGAAACTAAAATACAAATTAAAAATAAACACCTGCTTTATATCCCATATCTTCATCCTCAATCCTCCTCCGTTGTAAAACTAGTTCTCCTAAACGATGACAGTTTTGTTTTAACGGTACACGCACAGCTTCGCGGGGTAACCTTCAAAAGAGAGAACGCGGCGTCGTAAGCACGTCCAATGTGCCAACTCTTTTTTATGTACAAGTTGTTTCGCAATTTTATATAAATAATTTTGCCTTCGACCTTTGTGAGCCGCCCAATTCAGCCCGATTGGTATTCCCGGCGCGGGCGACGACGTGTGCTTTTCGTAACTTGTAGCAGGCGCAACGCGCGACGTGACCCTCATTACATTAGGGTGAACCACACACATAGTGTACAAATCGCTCTTAAGCTGTTAATTAATTATATTAAATATGATTGTCTACTTAGTACTTGCCCATGGTCCCCCAAGGTAGACAGAATTGGTAGACCCGTGGAAAATCGCGTGTACCTAGATTTATTTTTAAAGTAGTCTCACACAAGGTTTTATTCCTGTATCGTGGGTGCGTTTACAAACATGAAAATTCACATGCACAAATACCCAGACAGTGACAAATAATTATGGATCACACAAAGGATTGTCCCGTGCGGGAATCGAACCCGCGACTATTAGACACAGGCTGAATGGCTTAAGCTCTTAACCACTGCGCCAAATCGTCCGTCAATAAAGACAGGCTAGCGGTCCCGATGTCCTTTGCCAGACTGTTTTTTCTATTGACAAATTCTTATTAGCTGTCCGGTAGTCCTATTAGTAGTCTAAAATTATTGAGCCCGGTATAAAGGCAATTATGGGTATACAGAACATCCCTCTGTCATGACATTACTGCTTAGGGAATACAGGCGTGACAGGAACTTGCCAAGATGGATTACTCTCGCTTAGATTACAAACACGCTACGATTACTTTGCTTGGCTACCTACACTATACTTATGCATATCTGGTACGGGCCTAGTTGATGTATTAGGGAACCAAAGAGGTACCTATATTAATCCGCATCTAATTCAATTTCACAGTTGAAACACGTTTTGCAATACCCTATTGTCGTGGGTTTAGGAGATTCTACGTAGACGAGTTATTGATTTAGATTATAACGGTATCCAAATTTAGCAAAGCTGATATTTTTGTAGGTTTATAAGTATGTTCCTATTTTCTAGTATCGGTGTAAAGATGATAAAGGGTAGGTAGGCATTAGTGGTTCAGACATATAGAAAGGTTGTCGGAAGAAAAATGGACAAAACATATATACAACAAATATACAATGCGAAAGTAAAAGAATGTAGATACCGGGGAAGACCTAGTCTAACTAAATAAACCGTGTCTTCTCTGAAGAGTAAGTCAGGCGTCTCCGTAGCCGGCAGGTGTATATGAGACGAACTATGAGTGTGGAGGAAGCCAGAGAGGTCTGTAAGGAAAGAACCTGTCGGAACTCTGTGCTCTTTGCCTACCCCGCCAGGTATAAGTAGCGTGGTGATAAAGATATATTGTAAGTTTTAGTGTACCTAATCAAACAGGATCAGCAGATACTTGCCAACACATTTTTCGCTTATTATCTAAAACCACTTTTAAGCAGTAGTCTATAGTACATCTATTTTTCACTCAGTTTCTAGCAATATAAGAAATATAAGGCATATTTGTTTGCCTAAAAATTCATTGCCCTTACCAATCATTCCGTTACATACACTCTGCTTAAAATCAGTCACCAATAACACAGTACAAGGATTAACATTATCCCCAAACTGACTCTTGAATGGACGTCGGTCTATTTCACTAATTAAATAGAACCAGTGACAGAATATACCGCTACGTTTACTATGAACATCAATAAAAAAGATTATACTGCTCAATCAATTAATATAATAGTATTTTTAAAGACTTTGTGAATATTCAAGAGAAATTTATGATTTCTACAAAACTGCGAAAAACGATGTTTATTATTATGTAAATAAAATGAAGAATTACTTTTTTTACTTTTAAATTAGGCAGAATCAAAATAATTTATATAAGTTTTTCATACATATTTAATAGTAACATAGCAAACATTTTGTGGATACTAAAATTAAACCAAGGTCTTCCTAGACAAGGTCTTTCTTTGCAAGGAACAAAAGTTATTACTGTTACTGGGCTCTGCTCAGTTCATAGTATCTAATATACTGTAGTTTTTTCAAAATATATTAATTCAGTCATTACCCGAAATCTATAAATGGAAAAAATCTGCGAGTATTCCACTGCACTCAACATTTCTCATTTCATTATTTCCTTTTTCAACTAAACCGTTAAACGTTGACAATTTCTCCGCTCACTTCTTTGCTCATTCTGATTACAAGAAGGCGTAGAAAGCGTCGCAGCGCTTATACAACTCTACAACAGCGCACGTGAGCGCAACACCAGAGTTCACGTTACCAAGTCTGCTGATTCGCGAATGCCACCTCGGCCGGAGTTCACCGACCCCGGTGGCCCGTTCTACGAAGATGTTCACAATTTTGCAAGGCGGCGCCAACGCTCCGAGCCAACAATACACATAGTATTGCGGGGCGGAGTAACCGTTTACGGGCGAGCGGAATGATCGATGGTATCGACATCGTTTAGCAGGTAGCAGGAAGAGTGCATAGCGTCGCCCGGGCCACGTTACCGGAACGTACGCAGCCTTTCACGCACTTAATTTGGCAGGACCCCCTTCGCGCCGCGCCTGCCGCACGCCTCCTCATACTCTGAGAGAAAGTAGCTAGCCTACGCAATTCTAGGGTCAACGACCGTACTCGAAAATGCTTACTTCTGACAAAAGTGACACATTAACTGTGAGCATTTCATATTCAGTATGTGTGGTCAGTTTCTTGCACGGATATTGAATGGTCGATGCGAACAGGTCAGGCTGGGTAAGGTAAGCTTCGTGGGCGGGCACGTAGGAATATTTCACTATTTTAGCAACTCCTCACTGAAGACTTATAATAGAGTTTACTAAAATAATTATACTTCAAAATTGAAATTGACTACATTATTATCTTCTAAAGAAAAACAGATACAAGCGAACAAACGAAGCGCCTATTGGTAATAAATTGCGAACCACAAACGAATAATGGGCGATAAAATAGAAAAGTTTAGTGGTGACATATCTTTTACAGCCAAATAAAACTACTACATAAAAAGACAAAGATGTGACCCTTCATTCGTAAAAACCTCGGAACGGACATGTACGATAACCCGATCAGATAACGAAGGGCTCGGCCTAAATGTAGGCATGATCAGGGTCATCAGAAAAAGTAACCGTATTAAAAACATAACAGAATAGTGCTCCACTAGTCCAATAAGCGCGTAGCAACGCGTACTCGCCCGAGGCTGCGGCGATTTAATAATGTAACTAAATTGAAACATAATAATGCGTTTTTATTGCTGTTGTACACACAAACAACGCTCACTGTAGTAATAATAGCTTTCTAAAACACTTCGAACACGATGGAAGCAAAAAATATGGAGAACGGCTTAAGTGGATGCTTATATGTCGAAAATACGAGAGAGCTTCGAGTTGATGTGCTTATTTGATGTTCATCTACTGCTGTATATTTTAGGCCCGTATTACAGAACGAAAATCAGCCTTGGATCTAGATTTAAGACTGATTTTCGTTTACTATCTTTAAGAACTGATTTTTGTACTAAAATTTTAGTTTAAAACTAGTTTAACATTTTAGTACAAAAATCAGTTCTTAAAGCTGGGCCTGAGTCTGAAGGATATGTATTATATGTTAATAATTTGACGCATGAAAATAGTTTGACGGACGACTTGGCGCAGTGTTTAAGAGCTTAAACCGCTCCGCCTTCTTGGTTGAATAGTGGCGGGTTCGATTACCCCCACTGGACAAATCTTTGTGCAACCCACAATGATTTGTTTCGGTCTGGGTATTTGTGTATGTAAATTCTCATATTCGTAAACGTACCTACGACACAGGAATAAATCCGAGTGTAGGACTATGTTTTAAAAAGAAAGGAATGAGCTTCAAAGTTTTCAAATAACTTAAAATCAAATTTTGACTATCTCTCTATTATGCTGCCTCTACATATTCAATTAAATATTTTAAGCCAACTAAAATCCTAGAAGTCGTAGTAAGATTCCAGTCGGTACCTATTCATTTTGGTAAATAACTGAATTTGACCTACATTACCCACTTAAAATAAAGTCATTATGAAAATTATTGGACACATTCATCGATGCCTACCTCTATACTTTTTGGTTAATATAATAGGAGCCATATTTCGACACTTAATTTAACCATCACTTACATAGCAACCAACTTTAAAGTTACTCTAACTTTACCATGAGTTAAAAACTCGGTTTTCGATATCGTACGTGTTTATTAAATGTATGAAAAAATGAGCAGCGCCCCTAGCCGATACGTGAGGAACTAATTAATTGCTATTATGTTTCGATTAGTACAAAATGTGTGTACAACCCAGCAACAACTCATTGCAGAAGTTTTTTGACAGAGAATAAGTAGAAGAGCAAAAATTTGGATTCCAAATTCTTTGTAGAAGAATGACGTTGTCAATTTTGTTCCGATTCCTAAAACTTGAGCTATTCTTGATAATGTCTGTGTAATATTTGTAGAATATTAACTACGATATTTTCGTACATGCGTGAAAGTATGGTAGGAATGGTAAAAAGATATGCCTAACGCGTCTTATCAATTTTCTCTAAAGCGGCGTTTATAGAAATACTTTTATAATAGTGGAGTCTTAATAATATAGTAATCCACCTCATTAATCAACATTGCATTAGTATATGACGTTACCTGACACTGGCAAAATTAGCTCAATTCCGTAGCCGCCAAAAAAAAGTTATAGTAGAGGTACACATACCTCACATTTTTCGGCGAAATGGGTAAATATCAGAAACGTGAAAACGTCGCGAACACTGTGAGCTCTCACGGGGTCTCGTGTCTAAATCCGATTCGACAAGCAATCGGCAACTCGTACAATACGAACGTCGTTAGTTGTGCATACAAACGCTTCGATTGCTGAATTGTGTAAAACAGACATTGCTAATCCACGCAACCCCAAATAGTGCGGGCGCACGATAAATTCGAAATAGCTGTGGGCTTAGCACGAAAAATTGGACGTTAGCATGGCGCTAGCGAAGCGTGCTGTAACATTCATGATTATTCAATAAATTTGTAGTGTGACAAGGATGGCATATCAACTCGCTAGCGTCACGCTAACATCAATGTTTTTGTACTAATCCCTCTGAATAGACGACGCAATCGTTAAGTCGAGCATTCTCGATCCGGCCCTTAGCCATGTCAAGGACACAGTCGTAATGAGATTCATTTAAATAAGTATATATTCACGACAAGTACCTAATGGGCAGTAACATTGTCACGCTTGTATTCTCCGAGCGAAGGTGACAGAGATGCCCCCTATTGTATACACTCACAATTTTTGACAATGTTAGGTACTACCGATGTAAAAGGCAAAGCCCGTATATTAGTATATTAACCTGTATATAGAGGACGCGGAAATAATATTTTTACACTAGTATACAGGAATTACATTACAGGATTACATTTACAGGAAGCGCTCGTAGCGCTGTGCGACCGCGGTGTTCTTACCGATTACCAAGGTTAAGCAGCGTTCGACTCGGTCGGCCCGAGATGGGTGACCGTTTGTGGCATTTCATATTTGAGCGTCTCCGTGCTTCGGAAGGCACGTTAATCCGTTGGTCCCGGCTACCACTTAATGTGGTAGTCGTTAAGCCGAGTTGGAAGCCTTAAAGGCTGCTTGATAAGTTCCAACACCAGGTGGCCACAAACCTGCCTCTATCAATCCGCACTGGGTCCGCGTGGTGGAGTATGACCTAATCTCTCTCACCTCGATTTGTGAGAGAAAGCCTTTGTCCAGCAGTGGGCAGTATAGGCTGATATTATTATACAGGAATTGCCAATGACAATGTAGCGTAGCTACGAATCAAGGCTACAAGAAATTTTTCCTTCATTTGTAGACTTACTTACAAAGTCACAATTTATTTCTAGACTTTTGAAATAAAGCAGGCACACGAATAAGAAATGTGTTTTTCTGCAATGCAGCGGTAGAAATAAGGAAGTGTAAGAAGAAATTTCATTAATTTTTATTATTTATTCGTCCAAGACTTCCGTTTTTTAAAGTAATTTAAGTTATTATACCTATCCTATCTACCTATATCATCACGCCAGATCCCTTGCAGGGTAGGCAGAGAGTACAGAGTTCCAACAGGAAAGATCCTTACAGACCTCTCTGGCTTCCTCCACTCTCATAATTCGCCTCATAGACGCTCGCCAGTTACGGAGACTCTTGACTTGCCCTCAGTTATTGTACTTAACGAAAAGGCACATAAGAATAGCTTAACACACAACATCTTATGAATGAAAACGCAATGCGACCGCGCCTATGTATTTGGTAGTGAATCATTGTGGAACCGAATATTAAATTAGTGAATAAACTTGCATGAGGAATGAGATCTCCGCTGGGGAGTAAGTACCCAAGGTGTCCGGCCACCACGTGCCATGGAAAAACACAGAAAACAAGGACACTATGCAATAGTACAATGAACCGGACGTTGTTATTCCACGAGCGCACTCTGATGAAACTACGCAAATCTTCATTGTTATTAACCAAGAAGTCGGTTTCGAAATATTGGGGCACGTACATCCGTAGGGCACGTACGGGCCCTTCGCCAGCCGAAATATGACACAAAAACAAACGCAATCAAATATATGCTGACTGTTTGCTGAATAGTTCAATTACGTAAGGACAAAACGTATTAACACACCGCACGTTCGGGCGGACGCAGACGGTCGAGTTACGATTTTCCATACATTATATTAAAAGGACTATTAGTATTTACTCTCTCAGTGTGAGAGAAGGCCCGTGTCCAACGGTGGGACAGTTTCTTAACGGGGTAATCTTATTTCATTTATTCGTAGATAATAGAAAATACTGGACACGGTTACGCCTATATTCCCCAAGCGTCTGAAAAGTATTGTGAACACCTAAATGTTACTGTAGAGGTATAATGACAAAAGGCTCGACTCCTTAGGCACTTAGGTGCCTAAGGGGGCTATACCGGGCATAATTCCAGTCTCTGAGCAGCGACTAAAAAGTTTATTAACCGACTTCAAAAAATGAGGAGGTTCTCAATTCGTATGTTTTTTTTTTGTACGTATTTATTTTTTTTGCGTTGGATTCAGTATAGCTCCAAGGTGGTCCCACTTTAATTTCATTGGTATTCGACCTTGTACTTTGAAGATACACCAGGGAACTTCTTAACGACAAACAATACGAATGCGTAGATTGAGATATTATGGGTATAACGTCAATCCTATAGTTACCCTGCCATAGAACTAATCAGAATCAACCGACTTCAAAAAAGGAGAGGTTGACAATTCGTCTGTGTTTTATTATAACTTCTTTATCTATGAACTGATTTTGATGTTTCTTTTTGCGTTGGGTTTAGTAAAGTTTCGAGGTGGTCCCATTTTAATGAAATCGATGTTGAACTTTGGACTTGTAAGATACACCAGGGGACTCCTTAACGGCAACATGCATGTTTAGATTCTGTTATTATGGTTATTATGTCAACTCAACAAAATAATATAATATAGGTGTATAAATATTAGTAAATATTCACTCGTCACTTAAAATTGTAAAATAAAATTCGTTGAAAACAAAAAAATTAAACCGACTTCAAAAAGCAAAAATTAAATATTTTAAGTCGGTGCCAAGTAACCGACTGCACTAAATGGTACCGACTTCAATTATTTATTTTTTGCTTTTTGAAGTCAGTTTACTTTAAAAAAAAAAAAAAGAATTTTTACAAAAAAAGAAGATATACACCTTGCCCGATCTAGGATTCTGATCCAGGACCTCGACGAAGATCGACGAAGTCTGTCATATACTTAATATTCAAGAGACTATGATAGCATAGGTTAATAATACTAGCCCTGTTAAGAAAATGTCCCACCGTCCCACCACCGGACACAGGCCTCCTCTCCAACTGAGAGGGATTAGGCCAAAGTCCACCACGCTGGCCCAGTGCGGTTTGGAGAAATATACACACCTTCGAGAAATTCTTAGGCATGCAGGCGTGAGGAAACTCACGATGTTTTTATTCACCGTTAAAGCAAGTGATTGTTAATTTTTAATACGCACATGCTTTCGAAAAGACAGAGCTGCGTGCCTGGGTTTGAACCCGAGACTAGAGAGAGAGACGAGAGAGATTGTTAAAAAAATAATATATTTTCATTCATAAAATATAATCTTAAGTAATACATTAACAACATAAATTAAAATGTCTTCCTCGCTCCAAAATTTCACAATAACTCTAATAAATTTAATCTGAGTAGCGGCTGTGTAATTTACGGCGAGTGACTTAAGAAACTTTTTGAATAGAAATATACGTATTTTCTATATTGGTTAATAGTTTTGTAATTCTGCTTGCCTATAGCCTACAGTTCATTACCCTGCATATTAATATGAATAGGTACCTATGTGTACATTTATAGGTACTTATGTGCAGGCGCTCGTAGCGCTGTGCGACCGCGGTGTTCTTACCGATCACCAAGGTTAAGCAGCGTTCGACTCGGTCGGTCTGAAATGGGTGACCGTTTGTGGCATTTTCATATTCGAGCGTTTCCGTGCATCGGAAGGCACGTTAAGCCGTTGGACACGGTTACCACTTAATGTGGTAGTCGTTAAGCCGAGGAGGAAGCCTCAATAGCGGCTTGATAAGTTCTTACAGCAGGTGGCCACAAACCTGCCTCCACCAATCCGCACTAGCTCCGCGTGGTGGAGTGTGACCTAATCTCTCTCACCTCGATTTGTGAGAGAAGGCCTTTGCTCAGCAGTGGGCAGTATAGGCTGATATTATTATTATTATATATGTGCACATGCATACATTCATGCTTATATACCACTGGGATGGCGATTATAGTCCGCTACATGATACGAGTCTGAAACATGTCTTTCATTTCATCTACATTCATATCTCCTCATGCATTTCCGTCGATTTAGAGTGCACTTGACTCTTTTGCAAAGAGACCCTTAATTTGGTCGTGATACAATAGTATATAGAGTAATAAACTATAAACAGAACTGAATCAAAAATAATAAGAAGGAAATTATAAAAAATATAGTACGTCCCTTACCTTTAACTATTCTTTCGGAGATATCGACTGAGTTAGAAGTGTAAAATAAAAACACACACCCTCACGCCTATATTCTGCAAGAGGGGGTGGCAGAGGTGTACTGAGAACACCCACTTTTCTCCGATGATGTTAAGTCTCATGTAATAGGAGGCGAGCTTATATACCGGGCACAATTCTTATACCTAGGATTTAAGTCGGACCAAAGTTAGAAATGTTTTTCAATAATACAAATAGAACTGGCTGATGGCCTCGTTAGTCTAGTGGCGGATTGTACGGCTGAAGATCGCAAGTTCCTGTTTTCGAATTCCAAAGTTATTAAGATTTTCCTTTCTAAAAATTCTCAATAGCAGTCTGAAGTCTGAAATTGTGGCCGAAAAATAAAAAATCAAAAACAATGTGGCTGATCTGGGATGTGAGCAGTATATCTTTTCTACACTCCGCTAGAGGAAAATAAGCGTGACGGCGTTTATTTTTTTTAAATTGAAAATCGTTGCCTTGAAATTACAAAGTCGTGGGTTAGTATCCTAGCTCGGATAAAGTGCCCTTTTCTACAGAAATAATTCTCACTATATGGACTCTTAAATGTTGGGGCTGCCTCGATTCTGCAGTCCATCGGGGATGTTCGCGGGGGCCAGAGTAGATGGTGTTCACGCCATCCTGTGTAAGAGAACAGCATCTACGATGTCGCGAATCCGGAGCGGCCCCAATACTCTCCTAAGCGTACCGGCTAATCGGCTGGATGGCCCATTTCTTCAGCACTGGATAGGTATGCATAATTCATACATGTCCAGTGACAAAAAAATAAAATCTAGATATAAGTACTAACATAGACTGTAAGAAGGTTGTTACTAACAAATCTATGGATTTAGAGACATAATAGAGATATATTAAGATAAATTATATTATTATTATTAAACCGTGTCCGGTATAATGGCAATAATCACGCTCCTAATTACATTAGGACCTATTAAGTAGTAAGTACGCAATACGACTCTACCACTCCCGCTTAAGGAACACAGGCGCAATAATGTTTATTTTTTTTATTAATAAAATAATAAATATACTTAAATGATGTTTGTTTAATAAAGAACAGTGTTAACTCCTAACATAAAACATGAAAAATGTATGTAGGTACTAACGAAACGTTAACACTGAGTTTAATTAAGGCAGGTAGAAATAATTACGACCTACATCAATCATGGTGATCTTTTGTAATTATTTGTTTGCGTGTTGTTTTCGCAAATCAATTTATAATACAAATATTGATAATCCTATTAGGAAGATTCCTCTCGAAGGTAAAAACGAAGATGAACTCACCTTAAAACCTACAACGTGTTTCCTTTAAAACATAATAAACGTGATCCATCATAAATAAGGAGACATAAATTACATGGGTTAATATCCTAAAAAACTCCGTAGTCGACTTTAGAGTTTAGAAAAACTGTATTGGAAAATCTCATACACGATTCGGTATGCAAACCTGTAACTCTACCATGAATTTCAGAACTTACTTTTACCATGGTAATCATTTTGATAATTCTGTACCTTCAGTGAAAGGTGTACAACTTGAGTTATAGCATATTTTTTAAGTAAATGTCTATTAATAACCGTAATCTATATTCAATTAAATGCACTAGTAAAAGTGAGAGGAATTTTTAAAACTTAAAAGTCGATTTTCTCAAAACTATGATTTTCGACTTATATCACCTTTCACTAAGGGTACAGAATTTTGCCTGAAATAATTATATAGAACCCCTAGTCAATGTCAAGATCAATTCATGATAGAGCTAATTTTTCATTAGTACCTATAATTATACTTTTACTTTCAGCCAACTGCCATGGTAGGGTGTGGAGAAGTGCAGGTCAAGCTGTCTGGGACCTGTACAATTTACCTAAACAAGCACTCTATCATTTACATGTCCAGTTCCTTGCGAATACTCTACCTACATATCGCTGCCAGCTCCTGCCGAATGCTCCTCCACCTAACAGAAAAATTAAAAAACTTGAAGAAACTTATTATAAAGAAGAAGCTTTTACAGCCCAAACACGACGAAGCTATTTTAATTATATAAAGAGTTGCTATGGCGGCGCTACTGCTTCCGGCGCCATCATCAGACAAGTTCCAGGTACCACATCATTGTATGGTCACCGAAATTATGTCTATGCCTTTCAGCTCAACCTGATGTCAGCAAGCAATCTTGATCACAAATTACGAACCAGAAGCAAACATACGAACATAACCAGCGAAAAAGCTTGCAAAAGCAATCAGATATCTATAAGTTTTGAATAAATGCCCACTAATGATCTAAGTACTTCCATGACCATATTATGTCAGAAGGAGAGGCTGAGATATTTACATCAATCCGACACGCCATAAAGTTCAATGGCTTGTATTTTGGTAAAGGTGATTGATCCTGCGATTTATGATATGATAATAACATGGCATAAGGAGAATATAAAAGCAATTCTATAAAAATATGTAATAAGTAATTTCAGTTTATGCAAATTTCAATAGAAGCTACGGAAAAGCAACCGTTTGGATAAATCAAAAAATCTATTTTTTTTTAATAAAACCGACTTCAAAAAGCATAAAATAAATATTTGAAGTCGGTGTCAAGTAACCGCCTGCACTAACCGACTTCAAATATTTATTTTATGCTTTTTGAAGAAGGTTATATGTAAAAAAAAAATTTTGCAATTTTAAGTGACAAGTGAATTATTTACTAATATTTATATTCCTATATTATATTATTTTGCTGAGTTGTACAGCAAGGTACCTACAGGATTGATATAATAACGGAATCTATACATTCGTGCTGTTCGCCGTTAAGGAGTCCCCTGATGAATCTTTAAAGTTCAATACCGATTTCATTAAAATGGGACCACCTCGAAACTATATTGAAACCAACGCAAGAATCATCAAAATCAGTTCATAAATTAATAAAGACGTTATAAAAAGACACATACGAATTGTCGACCTCCTCCTTTCTTGAAGTCGGTTAATATTCTGATTAGTTCTATGGCAGGGTACCCATAGGATTGACGTAATACGCATAATATCTCAATCTACGCATTCGTATTGTGTCGTTAAGGAGTTCCCTGGTGTATCTTCCAAGTCCAAGGTCCAATACCGATGAAATTAAAATGGGATCACCTTGGAGCTATACTGAACCCAATGCAAAAAGAATCATCAAAATCGATTCATAATTGGCGGAATGATCGAGTAACATACATACAAAAAAAAAACATACAGTCGAATTGAGAACATCCTTCTTTTTAGAAGTCGGTTAAAAAGGAAATCCAGCTGATAGAACTTTCCTCAAGTGTCTTGTTAGTCCACTGCCGATTCTAACTTGAGACATACATGTACTGGACCTATTAAAATTTAAACCTCTTTAAACATTTTACCAAGTATGTGATATAACTTTTCTTTCTTTCCTTTCTTTCTTTTTTTTTAAACGTAGTCCCACACTAGGATTTATTCCTGTATCGTGGGTGCGTTTATAAACATGAAAATTCACAAACACAAATACCCAGACCGGAACAAATAATTGTGGATCACACAAAGATTTGTCCCGTGCGGGAATCGAACCCGCGACTAGTAGACACAGTGGGCGGAGCAGCTCAAGCTCTTAACCACTGCGCTAAATCGTCCGTCTAACTATACTGTATTATTTATAATTAATTAGCATAACTTGTTTTATTACCAATACCTAAATTTTGTGACAAAAGAGAAGAGAATATAATAAACGATCATTACTCGTTGTTCTAGTGGCAAAGCACATCGCTTTGTGATCACGAAATCCTGGGTCAAATCCTAGGTCGGAGAAATGTAGTTTTTATTGTAAAATTGCCAGTATCAGTCCAGCCAGAGTCTAGAATTGTGCCCGGTACGGCAATAGAAAAGTCGGTGTACACGGGACACTTCTGTGACCCCCGCTTGGGGAATAAAGACGTGATGGCGCTTATTTTATTTCATTCACCACTATTGTTTAGTATCGTTTACAGTATTTTGTTTTAGTAACAACTCCTAGTTGTTCCCAATTTTCCATTGTGGAAATGTTTTAATTATGTAGACACGTTGAATTTGAATGGACTTTTGGAATCATGCAATATATTCAGTCCCTCCCGTGATCATGGGTGATCATGGCAAAACACTCGAAACGTCGGGAAAAATTAAAATCAAAAATAAAACCGAAATTAGCTTTTTATGTGTAATATTGCGTTAATTTAAGAACTCAAAATGTACCTTTGTTTCTTTTAATTACATTATTATGAGTGTAGATGCCCCCCTCATGAGTTCGCGCCAAGTAGGAACTCACTTTAGAAATAAACGTAAAAAATATCTGCCTACTTCTGCAGTGCATTATACTTGCCCTTATGATTAACCATGTTAATGAACCTGAACCATCGTCTGACCATAATTTCGGATAAGGTATTATTCGAACATACATTACGTGCGCAGATTATCGACATTATTTTCCGAATATTGTTGAATGTTGACCTCAACTGACGTCAACACTCAACAATAACATTGTAGGTAATGAATAAAAGGGTATAATGTTAATTCAGGTACACGACGAGTACAACTTAATATAAACCCACTTAATATAAACGCATGCAAAGGTTTTTATCTATGTTAAATAAAACAAAAAAAAAACTGATCCCGTACTGTACGTATTTTACCTGTATTATGACTAATTCGTTTTTTTTTATAATAAATTCGTTGCACGTACGTATTTGTCATGTAAATGTAAGTATTTAAAAAAATCTTGAATACACCTACAGTTACAATATTTTTTTTTTTTACATATAGGTAAATGGTGTGTGTATATGAATGATCTATGCTGTTGGCCACGGGGCCTTTACAGCTTCACCGGGCAAGTAGAACTCTGTACTCTACCTCTATATCTACCTACCCTGCAAGAAACCTGGCATGATGATATATAGATTATACTAACCCTGCATACTAAGTTTCCATACTGGCCAAGGTAAATTCTTGCTGATTCTATAACTTTAGCAAAGTAAATACCGTGATTGATAAATATTTTGTCAGATGTCCTAGATGTTCGAGTTTTACGGTACCTACCCAAAATTACGTGAAGAGTGTGTGAGTGAGTAGCTTTGTAGTAAAATGAAAAAATATAAAGTACAATTAAAAATAGAGAAACTGAGAGTTCGTCGAGTGTACAGGACAAGCAAAAATAGATTCGTCAATATTACTTAACGACATTTAAACCACCAACTTAAGTTACTTCTTTAGTCATAAGCCGAGCGTTACCAACCACTTCGTCCTGCGCGCATAAGCACACGCAACGCGATTAATATGTTACCAATGCATCAAGTTTATAAATAAAACAGTTAAAAAACAATGAACGGTACGCCGCTTGCAGTGTGGAGAAATCTAAACATCACAACCCTAAATAAAATTGCTATTAGTATGCATACCGAAACGACAAACGCAGCCGAAACCGATCGGCCTGTGATGGTGTAACCGCGTGAGCGAGGTAGTAATGGGCCGGGCCGGGTTCGTTTGCCGATAAAAGCGAAAGTGCTGCGTTCACTGGGACAACGACCGGCTCCTGCGAACAGCCCTGTCGGTTTCCTGCACCCAGGTCATCGTCATCAAACTTCGGCAGCCGAGTCGTCGAGCTCTTGTTAGTCAACACTGCGCCTACGTATTTACGAATGGACAGGACATTTGCGCGCGGACGTGTGTTGCCTATTGCTTTGTACTGCAGATTATTGGACAAAAGTTTAGTCACATATTAACATGTTTACGACCAAATCTGTTAGTGGTCAGTGACTTTCATAACATTATAACATTTCAACTGTTTATAAAGCAATCAATTTCAAATAGTACACGTAATAGGTGGTGACTATTAATCACGTCTCATAATAGGCTCTTATTGCCTATGAACATGGTGCTTGATCGATGTTTGCAATGCCGTTAGTCTTCTTTGTAGTTTGCCTTGCTTGCAATAATACTCTGGTACTAACGTTCGAGGCTACGTACAGCTGTACATGGTTACTTGCTAAATATCTACCTACTGATACTTAAGTGTACAGAGCTACAACTAGCTTTCTTGAATTGAAAGACAGAAGTAGAAATATTTTCTAAGAACGAGATGTCTATTGCAATGAACAAAGTTTGTCTCAAATTAAGCAACAGATCCTTTTGTGATAAAAGGAGCTAGACATAAAAACGCGCAACACATTACACAAATAATTGAATTAATAGATTGCTAATTGAAATTTCAGCATCCGTTGAAAATTGCGTCTTGCGCAAGACGCCTGTACATAATATCTGCCGGAGCCAGACACCTGCGTAAATATTTATTTCTTGGTTTCTTGTAAATACCCACACTTTATTTCCCCTTCATACATATACAGCAAACACTTTATGTAATACGGACATTCGTAGCATCCGAGGATGTCCAATAAACCTTGCAAAATTACGTTTTTTTCTAAAACCAACATTTGGAAATGTGTGAGTGGACAATTAACGTGTGTGATGGGAAATGCGATTTTTTATTAAAGGCGGCAATGAACGGGATCTTACGTTTTCAATTAATTACTGGGCTGTACTTTTTGTTCTCACCGTATAGACTTCGCACCGAGGTGACAGTGCTACGGCTGGGAGTCGGTGCGTCTACGGCTGAGAATCGGTGCGGCTATCGCCTCGGAATTGGCGCGAGTACGGCTGGGTGAAAGCTCAGATATATGCACTGAGACCGTACACGTTCCGCACGCCATCGAACACATTGATGGCAAGACGTAAGCGCAGTGGCTACGAGTTGACTACAAACTTGTCCAGACGCGATGCGATGCCGTTACGATACTGATTTATGTGTATTGCAATAAGTATAGCTAAACGGCTCGAACCGAGGCGGTGCTCCTTACATAAGGCGTTAATTTATTATGTGAATTATGTCTTTAAAGTAAACGCACCCAAGATACCGCAAAAAAATTTCAGGTAGGCGTAGAGTAGGGTAGGTATTTTTTTTACAAATACCACCCCTAAAGAAGACGTAAAGTAGACAACGTCAGTATAAATTTTTTGGCTTTTAAAGATAGAGACTTGAAAATGTGATGTTTTGGTTTATTATTAAAAAATGAATGAAAACGTATGTTTCGGCACGGCTGATGTTGTAAATCAGCCCTGCATAGATTAACATAGAGGATAAGATTTGTACGGCAATTCTATCAGTTTTTAAAAATGGGTAAATGAAAATTCTTTATAAGGCTTAAGCCATGTACCACGTATTCATTGGGCAACAAAGTTTCAAATACATTGATCGCAAATTCACCGAAGAAGAATTTCTTGAAATTATTTTCAAATCGCATAACCCTCGTAATTCGTTGGTATTTCAATATGTCGCTTCGTCGTCCCACACTATAGCCATGTTTATAAACAAGGGTAAAACACGTCCACACTTATAAACATCTGTTGCGAAACTGGATGATTCGTTTGCAGGAGCAACCAGCTGGAATCACCGCAATATGCTGGAAAAGACGTAATGTTTACCGCAACAGTTTCAACCAATTCAGAAACATAGATTGAACCTAGTGAAAATGATGCTTTGTGGTTACAAATAAACACACACATGATTTTTGAAAAATCAACCCATAATCATGAAAATAGAAATGCAAAGTTCATATGAGAAAAATTCCTTAACCCGCCTTGCGATGATACTTTGTAACTATATTTTGGCTTATTGGAATTTGTTTTTATAGAAATTTAGCCATCGTTATGATAGAACTTATTTTATAACATCAAGGTGGATGTTATAAAATAAGTTCTATTATAACGATGGCTAAATAAGGGTGGATATTAGATCAGTAATAGTAATATTATAAGCATGTATTGCCCCAATCCTGAACAAAAGCATTCTCTCACAAATCGAGGTGTTTATTATTATAATTAAAGTCTTGCATGCCATAGCCGTTAGGAAGCTTTGTGCTGCAATTCGACCTATTGAATCCCAAAATGATCGTAGCATTGTTGGTGTCGTGAAATGTAATTAAAATTCGATGCTGGTGCCTCAAACGTTGTATTTGACATCGTCACACATGACGAAAACTAGAAACGAAGCGACAGTCTTCACAGTTAGATGTGTAGAAAAGACGAATCGTGGGAAAAGAGATTAGCTTAATTTTTGAGAAATTACATAACCCATAATAATATAATAGTCGTTCTAAGAAATAAGAATACAAAATCTGCAAAGTATTTTGTTTGACGTGTTGCATCAAAAAAGTCCGAAAAAGCGTCCTCGGAATCAAATACTCCTTTATCAAAACAACACACTCGGCTAGACGAACAAGTGGATAGGCATACCCATGACATGAGGGGTAGACTTAATATGTTGATTCGTTCAAATCGTTCGCCCTTGATACAGTCTATCATCGGACCCTGTGACTTTTTCGACAAAAATACGATAATATCGTATTTGTCGGATGCCGAAAAAGCGGTAGCTGCCTTCAAAATTGCCTTAGAAGAGACCTCTAAGGAGAAGTGAGCCCACTGCCTTACTCAGGGATTCATCGAATAGGAAGATGCATAGAATGTCAAGGGGACTATTTTGAAAATCAATAAATAATAGTTCGTGTATGAGACAAAATATGAGAGTGGAGGAAGCCAGAGAGGTATGTAAAGAAAGAACATGTTGGAACTCTGTACTCTCTGCCTACCCTGCAAGGGATCAGGCGTGATAGTATAGATAGATAGATAGAAGTATTAACTTTTTTCTTTATTATTCGGATTTTATGATTGCTACCCTCTTATGCGAAAGAGACTTTGGGACATTTTGCCAGAGTATGGTATAGATGGCACTCTGTTGCGAGCCATCCAGCCCACTTATGTGGACTGCAAGGCATGCGTACGGGTGGGTGGTAACAGGTCACCCTGGTTTGACGTTAAAATCGGCGTCAAGCAGGGTTGCGTGTTATCCGCTAGACTGTTTATAATATATCTGGGCAAAAGTCTTCAAAGACTGAAAGCGATGAATGAAGGTGTACAAATGGGTGACTTAGTGGTAAACCATCTACTTTATGTGATGACGCGGTTTTAATAGCGCCAACAGCCACTGATCTGCAAACACTAGTCACAGTTATGAAAAACGACTGCATGATCAATGGCTTACACTTGAATGTGAAGAAAACCAAGATTATGGTTTTTGAAAGGGAAGAAACCAGAACGAATGTAAGGATTGTGGTTGGTAACGATGTGCTGGAGCAAGTGAATGAGTTTGTATATCTTGGATGCGCCTTCAGTAAGGATGGGAAATACACCGCTAACATAGAGAGAAGAGTGAGTGCAGGGAACAGAGTGAATGGTGCGATGGGAAAGCTACTCGGGAGCCGGCACTTAAGCCATAAGGCGCAGCTGGCCATACATAACGGAGTTCTTGTCCCAACGCTGTTATATGGTGAGTGTGAAGCTGACCGACCGCATTAGCAACAGCATAGTAAGACAGCGAGTAGGTATGAAAGATAGTATCGGTGTAAAGATGAGAAAGGGCATGCTCCGTTGATTCGGGCATATAGAAAGAATGCCAGAGGAAAGAATGACAAAACAGATATACAATGTGAAAGTGGAAGGATGCAGGTACCGGGGAAGACCTAGACTATCTTACCACGACCAAATAAACCGAGTCTTATCTGATGGAAAAGTCAAGAATCTCCTTAACCGGCGAGCGTGTATGAGACGAACTATGAGAGTCGAGGAAGCCAGAGAGGTATGTAAGGAAAGAACCTGTTGGAACTCTGTACTCTCTGCCTACCCCGCAAGGGATCTGGCGTGAGGTTATAGATAGATATAGATAGATACCCTCTTAAATCATAGATACGTAATTTCTATCCCCGTGATCTTGTCTAATGTGCCCATAAAGGGCATCTGGGACCAAGCACTACGCTTTGAAAATAAGCCTATATTACAATAGGCGTCCCTCAGTGCTTATTTTATGCTATTTAGTTTATTTCTGGTGGTCAGAGGCACTAACTGATAGTCGTTAGAAGATTAATTTTGGTTTCATTATATCAATAGGCATTTGGCGATACATTAAAAAGTTCAAGCACTTTTGCTTAGTTAAAAAGATATTTGTTTAAGTCTTTTAAATAAATATCTTTTTAACTGACTATCTTACCATAGCTCAGCGAGCTATGGTAAGAGCTATACACGGCGTTTCTCTACGTGATCGAATTAGGAATTAGAAGATTCGTAGACGAACCAAGGTCACCGACATAGCCCAAGGGTTTAGTAAGCTGAAATGGTAATGGGCGAGCCACATAGCACAAAGATCGGACGGCCATTGAGGCAGAAAGATTCTAGAGTGGAGACCACGTATTGGCAAGCGCACCGTGGGACGGCCGGCTGCCAAATGGACCGACGATTTTGTGAAGATCGCAGGAAGTCGTTGGATGCAGGTGTTGGCATCCAACGACTTCCTGCGGGTCCAAGCCAGGGAGGGTTGTAAGGAAAGGACCTGGTGGAACTCTTTACTTTCTGCCTACCGCACAAGAGATCAGGCATGATGATATAGATTGACAGATAGAAATAAGTTGAATTAAAATGACGACGATCAAAAATTGTAATATATTTAATTAGTAGAGATGGATTAAATTATGAATTACGTATCTACCTACTAATAGGGATCTAGTAAGTAACACGGAGTCGGAGTTTTTAAATTTGATTTTTCGGTGTCGGAATCGGAGCCGTAGTCGGAGTCGGAGCCGGAGCCGCAGTCGGAGTCAGAGTGGGAAGCGGAGTACAACATTCATAGACTGATGATACACACAGGAAAAAAACAAAACAAACAACTGAACAAACACGCGAGCAGGGCTCCCAGCCCCTGGTCCCGCTCGGAAAGTGGCAACCCCGCTCGCGTGTGAGAAGCGGGACACGTCGAATCTCGTATGCCGCTATGCTTCGATCTTCGTCATAACTCCGATTCAAAATAATCGGCGCCGAAGTCAGAGTCGGAGGTATAAAATCAATTGGAAATTCCGACCGTAATCTCTCTCTTTCTCTCTCTCACGCCCCAGAATACAGAAGTATTACAAGTATTCTCTGTTCTATGTCTCTCTCTAGCTCTATCATCACTGTGGTTATTACGGTACAGATTTTAGTTTCTCGCATATTCTGTAGGGCGCTGCACAAAATTCATGCAAACAATTAAATAGAAGGTACACGACGAATAGGAGGGAATTTGTACGTAACTCATAGAAAAGCTTAAATTTCCCAGATACGTTCTGAAGGATGAACTGAGTGAGGTTTAAGTGTGAAGGAGTAAAACGCCTAAACATTTTCATTTTACAAAGTAGGTAAATTTTCCATTAACCTAGGTATATTCGTCGGATAGGTAAATACATTGAAAACTAAAATTTGATCTAAAAAGCGACTCCTTGCGTTGGCTGTGTGGGGAAGCATTAATCTCTCGTAATATTCTTCATCCCTATACCCCACTCTAGGATACCATGTGTAGTTGGACCTATTCGTGTCGCTGAATAATACTTACGATGCAAGTTCACAATACTATTATGGCTATTTATTAACATAAAAAATCAAACGATCTTGGTAGCAATTTTCAGTAACGCCTTCCTGAATAATACACGCAGACAGACAGCAAGCCGGCAGACTACGCGACAGCGGGCTATTCCAGGCGCTTTGTTGTCTGGCGCCAATAAATAATAAAGGTTTATTTACGGATTCCATACAATTAACTTAGCTCATGTTTCAGGTATATTACCTTAAGTCCGACATGTTAGGTTGCGTGATCTACGAAACACATCTAATTATCTAAAACATGAAGTACTACATACTAGGGAAACTACTTCAAACAAAAAAAATGGCGGATATGGATAATGGATTATAAAATTTTATGTTTCTCGAGTTTTTAAACCGTATGTCAGTGCACATATAAGCATATTTTTTAAATAAAACTTAGAACTCGAAGGTGTCACGTTGTGGGAAGCACCTGCCAGGCCAAAGTCAGCTAGAGTGTATGCACTCTAACTTGCGACAAAAAATTAGTTGAGATGTCTTATCTAGTACGTACCTACTACGCAATAACACAATGATCTAAAATCTGTTTTTAATTTAGGTTTTCTTTGTACACCGCATCTTCCATTGGATGGCCTATAATTACAATTCAAGGTTACCTGTTTTTTTTTTATATTTTGCTTTATGATCTAGAAACTTGTTTATTATTTAGACAAATGTGCTAGATTCAATAAGAAAGTCGAATCACCTAGATAATTAAAATACCTATAGGGATTTGTATAACTGTGAGAAAAAAATTGTATCCTTTCTTAGGGCAGTTAAAAATCCTTACCTATTTAACTTAATATAAAGAGAGACAATTTAAAATGTAGTTTAATGGTTTTTAAAAGTAAAACAATTTTAAATTATTTATGTTAATTAAATACTAATAATCAAAACAAACAGTGGGCAAAACAAACAAGGGAGATGTTATAGATGACAGTGACGTATTCTCCCGAGTGATGACTGCATTGTTCAAATTTCCCTCTTGCCAGTGGAGACAGCTAGTCGCGTACCTGTCTGGCGAGCGCAATCGTTACCGAGGCGCGTCGGTCTGCATCGGCGGGCATGCGCACACCAACCTCACGAGCGTTCGACCAAGTTTAGTGAGAAGTGAGGAGGAACGGCAGTGCACGCTGCCTGCGAATGGTCGCTGAGACGCCGCCGCGCCGCGCCACCCGCACCCGCAGTCCTCCCGCCGCGCCGGCTCTGCGCGCTCCTCGCTAACCGCATCATGGTGAGTCATTGCTAAACTGCGAATCTATTCATTTCACGACGACCTTTAAAGTTTAGATACAGATAAAAATAAAACGATACGCTCCATTAAATACAACCAAATGTTAGACTATAAAACACCGCCGAGAGGCTGACTCGACGGATGTCCGCCACAGAATGACATTAACCCAATTATGTTAGATTGATCATAGCAAAAGAAATCGCGGAAACTGCGTATACATATATGTATGAAGGTCACCCGCTAAGCGAATTATTATTATCTGGTGATTTTAAGTAGATTAAACCTATTTTCAGGTAATGGACAACCGTGTAAACGCGGAAAACGAAACTGAACAGAATTCCTCAATATTTATAACAAATTTCCAAAATGGAGACGTCATAAACTATTCTCTCGTACTCATAAAAGGAATAATAACTAAAGGCAATTCTAATAATCACGACAAACTACTGTGCACTGCGAAGAGTGAAGGTTACCAAAACAAAACACAATGGAGCGTCCACAATGGAGAATTCAAAGTGATGATCGAATTGAAAAGAGGTGAAAATATTATTGAATTGGAATATACAGAACAGCAACGGCGAACATTGTTACTAGACTATACTCCCAGAAAAACCAATCTTCGTGTCACACCAGTTTACATTATATGTCAAGGTCACGATGGTTGTTTCCAAAGTCCACCTGACATTGATAACTCAATAGAAAGTGCTTGTGCTCGAATAGCTCTCGGTTCAAAGTTAATTCAAAGTATCACTGCAGAGAAATTATTTGAAAGTGGCATCGGGCGTAAAACATTTCAACTTGAACATGAAGTGAATCCTAAAAAAACAGAATGCATAATATTTAAAAGTAGTTTGAATGTAAATAAAGCAAGAAAAATGAAACAAGCAGAACTATGGACACATTTTGGAAGAGAATTAATGCTTTCCGATTTAGGTAGCAATGAAAGAAAATTTCTGGGTTTCATTTCTTGCACTCGGTTTAAGGGGACCGATATTGATAAACCCATGACTCATGACGAGATTGTTTCTCTTACGGAAGCCTATGCAGCTTTAGGCGGTGGTGGTTTAGCATTATTCGGAACAGCGTGCTTATATACATGGCCAGACACGGTCGAAGAAATAGTTCCAAGATTCCTAGATTCGACTCCAGTTAACACAAAACGATTTATGGACGACAGCGGATATCGTGGGACATTAGGCGGATGTTTTGCAACTACATTGGGCTCAGTGTTTCATGAATTAGGTCATACTTTTGACCTCGGACACACCAAAGATGGAATAATGGGAAGAGGTTTCGATAATATAGACAGGGTTTTTATTGTTGGAGAAAAAAGATCTGCTCTAGCAAAAGACAACATGAACAATTTTAATGGAAAACCCGTACAGCATTCCACAGTGTCTCTTCAACGCAATATAAGCGTCACCATGAATGTTGCGGAACCGTTACGAGTATTAGGACCAAGAAGTAAAACAACATTGGGCAATTTTGCTTCTATGTCGAAATCTGACATCATATTAAGGAGAAGTCCAAATATAACGCCAATAACCAGACCGTCAAGTGTATATTCAAACATAACAAATAGTAGGCTAGCAGATTCAAAGAAAAACATTAACCGAACTAATGGAAACGATTCCATTTATTGGACAAGAAATTGTGCAGTGTTATTATCTTATCACAGGTGGTTTAATAACGAGTATGGCAGAGAACGGCAAGCCATAACAAGATATTTGAAATTTGACAAAAACAAAATGATGATAATATCAACAGCCGGTATAAGAATAGTTGAAGTAAGAGATGAGTCAAATGGAATGGTATTAGATTCTTATGAATTTACAAATCTCGTTCCAGAGAAAAGGTTTCTGGTGCCATTTACGTTTTCGCCTAAAACTAAGGTTTTGACCATAGTGGTAGAAGATGATTTAGGGAATGTGTTAAAACAAACTTTTTCCTACTAAAATAATGAAGACAGGCAGTATTTAGAATGTTGACAATAAAGTGAAGAAATTGGTTGAAATAGTAATTATAAAATGTATGATAAAAGAAAAAAATCTAGAACTTATACAAACTTTTCTAACGTATAGGATTATAATATTACGCCTCTAAAAATTGTATAGTTCAAACAGTCATTAACCACGAAATAAGTATATATTTTATAAAACGGCAACCCCCGTTTGATGTGGGCAACTGGAAAATCGATTTTTGACAGCTGAGTGTGATATTTGTTTACGTGATATAAAAACGATTTAAAATGAGAGTCTCTGATGATGTTATCTACTTGTTGTATTATTGTGTGTTGAAACTAATTTCTTGAATGCATGCCGATAAAACCATAGCAAATTGCCCTTTTATAACTGCGTCCTATCTATTACCGCTAAACATGGCAAGCACTTCTACAGAAGATGGAGTTTTTCCTCTCGAGCTAAAACATTTTCCACCGGTCATCAATGGCAGATTAAATATAATTGAATTTTTGGAAGCTTCTTCCAGCCTTGTGGTTCTTGTAGGTATGTATTGTTTTGAATAAATTCAGTTAATATTTTCCATACCTAGGATTTTCAATGTTGTAATATTTTTTATTGTTTACAGAACGACTTGGCACAGTATTTGCACCTGTAAAATTTGATATGCAAGGCAATATTGATGTAAGTTAAATTTACTGATCTGTACAACTAAGTTGTGAATGTTTTTTATTTTTTAGTTTAGCGACTATAATATTTATTGCTAAAATTAGCAATTATTTTGCTTTGAGAAATTAGTGCTAGGATATAACTGTGCCAGTATTAGATCGAAGATAATACTAAAACTAAATCAGCCCTAAATTGAAAGCCCAATGTGTAATATATAGTATAAGCATTTTTATTACTCATGTTGTGAAGGATGACTGTACTATACTGATAAAAGTTTTATCAGCTTTTATCAAGAATTAAACAAAAATTGAGATAAGATTTTCTTGCTTAGATGGTTACTCAGCTAACTAGGTTTCAGAAATCCATATTTACGGGAATATATTTTTCTATTATATGTTGACTGCCTCGTTAGTCTAGTGGCAAATAATGTGCTTTGTGATACGATGAGGTCCTGGGTTCAAATCCTAGGTCGGAAAAATGTAGAAAATGTTTTCTATCGAAAAACTCCCAGTATCAGTTCAGAGTCTGGAACTGTGCCCGGTATATGGCAATAGGCTCACCCCCTATTACATGGGATCTAACAATGTCGGCGAAAAGTTGGTGTACACCATACACCTCTGCCACCCCTGCTTGGGGAATATAGGCGTGATCAGAGATGGGGAAAATGTAATCAGATTAATGATTAACCACCCCTGCTTCAGGATTATAGGTGTGATGGTGTATTAATGATTACAATTACATATAACGATTACGCTTTTAATCTTAAATCGTGATTGAATATTACAAAATGCAATTGTCATCATAAATCTGATTACATTTTGCCCACCTCTGGGTGTGATGGTATTTATTTTACATGTTGGAACTGAAGTCTCTGCGTACCCCACAAAGGATCTAGAAACTTGTAGTACTAATATTGATTCTATTCTATCTTATGTTCCTGATTTAAAACCTCTGACAAAGTACTGATGGATCACTGCAAACAGTTTACTTATCTATCTATCTATAACCTCATGCCAGATCCCTTGCAGGGTAGGCAGAGAGTACAGAGTTCCAACAGGTTCTTTCCTTACATACAGTTTGCTTATTTTATATAAAAGCCTCCAATGTTCCATATAAAGGCCCAGGTCTCTAGTCTAATGCCACAAACATTTATAAACCTATCATTAGATGTTTCTTTTCTATAAAGTTAATACAATCAAAATGAATCTCTATTTTATTTCAGAAAATAAAGAAGATATACAATTATGAGAAAAACTCCTGTTTACTTGAATTAATGCTTGAAGAAACTTTACATAACAAGGCTAGTGCAGCCGAAGGTGTGCTGTGGCTTAATAGGTTTGTTTATTTTTATTAGTTTGTATTTTTCTTAAGCTAGAAAAAGCTCTCATATATTTAAGAGTAGAAATGCTACTAAACAACAATCCTAAAGTTCCAAGAACTGCTTGCTAATTACTAATTTCATGCAGTACCAAATACAGGTTTAGCAGAAATCACTTGGCGATTTGCATCAGTAGAAATTAATTTGAATATTGAGGTATATTATTTACCTACTTTGCTTAGAGCTTTGCTGATTGATGTAAGGGTATATATTTCCTGGCTGGATTTTTATAAATGTGTATGTGATCTATTATTAACAAAGACATATTATTATTAGAACATAATTTAGAAGAAACCAGAACAAATGCAAGGATTATGGTTGGTAATGATGTGCTGGAGCAAGTGAATGAGTTTGTATATCTTGGATGCGCCTTCAGTAAGGATGGGAAATACACTGCTGATATAGAGAAAGAGTGAATGCAGGGAATAGAGTGAATGGTGTGATGGGAAAGCTACTTGGGAGCCAGCACTTAAGCTAAAAGGCGCAACAAATACCACCATATGGCTCCAAGTCATCCTCACCTGCTCGTGGTACATCCTGCTAATCAACGAACGAGGCTCTGACGACCGAAAAATGGCGGTATAACCATAACAAAAAAACTGCGTGACTAAATACCGCAGATTGGTGACGGGCAGCAGCGGCACCGATGCGAAGAGTTACGCACTGCGATCGCCAACCCGCCTGCCCAGCGTGGCGATTATGGGCAAACCCTCGAAATGGCAAGCCAAAACAAACCACGGCCCCCAGTTCCCGGCCGCCCTGCTATTCCGGATCACGGCGGCGGTCTCGGTAACGGCAGGGTAGGGGGTGCGAAGAATCCCCGGGCTACGAGAGGCCGCCAAAATCAACTGACCTTGGCGACGTTTAATGGACGCACGTTACGGCTTGACGAGCACATGGCGCAATTAGAATCCGAACTCGAAGGGATAAGGTGGCACGTGCTGGGACTGTGTGAAGTCCGAAGAAAGGGAGAGGACACCGTTACCCTAGAATCAGGCCACCTTTTGTACTTCCGAGAGGGCGATCAGCTATCCCAGGGCGGCGTAGGGTTCTTGGTCAATAAAACCCTCTCTGACAACGTTGTAGAAATGTCTAGTGTGTCGAACAGGGTAGCGTATCTTATTATTAAGTTAACCGATAGGTATAACCTAAAGGTTGTGCAGGTTTACGCACCGACTTCGGCACACTGACAATGAAGTTGAAGATATGTACGAGGACATATCGAAGGCCTTACACTCCACCACTAAAGCCTACTACAACGTTGTCATGGGGGACTTCAACGCTAAAGTGGGAGTACAAATTTGCAGCGAATCGGTAGTAGGATCTCACGGTTACGGTAGCAGGAATCATAGGGGGCAAATGCTTGTCAACTTTCTTGAGAAAGAGGGGCTTTTCTTGATGAACTCTTTCTTTAAGAAACGGCCCCAAAGAAAGTGGGCATGGCAAAGCCCCGACACTAGGACTAAAAATGAGATTGACTTCATCATAACGGACAAGAAGCGCATATTCAGAGATGTCTCAGTGATCAACAGGTTTAATACCGGAAGCGATCACCGACTTGTCAGAGGCTCACTGAATATCAACTTTAAGCTCGAGCAAGTCCGTTTGATGAAGGCCAGGCTCCGGCCCAACCTCCTCCAAACCGTAGTAGGATCTGAAGCGTTCCAGTCAAATCTTGAGAACCGATTCGTTACCATGGAAACCACAAATGACGTAGACCAGGCCCTCACAAATGTAGTTAAAATCATCAGGGAGGAAGGTACGAGATTTTGTGAAACGCGACGTATAAGTAAGAAAACGAAGCTTTCGGAGGAGACACTGCAGCTTATAAAGGAACGACGTGTAAACCCACCCAACACTTCGTTAGAGCAATGGGCACTCAACAAACGAATTAACAAACTGGTACGACATGACTTCCGATGCGTATATATAATACACGCGCTATTGAAAAAGCAATCGAGCAAAATCGGGGGTCGAAAGTTTTCGTTCAGTCTTTGGGGAGGAGCCATCTGACGAAGTTGTCCAAAGCCAGTGGGGACGTCATCACTTCTAAGCCGGAGATTCTTTTGGAAGTAGAAGACTTCTACAGCCGACTATACGCCTCGCATACATCTCGTCCTGATCCCGGAAATGAGGATCCTAGAGCTACATTAAGCCGCCACTTTACGGAAGACCTGCCCGAAATCAGCCTAGACGAAATCGTGATTGCTCTTGAGCAGCTAAGGAATGGAAAAGCCCCTGGAGAGGACGGAGTTACAACTGAACTATTAAAAGCAGGAGGTAAACCCGTGCTAAAGGAGCTCCAAAATATATTTAACTCTGTCCTCTTTAATGGGAGATCCAGTCCAATCCAGAGGCTTGGGGTAGGAGCGTGGTCGTATTGTTTTTCAAAAAGGGTGATAAGACCCAACTGAAAAACTACCGCCCTATTTCGCTCCTAAGCCACATTTATAAGCTGTTTTCAAGAGTTATTACGAATCGTCTTGCGCGAAGGCTCGACGAATTTCAACCCCCGGAACAGGCCGGGTTTCGAAGAGGGTATGGAACCATAGACCACATCCACACTATACGGCAGATTATACAGAAGACCGAAGAGTATAATCGGCCCCTGTGCTTAGCATTCGTGGACTATGAGAAGGCCTTTGACTCGATCGAGACCTGGTCAGTTCTGATATCCTTGCAACGATGCCAAGTCGACTGGCGATACATCCAAGTGTTAAGAAGTCTCTATAACGCCGCGACCATGACCATCCAGTTACAAAACCAGCAGACCAACCCTATCTCAATGCATCGAGGAGTGAGACAAGGGGACGTTATCTCCCCCAAATTGTTCACAAATGCATTGAAGGATATGTTTAAGACGCTGGACTGGGAAGGTCATGGCATAAACATAAATGGCAGTCATATCTCACACTTGAGATTTGCAGACGACATCGTCATTATGGCCAAAACGTTGCAGGATTTACAACAGATGCTGACCAGCCTAGCCGATTCTTCCAAACAAATAGGTCTCCGCATGAACTTGGACAAGACCAAGGTAATGTTTAACCGACATGTAGTACCGGAACCTGTTGCAATACATGGCGCTATTCTCGAGGTTGTTCAAGAATATGTTTACCTAGGGCAAACTCTGCAGTTGGGGAAAAACAACTTCGAGAAAGAGGTCAACAGAAGAATACGGCTGGGCTGGGCGGCATTTGGGAAATTACGTCGAGTATTTACATCGCCCATTCCACAAAGCCTAAAGACAAAAGTCTTTAATCAGTGTGTCCTGCCCGTTATGACATATGGAGCCGAGACGTGGACACTCACGGTTGGAATGGTTCATAAATTAAAAGTCACTCAGCGAGCTATCGAAAGGGCTAAGCTCGGAGTTTCTCTGAAGGATAGAATCCGGAACGAAGTCAATCGACAGAGAACCAAAGTTATCGACATAGCCCACCGGATTAGTAAGCTGAAGTGGCAATGGGCCGGTCACATTAGCCGAACAACCGATAACCGCTGGGACAAACGAGTTCTTGAGTGGAGACCGCGGACTGGCAAACGTAATGCAGGACGCCCTCAGGCTAGGTGGAGCGATGACCTTCGTAGGGCGGCTGGCAGAAACTAGATGCGAGTAGCCGAGGATCGTACCCAGTGGCGTGCACTTGGAGAGGCCTATGTCCAGCAGTGGACTGCTATAGGCTGATGATGATGATGATGAGAGTTGGGTATGTAGGAAGGAGAACCAAAGCAGGATAGGATAAATACGGTCGAAATGCGAGCTCTGCGGAAGATGTGCGGAGTCACGCCGACCGAACGTATACGCAACAGCGTAGTAAGAAAACGAGTAGGTATGAAAGATAGTATCGGTGTAAAGATGAGAAAAGGTATGCTCCGTTGTGTCAGAACAAAGAATGACAAAACAGATATACAATGCGAAAGTGGAAGGATGTAGGTACCAAGGAAGACCTAGACTATTTTACCATGACCAAATAGACCGTGTCTTATCTGAAGGGCAAGTCAAGACTCTCCGTAACCGGCAAGCGTGTATGAGACGGACTATGAGAGTGGAGGAAGCCAGATAGGTCTGTAAGGAAAGAACCTGTTAGAACTCTGTACTCTCTGCCTACCCCGCGAGGGAGATCGCGTGATGATATAGATAGAGAGAGAGAGAGATAGATAATATAGGAATTATCTCAGCAGGTGGAAAAGCTATTTTATATTTATGGAAAGAGTTATTTAACTATCTCTACCAGGTGGTGACTCTCTTGTCTTACCAGATGAACCATTGTATTGAGTACAAAGTAGTTGTATTTATTTGATATTGTAATTATGTTGCAGAGCTTTGCTGTTTTTTGAGCTGGTATTCCGAGAAATAATTCAACACTTGCAGGCAAATAATATTGACGTAATTATGAAGGGAATATTCACACTGGCATATGAAGGGTCTGTTAAAAAGTACCATAATTGGGTCACACAACAACTATTTATTGTAAGTACTTATTATTATTTCTATATTAGTCACTAACCAAAACAATGACACACTCATCGTTCGACGTTGGAGGATCATGCGTCATAAAGCTGTAAACAGGAAACTTAGTTTGAAAAAATGTAAATGAATTTATGAGATCGGAAGAAGGGAGGGCTTTATGAAAAGAACCAATTGGAACTGTACTCTCTGCCTAACCTATAAGGGATCTAGCATGATGTATAGCAAGCATAATACACCAAGTTAGGGTTCGCCATAGGATCCACCTGACAGGGTCGGTCGCGGAGTGCGGCGTGAACACTCTTACGATGGCCAACCAAGCGAGATCTACGTGTCTCCGCCCCTTCAAGGGACACACAGTCCCGACACAATGACCCGGTCATGTTTATGGCCGGCGACAGCCACCTCGGCCAGGGGCTGATGCCCCGACGCCGATTCCCCACACCCTTGCCGGGTGTGTGCGAAGACCTGATGCGCAAGTTAGGGTAGTCGTAAGTTATAATTTAATAAGGAAAACTGGTGTAGGTGTCCAACCCTACTTACCTAATTTCATTATTTTTAAGGATGTCTGACATAACACAACTGAACCTTAAGACTTATCGATAATGAGGACATTTATTTAAAAAAATACTGTATTGTGAGTGCATCTACTAACACCTATTTCACAGTGTTAACTCAAAACAAAGCTATATATTAGTGGGTCACTCAAACACTTATCCCGTGCCAGAATCTAACCTGCGGGAACCCTTGTCAGCCCAAAGATACTTTCCTCTGAAGCACAATCTTATAGAACCTTTTCTATTCCTATGATGCCATAATAATTATTAGTAAGCCTATGCTGTTCCTTTAGCCTTCAAGACTAGTCTCTAATAGAGCCTTCTCTCACAACAAACCGTTCTTTTATTTAACCTCAGTTGTTTGTATCTGTCTGTCTTTCCAGTTCAAATTTAGTCATCCATTTTTCAATCACTTGCACATATCATATTGAGTTGAAATTTGGCATATGTATGCAAGTTCAGTGACAATGCCATAATATTATGGTACCTGGATCTGGTCTGATAATGAAGTCGGAAGGTGGCTCTATGGCCATTACACAACATAACCCCCTTGTATTCAGGCTTGTTGGATTGGTATTGTACAAGTACTACACAACTATAATGCGACAAGGATATTGTGGCCAGTGGATGACATTGGTTTTAAATTAGGGTTATCCTTTAGTAAATTTATTCTACTGGGAATATATCAACAGGTGGGTCTGCATGGTTAATAATTAAAAAAAGAACTTGGGTAAATTTCATAGCAATCGGCAACCCTCCGACTGTCATAAAGTGACGCTTGTCACTTCACAAGTCACTTGATGACAGCGTTAGTTCTAAAGATGGGTTAACACCGATATTTTTCAGTATTAGTAATATGAATATATTTGCTAAGTAATATTATAATACTTAAACTAATATATGAATATTACTGATATCTTTTATTATGAAGGTTATATTTATGTTTAAATTTGACATTGATATTGGTATTATTGGATTAACAAGTTGTTTAATATGTACTCCTTAGAGCAAAGTGTTTGCTCCCTCATAGGTAACTGGCAACATGATATTTTAATGTTTTTATTATATTTTTATTTGAGGTGTTTTTGGCTTCACTGGAATAAGCTTATGTTCTTGAATTGCATTTTTCTTCGTAGCAATAATTAAATTTTTAGTTTTCAAATGCCTATTTGAATTAGATACAATTCCTTTAAAGCTACATTTTGACACAAATAGTACATTTTGCAAGCTTATTATGTTCGGAATCAACTATGAAAAAAAAAAAAAAAATGCCAAACTTCGCTTACTCTATCTACGCTCGCTTCATATTTATAATAAAAGATTTTTTTAGGTACGTGCTTATCTCACTAATATATGACCACTTATACCTAACTTCAGTAAAATTTTACTTTTAACTATACACTATCGCTATTTTTGTATGAACTTTCACACAATATAATAGTTATAATAATAACAAATATGTAACACGTTACACTATAAGACTGCACTCAGAAATGAATAAAAATTAAAAGTTTCAGTTTTGTTCACCAAATCCACTTGAATCTGTTTACAAGTGTACTTTCGATACCTTGGGGTTCAAAGGGCGAATTATCATTATTGTGATAAGGTTAAAAACTCATTTCCGCTAAAATGTCCTTTACGCCGTTTGAACCCCGAGGTATCAATACTTTTAACTCCGTTGTCAACCTTATATTTTTATTTATAGATTATGTATTGATAGTTTTCAGAACCAAAATAATAACGTTGCAGCAAAATATTATCTCAATATTTTATAACATTTATGTAGATAGTATTATGACCCTATGTATATGTAAAATAATTAAACAACAAAGTGTTGCTTCCGTTTATCTTATAGTGATATAGACATAGTTAACTTGTAACACAATCGTATTGGAGAAATCATGAAATGAAACTAATATGACAATATGGTAATTAATTTTATTAATATAAATGAATTTAAATTAATTAAAACTAAAAAAGTTAAAGGCGGCATCGTTGTATTTAAAAATACTGCTCCCGCGGTCGCCTTGTCATAATAAATAAATCACAAATTAATCCCCACCCCTTTCTATATGTAACCAACGCTGAAATGCATCAAACGCTAACAGTACATTTTTTTAAAAGCACTTACAGCGCTTCACCACCGCGCGTTGAATAAGCGTTCTTACGAACGAGGGGTAAAGATATTATGTATTCTTTCTCGCTCGCTCGCATCCGTTATGATATTGAATACCCGAAGATTCGACGAATATTTACGAAAGCCAGTATTCGGGTGCCGATTGTGATACGTATGCTAATATGAATATGAATCGACTGTAGTTAGGAGGTCGTTGTATGAATAAAGAGAATATCAGAATATTAGTATATTAGAATCCGTCGGATTACTAATACATGAATACACCTGATATTACTAATATCTTAGCGAATATTAATATATCGGTTCCATCGCTAGTTAGTTCCGATTTTTGCCGCGGGCCATGAGATCCTTGTATGACTGTAGATGGTGTTCAGAGCAGGAAGAAGGCTAGGTACTCCTCAACTATGATATCTCTGTTGTTTTTTTTTTGCCATATAACCTGTTTTTAAAAAGACCTTCTTTACAGCTGATTTGCAAAATGTCTCCAACATTGCCACAGATACTGAAATCTCTGGGTGTGGAGAACAATGTCAAGGAATTCGAAACAAGATTAGAAGCTTTCAACATAACTCTGCATTTGACAAGATGCAAAATTGATGACTTTTTCCGAGATAATAATCTTTTTAATGAAGTACCACCACAGACATAGTCTTTTTTAATACATCCACGGATGTGCATTATGCTATTTATTAATTTCTAATATTGTACAAAGATGACGTATAATATGGTTATCTTAAAAAATGAGTTAATAAAACAGTGTACATAGTATTAATTAACAAGTAATATTATGATAACGCCTCAGAAGTACCGTAATGCTATGTCAGTAGTTATTAAAGACGTGCAAGAGGCTATTTGTAGGAGTTAAGTAAGAGATAGTCTATTTATATTTCATATGAAATAGCACATACACAACAGTTTCTAGACAATGGTATTTTGTTATACTGTTTTGTTTTGTTAGTAATGTGAACATTGAATATCCAGTGCCTTGTGAAGTAATTGAGGGCAAAAAAAAAAATACAATTTTATATAAACTCATGCATATGTTTTACCAAAAATTATATTTGATACAATTATAATAAATTAGGTGATAGTACAGTCCGTAGATTATCCTAAATGATGGTATTATAAATAGAGGTGCTCATTATAAGATTTTTGCAATTTTAATTTGTGTGATATTTTTAATAGTTATTTACATAATGATTATCCAATATCATGTGTCTAACATACATCAAATCTTATATTTAATGACTATTTTAACTCTTATTATAATTAATTTAGGTAAAATTTAAGTTATTAGTACAGTTCTGTCAATTCATGCGTATGCTGCTTACACTTGTTGCATAATATATAATACTAGCATAACTCAAAAACGTTAATATTTGAATTACACTAATTTCAAAAATATAAAGCTTCTTTTCCCCTGCTGTTACTTTTTATTATGATTTACGTGTTAATTGACAACTAATAATAGTGTTGTAATACTGGCTTGCATAAGCATTCTCACTATTCAGATTCATTAGCAGCAAATGTACATTCATGAATTGAAAGAACTACATAATATCTATTGATACATTATTATAAATGTATTATTTTATGATACCAAAGCTTTGCTTTTATGACTTCACCTTTGTATCACTATCCTTAATTAATAGTATATTTATGTATTATAAGTGAGCATTTAATGTTGTATGACAACATAATAATAAATAATTTTCATGTACAGTGTGTTGTTTTCCTCAAACTTCAGTAAACAATAAGATAGGTAATGACTAGAATAATGATTTATTTTGATCGGTCCCCCTAGGAGGACAAAGAAGCAATCAACTATACATATAGAATACATGCGCAAAACAGGTTGACATTTTCAATTTCTACTGAAAATGGCTATGAAAACATTTTAATTCAGGTATTATATGCTATCGCTTTTAATACATAAATTAGAATGTTTTTATGTTTTCAAAGCAACTACTAGAATATCTATAGACTATACCTAGTCTAGTCTATCTGTTGGAACTCTGTACTTTTTACCTATCCCACAAGATTCCTTGTGGGATAGGCAAAAAGTACATGGTGATATAGATAGATATTCTAATCTAGTTCCATTTAATAAATAAATATTAGCCCTGTTAAGTAAAACAGTCCGAACGGGCACAGGGGTCCTCTCAAACTAAGAGGATTTAGGCCATAGTCCACCATGCTGGCCCAGTGTGGGTTGGCAAACTTTACACACCTTCGAGAAACTCTTAGGCATGCAGGTTTCCTCACGATGTTTTCCTTCACCGTTAAAGCAAGTGATAGTTAATTTTTTAATATGCACATGCTTTTGAAATGACAGGTGCGTGCCTGGGTTTGAACCCTAGCTAGGCTATCACTGCTCCTAGTTCCCCTTCTAGTTCCATTTCATTGTTGATATTGCAAATATGCTATGCTTACAAAGCAACAGTTCAATTCATGTCATCCTCACAGTCAAGAGAACTGATTATGAAACAGATAGTGAATATATCAGATATCTACTATATTAGTGTATGTTTTTAGGTTCCGTACCCTCAGTGGAGAATCAGGGTTCAATTTCTCTTTAGCAAGTAGGTATGGAAGAGACTTGCAGACACAATAGGATTATTTGTGCCTGTCCAGTTAATGAAGCAGATGACAGGCATACTCATACTAATTAGATTAAATTCTGAAAATATCTATATTTATTAGAAGTAATTTAGACACTTGCTTTGCTTTCTTTTCTCCCCTCTATCATATTATCTCCAGTTCTAACAATTCATTTTCACCAAACATATTGCACTTTTTCAAACTATAAGCTGTTTAACTGTGATGGCGTTATCAAAATAAGTTCAGCAGTTTTTGCATGATGCCTAAACGAACACACATGTTTATATGTATTGAGATCATAGTACTGAAAACTAAACACAATTTAACACAATACCAAATCTTGTTTTATATACACAATTATCTAATATATCTATCTATATTTTCACCCCAGATCCCTTGCAGGGTAGGCAGAGAGTACAGAGTTCAAACAGGTTCTTTCATTACATAACTCTCTGGCCTCCTTCACTCTCATAGTTCGTCTCATACACGCTCCCTGGTTACAGAGACTTTTGACTTGTCCTTCAGATAAGACTCAGTTTATTTGGTCATGGTAAGATAGTCTAGGTCTTCCACGGTACCTTCATCCTTCCACTTTCGGATTGTATATCTTTTTGTCATTCTTTCTTCTGACATTATTTCTATATGCACGAACCAACGGAGCATACCCTTTCTCATCGTTACACCGATACTATCTTTGATACCTACTCGCTTTCTTACTACGCTGTTACGAATACGGTCGGTTAGCTTTACTAAGCGCATCTTCCGCAGAGCTCGTATTTCCACCGCATTTATCCTACTTTCATTCTCCTTACATACCCTGCTCCCGCTACCATATGGGACCAGTGTTGGGACGTTATGCATGGCCATCTGCACCTTTTGGCTTAAGTGCCGGATCCCAAGTAGCATTCCCAGCGCACCATTTACTTTGTTCCCTGCACTCACTCATCTCTCTATGTCAGTGGTGTATTTCCCATCCTTACAAAAGAATCCTTACTCATTATCTAATATACTTACATCAAAATTATATTAAATACCTGACACTATTCTATCTTGATTGTGAAAAGTAAATACTTTTGGCAAATGTGGATGCCTGTTTCAAAGCTAGGAAACTATAAACCACTTCTGCAAGTGTAAGTGACCATAACATTGCATGTAGTGTGAGCTCAGTGGGTGTACTCAACAGGTAGGGATTAAACAGGAAGAAGCTTACAAGAGGCAATTGCATTAAAACTGTCAGTATCAAAAACCCTGCCAATTCTGGAACCTGGAAAAAATAAAAAGTACTTTCACTATTGTTCATAGATAATTGTTTATGCTATGATGGCAAAGTGTCCAACAAATGAAGTGCTATAATTCAGTATTTATATCTATCTATCTATATCATCACGCCAGATCCCTTGCGGGGTGAGCAGAGAGTACAGAGTTCCAACAGGTGCTTTCCTTACATACCTCTCTGCCTTGCTCCACTCTCATAGTTCGTCTCATACACGCTCGCCAGTTACGGTGACTTGATATGGCCTTCAGATAAGACTCAGTCTATTTGGTCGTGGTAAGTAGTCTAGGTCTTCCCCAGTATCTACATCCTTCCACTTTCATATTCTATATCTGATTTGTCATTCTTTCTACTGTCATTTAGTAGGCATATAGAAAGCTATTTGCCCAAACCAAGGGAGCATACCTTTCTCATCTTATACTGATACTATTTTTCATACCTGCTCTTCTTCTTCTTCTTTATATTTGGCATAAATAACCTTATCAACAGGCACGAAAGTAACAAATGCCATTCATTTTGTTTGGCATATGTTACTTGGTTCTATGGGACTGTCAATATGAGCATCAACTAAAAATTAATGGTAAAACTAATGAGAAGTTTTCATCATCAACTCAAAAACGTCCACGGCAGAACAAAGACCAACCCCAAAGATCCTCACAATGATCAGCTATGTGCTGTACGCCTCCAGCTTTACTACTGAATGTAATAATTATGCTACTTTTTAACAAATCAATATTTTATAATGTGTGAAACATGATTCCACATCTTTTAGCTGTGTGATTAATTGACCCTTGAACCAAGATGGTATCTTATATAGTCTATTCTAATGAAACTTTAAAACAATTTAAAACTTTTTTCACTCAGAATAAAATGAATGATTTCTATGTGGTCGGAAAGGTGGCAAAATCACAACTATAGCAATAACATCTAAAAATGGTACTGGTTTGATCACAAAGTTTTAAAGTTTAATTGGAATATACCATAGATAATTAGGAGACACAATAATTATAACTAAATAATTATTGTGTCCCCTAAGAGTGTATTATATCTAGTCCAGATGATGTACTGTGCATAAAGATGGTATTACATATATGATTATGAGTATCCTCCACAAATAAGGTTAAGAATTTATTTTTGAGGACTAAAGATTAGGTATTAGTTATATACCTAATATGAGATTATTATACCACTTGATTATTTTATTATTATACTACTACGAGAGTGGAGGAAACCAGACAGGTCTGTAAGAAAAGAACCTGTTAGTACTCTGTACTTTTAGTGTGTGATCTACGCGGTTGGCCATGGGGCCTTTACAGCTTCACCGGACAAGTAGGACTAGAACTCTGTACTATCTACCTACCCTGCAAGAAACCTGGCATGATGATATATAGATTATACTAACCCTGCATGCTAAGTTTCCATACTGGCCAAGGTAAATTCTTGCTGATTCTATAACTATTAGCAAAGTAAATACCGTGATTGATAAATATTTTGTCAGATGTCCTAGATGTTCGAGCTGGAAAAAAAACAGTATGTTAGACAATGATTAGGTTGCCCATTTTTATTTCATGAGCAATGCAACCAATAGTTTACCTTTACGTACAAGAAAAATCCAACCACAATTACCCATATTATGGATAGATAGAAATTAAGATAAAGACATTTTTGCAGGCGGAGCATAATCTTGTATTCCATTTTACAGATAAACCAACGTAATGTGATTTTAGTACTCTCTTTGATCTGTATATATCTCAAACCATTCTAAAACAGATTATCGATTACAATCTAAACCCACTTAAATAAAAAAATTAGAGCGTTTATGTTATTCTCAATTATTTTCAACCAATTTTGTAAGTTGCTTGAACGCGACGCGAGTTTGTTTTGATTTGGATTTGACATTGGAGATTGTTTTAGGAGTGAGTTATATTTATCGTAACAGGTAAATTTAAATAGTATTTAAAGTAACAGCGTGTAACTGTTACAGTCATATCGCTATAACTGCTCAGTGCTCCTGTTCCTAATGTGTCATACATACGCCATAATAACAAAACACGCCCGTCACAAGCTGTTGCTCATTCGTATCACTGTAAGTTACTGTTGTTAGAAAGAGACAAACTTGTTCCAAAGGGTTCATAGGCTAACCCAATATATTTGTCACAAGCTCTTATATATTCTAGCATATAGCAGTTACCATAGATAGAAAGAGATAACATACGCATTGTGTAACAGTCACAGAAAGTAACTGTGTAGCAAACTTTTCCCGTATGTACGTTTAGAAATTACTAATAGAATATATTTTTCGCTATACCGTATTATTTCAATATTTACATTTCTAGCTGTTCCAAAATGTAATAACAAGACAGAGTAAGCAATTTTTAAATTCAAACTAAATTTAGGTAATGCGTATCATTATTGTTTAGATCTGTGCACTGTACTTATTTCCTTTACAGCACATCAACGTTTCCGAACGTATCTTAAATTTACACATTACAATTTTATTAATATTTTAATTATGCAATATGCACTTATCTAATTCTATAATTATTATTACTATTATTATAAGCCATTTGTGTCCCATTGCTAGACAAAGGCCTCCCTCCACTTTTTCCACCCACACCCAGTCTTTCAAAAAGTCGTCCAGTTCGTCCCGTCATCTCCGCCTGGGTCTACCGTTTTATAATAAACATGAGTTTTTTCTATGTTAGTTAAGAACCTGTGTACTTAAAGCAGGTTACAGATTTTAAATTAATATTAGTGGAACTATATTGTCACAGTTATACTTACAGGTTGCTACACATATTACTCTTACTACAACTGTAACTTACTACAAGAAATTAACAGGCTGTTATTTTGTAACAGGTTTTTGGGACTGTTATTTTAGTGTAACGAGAACAGGTGTAACAGGTTTTAAATTTTATCTAGTATAGCTTACCCCTAGTTTGTTTTTATATAGTTTTACCATACTTCGTCTATGGTTTTCCTCACAGATGACCTTCTACAATTTTATATAATAAATAGGAACAGATTAATTATTTATCATTTTGAATAATTAATTTAAAATATAATTTAAAGCATTATTTTAATTAAACTCATTTTTTTAAATTCTAATTATTAAATTGTAATAATTGTTCAAAATTATATTACCTGTTTTAGTTTAAGGCTTTGGCTCAACCCGCGACAAAATATATTATATTAACAAGTGTAACTACAGTTAAAATGTTTACAATAAGCGGGCGTTCGTACAAGCGCTTTTATGCAGCGCCGGAATAAAGCGTCGTGATAGCCTAGTGGTTAGACCGTTGGACTGCAAAGTCAGAGGTCTCGGGTTCAAACCCAGGCACGCACCTCTGTCTTTTCGAAAGCATGTGCGTATTTAAAATTAATTATCACTTGCTTTAACGGTGAAGGAAAACATCGTGAGGAAACCTGCATGCCTAAGAGTTTCTCGAAGGTGTGTGAAGTCGCCAACCCGCACTGGGCCAGCGTGGTGGACTATGGCCTAAACCCTCTCAGTTGGAGAGGAGGCCCGTGCCCAGCAGTGGGACAGTTTCCTAACAGGGCTAATATTATAATATTATTATAGGCGATATTTAAAGTTTAAACGCCTACAATTTTTTTTTTATCGCGACTGATTTAATCGCGCTTTTTCTACTTTCAACGCTCGACGTTTAAGCCGTGATTACACTTCGCGACCACGACTCCGACCTGATAGCCTTGAAACGCAATAACAAGGCCGTCAGGTCGGAGTCAGAGTTGGATTCAACTTCATCCGACCCCGACTCCGACCAAGGACTTTAAATGATGCAGTCATCGTTATGATAAGCATCAATGTATCGATATAATATGATATTGTTGTCGTGTAAAGAAATAATGTGAAAATGAAAGTGATTGATGATGTATCGAAACATCAATCTTTTATTGGGCTTTCTTTTTTCGTATGTCTCTTCATCTTTCCTGTCCGGATAAATAACGAAATAGGTAGATTGAAAAATAATTATCTTCGATCAGTCGGCGCGCGCGCTTTTTCACAGAGGGACGTGTAGCAAGCAGCGACATGGAATTCAGCACTAAGGGTGGAAACGATATATCGACGTTTTAAATTGCGAGTTATTTATGTTTCGATTTCGCTTTAGGTTAGTACATTGAAGTAAACAGATGTAGTGTTGGCATACATATCTCTAAGGAACTATATTGCATTGTCACCAAATTTATATTCGCATGCTAAATTTCAACTCATGCAAATCCCCGTAAGTGTTTGAAAAATGGATCACAACTTTTGAACCAGAATAACAAACAGACATTCGAATAAAAAAGTGCATAAAAAACTTGTAAAATATCGATTTATCGATACATCTATATTTTTAAAGCGATGTCTTTTTTACAAATTCTCAAATCATACATCGATACATCGACAATAAAGAAAGTTTAAGAAAAAGCTGTGCAAAACGATAAAGAGGGAATGCCGCAGGGTTAAAAACCACTTCATCATGGGTATATGTCGCGAGGTAGAGTCCCACGCATTGAAGCTGTAAACTTCGGACCTTTTCTAGAAAGTCCGCCTGCTGAGTAAAAATTCAAGCCCAAGTCTTGGGTCATTGAAAATACTGAAGGAAAACCCTTGCACGAACTTGGAAAAATTGCAGAACGCTGGCGTGGCTACTGAACCCTTCTCTGCGGTTTCCAACACCCGAGTGGACTGGAAGTTCTTGGAGCTGGAACCTGACATACTAAAATTTGAGATAGTTGCAGCGATTGACCGCCGCAAAATAAGAAAGGCTCCAGGACCTGACAACATCACCTCTGACATCCTTAAGGCCTTGGGGGACAAAGTTTTTACTACACTGCACAAGATCTGTAACCGCGTAAGGCAAAACGGAGACTTGCCGAAAATATGGACACAATCTGTGATTATTCCATTGCACAAGAAAGGATCAACTAAACAATGCGATAACTACCGCACACTTGTTCTCATCTCTCACGCCAGCAAAATTCTTCTCCACGTGATAAACAGCAGGATTCGTCATTACGGCACCAGGGAGCAAATACTAAACGTCGGGCAAATTATGAAGAAATGTTACGAGTTCGACACACCAGTCATCGTGTGTTTTGTCGACTATAGTAAGGTTTTTGACTGTGTCGAGTGGAACTGCTTGTGGGATATTTTAGCGGAATTGGGTGTACCTTAAAATCTCACCGCACTTTTACAAATTCCTATATTACAACAGCCAAGGATTTGTGAGAGTTGACAGGACTGCATCCGATCTGTTCAGTTTTCGCAGGGGTGTCCGACAAGGGTGTATCCTATCACCCATCCTGTTTAACATATACGGCGAAGATATCGTGAGGAAAACATGCGACGGCTGGAATAGTGGTCACTATTGGAGGACGTAAGATTTCGAATCTGCGATATGCTGACGACACCACCCTTCTTGCAGCAAGTGAAGCCGAGATGAGCCTTTTGTTGAACAGGATGGAGCGCACTACTGGAGAGCTCGAACTCGCAATTAACAGATCAAAGACCAAGCTTATGATCGTCTCAATTTGGAAATTAGAAAGAACTTTGTATACCTGGGCTCAAACATAAGCAACAATGGCTCTTGTGAGATGAAAATTCGCAGAAGGATCGGGATGGCAAAAGGCGCCATGTCACAGCTGGATAAGATATGGAAAGACAGAAACATCTCTACCAATACCAAGAGCAATTTAGTCCGAGCATTGGTGTTCTCCATATTTATGTACAGTGCCGAGACATGGACCTGAAGAAGGCTGACCGCGTCCGCATTGATGTCTTTGAGATGTGGTGCTGGAGAAGGATGCTACGTATACCATGGACAAACACCGCACTTATGTGTCAATCCTAGCTGAACTCAAGATCCAATCTCGACTGTCCACTACTTGCCTACGCAGGGTTCTGGACTGAAAACTGATGGTCACCGGTTAAATTAAAGGCAAGCGACAGCGAGGAAGGAGCCCAACACGTTGGACGGATCAGATTCGCACAGCTCTTGATACCACGGTTCACGATGCTGTTCACTCGGTAGCAGATAGGAGTGGATGGCGACTCATCATCCGCAGAAAACTGCTATCTAAGATATGACCAAGACCCCCTCAGTAATGAGTAAACCGACGCAAGGAGGAGAAGATACTGACAGAATAGTTAATAAAATATAAGGAAGAGGAACTTTACATCCAATAAGGAAATCGTGTACGGGTGGAGAGCGAGGAATAACGACGACAGGAAAATAAAATGTGGGTGATGGACGTCAAGTTTTTTATATTCAAATTATAAAAATGTAAAGCACTGCAACAATGATTGCTTGTATGAAAAATGTCAATATCGCTACTTACGGCTATATCATTGTAAAATTACATGAACCTATATAAGGGCGAAAATTTTACTTAATTTGATCGACTTGTGAATGTAGAAAAGAAAGAATTTTGCATGAAGTATATATCAAATATTTTTTAATTATAAATTGGATTTTCATTGGTAATCACTAGCATACTCACGTACACTAACTCATATTCACAAACTCACACCGACATAAAATTGGCACGCTACCCCGGCCATATTCGCCGTCCATGCATTCTTCGTCTAAGGTATTCCATTTGTTTCATCTCGACGCTTTATTTCAGCGCTGCAAAAAATCGCTCGTGCGAATCCTCACTTAAGGTTGTTTTTTTTCTGCAGTTTCTAATCTGATGGATATATTACAATGGATTGAGTACTATTTATTTATTCTTTATTGTATACAGTTAGAAGTGAAAGAAAAAAAGTTTACATTTAGGCAGTATACAAAAAGGCGAGCTTAACTCAAATATGAGTTATCTTCCAGCGAACCTTTGAGTGTTGAGAGATAAAGAGAAGAATAAGAGGGCAGTTATACAATATAACGTCAAGAGATATAAAATAAATACTGTATTTTCAAATAAATACATATATTTAGTACTTACGGTACAAATATTAATATATATAATTATAATATATACATAAACATAAATATCTAAATGAAATCAAGATAGGAAATGTTCTTTGATTCTTCTTCTGAAAACATCCAGAGAAGAGCTTGCACGAATGGAATGAGGAAGTAAGTTCCATAGACGCACCGCACGCACAGTGAAGGACCCGTCGTAACGACTGGAATAATGAAGAGGGGTACGAAGAAGGAGAGATGTAGCTGTACGGCAGGGTTTGGTTACTATCAAAATAATATAATAGAAAATTAATCTTTTACCCACAGACACAACATTGAATTTTCTATGATTTAAACAACTCTAAAAACCTGAGAGCAATAACCTGGAGCCCGGTGACACGCTCGCACCGATTACGAAGCAGTACGGTGACCATAAGGTAGAACTAATATGGACTATACCTTTTTATGATATGGTTTAAATACGCTGTAAACCATTTATTACCGAGTTCGAAACGAACAAGGTTTTCAATTCGTCTTCATATACAGGTGAATTAAAATGGGACTTACCAGGGCAGCTATCTTAACCATTTTAGATACAGAAAAAGGGCCCTAGGAGACTATCCTTAATTTTTGCGATATTTGGAGCTGAATTTACAGATTCTGAAAAAAATCTACAGTCAGCAAAAAAATGGGAAGTTTAATCATAAACTAAACATAAACGTAGAAAGAAAGAATTACGGCAATAAACAGTGCCCAAGAATTATACATTAATTATATGTCAACAAGTCCATAATCATACCAATGTTTGGTCACCCTACTTAAAAAGTGACGTAGGGCTCTAAGTGAGTATCCGCGTCCTCACGTTTTTTTCGCAGAGTGCTTAATCCATTGTAATATACCCATAGAGCTAGTTTGACCATTGTTTACAGAACGTTACGAAGTTGGCAGAACTGACAGTGACAGATTAAGAATTGACACTGATAGAAAAATAACCTAAAATTTTATGATTTGAAAATACATATTCCTGATTTTACGATTGAATAAAAATAAATATGCTATCGCAATCTATTCGTTTGACTTTCGGTATGTGTGTGGATTAAGCCCTATTCATTGAATTTTATTTATTGTTTTTGTGTAGTTTGACTGTTTTGGATTAATAAATTAACTTTTAAAGGTCTTTTGCGCCCGGAGACTTCCCAGCTGACGATCATTGCTGGTATAAAATACTTCCCACCTCCAAAAAATTATGACCGTAAGTTTATATTGCTTCAATAGCTAATTTTACACAACACATATAGCTATTTCCTTACTAAATACTACTTGTAACCATGCTTGTAACTTAAATATACATACCATAGTGTATTTACTTTTTGATTTTAATGTAAGCCATTTAGCTGGAGGTTATATGTGTGTCAGACTTATGTGGTACACAAACATAAGAAGTCCAAAAATTATTTTATCAATGTATAAAAACTCAAAGTTATGGAACAGAAAAAAATTAATTCGCTATTAGTTATATATAAGTACTATACAAGTTGAAATGAATATGTTAATAGAATTTAATTGCTAGACCAAAGCGCTGAAATTAAATAAATGGCAAACAGTGAAAACTAAATGATAAATATTTTTACAGATATTGAGATTCCAGAACGTCAAAGGTTACGTATTTATGAAAAGGTGCCACTCTATCCTTCCAACTTGAAACCTCCAAAGATGCAAAAAAGACTTAGATATATGAGAGGACCTGAACCGTTACACACAACATTACAACTGAAGCAATATGGTGTTGTTGTAAGTATGATATAATCTCCTCAGTCTCTTAAACAGTGATAGGAGTGGGACAATATTTATAGCTCATGTCTCTTTCTAGTAAAAGTACGAATACAATAGTTTCATCAAAGGGGTTGCGGTACCCCCTAGTTCTTACAAAAATCATGAACTTGCTAACTCAGGCTCGTGCATGCAGGCTCTGTCTTTATCTACCTGTCTATCTATATCATCATCCCTTGCAGGGTAGGCAGCAAGTGCAGAGTCTACTACAAGTCTGTCTTCATCTACCACATAGGATAAGTAACATACTCTTGCATCCAAAAGTCATTATTGCCATTCTAATTTCCATTTCTAACTGCATAATAAATGCTATATGCGAAGTGTAACAAAAATACATAAGACCTCACACACCCCGATTAGATTATTACTTTACAATATCAATAAGAAATGCCATGTTGGTGTAGTGGGGAATAACGCCCGTAGAGAACACGAAGTCCTGAATTTAAACCCTAGGTTGGACAGAAACATAATTAGGAAAAATTTCCCGTATCAGTCTGGAATTGGGTCTGGTATATGGCGATCAAAATGTGCAAAATGTAATCAGATTAATGATTAACCACCCCACTTGGGGAATAGAGGCGTAATGGTGTATTAATGATTAACGATTACAATAACATTTAGTTATCTCCAATGTTTAAGATTATATTTTTAATCTTGAATCATGATTGAATATTACAAAATGCAATTGTAAGCATTAATCTGATTACATTTTGCCCATCTCTGATGGCGATAGGGCCCTCGCCCCCTGTTACATGGGATCTATCATGATCAGAGAAAAGTGAAGGTATATGGCGATAGGCCCCCTCGCCCCCTGTTACATGGGATCTACCATCATAAGAGAAAAGTGGGGGTATATGGCGATAGGCCCCTCGCCCCCTGTTACATGGGATCTACCATCATCAGAGAAAAGTGGGGGTATATGGCGATATGCCCCTCGCCCCCTGTTACATGGGATCCGCCATCATCAGAGAAAAGTGGGGGTATATGGCGATAGGCCTCTCGCCCCCTGTTACATGGGCTCTACCATCATCGGAGAAAAGTGGGGGTATATGGCGATAGGCCCCTCGCCCCCTGTTACATGGGATCTATCATCATCAGAGAAAAGTGGAGGTATATGGCGATAGGCTCCTCGCCCCCTGTTACATGGGATCTACCATCATCAGAGAAAAGTGCGGGTACATGGCAATAGGCCCCTCTCCCCCTGTTACATGGGATCTATCATCATCAGAGAAAAGTGGGAGTATATGGCGATAGGCCCGTCGCCCCCTGTTACATGGGATCTACCATCATCAGAGAAAAGTGGGGGTATATGGCGATAGGCCCCTCGCCCCCTGTTACATGGGATCTACCATCATCAGAGAAAAGTGGGAGGATATAGCGATAGGCCCCTCGCCCCCCCCTTTCACATGGGATCTACCACCATCAGAGAAAAGTGGGAGTATATGGCGATAAGCCCCTCGCCCCCTGTTACATGGGATCTACCATCATCAGAGAAAAGTGGGGGTATATGTCGATAGGCCCCTCGCCTCCGTTACATGGGATCTACCATCATCAGAGAAACGTGGGTATATTCAGTACACCTTTGCCACCCCCGCTTGGGAAATATAAGCGTGACGGTGTAATAATAATTGACGGGTTAGACTCAAAATGACCACTTTCTTAAAATTACTACTTTCCTAAAATGACTACTTTATCTATGTATCTTCTTTGAACCTGAATGCCAGTATGACAGAGATGAGGAAAGAAATATACCGGCAATGCAAGAATGCCACTAAAACTTTAGTGAAAGAAAAGCGTGAAAGAGCCAGTATGATTGAGGAGGAGAGGCTGGCGAAGAACTTCGAGAACAACACCAAACTCTTTTGGAGCAAGGTGAGAAAGGCTCGAGGTGATTCGTCAGGCTCCAGAATGGAAAGGATAAAATCTAAAGATGGTGACATTCTTGCAGACACACAAGCTGTGCTAAACCGGTGGAGTGAATATTTTGGAGAAATGTATGGAGATGACCCGGATGCTGATGCCACAGACGTGCCTAAAGGCGAGACTGCGGCACCAGAATCAACGGAGGACATCACTATGGAAGAAGTTGAATGGGCGATAGGAAGTATGAAAAACGGTAAAGCTGCGGGAGTAGACATGATATCTGCCGAGATGATCAAATATGGTGGAACTTGCGTCCGGGACGCTTTCCGGGCCCTTGCAAACCTTTGCTGGAGGACCGGTAGAGTCCCTACAGATTGGCGCCGCGCAGTCATAGTACCCTTGTATAAAGGCAAGGGTTCACAATATGACTGCGCCAATTACAGAGCCATCAGTTTGATCAGCTTGGCAGCCAAGGTGTACGGTAAAATTATTGAACGGAGAATGCGCGTGAAGTCCGATGGAATGTTGTGCGAGGCACAAGGGGGTTTCAGGTCTGGAAGAGGATGTTCGGATCAAGTCTTCTCACTCCGCAACATCGTAGAGAAGCATCTGGCAGTGGGCCGGAAGGTTTTCTGCGGTTTTGTAGATCTGGAGAAGGCATTTGACAGAGTTGTGCGAAAGAGACTTTGGGACATTTTGCCAGAGTATGGTATAGATGGCACTCTGTTGCGAGCCGTCCAGTCCACTTATGTGGACTGCAAGGCATGCGTATGGGTGGGTGGTAACAGGTCACCCTGGTTTGACGTTAAAATCGGCGTCAAGCAGGGTTGCGTGTTGTCCGCTAGACTGTTTATAATATATCTGGACAAAAGTCTTCAAAGACTGAAAGCGATGAATGAAGGTGTACAAATGGGTGACTTAGTGGTAAACCATCTACTTTATGCAGATGACGCGGTTTTAATAGCGCCAACAGCCACTGATCTGCAAACACTAGTCACAGTTATGAAAGACGACTGCATGATCAATGGCTTACACTTGAATGTGAAGAAAACCAAGATTATGGTTTTTGAAAGGGAAGAAACCAGAACGAATGTATGGATTGTGGTTGGTAACGATGTGCTGGAGCAAGTGAATGAGTTTGTATATCTTGGATGCGCCTTCAGTAAGGATGGGAAATACACCGCTGACATAGAGAGAAGAGTGAGTGCAGGGAACAGAGTGAATGGTGCGATGGGAAAGCTACTCGGGAGCCGGCACTTAAGCCATAAGGCGCAGCTGGCCATACATAACGGATTTCTTGTCCCAACGCTGTTATATGGTAGCGAGAGCTGGGTATGTAAGAAGGAGAATGAAAGTAGGATAAATGCGGTAGAAATGCGAGCTCTGCGGAAGATGTGCGGAGTGAAGCTGACCGACCGCATTAGCAACAGCATAGTAAGACAGCGAGTAGGTATGAAAGATAGTATCGGTGTAAAGATGAGAAAGGGCATGCTCCGTTGGTTCGGGCATATAGAAAGAATGCCAGAGGAAAGAATGACAAAACAGATATACAATGTGAAAGTGGAAGGATGCAGGTACCGGGGAAGACCTAGACTATCTTACCACGACCAAATAAACCAAGTCTTATCTGATGGAAAAGTCAAGAGTCTCCGTAACCGGCGAGCGTGTATGAGACGAACTATGAGAGTCGAGGAAGCCAGAGAGGTATGTAAGGAAAGAACCTGTTGGAACTCTGTACTCTCTGCCTACCCCGCAAGGGATCTGGCGTGAGGTTATAGATAGATAGATAGACTACTTTATCATATTGTCCACTTCCCATAATATCCACTTTTCCATAATGTCTACTTCCCAAAATGTCTACTTCCCATAACGACCATATTCCCATAATGTCTACATTCCCATAACGTCCACATTCCCATAATGTCTACTTTTTTGAGTTGTCTACTTTCTCGGAATGCACGTTTTCCTTGCGCACCGTGGTGAGTTAGTCAATCTGTCGCACCGAAGGCTCGACTGACTATTCACAATGGCTTGTTCATGCCTACGCTTATGGCTTAAGGTAGTGAATGTTGGGCATGGCATAAGAAGTTTGAAAATAGAGTGAATGTTGTGGAAATGAGCTCTTGTATTGTGAAGTAATAAAACATTATACAAGTAAATTACTAAATTACTTCTTTGTTATAAAATATAGGTATTAAAAATATTCCATATAAACAAACAGATATAACCGAATCACAAACTCCACAAACTATAGTGCGACATGGATATTTTGGCACGTGGATGAACAGGGGGGCGAAGGTGTGAAATTAGGGTGATCCATAGATGTAGTATTAGTACCTGGGGTTATCATTTATTAAAATATGGGAAATATTTCAACAGGTGGGTCCACACGGTTACTAATTAAAAAAAGGATTTGGGTAATATTCATAACAAACTGTTACTTTGCGCCTGTTATGACGTGGCACTTCACTTGATGACAGCATTAGTTCCGATTTCCTTGTATGACTGTATCAAAACCAATGTAACAATTTGTATTTAAGTGACTATTGTCACATATCATACGGACTAAAGAGTTTCCTATGAGCTCTTTATTATTGTCTTCAGCCAATGGAATGTCATTACAATGCGTATTAGCGCATTGTATTGGTTTAGTATAGTTTTAAAAAAGTGGTCATTTTGAGCAAGTGGTCATTTTGAGCAAGTAGTCATTTTGAGAACGTAGTCATTTTGGGAAAGTAGATATTTTAAAAAATAGTCATTATGGGAATGTAGTCATTTTAGGAAAATAGTCATTTTAGGAATTGGAGTAGTCATTTTTGGAAAGTAGTCATTTTAAGAAAGTGGTCATTCTGAGCCTAACCTTAATTGACGACGACGAAATGACGACGGCTTAGTTCAGTTGTTTAGAGCTTAGCCACTTCGCCCATTGGGTCGAGCACTCGCGGATTCGATCCGTGCACGGGACAAACCTTTGTGTGTCCCACAAATGTTAGTTTCGGTCTGGATGTTTGTACATGTAAATCACATGTTTGTGCATGCACCCACGACACAGGAATAATTCCTAGTGTGAGGTTACGTTTTATAAAAAACCTAATTTTACTTGAAAACATGTAGTAAACCTAGATGCTGCCCGCCGGCCGGTGCAGAGCTCCACGGCGAGACACCTAGTATACGCCCTCCCCCATAGCGACTGCCCAAGCCGACGCCGTTCTTCCTTGAGGCGCCCTTGAGCTTGTTGCCCCCTTGCCCTTCTGGCTCGAACGTAGTTGTTGCACGCTCGCCCTCTTGTCCAGTAAAGCTGTAAGGGGCCCGCGGCCAACAGCGTAGATCATTCACACACACATATACATCTAGATGCTTACATCACAAACGAGACCTAGTCCTGCAGTCGATGTCTTTTAGCTGATAATGGTACAGTAAAGAATACTCTATTAATTTCAGGCTACAGGTGGTGGTAGACTCAGTTACGAACATTTTGAAATGGCACGTCTGGTAGTTGCAAGAAGGTTGGACCAGAAGAGAATGTTCGCCATCTGGAGAGTGGACCCACCATGGCAGCCAGTCACTAAAAAGGGTCAAGGCCAGCGTATGGGCGGTGGAAAAGGAGCTATTGATCACTATGTCACTCCAGTTAAAGCTGGCAGAGTTATCCTTGAAGTTTCTGGCAAGTGTGATTACGCTGAGGTATGTATAAACAAATTGACTGTGGTATTTTAGGTATGTAATTGTAATATATCTGTAATTTCTAGAGGTAGGTCACTCTCCAGTAGTATTGAGAGTAACACTGGAGAATGTAATCAACAGAACTAGAAAAGGCATTCAATACTGCTTCGAAAGTATGCTTAAAAGTGAGGCGCAAGAAAATTTAACTCAATTAATGCTTAACACCGATTAGCCGCCACCAGACCTAGACATGAAATTAAATGCAAATGAGGGTGATGATTAAATTAGGCTGTTTACCAATAATCCTTCTCAAAAAGAAAATACCCAGGTATTGTATGAAACTTAGTATGGAGGTGTCTGGTCTTGGAGTAATGCTATCTTGAAAAGACCAAAATTCAAATATGTATATTACAAAATAAACACGTGCGCAGCCGCGGGTAACAGCTAGTTTATTAATAAAATTCACAATTTTCATGGCCCATATTTTGTATACAACTGTGCCCTTTATCTTGACGATTTTCTATTAACCTTTCTAGGTCTATCCAATGCTCAAAATTGTAGCAGAAAGATTACCTTTCAAAGCGGAGGCTGTGTCACAGGAGCTTCTGGAAAAGAAGGCAGCAAAAGAGAAATGGTTGGAAGAGAACAATCAGAATCACTACACAATGAAATATATTATCCAGAATAACATGGGTGGGTGTCACAAGATGCTGTCGCCATTTGACCACGTTTGGCATGGAAAGTATTTGTAAATATATCCACGTTTATATTAGCAACTAAGTAGTGAATTATTAAAGATTATGTAATTACACTATTGAGATTTTTTGTTTGTGTGAAGACACCGTCACGCCTATATATTACCCAAGCGGGGGTGGCAGAGGTGTACTGAGTACACCCACGTTTCGCCGACGATGTTAGGTCCCATGTAATAGGGAGCGAGCCTATTGCCATGTACCGGGCACAATTCCAGACTCCGGACTCGTACTGGGAAGTTTTTCGTTAGAAAAACTACACTTGTTCGACCTAGGATTTGAACCCAAGACCTCGTGTTCACAAAGCGATGCACTTTGCCACTAGATCAACGAGGCAGTTTGTGTGAAGAAAGTGGAATTATAATAGGCGCAGGGTCTACCCTGCCTGGAAGAATGGAAAGGATACACCGACAGGTGTTATAGGGCACTGGTTCCATAAAAAAAAAAATAGATTATTCAAAAATCCTTATTACTTTCTATTGTGAGAGTAAATAACAACATGGATAAAGTCACAAAGGTCACATTGTTCTGCGTCCATACATGGTTCGCCCCAGAACCAACAGCAATGAAATATGCTTGTATGATTTCATATCACTTATACATGATCTTCATATATTTATTATTAAACGGACAAGCTGGGGACTCGCATTATTGCAAAAAAGTATTAGATTTTAAGGTTATGATTTAGTAGTAAACAATACATCTATATAATTCGATTATGGCTATAACAATCGATTCAATATAACTGATTGATAGGATTGGCATCTCCAACCGTAATTGACATTCGGAAAAGATGCTTATTACTTAAAATACATTGAAATATACATTTTGGATTGCAAATTTCCCGTTAAATAGGGATATTTGCAGCTAATAGAATGAAATAGATTAATAAATTATGGTATAGGTTACGCACCTACGACACAGGAATAAATCCTAGAGTGGGGCAACGTTTTTTTTAAAAAATAAAAAGATATTTGTTGGTCCTGGGGCTATTTTCGACGATGTCCTTTCTAGTATTATAATGACCTAAATAGATGCTGGGATAGTGAGTTGGTATCAAAATGAAACTAGAACTAATTAATAATGGTTTATTAAATTTGACATTTCATGAAAGGATTTTCGTGACAAGCTTCAGTTTGCAAACATGTATTGAACCTTGTAGCAATAATTATTACTTTATAAACTCCTTTCTTACAATTATGGCAAAAACTCAACAAAAACAAATGTTTTACAGTAACAAATACTACAGCGTAGAGTACTTAGTATCTTATGACTCGTCCCTAACCTAACGACAAAAGCCAAACAACACGCTATTAGTACTTTAGAGAGTATCGGGTTCATGAATAAAGTCGATAGTGCAAGCTGATCAGCGCCGACTACACCACGCGTCGACATTCTAAATTAAACGTTACATTTTCTGAAGTACCTGACTGCTATTATATTTACGATCACATTGATACACAATACAAGATCAAAACATTCACTATGTGTACAATTGTAACAAACATGAAACATATCATATTGTGTGCAACTCTACTCTGTTCATATTATGTTAAGCATATCTACCACATATATTTTCTATTCTGCATTGTCGTCTCCACATATGTACCTATAAATTATATAACGTCATAACAATATTTACAAAGCCTAACATACTAACTTACAAGTAAATGCAATTTACATTTTCAATAAATTAATAATGTGTTTACAATATCATACAAGCATTAGATTTATATATGATATGGCTTTTATATTTTAAGATAGACCGCGTATAAAATCAATCGCTAGCAGTCACTTTATCACAATTTTGAATCATCAAGAGACTTTAGTGACTTGTTTATGGAGTAACATTAAAACAACGGTATTTTAATAAATATACATCAAAAATGAAACATGTATTCTTAGTTAATTTTTTATTGGAGTCAGCAAGGATTTCTAAGTAGTAATTCTCTTCAAAAAATTAAAAGTAAAGCCATAATTTTTTTCGTATGATACAGTTTAGAATTGAGCAAATAAATTAGCCCAGATTAATTATAAGAATAATATATTTGACTAGTTTTGTGTTTCTTATACTACTTATAACTTATGTACTATATTCCCTAGACACTGGCGATTTGCAGTCTTAGTTACTATCGTGTCTCGTCGTCCAAATTTGATAGGCGGGAAAAATGAAAGTGAATTGCGTCCTAATATTTATAAAATAAATGCATTTTTACTTATTAACTTGCGTACATTAGCTAAGCTCTAAGTTAAGACAAAAGTGAGGTAGCGTTTTTACCTTCTAGTGGAAAATATGTACAGATCTAGAACGAATGCAAGATTAATTTTTATTTGGTATGGGAATATTACAACAGCGACAACTCGCCGAGTATCGTGAAAAGTAGGCAAGAATACACATCGGTCTTCAGCGACAAATTAGCCCGTAACCTTAAGAGATAATACATATCAATATACAGATAAAACCTCGTGTGAAATATTTATAATTTATATAATATATTTATTGACATATTATGAGTATTAACTACATGCACACAGTTACATTATTAGGTACTTTAAATATGTGCAGCTTTGTAGATGACTAGAGTAAATACGTTTAACGATAATATTATATATATAAAACAGTTACAATTTGTATATTTTCGATTTCGATCACTGCAAGGATCCACTTTTGGACACATATTGTATTGAGGATAATACCTTGACCGTCAACAACTTACTCGTACGCTTCGCTCAGATGCTCTAGGAGGAATTTAAGTTGTCGCTTCATGAAATTGTTTTTGTGAGCGATTGAGTCGCAAAGCATCTGCGTGGGCGCGACCGCGCCGCCCACGTTCTCGTAGATGTGCGCGTCGGGCGCGAACGCGTTTTTGTTGTGCAAGTCAACGGTAGTATCCCCCAGGCCGGCTGCCCCGGACGTATTAGTGGGTGCATTGTATACGTCGATTGGAGGAGCTTTGATGATATGCTGATATTTAAACGTAGACAATATCTGCCGGATCTTTGCAATGATCTGCTCTACTCAGGCGTTTGATTCCTGCGAAAAATTTGAAAATAAATAAGTCAGATTTCTGCAGCAAAATCTATGGGGTTATAGGATTCTCTAAGTATTATCGTGAAGTTTACAGTCTACGTACTATGCTAGTGAAAAGAGATAGCCGCTTTCTAGCTCGCTACATAGATGACAAAATAAATATCTAATGGAAAGAGGTGAGAAGTGGAATGTAGTGTCAGGTGACCACCCGAAACCTCGAATTTGCTGCAGGGTGTGATATAATGAATAGGTACTTAAAATGAATCTTAACAAACATAATTAAAGTGTTATAATACTGCACGGCATTCGTATGTATACTCGTATAAAATGTAAGTACTCATATAAAACATTATCCTAGTTTTTATTTTAAATGCATCAAAAGTTAGGCTCTATCTTTCATAAGAAGGTACATCGAACATCGAGACGGTAAGTATGCGATAGAACCGCGCCGTGACCGGTGACGAGCAGGTATCGATGCAAGCACAGCAACATCTACACTAGAAGCATGGTGGGACGGTGTGTGGCGGTTTATACCTTGAGGTTGTGGAAATAGTGCATGATCTGATCGTAGTCCATGTGCAGGTCGTCCAGGCCCAGCGCGTCGGCGGCCGGCGCCGGCTCGTCGCGCGAGAACATCGGGTTGCCCACTATCGTGGCGCGCTTCACCTCCGCCGAACTGAGGTCTGCAACAACCACACGTGTTACAATATAGAGTCCTGAAGGGCCTACCGCGATCGACAATTTATTGACCGGAAGCGTGACAGTGATTTAAATATGACGGACGATTTAGCGCAGTGGTTAAGAGATTAATGGTTAAGAGCCGTTTCGCTCACTGTGTCTAATAGTCGCGGGTTCGATTCCCGCACGGGACAAATCTTTGTGTGACCCACAATTATTTGTTCATTGGGTATTTATGTGTGTGAATTTTCATGTTTGTAAACTCACCCACGACGCAGGAATAATTCCTAGTGCGGGGCTACGCTATTTTTTTTTAATAAAAAATTACAAAAGAATAAGTAGGGTCGGATATATTGAGCGCGTGTTCTAAAAGACGTATGTGCAAAAAAACAAAAACATTTTCTAAAAAACTAAGAACTAAAGAAGTTTGTTACAATTATTTGCTATGTTTTTAAGTAAATTCTATTGGTTAGTTTTTAGTTATTTCGCGTTCGAATCAGAAAATGTAAAGCAACACAGACGACTTCAGATTTTTTTCTATCGAGATAATTTCGTTTAATCGTGAGTTCCTTTAACCAGATTCTAAAATATAGAGTCAAGAATCATATTTCCAAATATTAACTTAGATAGTTAGATCCATTCTTGAAGCGCATAGATTACTAAAACACGTTTTTTTCGCGGTAGCCCTAAGGACCTATACGACTCCTCAAGTAGTTAGATGCAGGCAAAATTTGTGCACATGGGAGTTCAGAGATTCAATTTTAGCAGCCTATTATAGCAGATTGTAGTGACACCTGACAGACTGTCGCACCCGCTGGTTTGCCCTTTATGCTCCACCACGTTTACAATAAAAGAGTTGAGCGCGGCCACAAATGGCGCGATTGAGCTAGCCACTCACTTAGTGGGACAAATATGAACCTATCTATCTATATCATCACGCCAGATCCCTTGCGGGGTAGGTAGAGAGTACAGAGTTCCAACAGGTTCTTTCCTTACATACCTCTCTCGCTTTCTCCACTCTCATAGTTCGTCTCATACACGCTCGCCGGTTACCAAGACTCTTGACTTGTCCTTCAGATAAGACTCGGTCAATATGAACAATTGACAAGAAAAGAAGAAGAACGACCTACAAGTGAAGTACCGGTGCCCAGCCACTTCAACGCGCCAGTGTTATGATGTGCTAATTGATTTTGTGCTAATCTTAAAAGTAAGTAAATCTTATAATATGAATATCGTAAGCGGCGTATAAAAACATCGCGCAGCAATCAATCTTGCTAGGAAACTGGTACATGAGTGTCATCCCAGACCCATCAGAAATAGCTACCTAATGGTCATCAGATATTTGATCATTCAATTTTTTTGTTAGAAATTACTTCAGTAAAGAACACTTTTATATTATGATTCTTAGAGACTGTATTATGTCGATGGCAAAACCAACCGGGCATACTTCTATGCTGAATTATATGACAACTCTACGAATGTAAACAATCACCTTTATTCTTGCTGGGCTCTACGAAGTCTCCTTTTGACTCTTTATATCTGTTCTTGTGTCTCATCTGTATTTCCGGTAGGCCTGTAAACAAAAATGATTTTGTTATTATAAGATTCAATAATTTAATAACTTGGAAGCGGTTGTTCCTTTAGATGTACAGGTACCAATAGATGTTGAAGAAATGTTTAGGATTTCACTGAATTATGTTTTGACTTGTTTGTGGTCGGTTATTTTTTTCTTGGGGTGACAAATGATTATTTTAATATGACCACTTATTAACTAACTGTAATTAATATTATACAAAATACTGTCAGTAGAATTACAGTCGTCCGAGGCATTAGCATATACATGTAGCATGTCGCATTATGTACCACTTGGCGATGTGTGTGTTCTCTCCGATCCCCCCGATGCTTTGTCATCCATTCTTTACGCTTAGAATACGGGCGACGACAACGTAGTCGTAGATCCCCTCCCATAGCCGGCGGTTGACCGGTGCACTTAGTAGTGCACCCCGTCCCCCCACAGCGACTGTCCCAACCGAGGGCGCCTCTTCAAGGCGCCCTCGAGTATGTCGCCCCTTGCCCTTCTGGCTCGAGCGTAGTGGTTGCACGCTCGCCCTTAAGTCCGGTGAAGCTGTAAAGGCCTCGCGGCCTACAGCGTACATCACTCGCACACACTTGCGACTGTAATCAAGTTTTTTTTTTTTAAGTGTGACGTAGCCCCACTCTAGGATTTATTCCTAGTCGTGGGTGCGCTTACAAACGTGAAAATTCAAATACACAAATACCCAGACCGAAACAAATAATTGTGGGTCACACAAAGATTTGTCCCGTGCGGGAATCGAACCTGCGAGTATTAGACACAGTGGGCGAAGCGGCTTAAGCTCTTAACCACTGCGCTAAATAACTAAGCGTACCTAATGAAGAGGTATATGTATAACTTCTTACCTATTCCAGAGTCATGCATGTAGTCGGGGCTCTCGGGCTTGGCGAAGGTACGTCGCGAGTCGTCGGTGCCTCTATTGAGGCCCACGATCTCTCTGTAGTCCTTATTCTCCATCACGAGCGGAGCATCGTTGTCGAATTCGAAAAGTCGCGCACAATCATCCTTGTCAGTCAACTTCTCCACTGGGTTATCTTCAAAGTCATTTCTGTGTTGGTTCGGGGTCGAGTCGCGTTTGTATTGATCTTTCATAATATCTCGGTTCGATAGGTATGGAGCGTCGATTTTGTTTAGATCAATAATTCTGGAAAGTTCAATAGGTGTGTTAAATCAATTGTGTTAATAAGGGAGTGGCATCTCGGTGGAAATACATAAAAATATTGTTGAATATTTAAGAAGAATAGGTGTTTCATCATCGATGCATGTGATGTGGTGTATTGTGCTCTAATACGGGTGTTAATAATTATATAAATTAAACATGCTTTTAGTGATTATTTCAAAACACGTACCTAAGATACTGCAATGTTTGGTTAATTAATAAAGCCATTATTAAACAAGAGCCGATTGTTAGACAGGGTACACGATCAGACTGATTGACAGAAGGAGAAAGATACTATATATTTATCTATATCTTCATACCAGATCCCTTGTGGGGTAAGCAGAGAGTACAGAGTTCCAACAGGTTCCTTACAGAACTCTCTGGCTTCCTTCACTTTCATAGTTCGTCTCATAGACGCTCGCCGGTGATACCGGAGAAAGATGTATTGTTAAAAAGCATTTACGACTTCCCACTTCAATACATACGGGTGTCTTTCTCAGAACATCGGTCAGTTTCATTCATGTTTAATTTAAAGGCTATCGATTTGTCAGTAATTAAGTTATTAAGAAATTTAAAAATGTAACAATTCAGTCGTTTAAAACTTATAATAATTTATCGATTATCCACCTACCGGTCGGAGCGGCGGCCATTCTCTGGAGATCGTCTGGCAGGTTCGTATTCGCGGTCGTGTTTCTTTTGGTGATTTCTGGAGTGAATCCTCCGCGATGGCGGCATGACAGTCTCGGGCAAAATCTGAAACAAGTACAATCTGCTGGGCGTAGGTCTTTTCTCACAAGTCATGGTGAGAGCACTCCACCGCGCGGAACCGGTGCGAATTAGTGGAAGCCGATACAGCGGGTATCTGCTCTTTTTAAGCTGGATCTTATTAAGCTGCTAACAACGCTTTCAATTTGGCTTAACGACTACCACATAAAAGGTAACCGGGACGAACGACTTAAGGTGCCTTAGCCCGGAGACGCTCGAAAATAGAAATTCTGCTAACGGTCACCCATCAAACTCAAACTCAAATCGTTTATTTTGCATAAACCCTGTGGGGGTGTTTACAAATTGTTATATTTCAATTTTTTTTTAACTTACTAATCTGCCACCCTGTCGGAACGCGGCATCCACTGAGAAGATCCGGCCAGAAACTCAGCGGGCTTATCTTTTTGTCTGATTCTCCATTTATTTATTTCATTTTTTTGTATAGATACATACATTTTTCTACAGCGTCACGCCTATATTCCCCAAGCGGGGGTGGCAGAGGTGTACTAGTACACCCACGTTTCGCCGACGATGTTAGGTCCCATGTAATAGGGGGCGAGCCTATTGCCATATACCGGGCACAATTCCAGACTCAGGACTTGTACTGGAAAGTTTTTCTTTTAGAAAAACTACATTTGTCCGACCTAGGATTTGAACCCAGGACCTCGTGAACACAAAGCGATGCGCTTTGCCACTAGACCAACGAGGCAGTCACATTTTTATATTATACAAAATTATTTATGCGATCCAGCTACTGTGTGATGCCTTACAACTGACGTATAAGACTAATAATTTTTTTAATAATTTTTAGATATATGTTATAATGAAAAGCTAGAGGATACTGGGTGGACCAGTCTCCACAAGCAGCACCCGTTCACGAGTACGACTACTTGCGCAGGCATCACCTCCCTCGACCATATTAGAAGAAATGAAGTGACCTGCACCAAATAGCCACTGCAAGCATAGACTCTTTAGTGAGCATGACCAATCGAATCGAAGATTATCAAACTTTTGTGATCGTTACAAGTGTTGCGGTCCCACAAAATCCCGTGTTGTTCTAGTTAATTAATTATTCTGGATAGCTTACTTTATTTGAGTTCCGGGGTGGCACTGGCACTTGGGGCTGTGGGGTTGACGGATTCCTGTGGGGCGGCACTGGAGGTCGGTAGTCGTCTGGGTTGTTGGGCTCCATCCTGTAGACCAAATGTAGTAAATTATACTATAATTATTTTAATAATACACAGTCAGTTCCGCTACGTGATGCGCTCAGCTCAATCTTTACCCGTAATAAATGCATGAGATATGCAGGTAAATTGTTCTAAAAGCGTTAATTTCGTGAATTACTTATACTCTGTCTACCAAGTAACAGATTTTGAGGGATGATAGAGTTATATAGAGAATTACCCAAAAACCACACTACATATAAAGGTTGTACTCATGACATTGTATCTATTATATTTTGAAATACCTCTGTTTTACATTACATTTTGATCTCTAAGTTTGGGATGTGTGTGCTTTGAGTTTTTATATCCCAGTGCGGTGCGGAACGCGGACCTGATTAATTTGTAACAAAATGCGACTGTAGCATGCTTTATGATTTCTTTATTTATATATTGTAAATAAACAATAAGTATTAAATTTTTGCCTCGTTGGTCTGGTGGCAAAGCGCATCGCTTTGTGATCACGAGGTCCTGGGTTCAAATCTTAGGTCGGACAAATGTAGTTTTTCTAACAAAAAATTCCCAGTATGAGTCCGGAGTCTGGAATTGTGCCCGGTATATGGCAATAGGCTCGCCCCCTATTACATGGGACCTAGCATCGTCGGCGAAACGTGGGTGTACTCTGTACACCTCTGCCACCCCCTCTGAGGAATATAGGCGTGACGATTTTTTTTTTTATTTTTTTTTTTTTATTATTAAACAGTGAATGCGAATTCCGTATGGTAGGCATGCGTAAATAAACTTGCAAATAAAAACTTACTGCCAATGGCCGTCGCCGGAGTGGTGGCGAGTGTGCCTCGCGGGTTTCTTGCAGTATGTGGTCGTGTCAATCATCTTCTCTCGCTTCTCGTTCTGCGACGGCAGTTCTATAGAGTTGGGGTTGTCGAAGCTGGTCACCATAACATTCCCGTTGTCCCGGATGGCATCGTCAGGGTCCACGTAGTTGTAGTTGAGAGGGTTGGCGGTGATCCTCATCTCTTGGTTAGCATTGTCGGGCTGCTGCGTCGAGTTGCGGTTAGCGGGGTGCCGGTTGCCGTTCCTCTCGATGGTCGCCCGGCCTGGAAAATTGAAAGCTTTATTTTTCAATCGATTATTAGCATTTTTAGAGGATACTAGCGATTATAAATGGGAGAGATTCAGTGAGTGATTAAGTTCTTGGAAATGTAATAATTGTAAAGTCAGATTATAAATTAAATACCTGGATTTTAGTTGACATAATGGATTTCAGCATTGAGTTTATTGGTTCGATGGATTTATGGATGTCAAAAAATTTATTCTGTGTACTGTCTTAGAAATAAATAACTCGTTAGAGTTATAGGTTAGAGTACATACACTCCAGCTCATTTTGTGCCAGGTGCAAGTTTTATTTCAAAGATTTTATCATCTGTGGGAACACCGCGCGTGGCCTGCGCCAGGTTGGGCGCCATTTTTTGTTTGAGATAGCGTCTCTAGTATGTAGTAGGTGCATGACACGGAGTACTGAATATAATACCTAATTTACACACTGCTGACTTCCGCGTGAAGTGAGGGAAGGTTAGTCGTATAAACGGTCCACTTACGCTCTACCTCCCTTTCTAAACTATCACTGCCGGGCATTGTTATAAATATCTTCTTCTTCTTATTTTAATTAATGGCCGCACACTTTAACAGTGTATTTCACCAATGTCAAGTAGTAATAGAGTATAACAGTAAATTATAAAAATTGGCTTCTTGTCGCCATTACGGCAAAAACAAAAGCCGTTATAAATATCAATGATGCCGGGCGCTCCCTTCGTTGACGGTTTTTTGAGCGGTAGTCAAGACTGACAAGCCACGCCCACTCAGTGTGGCTGGTTTAGAAATCTTATTGGAATGATGGGGAAAAAACTGAATCAAAAAAAATATTAAGAATTAATAAATGTCCAAATAAAAAATGTGAGTGTGGTGTACCAGGAAAACCATAGAAAAGCTAGTATAAAAAATGCCTTGGGGATATTTTTATGTAAACAATATAGTTTAGGGAAAAAGAAAATCTGATTTTGGGACTTTTTTGCAAACATAAGAGAAACAGCGATGTTTGAAGTGCGAAGGAAGTACGTGAACAGTCGACGCTGCCGCGGTACTGCTCATTAGTTTTTGCGGGAAGTGGCAGCAGGGAGCAGTGTATAATAAGGTATTATATATAGACTCTATATAGGATAAGTTAATGGTTTTAAAAGGTAATTGTCTCACCAAGCCAGACCCAGTCGTGCGCGTTGGTGGTGGAGTCCCGGTTGGTCTTGTCCCGTGCCAGTCCAAGCGCGGTGCCGGCCAGCGCGGCCGCTGGTAGCCGCGCGCTCGCCGGCCCTCGCCCTCCCTCTGCCGCGGAAGTCAATGCACGCGAACCTCCGCCCGCCGGCTTCACGCGCGATGCGTACACCACGCACGATACCACGAACACCTAGGTACATTTCGATAAATATATAATAATATCAGCCTATACTGCCCACTCCTGGGCAAAGGCCTTCTCTCACAAATCGAGGTGAGAGAGATTAGGTCATACTCCACCACACGGACCCAGTGCGGATTGGTGGAGGCAGGTTTGTGGCCACCTGCTGTTGGAACTTATCAAGCCGCCTTTAAGGCTTCCAACTCGGCTTAACGACTACCACATTCAGTGGTAACCGGGACCAACGGATTAACGTGCCTTCCGAAGCACGGAGATGCTCGATTATGATAATGCCACAAACGGTCACCCATCTCAGGCCGACTGAGTCGAACGCTGCTTAACCTTGGTGATCGGTAAGAACACCACGGTCGCACAGCGCTACGAGCGCCCTCATCATTTCAATGATAAAACCAATATTGGCTCTGTACAAAAAAAAAATCATCGTCAGTCCTATATTTCCCAAGCGGGGGTGGCAGAGGTGTACTGTACACCCACTTTTCGCCGGCGATGTTAGGTCCCATGTAATAGGGGGCGAGCCTATTGCTATATTTTGGGTACAATTTCAGACTCCGGATTCATACTGGAAAGTTTTCGTTTGAAAACCTTCATTTGTCCGACCTAGGATTTGAACCCAGGACCTATCACCAGACCAGATCACGAGGTCCTTGGTGGAACCACTAGACTAACGAGGCAGTCAAAAAGAATAACTGAGATATTGCATAAAAACGTGCTCCTGTAAAATTTTATATGAAGCAAATTTTTAAAGCATATTATATTTTGAGACAGTTCGGTGTATAATGTTAAGAGTCACATAGCAGTCTTTTTATACGAAAATTTGGTTAGTTAACTAGTAGTTATAATAGCCAGAATGTTAAAATCTTCAAAAAGTGCACACAGCAGTTTGACAACGACGATCTATATAATAATATCAGCCTACGCTGCCAGTGGGGCTAAGGTCTTCTCTCACAAATCGAAGTGAGAATGATTTGGTCATACTTCCCCACACGGACCCAATGCGGATTGGTGGAGACAGGTTTGTGGCCACCTGCTGCCATGTGTGTTGCCAACTCATAATGACTACTACTAGTGGTAACAGGGACCAACGGCTTAACTTGCCTTTCGGAGTACGGCGACGCTCGTATATGAAAATGCCACGAACTCTCACTCATCTGCGACCGAACAAGCCGACATTTAAATTACTCGTATATCTGCTAATTCTATTTATAAAAGTACAAAAACAAAAATATGGACTTTAATGAAAGTAGCGCTTCGAAATTAAAGTGACTGCGTCGTTGGTTTAGCAGCAAAGCCCATCGTTTGGTGATCACGAGGTCCTGGGTTCAAATCCTAGGTCGGACAAATGAAGTTTTTCTAACCAAAACTTCCCAGTATGAGTCTTGAATTGTACCCGTATATAGCAATAGGCTCGCCCCCTGTTACATGGGACCTAACATCGTCGGCGTAAAGTGAGTGTACACAGAACACCTCTGCCACCCCCGCTAAGAGAATATAGGCGTGACGGTGTTTATTGGAAGTAAATAAATATGAAAAAAGTAAAGCTAACAAAATCAATCTTACCACGATTGCGAAGCAAAATGCACCGAGCACGACGTAGATTCCTGTGAAAGAAAGAATAGCTACAATAATTATTTTATATTTCAATATTCCAGTAACTAAATTCTACGTTTTAATTAGTGTGGCAGCGCTAATGAGGGTTGACATTGGGTAATGATAATAATAACCAGTAGCTACAAAAAACGGTGTAAACACCGTAATAATAAATTGCAAGATTGTTCTCAAAATATAGTACACTAGTAATATTAGGATGTTAATAAAAATGATGAGCGGATAAATGTTATGAATGCACCGATTGCCGCGACAGTTAAATGTATTTTTTTTTATTTACTAGGCATCGCGTCACACCGATGTTGTATACGAGTAGTAAGATGTTCGGCGGAAATGCACCGAACATTTAGATAGGTAATGATTAAGGTTGATCAACTTTTTTTAAGTAGATCACAACATTTTTAACTATAGGTTTACCTAACAATGCTCAACCGTTATCTAGTTTAGATGTCTAGATTTTATAACAAAATTCCCATTGACGTCACTAAACTTAGTGAAAATAAGTTCAAAGCTTGTGTAAAACGAACACTTTGTAAGCAAGCTTATTATTCAATAGAAGATTATTTAAAAGATAAAAATGCTTGGATAGATGCTATTCCAGCTCCACTTGAGTCATGACAACCTATTCAACTGTTGTTAGTTAACATTACCTCTCTTCCTTCTATTAATTTAACACAATATGTACTTTTTTTTGTAAATGAGGGAACCATGTAGCCATTCTCATAAATAGTATTATTCACTTTTTTAACTTAGACTCACCTGATGACCAACCTACATTATTCTCCCATACCCCACAACAGAATGTAGATGAAAAAGTTTGTAATTTCTTATTTTAAAAGAGTAACCGTGGAGTTTCTTGCCCTTCTTCTCCACAGGAATGACATTCCGAAGTGGCGGTAGAGTCTTTGTTACTTTTCTGACGATTCATAAATACTGTAATGGTTTACATGAATAAAAAATATTCTGATTCTGATTCTGATTCTAGTAATTGAAATTGTAATGTATGTGTTTCAGAACAGTCGATAATAATTATTATGTATGTATGAATCTATCATTGTTGATGTAGCCTGCATTTTTGTCATCATTAAGTTCTAAACTCAACAACCTAAATTATATTTCATATATATTAAAAAACTAACCAATTACTACAGACGTCTGTGAAGTCTGATGCTGCTGGTGAGGCGCGGGGTTGTTGCGGTAGATGGAGTTGTACTGCTGCGCTTGCGCAATAGTCGGCTCGTGGTTGTTTTCGTCTTTGAATGATGGGTAGCCTGCCAATAAATAGAATAAGCAATCGTAGGTAAATATAATCGTCGTGTGAATAGATCTGATCAGAAAATTGTGTGTGCAAAACATACTTTACTGATCAGATCTTTTTTTTTATATATTTTTAAAACGTATCCCCCACACTAGGATTTATTTCTGTGTCGTGGGTGCGTTTACAAACATGAAAATACACATACATAAATACCCAGACCGGAACAAATAATTGTAGATCACACAAAGATTCGTCCCGTGCGGGAATCGAACCCGCGACTATTAGATAGTGAGCGGAGCGGCTTAAGCTCTTAACCACTGCGCTAAATCGTCCGTCAAATTGAAACAAATGAATCCATTATGAGAACTGGTTGCTTCGTATGGCAAGTTCATAATACTGAGTTCTTAGATTTACGCGAATATTACACAAGTTCCCGACGTTTCGAGTGCTTTGCAGCACCCATGGTCATGGGAAGGACTGAGGTGGTAGACGTCCAAAAGGTATAGTTGTTCCGGGGTACCCTCAAACTTCTTAATTATTTTTGTTGGTCCGATCTACGCAGAATGAGCTCACGGTGTCTTGAGGTCTTGCAGTGTTATGCTTGGTTTTGGATTTGATTATATTAATTACTGGATCCCAAGTCGATGGAAGCACCCAGCCATCTTCTCTATTGAAATTAGGATGTTTTTTAATTTCAATAGCCTCGCGAACCATCCTTGGTAGGAATCGGTGTTCTTTCACGAGGATTTGTGGTCTATCAAATCTGATGGTATGGCGGGTGCGGTTAAGGTCATGTTCACAGACTGCAGACTTCTTTGAGCGACGGTTCATTCGCAAGTTCATAAGTTCAGTTAAAGGGAATAAAAGTCAAAGAATAGTTACTTCATCGCAAAATAGACTAATATCGAATCAAAAAAGTGACCAAATCCAGCAACTACTAAATGTGACATTTAACTGTGGGTCTGTAGTTTAAGCAGAGCAGTAGCTATATTAGGCTCGTTTGTACCAGATGTTGTCGGAAACAGAACAACGCTCTTGAAAATAACTGTATTCATGGCACTAATAAATTGAATGACTGCTAAGTATATATAGAAAAGTCTATATGTGACCAGTCCAATCAATAATAAAAATGTTTACGTCTAGTATGCGATTGGTCCAAACATAAATATTTGTTGTAATGGATAAAATGTATTACAGTTACTCCAGATAAAAATCATGCTGGACCGTACCACCGGCCGTACCGATGCGGTAGGTATAGATACCACCAAAACGCGCTTTACCATTTTTCCAAATCGCTGGTAGTACAAGTATGTGCTGTTCTCTTAGTATTATAATTCTATCGTGACACACGTGTTACGAAAACCACACCATCGCACACTCGGAATTAGAATTAAAATTGAAAAATAAAAATCTCAAAAAAACAAAGAATAAATATTTGAAGTCGGTGCTAAGTAACCGACTGCTCTAACCGATACCGGCTTCATATATTTATTTTTTACTATTTTAAGTGACGAGTGGATTATTCACTAATATTTATATACCTATATTTTATTATTTTACTGAGTTGTGCAGTAAGGTACCTACAGGATTTATAAAATAACCATATTAACGCAATCTATACATTCGGGCTGTTCGCCGTTAAGGAGTCCCCTGGTGTATCTTCAAAGTCCAAAGTTCAATACCGATTTCATTAAAATGGGACCACCTCGAAACTATACTAAACCCAACGCAAGAAGAATAATCAAAATCAGTTCATAAATAAAGACGATATAAAAAAGCACAGATGAATTGTCAACCTCCTCCTTTTTTGAAGTCGGTTAATATTCTGATTAGTTCTATGGCAGGGTACCTATAGGATTGACGTAATACCCATAATATCTCAATCTACGCATTCGTATTGTTTGTCGTTAAAGAGTTCCCTGGTGTATCTTCAAAGTCCAAGGTCGAATACCGATGAAATTAAAGTGGGACCACCTTGGAGCTATACTGAACCCAATGCAAAAAAAATCATCAAAATCGATTCATAATTGGCGGAATGATCACGTAACATACATACAAAAAAAAACATACAGTCAAGTTGAGAACCTCCTCCTTTTTTGAAGTCGGTTATAAATGGATCGAGCGCGTCTTCGTAGACAGAACCGAAACGGTTACACACCTTATATTGTAACGGTTAAAAATGGCATAGTAGGTACCTAAGAAAATTGCCTAAATCAAACCTACATCAAAAGAACGAAATGAAAAAGGAAGTTTCAACATTTCTTACCTTTAAGTATATCTCCTAGTTCCGCCATGCCGCTCCTTAATCCTCCCCTCGCCATTATGTCATCATTCTGCGGCGTATCAGGCCTCTGTGGTGCATCTCCCCCGCTGAAGTCTACATCGACGCTAGCCGCAGCCGTGGCTATTGCTCCGGGAATGTTCTTGATATTGGCTGGGGTCTTCGTGTCGCCTTTCCCGGGCAGAGCGACGCGACGGACAGGTCCAGTACGACATTGCTCCGGAGTAAGGAGAGTCACCCTAAGTAATTCACCGCTGCCTGTAATTTCGAACAAAATAATACATAATTAGAATTGTGTCCCCTACCTATTAACAAGGTAATAAAGAACGTTTTATATCAACAGATCGCAACAATTAGTGCGTTTCAACTTTGAACTAGGTATTAATGGTTAAGGACCAGTTTCTTTCTGTTGTCCACTCAGGAGGTCTAGCAAGTGCAACTCCGTCAATACTACTTACAAATCTATTTCTCTATCCCAAGGTTGCCTGAAAGAGATCGCTTTATAGCGTTAAGGCAGCCCTTTGTGTTACTTTTAGTACTTCTTGTTATTTTGAGATCTTTCTTATTAGTGCACAATAAAGAGATGATCTATCTATCTATGATAATGAGTTCCTACATTGGCTTAATACTTAAAAGTTTATATCATATTTTTAATCTTCGACTATGTTTAGTAGTATTATAAGAGATCGCTGTCAGTGATAAGATTGGCAATTGTAAGTTTGTCTTTTGTTTTCTAAATCTCTATGTAGGTAGGTATCTATTCCTATCTATATCCGACTATATCTTTTAACCCCGTGGAAATTCATGCTATTATTTTTTTGTTCCTAAAATACCCAATAACAGTCCCTATAAAAGTTTGGTGTGTGTATTTAATACATATCTGATATACATTATGGACATACCTTCGCCAACTGCAATAACTCGTGGATGCCGCGATGCGTACATGGGAGCGAACGCCACGACCTCAGGATCCAAACTTTCTACCACTAAGAAGTAGTCTGACACAGCGACGTCACGCAGTGCGGTGTGACTGCCATCCGAGAACTCTAGATCGATGTCCAGAAGCCCTTCCTGTAATTAGAATGAATATTTCAAGAAAAATCATTCTCATGTTGACACCTCTATACTGTGTACATAGTAGCGAAACTTCGAATAGTTCTATAATAATAGTAAAATAGTGCTTCCTACTGTCTGAGATACATCCTATGGAGTTTGGCGCGGAGCCTAACATACCGACGATGGATTCGGTAAACGCGGCGTGTTTCGATGTTTCGCGGCAAGTAAATATCAAATGGGTATGCCTATATTGTGCCCTCCGTGGTCGCGTAGATACTTGATTCATAAAAAATCTGGTGTTTCTTTTAGGTTATAATTATTTATTAAAATAATTTATAATATTTTACATAGTTATTTGCCATTTTTTGCAAAGAACGGAAGTGGAATTTTAATTTTCCTCCTGTTTTATTTTCAAATAAAGCACTCCCCGGGTCACCCCAAAGCTCAACACTTGGTTGCATCTAAGGAGGTCACTGTTGATCCTGGCTTACAGTTACAATGGTGGTAATCAGTGGTGGGATTAATCCCAAACAAAAAAATAGTTATTTATTGCAAATTTAAGCACTTGCAAATGTACTCTACCAAAAATTCATGGTAAATACAGTGCACAAACCTGATATTGTGCAGTAAGACGTCGAGTAACAGTAGTTTCGGAGACGTATCCGTTCTCGATGGCGGTGTCGGGCGATATGTTCAACTGCAGACCAGATATGACGCGGACCAGCAGCCGGGAGATGGACACCTTGTCATTGCCCACGCGGACTTCGCGAACACCGATCACACGACCTGAGAAGAAACATTGGTAAAGTACAATTAATCGTAACATAAGGATGCAAAAATCCACGTATTTCGATGTATCGAATTACGCTGTTGAACGACGCGGCCCCAAGGTCAATTACAATACACCAATCGCAGGACTGCTTAAACAAATGAGATATCGAAAGTCAATATTCAGTATTCGGTTATTATTCAAAATTGAGCATAAAGTAGTCCCATCACTTTGTGGCAAAAGAGTTTTGCCTCGCAATGAAACAGTAGGTTTTTGCACTATTAACTTAATGTGTCTCACAGCTGGACAAAGGTCTCCTGGTCTTTCCTCCAACCGGCCGATGCCTATCCCTATCCCTTGTTAACAATGGCTACACTCTTCGATATGTTCTGCAAGCGGAGTAAAATGTCCCTTAGAAATGAGGTGACGCTTTACAAAACTTGCGTTCGACCCATCATGACTTATGCGTGTGTTGTGTTCGGGCATTCGGCCTCCTCTCACATCGATAAACTCCAAGCGGTTCAAAACCGCTTCCTCCGTAAAGCCGTAGAAGTCCCCTGGTTCGTACGGAATGTCGATCTCCACTCCGATCTAGGTCTCGAACCTATTCGCGCCTATATTAAAAAGGCGACAACACGACACTTCGCGAGCGCATCTACCCATGCAAATCCGTTAATCGTAGCCGCCGCCGACTACGATCCCCCCCCCCCCCCCACGACCCCTGACGCCACCGCCGGCCGCGACATATTCTCACCGATCCCCCGATGCTTTGTCATACATTCTTTCCGCTCAGAACGGGCGACGACGACGTCGTCGTAGATGCCCTACCATAGCCGGCGGTTGACCGGTGCACTTAGTAGTGCACCTCGTCCCCCCACTGCGACTGTCCCAACCGAGGGCGCCTCTTTAAGGCGCCCTCGAGTATGTCGCCCTTTGCCCTTCTGGCTCGAGCGTAGTGGTTGCACGCTCGCCCTTAAGTCCGGTGAAGCTGTAAAGGCCTCGCGGCCAACAGCGTACATCACTCACACACACACACACACACTCTTCGATATGCATCGAGGTAATCGCGGCACAGCTTTCAGAGCATGCCACGCGATGATGACCTGGTTGTGAGACCAGTAGATATAACTTATATTTTATTCAGAGAGGTCTGTAATGCAAGAACCTGTTGGAACACTGTGCTCAATGTCTAACCGGAAATGGATCTAGCGTGATTATATAAATAGATATTTTATTCACTTGCCTGTGATAGGCGACAATACTTGGACTTCAGTCCGGCCTGTGCTTCGGCCTTGCAGCACGCGGCCTCTGAGCGACGCGATGCGAGGGTCGGAGACGCGGGTGAGCACCAGCTCCGTCACCTTAAGCCAAGTGCGCCGCGACACGAAGTACGACACACGGCCGGAGTCGTGGTCTTTTGCGAGGAAACGAGCGTACACCTGGAAGAGGAAGATTTATTTATAGGCTAAACCATGAAGAAATAGGTAAATAAGTACTATGAGTAATTTTGTGTTTTAATATATCGATCATAAACCAATTAAATTAATGAATAAAGTACTTAATATCAAAAATGAACACCGTCACGCCTATATTCCCCAAGCGGAACGTAGACCTTTACCTATAGATATTCTGTGACACCCGTAAATGACCGACTAAAGTAAAATAATATAATACAGTGTTTATATTGTAATTTATCACAGAATATAAAGTATCAAAAATCTCCGTAACCGGCGAGCGAGTATGAGACGAACTATGAGAGTAGAGGAAGCCAGAGAGGTATGTAAGGAAAGAACCTGTTGGAATTTTGTACTCTCTGCCTACCCCGAAAGGGATCTGGCGAAGATATAGATAGATAAAAGTTCCTAGGAATTTGTACCCATGGGCTGACCATCCCAACAATGAAGTACCTACTTAGTTAAGTACGAATCAGAAGCTAGTTAGCTTCTGCGTTACGCATCGTGTGCTTGAATTCGAGCATCCTTGGCATTTATGTTTTTTTGTGCTTGTAAAAAATATTTTTTTTTTACGAGAACATCCCACAATTAAAAATATTTTTGCAAAGGTTTAGAACTGTTATTATTTTTTATACATTTAATTGATATGTGCGAAAATATCCTAATACTTCTTAAGTCACGCATGATTATGTTATAAACGCTGTAAATTGAGTTTTATAATTGTTCGATCGCAAATTATTGCTATCATATTGTAATTTAAAGCTATTAGGTACCGGTTTTAATAATAGGCACCTACCTCACATAAAATAATACGGATACGCCATAGATAGGTGCGCCTATAAAATCTTGGTATTAAAATATAATGAAATAAGTAAATCAGAAATGAAATTAATATTAAGTTTAAGCGTTTATAGTCAAAGTCAAAAATAATTGATTTGTATAGGCCAATACAAAAGCACTCACAAACGTCAAAATTATTACATTTTTTACATCTACCACCGGAACTGAGAAGATCCGGCGAGAAACTCAGCGGGCTAGTCTTTTAATTTAATTTGTTTGGCCTTTCTGATTACCATTTTTATTTGTTTTTCAAAGTTGTATTATACATTATTGATTAATGTTGCTGCTTAAGCAGGAGCTCTCCTCAATCCAGGTTTAAACCCAATCTGTTTTATCGTCAAGATAATCCGATAGTTTGTAATTTGTATTGTATTGATAGGCATGTTTCGGATATCTATGGGCAATTTGTTGTAGTAGAGTGGAATGTACAATAAGACACAGCACAGTCCAGTAAATTTGTTATTGAGAAGGTACACGCTTTAAATTGCTTTCCCTAGAATTAGGGAGACGAGGTACGTGGGACTTAGGTACCGACCATGGTACCGACTTAATATGCATGTTTATTAATTGTTAAGCTCAATTATTATTTCATCGACCAGAGTTCACTTTATCTTATCGGCAGATTTCGGGGGGGGGGTTTTACTGTGACACTTCGTCATAGGAACCTGTAAGCCAATTGCAACATTTACAGGGACCTAATAAAACGTCGCCCCTTACTGTGTTACAAGGTCAGGCTCGGGCCGGTCAGTCGGCCTGGTCGCCCTGTATTGTATAAAGACTTCATTAGGTTAAGTTAAAACAACATGATAAGATTATAAAATTGACACGTTTTATTGTAAATGTTGGTTTTCTTTCACAATATTTTGACGGCTACCAATCTGGATAGATTCATTTTAAACTAACAGTCCTTTCAATATTTACATGTACCTACAATCGACTAGGAAGTTGTAGTTGGTAGGAAAAAGTACTTAAAAGGAATCTTTTGTGCCTGCAGCTTTTTAATAAGGCGGAGAATATTCCTCGTCTCGGCCTTGGAACGGAAAGCCGTGGAGATTTTAGTTAGTATGCTGCTACAGTCCCTATGCTGGAAAAACGGCCAGCCGATGTCTATCTGAAATCGAGTATAATTGATAGTAAATAGTTCGTACTTCAACATTGCTCTGTTGATATCTGAGCCGGCAGGTGCGCTGCTCCGACAGCGAGTTGGTGGCGTCTGGTCTGGAACCGCCCCATCCCCTCGCCGACAGCGATCGCTTCGCCCTGTCCTTCGTGTTTGCATCATCTGGGACTTTCCAACCTGCGAAATTGCACAACATTGAAGAACCATCATAAATCATGAGACCAAAGGCAGTACAGCGTTTAGATAAACGCCACCTATCTTCACCCGTCAATTTTAATTTTGTTACCTTTGTATTTTAACGATTTCGAGTTTGAGATGTAAAATAAAGAAATGATTAAAAAGGTAACAGTTTGACTGCAGCTTTAAGGCATTTTTTTGGGGGCTGATAAAAAAATGCTAATTACGAAGTAAATTAGTCAAAGTCAAATATCAGTTATTCAAGCCTTTCAAGTCTTAGCTTAGCTTAACTTTAACATACAGGCGGAATTAAACGCTTGAACGTGTTCGGGATAAAGCACATACAAACCCACCCACCCATCAAAGGCTTAGTTAATGTCACCATTCACTATCAATTAGTCTATTCAAGGTATATGCGCCTCATAATAATTAATGGATTAACAATACCTAACAAATAAATAACTACCTTTAATTTGTGACAGTCGGTTGTCATCAACGTCGATCTCCAGGGGATACTCTGGCATCCAGACCGTGAATCGCGCCAGACCAGTGTAGGTCCCGTACTTGACGATAACAGAGGCGTTCGAAGAACCTCGGATTTCAGACCCGTCTACGTATACTGAACTGCATGATGATGACACCTGCGTATTTTAAAAAAAAGCAATTAAACGTACGGCCACACCACCGCGACCAGCCGCGTTCACGATGGCGTCTTCGATGGTGATTAGTTTCTCCCTATGATCACACGTGCAGACGCCGCACAGATCGCGCGTGCAGGATGCAGGACGCGTTGGTATGACCATAGCCATACATATACTATTGTAGAAACTGATTGCCACCGTACTCGCCATTGCGGACTCAGCTGGACGCGTTGGTGTCGGTCACACCTTAAAACATTAGTAGAGCACTAATACTATTACGGTACGTCCCTTGCGGGTTGGGTAGACTTTATATGAAGAGAAACAATATAAAATGTGTAAGGAGAGACATAATTGAGTTATTCTTTTACATATCTTAAATATCTATATATCTTAAATGTCTAGCAAACAAAGATTAGCGATACAAGCTACATATGTTTCTTCCTTTTATTATTTATACATTAATATTTAAATACATATTATAGCAAATATTTTCAGATTTTTTCGTATCTACATGTCGCACACTCTTTTATGGTTAGGTATATCCGCAGAGATAGTAATTACGATTTCTGTAGGTATACGTAGTCAGATTAATTAAAAATTAAAAAAATGTCTAATAATACATAATATGAGTCCTGATATTATTTTGATTGTCACTATTATAATTAACATTACTAAAGTTAACATTAATATACCGGATATCAATAAAACAGACACTTGGAATTAATTTAATTTTACACATTTTATTATATAAAATAAAATAAATAAACACCGTGACGCCTATATTCCCCAGGGTGGTAGAGGTGTACTGAGTACACCCACGTTTCGCCGACGATGTTAGGTCCCATGTAATAGGGGGCGAGCCTATTGCCATAAACCGGGCACAATTCCAGACTCCGGACTCGTACTGGGAATTTTTCGTTAGAAAAACTACATTTGTCCGACCTAGGATTTGAACCCAGGACCTCGTGATCACAAAGCGATGCGCTTTGCCACCAGACCAACGAGGCAGTTCTTATTAAATAATTTATAAATGTTCGATACATTTTTTATGTTTTCTGAATTCTTAGGTACTTTCTGAATATGGCTAATCTAATTTTAACATCTACTTTAACCCATTATCGCAAATAAACTGATATGACAGTTTTTTTTTAAAAAACCTAGCCACACACTTGGATTTATTCCTGTGTCGTGGGTGCGTTTACAAACATGAAAATTCACATACACAAATACCCAGACAGGACCAAATAATTGTGGATCACACAAAGTTTTGTCCCGTGCGGGAATCGAACCCGCGACTATTAGACACAGTGGGCGGAGCGGCTTAAGCTCTTAACCACTGCGCTAAATCGTCCGTTAAATTTCATATTAATCTACCCAAAGAACATTATCAGAATAACTAATCATTTGAGTAAGACTTCAAAAGGACAACCTTCTCGCCCTTTATTTTTGACATCATTTGTCGGCGGCACGTAACTGCTCATGTTCACAAATTGCAAAGTCACTCGTATTGATTGGACGGGATCCGAGTCTCACCTTGAGGACGCTCTCGTCCTCGGAGTGGCAGGAGCTCTGCAATGTGACGTCAGCCACTTGGCCGGCTTGAGATACGATCAGCACCTTCATAGCCTGGGACACCTGCCGTCCCGTTAGCACCGCGGTGTTTAAAACCTCCCAATTCTGCAGAAAAAAATATTATATTAAAAAAAAAGCATTGTCACGCCTCTATTTCCTAAGCCGAGGTGATAGAGATGAACTGCGTATTTTTTGTCGACGATATTAAGTCCCACGTAATAGGGGGCGAACCTATTACCATATACCGGTCTCAATTCCAGAGTCTGAACTGATATAATATCAGCCCATACTGCCCACTGCTGAGCAAAGGCCTTCTATCACAAATCGAGGTGAGAGAGATTAGGTCATACTCCACCACGCGGATCCAGTGGAGGCAGGTTTGTGGCCACCTGCTGTTGGGACTTATCAAGCCGCCTTTAAGGCTTCCAACTCGGCTTAACGACTACCACATTAAGTGGTAACCGGGACCAACGGCTTAACGTGCCTTCCGAAGCACGGAGACGCTCGAATATGAAAATGCCACAAACGGTCACCTATCTCAGGCCGACCGAGTCGAACTCTGCTTAACTTTAGTGATCGGTAAGAACACCGCGGTCGCACAGCGCTACGAGCGCCTCCGAACTGATGCTGGGAATTTATCGATAGAATAATCACATTGGTCCGACCTAGTAATTGAACCCAGGATCTCGTAATCGTAAAGCGCATGATTCTCCACTCGACCAACGAGACAGACCAACGAGCGTTAAAAATTATAAACCTTCTTCTGATATAAAGGTCTGTAAGGAAATAATCTCTTAGAACTCTGTACCGTCTACCCCGCAATGGATATAGCACTTCTTATTTTTGGAGATTTATCTTAAGTCAACCATCTATATCGATACCGGGTGGGTTTATCATTTGTATAATAAAAAGATATTTATGTAGAGCGCCCCTAGCGAATACGCGACACCTACAAATGTGTATTGTGACTGATCTTTGTAGATATCGATAGGTAAAATAAGGTTCGATAGGTAAGGGTACACATTAGGTATCTATGTAGTCCGGTGTCAGGAATTGTGGTCGATAGGTATATTGGCAAAAGACGCGCCCTTATCCATTAGCACGTAATATCATTGTGGATATGTGATTACACTCAGTACACGTCCACGACGTTGATCTTTTTACGGTTATAGTAACAGTTGTCTAAGTTCTGCATGAAATTTTTAATATAATATTTCGTAACTTAGATCATACCTATTACCAACTCAAATCCATATGCGGTTGAATCCGGAAGCGGCCTTTAACGTAATAAATTATTAACAAAGCGCATTAAACTTAATCAAACTATTCAAGTCAAAGTTGTCGTTAGACATTAAGAAAAGCAAGCAATTATTCTGTTTAATAGATCTAACGGAAATCCTCATTAGGTATGTAATTCCCAGATAGCTCTTCGTAATTATTGTTGCTTTTATAAGTCAAAGCCGTCATAATATGAAAGATAAGCCGTTAACATTAATGTACATAGAGTAAAGTAATATACTAGGAAATATTAATGTAGCTATTCGAGTCTTTAGATTTAGAATTCTTATAATCGGTAGTTGAGCTTACGTCAAAGTTTACGCTTTGACTGCGACAAAACTTTATATAGCGCATATGTTCTTAACATTTCTTTAAAAAATACGGAGGGTCAATATTAAAAATTATTTCTGCGTCGTAGGTGCGTTCACAAATAGGTCTATTTTTGTATAACACAATGGTTTGTCTCATGTGGGAAATGATCGTGAGCAAGTAGTTAAGTGAGTCAAGTATCTTAGGTAAAACTACTAGAAGAAGCCTTCGATTGTCGTCTTCTTCAACGGACTATTGAAACTACGCAAGACAAAGTATGCCAATTTAACACTGCCTAAAGCTCAAGGATTTTTTTAGAAAATATTTGCATATTCTATATATTTTGTTTGAATAGATATTAAAAATAAATTAGGAAAATTGCTTATAATAACTTTTTCTCCGTGATACCTACGTTTATTAAAACACTAAGCTGTTCTTATCTATAGTATTTTTCATGAAGGAAGGGTACTGTGACAGATGTTAGTGTAAAAAAAAATACTTTATTCAATGGCAACAAGAGGCATGACCTGTTTCTATACTAGTAGTATGCCTTAATACCATTGAATTAAATATATGAATTTCGTTTGGCACTTAGAACTGCCACTACCCATCTTATGTGAAAAATATTATAAGCGTTTTTAATTTAAGCAGCACTTATTAAACGCACTTAGATTAGAACCACTGCTTATTTAAAAGAAGGACTATTAGGTAGGATTGTAGACAAAAAAAACAATTACGTCATCGAAGCTGCTATAAAAGCTAGTAGCTAGTAGTCGCCGTGTATTAATTTCCTGTATTCAATACCACATGTAAAACACTCCATCACTCATGTCGTAGTTTAATTGCTTTAATCATCTAGTTGGGGGGCAGACAAGGAGCGTCCATCCGTCAGTGAGCAGATATGAAGAGGCCACGCTGGCGGGCGTCGCCCGAGGGGCGTCGTAATGGGTAATGGCTCCACGCTAATATTCAGATAAACTAATTGCTTTATAAATATTATTTTGTATTATAGGAGAGCGATTATATATTGTACAGTTTCGATAAGTCAAAATTTCGATAGTTTGAATATCGATAGTAGATCTTGAAAGATATCGATAGTCTATGATACTATTGTGACCTCGAAAATAGTTAGGATATCGATAACACTACAGATAATATCGATTCCGTTTTTAGTACAATTGGCTTATACCATTGATTGCAGACAATACTATAGTATCGATCCTATTTCGTACCAAAACTATCGGTAGTACCAATAGTATTAAAGCCATATCGATAGTTTTATCTGGAATACGTTTGCAGTAGCCAAGAAGCTTTCATCTGTCAGTGAGCAGATATAAAGAGACTACGCCGGCGACAGGCGACGCACGGGGCATCGTAATGGGTAATGCCTCCACGCTAATATTAAGATAAACTAATTGATTAATAAACATTATTCTGTATTATAGAAGAAAGATTATAAATTGTAGGGTTGCAAAAGTATCGATAGTTTGAATATCGATAACACTACAGATAGCATCGATTCCATTGATAGTACAATCCGCCAACACCATTGATTGCAGACAATACTATAGTATCGATACTATTTCGTACCAAAACTATGCGTAGTACCAATAGTATTAAAGAAATATTGATAGTATTGTCTAAAATGCGTGTGCGGCAGCCAAGGAGCGAGGAGCATCTGTCAGTGAGCAAAAATGAAAAGTCAGGTGAGTCGCGGGCGGGGCCCACGGACCTTGTAATGGGTAATGGCTCCACGCTAATATTAAGATACACTAATTGCTTTATAAACGTTATTCCGTATTACAGAATTTATATATTGTAATGCTTGCGTGTGATTGTCTTTTAATACAACCTTGACCTCAAAAATCGTAAAGATAAAAGATATCGATAACATAATAGATAGTATCGATACTATTGATAGGATCTATTCCATCAATAGTACAGTCGGCCAATACTATTAATGGCAGACAATACTATCAGTGGTATCAATAGAGTATCAAAGCAATACTATCGATAATATCGATACTATTGTCTGCAATGAATAGTATTAATGCTATTTTATTTATTTGTTAAATAGACAGATTACATTCTAAACAAATAAAAGTAAGCAAACATAAGTAAGTTTAATTCTGTGACATAACCCTTAACAATATACACAAAATAAATATATATTAATATTATCGATAATATCGATTGTACAATACTATTAATAGTGCTATCAAAATCCTTACTGTTTTTGGAGGACACTTTAATATCGATATTTTCACTATTGCTATACAACTCTATTCTGTAACTTCATTAAAGCCGCACCGGACCACACACGTTAATGTATGTTAATGTGCTGCAGTAATGCGTAAAAATTATCCCAATTGGACCAACAACCATGTTGTTGATAGGGGACAAAATAATTCGTAAATTAGTGTGTAGTTTTCCAAAGTGGATAACGCCAAATAGGTTTAAAACAGATATGAATTGTGATTAACGTACGCTGTTTCAAGGCCCGGTATGTACTATAACGGATGAGCGAAGACTAGCCATATGTTGCGTGAAGAACTATTAGGATGTCGTTATTTCCACACCATACCGCTTTAGTGGAGGCAATTCAAACGAAAAGGAAAGATGTGCATGTGCAGCAAAGACGAAAGGAAATGTGAGCGATGTGGAAGCAAACCGAAAGATGCGAGCGATGTGTGACTAAAATGAAAACTGTCCGGTGTATGGCGTACAAGAAATCTGTTGTTTGACGCGAACGGACCCGGCGCACCCAAGAAAGTTCAACCAAATGAAACTTCTCTTCCACTCTTCTCTGTAGTCAACTCATATCTCCATTCCACTCTACTCTGGTAGAGACACCTGTTCGCTACGCGTTTTCCTATATTCTCTACCTGTATCTGCTTTGTTATATACCACGCCGTATACTTGGTATAAATATAATTCAAATTTAACAAATCCACGCGTCTCCTAATTGATTTATTGCGACATGTTTACGACTACAATAATTTTGATAAAAGGATTTTTTTATTAGATAATATGTAAAAAAATAGTAGCTGTTCAAATAACGGGCTTTATGACAAGTTAATATGGGAATTTGTATGTAGGTATAATTTAAAAAATGTTTGTGTTTATGTGTTGAAAACAGAAATTAACAAAAAGTAAGCAGTCACAAGTATTTTTTTATTCAGATTTATGATATAACTAGCTTGAGTCCACGACTTTGTCCACGTTTACTTTAAACAGTAACCTAACAGTTTTCCGGTACTGAAAACGTATACTACATGTTAATCCAGGTAATAAACTATTTGTGTGCGAAATTTTATTAAAATCCGTCCTTGTGATAAGAATGTTATGTCGCGTTCATGTCATTCCGACGACCGGCTCAGACTAGTGCTTTTTCAAAATCGTATGAATACATATTTTTCTCATTTACAAAGAAACACCAACTCTATAAGGTATGAAGTATGTTGCCTTTAATTTTCCGTTTACTTTTCGTTCGTAACGTGGTGGTCCGTTTGTTTAACACACCTGTACATGTCACAAATATTATTTAAATTATGAAATTAAATTATATGTAATCTTCCTAAGTCAAATTAGCCATTAGAAACCATCGAAACCGACCTAGCACATCGCCAGTGGGCAACCTCGATCCAAGTCTCCATTAGCCCGAGATAAAGCTCCCATTACACCACTTCATTCGTAGTACTTAACAGTCTAACATTAAAAATTAATCTCAACGATTTGTTATAACCATGGTTGTAACCGAGAAGGAAATAATGGATATTAAAGGATTAAAAAAGTCTGGTGAAACTTCAACGTGTTAGGTTACCACTGTTAATTACCGCATCTGTTTTAACGGTCTCATTCGCAGACCATTGCAAGGTCCGCCGCCCTCAGCGGGCCATTCTCGTAAACCCCTGAATCTCAATAAAGATATCGTTTTAGTAATAAAAGGGTCTCCCTCACTTCCATTAATTACTGAGAAAATACCTTTCGGTTAATTTATCGCCGCGATCGATGTCTCAATAAATTGTTGATTTCGGGCACCTGTCTCGATAATAGTCGAATAACCGAGTGGGTGCCACTGATTGTAATCACTATTCGCATTTATTACAAAGATATTAAAATGGAAAGTCAGATATAAAATTTATTACAGGTGAAAACATCATGGTAGCAAAGTTATTGCCTATAAACAATAATTATTAGTGTAGTGACTAGTAAAATAGATGTTTGGAATTGCTGGTCATAAATGATATGAATGTTTTTTTTTAAGGAGAAATAAAACTATAGTTACCTTGGAAATCGGTAGCACAGCTTGAATATCATCCTTCTCAATGTCTAAGCGAGTGCTGACTCTGTGTTCGTGAGGAGGCTCCTCCGTTGTAGACGCCGTGGTCGGTGCGGAAGAAACCTTCGCTGACCAGCTCAAGCGAGCTGTTCCGCGCCCTGACTCGCCTTCTGATCCTTCTCCGTCCCCCTCCCCTTCAGGCCCCACTTCCACCAACCAAGTGAGTATCTCCTCCCATCCCGGTTCCCCAACGCCGCTGCTCTCTTCAAGGTCCCTGCAGAATAATTCAAGAAAGTAAGCATTATATTCAACTCATAAACGGGACTAGACTAAAAGCTTTTCTTGTATATGCGAAAGGTCATTTATTGGGGTCGGAAATCTTAAAGGTTAAACAAGGATTTCATAATAGTCAATACCCACCCAGCACATGAACTTTTACATGAATCTCTGTTGTCTTACAGATTGTTCTGGAGCCGCGAAATTATCTAAACAATAAAAAGTTGGTTGTGTCATCGAGTTTCATTAAGGGGAAGAGCGTCGGCTAAATTTATGGCCGTGCAAATGCAAAGAAGTCGTGGGCGAAATTGTGAACAAATCCCGTTGAAGAAATGAGAAATGGAAGTTTATTTTGTTATAAATGCGTAATACAAGATTTTTATATATTTTCGTTTATATGAAAAGTTTTTTTATGTAATGGAACTAAGTAGGATAAATGTTGAGGTAATCGATAATATTAAGGTTCCGTAAAACGCGGTTTTTAGTTAATATGTGTTGCCAGTAATGACATACGAATCAGAGACGTGGTCTCTTACAATAGATCTCATAAAAAAACGCAGAGTTGCTCAGCGAGCTATGGAAAGAGCTATGCTCGGCGTTTCTCTACGTGATCGAATCAGGAATGAGGAGATACGTAGAAGAACCAAAGTCACCGACATAGCCCTCAGGATTAGCAAGCTGAAGTGGCAATGGGTGGCCACATAGCGCGAAGATCGGACCGGCGTTGGGGCAGAAAGATTCTAGATTGGAGACCACATATTAGCAAGCGAAGCATAAGACGGCCGCGTGCCAGATGTACAGACGATCTTGTGAAAATCGCAGGAAGTGGTGCAGATGCAGGTGGCATGGGACCGGTTACGCTGGTAAGCGATTGGGGAGGCCTATGGTTAGCAGTGGGCAAGTACAGTGGACAATATAGGCTAATATGATGATGATGTATTACAGGGTACCGAGCGGATATTATACAATGAGTTGCTAAAACGAGCACCTTATTTTTATTGTAACTTTTCATAAACGGTCCACTTTTTGTTTTGTTATATTATGTTGTTCCCAGCTTATCGAATTAATCCATAATCCCATTCAAATTGATCCGAAGAGCATCGTAAGTAAATAGCTGAGACAGATTTCAGAAAATAGAGTAGAAATAAATCCTTTAAATCGACTGCATCTGGCCGGTCGAAGCGCTGCCTCTGAATCTATAGATAGCCACTTAGATTTCCATCGCATTTCATTTTTAAATGGGAAACTGGGAATTGCAAATGGCTCATTTTATTGCATTCTCTTTTAAAATGAACGGTGAATTTTTTAACTTAATCAATTCTGAACTTTTTGAAAATAAGTTTATCCAATTGGTGTTGTAAAGTCGGGATGAATATTTTCAATGCAAGCAATACCGAAAGCGTAGTTCGCATATAGAGTACCTACTACTAGTCTTATTTGTTCTGTGATAATAGATATAACGCGTAAAAACTAAAATTGTTTTCAATTTCTTTGAATTGGACTGACTACACTAAACATATTATTATTTTTGCGGAATCGTCGTCGTTTAATGTACGAACTAAAACTATAGTTTAACTACTACTGGAAACTTGCTTTTGTCTTTAGAAAAATTTACAGAATACAAACAAAATGAAAAATGACTGCAATAGATGAGAGACATGATGATTGGAAAAGGGAATGTTTAACTTACGGATCGGCACCGTCGTCGTCACGCAGGGGTTGCTCGAGGCGTGTGGCGGTGACGGTGGCCGCCCGAGGCTTCACCTCAGCTGTCACCGCCCACCGCGAGTTGGCAGCGGTCACGCTCACAAGCCGCAGTCCGGACTTCACCTTCATTCTATACAAAATAAATCAGAACTATTACTGCCTTGTTGGTCCAGTGGCATATAAAGCGCGTAGCTATGACGAGGACAAAGTGTAGTTTTTCTATCGAAAAATGCCCTGTATCAGTCTGAAATTGTGTTAAGTTTGAAATTGTGCCCGGTTATAATGGCAATAGGTTAACCCCCTATTGGATGGAATTTGACATCGTTGGCGAAAAGTGGGTGCATACAGCACACCTCTGCCACTCCCGCATTGCCAATATAGGTGAGATGATGTTTTTTTATTATATACTTACGTCATAATATATAAGAGACGCTTGTAGCGCTGTGGTAGAGCAGTATTCATAGAAATCATCAAAGTTAACTAGTCTTCTACTTGATCAGTCTAAGATGGGTGAATGCTTGTGACATTTTCATTTGCTAGCGTCTGTGTGCTTCAGAAACTACGCTAAGCTATTGATCCAAGTTCATGTGTTCATGTCTTTAGCTAAGTAGAAAGCCTTTCCGGCGGCTTTACAAATTCTATCGTCAGGTGGCCACAAGCCTAGCTTCACCAATCCGCGCTAGATTCGTGTAGTGGAGTGTGACCGATTCTGTCTCACTTCGTTTGGTGAGAGAAAATCTTCGTCATTCTTCCACCAATGCCTCCCCTCCGGCCTTTACGGCGCCCATGGAAGTTCGTCGCCCAAGTTCACGAAATATATTTCTTTTCTTCGCTACTACTTACGATAGTAAAATATTTATATTTTATTTGGGTGTTCATGTCTATTTTGCGCCGACTGGATTTTGGCACTTCCCTTTATGGATATTAGCTAGTTAAGACAGTTTCCATTAGCTTTCAACTTGGTTCGGTACGTGTGACCTGCCATTTAATATGGGTTTAAGTTAATTTCAGACTTAATCCAACGAGTAAACAGCGGCTTCTTTACTTAGTCATATTAAAATGTTACAATAAGATTTAGTTTTATTTTTGATAGGCATGTAAAATTAAAGGATCGGTCTTTATTGTTATTACAATATTATTTCATACTAGGTACTATTTCTAGCTGAAAAAGTTCTCAGTATTCAGGATACATTCTAAACATTTAAACAATACAAACGTAATAAAGAAGTTACTAATTTATCCTAAGAAACGCTAGTGAAGATTGCTTCATCCATTCGACAAATTCTTAAAAAAAATCTCAGTTAAACAATGTCATGATATGAGATAAGTAAAATTTATTTAATAGTTATTCCGAATAAGACATAATTTCCGTTTAGCTGAAGCGTCGGGTAGTCCTAGCGGGAGAGGACGCGCGCGCCGTTTCTTAGTGGTGAAGCAAACGTGCTACTTATAGCATCGAGGATCTGTGATTTATTTGCTATTCGGAAGCTCGATGTCACGTCCAAATGCTTTCATTCGCTTACATACAAACTCCTGTCGCGACGGTCATGTTGCTTTTTGGTGGCTCGATGAAGTGACTTAATGCCACGCTACGCTGATTTCGAAACTGCGATTGAACGCAATCAAAACGGAATGCATCATCAATGTAGTCGCTATTATTTGATACCGCAATCGAACGCTGTAAATCTTCAAAACGCGAAATAGCATCGATACATTCTAAAATCGCAGATGCTAAAAGTATCGTTCGTGCCAAGTAGGTATGGCCGTTATACGCGGACGTAGCATCCACAATGAAGTTTTAGAACAGGTGGCATAAATAATATACGGTACGATTCCCCGTACTCTATATACGACATACAAACAGAAGACTAAAAATACACGGTGTTTGTTATTTACGCAATCCGACGTGAAAGCTTTTTCACGTATTCACCAAACGAAATTTTACACTAGTCTAGTTTATCTGTTACTTGACATGGAAAATACTCTCGGATCGGGGCCCTCTTACAAAATGCATTTGGGGCTTACTATTTGTATATATTCCCGAAGGTACGTTTCCGCTTACACGGGAAAGTTCAGAGTAAAAACGACCCAAAGTCTGCGAATTATATTATGGCAAATTTTATAGAGGGTGGCGTATGCTCTGTTCCTAGACTTGTAGTATTTGTTGCACGTGAAGTCGTATATCAAAATTTGCGCAGTGTATTCTTCGGAATTCCCGTTTTGTAATAGCTTAGAGTAGCCGCTGTAAATAACAGTTAGTGCTGGTAGAGTGCCGTTAGTTGGTGAACAATTTTCTGTAAGTATCCTTGAATTACTTGTATGGAAACTTAAAAAATAGGTACTCGTGGAAATGACTTTTGATAAATACTTGTAGAGATTTTGGATTCAATTTTGTATAGCTTAATATTTAAGTAAGTACTAACTTAGATAAATAAGTATAATAATCATGAAATTATATTTTATAGGTAGAAAATTAAATTTGGGGCTATACTTGCAAAAATTTAATTCTAGAAGTTTTTCAATTTTACGATTATATTTTACAAATTTCATTAGGTAAAAGTATTTCATGTCGTTACTCATATTTTTTGAGGAATAACCATTTAAATTCTGTACCATTATTTTACTTAAACATTGAAAGATCTGTATATTTATTAAGTCTACATGTCTAGACATAGGATTATCTTCAATATTTTCAGTTGTTACTGATATTTTTTGTCGACTAACCATTCATATTTCGTATTATTATTTTACTTAATCTTTGAAAGGTAAGATCTCTATATTCTTTATATTAATACGTGAAGCATAAACATTGTACACCTTTTTACGAAAATTGCGCGGACGGAGGAGTATTTCCCACACTTATAGTTTATATAGAGAAGGAGTGCAGAATGATAATATTTTTTTAAATTATGTATAAAACATACATTAAATCAATAAAAAAAACATTACACACACTAACATGTATTTGACACAATACACTTCAAATTATTTGTCTATAGTCTTACAAATGTCAAACATGCAAACGATGAAAGAGTTTTTCCAAAAATATCGCTTACAAAGAAGCTTTGTATCATTAATTAAATTATCGAAATATGTATGTCAAGTTCAATGGACAGCATTTTCTTTATCGCATGGTTTTTTGTTACACTAAAAAATGAATAAAAAAAGGTATTGTTTATTTTAATCATTTTTTTTTTATTTCAATTTCATATATTTTGTTTGAAAAAAATAGGCAAATTAACAGTGTACCCTTGGTGAAATCTGTGATTATAGAAGTATAGTCTTAGAACAATAGAACCTTAATAATGTTCAAACTTATAATTTAAATTAACTATGGTCGAATTTCGACCAATGGGCGACCACTAGTTTAATTAATTCTACAATTCTCGACAAGAATTATCTTTAAAACTCGGTTCTAAATACAAATTCAAAATCAGACCGAAAAGTTTTGAGTGTAGTTACATGTTGTGTCATAAACTTGTTCTTTTGTTATATAGAGTACGCCCACTGCTTAATCATTTATCATTTTCATACTATTATTCTTCTTAAAATGAAATCCTAGAATTGTAGTAGGCAAAAGTTTTAATTGATGCATTGCGGTCGACAGCTTGGAGCCCCGCTTCGCCACTCGCCCGCAGTTAGGTGCTTCAACGTAAACGTGAATCTACTTTGTGGGCGCCTCTTTCATCCAGTCCGCGCCGGGACTCGTGGCCGTCAAAACTTGCTAAGCTTTTCACAAGAGCCATTATTTTGTTTGCCACGATATTTTGTTCCTATTTCGACTTATCTCAAAAGTAAGGCGCTCGTAGCACGGTGCGATCGCGGTATCCTCACGATCACCAAGGTTAGGTGACTCGGTCTGTCTGTGATTGGTGACCGTTTGTAGCATTCTCATATACGAACGAAACCTTTGTTCCTAATTACCACTTTATGTGGTAGTTGTTAAGCCTTATAGACGGCTTGATAAGTTCCACAAGGAGGTGGTCACAAACCTGCCTCCACAAAGCCGCACAGGGTCCACATGGTCATGTATGACTTATTCTCTCTCAGCTTGATTTGTGAGATAAGGCCTTTGTTAAACAGTGGGACAGTATAGGTTGATATTAATATAATATTATTCAAAGTTAAGTAACAGCGGCAATAAGGCATTTGAAGCGCCATACGTCCCACGCAAAATAGAAGATGTCGGTTGACAAGCAATAAACCAGTCGGGCTGGGCGGAATACCAAATAAATACAAGTCGGACTGACATAACACAGAGATGCGTAAGTTGCTTCATCGTTAACTCGAGCCGGCGCATTCATTGACAGATTTTCTCCCGGTGTGGGTATTAGCAACCGCTATGTTAAGTTTTTAACACCACTTGGGTGGCAATATGAGTATCGTTAGACATGAAAAATAAGGAACCACTGCAAATATGAAGATGCCATACGAGAATATTTAAATTACCTATTAAATGAACCGTAGCGGATTACGAAAAATACTACGGCACACAATATCTCTCTTTATTTCCCACTAATATATGTTAGGAACTGCAGTATATCAGTAGTTTGCATCAAACTGTATCTCCGGTTCTAACTACATAAAATTGGTTGATTAGAAATTTTCAAGATATAATCTATCCAACATTGTCGAAAATTGCCCCAGAACCAACAAACATTTGACCCATGCCATTATAATTTGTCTATTTTATTAAAAAAAAGGGCAAATATCATATCTAACGGACAATTTGCAATCTAGAATGAATATTTCAAAGTATCCTAAGTACTTATCCCAGATGTCGAAGTCGCCGACATCTTTACTGAATGTCAACACACACAGTATAGCCTCATATGTATTAATGGTTACTGAATTATAATCTTAAAATCTAATACTTTTTGTGCAATATTGCAATTCGCCTGCTTATCCGTTTAATATTAAATGCCTTAAGAGAGTTTATGGGTGATTTGAAATCCTACAAGTATTTTTTCATTGCTATTGGTTCTGGGGCAAATCATGTATGGGGTATAAACTACTTTATGTTTGACTCTCACCTGATAACCACATGTGAAATTGTATGGGTCGTGTCACGTCGAACTACGAAGGGCAGGTGTAATCGAGAGTGAGGGTACAGCGGTGCTCGTGGTAGTAGGAGGGCTGCATCCCCTGCTCGAGCTTCTCTATAGCCAGCACGGGCCCCAGCCAAGACAACTGAGCCTAGAGGCCAAGCGGGCTGCACAGAAACCCGACCACAAGCGCCACCCCCTGATTCACCACTTCCAGCTTCTGCCGCACTATAAGCCAATCGCACGGTCCTCGGTGGTCGCTTGCCTTTTCCATCTGCTGGCCACCATGCTGCCGGTACAGTTAGTTCGGCCAAACAAGCGCCCTCTTCGCCTTCAGGTCCACAGGTGGCCGTTAACGTTCTTGACCCATAACTCGCGTGTAGAGTTATACAAACTCGCCGTGGACGTGTAGCCGCCCGGCGAGCTCCACCTTCACCACCAGTGTGAAAAAGAACACGTAGAACGGGCGCGTCACGAGGCAGTTCTCGGAAGACCAAATGGGCGGAGACATCTAACCGGTGTGCGGTGGCGTCTTGTAACTCTATCAATGACGAATTCCTCCGAGGTGGTTCTAACGGGTCGGGTACTGCGTACCGAGCCGGTACGGTCTGTTTAGTCGAGAACGGTCCATACGTCGCCCGCACTGAGGCCGGCGCGGAGCCTTGTAACACAGTAAACCGGTCGAGGGACAGCAACGCCCCGGGAAGCGCCGTGCCCATCGGCTCCGGCGGTGGACCTGACCCACTCCATCTCGCGGTGTGTTTCAAAAAGAATCCACTATCTTTATTCTCAAAATGAACTTCAACGGCGAGCACCGTCCCTGAAAAGAAAGAAAACAATTTTAGAAATGCAATAAAACGTTTGTCATCGATTCGAGAATGCGTAACACGTGTAAAATGTTAAATAAGTGTTTTATTTTTAGTATTTTAAAGAAAGATAAGAGGGCGTCGAAGCGAAACATTGGCGCAGTGCCAGCCGCTGTACTGCACTGAGACGTCACCCGGCTAACTTGATGTTTACAAACACATCGATATTCTTAAATTGATTACGCTCTTTATGTAATGAACGGTCGATTGCACTTTAATTTACCGAGGAATTTAAGAGAGGTTTTAGTGATCAAGGTCATGGTTTATGCGTCTGTTAAATTTTGAAGTGGTTACCCCGAGTCTGCGAGACGCTTGTGCGTGGGTACGTAAAATGTTATATGATGGTAATAACTGAGATGTTTTATATGGAAGCGTAGAATATGAGAGAGATTAGATATAAGGGCGGGAGTGGATGCCCTCGTTTCCTTGAGGGATGAGCAGTAAGCGGCCGACGTTGCGTCGGCTCGTCAGGATTCGTTTATTGAGCCTGGATTTGTGTCACGTTCGCCTTCCCGGGCTTTCTTCACGGAATTCATTACGCCGCCTATTTATGATTCTCAGCGGTTGGTCCCTTATAAAATATTTTGTTTCGTTTATAATTGAGTTATTCGAGTCGGGCTTTGTGTTTCTTAGTTAATGTATTTCTTTGTAATGTAGCGCAACAATATAATGTAGATAAGGGTTTTGTGAAGACGACACCTAATTTGATATTAAATTATGGCCCATAAATAAGTAACTTGTTTTGTGTGCGTGTGACATTCAATCCATGAATCATATCATGTAGAGTATATCAGGTGAAATACGGGGCGTAATAATCGGTCGCCATTGAATTTCCTGTTTGCGGCAGCTAGAGCTTCATTTGCAAGGAAACGGCGGCCATTTCACAAATACCCATTATATCCCCTGTACGTGTGGAAGTGGGGATAATAAAAAGCTTTAGAACGTGAGGCTGTTAGAACAAAGAACATTCGTAACACTTTCAAGTTTCAACTCCGTTTGAGAAAATGCCACATTACATTCAGATGTTTATAACGTGACATGTACCTCATTTTATTGATAAAAAAACTTTTCATAGACAGTACTGAATAAAAATGTATGAAAATGAGTAAGTAAATTGCTATGTATTACGCAAATTTATAATTGATTTTTATATTCTACACGTGTAGTGTAATTGCTGCAAGCAATTAGTATTATGTTTCCGATAAAAAAGTTTTTATTTGGTAAATTAAAATTCAACCGTTTCTTTTCCATACTGCCACATAAGGGCTCGATAGCAATCATCGTTTTAATTTACAACTAACATCAATTTAGGTATCACTATCAATATTTTAATAAACGTTATTAGTTTTTCGTTTATATAGTTTATTATTTACTCGAAGACGGTCGGTACAAAAAGAGAAGTTTTGCGAATTAATATCGTGTTCGCTGATCGTACCCCCAATTGGGAGCCGATGGGGATTGGAGGGGTGGTGGTTATAGTCCCCCTTGCCCCGTAATAGCTGCTCCAACTAGATATCACTTTCCCTTCTTTATATCTTTATAGGACACACTATAATATTAGCCCTGTTAAGAAACTGTCCCACTGTTGGGCACGGGCCTCCTCTCAAACTGAGAGGGCTTAGGCCATAGTCCACCACGCTGGCCCAGTGCGGGTTGGCGAACTTCACACACCTTCGAGAAACTCTTAGGCATGCAGGTTTCCTCACGATGTTTTCCTTCACCGTTAAAGCAAGTGATAATTAATTTTTAATACGCACATGCTTTCGAAAAGACAGAGGTGCGTGCCTGGGTTTGAACCCGAGACCTTTGACTTTGCAGTCCAAGGGTTAAACCACTAGGCTATCACTGCTTTTTAGGACACACTAACCTTTCCAAAACTTTATTTTATGCAAATACACAATTTTGACGAAAAATCGGGTTCCATTTTCATTTGCACCTACCGGTAAGGTCGTAGATACAAAACACTCACGCCTATTCTTTTGCGTTCAAAATTCAAAATAGTTGAAAAGGATCCAAGTAAAAGTAGTGGGTACTACACACCGTCACGCCTATATGCCCCAGAGAGGGTGGCAGAGGTGTACTGAGTGCACCCACGTTTCGCCGATGATGTTAGGTCCCATGTAATAGGGGGCGAGCCTTTTGCCATATACCGGGCACAATTATAGACTCCGGACTCATACTGGGAATTTTTCGTTAGAAAAACTACATTTTTCCGACCTAGGATTTGAACCCAGGAACTTGTGATCACAAAGCGATGCGCTTTGCCACTAGACCAACGAGTAGGTACTACATTAAATTATATATGAAGAATCGATTTCATTTTTGTTACATTGAAATTATCATAATAATTCTTTGAATGAATCGTCATTCAACGATTTTTACCGTCGGTAGTATCGACTAACAACGACGAACTTCACAATATTTTTATTTGTATACATACATAACCCCTTGAAGTACCACCATACCGGAATGTTATTCCTATAGAGAGGAAAAGGTAAAATTCTACCATTTATTATTATACACAGTTATCATTATGTCAGATTCTCCGACGGGGATATAATTTTTAAGGAAATAAGGTGAAGAGTACCGGATTGAGTATTCTATCGACACCATTCAATGTTTCTTAACACTAGTCATCTTAGGTGGTTTGCAAACTTGGCGCGACATTGAGTGAGCTCATAAATGTTTTTGAAGTGCACCCCAGGTATTACCTAAACAACGGAAAGTTACAATTTTCAGTGTAAATTATTACACATCGACATTATGCAGCCGATCCACTGATACATAATGTACGTCGCAACCATCGATGTACAGTCACGATACCTACTCGTTACTAGATAAAGGCTAAAGCACATACGATACTTATAGCTGCGGTGACTTTCCATGAAAATGGGAAGCAGCAACGCGTTTTGGCAAAATCCTGCATCTAAACGCGGTTTTAGTTGCGTGGCTTAGCACCTGCAATCTTAGTAACAAGCTCCCAGAACGTAATTACAATAACTTATATTATATTTATTGTTTTTTAATTTAAATTAAATAAGTTAGCCCTAGGATTTATTCCTGTATTGTGGTTGCGTTTACAAACATGAAAATCCACATACATAAATACCCAAACCGGAAGAAATAATTGTGGATCATACAAAGATTTGTCCCGTGCGGGACTCAAACCCGCGACTATTAGACACAGTGGGCGGAGCAGCTTAAGCTCTTAACCACTGCACTAAATCGTCCGTCATTTTATTATATAAGGACAATAGGCAGCTACAATATAAAACATATCAGATGAAATAAGTACGCGGCTGCGCACGCGTTTATTTTGTATTTTTTTTCTTTCATTTTTTTTTTTTATAAGTAGCCGCCCCACTACTACTTATTCTTGTGTCGTAGGTGCGTTTACACACATGAAAATTCACATACACAAATGTATACATATTAACTTCTTTTTATTGAAATACATTTTGTAACACAGGTTATTAGATAGCACAGATGTCAGGGACCTCACCAAATATTGTATTCAATTTTATGACAATAAAAATTATTATTATTATTATTATTTATTGCATTATAGCCTAAGTTACTTCTGTATAGTGTAGCTTTCTAATGGTGAAAGAATTATTAAAATTGGTTCAGTAGTTTCAGAGTACATCGATTAAAAAGAATCAGTATAGAAGTATAGATACCGATTGCCAATACTAAAAATATCGTGTGTGCACTAACCCTAAAGCCGAATTGCGGGCAATAAAGCCAACAAGGTAATGTGCGGGATTCCATTAACGGTAAATATTTGTCCATTTGTCATTCAGTTGATATGGACCCGCTTGACGTCACGCAGCCGCTGAATTTACATAAATAAATAATTTTCATGCCCGTGTTCTCTGAAAGGGTAGTCGTAATGGTTTAGCTACATGTTTCAGCGGGCAATTTCCGTAGCCAATGTTGATTGGGATTGATTACTTCATACGTTCTCCAAAAAAATCTTATCTCAGACATCATAATTTGTCGGTTTTCTCAGGGTTTTTATTAAGTCGTTAGACCATTTCTTCGTTCAATTGATATTAATATCATCAACAAGACTCATCGAGCTAGGTACTGAAATATGTGAAGCTATTACAACCTAGTCTTATTCCTAGAATTGATGATTAGCAATCTCGACTTTTTATATCAGCGTATGGTGACCATCTCAGGGTGGTCTTGGCATCGGTAGTGTAAGCAAGTACGGGAGCGTTGGAAAGTCCGTTTTAAACGGTCGGTTCTAAGACGGCTAAATACCTACTTCTGTTTAAAAAAAACTCCACAATATAACTGCTATAGACCGAAAAAAATATTTGTGGGTCACACAAACATTTGTCCCGTGCGGGATCGAACCCTCAACTACTCGATAATCAGAACGGCTTAAGCTCTTAACCACTGGACCAAGCCGTCCGTCAATACTATTTTCAATTTTAATATAACGCTATTTAAGTAAGACTCTCTCTGCCTATCCGGTAAGGGATCTGGCGTGATTATATAGGTAGATTAACTTTTGTTTAAGCCCGTCTGCGGAAGAACGTAAAATAGATCGTCCTGTGCATAATGATGGTAATACTCTGTTTAAAACGGCATATTAAATATGCCATCCATTTCGCTTTAAATGATTTATTAAAAGTAGGAGCTTACTCTCGTTAAAAAGTCAACTGAGTTTAACCCTCGTAGCGCATATCCAGCGTTAAGCCTTTTGGATAAAGGATACACGCTGACCTCACAGGATTTTCGTGTTTCCGGGACATTTTAAGGCAGTCCCATTTGTCTATATTTAGATGTAAAAAATAATACACAAATTGAAATTAAGTGTTGGTATTGACTTTGTAATTAAACAAATAACTCATCGTATTTTTTGTATTATTCAAGTAAAATTCTATCTATCTACCTATAACATCACGTCAGATCCCTTGCGGGGTAGGCAGAGAGTACAGAGTTCCAACAGGTTCTTTCCTTACATACCTCTCTGGCTTCCTCGACTCTCATAGTTCGTCTCATACACGCTCGCCGGTTACGGAGACTCTTGACTTTTCCTTCAGATAAGACTCGGTTTATTTGGTCGTGGTAAGATAGTCTAGGTCTTCCTCGTTACCTGTATCCTTCCACTTTCACATTGTATATCTGTTTTGTCATTCTATCCTCTGGCATTCTTTCTATATGCCCGAACCAACGGAGCATGCCCTTTCTCATCTTTACACCGATACTATCTTTCATACCTACTCGCTTTCAAGTAAAATTAATAGTAATTTCTATCTATCTATCTATCTATCTATAACCTCACGCCAGATCCCTTGCGGGGTAGGCAGAGAGTACAGTAGTAATTTCTAATATACTGTAATAACAAAAAACGAATGGTGTTAAGATTATTCAAAACTAGTTTCTGCCTGCGACTCCGTTCGCGTTGACTTTAGACGGAATCTTACATTTTTCCGGGATAAAAGGTATCCTATGTGTTAATTCAGGTAATAAGCTATCTGTGTGTAATAAATTTCATTCGAAATCCATTTAGCTATTTTTTGCGCGATTGAGTAACAAACAACCAAACATGATGATGATGATTGATCCGACCGATTTCGGCCATGGCGACCACTTTAAAGACCCCTAGTCAGAGTAATGCCGCTGATGCGCTCGAAGATGGCTTATGTAGCCTATCTTCGCGGCGAAACTCCGTGCACATTGAGGGCACGTAAGTACGCCGTTCTCATAGTTGTATGATATGGCAGCAGGTGGGCGGGCCTTTAACTGATTGCGTTTGGCGTCAAGGTCAGCTTTACGCTGAGCCTCGAACTCGTGTACTTGGCTGTTCACCATCCTGCGCCATTCTGGCCGCTGTGCTGCCAAACGTTCCCAACGAGAGGGCTCTATGTTGCATCTCTTCATATGTCGCTTTTGGACATCCTTGTACCGGAGGAGGGGACCGCCATGATTCCGCTTGCCCTTCTCCAGTTCAGAGTAGAAGATGCGCTTCGCCACTCTTTCCTCCGCCATACGAGATACGTGACCGCACCACCGAAGCTGTCGACGCATTAAATACAACCAAACATACTACTAATAACAATACTAAATAATATTACTAATATTGTAAACTCTCACGTTTACAATTTTAGTAATATTGACGGAGCAACCTATTGCAAGAATAGGCTCAACTCCTTTTACATCAGCTGTTCAAGATAATTTTGATGGAATGTAGACGTTTGGAATTTTAACGTGCTCCGAACATTCCGATATATTTCCGAAGCAACTCTAGGATTCTAGTCGGTATGTCATGTGCCTATTTATTGGCAAGCTATTAACTACTAAAAAAGTCTGTATAAAAAGCGTTGTTAATAAACATAAATATTATACAGACAGCTACCCAGACCGAAACAAAGATTTCTGCCGTGCAGGAACAAATCCGCGCCTGCTCGACTCAATGAGCTTAGCTTACTACGCTTAGACCATTATGAAACTATGTACTGTATCCTACACAATATTCTTGATTGAATGAAACTTCTGCCTCTTTAGATACCGTCACGCCTGTATATAGCAAGCTGGGGTGATAGAGGTGTACTCTTTAAATCTTTTTTTACCAACTTCAATACAGCTTTACAACTTCAATACTCTTACCCAAGGCATACTAACCCAGTAGATGGATAAGCGATCTTCTCAAAATTCATAAAGGCATATCATCAAGGCAATTCGACTAGCAATTAAACTCCGATCTGGAAAATGAATGGGGTTTTAACACATCACACTATAGTTTTTTTTAATATATTAAGACGTTTAGTGATTTACTTGTTGAGTAACGTAAAGTTGTTGAGAAAGTTAAATATGCTGTGCTGTATATGGGTTCTTCCTTTTTCGTCGTCTTCATAGTCCGCACACCTTGTACACTCGGTTCGTTTTGATTTTTTACCATTCATTCCTTCCTCTTACTCCTTGTTGGCAGATTCATTCATCCAACTTAGGTACACACTTTGTATATCTGAAACAAACACAACTTACATTCCATTATTTAAATGTTGTTTATATAAATCGTAAACGCGGAACGTTATTCAGCGACTAACTAATATATTCACAAACATTTCTATTATAACTGAAAAGGGTGTACGGAATAATGAATGTATCAATTCAAACGTTTGATTGCTTTTAGATGTTAAATAGGTATCCTAAACAAACCACGCAGAAGGGTAAAAACAACCAAACTGTTTTCGAAATGAAGCTTTTAAAAGGAAATTTTAATTGGCAATTGCTTCATAAAGTGAATTAACATAACGGTAATGTTTATTTTGTGTATCTACGCAAATTTTTACCCGTCGTGTATATGTTGCGTATATGTTGGAGGATATGACGGATGTGTTGGTCAGTTCTCATGTATGCCATCAGTTATCATGGTACAGGATGGGAATGAAAAATGACGTATGTGCGTCAAAATTTTGTGGCAAAACCCAGGCTTTTGATGTGTACTAACGACCGACGTCAGCCGGTGACATAGGGTGGACTTATTGCCACAGTATATATTATATTACGTAGCAACCTACCGAATAGGACAGTTGTGTATAAAATAAAATAGTGACTCTGGTTCACACTAGGAATAATACCTAGGAGTATTATATCGTGGGTGTATTTGCAAACAGGTATCTCACCATACGCAAACACCCAGACCGAAACAAATACTTGTTGGTAACATAAAGATTATAGTCAAGAGTCTGCGTAACCGGCGAACGTGCTTAAGAGGAACTACGAGGGTGGAGGAAGCCAGAGACGTAGCAAAGAACCTGTTGGAATTCTGTATTTTTTACCTACCCCGCAAGGGATAATAATAATAATATCAGCCTATACTGCCCACTGCTGGGCAAAGGCCTTCTCTCACAAAGTGAGGTGAGAGAGATTGGGTCATACTTGGTCATTGTTTCGGGCTAAGATCGCACCTGAGACTACTAGATTCAGTGTATCGAGTTATCTATGATTTTGATAATAGGTAGCCGTCGTTAATCATGACCACATTTGCTAATTTGCACTGGCTCACAATCCAATGTTGTAATGCGCTTTGAAATCCATTTGTCGAGTACCTAATCCATTTCGGAGCTGTGTTCAAATCGTGTAATACCTGTTACATTAGATAATGAATTTGATGCATTTATTGCTAATCCTTACCCGTGATAGATTAATTTATTGGTTCGATGTTAAGTGTACTACTAAAACACCTACTACAATCAGAAGATGTGTTCGATTCATTAGACTTTTTCGTAGCCCGGAGACGAAATTGCGACCAGTATAATGGCAATATACTCGTATGCTATTGTAATGGAACTTAATATCATCGTTGAAATAGTGGTATACACCTCTGCAACACCTGCTTGGGGAATGTAGGCGTGGCTGTGGTTTTTGTCAGATTGCTCATTAGCCTTGTCAAGAGATACGAAATGTGAAGTCAAGAATGCATAAATCATTATAAAATACTTTTTGGCTAAGATTTATATATGATGTTGAAACAGGGGGTCTAATATTAGCATAAGCCCATGGACGTATATAAGACCCCCTGTTTTCAAAGATGGACGATTTAGCGCAGCGGTTAAGAGCTTAAGCCTCTCTGCCCACTGTGTCTAATAGCCGCGGGTTCGATTCCCGCACGGGATAAATCTTTGTATGACCCACAAATATTTGTTTCGCTCGGGTTGTGTATGTCAATTTTCATGTTTGTTAATTCACCCACGCCACAGGAATACGATTTTATTGCAGGGCTACGATTTTATTATAAAAAAAGCTCCGGAAACCAATAAAAAAATAAAAACCGTTACGTCTATATTTCCCAAGCGGGGGTGGCAGTGATGTACTGTGTACACTCATTTTTCGTCGACGATGCTAGGTCCCATATTGCCTTTTTACCGGGCACAATTCCAGACTCTGGACTGATACTGGGATTTTTTCTATTGAAGAATTACACTTTGTCCGACCTAGGATTTGAACCAAGAACCTCGTAATCGTTACGCGCATTATTCGCCACTAGACCAACGAGGCTATGGATACCAAAATAAATTTAGATTTGACCTGTATTTTTAGTGTATTTAGATAGAAGTTTCTACGTAGAAATATTATGAGACGGTTACCCTTATTTTCTTATCCGATGTTTCGAGAAGCAAGGAGACTCTTTCTGTATGTAAGATTACATTTGTTTGCAAAAACTATATTCACGTATCTTTATTTCTAATTTTATTTGTCTACGTATGTACGTGTATTGTTTGTGTTGTAGTGTGCGTGTTTGTTGAGAAACTTTTGATACAATTAAATATTTGATTACTTAATAAGATTATAAGTATACTCGTATTTTTGTAGAAAATTATGTGACTCAACTAAATATTTTGGTTCAGATATATCTAAGTTAATATTTCAACTTGAATTTGCATAATATGAGCACGGAGAAAATCTCATAAAACAAAATCCATGTGTGTTAGAGATGGCGTATTGAAGCCTCGCGTTGTTTGTGAAAGCGGAAGATACACCGTGTTTTCAATAAGCCGTAAAAAATTAAAGGCGAGGCGTAGATATTTTGGCCGGATACCGCCATAAAATAAATATTCGTTAAGTAAAACTGAATCGGATAGCTCCTAAAATTTGTATAATACGACAATAAACTCGGAGATATTGAGGTGAAAGAAGGCGCCGTAAAAAATAATGGCGTACCCTCAGCGGACGGGCAAGGGTGGACTGCTAAATAAATTGTTTGCCTTTTTCAATTTCACAGAGAATCCGCTCTCGCTACATGCCGTACCTATCTACATAATAATATTGATTGAATTCAGGGTTATCCAATAAAACAAAGACAATCAATTTAACAACCGAATCGTACAAAACTTACAAAATGAACAAATGATAGTGTTTCTTTATTAATAGTAGAAAATAATAATTGTTTTCCTTTTTGCATGAACCTTTTTGTGCCCGAATGTCGATGAAAGCCGTGATAAAAGCGTAGCTGGTGCGTATTTTCATAAACATAACGGAAAAATAGTAACTTAAATACATAGCAATAGGAAAACAACGTTCGTAACGATAAGGAAGTGAACTTGATATATTGAAACAGAGACATTTTTCCTCATGCGATATATGTAAGTAGGCACATATACTCAATTCGGTAAGGGATGTACTCGCAACGCACGTCATCACGTGCCATCAATAATCCGACATGGTATTTGAAAGGCTTGCGACGGCGGTATATACGAGCTATGGGCCCTTGTTAGGCTGAATTTGCACCGAAGGCGGACGGTGACGAGACGTGAAGTACGGACGTCGATTAGGTAGTGGAATTGTTTGAGAATTCGGCCCATGGAAAAGGTTTACTAGTAAGTATCTGTAGGCAGACAATGTAGATTGTAGGTTAACCAATACACGGGAAATTTACTTAAATCGTCTGAAATATGTCATCTCACGAGCCGAGATTATGCGAGATCGGATTGTTTATCTCGCAACATTTAGATAATTGGGTGATATTTTTTTTATTCCATTGACTGCAAAATTGTTTGATTATAAACAATTCAAGATATGTTTTTATATCTTTATATATTGTCTACTAATTTAACAGGTAAAAACAACAGATCAGAGAATGCGTTAAAATTATCGAAGCAATGACACACACCAGTGACAGCCAGACCTCGTCCCGCAACCTCTCATTCGCGCTTTAAAACACAATGAAGGTTTACGAGGAACATTTATCCTGTAAAAAATGGGATAAGATCTCTCTAGAGCAAAATTACATTTACAAATACTGTACTTAGTATGAGTGATTCTGAGTGATGAGTGGTTCTGCTTTTTTTTGTTTGGTAAATGATTAAGTGGAAGGATGTAGGTACCGGAGAAGACCTAAACTATCTTACTATGACCAAATAGACCGAGCCTTATCTGAAGGACAAGTCATGAGTCTCCGTAACCGACGAGCGTGTATGGGACGAACTATGAGAGTGGAGGAAGCCAGAGAGGTATGTAAGGAAAGAACCTGTCGGAACTCTGTACTCTCGGCCCAGGCGAAAGGGATCTGGCGTGATGATATAGATAGATAAATAGTAAATGACTAATATACTATCAGAATTGTTTTTACTGACTTAATACTTCTAGACCCCGGCGACTCGGGAGCGACCCGTTTAACATTCCCTACAAAACACAAACTCCCTTATGGTACTTATACTACTAGCGGTCTTCTTATAAGATAATGAACGTTGTTTAACTTTATCGATCATTACCGATTGGAAATTTGACGGGCTGTAAGAGTTACGAATAATATCTCGTTCGCACGAACACTTTTTCAACATGGGGAAATGAAGCGCTGTGCAGCTCTTAAAAAAATGTACTGTTCGCCATTTATTTAATTCCAGCGCTTTACTAAAGCGCGTTAAAAAGCGCTTGTTCGATCGTAGGGTAACGCTGGTAAATCTGCAAACTGCTTATTGCAGTATATTTCAGTTACAAATATAAGGTGATCATAAAATCAATTGTTATGACATCTACACTTTTTAGTGATTGAAACGAAACATGAAAGGTTCAAATATGTGAGCTTCGAATACTTCAGCATCCCCGTTTGAGATAGTTTATACCAACTCAATATATTTTTCAGGTTCCCCGGTTATTTTTATGTCTGCTTTAATGGAAACGCAGCCTTATTTAGGGGGTCCGGGCCTTTACGTCTGCGAGTTTACGACAACATACATACCTGTCACGTGCCATAACTACATTGTATTCTTTTTTATGTAACATGTACCACACGTATTGATTTGCGAAGATACAGAAGAAGGTTTTGGTGGATCGGCTTGAGAACTTTTTGTTTCTGCTGCCGCTCATAAAGATTTCCATGTGTTGAAAGCTTGAGAGCTTACGTAATCTCATGTGATCTAGTTATTGAGGAAATTAAGTCAGTAATATGTTAAGGTATTCTATAATATTTATATTCCGAATCGTTATGGAATTATTTTGTATGGAAATAATATAACTCATATACAATGCGGCCTGTAACGGCGAGGTATACAAAATTTCAGTCAGCTGATAGTACTTAATATCATGAAAAATAAAAAGATCAGTTTTTTCACTAAAATTAATTTTCAATATTTTTATTCACACTCATTAGAAATAACAAAAACAGTTCTTATAAAATGTCTGAAGCTGTTTTTTTTAAATTGTAAGTAAGTGTTGCCATACTTAAATTTGGTTAGTATTAACAAGATAATGTACTGAAAGCTATTGGGTCGTGGGATACATAATCACTACATATTATAATGAAACAAAGTTTGACGGACGATTTGGCGCAGTGGTTAAGAGCTTAAGCCACTCCGCCCACTGGGTCGAATAGTCGCGGGTTTGATTCCCGCACGGGATAAATCTTTGTGTGACCCACAATTATTTGTTCCGGTCTGGGTATTTGTATATGTGAATTTTCATGTTTGTAAACGCACCCACGACACATGAATATATAATAGCGCGGGTCTACGTTTTTAAAAAAAAAGTCCACCCGCCGCCTCCGTCTGTCTGTCTGAACGCGATGAACTCAATAACTAAAGAACGCATTTTCATTTTCACCAATGGATGAAGTGATTCAAGAGGAAGATTTATGTGTACAATTCACCCGTGCGGAGCCGGGGCGAGTAGTCACTAATTTCAACAATCATTTTCTCTAGTTTACTCATATAACATGAACAGAGATATAAACTAGCAATGATAGTCGTTGTACAAAGGTAAAATAAGCGGGGAAGACAGTGCAATCTGAGCAAGAATGCGCGACTCCACTGTACCCGCATAACTTATTACCGGCGACAGATAATTCTCAGAACATGCCTGACTCACAAGGCGGGACGAACGATAATTTAACAATGTCTAAAATAGAATTTCCTTCAGGAATGTGTCTACAAAGGCCGTAGCAATAACACTAATAATATCTATGATCAACCAACGGTTTCGTTGTTACGCATGCTGTTTTAAAGAGTCCCTGATAATATTGAGATGTTCTGAATTATTTATGTATTTAAATTCGCCGGTCTGTAGGTGGAATAATTATTAGCCGTGTAGGTAACAGTTCGGTTTTATAAATATTAATTAATAAATTATTTTTTGATTAATAATTTATTCAGTTGACGTGGTGAACTGTAACACAGGTATTGCTATACCTATCTCAGGCACCAGTCCCTCACAATATAGTGAGAACGGTTTAGTTAGTTTTAAGCACAACATGTACAATTATTGTGATGAGAAAATAAATACAGTACATTATCATTATTTAGTTGAAATAACTACATGAATAATAGATTTATGCCCAAGAGTCCAAAGATAATGAAACTATAAAATATGTCGATATTTTATGCGCTACTTGTACCAACTACGAGGCATGCCTTTTAAGTTTTGTCGTTTGAAGAAAAAAACACAACTAGAACCTTATAGTACTTTTTATTGTTTTTGAAAGTATTCACCACGTAGCTTAATACACTTTTCCATTCGCTCAAACCAGTTATTATATCATTTATTCCACTCTAAAGTGGGGGTGTTCAAAATGACTGACTTGAAAGCGTCGACTGCTTTTTCACCGGACTGGAACCTTTGACCACGAAGACTTTTCTTAATTTTAGGAAATGTAAAGAAATCGTTAGGGCTTAGGTCAGGACTGTATGGAGGATGTTCAAGAATTTCTACTTTTTCCTGCTTCAAATACTTAATCGTATGACGAGCGCTGTGTGAGCTTGCGTTGTCGTGGTGCAGGATGATGCGTCGCTTTGAGTTAGACTTTCGAAGTTCGGCGATGACTTGTGGTAAACTAACTGTGGCATACCACTCTGCGTTAACCGTTCTACGATCTTCAAGTGCAATAGTCGCAACATGGCCGGTTTTTTCAACGAACGTGGCCACCATCTTCTTTGAAGTGCTTTGAGAACGAACAACTTTAGTCGGCTTTGGCTCGTCTTAAAAGACCCAGATTGTCGATTGTAGTTTGGAATCAGGATCGTAGGCATAGATCCAATATTCATTACCACTGATGATGTAGACGTGATTTGACTCTCCTCGGTTGAACCTTTGAAGAGTTTTCTTACACCATCTGACGCGGGCCGCCTTGTGATCGTCGGAAAGCAGATGCGGTATCCAACGGCAAACTAGCTTTCTCACACCAAGCGCTTCATGCAAGATCTTCTAATTGGTTGTCCCTGAGATGCCTAATCTATCTATCTATCTATCTATCTATATCATCACGCCAGCTCCCTCGCGGGGTAGAGATGCCTAATAGAGCCTCTATCTCTCGATACGTCACATGACGATCTTCGAGAATTAGTTGTCTCACAGCAATGATGTTATATTCAGTGAAAACGGATTTTGGGCGTCCTTCGCGAGATTTGTCACTAACACTAGTATGTCCACGCTGGAATTCTAAATACTAGCGTTCGACAGTCCGCAGACATAGGGCTTCATCACTGAACACAGATGTTAGCTCTTCAAAACACTGAAGCCGTGTCAGGCCTCTTCTAAAGTTGTAGAAAATTATTGCACGAACATTTTCCTTAGAAAGATTAATTTTCGTACGTAACCTGACAGATTCCAATCAACGCTGTGACTAAACAATAGCATTAATCCTAATACTTTCAACTGTTTTGAGAATTAAAATTTAAACACATTCTAATATAGAACAGTTCCAGATTCAAAATTGCCGGGAAATATGGAAACGACAGAACTTAAAAGGCATGCCTAGTATGAGAAGAAGCGAGATGATACATATTCAGGTAGGTAGTCTTTATTAGGATTTAACTTCAGCGCAAAAAACAGTAAAGCAAATAATTTTTTTAATACCAACCAATAATATACTGAAAAATCTTATTAGTTATATCGTATTGACGTAAAACAGTTACGCCGATATTCCCCAAGCGATGGTGTCAGAAGTGTAGTATGTACTTACATCCACATATTGCCGACGATTTCAGATCTCAATGTAATGCGGACGCCAGTCTATTGCTACACGACTCTAGATTCCGGACTGTAATTGAGAAGTTTTTGATACAAATATAAAAATATTTTTTTTTAAATAAAGCCGCCTTAGAAAGCACAAAATAAATATTAGATTTCGGTACCGCTTAGCACAGTCGGTTACTTGGCACCGACTTCAAATATTTATTTTTTGCTTTTTGAAGTCGGTTTTATTAAAAAAGATTTTTATTAAACAATTTTAAGTGACAAGTGAATTATTTACTAATATTTATATATCTATATTATATTATTTTGCTGTGTTGTACACCAAGGTACCTACAGGATGGATATAATAACCATAATACGGGAATAATACGTTCGTGCTGTTCGTCGTTAAGGAGTCCCCTAATGTGTCTTCAAAGTCCAAAGTTCAATACCGATTTCATTAAAATGGGACCATCTCGAAATTATACTAGCTTACTTTAGACAAACAGTGTTTGAGGACTATTGTTAGTGGTTTCGTTATTTATTTTTAACAACCCTTTCCTGATTGTCTAAGTGTAGCTGCGATACACCACCCACTCAACGAGACTTTCTGGGGACGTCAACCTCTTATACAGCACTCGAGCTCAAGTGTGCTTCTATGAAAAACTCCACGCAATATGGTCCTCCGAGATGATTTACGCTCCACTACATAATTTACATGGATATACTTTAGTAGAAAAACCTGAAATCATTGTTTTGCAACACCCGAGGGAAATTTATTCCGATAGAATTTTCGCACCGCATTTATCACACATTTTTAGTATAAAAATATGTTTGGTAAAAATATTCTATTTCACGCTTTTGCTCCGCCTAGTTGCACTGTGAAATTTAAGCCAAATAACGTATTACGGGTATATTGAATCTAATGAATATATTATTCAAGTGATTCGCACGGAAGATTATCCTTTACCGGTACTTGTTAAGAATGGATTAAGGTCATTTAGCGGCAGGGACCATTTCAGGGCTTATTACACTACGGAGCGACTAATCGCCGTCAATCCCTTGTAGAAGAAGGATCGCCCCCGCACATTCTCGTCTTATTTACAATCCGTCTTCCAGTACCGTGGGACCAGTTAGACAAATGCATTTTCTACTCATTGTTAAGATCATGTGTAGGCATTTGCTAGAATAGCAGTTATTTTTCAAACTCAAATCGGCCTGCAGTCAGTAAAGATATGCTGCGCCAAATAAGGTATTACTTATTATCATGGCGTTAAGCGTATTTGCATAATCCAGTTTTGTATTTCAAGAAAGTTGTAACGCGTTTTGACCTATTAAATTAAGTATTTCTGATTTACATGATACCACTTAGGTAGTTAACTGGTACTTATCTAACGAATTGATCGTCGAGCAATTTTCTACTTTTCTTAGAAAACATGGTCGCTTGTCGATGCTGACACTTGTCATCTAACGGGAGACGCTTATAGCTGACGTAACAGGACGGAACGGCATTTTTGCAGTGAAAATTATTTTCGATCTTATTTCAGTATGCATAGCATTAATATTTCATTGCCACAATGACACTTTGGCATCAAGAAGCCCATCAAGGTAAGCTAAATACGAATATGCCGTTGATGCGTACCGCCCATTATTGAATGTGAATGTTTGGAGACAGAGATTTTACCGACAACCTGTTTATAGGTGATGTGCTACATCAGCTTTTTGTTTGATAAACACACGTGAAAGATATTTTGTCATAGCTTTACCGGTTACAATATTCTCATAGCCTTGCTTACAAAATTATTCACGGCAACACGAGGTTAATGGGCAAATGTATCTACAGCAAATAGTTTCATTTTACAAGATACTTAAGTGTTCGAATGGATATTATCGCTAACTAGATAAGATTGCATACTATTGGCGGCGTGTAAATGTTTCTGTCTGTTTCGGGTAAAATCCATTGGCGCTTGGTAATTACTTAGCGTTATTTCTAAATTGGTACTAATTCCTTATTTCCAACTTTAACTAACCCTTAGTTAAAGGTAAATGAAATGAAAAATGAAATGAAAAATGAAAAATGTTTATTCAGCACAACATAGATAAAGCGGTTAAAAAAAAGAACAAAAACAAACAGACAATGAATAAAATACAATAAGGTACTATTTTATGTATTGTTTACTACGGTGTGAGCTGTGCCGAAAGGTGTTTGGCTCAGCATGTGTTGGAGAGGGATTGGGGTCTCCTCCAACGCTGATTTTCAGCCAAACCCTTCTTCAAGTGGTTTTTACGTAAACATGGCTACCCTGAATGGTGACTTAATCGCACATGCTATGTATACCCTTAATAAATATCGCATTTTCAATAAATAGATAAGGACGGAAGAAGAAATAAAGTACAATATAAGTAATAATATAAATAATAACATTAACAAATATTTTTACATTATTATTAGAATAAATAAATAAATAATAAAGAAAAAAAAAACAAATTAAATAACATTTACAATGTATTCATTTATTATTAATAATATATTTCATTCAGTTATTAATAAAAAAAGATAAAAGGTACTACTACAGTTATCGAATATGAATTGTCACGGCGTTCTGGTGAACATACTGAAAGCTTTGCAGGAACATAAAGAAAATCGTTGGCCTAGTGGTAAAGCGCATGGCAGTGTGATCCCGAGGTTCTGGGTTCAAATCCTAGGTCGGACACGTGTAGTTTTTCTAACGAAAAGTTCCCAGTATGAGTTTAGAGTCTGCAATTGGGCCAGGTGGCAATAGACTCGCCCCTTATGGGTCTAACATCGTCGGCAAAAATTGGGTGTACTCAGTACACCTCTGCCACCACCGCTTGGGGAATATAGGCGTGAAGGTATAATATTTTTTTATAAAAAAAAATATCAAACTTAAAGTGATGAAGAAAAATTTTGAGTTGTGACATTATTTTAGCGGAAGTGTGATATGTTGCTAGATGTTTACAAGGTCTAGATAAATACGTATTGTAGATTTGTATGTACTACAGAAATATGTTGTTATATGTATGTAGATACTCTTGATATATGCCCAATAGAAACGTCAAATCTTAATGAGTAAGTATGTGATTATGATGTTGTGACCCAGACCGATTTCAGCCACGGTGAGTGCATCAACTCAGTTATTGTTGACGATCGTGCGCTCGCATGTGGCTTATGCAGCCAATCTTCAATCAAGATCCTCATTGCGGGCATCTGAGCACACCGTAAATTTAAAATAATTGACAGCCACAGGTGATCGGGTTGTATAAGTTGAGTTCAGGCGCTCGTAGCGCTGTGCGACTGCGGTGTTCTTACCGATCAACAAGGATAAGCAGCGTTCGACTGGGTCGGCCTGAGATGGGTGACCGTTGTGGCATTTTCATATTCGAGCGTCACCGTGCTTCGGAAGGCACGTTAAGCCGTTGGTTCCGGTTACCACTTAATGTGGTAGTCGCTAAGCCAAGTTGGAAGCCTTATAGGCCTTCATAAGTTCCAAAAGCGGTTGGCCACAAACCTGGCTCCACCAATCCGCATCAGGTCCGCGTGGTGGAGTATGACTTGATCTCTTTCACCTGGATTTGTGAGAGAAGGCCTTTGCCTATCAGTGAGTAGTATAGGCTGATATTGTAGGCTGAGTAAACATATTTTGGAAACACCTTCATAGAATTTCATAATAATATAATAATATTAGCCCTGTTAAGAAACTGTCCCACTGTTGGGCACGGGCCTGCTCTCGAACTGAGAGGGCTTAGGCCATAGTCCTCCACGCTGGCCCAGTGCGGGTTGGTGAACTTCACACACCTTCGAGAAACTCTTAGGCATGCAGGTTTCCTCACGATGTTTTTCCTTCACCGTTAAAGCAAGTGATAATTAATTTTTAATACGCGCATGCTTTCGAAAGGACAGAGGTGCGTGCCTGGGTTTGAACCCGAGACCTCTGACTTTGCAGTCCAACGGGGCTATCACTGCTTTTTTTTTAATAGAATTAAATGAATTAAAAAATGAAATTCTAATTTAATTAAATTAGAATTTCATTTTTATAGTTTAGATAGTTTTGGAATACTCCCTATTCCAAAACTATCTGGCCTTCATTAGATATAATATCAACTGCGTCCCAGCAACCTCGCACAACAATAACTTGTCGCACCCATCTACATGCAAATAAAGGGAGCGCACCCCCGGATCTTTGTATACGCATCCCTCATTTGTCAACATTGCGGTTTGTTAGGTTACACAAAAGGTGATATTAAAATCTTTTTTTTCTTACATAATTAAAAATCTGATAACTATTATATATACTTTTACTACTTCGAATAGCAGTGATAGCCTAGTGGTCAGATCGTTGGACTGCAAAGTCAGAGGTCTCGGGTTCAAACCCAGGCACGCACCTCTGTCTTTTCGAAAGCGTATGCGTATTAAAAATTAATAATCACTTGCTTTAACGGTGAAGGAAAACTTCGAGGGGAAACCTGCATGCCCAAGCGCTTCTCGAAAGTGTGTGAAGTTCGCCAACCCGCAATGGGCCAGCGTGGTGGACTACTGTCTAAGCCCTCTCAGTTTGAGAGGAGGCCCGTGCCCCACGGTGGGACAGTTTCTTAACAGGGCTTATATTATTATTATTATGTATATTATTAGATAGCTTTTTGCAAGAAATTGGATATTATTCACCTGATCACAATTACACAGCCACAAATTACAGTAACTTGGCTCAGTCGTTTAGAGGGTAGATCGTTCCGCTGACTGATCGAGTAGTCGCGGCTTTGGTCCTGGAGATCTTTGCATAACCTACAAATGTCTGTTTCGGTCAGGGTGTTTGTGTTTGTAAATTTAATTTCATTAACCTAACTTCCTAGTCTTGAGCTACGTTTTTTAATCGTATTTCGTTTAGAATAATGTACCCACTTGGTACCTACATTATTGTCAATGTAATAATTAAATAAACACCAAGAAAATAACATTTAGGATAAAAGTTCCTATTTTAGTTAAGAAACTGGTCTCAGATCCTTTTGAAGGATAATTCTCGTAATTAAAAATGTTTAAAGTGCAGTATCGATCTAATCTCAAAAAGTAGATCATTTTCGAGTCTAGTTTTTTGCACCTACGTCTCACTTGTATTCATTTTAAAAGGGGTAAATACTAGTGTACTAGTTAATTTGTATCGCTCTGCGTCGACCGTATAGTTACTGAAAAAGAGGTTTAAGTACTCTTAGCTCACTAGCGGCATATTAAGCTGCTTAGTATTTTGATCGTTTCATGACTAAGAGATAATTACTAAGAGAGCAGATACTCTACAAAACAGACGACTTTGTGTCCAATATCTCCATCCTTGTAAGGAAATAGATTCCCCATCGCAAGCAGAGCTAATACGAAGTCGTAGGAGGAGACCAAATCCAGAAACAAATACCACAAATAGCGGTAGTTCAAGCAAGGCAGTACTCTGATACCATATCCGTAAAGGCTCGTTTAGTTGGGCTTTAGAATGGTGGTATCATGGTATCTACAGCTCCAGTCTATACACCAAGTAGGGTGGTTGTGTTTTGGCGATCGGTCGTAAAACAATACAAATCTTTAATAAGTCATAGGACACTACCCTACTATATAAGGAAAAACTGTTACGGATACCTACAATGATTTGAAATAAAACTATTTTTCGGATGTTACCGCGGTTTATTTAAGTTTTAAGTTCCCAACGTTTCGTGTGCTTTTTAATCCACGTCAATAACTCAGGTCCCCCCATGTCCACGGTAGCGACTGAGATGGTTGACGTCTGAAAATGATTGCTGTTCCAGGGTACCTTCTAACTTTTTATTATTATTTTTTGGATCGTGGTTTTTCGCAGATTGAGCTTACGGTGTCAGGTACGGTGGCAGTGCCATGCTTAGTTTTGGAATTAATTATAGGATTCTAAGTCCCTTAACCCACCATAATAACATTCGAAAAATAGTTATATTACATGTCTAATATTCGCTTAAATCTAAGAATGATTTCTATACATATGTATGTAACCGCGTTTTAGCAGATTTTCCAACTATTTTGCTGAATTCTAATCATGTAACAGATGAGTCACACGAGAGGACACGAACTAGCTTCTAACTAAGCAGAAAATTAATCCTAAGGGTGCGGCACGTTAGTAACTCAAAATTGCCAATTTGCCAACAAGGCCTAGCTATAGAGACCATAACTTTAAAGTAACAACGTCAACTCCAGCCTGGGCGCAGGTATAACTTAATTCTGTTAGTGTCCAGCAAACCAATTTAACTTTGGCTCCCGCTGACCGAACTATTTCGGGAAAATCGAAATCGGTTATCCCTTTTTGGGTTGTTACTTTAGTCTGTTAATGTAGATGGTATAAAAGAAGTGTTTGAATATATCTTTTGTAAATAGAGATATATCTCTCAAAGACATTATACCTATAATTTACAAAAGACGAGAAGTATCTTTCGGTACGTGGATGACATTGACAAGGTGGAGTTGGTGTGAAATTAGGGTTATCATTTAGTAAAATTTTTCTACCTTCAGGGAAATATTTCTACAGATGGGTCCACATCGTTATTAATTAAAAAAAGAACTTGGGTAAATTTCATATCAATTTTAAGCGGCAACTCTAAGATTGTCTTGAAGTGATATTTCACTTGATGACAGCGTTAGTTCCGATTTTGGCCGCGGGCCAACAGATCCTTGTCGGACTATACATGTATTGTTTTGCCATCAGTTATAATAGACAATACTAGGTTTTATTCATGAGGTCTAATGATATTCGATTAAAGAAGTACATAGAGCCAAAGCGCGTTCTACCAACGTTTAATGTGACATTTATCTACGCCTTACGATTACGGGAACCGGGAAAAAGTAATCTAAATTATTTTAAATTAGGGTTTATTCGGTCAGTGAAATTGTAATCGTGACCAATTGCAGTGAGTAACGCGGCCTCCCGCTGGGGCAGCGGCGCGCGCGCAGCGGGGCTCCCTCACTCACTATAGCATACCAGTGCTACAATGAGACAAGTGGCTTATGAAGGGCCCTATTATTCATGATTATTTTATTACATATCCATTGACAATGATTTGCATTTCGTTAAGAAATTGTGAATGTATACTGTGTAAGATATTCTCCACTAAACTTATGGTACGGATATTGGGCTTCGGTTTTCTTTATAAAAAAAACACCGTCACGCCTATATTCCCCAAGCGGGGGTGGCAGAGGTCTACTGAGTACACACACATTTTCGCCGGCGATGTTAGGTCCCATGTAATAGGGTGCGAGCCTATTGCCATACACCGGGCACGGTTCCAGACTCTGGATTTATACTGAGAATTTTTCGAAAGAAAAACTACATTTGTCGGACCCAGGATTTGAACCCAGAACCTCATGATCACAAAGCAATGCACTTTGCCACTAGACCAACGAGGCAATCTTTATTAAATATTTCTTTATTAGATATGTATTAAATATTAAAATAATATACATTAATATTACATCTTTAGAGTGTCTTTATTAAATATGTATGAATATTTATACATCCTAATAGTTGTGCTAAAATAATAGTAGTAGACTATGTGATAAATAAGTAAGTATTCTTGATCCAAGCTGTTGTCTATTTCAGAGCTCAATATACTTACATAAATGTGACTTAGTATCGTGGGATGTCGGATATAACCCAATACAAAGCCACATAACGTAGTATACTATAAAGAAATATAAGACTAAATCGAACAATCGCTAACAACCCACGAACAACAGTAAATGCAATTTCTATAAACTGTGTGGATTTACCAACAGCGAGAAAATCCCCGGAGAATCCCACTTTTCAACACATCGCGGCAACACTCCATTTATTCTGTGTGAAGCAGGATTTCGTAGATAACATAATTTGATCACATACAATCCATTTGATCATGATTGCTAACACTGAATGCTGTCTTTTAGGAATAACAATATAAAATAGTAGCATACAAATATAAAATACAAAACTAAATCGCCGAAGACTAAAGAGCAGAAAAAATATGAGATATGATTATTATAGTTGACTCCGATGCTTCTTAAGAATTAATTCCCCGCTATCATAAATTGCATAAGAGCTTATGAGTACCAGACATAATATAACAACAATTGGTTTCTGCAGCAGTGGTCTTGTTTGAAATATGACTTACAGTACTACATCAAATAAATTCATCCAGCAAAATTCAACTCTACGTCAGTCCACTAAATTCAATAGAACTCTTCCCAGAACTATTTTGATATAAAACTAGACGAACCTCAAATCTGCGTTCCCATCAGTAAGAGAGATACATTAGCAGTGCGGACGTAAGTGCATGAGGTTGGTCGACACAAAGCCACCAAGATGCTGATGCACTCTCTTTGCTTTTAGAGATATTGCTGCCGTGTGTCTGTCTACTTGGTCCTTAAGTTACACCACTGATTGTGAATTCTGAGGATGCATTTGCACCAAATAAAACTACTTTTTACACCCCTAAACTTTTGCTTGCGTCGGCAGAAAATAACGAGAACAGATACTTTGAATACCATTTTTAATATCTGAGAAGTGTTAATCAGCATTTCGTAAAACGTCAATGTCTTAGGAAATAATATTTACTTACTACTTTATGAGTGATTGTCCCTCGATTTCTTTAAACAGAGTGGAGTGGAAAGTGTGGAGGGAGGCTCATGCCCAGTAGTGGGACACCAACGGCTAGATAATAATACTACTGATCTTTGGGGATAATTTTTAAGGCATTAGTTGCCATTAAAAACATCCAAACGAAATATCAGTGAAGCTATTTTCCGACCCAGTAAGGACAACGTAAGAATTCTGATGCCAGCGACAGTTCCTTATTATTAAGTTTATTTTTTTCAAGCATTAAGCACCTATTATGTTTTTAACGAACGTACCAAAATGGTCATTGACATAAATAGGAAGATGTATAATCTAATTGTAAAGTTATTGGTACAATTAAGAACAGTTGCCGAAGACTTATTGACTATCAATTTAAAAAGAGCACGTTACAATCAAACATCGTTTCGGAATTGTACGGATCACGAATCGATCACGATAAAATAAAATTGTTTCAATGTTGTTGGAATAATTACAAGCAATATTGACTGCTGTGAACCTGGAAGATTAGTCGTAGTATGCAATAAAATTTAGGGCACAATTGAATATTTAAGGGAGGGAACTCAGAACGCGAAAGTTGTCTTGCTCTGGTATTGTAATACCCCGTTTATACACTGCTACGGCCGCCATTTCCCGCCAAGAGAAACGAGTAAACGAGTTTCCTATGTAGTCACACTTTCGAGTAGTCACGGGTTCGATTTTTGTGTGAGCGACAAATATTAAATTGGTGTATGATAGGTGTTTGGAGGAAGTAGACTTACTCACGACACAGGAATAATTCCTAATGTAGGGATACGTTCCTTTATTATACTATAGTTTCTGCCCGCGACTTCGTCCGCATTGACTTTTACAGGAATCTAACATTTTTCCGGGATACAAAGTATTTCTCTCACTCTCTATCTATCTATATCATCACGCCAGATCCCTTGCGGATAAAAAGTATTCTATAGGTTAATCCAGGTAACCAACTATTTTGTGCCCGGCATGGGATGAAGAGCGGCGCCGCCTCGCCGGAGCGCTCGGTGCAGGGGGACAGGCGCTGTCGCTCCCGACCGTGATATCATCCATGGTTGGGAGCGAGAGCGCCTGGGTGGCAATGGCGGCCTTTTGCGACGCCGTCATGTCCGCGAAGGAGGAGGCAGAGCGGGTGAGGGAGGAGACGTCCTCCAGTCCTGCTCGCAGACGGCGCGTTGGGCGAAGACGCAGGGAATACGCCCGGAACGACCTTCGCCCACCGTAATCTTGAACTGCCGGCATCGAGGAGGGCACCCCGGCGCCCTAGCACTTAGCAGGCCCGCGCCGGAAAAGCTCTGCGTCCGCACGGCATCCAAAAGGCAGTAGGGGGAGACCGAACTCCCCTACACGTGTCGAGGTCCGCGCCAAACTGCGGACCGAGGCCGCCGGTGCCACAGAGGTCATGCTGGTGACGATTCCTGTGGCCCGGTAAAAGGGCAGTGGGACGCCGAGGTGTTTTAGTGGGTGCAAGCCCCCACATAACCATAAAAAAGGTAACCAACTATTTGTGTGTCACATTTAATCCAAATCTGTTCAGCCGTGACAAACAAACACCTAAACATAAAAACTTTCACATTTTTAATATAAGTAGGATATGTATAAATAAATAAACAAGATACGGGCATACTCTACAGTTTTTACTTGAAAGTTTTGTGAAGATATCCCCAAAATTAGTTACTATTGCATGACGAGCATGTTTACCATACGTAGGTACTTTTCATCATCATCATCGGCTTATAGCAGTCCACTGGTGGGCACGGGCCTTAAAGTAATGTCTAATGTGCACCTAATTATACTTCACACTAATTTAATAGAGTGCCTTTCACCATTTTTAATAACATTAGATATCTATTGTGCATTTACTTAATTAGAATCCAAGTTATTTTTTCCCCTCACATATTTTAGAACTTTAAGCTGTATGAAGTTGTCATTAATATTAAAAGCACCGTTTTACATTTACATAGGTCCCACACGATCACATTCAATTTAATTTATTTGTTCGCTGGGACAGCTTGTGATTGTGACTGATTTATTTAAAGACTGTTTTTCAAGCGTTACTAACACGACTGGCGGATATATTAGACGGGGTAAAGCGTGGGATATGTTATCGGTGCCCTATATCTGAGACTGTAATTCGCTTATGAAGTAGGTCTCGAAATTCTTTAAAATTGAACATGTATGGTGCTGTGCTAAAATATACAATAGAACATAGATGATACACAGCAAAGTTTTTGTTTAGGTGTATAAAATTCATTGAGATTTTTGATTCGTTAAGTTTGTTTTTAGTTATTATGTAGGTATGTACTATGTCCTAGAGTCTTCTCTGCCACCTTTCTGCACCTGCCAACTAATTTTTTTAGCCGCGTTATCTATCATATGCCGCGTGGTTCCCGGCTTAGAATAGGACCAACCCATCTCATCCCATCGGGTGTCGTACAAGGCGACTAAGGGAAAACTAGGGAATGGGCAGCAGCGTTCCGTTAACACTTCGACGACCAATAACTGCGCTCGCCAACCCGCCTGCCAAGCGTGGCGAGTATGGCAAACACCCCCAATTATGGAAGAAAGTAGGAAAACCAGGCCCCTAGTCCCCGGCGGTCCTGTTCGTCCTGGCCACGGTAGCAGCCATGGTAACGACAGGACAAGGGGTGCTAAGAATCTCCGGCAGAGATTCGGCTACCACCAAAACCGAAAATTGGCCCTGGTGACATACAACGCACGCACATTGAGGACAGATGAGAAGCTAGTTGAGCTGGAAGAAGAGTTAAACAAGTTGCGGTGGAGTATTGTTGGTTTATCGGAGGTCCGAAGAGAGGGCGAGGACACGATAACCTTAAAATCCGGCAACTTGTTTTACTACCGGGAGGGCGAACAGCAGTCCCAAGGTGGTGTCGGATTTATCGTCCACAAGTCACTCATAAACAACGTTGTGTCCATCACTAGTGTGTCGAGCAGGGTAGCGTACCTGATACTCAGAATATCCAAAAGATATTCGCTGAAGGTCATACAGGTCTACGCACCGACCTCGGCATACTCAGATGATGACGTCGAAGTTATGTATGAGGACATTAGTAGAGCCATACATACTTCCAAAACACACTTTACAGTGGTTATGGGTGACTTCAATGCGCGGCTGGGCAAACGGGGCGATGATGAGTTGAGAGTGGGGCAATTTGGATATGGGCAGCGCAACCCCAGGGGTCAGAGGCTGGCCGAATTTCTGGAGAAAGAGGGACTCTTTATGATGAACTCTTTCTTCCAGAAGCCGCCTCATAGGAAATGGACCTGGATGAGCCCTGATGGTTCCACAAAAAATGAGATAGACTTCATCATGAGCACCAAGCGACAAATATTTGATGATGTCTCCGTGATTCATAGGGTAAAAACCGGCAGTGATCACCGAATGGTCAGAGGCACATTAAATATTAATGTTAAAATGGAAAGATCGCGTCTGATGAAGTCTACGCTCCGACCTACTCATGCATATATCCAAAACCCCGAGAACTTTCAACTCGAATTGTCAAACCGCTTCGAATTGCTAGACAGCAGCGCATCAGTGGACGAAATCAACAACAGGCTGGTAGAGACTGTTCATACGGTCGGGTCCAAGTATTTTAAGACCCACCGTAAAAATAGGCCTCAAAAACTATCTGACTACACCCGAAACCTCATGGCTGAGCGACGTTCCATGACGCTCCAAACCTCCGATGATGCTAAGTCCTATAGGCAGCTTAATGGACAGATATTGAAGTCCTTGCGACACGACTTACGGTCCTTCAATGCAAGGCGTATTGAGGAGACCATAGAGCAGAACAAGGGCTCTAAAGTGTTCGCAAGAGACGCGTCTATTGGGCAGAGCCAGTTGACGAAGCTGAAGACGGAGGACGGAAACGTAACGTCAAATAGGTCAGAGGTGCTCAGGGAGATAGAGAGGTTCTATGGACAGTTATATACCTCAGTAGCTAAACCTGTTGTTGACTTGGTAAAAGACCCAAGAGCCAAGCTAACCCGACACTGCACTGAAGATATCCCGGACATCAGCCTGTGCGAAATTAGGATGGCTCTCAAACAACTAAAAAACAACAAAGCGCCGGGTGAAGACGGAATTACTGCAGAACTTCTGAAGGCGGGCGGATCGCCGGTACTTAAAGTCCTTCAGAGGCTATTTAATTCCGTCTTGCTTGAAGGGAAAACGCCGGAAGCATGGAACAGGGGTGTGGTGGTGCTGTTTTTCAAGAAAGGTGATAACACCTTATTGAAGAACTATAGGCCCATCACACTGCTGAGCCATGTTTATAAGTTGTTTTCGAGAGTCATTACGAATCGTCTCGAACGAAGGCTTGATGACTTCCAGCCTCCCGAACAAGCCGGTTTCCGGAAAGGTTTTAGTACCATAGACCACATACATACGCTGCGGCAGGTTATATAGAAGACTGAGGAGTATAATCGGCCACTATGCTTGGCGTATGTGGACTATGAGAAAGCCTTTGATTCGATCGAGACTTGGGCGGTTCTTAGATCTCTCCAGCGATGCCGCATTGACTATAGGTACATCGAAGTGTTGAAGTGCTTGTATAATAACGCCACCATGTCAGTCCGAGTACAGGGGCAGTGCACGAAGGTGATCCCCATAAAAAGAGGAGTAAGACAGGGAGACGTCATTTCTCCGAAACTGTTTACGGCCACCTTAGAGGACGCCTTCAAGCTCTTGGAATGGCAAGGACTTGGCATCAACATCAATGGCGAATACATCACTCACCTTCGATTTGCCGACGACATTGTGGTCATGGCGGAGTCGCTGGAAGATCTAGGACGAATGCTCGGTGACCTAAATAGAGTATCCCAACAAGTGAGTCTTAAAATGAATATGGACAAAACAAAAATAATGTTTAATGTCCATGTCGTACCCACCGCACTCACCGTTGGGAACTCCACTCTTGAAGTTGTCGACGAATACATTTACCTGGGACAGGCAGTACGGTTAGGTAGGTCCAACTTTGAGAGAGAGGTCAATCGACGAATCCAACTCGGCTGGGCAGCGTTCGGGAAACTGCGCAACATCTTCTCATCCAAAATACCTCAGTGCCTAAAGACTAAAGTTTTTAGTCAATGTGTGTTACCAGTGATGACATATGGATCAGAGACGTGGTCTCTTACAATAGGTCTCATAAAAAAGCTCAAAGTTGCCCAGCGAGCTATGGAAAGAGCTATGCTCGGCATTTCTCTACGTGATCGAATCAGGAATGAGGAGATTCGTAGAAGAACCAAGGTCACCGACATAGCCCTCAGGATTAGCATGCTGAAGTGGCAATGGGCTGGCCACATAGCGCGAAGATCGGACGGGCGTTGGGGCAGAAAGATTCTAGAGTGGAGACCACGTATTGGCAAGCGCAGCGTAGGACGACCGCCTGCCAGATGGACCGACGATCTTGTGAAAATCGCAGGAAATCGTTGGATGCGGGTGGCATCGGACCGGTTACGCTGGAAAGCGATTGGGGAGGCCTATGTTCAGCAGTGGACAAGTATAGGCTGAAATGATGATGATGATGATCTATCATAACCTCACGCCAGATCCCTTGCGGGGTAGGCAGAGAGTAGAGAGTTCCAACAGGTTCTTTCCTTACATACCTCTCTGGCTTCCTCGACTCTCATAGCCGCGTTATAGTCCATATTATCCCCGTTTATCCGCGGCCATCAAGTTATGCGCCATTTATTGATTGAAGTAACTTCTTAAGTACATAATAACGCAATGAGAGAGATGGCTGCTTCTCTAGACATACTAGTGAACGGGTGCTGCTGGTGGGGACTGGTCCGTCCTCTATCCTTTGACTGATTAAACATGCACCGTAGTACTGTTGAATTTTGTGTCGTTCGGTATCACACTGGAGCTATAACCAATTATTTTGTACGCTTTAAATATTTTATAGTAACCCTTTCTGTTACTATTATTATTATACTTTTTATTATATACCTTTACAAAGTCCCTATTTTGTAAATGAGGGGACTATGTAGACATTGACTTATAAGAAATAAAACTAAGTACATTTATGTTTAATCTATACTTAAGCACATCTATTTAGCTCGTTCTGAACTGTTCTCCTATACCCCATGAATGCAATGTATACAAAAAGAATTGTAAATTTCTCATTTAAAATAAGCGTAAAGCGTACTCCACGGGAGTTTCATGCCCTTCTTCTCCACAGGAATGACTTTCCGAACGGGTGGTAGTCTTAAGTAATCAATATTTTTCTATTCTTGACTATTCATAAGTGCCTTTTAGTCTACGTGAATAAAAAACTTTTGATTTTGAATGCTGAAATTTAAAGTGTCTAAAAATTAGTTATTTCATTTCAGGCAACTGCACTAATGTGGCAACTGCACCGCAAAATTCATGTTTTAAGGTTATTCGAAATGCTCTTAAAAGTCTGATAAATTAAGGTTTGGTGAAATAGCCGACGGAGCGCGACAGCAGAGCTCGGCTGCCTTCGGTCATGACGTGTGCCGTCGTGACGACGACGGCATGGCTGCGCTGTGTGGCGTCTCTCGTACATTTCTGTCTTTGATTTCAGTACATTACAACTCCCCAAGCTGCGCACCGTCGCGCTGCGTTGGCTATGTGGCGGAACCTTTAGCGTAAAGAGTATGTTAGAGGTATCAAAAGCGGCTGAAAATCGATGTTCGTGATCACGGTCGCTTTGGGCAAGCTCTGAACGGCGCGGCACACACTGGTGCACTTAACGATACTGAAGCAGTAATTTAATTATACTGAGTGCGCATTAGAGATGCCAAAGAGGTAAACGGGTTGCCAAACCGCCGGCTTCAGGAATTCAGTTTATATTTGAACAACTACAGCGAAAACTTTGTATTTTAATAGCATAAAGTTCGTTTGCGAAAGTCATCGATCGAAAGTAATAAATATACAATATACCACATCAGGTTCCTTGAAGATCCGCTTATACACATAACATATGGCTTAATGATAATCGTCATCATCAACGCCATTAAGCGAAAGACTTCCGCGGAGAAAATAAACCTACCGCAAAGATCCTAAACCGCAACATTCGGAATGAAAATACGTCCACTGAAAACACAAAGTTGATTTAGATAAGTTACTAACTTAATTTAATTTGTACAAACAGGAATAATAAAACCACAAAACTGATAAGAAAAAATTAAGAAAACTGTAATTATGTAAAATCTGGGAGCGCATGGAATCCCAAAGTAACCAAATAATAAGGTTTGCTCCCCAAAGTAGTATCTTTTTCCATTTCTTTTGTAATATTCGGCCGGTTTGATTAGGCGGGCGTGGAATCGGGGTAAAGGCATTATCCGGCCCACTACCTGTGAGTACGGCCTTATCGTATGGTTTTGTAATCCACTGAGCTCCTCAGAAGGCCGGCACTGAGCTAATTAAAAGCTTTAACCGAACCACGTATACGGATTAAATGACTAAGAGCTAATAAATCGTGCGGAATAGAAAGGGACATGCTCTAGTTGTCTCAATTGCGAAATTTTGTGTTCGCTTACTATTGTTGTGTGATTACTTATTGAGAACCCTTTTTGATTTTATTCGCTGAAGGTAAACGAATTTCCGAATGTCTATCGTCCCTATTTGCGATAATACGTCAAGGGAAGTACGAAAATCGGAGGTATTACTTGGTCCTATATTTGGGACGTAGAGTATTAGTGGTACTTTTCATAAAATAGATTCGACTTATTAAAATCCGTTGGGTTGAATACCCATTTACACATTATATATTAAACATATTCGGTGAAGTTTGCTTTAAAATAAATACAATTACGTATCTGGTCACTAGACTCCACTACAATTTGTAGTTTTAACCTTATTTAATTGTGACAAAATGCAATTGCGTAGTATTTAACACACATATTTATGTACTGTCAGCGACATAATTCAGTGCATATTTCCAAATTTTGAATACGGTAATCATTATATTAATACGTGAAGCAAAAACTATGTACCCATTTTTACGAAAATTGCGCGGACGGAGGAGTATGAAATTGTCCACACTTATAGTTTATATAGAGAAGGAGTGCAGAATGCTAATATTTTTTTTTTAAATTATATTACATACAAGATACATTAAATCAATAAAGAAAACATTACACAAACTACCATGTTTTTGACACACACACGCATATATGCTCTTTTGTTTATTGTTAAAGTCTGTGGTCAAATTGAGAATAGATTACTATTGTTTATCTTTAATATTATAGTCATACTGAATTTCAAATATAACCAGCAAACGATGAAAGAGTAGGTCGAATTTCGACCAATGGGCGACTACTAGTACTCTTTATTTTATAAATGTGTTTTGCACGTTGGTATTGTATTTTGTTTACACAAAAGTGTATAAATTATTTCACCCATAAGTTTTCGGTAACTTATGCCATTAACTATCCATACCATACATATTTACTACAAAGCGTAGTTTGAATGATCAGCGCGTGGACGAGGTATAATTATCAAAATAATAACACACTCGGTCAAAGGACACGACACCGCACTCCATATTTACGCCATTTGCCTATATACTGGTAAGTAATTATCTTTTCTGATTCATTTCGCTGTTATTTTTTTAATACAGTAATTGATAGAAAGGGTATAAACAGGATTTACGTCAGAAAATAATAATACTGTTATAAAAATAACGTGAATCATTAAATTTCAATTCAAGAACATATAGACATGGTAGTCGTACTGTTAATAACTACGAAACCCGCATAAAGCGTTATCGGAAGACATTAGGATGCTTAATTACGGCTACTATTGGAACTAGGCGAATTTAGTGCTTAACAGATAAGAGCATGGACGATAGCCGAAGCGCATTAATTATGGTTTAGGGTAAAACATTACCTAATCTATGCTTTCCATTTAATATGAGTGGTTGTATGGTCAGCAACTAAAATCGCTTATCATTCTCAATTTTTCAAATCGCTTGCTTACTTTTTTTTTTGCTACCAATCCATTACTTTGGTTATACAAAATATTTTTTAATATTTTGCCAATAATTAAGTTTTGATAACGTTCACCAAAGTTTATAAAATCAAGAAAATTTCTGATAAGAAAAACTAAGAAAGTTAAGTAAGTTAAGACTCGTTACTAACTGAATAAGAAAGTTGATGGCAGAGGGCATGTTTTTTCTACATTTCTTTTTTAAAAAACGTGGCCGTACTCTGTGATTAATTACTGTATCGTAGGTGTATTTACAAAATGAAATTTACATGCACAACCATCCAGACCGTATAAAATATTTGTGGGTCATACAAAGATTTGTCCCGTGCAGTCCGCTAATCGAACCCGCTCTTAACCAAGCTCTCTGTCATTTTGGTTTGATTGGGCCAAAAGATGGCGAGTAACGCTGCAGTAGGGGGTAACTCTTGCAGGGCACTCTACAGAAGTGATAAGCTCAGCTAGGGCAGAGACGTGAGCAGTTGTGGGAAAGGGGTAAATCGGCTAGCGGTGATTATTCGACATCGGGGCGGTGAGGGAGGCGTCCTTACTCTATGTATCGTATTTTTGTGTTATAGGATCGAAGTGAGGGGTATCGGTAAGGTTGGTAAGGACAGCAGTGGGCAACGGTGACGACTGCACGGGGTAAAGAGTGAGGGATACACGACGTATTCGGCGACCGCTTGGAAGAGGGGCTTAGGATGTGGCGTTTCATTTTTGAAACTGCTAGCCGAAGCTATGTTGATATATCTTGTCACGGATGGATTACAGAACAAAATTGGAGTAGAAATTTATGTTTCCCGAGTACCACAGGACTCCGACTGCTTGCAGAGAAATGTCGACTAAATAACTTCAAGTCGTTTGAAGTGAGTGTAGGCAGGATTAAACATCATGATTGGACGAATGCAAGTTTTGTATAATATACGAGTATATAATAAATAATAATATCAGCCTATATTTCCCACTGCTGGAAAAAGGCCTTCTCAAACAAATCGAGGTGAGAGAGATTAGGTCATACTCCACCACGCGGACCCAGTGCGGATTGATGGAGGCAGGTTTGTGGCCACCTGCTGTTGGAACTTATCAAGCCGCCTTTAAGGCTTCCAACTCGGCTAAACGACTACCACATTAAGTGGTAGCCGGGACCAACGGCTTAACGAGCCTCCCAAAGCACGGAGACGCTCGAATAAGAAAATGCCACAAACGGTCACCCATCTCGAGCCAACCGAGTCGAACGCTGCTTAACCTTGGTAATCGGCAAGAACACCGCGGTCGCACAGCGCTACAAGCGTCTCGAAGTTTTGTATAACATCAACATATATATAGGATATTTTACTTCTCTAGTAGATCATGGGAAAGCGGGTTGATTACGAACACACCTGGTGTGCGGTTCGAAGGATATTGTCACATGTCGCACGGCGACCCTTAAATACGTGACTTTTCTAACCCAAGGAATAAGTTAGTTGAATATATCCCGTATGGGTACGGCTCCGTCCGATAGAAAAGTAATATTAACAAGACATGACGGGGTAAATAGAATGATAGGTGAATCGAACGTGTTAGTGAGCGGAAACGGATAGCTTTCCGTGCGAAGCGGCGAGTGGGTTTGCAGTGGCACTCGGCACGGGACCCATTTGCATTACCGGACGTGTCACGAATAATATGGAAATGACCCGGCGCCCTACGAGGAAGTACGGCTGCACCTCGACCTAGCTACTTCGATATTGCCTCGATTTAGAGCGGGAATGCAATCTACCACATGCTAATTTAATGTATGTGCGTACATTGAAGCGCGTCGCCTCTGAACTCTCGAGAGCCGCGCCTTTCGGCCAAGGTAAACTTTGAATATGCGACTTAAATTTACATTTCCCGCTACGTTTTAACCGTAAAATAGCGAAGCTACGGAGACGAGCCGTTTAGAATTTCAAACTATGTTGAATCTTGAAAATAATTTTCAACGTCTTAACGACATGTGCAAATTACGCGAGTCTGGCGGCATACTTTCAATTAATTATCTCGTTCCCTTGTGTTGGCAGATAAATGAGTCCCGAGGGCGTCGTCCGCGCTGAAAACATGAAACTTCGCTACATACAGTCGCGCCCACCCGCTGACTGCTTCAGGCTCACAAGTTTTGAATTATGTGTCTTTCCAAATTTTTTACATAAACCGAGAGTGTCTAATTTATCCGACGAAAGGTCGCGGAATGGTTAAGTTTTAGTTTGAATTGAAGACTAGCTAAGTAGCCATTTACAACGTTAATTTTAGCTAATAAAGCCTCTACTACAGATATTTGTTAATAATGGCTGATCGCAATGCAACATTGCAATATCTGTAGAGCCTTTGCAAGCAGCTGTGTATAAGATTATACGAGTTTTAACACAAATCGTACTAAGAACGGATGAGAAGTGACTTTCAATAAAAATTATTACTTACTTATTATTACTACTATAATCGATACTAGCATCAATATAAATGATTTATATGCATAAATGCTACATAAAAATGTTTGAAACGCCACAACTGTCCGATCGTCCATACATCAGAAAAATCAAATAATCTTTCAAGCTGGCGTATAGAGCCAGAAACGTTACGCTCCATTACTTATATTACAGACGTAAGTATAAAGACAGCTAAGTTGGAATGGGAGTGGATTGGCCACGACACACGTATGGACTCGCAAATACTAACAAAAGCCAGCTTTTACTGGTACACGCACACAAGTATTATATTTCAAGACTTTTGCGGATATTTCTTGATCCAAAATTGGCAATAGACAGAACTTGCTGCAAAAATAATTGGAAGGTTTTTGTTCAAGAGTGGAGTCCATCAGGCTAGAAAACCTAACCTACATCCCAAGGAAAAAGTACTGCCAATATTATGACTCAGTAATTCCCATATCATAGCTAACAAGGAAATGATAACAACTGGTGATTACATCCTTTAAAAACTGTAGGTACGTATAGACGAATGTGCTGGGCGTCGGAATGGCAGGCAGTTGGTGGAGCGAACAATGACATCACTGGAACGGCCCAAAGTCAATTTCACGCGTGATTTGTGCATTTCCATTTTTTTTTCATTTCCACTCCAAATAATCTAGCTACGGGATCTATCAGGTATTTATTGTTAGGACTGGAAAATGGCTAAGGGCTGGGCTGGCCCGTAGGGGTCAAAATGGCTGATCAGGTAGCTGTAAAGCGAATATTTTTAAATACAGTCTTCCTTATAGTATATACAGAACTGAAAGAATGTTTGAACAACTAGATTTTAGCGAAATAAACTCAAACACCTATCAAAGATGTATTTTAAATAATTTTACTTTAAAGAAAAAAAACATGATAATGAAATTGATGTAATACTGATTGTAAATAGAATCCATATATATCTGTAAAATGGTGAATTCTTTACAGATCAATAACATACAAAGAAGGGCGTCTTTAAAAATTTAGGTTTCATCACTTTGTTACAATGCCCTGACAGCGTTTCAGAGTAGGTAACACAATTAGAAAACGACCATACTAGTATAGTATAAGCACTAGCTCATGCAGCTTTATGTTGCGGTTACAGAGACCGCAACCTAATTTATTGCTATGCGAGAAAGAGCCGTATAGGAACCTAACACCGCATCTTCAATGTAGGCTATTTAATGAATCTATTATAGGACAAGCAGTGATACCCTAGAAGTTAGACCGTTGGACTGGAAAATCAGAGGTCACTGGTTAAAACCCAGGCCAAGGCAAGGCAGGGCAAACGCAGCTGTGTCTTTTCAAAGGCATGTGCGTATTAAATATTAACTATCACTTGCTTTAACGGTGAAGGAAAATATCGTGAGGAAACCTGCATGCTTAAGAGTTTCTCGAAGGTGTGTGAAGTTCGCCAACCCTCTCTGTTTGAAAGGAGCCCGTGCCCCATGGTGGGACAGTTTCTTACCAGGGCTAATTATATTATATATTATTATAAATTATTATCTCGCTGAGATTCACGGGCTTTACCCGGACCTTTGAAAGGCTTGCATGGGGACATGGGTCCAACACGTAGAGGCCCTTTGCGAGAAGTTAATATTATGTAAGCCACCTGCTGAGATCACTTGCTGAAAATGAAGAAACATAACCAGCGAACTGACCCCGGCAGATGCAAGGACTATTGTAAATTATGGAAAGTAAACAAGGGCTATGTAAATGAGGTTTGATGGACACAAACTGGACTATTTATTATAAATTATTATTATGAATGTCCGAAATAAATGTTTTATTATTATATTATAGGAGGATCTTTCGTCGCAATCTCAAGAGCTTAGTACGAAATTTTCAGTACTTTATATGTCCTAATATTATAAAAATATTCTGTAATATTTTGCAGAACCTATAAAAATATCGAGATAACAACTGCAGTTACTGTAGTTTTACCATGGGTTAAATAATCGAATCTCGATACAAACCGCGATTATTATTTGCATGGATACGTTACACAGCGCATCTGTGGATAGATAACCCCTAGACGCTTGGATTATATTTAGTTCGCTTGCGCCGTAAGAAAGTTCTTGGGATGCGGCTAAGATGACCATTTTTAATGACTTCTTTTGGTTGGGACAGTTAGGCACTGGTTTTTGTACTGATGTTGTGAGCGACGCTCGACGTTGTGGTGTCTGGGTTAGTGGTCTATGACGTGTAGTAAATAGCGGTTTGTAGCAGTAGGGGCGACCATCCGACACAGTTTGATATATCGAGTTGCTCCGAGGCGCACGCCCGTGCGGCGCGTGGCCCGGCGCGGCGGCACCCCGGACCAAGCAGCCAGATAACACTCTCACGACATATCCACTAAATTATTTTTATCTTCTACTTGCACGAATACTCGCATTATCTGCAGCTCGGGGAGAATGTTTTGTAACCGGAAATTGTTACATTATTACCAAAACAAATAAATAATCGGTAAACCATAAAAAATAATCGACTGCCTCGTTGGTCTGGTGGCAAAGCACATCGCTTTGTGATCACGAGGTCCTGGGTTCAAATCCTAGGTCGGACAAATGTAGTTTTTCTAACGAAAAATTCCCAGTATGAGTCCGGAGTCTGGAATTGTGCCCGGTATATGGCAATAGGCTCGCCCCTTATTACATGGGACCTAAGATCGTCGGCGAAACGTGGGTGTACACAGTACACCTCTGCCACCCCCTCTGGGGAATATAGGCGTGACGGTCATAAATAAATCTATCTATCTATCTATCTATCTATAACCTCACGCCAGATCCCTTGCGGGGTAGGCAGAGAGTACAGAGTTCCAACAGGTTCTTTCCTTACATACCTCTCTGGCTTCCTCGACTCTCATAGTTCGTCTCATACACGCTCGCCGGTTACGGAGACTCTTGACTTTTCCATCAGATAAGACTCGGTTTATTTGGTCGTGGTAAGATAGTCTAGGTCTTCCCCGGTACCTGCATCCTTCCACTTTCACATTGTATATCTGTTTTGTCATTCTTTCCTCTGGCATTCTTTCTATATGCCCGAACCAACGGAGCATGCCCTTTCTCATCTTTACACCGATACTATCTTTCATACCTACTCGCTTTCTTACTATGCTGTTGCTAATGCGGTCGGTCAGCTTCACTCCGCACATCTTCCGCAGAGCTCGCATTTCTACCGCATTTATCCTACTTTCATTCTCCTTCTTACATACCCAGCTCTCGCTACCATATAACAGCGTTGGGACAAGAACTCCGTTATGTATGGCCAGCTGCGCCTTATGGCTTAAGTGCCGGCTCCCGAGTAGCTTTCCCATCGCACCATTCACTCTGTTCCCTGCACTCACTCTTCTCTCTATGTCAGCGGTGTATTTCCCATCCTTACTGAAGGCGCATCCAAGATATACAAACTCATTCACTTGCTCCAGCACATCGTTACCAACCACAATCCTTACATTCGTTCTGGTTTCTTCCCTTTCAAAAACCATAATCTTGGTTTTCTTCACATTCAAGTGTAAGCCATTGATCATGCAGTCGTCTTTCATAACTGTGACTAGTGTTTGCAGATCAGTGGCTGTTGGCGCTATTAAAACCGCGTCATCTGCATAAAGTAGATGGTTTACCACTAAGTCACCCATTTGTACACCTTCATTCATCGATTTCAGTCTTTGAAGACTTTTGTCCAGATATATTATAAACAGTCTAGCGGACAACACGCAACCCTGCTTGACGCCGATTTTAACGTCAAACCAGGGTGACCTGTTACCACCCACCCGTACGCATGCCTTGCAGTCCACATAAGTGGACTGGACGGCTCGCAACAGAGTGCCATCTATACCATACTCTGGCAAAATGTCCCAAAGTCTCTTTCGCACAACTCTGTCAAATGCCTTCTCCAGATCTACAAAACCGCAGAAAACCTTCCGGCCCACTGCCAGATGCTTCTCTACGATGTTGCGGAGTGAGAAGACTTGATCCGAACATCCTCTTCCAGACCTGAAACCCCCCTGTGCCTCGCACAACATTCCATCGGACTTCACGCGCATTCTCCGTTCAATAATTTTACCGTACACCTTGGCTGCCAAGCTGATCAAACTGATGGCTCTGTAATTGGCGCAGTCATATTGTGAACCCTTGCCTTTATACAAGGGTACTATGACTGCGCGGCGCCAATCTGTAGGAACTCTACCGGTCCTCCAGCAAAGGTTTGCAAGGGCCCGGAAAGCGTCCCGGACGCAAGTTCCACCATATTTGATCATCTCGGCAGATATCATGTCTACTCCCGCAGCTTTACCGTTTTTCATACTTCCTATCGCCCATTCAACTTCTTCCATAGTGATGTCCTCCGTTGATTCTGGTGCCGCAATCTCGCCTTTAGGCACGTCTGCGGCATCAGCATCCGGGTCATCTCCATACATTTCTCCAAAATATTCACTCCACCGGTTTAGCACAGCTTGTGTGTCTGCAAGAATGTCACCATCTTTAGATTTTATCCTTTCCATTCTGGAGCCTGACGAATCACCTCGAGCCTTTCTCACCTTGCTCCAAAAGAGTTTGGTGTTGTTCTCGAAGTTCTTCGCCAGCCTCTCCTCCTCAATCATACTGGCTCTTTCACGCTTTTCTTTCACTAAAGTTTTAGTGGCATTCTTGCATTGCCGGTATATTTCTTTCTTCATCTCTGTCATACTGGCATTCAGGTTCAAAGAAGATACATAGTCCTGCCACGCTTTCTTCTTACTTTCTACGGAGCTTTGCAACTCCGCATCCCACCATGCATCACCTTTTGCTGTAATATGCTTCTTTGAGCAACCACATACTTCTTTCGCGGATTCCACCAAACTCTCTTTCAGGCTATTCCAGCATTCATCTACATTTGAGTCCGAAGAGCCTGCTGTCAAAAGCTTGTCCCGGACTCTGTCTTCATACATTCTCCTCACGCTCTCATCTTGCAACTTTTCAACCTTTAATCTTTCAAGGTCTCCGAAGGGGATACGCTCTCGCCAGTGCCTCCACTTCCTGAACAGACCACTAAACCGCGCAACTACGAGATAGTGGTCTGATTCCAGAGTGGGGCCTCTATACGCACGCGTATCTTGTAGTTTGCTTCGGAGACGGTTATCAACCAGGATCAGATCTATCATGCTTTTTTGTTCATTCCTTCTCCACGTATACATATGTATGTCCTTATGCTGGAATATCGTATTAGACACAAGGAGACCCCTTTCCAAACAAACATCTACAATGAGCTTACCTGCATCATTCACTCTCTTATCACCATAAGGACCCAGAGCAGCGTCGCAAGTTTGCCGCCTGGTTCCTACCCATCCGTTCAGATCGCCACACAGAATCACCTTTTCGTTAGCCTCAGCCAAATCCAGAACTTCCCTGACATTATCCCAAAACTTCTCAAGGTCCTGGGGTGTCGACGAGCTTACGGGAGCATACGCTGCGACCAAAAATACTCTAGTGACACCCAGTTTTAAACGGACCCAGAGAAGTCTCGCATCGCACAGGCCATAATCTCTCACTCCAGAGGCCAGGCGACGGGACAGCAAGATACCCACCCCCATGCTGGCACGACTGCTCTGCGGTACACCAGACCACAGAGCCATCGTTCCATCAGGCAGATCACAGGTTTCACTGCCCCTCCGCTTAGTCTCTGTTACACACAGAGCATCCAGGCGTCTCTCTTTCATTACATCAATCACCTCATGCATCTTATCTTCCATACCACCTCTTACATTCCAAGTGCCTATTCGGCACTCTGCACCCCACGACTCGCCAGTTCGGGCCCGGCGTGATGGGTGGCGGCCCCCATCGCCGCTTCCACCTATATTCGTACCGACGGGGGCGGGCCGGTACGCGTCGCCTCGGGGGGACGCCCTAGCCCGCACTGCGGTACGTCTTCGGTCCAAGATTGCAGCCATAATGACTGGCAGGGGTCGCGACGAGCACGCTCTTGGACAGACCCCATAAATAAATAATAAACAAAAAAAAATTCACGAGTCTAATGTGAATTCTAGGATAGAATTATACCACCAAACTTTCCTAATAATGTAAACACTAGTAAAGTGGGTGACTGATTGTGTAAATTTTTCATTTGTCATAAAATTATCGGCTATCAACGAATAATATCTCTGTTATTCCAGGACTAGAAAAATTCAACCTTGACATTACGGACAAATTGGTTAAAATTGAAAAAAGTCATATGCCAACAGTGAAACAAGCGTTGTCAGAACATCATAAGAGCAAAATTCCACGGCTCGGCAGACATGCCACAAGGCGTGAAACTTTATGGCCAGCAAACGATGCGTATGTGCGCGACAGTAAAAGCGGTGCGTCGATAAAAAGTCCATCGCCGACAACGACCCGCTTAAGGGCTTCGCAAATGCCGAGAGGAACACGAGGAAATGCGATAAAAACTGAGGAGCCCCGTCAAGGTTCGGGATTACAAAGAAATGGTATGTAGGGTTGAGACTACAGCAACCGTGAAATTTGATTGGTGTCTGCATAGTAAACATTGAGAGGTGAGGCGACGGAGACGCGTGGGTGTTAAGTAAAACCTTTGTCGTTACATGGCTGCCGACGTACTAAACATCTTCCGCAACGGAAGACATACCTGTAACAAACAAAATTATCTTTTTAACCTCTTCATTAGAAAGCAAACAAATCTACAGTAGATACTTATTAAATACAGCAAATACTTATGATAAAACAACATACATTACCCATTTATCCTGCCTATTAACTACTAAAGATTAAATTCTACTTAACATGCATGAATCCAGTGAAAGCTTGTTCTTAGATAAATAATTGGATTCTCTAAATCTCTTTGTGAAACATTACTTTGATCAACAAAGGAATTTATCGTTTCATTAGGAAATTCTTTGGTCAAAGAAATTTCTGATATTAGTTATGTGTACGAAAATAGCTTTCGGCGAACACAAAATACACCGGAAGCTTTTTAGCGGTTATGCCTTTATTCCCATTTATTCGGCATTAGAATTAGGTAGATTGGTTTATTCTTTTTTTATACGTAGCATCACGCTCGGATTTATTCCTGTATCGTGGGTGCGTTTACAAACATGTAAATTCACTAACCTAACCTAACCAAACCGAAACGAATAATTGTGGGTCACATAAAGATTTGTCCCGTGCGGGAATCAAACCCGCTACTATTATACACAGTGGGCGGAGCAGCTAAAGCTCTTTACGTCAATACAGTAAGTACAAAAAAAAACACAAATACATTGTCGGTGGCTACAAATATTTAATAGGGGTACCTATTATGAACTTTTGAAAGTGGGTTAATGCTAAATCGCTCAATCCTTTGCGTGACTCGACAAACGGCCAGCTTTCGTGTCTTTCAGTTAACTCCGGTTCGTTTTCACGTTGTTTGTAAAATAGTTTCACAAATCCGCTTCTCTGTTTCACATAAAGCCGTTCGATTTGTCGGTCGCTTTGCAAGTTTCGTTCGAAGGGCGTTGTCTGTTTCCATTATGCAAATGGAGGCTCTAGCGGCGGGCCGGCGGGGCAGTGGACGTATTTAGCCGATCTATTCACAGCCTCCGACGGACAGGAATCAACTGGAAGTTTAGTGCACCGGTCTGGTCTACCCATAAATAAAATAAACGCAAACTAGTTCCATTTTAATGCAAAAACGTAAACAATACGATTCACTTTTTTCTCTTTGGAATTGGTACTGTTTGTGAAAAAATATAGCTTTTACTCGTGTATTTCTGCCGTGTTTATTGCTTTGTATTTTTAAGTTTGTTCTTTGTTGCTGGTTTGAATTAAGTTGCATACGAATATTACCATGCCTGGTCTCTTGCGAAGAGAGAAAACAGTGCTTAAAGTTCTGTTTAATCTTGCCTCGTCTCGCCTGTCACATTACCGTTTAGGTAGGTGTTGATCGCCCATTTTAATCATCTAATCCATTGTTGAGACCTCCGTAACGCTGTTGTACACAGTGATTTATGATCTAAATACAATATTATACACAAATATCATAAAGACAAAATTAAATCTATCACCATAATAAAGCCATAATATGATTGATAAATATTTTATACCATGGCGCGTACCACAATCTTTTTCACAAACTTATTATAATATTACTTTGCTGTAAGCAAGAGATGTGGATATACGAAATTTCTAGCTCTGTCTCTATTTCACGGTAAAAGAAGATTAGAATAGTTTTGCTGTAAAGGATGTGGTAACCACTCTGGTTAACCATTACGTATTTGCAACTGAGTAGTAAGTTGGTATTAATCTTTACCCTCGAAAAACTGGTTCCTACCACTACCTACGACGTCACCAATGTATGAAGTTTTATGTATGATACATAGTGTTGATACAAGTAATGGTTCTATAATCATTATGAGCCCCGTATCATGTGTACACGTGTGTTTGGTCCCTGGGCGCGGCCCTCGCCCTCGTAAAGGTTGGTACACATTTAACTATGTATCTGACGACTTTTATCTTTACATTTATGATTTATGAATAAAAATATTCAGTACTTTTTGTTTAATCACGAACTTAGTATGTAAATGACTCGGTTTAATTCGTATGAAGTTTGTGTCGGATCATTCCTACTCGAACTTCTTTGATTTTAAACATATGTAATGGAGGATTAAGAAAATTAAAATCTAAAGGATTTTGGGAAATTTTTACAAAATCTTTAATAAAAGCACATTACACTTAATACATATCAAACAAAACAATTGATTCGATTGGTATAAGAATGCAAATGACAATTTAGTCAGTCGTCTACGTGCTTTTTCTACTTTACCTACGTTCTTGCTATGACAATAATTTTGCTCATCCGTCCGATGAGCAAGCATACGAGGGTTTTCAATCTCGGTAGTGGAACAGTGTCTTAACAGGGCTAAAATGATATTATTATAATATTTAAACCAGCGTCTGCAGGGCTATACAAGACGTTTTTCGTGGGAAAAAAATTTGTTGGCCCAGTGATTAGTCTTGTACGCAAGATAAAATTGTCTTGTCTTTACGTCAATAGTCACTTTTGTCACGGCACACCATACTAACTTATTAGGCAAAATGGTTATCTCACGTCCAGGGCGACAATATCCATGATATGTCATGACGCGCCACCTTGTAGAGTTCGATACGTTTCTGGTTTTGCTCAATGCTACGCAAAAAAGTAAACCATTACCCGTGTGTGTACCCATCTTATACAGAGGGGCGAACGGCGACATGCCGCCGACAAGTGTTCTGATACTATCGCGCTAATGTGTTTCGCCATAATCGATACCCACACGACAACGGATTTTATATCACACACCTAAAATACCAGACACCATAAAGATGTATATCTGAAGACAAAGTTTCATGAGGTCGTTGACGCAAGGAAATGTAGGACGTTTCCTTTGCAAGATAAACTTTTTTCTTTACAGCGTCGTTAAAAAGTGAACATGAACTTACAGACGTCAAGTTTGTAATGAAAATTCCTGGTTTCTCGGACTGGTAATGATAACTATTGTTTTAAAGTTCTCTGTATATATAATCCTCTTTTGAGGATACAAAAGGCGAGAACTATTTTAAGAATATTTTATATTTAAACCAACCTACTCAGGTCTTTATCGTAGGTTGAGCGGATACCTAACTTTAAATATTCATTGATCAATGATAAAAAAATGTATAAAAAAGATTTTCAAGATAGTTTTTGCTATTTACAGCCTTAAAGGATGCTATGTTAAGAGAACTTTAAAACTTAATGAGGTACAAACCAAAAACAATAGTCAACTGCTAGATGGATAGGATATGGAGCTATCCATCTAATAATAATACTATTTTATCTATCTGCCTATATCATTACGTCACATCTCTTGCGGGGTAGGTAGAGAGTACAGTGTTCCAACAGGTTCTTTCCTTACATACCTCCCTGGCTTCCTCCACTCTCATAGTTCGTTTCATACAGGCTCGCCGGTTACGGAGGCTCTTGCCTATTATTATTATATTATTTTAGATGGATAGCTCCTAGGGGAGGAGGGGATCAAATAAGGCTTTAATCAATGAAATCCCGTTTTCATTCACGAAGAGTCCCGAAGACTGTTTTAGTTGCCTTGAAACCCCCCACAATTTTAATAAGAAGAAATAAACAGGAAGCATACTACTCAATGTATACTCCGTTATTAGATTCTTTTGGGTCACAACCGCAAGGAGTATCTTATGCAAACCTTCATAAATTAGAGTCAGTCTTTACATAAGATCAACGATTCCCACGTCTTATGTAACGCCGCCCTCGCTCGGATGTTTATGATATAGGCTCGTGTACGTCTCAGCCACGTACGACTGATACATCACGTATTATAAGCTCGTATAGCTCATAAAATACTTCATCCGCCAATCCGCACTGGGTTCAGATGGTAGAGATTCAATGATAACTAGGCTGATTCATTGTAGTTAACACAATAATATCGTTGAGTTGGCGGAGAAAAGATCATCATAAATAAAAATAAATAAACACCGTTACGCCTTCATTCCCCAAGCGGGGGTGGCAGAGGTGTACTGAGTACGTCCCACGTTTCGCTGACGATGTAAGGTTCCATGTAATAGCGGGGTCCCTATTGCAATATACGGCTCAATTCCAGGCTCCAGACTCATACTGGGAATTTTTTTGTTAGAAAGACTACATTTGTCCGACCTAGAATTTGAACCCAGGAGCTCGTGATCACAAAGCCATGTGCTTTGCCACTAGACCAACGAGGCAGTCAAAATAAAAGTATACTTTATCCGACCTTAGGCGCTCGTAGCTCTGTGCGACCGCGGTGTTCTTACCGATCACCAAGGTTAAGCAGCGTTCGACTCGGTCGGCCTGAGATGGGTGACCGTTTGTGGCATTTTCATATTCAAACGTCCCCGTGCTTCGGAAGGCACGTTAAGCCGTTGGTCCCGGTTACCACTTAATGTGGTACCACTTAGTCGTTTAGCCGATTTGGAAGCCTTATAGGCGGCTTGCTAAGTTCCCACAGCAGTTGGCCACAAACCTGCCTCCACCAATCCGCACTGGGTCCGCGTGGTGGAGTATGACCAAATCTCTCACATCTCGATTCTGTGCGGGAAGGCCTTTATCGAGCAGTGGGCAGTATAGGCTGATATTATTATCCGCCTTGGATTCGAAACCAGGACCTCGCGATCGCTACGCAAATTATTCGCCACTAGACCACTTAGACATAAGATAACTTTTTTAGCCTATTTTACTGTCCCATTCCAGAGCAAAGGGATCTACTTTATATTCCATTAACTGTCTGTGATAACTATCACAAAATATTCATAAAGGTATTTATATTCGACTAGTCACTTGTCATTGTATTATTTAAAATTATATATCATCGAAAATTTGATGAAAAACATAGCTTAGACCTTTTATCCAACAACACGACGATAATTTCTTATTCTTTTACCCTATGGGCATAACCGTCCTTGAGTTAAGACCCGTTTTACTGGTATTAAGGACTAGATGAGGTGGCTTCGCTTGTATTATTACTATACGCGCACCGACTGGATTTCTTTTTCAATTACTGTGCTCCAAGAATGATGGCGGAATGATTTATAGTTGTACTAAGTACACCTAAAGGGCATAGGTCAGATGTTGGAAGATATCTGAATGCTTGCAATTATGTCTAAACGGCTGACCGGTGTTAGATCCAGCCCAGGCTATATAAAGGACATTGTTCTGCGTGTATGATTTCAAGTAACCTGCAACTTATCTTCATGTATTTATTATTAAATGGACAAGCGGGGGAATTGCATTATTGCAAAAAAGTATTCGATTTTGAGGTTATACATTAGTAGCCAACAATACATTTGTAAATTTTTTATGTAAAAATACACTAGCAATAATCAAATCGATCATTATTGAATGTGATCGATGGAATTTAACCGAATAGGATTGACATCTCCAACCGTAATTCGATAACAACATTCGGAAAAGACGTTGGCGACTTTAATTGAAGTACTTATAGTACTGAAAATTATTCGTATTGGATTGCAAATTGTCCGTTAAATATGAATTTTCAACTACTATAACAAAACAGATAAATAATTATGGTATAGGTCACATGTTTGTTGGTTCTGAGGCCATTTTCGCCGATGTCCTTTGGTATGGAAGAGCTTCGATAAACGGCTCGAGAAGCTCTCGCTTGGCAGTTGGGTGAAGGGCCTGATACAGAAGGCGGTAGTATTGGACACGGCGCGCATCGTGAGGAGATTTTTCTCTTTGGAGCCCTGACCACCGGTAGCTTGGTCGTAGACCTCGCTGTCAGTGGAGCACATTTTTTATATAATATATATAAGAATATTTGTATTTTGTATTTTTATATATATTTTATAAGAAATTGTATTTCAATAAATACATACATAATAATAATATATTTATTTCGGATATTCATTACGACGGACGGTTTAGCGCAGTGGTTAAGCTGCTCCGCCCATTGTGTCGAATAGTCGCGGGTTCGATTCCCGCACGGGACAAATCTTGTGTGATCCACAATTATTTGTTCCGGTCTGGGTATTTGTTTGTGAATTTTCATGTTTGTAAACGCACCCACGACACAGGAATAAATCCTAGTGTGGGGCTACGTTTTTAAAAAAAAATTAATAAAATAAATAAATTCATCCATATGAGTACATACATATGTTAGTAATTACATCGACGCTTAAAACTATTGTTAGTAGAAGCAAACAGAAAAAGAAGTAGAAGTTATGGTACGGTCGGTATAGTCTAGGGAAAATTGGATTTCGATGGTTTTCAGAGTTGCTGATTATGAATATGATTTTCGTTTTAAAATGCAAGAACATTTTGCGGGTGGCTTCGGCACGGCCGACTAAACTAGTATATAATCAGCCATTTAAGCTTCCTACTGTCGGGTATTGGCTTATGTAAATTCATGAGCGTCCCCTCAGTACGGCGGACATTTTGGTCATGATCCGCCTTGACCTTTCGTGTGTTTGCGGAAGGTAATGATGTTTCAAACGCATTTTATTAGTATAAGTACCATCACGCCAAAGTGGGGGTTGAAGAGGTGTACCTTGTACACGTTCTTTTCGCCGACAATGTTAGGTTCCATGTAATACGGGGCGAGCCTATTGCCATATAGGTACCGGGTACAAATTCCAGACTTCGAATTTAAACGAGGAATCTTTCTATAGAAAACTACATTATTTTCATTTTTCTTTAGTATAGGTGTCTGAGTGACACATTTCTCTAAAGGTAAGTCTACTTTTGCACTCGTATATTTTCTTAATAGGTCCAGCTGGTTGTATTTTGCCGAAAACTAAATAGTTTATAAGGGTTACTTCCAGGACACCACACGTTTCGCGAAAGCTGTAAACAAAGTTATATAGCCTACATGTACATGATATACATACCAATAAAATTATACTATACTCTCCAATACTTCAGTGTGTTTTAAATTGAAATAAGCATGATCAATAAGATTTTGACTTCCCTATAAGTATAGTCAATTGACATGCGCTGAATCAATCAATATGCCTCAGATCCGTACTCCGTACTTGGATAAGACTCGTGTAATGCCTTGTGTAATGGAAGTTGCTTTTATACATTTAGATACACAGTAAAAGCAAAGCGGTAAGATATATAGTCAATACGTTTTTTTCAATAATTCCATGACTCCTTAACTGTCTATCTAAATTTATAATGAATAGAGGCTTTACAAATCTGATACCCGTTTGTGGTAACTATTATACAGATGTATTAAATCTATGTGAAAAAAACCCGAATCTAATTAACTCACGTCACTTGGACTCTACGTTACGAACTGAAGTCGACATTCGGACTATCTCTCAAAAAATTATGACGTTTAATGTCATTATTTTTAAGATAATTTTCTATAGCTAGTTTTTTGCCGTAATGGCGACAAGAAGCCAATTTTTATAATTTACTATTATACTCTATTACTACTTGACATTGGCGAAATACACTGTTAAAGTGTGCGGCCATTAATTAAAATAAGAAGAAGAAGAAGAAGTCGACATTCGGTACAAATATTGAAAGAGAATCACATCTATGTTACCGTGAAACCTTACCGTACCTATGGTGATTGAAATTAAGACGCCATGCGCGGTAGGCTCCCACTAAAGCCTCCAGGCTATTGCAACTAATATGCGTTCTGAAGCAGTATTGTTTCATAAAGAGGTTATTAGTCCCTGCAGTATACTGCACACTGTAGACACTAATAAAAGCTGCTTAACAGGCCCTCAATTACGCAGCTGCGAGAATGCAGCCATGCGATATTTTCAATACCAGCGTATCTCTAAAATCGAAGTCAAGACTTAATTATACGATATTAGATTTTACTAGGTGATAGTACAAAAATATAATAGTAGATAGTATAAAAAAATCGATAGTGGAAGGATTTAGGTACCGGGAAAGACCTAGACACTCTCTCAATCTCACCGTGACTAAATAGACCGTATCTTAGCTGAACACCAAGTCTCGGAGTAGTATGAGAGTGAAGGAAGCCTGTAGTAAGGTCTGTAAGAAAAGAACCTGTTGGAATTCTGTGTTCTCTACCTATATTGCGTGATTACGTAGATAGATAGATAAAATAAAAACATACTTAACAAATACTAATCCCATTGTAAGAAATGCAAGTATTATGGGTACTTTACAATAGACGTCACTGGCCAAATTTCCAAGTCAACATTTACAAATAATCATTATGTTCCCATTATTTATCTCAAGTTTCATTGATATAGCCATTCAAATCGAGAGATAAGTGTAATCGATAAGAATTTTTCTTTATATATAATAATATCAGCCTATACTGCCCACTGCTGGAAGGCCTTCTCTCACAAATCGAGGTGAGAGAGATTATGGTTTGATGGAGGCAGGTTTGTGGCCATCTGCTGTTGGAACTTATCAAGCCGCCTTTTAAGGCTTCCAACTCGGCTTAACGACTACCACATTATGTGGTAGCCGGGACCTACGGCTTAACGTGCCTTCCGAAGCACGAAAACGCTCGAATATGAAAATGCCACGAACGGTCACCCATCTCGGGCCGATCGAGTCGAACGCTGCTTAACCTTGGTAATCGGTAAGAACACCGCGATTGCACAGCGCCACGAGCGCCTCTAAAAAAAATATTTATAATAATATTTTCGGTATTGGTTAACACAACCGAAAATTTGATTCACTGTCTGCTTTTGTAAAGAAATATCGAAGTATGGTTGGTATAAAACCAAGTTTTGCTTAATGCGTCTGAAGAAAAATAAGCTGTTCCGTGATTTTATACATCATTATATAGTTTTGTTCATATTCGTGGCGAGCAATTTCTTCGTGTTTGCGGAAGTTTCCATCGCGGCGATGAAGGTTTCATTTGTAGATATTGCGCCGAGGCTGCCACTAATATACCACAGTACCTACACAGCACTACTGGAGTTGGAAATGAGAAACACTACTATTTCTAATAAAACATCGAGGCTCTAAATAAAAATGAAAGGTCCACAAATCAATTTTACATAAATGGCATATAGTATAACTCCATGACCACTTTTAATACTAATACGATTTTAAACTATGTGAATTAAAGTTGCACAAAACGTTATAAAATAATTGGTAAAAATATAAAATATAACAAACACACACAACAACACAAACACATCGTCACGCCTATATTCCCCAAGCGGGGGTGGCAGAGGTGTACTAAGTACATCCACGTTTCGCCGACAATGTTAGGTCCCATGTAGTAGGGGGCGAGCCTATTGCCATATACCGGGCACAATTCCAGACTCCGGACTCATACTGGGAATTTTTCGTTAGAAAAACTACCTTTGTCCGACCTAGGATTTGAACCCAGGACCTCGTGATCACAAAGCGATGTTTGCCACCAGACCAACGAAGCAGTATAAAATATATATATATGTTTCAGAATTACTGAGCCTCTTAAAATCATTTATATACAAGGTGTAACATATTAAACGCAAGACCTCAGATACCCCGATTAGAGAATTGCTTCATAAATTCAAAACGAAAATCAAATTTTCAAATTTAAAAGTTTTTACCCTTTTTTAAAGCACTTTTATACCTCAATTAACAATGAAATTTGTACATGTATGTGTGCGTTTTGAGAAATACGTTGTAGGAATGCATTTGGAATCTTCTTTTTACTATGAATAAATAATAAATTTAATTTTTTATTGCTCACTGAAGGAGTATAAGCATTTTTTTGCAAATTTAAAAAAAAATGTAAGATTCATTAAAATTTGTTGGGATCAATTCAGTTACCGATTCAGAACAAACTACTTTCAGGTCTTGCGTTTATTATGTTACACCTTGTATATGTATATATACGCGTGTGTGCACTACTATAAAATTATAAAGGGGCAGTGTCTGTACATTAAATTTGTTTAAAATAAATATTAGGATTGGTTAAGTGTCTCTAAACGTAAACTATTGTTCAAAAACATTTGTTTCTTTCTGAAAAAGTCTGACTTAAATAGGTAGTGAAACTAAATTCTTAAACAGAATCAAAGACATACCTTGACAAAGGTTCAAGGGCATTTGAAAATCTATAGCTTGTACATGCCCTCATATCTAGGTTCACGTAGGCGGAGATTATTAATTTATTCTATAATGGCTCTAGTAGATAAAGATCGCATATGTAATATATTTAGTCAAAATACACAAGTATTTGCTAAATATAGACATACTTTAAAAGTCATGAATTCCGTAATAAACTAAAGTACCTACTTGACGGAATTCCTTATCTTTGAGTTTCTCGTCCTCATGATTTCCGAAATAGGTAGCGTTAATTTTCATTGGCGAAACTTTCCAGTAAATTTGAAGTTTAGATTGAAGTGTGATAATAAACTTTATATAGGAACATAGTGTCGACTATCGAGATCATTAAATATGTTATGACAGAATATCTTCAGCCACGTGTTTTAAGGAAATTAACGATATGTACTGCTGAGAATATGAAATAAGGCATAAAATTAATTTAACCTACCTACACTTAATTTAACCTACCTTTCTTTGGTTATTTATCAGTCTATCTCTCTATATCATTAAGTCAGATCCCTTGCTGCGTATGCAGGAGAGTACAGAGTTCGAACAGGTCCTTTTCTCTGGCTTCCGGCGGAGTCCTTTTGAATTTTCTTTGCTCTCTGCTGGTTATAATTTCCTGTCTCTCATTTCAGTCAAGCTTTATTTTATAAAATAACAAATTTAGTAATCCATAGGCTCCTTTCTAAGAATGCCATTGCTGCACAAAAACCATTATTTATTTTAAATTTTGTCTTTTGATGAACCAATCATAAAAATACTAAAAGTTCCTTAGAATCTTCAGTAGATTTAGTTCGCACATCCTTGGAATGTACTAACAAAACTCTACATTATTTTATTTTATCAGATTTTGTTTTTTCTTTTCAAGGATAGTCACGGCTGAGAGCCTGCCGACATCTGCGCCGGCAATTCACTCTGCGTCACGTACGCACCGGAACTTCATGGGAAACTTTAATTGGAAAATACTCTTAGTTGGCTCCTAGTCCGGATTTTTTCTCAGTTTTATAGTTTTTAGCCTTATCCTGACATAATAGTAGCAAGCAATTGGAAATCTCTGGGATCTTTGTTGGGTACTTACTCAGCAATTTCATATAGTAAGACAGTATTTTGTAGACTACCGTGTTTAAATTAATTAAATGTAATTAAGTCAGAATCTGACAGCTTAGATTGTTAAAAACCACGTAACAAAATAATAATAATCCTTAAGCATTTTAAATACTATTCTCTATTTAAAATAGCTAAGGATTATTTAATTACCTACTTTGAAAATATCTTAAAATAAGTCTCAAATATATCTTTGGTAGAGATGGGCAAAATGTAATCAGATTAATAATGAACCACCCCCTCTTGGGGAATATAGGCGTGATGATGTATTAATGATTACAAAAATATTTCCTAATCTTCAACGATTACGATTACACTTGATGATTGAATATTACAAAATGCAATTGTAATCATATATCTGATTACATTTCGCCCATCTCTGGTCTTTGGTAATACAATATATACTTTGTAGCTAGTAAAGTTAAGTGAAATAATTAAGTGAAATACAACATTATAACACTTATTGTGAAGATATCGACTTTTGGTTTGTGTCCCTTAGCATTTAAAAAACAAGTTTTAGATTATATCTCAAATCTCTCATGTAGTAATATATAGACCGCGTTTATACAATATTAGCATAATAGTAATATGATTGTAACGTAAATACATGACTTTTTACTAATCTCTTAATTTTAAGCAACAAGCTAATGTATTAATTAGTAATCTGTGGATAGCGTAGTGGGTTACACACTAATTGAATATAGTATTATGGAATATTGTAAAACCTAGTGTATAACTGTTTGCTGTTCCTCAATAAAATAAAATAAAATAGAAGTATCGCCATTCCAAATTGACTTACTTAATCGTTTAATTACTCACTCGCTTAATCAATCCAAGTATTGGATTTCCAATTACTATCGTAGGTATCAGACGACCTACTCTGCTTCACTAGCAGAGTAGGTCGTTTCTAGTGCTGCTATCGATTGGGACTTAATAATAGACCGATGTTAGACTCCTTATCAATACATAAGCAAAGAAATACAAAAAGGAATATTGCCGGCCATAAATATTAGCTGCGTGCCGCGACAAGATCAGCTAATTGGGAAACTTAACCAATTAACTTGGGCTATCAGTCTTCCTGCAAGTGAATAATCATTAGTTAACGGATAATTGAAACGGTTACTAGAATTGCTTATTTAATGTTGGTACCGTCAGTATTTAAAATCAATAATCGTCGCTTTTTCAGTTAAAGTTAAAACAATATTTAAATAAAACCAGTGGCAATTACAAGTTCTTTTCTTTTAATCTTCCGCCTAATCTAGGATGGGGCCTCCACTAAGAGGATCAGACGAGAAATTTAACGCGCTTGTTTTTAAAGACTTATTTTATTTCTGTGTATTCGTTTTACAAGTACTTATCATATTATATATACATTTTTTTAAACTGACGAGTTTATAAATTATAAGGTTTAGCTTTGAGCCCTTTACTACTGATTTAACCTTTAGTATGTTTTCAAGGAGAATAACCAAGTCATGACCCCAGATACAGTGTTCATAATATATAAAAATTTGCATTCTTAATATCCTTGCATAATTCAAAGGCATCAACAAAAATAATGAAGAAATACAAATTTCGCCTAGTCCATTATATTCCCATGACACGAACTAGAGCGAATCGAAATACAAAGCTTGGGCACCATCTGTGCAGCGCTCTCGTCCATAATGCACGCCTCCTATAACGAGGCCAAATAGAAACCGCAGCAACTACCAAGCGCCGTAAACTCCTTAGTTTGCCATGCTAATTGGTCGGATAAGCTGCCAGCACGTAGCCACCTGCCTAATTAGAAACTCGTGGAAAAATAGCGGATTTACTACGTATACATAATGAAGGAGGAAATTTAGTAGTCCAACTTTTTATTCGCGTGCCATTGCGTACCATACCCACAACGAATTATTGCCATTTTGATATTTTATTGGGGAGGCAAAGTTTTAAATTCATCGCGTAAAGAACAGCGTAGCTCTGTAATGCGAGTTACACGATTCAAATTCGGAACAGCGGTAAAGAATGAAGGTTTATAAGCTTTCACAGTAATAGGTGTAGGTAATATAAAAGCTTTGGAAAGGTCAGGCAGTATTGATTTGGCGACCAATTAGCTACGCCTTGCTAGGGTTACGTCACTCGTAGGGGACTGAGTCATGAGTTGTGGAATGGAAATAGGAGGTACCAATAAACGGATTTATATAGATAGAGATACTAAGTAAATCGTGTGAGTGGCTGTATAATCAGACCTCTATATAATTTAAGTCTATATAATAATAAGAACCCTACTGTCTTATCCTATGTACCTATTGTATAGCTCTATGGTACCATGGTATGAGCAGCGAGTACTAGGTGAAACAGTATTCGGCTCGTACAATTTCGATTTTAAAGCATTTCGATTTACGAAAGACCCTTCAAGCCGTTGGTCACTGGGTCCATGTGTTGGGACTCCAACACGTGTACGCTACTATAGTCCTTTTTACCAGTCATGGGTACGCTGACGTTTCTAGAAATATGGTGAGTGTGAAATAAAATTGATTGAATATCGTATCGAGAAAATTTACAACGAAGAATAATTCGAAATTATAAATAATTTAGGAACAAAACGAGAACAAAATAAAATAATCTTATTATTTATTTACAAATTGAGCCATTGGTCCGAAAAATCATCTGTCAAGTCGCTTGATTCGTTGGTTACGTGTATTATTAATAAAAAATCTATGAAATTCTCTTAAATGTCAAAGCGTCCACGTTTATTTATCAATTTCTTGATTTTGTGCATTTTATAAAACAACATATCGATTATAACGATTTCATTTTGTCAGTCCCCAAAACTAATACGGTTACAATTTACTTTAGTTTAGAGTTTTTAAATAATTACACCAAATTATGAACAGTATATGATTTAAATTAAAACTAAAGTAGATATTTGATGTATTTTTATATTACTGATTAGTTTTTGGATTTTATATTTTTAATATTTGTAAATATATTTAGCGCAGTGGTTAAGAGCTTATGCCGCTCCGCTCACTCTGTGTAATAGTCGCGGATTCGATTCCCAATCAATCGATCAATCAATCAGCCTATCGTAGTCCACTGCTAGACATAGGCCTCTCCTAACACACGCCATTGCACACGGTCCTCCGCCTTCCGCATCCAGTCTGTCCCAGCGACCTTTTGAAGGTCGTCGGTCTAGCTGAGGGCCGTCCTACCTTACGCTTACCAAGTCGCGGTCTCCACTCTAGGACACGCTTGCTCCATCGGCCGTCGGTCCTTCTACAGATGTGACCAGCCCGGAGCGAGCCACTTTAGCTTACTGAGTCTGCGAGCTATGTCGGTAACTTTGGTTCTTTGTTGGATTACCTCGTTACGAATTTTATCCTTCAAAGAGACGCCGAGCATAGCTCGCTCCATAGCCCGCTGTGCGACTTTGAATTTGTGGACTAGTCCCACTGTAAGTGTCCACGTCTCGGCCGATTCCCGCACGGGACAAATCTTTGTGTGACCCACAATTATTTGTTTCGGTCTGGGTATTTGTGTATGTGGGTAATTTTCATGTTTATAAACGCACCCACGACACAGGAATAAATCCTAAGGTGGGGATACGTTTAAAAAATATCTTAAATGCAATATGCGTGAAATGGAATATGCTCGAACGTTACCGTACCCATGTCTCTTAAAAAAGACTATGGGTATGATTCTTTCTCTAACATTCGATTAGTGAAGGTCTTTGCCCAGCAGTGGAAGAGTAATTTATTTATTATTATTATATCGACCATATACAAGGTGTAACATAATGAACGCAAGACCAGAAAGTAGGATGTTCTAAATCGGTAACTGATTTGAATCCTACATTTTTAATGCCATATTTTCTTTTTTTGCAATAAATTCTCTTATTCCTTCAGTGTACTATAACAAATTAAAGTTATTCATGATTCAAAGCTGTACGGAGATTTCAAATGCATTTTTATACGTATTTCTTAATACGCGCACGTTCAGGTACAGGTTTCATTGTTAATTGGGGTATAAAAGTGCTTAAAATAGGGGTGAAAAACTTTAATTTTGGAACTTCGATGCTCGTATTGAATTTGTGAAGCAATAATCTATCTTCCGTTATTTACAATACACATTGTATATAACATAATTGTCCTCGTTTCGTTTTTATTTGTTATGTTTGTCTTTTGATATTGTATTCCAAATCTCCATATTTTATTTTTATTTGCAACAACCCACGTAATTCCGCTCTTTGGGTTATTTTCGAGATGACACTCAGGTAATCGAATTATCTATCTATAGCAGGCTGCCAGATTCGTTTGAAGTAATCGAATAGTACATTGTCGAAAATTGCCCCAGAACCAACAAATATTTGACACATACCTTCATTTTTTATCTATTTTATTAAAATAATGGCAAATATCCGTATCTAACGGACAATTGCAAACTAAAACGAATATTTCAAAGTATTGTAAGTACTGATATCATAGTCGCCGACATCTTTACTAAATGTCAACACACAATATAACCTTCTGTGTATTAATGGCTACTGATTTATAACCTCAAAATCTAATACTTTTTGTGCAATATTGCGATTCCCCCGTTTGTCCGTGTAATAATAAATACCTTAAGAGAATGTATGGGTGATTTGAAATCATACAAGTACTTTTTATTGCTGTTGGTTTGCGGGCAAATCATGTATGGGCGCAGAACAATGTCCTTTATGGTTTTACAACTTTTACGTTGTTAACCTAATGAAGGAGTGATGATATTCTTCTTCTTCTTCTTCTGGTGCCCGTCCAACTAGTGAAGGTTGGTTTAAATTTTTAGAATTCGTCCTTATCCTGTGCGGCACGGAAGAGTTGTGCCGCGCTAGCAATTCCCGTCCACTCCCAGATGTTATGGATCCACGACTTCTTTCTACGACCCACGCCGATCCACGATGCTGTCCTGCGGGTAGTTAATAGGTCGATTTTTTGTAAAATAATATTAGCCCTGTTAAGAAACTGTCCCACTGTTTGGCACGTGCCTCCTCTCAAACTGAGAGGGTTTAGGCCATAGTCCACCACGCTGGCCCAGTGCAGGCTGGCGAACTTCGCACACATTCGAGAAACTCTTAGGGCATGCAGGTTTCCTCACGATGTTTTTCTTCACCGTTAAAGCGAGTGATAGTTAATTTTTAATACGCACATGTTTTCGAAAAGAGTGCGTGCCTCGGTTGAATCTGGGACCTCCAACGTTGCAGTCCAACGGTCTAACCACTAGGCTATCCCTTCTTGAAATTTTTATATCATATTATTAATTGCATTTTGATTACAAGCCTCACGACTGCCTCGTTGGTCTAGTAGGACTAACTCGTTGGTCTAGTGGCGAATAATGTGCTTTCCAATACGAGGTCCCGGGTTCAAATTAAAAAGCTCAGATGAATGTAGATTTTCATCGATAAATTCCTAGTATCAGTCCGGAATCTGGAATTATGCTCGGTATATGACAATAAGCTCGGCTCTACTACATGAGACTTAACCTCGTCGGAGAACAGTAGGTGTACATAGTACACCTCTGCCACCCTCTATTGGGGAATATAGGCGTGACGGTATTTTTTATTTTATTTGATTATATGGGGTAACCATTTCTATACACATATAATACATCGCTGCGTTTTTAAAAAGAATTATTTTCACGCGCTTTTAAACGTGGCCCCACACTAGAATTTATTCCTGTATCGTGGGTGCGTTTACAAACATTTAAATTTACATACATAAATACCCAGACCGGAACAAATAATTGTGGATCACACAAAGATTTGTCCCGTGCGGGTATGGAACCCGCGACTATTAGTCACAGTGGGCGGAGCAGCTTAAGCTCTTAACTACTGCGCTAAATCGTCCGTCCGCTTAATTTGCGCATAAACATTATCAGTAACGAAAACATTTACTTTAGTCAAACCAGTTGGCCAATAAATTTTAACAATATTTTTTTACGAATAATTCTTAAATAAAATCTTCGAGAATCTGATTAAATTCGTTTTAGTCAAGATACATACTAATTATTATAACCCTTAGCATATATATCAATTTCCATAGTCAAAGTGGCAAACAACACAAACAGTGTGTAATAGAAAAGCGTAGATTTACCCACTTCTAGTTCACACCAAAATATTCTTTAAATTCCGTAATACGGCATCAACTTTTATGCCGTGTTGACTACCTTTTTGTTGGGTGTCAAATTAGTATCTATGACCCCGTTAGTCATCTTTAACGACATCCAAAGGTAGAGAAAGTTCCGCTAAGTTTCTTTCTCGATAGCCACACTAGTCGCAACAAATACTAAGAAACCAAATAAAAAGTAGGTATCTAAAGGAGAATTATATCATACATACTAATAGCATCACTTCATTACCATTACTTACTAACCCTTTAATCTCCGTCAATTAACATTATAGAAAGGAATAAACTTAGATATTGCGGCTTATCTACGTCTCCAATTAGTTGATTACTAGTCAGAAATGCCCGACGCTGGTGTAGTCAAAAGCTCACGAGACGCCTAAACATATTCGAGAATCGAACACGAACCGGGAACGTGCTCTATCTACACAATCGAACGTATCAATTAGTGACTATTTCTAGACATGTACGACTAATTCCAACTGGGCTCTGATTCGCTATAACCAAACGCGACCCGATACGAGAACTTCAAGAAAAGATAGTGTAATGCTATTCTGTATGCATTAAACGAGAATTTCAAGAATTTATCGTAATGCACCGTGTTACGTTTTAAATTGGTCATAGAGAATAAGGACCCTGGCTGAAATATTCATTTCGCATCGACAGCTCTATCTGATAATTACCGTTACATGTTTACCATTGTGCAAAATCGACAAATTTTATCGATAATTTGGTATGGTAATCGATTATTCCGCTCGAAAAGCAAATGTAACGTAAACGATTTCGAATATGATGTCATGGAATAAAGATTTCTCAAATAAATTTTATTCGATAGATGTTTTAATTTAGCTTCGCGTGTGGCGGCGCGACAAACAATACGTTACTTTAAATTGATATATAGTATAGGTATGTAATAATTTATGTATTATACGGCGTAGTTTGTATAAGATTGTACGTACCCAGTGGAGTACGAGCGTCCAATTTATTCAAAAGCTCGAGGCACGTAGTCCTGAGGGACGCGGGCTGGACAAAGGCTGAAAATTCTTATTATAAAACCGAACCTCATAGCAGTATTCAATTTAAAATTATGCGAAAACCGGGGTTTCCGCACTGATCAAGCTAAAAGCATAATATTATTTGGTAAATTGTTTTTATTAACATGAAACGGCGAAAATGTTGCGAGGAAAATGTATGTTGTAAGTTTGACGTTAAATTATGTATTTGTGTCGATTTTAATCAATGTACGAAGTGGTAACATAAATTAATATTAATAACTTCGCTAAAAGAAAATAATACACTAGGGGCTCTTGCAGCACCATCGAGTTCAGTCTGAAGTAGACTGATCTACAAATTAGGTTGCAAGGAATCTATGTACGGATTTCATTACTTCCAAGTAGCCCTATCCGAGTGTTAAGCTAGCCAGCTTAATTTGCCGAGTAATGTTAACTGAGAAGTAACAAACCAACACTTTACTCATGGGTGGCGAAAGAGGCCCTAAAGCAGTAAAGGAGTCACGTTTGCGAAGTAAAGAGCGCAACGAAGTTTAATTGGAAACGTCTTGCGAAATTGATAGGTAGCGCCTTAAGAAGTTTAGCCAATTTTGCTTCGAGAATTCGAGAACGACTTCAGATTCCATTTCCGCGATTCCCGCTCAGTAATTCAAATTTAACAAATACTTTGTTCGAACGACATGGATTTTGCGAACAAACGCTTTAATGTCTTGCATTATTAAAATTGGAATAAACGAGTGTTTGCTAGTAGATATATTTAATAATAAAAAAAATAAACAGCGTCACCGTATTCCCCAAGCGGGGGTGGCAGAGGTGTACTGAGTACACCCACTTTTTGCCGACGATGTTAGGTCCCATGTAATAGGGGGCGAGCCATATACTGGGCAGAATTCCAGACTCCGAACTCATACTGGGAATTTTTCGTCAGAAAAACTACATTTGTCCGACCTAGGATTTGAACTCAGGACCTCGTGATTACAAAGCGATGCGCTTTGCCACTAGACCAACGCGGCAGTCATATATTTAATACTTATTCAGTCAGTCAGGCAGTCATATATTTAATATATAATATCAGCCTATACTGCCCACTGCTGGACAAAGGCCTTCTCTTACAAATCGAGGTGAGAGAGATTAGGTCATACTCCACCACGCGGACGCGGAGGCAGGATTGTGGTCACCTGCTGTTGGAACTTATCCAGCCGCCTTTAAGGTTTCCAACTTGGCTTAACAACCACCACATTAAGTGGTAGTCGGGACCAACGGCTTAACGTCCCTTTTGAAGCACGGAGACGTTCGAATATGAAAATACCACCAACAGTCACCCATCTCTGGCCGACCGAGTCGAACGCTGCTTAACCTTGGTGATCGGTAAGGACACCACAGTCGCACAGCGCTACGAGCGCCTCATATATTTAATACTTATTAAGAAATCGGGACTATTGACATCATATTAATTTATGAATAGGAATATTTACGGCATCTTAAACAGCATTACGCGATACATAAAGCTGAACCTCTGTTTCGGGAAAGCGTTATCGTATTATAAGCATTCATAGTAAAGTTCTGTTTAGTTCAATAGAAGTTTCTTTCAACAATAATATTTTTCGTTCTTGATCTGACCTCTAATAGTAATAATAACAATAACAATGTAAAAAAGGATCTTAATTTCTGTACAGTGTACATTTCTACAGCGTTTATATTTTTTAATATTTTGAACTATATCAGGAGTAAATACTCATTCCAAAGGTTGTATGATATACATTAATATCAGAAATATGTATCAGAAATATGTAATTAATATAATCAAATCCAAAACCAAGCATAACACTGCAAGACCTCAAGACACCGTGAGCTCATTCTGCGTAGATCGGACCAACAAAAATAATTAAGAAGTTTGAGGGTACCCTGGAACAACTATGCCTTTTGGACGTCTAACACCTCAGTCCCTCCCGTGACCATGGGTGCTGCAAAGCACTCGAAACGTCGGGAACTAAAAATCAAAAAATAAACCCCGATAAAATCCGTAAAATAATTTTATTTCATGTGTAATATTCGCGTAAATCTAAGAACTCAGTATGGTTCCATTTATTTAATGGTCCCCATTTGAACCTTCATAGCTGACATAAATATTAAAAATTGCGTATGAACCTATGTACATATGTACTTATCATAGTCATTTATTATTTTAGCATGTATGTTTGGAATATGGTTATTATAACAATTAAAACAAATCTTCAGATTCGTTCCATACAAAGGTTGCTTGGAAAAGATAGCTATCTTTTTCTTTTCTTTCTTCTTTTTTTAAAAAAAACGTAGCCCCACACTAGGATTTATTTCTGTCTCGTGGGTGCTTATACAAACATGTAAATTCACATACACAAATTATACTATTAGTGATAAGGCCGCCTATTGTTACACTATAATATTTTTCACGTATGACGGGTAGTGACCTTGTAGTGACTGTTCTAAATGCCAAACGAAATTAATATTTCATTTAATGGTATTAAGCTGAGACTGCCTAGTTGGTCTCGTGGCAAGGCGCATCGGTGATCACGAGGTCCTAGGTTCAAATCCTAGGTCGGACACATGTAGTCTTTCTAACGAAAATTTACCATTATGAGTCCAGAGTCTGGAATTGGGCCCGGTATATCGCAATAGGCTCGCTACCTATTACATGGGACCTAAAATCGTCGGCGAAATGTGGGGTACATCTCTGCCACCCCCGCTTGGGGAAGATAGGCGTGACGGTGGTATTAAGCTAAGTATTAAGACATAAAACCATAATTATAGAAACGGGTCATGCTTCTTATTGCCATTGAATAAAGTATAACTTTCTTTGACAATTACAACTGTCACAGTACCCATCTTACTCGAAAAATACTATAACTTCCAATTAGGAAAGTTGTTTTTCCTTTTTGTGTACCTATCTTTGATAGAACAATAAAGTGTACACACGGTGTAATTTTAAATCGTCCTGAAACGGAAGGTTAGGTGATGTAACCAATGCCTAAAACACATTGTTATACTAAAACTACATTGTGTATTTTTTTTTGTTTTAAAAAAACGTAGCCCCACACTAGGATTTATTCCTGTGCCGTAGGTGCGTTTACAAACATGAAAATTCACATACACAAATACCCAGACCGGAACAAATAATTGTGGATCACACAAAGATTTGTCCCGTGTGCGAATCGAACCCGCGACTATTAGACACAGTGGGCGGAGTGGCTTAAGCTTTTAACCACTGCGCTAAATCGTCCGTCCGTCGTATATCTATGTTATATCCATTAAAATTTGTAAGCAATAGGCCATTACATCGTAGTAGCCACGGGTAGCTTTACCGCTCATAGTTGGGTATCCAGAAATATTACCAGCATATATGGCGAAACCTAATACAGTAGTTAATTCTCACAGCGCCGGCGGCGCATGAAAATTAAGTGCCTATTCTCTCCTAGACCTGACACAGGTGCATGGTCTAGGAGAGAATAGGCACTTAATCTATTCTAACCATTCAGAATCATTTGTATCCGGAATTTGCAGGAATAGCTGTATTGGTGATATTGAAATTCATAAAAAAAGAGGCACTAAATAAAATATTAAAAAAAAAACTCCGTCACACCTATATTCCCCAGAGGGAGTGGCAGAGGTGTACTGAGTACACCCACGTTTCACCGACGATTTTGGGTCCCCTGTAATAGGGGGCGAGCCTATTGCCATATACCGGGCACAATTCCAGACTCCGGACTCATACTGGGAATTTTTCGTTAGAAAAACATTTGTCCGACCTAGGATTTGCACCCAGGACCTCGTGATCACAAAGCGATGCACTTTGCCACCAGACCAACGAGGCAGTCATATTTTTAATTTAATAAAAATCATTGACCTGTTACTCTACGTGTGTAGTGACTAGCCCGAGCGGTCGGGCGAAGAAAAGCATATAATACTATTGACATATCTACCGCGTGGTAGCGTATTCTTCGTATCAACTAAGGTAATTCTAATGTAATTTCTATCTCTCTATCTATATCATCACGCCAGAGCCCTTAAGGGGTAGGCAGTGATTAGAGAGTTCCAGATTTAATGTCAAATGAGTATTCGTAAAAATATGGACTCAAAACAAACATGGCTATTTTGGAGTAATGTAAAATTATTAAGTACTACTTTCTGCCCGCAACTTCATCCGCGTTGACTTAAGACATCCATGTGTTAATCCAGGTAATAAACTATTTGTGTGCCAAATTTCATCAAAATCCGTTTTTGTGTAATTGAGTAACAAACATCCAAACATCGAAACATACATACTTTCACAGTTATATTAAGTAGGATATATAATATACAAGGTGTAACATAATAAACGCAAGACCTCAGACACGCCGATTAGAGAATTGCTTCATAAAGTCAAAACGAAAACCAAATTTTCAAATTTAAAGGTTTTTACCATTTTTAAAGCACTTTTATTCCCCAATTAACAATGAAACGTGTAAGTGTATATGTGCGTTTTGAGAAACACGTTTTAGGAACGGTTTAGAATCTTCTTCTTGCTATGAACCAAGAATAAATTTAATTTTTTTTAGCGTATTGAAGGAGTAAAAGCATTTTTTGCAAATTAAAAAAAAAATTAAAATACATTAAGAATTGTTGGAATCGATTCAGTTACAGATTTAGAACAAACTACTTTCAGGTCTTGCGTTTATTATGCTACAGCTTGTATATTATTTATTATATTATGTAGGACTGCGTCTATTATGTATTCCATAAATTCCGCGAGAATACAAAACAACACCGTGATAGATTACAAAACAACACCATATTAGATACTTACCGAAACTTATTGAACTCGCTTCATCGATCGACCGAGTGCATCGACGTAGAGCTCTCCAAAACCCATTAACATTACTAGCCTAGCCTTATTCCATAAGACCAATTCAACACGTAACACGCGGTATCATAACAACTTCGTGAAATGATCGCTTAATGGTACTGCACGAAGTAAATATAAAGAGGAATCGGCCTAAGCAACTGTGCACTGTGTCTTCCAACTAGGCCCTGACGTCATCGTGGGGGGCATGGTTTACGTCAGTCTGTCATTCTCAGCTAGATGACAAATACAGAAGTGGGGGTGTAACTTCCTTTTCATCCCGCGCCACCCCACGTAGTGTCACTGAAATGTAATAATGCCATCTTTTCTCCAGTGGCATACAGAATGCCATGATACGACCATTTCACCGATATTTCGCGGAAACGTCTAATTAAAGAAATTCGCTAATCGTAGCCGCCGCCGACTACGAATGTTCTCACCGACGCTCCCGTTGCCCTTAAATCCTTTCTTTCGGATACAGATACACAGAATCAGACACCGACCTCACCGGCGAGGTCAAAGAATCCCTTGCCCGCCGGCTGGTGCAGAGCACCACGGCAAGACACCTAGTATACGCCCTCCTCCATAGCGACTGCCCAAGCTGAGGCCGTTCCTCCTTAAGGCGCCCTTGAACTAGTTGCCCCCTTGCCCTTCTGGCTCGAGTGTAGTGGTGGCACACTCGCCCTTTTGGCCGGTGAAGCTGTAAAGGCCCCGCGGCCAACAGCGTCGATCATTCACACACACACACACACACACAAAAGACGCGACATGTTTGGTCATACCGAATAAGGATGATGTGATGAAACTTATGCATATTGTAAGCTATGTTAAGTTATTTACTTCCCATAAGAGTGAGATAGCCGAGATCCGAAGTGCTTTCGATGGGCTCTGCTTCGAACTTCGCCTCTGTAAATGTTAGCTCTACACTCCACGGTACAATAATCAAATAATTTAGATGGTGTTATTTAAATTTCGTATCGTTTAATTGGTATTAAAAGTATAAATTATGGTGTTGCTTCGTTATTTTAATTAGGTAACATTAAAATATAGGATAAGAAGTCTTACTAGACTTCTTATATAGTATATATTGCATTAAGAATATTAAGTATTAGATAGTGGAAATTAGTTTAAGTTTAACGTTTAATCTATTTAAAAATTATTAGTTATTAAGTTGTATTTATTAAGAGGGGTATTTTTGTAGATTATATAATTAATTTAAGTGTTTACATAAAATGTCACGATATTATAAAAGTGTGTCAAAAAATGATTTTCCGTCGTACCTTTCATTTTTTAAGGCATGATTTTTTTTATTATAATAGTAAATACATACCTGGGTAAGCAACGTACGTATCTCATAGGGAGTAAGTTCTCAGATTGATATTTTGGATCATGTTCTTGCTAAGAAAAGGTCAACATGTAAAAAAGAAAAGATTAAAATTAATGTAATATTTTACAGCAGTGGGAGACTAAAGGTTAAATAATAATAATAACGCCTCTACATGTTAGACCCATGGCCCTATGCAAGCCTTTCAAAATTCCGAGTAAAACCCGAGAATCTCAGCCAGATACAATACATTAATAAATTGTACAGTGAATTGTAAAGTAGCGATGTTAAATGGCACTATTAATGATTCCAAGGGCGTACACAAATTCAATGCAATAGAGTTAAACGTCGATAAATAATGCGTCAAATTAGTCGTGAAATAACAGCAAATCCGTGTTCGCCGAGCGTGAACTATCATTGCGTTTATGTTTGCTTCGTGGTGCAGTAGCTAATAGCTTGTGTATTTAGTAAAAGTATAGAAAATAAACACGTTTTTGGTGATCGCAAATATATTATTTTCAAACTAATTTAGAGAGTTGGGCAAAAGTTTTGTTGCAATTAAAATATTTCGAATTTCGTCGCGGCATATTTGTGGTTTTAAAGTTCCCGACGTTTCGAGTGATCTAAAGCGCCCATGATCGCGGAAGGTACTTAGGCGTTTGATGTCCGAAAGTCATTTTTATGCTGGAGTACATCACGAGGTCCAAGGTCCTAGGTCGGCCAAATGAAGTTTTTCTAATACAAACTTTCCCGGACTTGTGGCCGATACATGGCAATAGGCTCGCCCCCTGTAACATGGGACCTAACACCGTAGGCGAAAAGTGGGTGTACTCAGTACACCTCTGCCACTCCCGCTTGGGGAATATAGGCGTGACGGTGTTAACATCAGGGGGATTAATTTAATTGCAAATATTTGATCAATTGATTGATGCTACAGTTGAAAAATGCCTAACACTGCTAATTTAGCAAACTCTTGATATGTTGATGACTGTAATAATGTAACAATTGAAAATTTTCTCTTTCTTAAAACGTTGTATCCCGCTAACAATTATTCCCGTGTCGCGAATGCGACCACCCAAACCGGAACAAATAATAGTGGATTACAAAATGATTTGAGGTACGTGCAAAAAACGAACCCGCGATTATTCGATCCGAGCCCTAAATTCAAACCACTACACCAAGCCGTCATCAAATTATGTAAATTAAAACAACCGTTCTCGTGTGTATTCGTGTTAGTCTGATGTATCCTATTATGCAAGCTATCTAAATGTACTTAACTATTTGAAATTGAAATAACCTATAACACACCTACGTATTCAATTGTAAACACCTTATCGATAAACAGAGAAATGAACACAACAAAGATCTGAACGAGGATGAAAAAATTTCCTTGATACTGGAGATGATAACATATCTACAGAATAAATAAAATCTTTTCGCCTCTTATCATTTTAATGGCCTGGTTAAAGTAGCAGTGGGAACGACTTTTGTTTAAACGTACATGTTGATAGAACTTTAATTTTTATAGTCTGTTCCATGGACGTATAAAAAAGGCGGGCGCAATCTCACTAAACAAAAAGTGAAGCCCAATAGTAAGTGAGTGTATGTACGAGCTGAAACGCTGTGAACGTTTCATACGTACGCGCTTTTTACGCATTTTATTTTCTCACTACGAAAACGACTTCTGTCAAACGAGGTTTGTTGCGTAATGCCTGCCGATAGACTTACTATGGTGTGAGTGTGTGCATTTCACCTCGTACGAACACGCAAACTAACTTCCTATTGGGCTTCAGTTTTTGTGTAGCGAGATTCCGTCCGCCTTTTTTATATGTCCATGGTCTGTCTTAGTTAAGTCGAACTCAAGTCCAGAGGCGCTTACGAGTTGTGACAATATTTGAACAGTGCATTGAATACATATTCTTTAACAAAAGCTTACTTTAACCCCAACGATACACCGATAGCGACGCTCTATAAACAGAGGACACGAAAATTTGTTGGTACGGGATAAGTGCTCTTGTAATGTATCACTTTGAATTTTCCTTTAGCATAATGTTATTGAGGAGAAATGACGTCAATGCTTTATGTATTTTGTCAAGTAGACAAGATAGGAAACTTTTTCGGCAAATTTCCTAAGTTTTTTACGATCTTATTAGGAAAATTTATACAAAACTATTGTTACCTACACCCATCTTTTCAGATAATCCGTAGTGGTTGGTTGCATTATGCTGAAACAGTTCCTTTAAATAGAAATCTGACTTAATTTCTGTACTAGCGAACACTTTTGTTTTTATTGCCGCACTAAAATATTCTGAGCTACCCTACTTACAAGAATAACCGTGCCGTTACTTAGGCATAGAAAGACGCGTGTCGCATGCCGTTCACGAAGATACCTACCTAAGTTTTATTACATTCCTAACACACAGGAAGAAATTACGGAGTACGTGCGCGGTCAAATTACCTCCCTTGTTCATTTCATGACAATGCCCTATTAGGGACACAATGTTACAATGTAGGTTCCAAAATATTACCCTGTTAAAGACGCTCGTTTCGAATGTAAAGCTCCATTTTCTAGAGACGTAATTTCGAGTGGCTCATTCGAATGCACGTCTGGGGCTTTCATTATCGGGTATTGTCACGTCTTTGAGTATTTTGCATAGCAAACCTTTTTCTAGTGAAGACGTGTACAAAAGGGGGTTTCATCGTGCCCACCCTTATCAATATCGCAAGGGTTTTGATTACGACGGCAGGTTTTGTAACGCCGAGTTTGCTTTTTTTGTGATTTTTTGGGCGTTCATGTCGTTTGTTAAAGTTAGCTTCACATATTTTTAAACGCTTTTAGTTAACTTGCACTGTTCGTATGTCTGCTTGTGTGCCTTTCTGGTTCAAACTTTGCGATCCATTTTTCTAGCACTTGCCAGTATCCGATTGAGCCCAAATTTTTTGTAAGTATGCAAGTTCATGACATGCCTGCACATGAAGTTGGTCTGATGATGGGAGTCCAAAGGTATAAGAAAATGTCAACAATACAACGTAACTCTCTTGTGTTTAGGCTCATTACATTGGTATGAACAAGTATTATATAACCAGACGGTATTTAGGAGTTGATAAACGTAGTTGCTCTATTAAGCAAGATATGATCATTGCGTTTTTGCTATAAAAGCTTGTTTTAAAACATCCTTTAAAATTAATATTCTTAAATTATCAAGCATACTGTTCACAAAAAACTTGTACAGAATTATGTTTTCGGGAAAGTTTAACATGGTTTTTGTTTACTTAATAAAACTAAATAAACGTTATAAAGTTGAGCCGGTCCTCAAAGTTTCATTTGAACGAAATATCTAGAGTCTCTGTTTGCCTAGATCAAGTGTTTTACGAGACTCAGTTCGCCCGGCTGGCTGTTTGGCGTCGACTACAACTGATTATCGTGGCGGAAATTGAATCGTTATGAACAGCTACCAGCAAAACGTGCAATTTCAGTAACATATGAGTAAAACTCACCTAGGTATGTAATTTATTTAATGATGTATGGCACATCATTAAATAAATTACATATATAGGTACATTAATTACAAAATTCTGTACATCTTTCGATTCTCTTAAATAATGAAGATTATATCAAACAATTTTTGGCTAAGAAATAGATTGTGTAAGGCGGCTTTTGGGTTTCCAAATCATCGACCCCCCGGAATCTTCCTAAATATTCATTATCAAGTTATCATGACGGCAATATTGATAAAATACATGGTGGTTGGTGACAACAATGATGGATTAAACAAAGTGGCCACGTCACACAGAACAGTACAATTTCATGACCGGGTTGTCTAAAATGCAAAATTCCTAAGAAGGCAGAATACCTAATGCCATTTAAATGCAACTTATAAAGGTACCGAAATGCCTGGTTGATGATTGACAAAAAATTTTTCAATTCTAACGAATATATAGCTCCTCTTCAATTCATTGATTGCAGCGAGTTCTCTTTATATCTCGGGAACGTGAATCGCGTCACGTCCGTCGCGCGTCTAGCACCAAATCAATAGACCAATTGCAGTATAGAATTCTGTTAACGCTTTTAAATCAAATGTGCTGCTCATATGAAAGGCACGTTATTCTCTTATCTGACATGTTAATTTTTGAATAAGCTTCATCGCTTTACGTATCGATAACAAAAATAAAATGTAGTTAAGCAACAAGGATTGACCTCTCACCCAGGGTAGACTATGAATCGACCTCCATAAATACATATTATCGTCCTTCTAAAACATCACTATCATATCATATTGTATCTATATCTATCGTATCACTAAAAAACAAACTAAAAGCATAAATTGTACCTATTTACTCCTTTGTTAATATTTATGTACGGAATCAAAAACAAAAAGTGCCTATTTGTGTCAATACAAGCAGCTAATAATGATAAATGGGTGGGTTGATTAATGCGAGCCCTTCAGTTTCCACTCGCTCGGAACACGCGAGCTTAACTCGCTACACGCAATTTAATAAATTCACTTTTATACTCAAAATGTGTACTTTTTTTTAGTCGTAATACGCGCCGACGCCTTACAAGGGCCTGTGATGTTGGCCCGACGTCTTGTCCCGTAAATTGTGTCGGTGTTCGGGGCAAGTTTCATTAATATTTATGACTGGAACATTATCATTAAAAATATGTTTCGACTGGCCGCAATATCACCGATACGCCTCCAGTATCCTTACCGGTCATGCTTATTAGAGTATAATTCGAAAGACAGGATACTAAAATATGTTCCATGATGGAATTTTGGGTTTTTTTTCTTTTTACTTACAAACTGTCTAGTGGCAATCACGAGCTCATGTTTCCAAATCCTTTGGACGAAATTTTCTATAGAATAATTTCCAGTATCAGTCTGGAGACTGGCATTGTACCCGGTACAATATCAAAACGCTCGCCCCCTACACGGGACCTAAAATCGTTGGCAAGTAGTAGGTACACAGTACACCTCTGCCTACCCCTTTTAGGGAATGTAAGCGTGACAGTGTTTATTTTTTATATACGTAGTTTTTGATCAAGCTTACATTTCAATACACTATAAACGAGTTGATCGAATAAATGTTTCCATATCAGTAGAAATAATAATGGTAATCCATATTCAACATTACTGCCACCTAGAGTTAGAAAACATCCATATTACTTGCATACTTATCCAAATAGTAATTGACAGCATATTTAAGATAAAAGCCGAGAAAGACGTGTGTGTTGGCGTCAGTCAGCGCAACTTAGACCTGTTCCTTTTCAACGGAAGCTCTCTTGCACTATGCGGCTAATGTTATTATTTATGAGCTGTAATATAGGCCTTCTCTGCAGTCGATCCGTCAACGGGTGCAGCAGCACTCGACCCAGAATCCTCGCCATAAACAACTCCCGTATACCAGAGCACAACGTAATCAATTTGCTAAGCATGTGTATCAAGTGTTGAAATTCAAATATTTATCGTCGGTTCCCAGGCGCTTGCGCACGCCGACCGTTGACCCTGCACGCCCGCGCGCCGCGCTGGCCGAGAATGCGTCTGCTTTCTGTAAGCTGCGTCTGAGCACCCGGCCGGGATGACAAACAACTACAAGTTCTCGATAGTGCAATATGACGCGACAACGGAAGGCCAGTAGAAGCCGATGGGAGTAGCTAAAATATATTATCGCTTGTAACTGACTTGTTATTCGGTAAGCAATTCTTTTGGCTTGAGAAGCCATAAATATATAAAGCTTATAGTTGGCAGATTTATAGTTGGCAAACCTAATTATATCGGGGCGTTGTTTAATGTGTTAATAATTATCGCTATAACTTTTATAATGCCTAATTTTTAGATTTGCGTTGACGCAACACCGGCTCAGACTCTAGCTATTAGTATACAATAATATACTGGCACTGCTCCTGGCATTTCTAATCTAAAATGATAAAATCTCTACGTATTTTTCGTCTCCGGTGGATTTGCACCTGCTTCACTCGTTTCTGTATCACCCTAAGGTAGACTTGCAGAAAATGCCTCAGGCATTATGTCCGCTTCTGTACCAATTGTGCAAAAAGTATTAAATAAATATTCTCACAATCACAGTAGCTGTATTCAGTAACTACTGAATCTTTACCATTACTACGCACGATAACTTGCACTGTACCAGCCATAAAACTCATAACTTCCAGCTCCCTAACAATAACAATATCGATCTGTCAGCAGTAACATAACAAACCAATAGGCTCTCTTACTACACCACAGGACGCACTCGTTTAAAATAAACATTACAATATATGAACAAACATGTAATGTATCAACGAAAATAATTATAGTCAGTATTATTTGTTTGTACTGGTTACTAACCTATTTAGAGCCAAAATATGCAATGAAATTCTTCGCACATATGTTCTCTTGAATATGGGTAAAGTATAAACAATTGAAAATTGGAGCAGTGATTGCAGTCAGCCGAAAAATTACGGCAGCATGTTTCCGTGAGCACTGCCCATTAACTTCCAATTTAATTGATTTCAATATATACGTATGTACATTTACGAATTTCGTTGCCATTCGACATTTTATGTCTCTGTTTAATGTGGAGACTGTGAAACCAAGACTTGCGCGCTACAAGTTCAGTAATTACCGTCATGAAAAGGTTAATTGTACTTAATAATAGCTTGGTGGTATTATATGAGATTAATGGAAACGTGGAATCACACTGTAACCGAAGTTGGTGACGTAATCAGTTCAGAAACAATATAGCAGCCTACATAACAAAAAAAAAAAAGTTTCTCTATTCCGTGGGTTTATATTATATACAGAGACGATATATTTTAATAAGTTTGGTTCTTGCCTTTTTTGAAAAGTTTAGTCGAGATTTTACCACGAAAATAGCGATAACATGCGTCTCTACCTATTATGTAGCCCACGGAATAGGGCAGTCTTTATGGTCATTTCAATAGTTTCTTTCTGGTTAAAATAAAAGAACGTAGATTCAGACCTATATCATTAGACACACTAATTACTCTTTAAATGTCTTATTAATAGTCAAATTAATAAGACATTTAAAGAGATTAGACGGACGATTTTGCGCAGTGGTTAAGAGCTTAAGCCGCTTCGCCCACTGTGACTAATAGTCGCAGGTTCGATTCCCGCATGGGGCAAATCTTTGTGTGATCCACAATCATTTTTTTCGGTCTGGGTATTTGTGTATGTGAATTTTCATGTTTGTGAACACACCCACGACACAGGAATATATCCTAGTGTGGGGCTAGGTATAAAAAATGAAGTTCTCCTTTAAATTAGATTCAAATATACAAAATAAATACAATAAAAAAAATACAATCATCTATATTCAACATCATCACGCCAGATCCCTTGCGGGCTAGGCAGAGAGTACTGAGTTCCAACAGGTTCTTTCCTTACATACCTCTCTGGCTTCCTCGACTCTCATAGTTCGTCTCATACACGCTCGCCGGTTACTTGTTATGTGTAACTTATTATCATATATGTTTTGTATATATGATAATAAGTCATTATATATGCTTTGTATAAAAATATTTTCTTTATGTTTGATAGGTTTTTAGTTGATACCTGCTTCAACTTACATGCGTGTGCCTTTGTACTCATACGTCTCTGCCTAGCATACACTGATTAAAGCGTAGACATGTGTACCTATGTTTATCTATTTTGTTAATAATTATTAATTTTCCAAAAACAGTTTCTTCGACACTCCGTACGATGTCTAAGCAAAATGTCCGCCATGATTTATCACTTGATATTTAAGCCGATAGTAACCACACCGTCCTTATTGCACAGCTGTCCGTTTGCCACATTGCACGATGACACTCGGAAGTCATATATCGTTAACATACCAGCGTTGCTGCTTACATGCGCCAACGCAATAAGAAAACAACCTTTCAACGCGATTGCCTATTTGTAGATTATGTTAATGAACATTATTAATATTTTCTCCGGAAACTATAAAAACCGGCTTATAAATAGCTTCTGCACCAGTCCCTAGTCCACTGCTGATTCCTTATTCGCTTAGCCAAACGCGGCGTGACATGATCGCATAATGCTATTTTACATGTATGTCACTGAAATACCATTTAAGGATAATTTCACGAAGTTATCGTAACGCGACGCGCTATGTTTGATTGGTCATTGCAAATAAGAGCCCTGAATATGGACAATTGTCAATTCAAGCAGTATGAAACGAATCAAAGAGATATAGAAGTTACACCATGACGCCTATATTCCCCAAGCGAGGGTGTCAGAGGTATACTGAGTACACCCACATTTCGCCGACAATGTCAGGTCCCATGTAATGGGGGGCGAGCCTATTGCCATATAACGGGCAAAATTCTAGACTCCGGACTCGTACTGGGAATTTATCGTTAGAAAAATTACATTTGAACCTAGGATTTGAACCAGGGACCTCGTCATCACAAAGCGATGCGCTTTGCCACTAGACCAACGTAGCAAAGATTAAAAACTTATATCATATATGGGTATTATTAAGGTGGAATGTTGATATCACCGACGATTTTTTTTCACAGAAAAAGCATACTTCGTTTGACCTATAGTAATTTTTAATGTAAGATGGGTACTGTGACAGTTGTAAATGTTGAAGAAAATTATAGTTTATTCAATGGCAATAAGAGGCATGAGCCGTTTCTATACTTATAGTTTTATGCCTTAATACCACTGATTTTAATATTAATTTCGTTTGGCACTTAGAACTGTCACTGCCCATCTTATGCGAAAAATACTATATGATTCGAACTCAGAATCTCGTGAAAAATAAATAATAAACATATATTTAAAAAAAAATACTTTTAAAACAAGACTCTGGAATAAGTAATAAATGCAAATATTTTGATGGGTATGAGTGGTCCAGACGGGTCAGTCATTTGTGGAGACGCGTCATTTTAATTAACTGTCACAGCGAACGATGCGATAGTTCGCCGGACACCGAACGTACCGGATTAATATCTTCAGTCAGATTGCCGGCCACTCGTGTGCGTCCGATTGATGAGCCATCATCAATATGTCCTTTGATGCATATTGAATCTGAATAGTGTATGCATTCCAGTAAATAATAATAATAAACACCGCTACTCCTATATTCCTTAAGTAAAGGGGGTAAGGTTTTCATCGACGATGTTGTCGTAAGAGCCGTTTGAAAAATAAATACATAACTGGGACTGAGCTTATTAACATTAAACAATTCTGGACTCCGGACTTCTGCAGATAATTTTTCTGTTAAAATATCTTTTCCGAAATATCTTTACACTTTGCCCGACCCGGGATTTCAACCCAGGATCTCGTGATCGTGCGCTGGGACATGTGCCATTACGAGTTATAGTGAAATGTACTCATTACAGTGATAGCCTAGTGGTTAGATCGTTGGACTGCAAAGTCAGAGGTCTCGGGTTCAAACCCAAGCACGCACCTCTGTCTTTTCGAAAGCTTGTGCGTATTGGGGTGCGTCGTGGGGTGCAGAGTGCCGAATAGGCACTTGGAATCTAAGCGGTGGTATGAAAGATTAGATGCATGAGGTGATTGATGTGATGAAAGAGAGACGCCTGGATGCTCTGTGTATAACACTTAAACTTAGCTCCGCTGCTTATGCAGTGTGGAAAGTACGGCAACTTACGGATGTGGATACAGCACGTCTAGTTTATTTTAGTTACTTCCATAGCATTATGTCTTATGGTATCCTACTGTGGGGTAACGCTGCTGACGTGGAAAATGTATTCATACTGCAAAAAAGAGCTATCCGTGCCATTTATAATCTTGGACCTAGGGCTTCCCTCAGAGAACTTTTTAAAGAGATCAACATTCTCACGGTCGCTTCACAGTATATATACGACAACATAGTGTACATACGTAGGAATATCCATTTATTTAATAAAGTGAGTGACGTTCATAAATTAAATACTAGAAATAAACATAAACTGGTATTACCAATTGTTAGGCTTAAAAAAGTATTTACTTCCTTCGTAGGAGTCGGTATTCGCTGCTTCAATAAGATACCAAAGCCCATGTTAGAGTTGCCACTTGACAGATTTAAAAAGTATATTAAATCTTCACTAATGAGTAAAGGATATTATACACTAAATGATTTTTTAAATGATAAAAATGCCTTTACACAAGTTAACTGAAATCTAGAAGAATATAATGTTAAGTGCAGCGTGTCCTGCCTAGCGAGCGTTCATTGATTTTAAATATTATTCTCGAACGATGTCGACAGGGTCGTGGATTGGTCATGCTCACTAAAATGTCTTTGCTAGTGGCGGCTCTGTGGAGCGGGTCATTCTTTTCCCTCTAAAATGGTTGAGGAGAGTGATGGCTGCTTCTCAGGTCATACTCGTGAACGGTTGCTGCTGGTGGGGACTGGTCCGTCCCCTGCCCTTTGTCTGACTGAACGTGTACCATAATGCTGATGAATTTTGTCTCGTTCGGCATCACACTGGAGCTATGACCAGTTGTTTTGTACGCGCTCTTTACATATTTTATAGTAACACTTTCTCTTACTATTATTATTATGCTTTTTATTATATACCTCTACAACATCTCTATTTTGTAAATGAGAGGACTATGTAAACACTGACCAATATCATGAATCTAAGTACACTTATGATTAATCTATACTTAAAGCACATCTATTTAGCTCGTTCTGCATTGTTCTCCCATACTCCATAAATGCAATGTATACAAAAAGAATTGTAAACCTCATTTTTAAAAAAGAGTAACCGTGGAGTTTCTTGCCCTTCTTCTCCACAGGAATGACTTTCCGAACGGGTGGTAGAGTCTTAAGTAATAATAATTTTCTGTTTTTGACTATTCATAAGTGCCTTTTGGTCTACATGAATAAAAAACTTTTGATTTTGATTTTGATTTTGAACAGAGACTAAGCGGAGGGGCAGTGAAACCTGCGATCTTCCTGATGGAATGATGGCTCTGTGGTCTGGGGTACCGCAGAGCAGTCGTGCCAGCATGGGGGTGGGTATCTTGCTGTCCCGACGCCTGGCCTCTGGAGTGAGAGATTAAGGCCTGTGCGATGCGAGACTTCTCTGGGTCCGTTTAAAACTGGGTGTCACTAGAGTATTTTTTTGGGATAATGTCAGGGAATTGTCTGGATCTAGCAGAGGCTAACGAAAAGGTGATTTTGTGTGGCGATCTGAAAGGATGGGTAGGAACCAGGCGGCAAACTTGCGACGCTGCTCTGGGTCCTTATGGTGATAAGAGAGTGAACGATGCAGGTAAGCTCATTGTGAAGTTTGTTTGGAAAGGGGTCGCCTTGTGTCAAATACGATATTCCAGCACAAGGACATACATATGTATACGTGGAGAAGAAATGAACAAAAAAGCATGATAGATCTGATCCTGGTTGAAAACCGTCTTCGTAGCAAACTACAAGATACGCGTGCGTATAGAGGCCCCACTCTTAAATCAGACCACTATCTCGTAGTTGCGCGCTTTAGTGGTCTGTTCAGGAAGTGGAGGCACTGGCGAGAGCGTATCCCCTTCGGAAATCTTGAAAGAATAAAGGTGGAAAAGTTGTAAGGTGAGAGCGTGAGGAGAATGTATGAAGACAGAGTCCGGGACAAGCTTTTGACAGCAGGCTCTTCGGACTCAAATGCAGATGAATGCTGGAATAGCCTGAAACAGAGTTTGGTGGAATCCGCAAAAGAAGTATGTAGTTGCTTAAAGAAGCATAGTACAGCAAAAGGTGATGCCTGGTGGGATGCGCAGTTGCAAAGCTCCGTAGAAAGTAAGAAGAAAGCGTGGCAGGACTATGTCTCTTCTTTGAACCTGAATGCCAGTATGACAGAGATGAGGAAAGAAATATACCGGCAATGCAAGAATGCCACTAAAACTTTAGTGAAAGAAAAGCCTGATGGAGCCAGTATGATTGAGGAGGAGAGGCTGGCGAAAAACTTCGAGAACAACTCCAAACTCTTTTGGAGCAAGGTGAGAAAGGCTCGAGGTGATTCGTCAGGCTCCAGAATGGAAAGGATAAAATCTAAAGATGGTGACATTCTTGCAGACACATAAGCTGTGATAAACTGGTGGAGTGAATATTTTGGAGAAATGTATGGAGATGCCCCGGATACTGATGCCGCAGACGTGCCCAAAGGCGAGTTTGCGGCACCAGAATCATCAGAGAATATCACTATGGAAGAAGTTGAATGGGCGATAGGAAGTATGAAAAACGGTTAAGCTGCGGGAGTAGACATGATATCTGCCGAGATGATCAAATATGGTGGAACTTGCTTCCGGTACGCCTTCCGGGCCCTTGCAAACTTTTGCTGGACGACCGGTAGAGTCCCTACAGATTGGCGCCGCGCAGTCATGGTCCCCTTGTATAAAGGCAAGGGTTCACAATATGACTGCGCCAACTACAGAGCCATCAGTTTGATCAGCTTGACAGCTAAGGTGTACGGTAAAATTATTGAACGGAGAATGCGCGAGAAGTCCGATGGAATGTTGTGCGAGGCATAAGGGGGTTTCAGGTCCGGAAGAGGATGCTCGAATCAAGTCTTCTCACTCCGCAACATCGTAGAGAAGCATCAGGCAGTGGGTCGGAAGGCTTTCTGCGGTTTTGTAGACCTGGAGAAGGCGTTTGACAGAGATGTGCGAAAGAGACTTTGGGACATTTTGCCAGAGTATGGTATAGATGGCACTCTATTGCGAGCCGCCCAATCCACTTATGTGGACTGCAAGGCATGCGTACGGGTGGGTGGTAACAGGTCACCCTGGTTTGAAGTTGAAATCGGCGTCAAGCAGGGTTGCTTGTTGTCCGCTAGACTGTTTATAATATATCTGGACAAAAGTCTTCAAAGACTGAAAGCGATGAATGAAGGTGTACAAATGGGTGACCTAGTGGTAAACCATCTACTTTATGCAGATGACGCGGTTTTAATAGCGCAAACAGCCACTGATCTGCAAACACTAGTCACAGTTATCAAAGATGACTGTATGAACAATGGCTTACATTTAAATGTAAAGAAAACCAAGATTATGGTTTTTGAAAGGGAAGAAACCAGAACGAATGTTAGGATTGTGTTGGTAACGATGTGCTGGAACAAGTAAATGAGTTTGTATATCTTGGATGCGCCTTCAGTAAAGATGGGAAATACACCGCTGACATAGAGAGAAGAGTGAGTGCAGAAAACAGGGTGCATGGCGCGATAGGAAAGCTATTTGGGAGCCGGCACTTAAGCCATAAGGCGCAGCTGGCCATACATAACAAAGTTCTTGTCCCAACGCTGTTATATGGTAGCGAGAGCTGGGTATGTAAGAAGGAGAATGAAAGTAGGATAAATGCGGTAGAAATGCGAGCTCTGCGGAAGATGTGTGGAGTGAAGCTGACCGACCGCATTAGCAACAGCGAGTAAGAAAGCGAGTAGGTATGAAAGATAGTATCGGTGTAAAGATGAGAAAGGGCATGCTCCGTTGGTTCTGGCATATAGAAAGAATGCCAGATGAAAGAATGACAAAACAGATATACAATGTGTAAGTGGAAGGATGCAGGTACCGAGGAAGACCTAGACTATCTTACCATGACCAAATAAACCGAGTCTTATCAAAAGGAAAAGTCAAGAGTCTCCATAACCGGCGAGCGTGTATGAGACGAACTATGAGAGTGGAGGAAGTCAGAGAGGTATGTAAGGAAAGAACCTGTTGGAACTCTGTACTCTCTGCCTACCCCGCAAGAGATTTGGCGTGATGATATAGATAGATAGAGTGTGCGTATTAAAAATAAATTATCATTTGCTATAACGGTGAAGGAAAACATCGTGAGGAAACCTGCATGCCTAAGAGTTTCTCGAAGGTATTTGTAGTTCGCCAACCCGCATTGCACCAGCGTACAGCGTACAGCAACTACGGCCTAAAACCCTCTTAGTTTGAGAGGAGGCCCGTGCCCAACGGTGAAACAGTTTCTTAACAGGGCTAATATTATTATCATTACATAAGAATATGAGATAAATAAGACAGAAAGAGAGGAAAAAATCCCCATGACATAAAACTATTAATCAATTTATGAATAGAAACTTAAAGCTTAGGGCCAATTTCACCACCCTCAAGTAAGGTGCTGGTTAGTTACTTCTGGATTAGCGTTATTGGCAATTAAAACTGGCTAGTTTGACTGTCGGATACGGCTACTCAGAGATAATTCGACTATTAAAGTCGCATGTAAGTCTTTATAGGAATAAAGACTTACTGTAACTTTATTTGTCGATTAGTCTACTTCACACTAAAGTCTGAAGTAGTAAACTAGAGGGTGGTGAAAGAGGCCGTTAGACACTTTGTCTATTTTTTATTTTATTTATTTAATAAGAAGATTATTTAATATAGATAACAATTATATTTAGCTTCCTTTAGGTTTCGCTGCTTGCTTATCTATTTTATATTAAATTGCTTCCATTCAGTTAAATTACCAGACGATTCGGAATATTCAAGTTTCAATTCGGCTTAACTGTGAAACTAAGAGTTAATCGCAGTTTCAAGTCAAAGTTAATTAATCTAATCTCAACGGAAACGGGCTCGGTGGCATATAATAGTCCATTACTTATGAATTCATGGACGGTATGGAGTACCGAATCAAAATATTATTAAAGTTATTGATTTCCCGAGATTATTCTTTACGGATTATATTAGATATTCGGCGCTCAAGATTTTATGTGAGTGTTTAATTTAGATGAAAAAATATTACTTATGATTAGATGTAAATGTGAAAGCGCTTTTTACATAGAAATGAGCATGGGAGTAATTAACTTAGTGCTTCTATAAAAGCCTAATACAACTTATAAAAAATGCAGAATACTTCATGTAACTCTTTTTTTCAAATTTAAGCAGAGTAAAAGGGATACCGATACTCTATTTCTATATCCCTCAAGCGGCGACGGTAGAGGTCTACTGTGTAAACTGACATTTCACGGAGACGAAGTTAAGGCTCTGTATAGTAGGGGGTGACCCTATAACTATCATACTGGAATATTTTTGATCAGAATATCCTTATAACATTATCTGAGCCCATCATTAGACCAACGAGGCAATCCTATTCGACAAAGAGACAATTCTTTAGTTAGATCAATGAGACAAATCTTCTAATTAGTAACAAAACGATACAGAACCGTTATTTCTTGCATTTAATATTACTAGTGGCCATTGGTCGAAATTCGACCATAATTAATTTAAATTATAAGTTTGAACATTATTAAGGTTCTATTGTCAAAGACTATACCTCTATAATCACAGATTTCGCCAAGGCTACACTGTTAATCTGCCTACATTTTTCAAACAAATTATATGAAATTTAAATTAAAAAAAAAACAAAAAATGATTAAAATAAAGAATACCTTTTTTAATTTTTTGTTATTGACCAAAAATCAAAAAGAAAATGCTGTCCATTGAATTTGACATACATGTTTCGATAATTTAATTAATGATACAAAACTTCTCTTAAACGATGTTTTTGTAAAAACTCTTTCATCGTTTGCTGGTTATGTTTGACATTCAGTAAGACTATAGACAAATAATTTGAAGTGTATTGTGTCAAATACATGGTAGTGTGTGTAATGTTTTTTTTTATTGATTTAATGAATGTTTTTTGGCTAATTTTAAAAATATATTAGCATTCTGCACTCCTTCTCGATATAAACTATAAATGTGGGAAATTTCATACTCCTCCGTCAGCGCAATTTTCGTAAAAAGGGGTACAAACTTTTTGCTTCATGTATTAATATAATGATAAAGAGGAAAGATTTGTTTGTTCGTTTGTTTGTAATCGATACACTCTGAGACTACTAAATCGATTTTAATAATTCTTTCTGCCATTAGTAAACTACATTATCCAAATTTAAAGTACCTACTTTACAACAGCGTCACGTACCTACGTGACGCTGTTGTCAACCAGGTGCGAAGCCTCGGAAATCTCCTATTATCCAGTACATTTGCCCAGAACTTCCAATCTTCTTATTATTACCAGTCCCGGATTAACCTTGAACAGTACAAACATAATTTCACGAAATAAAGTGACTTCACTGTTACTAGTCCATTTATTTCCGTGCTGTGATATCTGTAATCAAAATGCATGCAAACTACGAGCGCTATTACATGCGAGTATAATCCACACATCGGCATTTGGCATTGGAATTTAAATTTCTCTAGGCGCCGGTACATGCACACTATTGATTCCACGCGCGGCCCTGTGACACTGTTCTCGGTATTGACATTATAATGACTTGCATTGAAATGCTATGAATCGGAACATATTTGTAGTAAAGCAGCTATAAAATGGTACACATATGCTGGTATAATGAATTGATAGATATAACTGCGTAGATGTGGTGCAAATTGAAAGGAAAACAAAGAAATGTTGATGCTAGGAACCAATTGGAGAAGGTCTTTGTCCTGCAGTGGACGTCTTTTGACTGATGAGGATCTATCTACCTATATCAGATCCCTTGCGGGCTAGGCAAAGAATACAGATGATACTGACGATCATGATGATGACAATTTATATTCGAGCATTAGCTTCACATAGGGACAAGCGCTTTGTGATCACGAGGTCCTGGGTCCAAATCCTAGGTCGGACAAATGTAGTTTTCTATGAGTCCGGAGTCTGGAAATGTGCCCCTTATATGACAATAGCCTCGCCCCCTATTACATGGGACCTAACATCATTGGTGAAAAGTGGGTGTACTTAGTACACCTCTGCCACCCCCGCTTGGTGAATATAGGCGTGACGGTGCGTGTTAATATCAAGTCTATAATAGATTAGTATTTTTTTTCTGAAAACAATGTTTCAGAAACCGAAATTAGTTGACAGATCAGTCTAATTAACAAATGTATTAGTTGAGTTAGAAAAAACTGAGCGTAAAACTTCGTATTATCTACCTACTGACAAATACAAAATAAATCCATAAAAATAAATAACAAATGAAGTGGATTGCCACTTCATTTTGTTGTTTTATTTTTATAAATCACAATAAAGAAAAAGCTAGATCAAAATAAAGCATGAATGGAAACGCTTATAGACAGTCAAAATTAAAGGTCTCCATTATTAATATCGAGTTAAAAAGGGCTTTACCTGAAGAGCTTTCGAAGTCATTAGGTCGCGGCACCCATTACGGACACGTCCTATAATGGGAGCGCCTTATGTTACGAGCCACTCTCCCCTTCCTCAGAGCTAATGGCGTCAAGCCTTAATACAGTTAGAACTCTTAATTAATGTATACTTAACTCGTTTATGTTATTGTAAGTGGCCGTAGGAAATGGATTCATAAGAAGTAAATGAATTACATGCAGGTTGTATGGGGACGGAATAAAAATATAGTTTCCTCACTGCAAGCTGTATTAAATCCAGTAACAACTATTGAAGCTAATGAAAGTTTATGCGAGGCAGTATTTTGGTATCTCATCGAAGGAAAGCTGTGTGTCATTGGAAGTAAGATTCTTTGGAACGATGATATCGATAAGGGTTACCTAAAATGGGTTTACGTCTGGTAGACAGCCTGTTCTAAGACAATATGAATGATGACTAATGATGCACCTAACCGTAATCAATTTTTACAAAGGTACGAAAATATCGATATATAGCCGCAAAAAACCTGAGTACATTGAGGCGTCATAGATTTGTAATCCTTCATAATACCCAAATTAATCATAATAATGATGTATGTATAACAGATAGAAGCACACTATTCGCATTGCAGGAGGAGATACCAATTTATAATTAAAGATATCGTTTACTACAAAACATCCCACTTCTTTTCTTAACAGCATAATTCATATCAATATATTTTGGAAGGATCAATAAAAGAAAAAATAAATGTCCCTTCAAGAAAGAAACGATCGTGCCGTTTTATTTATCACCAATTACTTTAATTTTTAAGCTCATACAAGTTATTATATTAAAGCGGGTTTTTATGAAACCTGTTTCCAGGCACGTGCAAATAAAAAGTTTCGAACTCAGAGTTTACTTGAACCGTGCCATTGAATTATAAGTACGTAGGGAATATATAGATATTTTCGAGCAGGGCAGAGAAAATTTCAAGAATAATCGACGACTAACAAGTTGGAAACTTGGTGTTGCTTTAACGCCGCGGCCGTCTAAAGACTGGAACTACTGTTGCTTGCAGGAATATTTAATAAGTATTAAAAAGTAAATACTAAGGCTATTGAAGCAAGAACTAAGTAAGTAAATACCTAATAAAGTATGCATCTCGTGGTTTTATAATCCAAAAAGTAAACCTTTTTGTAGTTCTGTTTTAAAGAGACTTTCAACGAATTAACCATTTCTGAATTTCGTGGTAGTTTCTTTTGAATGTACTACAAACAATTAGTTATTAATGGCTTCAACCAGTACAAAAGTATTGCGTACATGTTAGTTTAGGTGTAATAATCTTGTTATTTTTTCAATTGGAACATATTTACTTAAGTACTTGATTAAAGTTTCCATAAATGTAAATACCATTTAATCTTAAATTGACTTTAAATGCCAAGCGTTATGGAACGATGCATTCGTTCCTAAGGAAGTTAAAACACTAAATGAGTTCCTAAGACAATATCTGTGAGATTTTCTCAAGTAATTCACAGCGTTATATACTTGCTTTAACAACTTTCTTCCGCTCATAAAGTAGACGTAAATATCTCCCGCAGCGATGAAAAATTCCGTAATTAAATAATGTGTGAAAACATTCAATTAATTGAAAGCAAACCTCGAGAGGTTAAGTAAGCATTAGCGTTAATTAACAACTATTAATGGGGGCTGCGATTCGTGGAGCCGGCTGCTGTTAACTCTTGCGGATATCAGTTCCGTTTGATTGAACACCCGCTGAACAGAGCTACTTAATCACGGTTACACGGCATGTTACCTCATTACTGTGATGTGTTACTGCTACGTTACGTAAAATACCGCAGTGTTATACTTTTAATACTGGCAATATTTGACGGACGATTTAGCGCAGTGGTTAAGAACTTAAGCCGCTCCGCCCACTGTGTCTAATAGTCACGGGTTCGATTCCCGCACGGGACAAATCTTTGTGTGATCCACAACTATTTGTTGCGGTCTCGGTATTTGTGTATGTGAATTTTCTTGTTTGTAAACGCACCCACGATACAGGAATAAATCTTAGAGCGAGGCTACGTTCTTAAAAACAAAAAAAAAGTGTTGATTTACAAACGAGTGTGTACATTTCTAAAATATGGCAAGCACATTTATATTTAACTATGTAAGTATAGAAAGCAAGTATTTTGCAATAGATTATCCTGACCGCCATGCGATCATCAGCGATCATAAACTTTATATTATACATTGAAAAATTGTAAGGAAACCCTTAGCCAAAGACTCCTACTGTTCTTGTAGTAGGAGATAAGATTTCCCAAAAATTGCCACGATGACAGGCTTTTTGCTTAAGTTAAGCATTAATTTTATAGCAAACATCGGTCTTTAATGGTGCAAAATTAACAATTGTAAAATATTTTAAAACGTTAGGGAGTACAGTGGCCACTAGGGTTAGGCTCCGTCAGTGGGATGGGTGACTAGTTGTCGCATTCCCATTTTTGAGCGTTGTTAGTCATGTCATCGTCTTAGCTTTCACTTAATGCGGTAGTTATTAAAGCAATTTGGAAATCTTATGAATAGCTATATAAGTTCGGCCCACAGAAAATAACGACCTGTTTGGTTATTACTAGTAAAAAGTCCTCAGAAAAGTCTTAGTCTCCTGTTCAGAAGAAGGAGGTATTTGGGACTTCTATCACATTAAAATACTCCCGCGGTGCCCCTTGGCAGCATTGTTGAAGGCTCTGGTCTCTCAATAGAACGCATCGAAACTTCTCATATGTGTCTCCTTCGATGATGTACTCAACATCTTGTGGGAAATAAATTTCGTCAACTGGACACCAGGGCCCACATCCCGTATACCTGTGATCCCTTTGGACCTTTTATTTCTCATCTCGAATTGCGAGAATACTACAACGACAATATAGATTGGCTAATTTAACCCTAATGGTTATCAATTATTATGCTTCATCCTTCGACTGGGCTTCTAAATATTCATAATAAAAGATTATTCTGGCGAAAGATTACCTAAAGTAAGCGTTCGAGTTCGATTGAATAAGTTGAAGCCCGTAGTCTAAATAAACGTCTCAACAATCAAATGGGGTTGCTATAACTTAGTTTACGCAATCTTTATAAAATCTATGCAAGTTTCATCGAACATCAGCAAATATTTATCTTACTTCTAAAGGAAGTTGTGGAAACTTTTAGACTCAAGTTTCTCTACCTAATCAAAACCGGAGTTGTCTGAAAATAGCGTCAAAAGTTTAACTACGGCACCAGCGGCATTTCAAAGTAGACGCGCGACGCTGCAGCGAAGCGGCCCCGGGGGACGCGCTGAGTTAAGTAATTCTTAACTACACAAAACTACTCTAAATACTCAAGTAGAGATTTTTAAATGTTCAAGGAAATTCCCGTATTCTCTTGTGGCTAAAGTTTTAGTTCGCAGTAAAATTTGATGATCGCCATTGATATATTATGGCGTATATCTTTTTAGTACCCATAAAAATTATTTAGCGATATATCATTTTACGAGGTATTCCGGTATCTGTCCCGCATTTTTTGTTATATTATAGTTGTAAACTCGTGGTCAATATTATAGACGATCTAGAGATAATTAGAGCTGAGTTTCATCATCTGTATATTGAAGAAAGGAAGAAAGAAAAAATTTAAGTTGTTTAATCAATTTGGCCAAGACATCCTAAATGAATACACATCTTTTAAGAAGGACTCGTAGTTAAACGGCGGCTAAGTGAATTCGACGTTTTAGTATAGAAATTCCCATAAAACACCCACATTGGACAGCTCTCTACGAATTTTATCGATAGTGCGACGATATAAACCGAACAACGTAGTAAAATCTTTACATCCGTATCTAGGAATGATATTTAGCGGTTACTGTAAAACGAAACAAAGTCTATCATGGTGCGTTTTATGGCATAATTTCCGACGATAATATATGGTGTATAATTATTCACATTATACCACCAACTATTTGTGACACAGGACATATATCAAGAATATTACGTATATAAGTCATAAATATGTGGTCATTAAAAATACACAAGTATCTTCTGAATTGTTGCACAAAATAACATACATACATTCGTTATAGTTTTTCGTCTAATTAATGGGCTCCTCAAAGCCTCGCAAAGCGAACAAAATTAAGGATATGGCCGAATAAAATTTCCCAAGTGAAGAAGGTGGTATAGGACGGCCACCCTACTGCCCCCTGCCTGTCTGGGCGGCATGGCGGCGAGACGGCGCGGCTCCACGCCGCAATGGTGGCTCGTTAGACAAACGACGTGATACAAGCTTGGTGTCTGCCTGATGTTCTTTTGTTTAATCACGCAGGTGGAGGAAAGCGAATACGCTCGATGGGGGAACGCGAATGGAAAATGAAAATCGCGCTATGTGTAATCCTTTATGTATAAGTGGAACAAGGAACGCTCTGTAGTCAAACGAGTCCATTGTATGATATAATTTTACCTTTGCCTCAAGTCTATTTATGAGAGTAGTAATAGCTTGGTATCTTTGATCTATAGCATCACGCCAGATCCGTTGTGGGGTAGGCAGAGAATACATAGTTGACTTACAGACTCTCTCGCTTCCTCCACTCTCATACACGCTCGCCGGTTACAAAGACTCTTGACTCGATTGATAGTCGTTATAAAGCCTCGTAAAAGGAAGTACTTCGTGAGGCAAACGGTTCTCTGTCACAACGTAATACACATACGTGTTGTGATCCATCTATCACACACCGCAGTTCTACGGGATACTACGTATCTATTGATCTCATAGGTACATTTCTTACCGAACGGAGCTCATGATCAATTTAATAATGATTACATAATAGATTAGTTTTTATATCCAAACCTAAGTTTACAGATGTTATTACTCCCTTGTTAAACTCAAACAACCACTGTCATTCCCACTTTTCATGTTTAGCTTTCTAAAACCGCAATCACTGTTTTTGCTTTTAGGCCAGTAACTGCAAATTGCATGCTCACCAACGGGTATTCCACGGAATAGCCAACATGTCCCAGCAATGTATGTAGCAACCGCCACCGCAGACATGATGCAACCGCAAACAACATAAGGGAATATGTTAAATTGGAAAGTTATTGGTCGACAACATTTATGTGTAAGGAGAAATCGAAGCATGTTCCTGATTTTTTGATAGTGAAAAACATATGTTCAGTACAACAGACATAAAGAACTACATACCTTTCAACAAAAATAACAGGAAAAAGCAACAATGAGCAACGTAAACTTGAGTGTGAGTTAAGCTAAAAAAGCACTTGGCACGAGTGCAGAGAGTGCAAGAGAAGGAAGTCTTATCTGGTGCTGATTTTTAACTAATTGTGAGCTTTAGATAACTGTTACTAAGTTTTCTGTATCCATCAAAGAGCATATAATCACTACGTTTTAGAATCCATGAGTTTACAGATAAAACAACCACTGTCATTCCCCCTTTGCATGTTAAGCTTTCAAAATCCGCAATAACTATTTTTGCTTTTCGGCCAGTAACTGCAAATTGCATACTCGCCAGCGGGTATTCCTCGGAATAGTCAACATGTCCCAGCAATTTATATAGCAAACGCCACCGCAGAGACGATGCAACCGCGAACAACATAAAGGGAATATGTTAAATTGGAAAGTTATTGGTCGATATCATTTAGGTATGTGTAAAGAGAAATGAAGGCTTGTTCCTGATTGTTTGATAGAGAAATGAAAAACACTTATTCAGCAAAGCCAAACATATATTATTTGTATCGTACTACCTAACGGATTACAAATAAATTGGCAGTCAAGAAACAGCCGCGTTTGCATATATTTAAACATCTGTACTCGTAGATAGCAATTGCAGAAAATAGTTTTGGATCATTAATGACCTCATCTTCTTATTCTATAAGCAGAACGAAATGCGGAATCTCTGCGGAAGATGTGCGGAGTCACGCTGACCGACCGTATTCGCAACAGCGTAGTAAGAAAGCGAGTAGGTATGAAAGATAGTATCGGTGTAAAAATGAGAAAGGGTATGCTCCGTTGGTTCGGGCATATAGAAAGGATGCCAGAAGAAAGAATGACAAAACAGATAGACAATGCGAAAGTAGAAGGATGTAGGTGCCGGGGAAGACCTAGACTATCTTACCATGACCAAATAGATCGTGTCTTAGCTGAAGGGCAAGTCAAGAGTCTCCGTAACCGGCGAGTGTGTATGAGACGAACTATGAGAGTGGAGGAAGCCAAAGAGGTATGTAAGGAAAGAACCTGTTGGAACTCTGTACTCTCTGCCTACCCCGCGAGGGAGCTGGCGTGATGATATAGATAGATAGATAGATCTTCTTAATATGGCAGTTTTCATTTACAAACTGTAGCATTTTACGGGTCCTCACGTTAGATTGTCCTAATTCGGAATAAGACCATATGCATAGTTGTTCTCTTATTTGTCGGAGTGTCACCTTTATTCGAGTAAAAATAACATACTGATGAGCGCAGCAGATATAACGAACAACACACCTTAAAGAGCAACAAAAACAAAAGGATAAGGTACAATGAGCAACGTGAACTTCACTGTGAGTTAAGCCAAAAGGCATTTAACACGTGCAAGAAATGCAGCAAGTACCAGAGAACGGGAAATCCAGTCCTGATTCTCAAGAAATTGTGAGCTTTGGGTAAGTGTTGCTAACGCTTAAGCAATATTTATTTCCATACAGGCATATTGATTTCCAGTATTCTCAAGGAATTTATGGAATATGTTATATACGGAGTACTTAATTATTCTAATATGTATTGTTTGCTTTAGTCCATATATTTACTAATACTCATTAAGCAGTAAATCAGAATAATTGTACATTAACCTTAACCTCCGTGCTGCCATCACGTCATCATATCAACTACTTGTCAGAACCACGCCATTGGTAAGTATGTAAATGTAAAATAGTATGCTTCCACCGAAAGGGCTGGCCGTCGCACACGCATATGTTTTTTACAAGCTTTTATTTAACTTGCAAGGTTCGTATTTCTGTCTATCTGTCTTTCCAGTCTAATGATGAAGCTGAAAGGCGGCCGATGGAACCACCCGACTACTCAATGTAACCTCAGCGTGTTTGTACACGTTGTATTTGTCTTCACGCGTATTTTAGATCCGTATGATGTTCAAGGTCTGATGAGGGAGCCGGAAGGAAGCCAAAGAAGAAGTTTAGTGTATTTTGTTGCTATTTTACCAGTACTTTTATTGCTATAAAAGCTTGTTTTTAAAAAGACTTTTCAAATAAAAATTATATTAATGCACAAATTAAAATACTTAAATAATTTTAGTTTGTTGTATTTTTATGAATTTGCCTTCAGCATCGGCATTGCAGCTACTACTGTAAATTGATTATACAAATCAATAGTCTGCGTAAGAATATTCGAGAATATGATCGAAATTGGATAAGATATAATAAGGACTGATGTTCTGAATGACTACTGTTCCAATAGTCATACTCGTGCTGCTTGTAGGGACGAATCCAGCCTAAATCCTTTATACATATACTCTTTAGAAATAACATTATTAGTCTCATTTCGATCATAAGGCATGAGCTATATCGTAAACTATGTAATTGTAACCTAAACATTATACCTACACAATATGATTAAAAAAAGGAAGAAAGAAGTAAGAGAAATAAATAAAAAATTCAAGCTCGCTCAGTCTGTCGTCGGATCTTCTCAGAGGAGGCCGCGTTCCGATCCAGTAGTAGATCAGTAGTCTGATTAGATTTAAAAAAATGTTAATTGCCAATTTGTAAGAGCCCCCACCTGCGTCCCGGATTAATACGAAATAAATTGTTTCAGTTTGAATGTACATTATTTTGACCTGTGGGAAGGCACGTACCAACTCTCCATTTACCCCCGTCCGTCAACCAGTTCATGTTCTCGACAAAAACGATCTAACGTAATACTGCTGACATTCCAAGTTGTGTTTAGCTCGCAAACAATCCACCAACCGCAATCACCGTTTTTGCCGCTCAGCCTGGAACTGCAAATTACATTCTCAGGCTCCAGTCCTTGAAATAGCTAACATGTAATAGCTAATATACTGGACATATTTTATTAACGCGTCTCCTACTGGTTATCTGCAGTAAAAGACTCGAAACATTAATGGCTGGTTTCAATATTTAACTTATGGACAGATTTGCTTACTGTCAGTAGAATTTTGACAGATTTTTCATACAAAATATGTCAAAATTCTATCCGTGGTAGGCAAATCTATTCTTCAGTTAAATATTGAAACCGGCCGTTAATGACATATGTCTAAGGTTACAAGTGTATCTTGATTTAAATACACTTTTAACTACATTATACATACCATATCTACTTGTTTTAGGCAAATAATTAACACTCTATCATGTATTTGTAAGCCGGGACCGAAATGTCAGTAACTGGCAGTTTGTGTTGTTTTAATTTTGAATCATTTTCAGTTGTCGTTTGGGCTTATTGAATTGGAGTTGTTAGTATTTTATCATTTGCTTTGCGCATTGACTAGCAGAATAATATTATCTTCTCTTTCCATTTACTCTTGTTTTGTTTCTCCTCCGCATACACTTCTGCCTTCGACAGCGGTCGACATTAACGATTAGTCTAATTCAACATTCATGCTTATCTGGTTTTATCTCTAATTTTGAAGTAAAAATCGTTTACATTCACAATCAAAGCGAAGTAAATATTTATTTTAAAAAATACACGAAAAGTTTAAAAACTTTAATCAACTTAGTTCTTATGTAATCTACGCCTGTGCTTACTGGAGTAGACAAATAAATAACTAATTCATTCCGTTCGCCCTCTAGTTAGGCATTAAAACTTTGCAAGTCCATCGAATATTTATTTAAAAAGCCTCTTAAAGTTTGTAACACGCCGAGGTCCTTACAACACTAAGGTCGTGCTCGTGAAAAATACCTTAAAGGCAATTGTAACGTAGCACATTGCACACTCAAAGTACTGTTTAAGGGCCTATCGCGATCGACATCTTATCGACCGGAAGAGTGACAGTGATTCGCGATATATTAATTACGCGCTTAGAACAAAACGACGTATATGCAAAGACAAATTTTATATTTTTCTAAAAAAAACTACACTATGAAATAAAAACTGCTTTAAATGAACTTTGCTATTAACTATTAATTATTTACTATAAATTATAATGAGTTCTTAGATTTACGCAAATATTACATATGAAATAAAACTATTTTACGGATTTTATCGCGGTTTATTTTTTGATTTTTAGTTCCCGACGTCCCTCCCGTGACCATGGGTGCTGCAAAGCACTCGAAACGTCGGGAACTAAAAATCAAAAAATAATCTATATCATCACGCCAGATCCCTTACGGGGTAGGCAGAGAGTACAGAGTTCCAACAGGCTCTTTCCTTACATACCTCTCTGGCTTCCTCTACTCTCATAATTCGTCTCATACACGCTCGCCGGTTACGGAGACTCCTGACTTGTCCTTCAGATAAGACCCGGTCTATTTGGTCATGGTAAGATAGTCTAGGCATAAATATACCGGTATATACGGATTTTATCGCGGTAATAAACCGCGATAAAATCCGTAAAATAATTTTATTTCATGTATAAATTATAAATTATTTGCTGGTTTTTTTTAGTAAATTCTATTGATTAATTCTTAAGCATTTCGCGTTGGAATCCGAAATTGTAAAGCAATAGCATCTCTATTGCTCTACTTAAGATTTTTTTCTATCGCGTAAATTTTGTTTAATCGTATATTCCTTTACCAGATTCTAAAATATACAGTTAAAAATCATATTATCATCAAAGTGGAGCGGGCACACCGAGCTATATTGAAGGTGATATTCTTTAGGCCCTACCGATACCCTACAACAATGCTGTACGAGGAGAGCAAGGTCCTGTCGGTACGTCAGCTGTTCATACTCCACACTATTTTAAGGCAACACACACTGCTGACTTACCGCCGACCTGCGGTCCTTAGTAAAAGACGCTTTGATCCAGATGAACGTGCGTTTGATGGATTTAGTACTCGCTTCGCAAGTCGACACTTTTGCTTTCTTTACAACAAAATAAATAAGATACTTCCAATATACCCACTAACAAAACAAAATTGCAAAATAGAAACCACAAAATTTATTATGTCATTGAAATATGACCAAACAGAGTCTCTTCTCCACGCGCCTCAGTAATTGAAAGACCCGTAGACACACACACACACACACACACACACACACACACACACACACACACACACACACACACACTCACACACGACATACGCGCGCACACACACACACACACTCACTCATACACAAGTGACATGCCACTAAAAATGTCGAACTGTGTTGTTCTAGAATAATAGCTGAATAACAAACATGTGAAGGATCTGGTGACCTGAAATACAGGTTTTACCTAGCTTGGGCACCAGACTCCTGCAATAATCTGTGTTATGTTTCAAGGCAATGTAATTTTTTCAATATTGTGGTGAGAAATAAAGATTATTATTATTATTTATATGTATCTCGCTGAGATTCACGGGCTTTACCCGGACCTTTGAAAGGCTTGCATGGGGACATGGGTCCAACACGTAGAGGCCCTTTGCGAGAAGTTAATGTTATGTAAGCCACCTGCTGAGATCACTTGCTGAAAATGAAGAAATGTAACCAGTGAACTGACCCCGGCAGGTGCAAGGCCTATTGTAAATTATGGAAAGAAAACTAGGGCTATGTAAATGAGGTTTGATGGACAAAAACTGGACTATTTCAAAGGGGACGGACAGCGGCCATAATTAGTAATACCTAATTACCTGTGGCCGGCGGTGACTCGCCGCTTACTAGATGGGCCCTCAAACGGTTGTCCTAGGACAACTGAGGGCAACAGCGGTGTGAGCGGCTCAGGGGTGTAGAGGTGTGCTGCGCTTTCTCCGAAGTTACTCGCGGCGTTATGCCCTTTAACACTTCCACCCCTGGAGTACATCGACGTAGGAACGCATTATCTTCCTACGTCGATATAGATCTCTCAGGGCTCCTCCCTGGACGGCCAATTAAGGCTAGCCAGAGCCGAGAGTCCTGCGGGCACCCTTCGGTTTCCACTCGACCGACGAAGACACGCCGAGTTGGGGGCTCTGACCGACTCTCTGAAGCACTCGGGTCCGTGGTGTCGTTACTCACCAACAGCTCGCCACAAGCTATTATTATTATTATTATATTGCGAAATATTAAGTCTCTAATCCAAATACTTCTTGAAATGTATGGAGTACGAAACCACGTTTTTTACGCGGTTGCCCTTTAAGATCTCTTGTAAGTACAATTCCCACAATACGTACAAAACATTTAATCATGTTGCGGCGAAACAAACCCTCATTAAAACGAATTAAACTTGAATTCAAAAGCAGCTTAATTCTGCTAAAGAGTTGTTTCATACTTTATTCATCGAAATTGGATTTGGGGATACGTAATTTGCTACGTTAAAATTCCCAGTGCATTTAGGCATTTTATTAGAATTTATTGTTCTAAACCTTTATACCTACCTTCTATTTAATCTTCACTTCTGTCTGTATTATCATCCCGCTAGATCCACAGCGGTGTCATAACTTAATTTATTATTATTTAAAAAATGTAGTGGTAATTTCTTTAGATAATCTATTATTATCTATAACATATAACACGCATTTATATTGTAGTATTTTTTGGAAGAATTTTTATTACTTTAAAGATATTTATTGGGACATATTATACGGGAAATAGTTCAGAAGTACTTTAGAATAATATTTTAATAGTAACTCAATTTATGTTCATGAAATATAATTTAAAAAAAACATTGATTTTGTTAGGTAAAACAATTTTGGCTTAAATGAATATTTCCTGCCAGCAACATTACATTAAAACGACAAATTATTTTGTGATATAAACATGTAGTCCATCCAATTTTTTTCGAATTATGTAGATTGTGTTATTCGTGAAGGCCTGTACGTGACCAGATAATACAGCAGCCAGCAGAAATATCCGCCTATATTATACGTATGATCCTAAAAGTCCCAGTTTTGCAAGAAACATAAAGCCGCGGTCACAATAGTCCCTGCGTTCGCTTTGATTGCTAAACGTTTTACTAACAAAAGGAGCTGTTTAATGTTGGGGCACGCACTGCGCGCATTCGACACGGCTAAATCGAGGCTTTATTCCATGGCTGTAGTTAAATCCTTGGCATTAGCGTCAAAGTACACACATACATGTCTTTGAGAAGCGTATAATTCGATTACGTATCGAGATATGAAATTGATGCAGAGATTAATATTGTGACTGCCTCGTTGGTCAAGTGGCAAAGCGCTTCGCTTGGTGATCATGAGGGCCTGGGTTCAAATCCTAGGTCGGAAAAATAAAGCTATCGAAGAACTCCCAGTTTCAGTCCGAAGTCTGGAATTGTGCCCGGTATATGAATTGAGTCCCACAGCGAGTTATGGAAAGAGCTATGCTCGGCGTTTCTCTACGTGATCGAATCAGGAATGAGGAGATACGTAGAAGAACTACTCAGGATTAGCAAGCTGAAGTGGCAATGGGCTGGCCACATAGCGCGAAGATCGGACGGGCGTCGGGGCATAAAGATTCTAGAGTGGAGACCACGTAGTGGCAAGCGCAGCGTACGACGGCCGCCTGCCAGATGGACCGACGATCTTGTGAAAATCGCAGGAAGTCGTTGGATGCAGGTGACATCGGACCGGTTACGCTGGAAAGCGATTGGGGAGGCCTATGTTCAGCAATGGACAAGTATAGGCTGAAATGATGATGATGATATGAATTGAGAATTGTGACCTAACGTCGTCGGCGAAAAGTGGGTGTACTCAGTACACCTCTGCCACCCCCGCTTGGGCTTTGGGGGTGTTTATTAATATTGTGGACATTGGAACGTAATCAACTGTAAGAAACGAGGGTTAAGATTGGTTTATAAATAGTACGCAATACGAGTACGCTATCTTCCTTAAATAAGATACTGATTTGGGGTGATTTCACTTTTTAGAAACTTTAATTTTTAAATGTCAAGAGACATGTGACAATAAAACATGAGATATTTTATCAACAAGTTTTGGTGCGCTGTTTAAGAACTCGTCGTGTGATACTTTATTTGAATCTGTAATCAATTTATTGCGTACATAAGTTATTAATATAAAACATACACGCACTTGGTGACTTGGAGACTTGACCTTACGGAAAGCTGGAGGCATCTTAGTGTCCATTATTTACAGCATTTTAATGGCAAAATTTTAACTGACGACAAGACCAATGCAAATTGTATTTGGGTTTTTAATTTATAAAACAACATCACTTGCTTTAACGGTGAAGGAAAACATCGTGAATAAAACCTGCATGCCTAAGAGTTTTTTAAGGTGTGTGAACTTCGCCAACACGCACTGGGCCAGCGTTAACTATGGCCTAAACCCTCTTAGTTTGAGAGGAGGCCTGTGCCCAGCGGTGGGACAGTTTCATAACAGGGCTAATATTATTATTTTATTATATATTATAATCTATTATGGTGTGGCTATATTTATAGATTAGTATTATATTGGCTTGGCTATATTTAAATTACAATGGAAATGAATGAAGCAATGAGAGCACGTATGGTCCGAATATTAAAATTCCCGACACCCGTCGTCCGGTTTGAAACGCGGCACAAATCTTGTTCAATATTTAACCGAGCCGTAAATACATTATTACAAGGTTTTACCTAATAGCAAATACATTGCATGTGACACCTTTAGCCTATATATCTATACACGATACACATCTAATGCGGGAGGTGAAAAAGGTGTTCTGTGTACACTGACATATCCCCGGCGATGTTAAATCCCACTATAACAGGGTGCGAACTCATTGCCATTAGATTAGAACTGGATTTTTGTATCAGTAGCAACTGATACAAAAATCCAAATATTTTAAGTACTTCCTAAAATTCATTGGATGCCCTGGATTGCCAGGGCATCACGATTGCCAGGTGTGCTGGCAACTGTGTGCACAACAAGGTAGTTATATCTACTAGGTATTAATTGAAGTAAAATAAACACCTACTCATTTTCTTCAGGTCAAATTATTGTACAAGGCGATTTAAAGCATTCATCGGTGTACCTTAAGTATGCATGTTCCTATAATATTCCCGGCAAATACGTAACCAACAATATACGAGGTGTAACATAATAAACGCAAGACCTGAAAGTAGTTTGTTTTAAATCTGTAACTGAATTGATTTAAATTTTTAGTGTATCTACCATATTTTTTTTTTTTTTTTTTTTTAAATTTGCAAAAAATTCTGTTACTCGTTTAGCGCGCTATGTTAAACTAAATTTATTCTTGATTCGAAGAAATACGGAGATTTCAAATGCATTTTTAAAACGTATTTTTCAATATGCACACATACACGTACAAGTTTCATTGTTAATTGGGGTATAAAGTGCTTATAAAAGGGGTAAAAAAAAAAATTTGGAAGACTGGTTTTCGGATTGAATTTATCTATCTCTATCTAATCGGGGTGTCTGAGGTCGTGCTTTGGTTTACGATACACCTTGTATAAGTTAAAAGTCAACGCATAAATAAATACTTATACCTAACGAAAGTGAACCAAGAGTTTTTTATTAGCCATTTCTTTCATACGTGACCAGAAAACGTCACGTACCAACCAGTTTTCGGGTCGATAGGTTGATTGTTACATATTTTTATACTTCGGGAATGATAATAAGAAATGCTGCTTATTGCAACAGTTACAAGGCAAACAATTCGTGGTAGATCGTTTGCGGACCAACTCTGAACCATAAATATATCCAAACCGACAGATCGGTACCCATGGTGTAAGTTTTTAGGTCAACAAAGCCCATAGTTTAGTTTACGTTATTTTATTTTATATAAGAAAATTGAACAGCTAACTTGAACCCCTACTCGACGAAATATTAGTTTCAAATTCTCACACAAAATGAAATAAATGCAAAACATTTAAAATTGTCGACATCGAGATGCTCGTAGCGCTGTGCGACCGCGGTGTTCTTACCGATTACCAAGGTTAAGCAGCGTTCGACATAGTCCGCCCGAGATGGGTGACCGTTTGTGGCATTTTAATATTCGAGCGTCTCCATGCTTCGGAAGGCACGTAAAGCTGTTGGTCCCAGCTACCACTTAATGTGTAGTCGTTAAGCCGAGTTGAAAGCCTTAAAGGCGTCTTGATAAGTTCTGACAGCAGGTGGCCACATACCTGCCTCCACCAATCCGCACTGGGTCCGCGTGGTGGAGTATGACCTAATCTTTCTCACCTCGATTTGTGAGAGAAGGTTTTTGCCCAGCAGTGAGCAGTATAGGCTGATATTATAATGCAACACTTGCAAGGCAAACAAATTGTGGTAGATTGTTTGGGGACCAACTCTGAACTATAAATATATCCGAACCGACAGATCTGTACCCATGGTGTAAGTTTTTAGGTCAACAAAGTGCATAGTTTAGTTCACTTTATCTAATTTTATATAGGAAATGGAACAGCTACTTGAACCCCTATTCGACGAAATATTAGTTTCAAATTCTCACACAAAATGAAATTATGCAAAACATTCAAAATATGCGACGCTAAACATGGAGATGCTCGTAGCGCTGTACTACCGCAGTGTTCTTAGCGATCACCAAGGTTGAGCAGCGTTCAGCACGGTTGGACTGTCATGGGTGACCGTTTGTGCCATTTTCATACTCGAGTGATTTCGTACTTTTGAATGGACGCTAAGCCATTAGTCCCGGTTACCATTATTAATGTGTTAGTCGTTACGCTAAGTAGGAAGCCTTACAGGTGGCTTGATTAGTTTCAACAGCAGGTGACCGCAAACCTGCCCCCACCAATCCACACTGAGTCCGCGTAGTGGAGTATATTTCTCTCACCTCGGTTTGTGAAAGAATTCCTTTGCCCTGCAGGGAGACTGTATACGTTGATATTATTATAAAATTATGCACATCGATAATCTAAAACGTTAGGGGTAATTTTAACCGACCAACAATCCAAGCAAGATTATAAACGAATACATCCATTTAGTAGGAAAAAGACTAAATTTTAACTACGAGAAAATTCCACGTAATGTGAACGCCCGACTTAAAATAATAACGAATCAAGAAACAAAGACAGCCACAACTGTTTCACGATCTGCGTGAAAAATATGGTACAGCACAGAAATTCGTTATTCATTCATACTCGTATGTTTAGTAGGATATTAATCGCTATACTCCGTATGCCGAATTGACGTTGCGCCAATTTTGTCGAAATACTATTTAGAGATATCAAGGTGTCAATAAGCTTCTCACACCGTCTATAATATTACTCATCATCTATAATAAACACATTATCTATAATATTACTCATTGTATGTCTCAAATTAGCTTCTAGACACTTGTGTTATCTTTTATCTAGAAATCCAGGTTAGGTACAATAGATATCTTCGTACCGAACTTACGATTTTGACGACTACCGTCGTGCAGTTCAGAACACAGTTTCACGATTTCAAAGTTATACACGAAGCTCAAATGTTATTCAAGCAACCAAAGTTTAGCATTTACGGTACACACGCAACATAAAAGTTAATGAATCATTATATTTTCAGATAATATTTCACGATAATGATGATTTAGTGCGGGCAATGTTACAAAGTTTGGATGTGTTCAAACACAGCGTGATAATAACTATGAAGACAGTTATTGATGATTATTTTAAGTGATCACCGTTCATAATATAGCCTAAGGATACTAAAACAGTTGATGTTTGCCGTTCTATGTAGAAACTTCAGGGGTAAGTTTTCTCAAGTACCCAAACGTATCCGAATAGATCATCTGGGATGTTTCATAAAACTTTAATATTTCAGGCTTCCTCGTTAGTCGAATAATTAACAGGAACTTTTATAACAGATAGTGAATTATAACAATATGAAAATAACAACGCCTCAAGCTCGTACAAAATATTACATCGTCTCAGTACTTAACTAACTGTAAATGGCTATGATTTTTCACAACAATACTGAGGGCATCACGTTTCCAAAAGCACTTCCACTCAGCTGTTCTGGGAAGCTTTAAAACTTCATTTTTCGCCAAAAACAAGTTAGCAACAGTGCGTGTCTTGAATGGCGGGCGAGTCGTTAGCTTTGGCGCGGTTATAAATCTCGGGAAGGGCCAGCTTTATCGGCGTCCGCTAGGCACCCGCAAACTGGCGCTTCAAAGCAATATCAAAAGGATTTTAATTGCCCAGTCGACCGACGCTTACCAACATTATTGCTCTAATAACAATCCGCAGATAACCCTTGATGATAATTACAAACTAAATACTAATGAAGAACCTCCTGTACTCTACAAGTTTTGATCTAAAAATGTTTTATTACGTGTAACACCGGCGTTTTTATCATCATCTTTACAGAACATAACTTGTTCGACGAAAGGAAATGTTCTCTGCAGGGAATAAAGTTTTCAAACGAATCAAACGATTTTTGTTTCCGTTAGTTGTTTTGTTTTATAAAAAAAGCTTCTCTATTTGGTATTCTATTAACTGTAATATTTCGTTGTCACTTAAAATACGATGACTCAAATAATACAATTATGTTTTTCCAGCAACCAAATATACAGGAAATAAAGAGGCAACCTTACGTAATGTAGTTTTACTGGCGTTGAAATAATGAAAATGCAATACGATGGTAGCACGAATGTAGGTGAGTTGAACACCTAAGCAACTTGAAAAGATTAATGGGCTTAAAATTGCATCGCAGCTCGGCAATAAAAGCAAGCCGGTGGAAGCCGTGATGGCACCAAAATGCAGTGTTTTATTACGGAGATGGGCTCTGCATCCCGAATATTTCGGAGGAATTAAGGGAATGAATTTTAAGCTTCGCTTTGCTGACCCCTTTTTATTTGTATATGCAAACGAAGATAAAAAAAATCATTTTCATAAACTGCCAGCTTAATAATTCATAAATAGCCACGGTTTAAATGAAATCCTTCGTTCTCAACTCTATATTTGCATGACATAACTAAATTGAATGAATAATTTTTGTTTTAATTCCACCACCCAGTATTCTAGCAAATACTTTGAGAGATAACTGTAAATTATTTGTACAAGCAATATTTTTAAGCGAACTAAAGAAGGGTACAATACATGAAATCACCAAAATTAACACTTCGGAACAAGGAAAAACAATAAGTAAATACACAAAGAATCAATAAAATTTACGCTTTGGAAAGCGAATTCACAAACTCTAAAGATCTCTCAGGGCGTTTCATCTGCTTGTCTACGGCAAAAAGTGGCGTTTGACCTCCCTGCCAATAGAATTCAATGCTGCGTGAACCTGTAGACAATAAAAGACAATAGCGACCACAATAATTATCAGAGGCCCAGTTTGACATGAATAGAAAAGGGGCCTAAAGAAACGCATTCAATATAGCCAACGCAGACAATATTGCTTCGCAGATGATTAGAATCAATAGCAGAATCCTTCGTTTTAAAGAAATAAACAAAATAAAAAGAGTATTCCCAAAAGGACACGCGTAGGTGACCGCTGTCACTTATACACTTAGAGCAAAATAAACCTTATTTCTCCGGACATAAAGGTGATTTCTTTTTATATTTGCCCAACAAAACTGGGATAGTAATGTCGCGCACCATTAATTTTCCCAGCTAAATAAAGTTTCAGAAACGGAAAAGTCCACAGAGGAGTTTTCCTTTGTTGCTCAGGGCAAATAACTTGCGGGACAGGAAAATATATGGGGGCCACAGAATTCGTAAGATCAAACGATACACCAACAGAATGTTATATGAAAGGACAGATAAGTGAACGCCTACGAATCTAAATATAAACTTTTTACATAATTTCACATTGAAAGGGAAAGTTTCGGTGCTATTTTAATGGAAATATGTGACAACATTTTCTGAGTACGTATTGTCGTTTCATTAAAAGGGAAACATGGCGAGAGACGCCTTACGATATGGGACTGAACCCACTGCAGGGCATAAGCCACCTTTGTGCCATTCTTCGCGGCCCTGTGCCAATCTACCGTAAGTTTTTTTTCTACCTTACCCACCGAATCAAAAGACGAGTAGTCAGATCAATGCCCCTTCTTCTTTTACGAGTTCTGATTACGATCGACTAATAGATTAATCTGTTTCGATTAGGATGGAAAACTGTAAATCTATAGAATTATAATTCGCCTATAAATGCCAGTTTACTCTCGGTGTATTTACGATATGATTTAATACTTGACTTGACTTTGCGCGGACTGAACTTATTTTTCCATGTTCCATACATAACCTTAGAAACGTAATAAAATCCTTACGGAAATGCGAAGCACCAATTTTTGGCCGCGCAATTACGTGAAATAGTCGTGTAATGGTATTCTGTATGCCACCAGCACTAGAGTAGAGTACCATTAAATTTCACAAAGTTATCGTAACGCGTCGCGTCATGTCTTTAATTGGTCATACCGAATACGGGCCCAGTTGCGCGTTGAGATTAGTTTGGTGATCACTAAGATATGTAGCCTCATTATTTAGTTGTATATGTATACTGTTGGCTTGTCTCTGAATAAATAAATAAGTCCTTTGCACAATAAATTATTTTAAATAAACTCCATTAAGCCTATTTTCTCCCCTTTTGCACATGTATACAGTACACATATGCTTGACTTGTACAGACTTGAAATGACTCAATGTTTTCAGGTACTTAACTTTTTTTTATATAAAATACACCTTGCTCGACTTGATTCAAACTCCGGATTACCAACGTTACTAGACCAATGAAGCAATTGGTCAAAAGCTACCTTCCAAATAATTATATTTGTCGTAGAAGACAACTAGGTACTTACGGAGTCAACAGTTGGTAGGTATATTCAATAATAGTGAACCGTTGCCAAGTGTCATCAATTAATGTTATCGAAGTAGAGTTTATGTATGCACTTCAGTTAATGTAGCGCCATATGACACGAGTGTTGCATGACGTAAACATGTAAGAATGTGAGCATTCAACTTTTGTTTGGCGCCGTTTGATACCGCATAAATATCTCATGTCTGAAATTTATCATCTAAAGGTTTCCTGGAAGAGAGCGCTGGCTACATTGACACTGCGATTGGCCTTGTTTTGAAGATCATATTTTATTTTCATCTTTATACATAATATAATAAAACTTAGATATAAAATTCCGGTGTGTTCGTAATTCGTCTCCTCCTAAACAGCTTGAACGAGTGTTCGTAGTTCTTCTTCTCCTAAACCACTTGACTGTTTTTGATGGTGTTTTTTGTACTTATGGGTGTCCTCCTTAATGGTTCATAGATATAGTTGGCTCTGGTAGGTCAGGCTATTCCACTGGGTGCGAAACCGTAAAAAAATTGCTAATTGTAATTATACACACCGTCCCGCCTATATTCCCCAAGCGGGGGTAGCAGAGGTGTACTGAGTACACCTAGTTTTCGCCGACGATGTTAAGTCTGAAATTGATGAATGAATAATACACTGAAATTCCAGATTCCGGACTCATACTGGAATCTTAGAAAAACTACATTTAGGACGGACGATTTAGCGCAGTGGTTAAGAGCTTAAGCCGCTCCGCCCATTGTGTCTAATAGTCGCGGGTTTGATTCCCGCACGGGACAAATCTTTGTGTGATCCACAAGTATTTGTTCCGGTCTGGGTATTTGTGTATGTAAATTTTCATGTGGGGCTCCTTTTTTTCATAAACAAACAAGTAAACAAATATTTGCCGACCTACGATTTGTATTGAGGACATCGTGATCACAAAGCGATGCACTTTGCCACCCTACCATCGAGGCAGTCAGTTTGTAATTATAAGTTTGGGAGCGATATATCTTTTTCATACTAGTAAATACACAAGTAGTCTCACAAACAAATATTGAATAATAAATCAAATAACCACAACGAAAAATAACCTAAAAATAACAAGTATTTTTTTATTGTATCCAATACCGAGTATTGATTGATACAGATTTGTGAAAAGGGTAAGAGGTCTCCCGAGTACAGATAAGACGATTCTCATACTGGAATTACGGGCTAAAAATAAACAGCAATAAAAAATAACAATAAGTGACAGTGATTTGTTGGGAAAAAATGCCGAATAACGGTCGATGCTGTTGTACAAATACATATAACACGGAATAATATTGTTCTGTGTATAAAACTGTGCTATATATATTCACAAACGCGGACATTAAAGAGGATGTGCCTATTGTTGTGATAGAATGAATTCTCAAGGAAAAGGAAATGAATATATTATTCCACATTTACGATATAGCAAAGAAATATAAAGAGTATCTTGATAGATCTTTTATAACCAAGCAAGAAGCTTTCAGAACATTAATACGTTGCCAAGCGAAAGCGATTTTGCACAAATTGTTAATACTATGCATACAATTTTTTCTTCGTTTTGTTTTCTATTTATATACAAAATCCGAAAAATAGCACGGGTATTAAATTCATTAACACCTTCACGCCTATATTACCCAAGCGGGGGTGGCAGAGGTGTACTGTGTACACCTACGTTTCGCCGACGATGTTAGGTTCCATGTAATAGGGGCGCGCCTATTTCCATATACCGGGCTCAATTCCAGACTCATACTGGGAAGTTTTCGTTAGAAAAACCACATTTGTCTGTCCTAGGAACTGAACCGATCACGTCGTGATCACAAAGCGATGCGCTTTGCCACTAGACTAAAGAGGCAGTATTAAATTTATTTACGAAATAAATTAATAGTAAAAAATATAGTGCATGGTGCAATCCAAAACGGACAATCATAATTGAATGCATATTTAAAATGTCGTGTCTAATTTGTTGGTCGTTGAGGAGTTCCTTCGCCTGGAGCCAATCCTAGATGTAGAATCAGGTTATGCTTATCATAAAAATGCATTTTCGTCGAATTTAAAACATGTCAAATTTCAACTCAGTAGAAGCGGTTGTAATTCAGCTTGAAACATTTGCAAAACAATGCAAGTTAAATAAAAGCTCTGCAAAATAACTGGACATCGAAATATTGTCCCAGCACTACACCAACATGGCTCACAAATTAAACCAATTCGCAATGACGTCGGGTGGATCGATAGCCAGATAAACAAGTTTGGGGTGGGGCGGCGAACCCTCGTGCTGGAGGACGCAGATGCCCATACATGGGACGGGAACATTACGACAGTTACAAACTTTAATCTAGCCAAGCGCGACAAATCAGGGTACTCACTACTCATTATAATGTGTACTTATGCAAAATATTTGGGGACGATACGATTTCTGGTTTTAAAAGTGCGAAAATATTTAACGACTGCCTCGACTTGATTTATTACTCCCTCGTTGGTCTAGTGGTGAATAATGGGCTTTGCGATCATGATATCCTGGGCCAAATCCTAGGTCGGATTTTTCTATCGAAAAATTTCCAGTATCAGTCCGGAGTCTGGAATTGTGCCATTAGGCTCGCCCCCTATTACATGGGGCTTAACATCGTCGACGAAAAGTGGGTATACATAGTATACCTCTGCCACCCCCGCTTGGGGAATATAGGCGTGACGGTGAAAGTATTTAAATATGAATCTTGTAGCATATAGGGGCTAGCAAAAACCACATTTGATCCAACCTAAGATTTAAACCTAGACTAGAACAACGAGGTTACTACGTAGGTTACTTTAAAAAAAATCTTTATCAGTATATAACATCACCTTTTAATTCTTAAGAGGATAATCTATTAACTAAATTAGAAGCGGCAATCAGTTATCAGTCACTCCATAAGTTATCACACAGTCTTTTTATTCTATTAAACGATTCCCATAATCTCAACGTACAAAAACTAATCACAAGAACCCGTGAAAAGCTCTATCAAGTTAATGGGTTGCGTCTAGATGTCGGGATAAGGCAGACACTGAAACACATTAGAAGCCTTGACTTCCAAAAAAATAATCCCAGAACACACACGCTTAGGGGGAGCTTGAGGACATTTAATCCCTGGATCGGCGCCACCGTCTGCGTCTATGTGGGGCAAATGGGGCAAATAGCAACACCCCAGTAAGCGGGGCGCCTTGCCCGTTTCTCCCCGATTAATTTTGACAATAAAATCGCATTACCTCAGCACTATGCATACAAACTGCTGAGTTTCTTTCTTTAAATTCTCTTTGAAAGCAATTTTAGTTTTAGACAAGTATTTTAAATAAGTTAAGAAGTGACTAGCGAATGGATTAAGCTTACATTGGGTATTCGTATATAAGTAATTCGCAGTACATCACTATAATTACACTTCAGTAGAGTAATCGCACCATCGCGTCCCTCGAACATGGACTTATGGTAGGTATTAAGAAAAATACTTATGACATCGAAACAATTGATACAAAGAATGTCTACTACAATTTTCTAGCAGCTACCAGGCGGCATTATTTCTGAAAACACCGAGAAGTATAATATTGTTTTTACGAGCACTGATAAACACAGCAGTGCCAGTTAGTGGTAGAATCCTTTAGAAGGGATCAAATGCCCTCTGAGTTTTCGAAGCCTAGGTGGTATTGTCACTATCTAAAGGAAAACCAAACTTGTTAAACCATTGCGAGAAAACTTTTATGTTCAAGAGAACCTAAGAAATATTATATTATCACATGATAGGTTGCACCTAGAAGAGTGACAGGCATGCTCCCCGTCTCATAGGAATCAAAACCATCTTTCTATGTAAATTCATCATTACTCTGCCTAACCTTTTGCAGAATTGGCTAGTGAAAGGTACCTATGGTATATTGCACATAATGAAACCCCGCTCTATGTACTTATATTCTGAAGTACGGCAGTGAGCTTCAAGTTTCATTTGATTTAAGGTGGATCGCGTGGCCGGCCTGTGACGTAGGTGCCGTATTATGTGGCTTCGCAGGCCACCGCAAACCGTTCGTTCTCCCACCTCGGCGAGCCGGCAAACATGCCACCTACTGAGCTCACTCAAGGATACATGCATGTAATAAATCTAACCGTCTTAAATACTGCAGCGATTACAAACAAGTACTTATAATATGGTAGATTAATATTACATGCGAAAGTTGTAAGGCTCAACTGCATGACAATCGCAGTACAATATACATACAAAGAAAATTAAATAGAGTTTGCATGTCTCCCACATGGGGCTCTAAATTAAAAGCTTTAATAACTTAAGTAAATTTTAAATGGTGCCTTTATAAAACAATGAACTATTGCAGCAATCAAATAATAGTTGTCTATGTGTAATACAAAAATTGAATAATATAGATACATCTCTCGAATTGTCTGAAATAATTAGAGTTGTAGTCTAATAATTAAAGAAAAAACTCATTACGTACATAATAGATACGTTTAAACAACTTTAAAAAGATTCCTTTGACTCAAAAAAGGAAAAAGAAGTTTATTTCATTCGAAGTAGTAATTGCTTTGTGTGAATGCAACTCGTGTTGTTATCTAAACAGCATCGACGATATCGATGCCGCAATAAAAATCGTCGATGTGAAAACATCAATTTATCTCTGTCAAAGGCAAAAGCGCCGAATACCATAACCGACAGCTCTATAATCCAGTCATATCACAGTGAACGATTCGCGGCTCAAACAAAGAATCAATACGGCGTGCTTGAAATAAAACGTAACAATAGCTCGCCGCATTATAGAACAACCGCTTAAAATGCTTTTCATGTTTGGCGTCATCCGGCGGTGACCGCTGCCCGCACTCAGCCCGGAAGTAAGACACGGGACCCTAATCGTGTCACTCGATCTTATCTGCCTCCAAATATTTTAACTTCCATGAAAATAAATAATCGGCATGTCAAAGGATCATTAATTTCACTTGCAACCAGGATGTTGTTTCAGACTGGGAAACGCCAGATTGTTTGATAAGGTTAAATAGCTTAATAGCGTTTATGGTCATTTATAAAGCGCCCATTACACCTCTTAGAAATGGCTTTACGACTGCACAACACAAATGGTTAACATAAATCCATCAGTTCCTTGTTACTTTCATACATTATGTTGACATGCCTTGTTTTAATTAAAATGTCAACCACCCGAGCTTCAGATGTTCAAAATAAATATTTATAGTGGGTTAACAAAAAACTGTTGTACAAGTTGCAAATAAAAACATCTACATAGTTGGCAAAAAATAATGTTATGTCATTCAGTAGCCAAGTTGGCCAGAGAGGCGCCCTCAAAAAGCGAACGTGAGTCGGCAGATTGTAACTAATGGATCTTTCAGAAGATGAGTCATGAGTCCCACATGTCACTTTAAGTAAGTCACAGACTGATTTTATAGAGACGTGGGTACGGGCGCCCCGTTATTTTTGGAACGATGGGGACCTTTGCATATAAAAACTTACCCTACCGACGTCTGCGGCATTGCGGCATTCCGATAACTCCAGTATTTTAAAAGGAACTAAGTTATTCTAAGAATATCTACGTATGCAGTGGGTATTGACGTCAGTTCTAACAAATGTCTAATTGATCTGAATTAAACAATGAAATGAATGTCTGACCGTTTATGAACTGTCTGCGAACGCAATGCTTACTTGATGCTCTAATTGATTAATTCGGTACTGGTTGAAAGTTCACGTCTTAATTTCTCAGAATCATACAAGATGCTAATTCATGTAAATTCATACCGTAAATCAATGGAAGATTTTAAAATATTAGATACTAGGATGGTTAAAAATAGTTTCCGTCCAATGATATCTGTACACAACCCATAGAAATGTGTCTGGTTTGCAAAACGTTGATTCCCACTGCGTAAAAGCAATTCAATCTCTTGAGCACATATGCGGACTTCATAAATCCCATGTCAGATCGGTAGAAGCGAGTTTTATGCCATAAATACAGCGGGTGTGTATGTCAAAACATGGGGGATTTGGGCGCTGTCTCCCCGTGCGGACGGCCCGACCGACGCCAACCGAGATAATGAAAAAAAAGATTTATGATCAAAGTCTAATCAAATTTTATTACCGTCTACGACCCTTCACGTCATTATGCCTCGCGTACTATACAGTCATTATCGATTTGTAGTTCACTGTGTCATGTCGAATTTAAAATTCTGTATGAAATATTTCTGTAAGGAAACTAGACGACATACTGGCCGATGCGTCCGCCGAATTGAATGTAACCGAAAATACAAAGCAGATGAAAAATCAAAACGTCGCCAAGTTTCCTTAGCCAAAGGGGTCGGGAGTCACATTACCATAAAATTTCCAGCACGGAATGTGGTGTTGTAATATAGTGGGCAATAATACAGCCATTCGTACGCAACGTGGAATAACGCTCACGGGCACAACCCCTTTCCACCATGAACCCGTCCGTCACCTCTGTGACCCAATTATGCGGAACACATTACATTGTATTTTTAATCCCTTACACCTCGATCTCACCGCTCGAAAATGTCTAATGATGACATAATAAAATGTTCGCCAAATGTAAGGTAAGGGTTAATCTTGGATGATATTGTGTACTCGCATACATGGATGGGAGACTACCGGTCGTTTTGGAGATGTTCTGATTATTGCAGCCAAAAAAGAATATTCCAAGATCTCGGTTATTTAAGATAAAAAAAACGATGACACTCATTACAATGCTTTTATCATATGAATACAACAAACAACTAGTAAGACATAATAAGTTACTGTAATGAAATCGTTTGTCGTTTATCAGACTAGCAATTACACTCAATATAGGCCACTTCTGACAATTGTTTGATTATGACTGGTTCATTATTATTGCGAAGTCCACGTTATCGAAGATCATTGGGTCATCTTGTGTCATGTTAATCGTACACTCAAACATCTTCATTACTTGTCATTTGTTTAATAATTATTCTAAAAAATGTTCCAGTTAATCTTATACCCTTCTTTCTAACGTTTGGAGCAGTTGAAATTAATCAACGTCGTTTCGCCGTCGTCGACTTAGCTGGAGCCAAGTTAATATTCAATTACTTTTAAATGATTCTCTGCTGTGATTTGTACGTCCAACACGTTGTTAGTGGAGTTTTAAGTGAACAAAGCCTCTTAAAATTCTTTCGAAATGTTTTCACAAAATCATCCTCAAAATGACCCTTAACTTAGGCGAATGGGAGTGAAGGGCGCGACAAAAAGGGCCATTATATAAAGTAAAGCGCAATGGATTGAATTAGTTATTCAGTTGATTATACCTCCCCTCTGGCCACTCTATCATTATCGTTTTACTTCACGCACGTGCCAAGTTGCGCTGGGCAACCCTCGTGCACTTCAAGGTCGATAATTATAGTCTGTGCAGCATTTTATTCCAAGTATTGGATCCCCTTTTAGCGAGTAAACATTATTTTATCTCTGTATGTTATGTAATTGAAGTTCAAGGATCTCTAGTAGGTATAAATATGTATAAAATTACTTGCGAATACTATATGATAGCGTTAAAGCACGATTTGTTAAAAAAATAACACCATCACGCCTATATTCCCCAAGCGGGGGTGGCAGAGGTGTACTGTGTACACCCACTTTTCGTCGATTATGTAATAAGGGGCAAGCCTTGCAATATTGCAACTGTACCGCAATGGCAGGCTCCGGACTGATACTGGAAATTTTTCTACTGAAAAATTACATTTTGTCCGATCTAGGATTCGAATCCAGGACCTCGTGATTGCCACGCCTTATTCGCCTTTAGACTAACGAGGCAGTTATTCTCGAATCTAACTTTGATCTATTCGTTAAAGTTGTAGTATATCCCTCCTAAATAGATAAACTTAATTGAAAAAATTACCCTGTTATATTTTTACATATAGAATGTAAAAATAATAGTATAATTATAATGCTTATAAAGAATAGTTTGGGATACGCAAACAGCTTACAATGAGTTAAAAAACCAAGGTGAGTCCCAAACGTGTGGTCGATGGCCGGTCGACATCGGATAAATTACAAATTCTGCTTTGAACCGTTAGGTGTTATTTACAACTCATAGCAGTTCGGAGACCCAATCTGCCACTGGGGAAATAACTTACGCTTTCCCGTCCATTGTTACGTGGGATTTACTATCTAACGCTATCTGATTTAACGACGTATGAAACTAACTGAAAATATTCACCTGCACGCGCTGGCATTTCTAAACATCCATCGTCTATTGTTGCATATACCCAATATATGTTTGGTGCACACGAAATGTACAAAGAATTTTAGCAATCGACCATCATAGTCGAGAACCATCAAAAGCAGTATGTATGTGTAAAAAAAGAAAAATGGCAATTATGAGGTAAGCCTCGTTGGTCTAGTGGTCAATAATGCGAGTAGCGATAACGACGTCCTGGGTCCTTATCCTAGGTCAGTATAGTAATAAAGTATAGTAGCCCCTTATTGGGACTTAATATTGTAGGCGAAAAGCGGTGTAGACGCATCTTTGCCACCCCGCTTGGGGAATAGGTGTGACGGCGTGGAAAAATTATAGCAATGTTTTATTTATGAGGTAAGCCTTTTTTCCACAATCAATTTATTAGCAGCAATTAGCAGGCATTCTGCTAAATCTTTTCCTAATGCTTAGGTTACATATTTGCCGTAATTATATGCCGGCATTTGTCTTCGTGGATTAAAATGAAAAAAGGGGCAAGCACTTCAAGACACTGTTTTTGATCCCTCGTACATTTTGAAACACGGAAAAGTAAATACATCCTCAACTTTATCCGGGCATGCCCTTGGACTTCGTCTTAACATAAGCGGCAAATGAGGAAACTTTCGTAATAAGTTTATTTATACCTACTAGAGATTAGGCACTTTCGGGGCGACCCGCACCCGAACTCTTTGGGGAAATTTAAACCAGCCCAAATTGCACCTAGGAAATCACTTTCTCTTCAACATACATACAAGTTAGTGTGCTCAATTTTGCTAATTCCGTTTTCTTTTATTGTTATATTCTATTACTAATTATTTTCTCTACCACGGACTACGAAACTCCCTGTAGAAATTGACCTCGTTTATAATCTTTTTAAGTTTACATGAAAAAAATCGTATGCAACAAAAACGGAAATAACTTATAATCTGTATTGCGATTGTCTGTAAGGAACCTGAAACTCTGTACTCTCTGGCTACCCTGTAAGGGATCTGGAGTGGTGATATAGATAGATAGATTGCGATTGGCTAATTGCGACAGATGTCAAAACGTAAGAATGAAATGTATTATTACAACAATACCTCATGAGCTGTTGTTGTGTCATAACTCTACCATAGTAGAGCCGCTGAAACGTATGGCAACAAATAAAAAACAGATCAATAAGTTATTCATTTTTTTTCAGGTATAAAGTTGAGATAATACTATCACTGCATAATTGTATATTAGTAATCACTTTAATAGGTATTATACTGTTCACAACTTCAATGTCTAATTTTAATTCAATAATATTTTCTAAGCGATCACGAACTTTGTTTACACTGTAAGTGCCCTCTAGTCGTAAAAGATATATAGAAGAATAAATATTTAATAATAATGACAATGCATAGTTCTGCACGCAAAAAAGAGGGAAGGGTAAGCCGCCCAAAGGCTTCCGACTCGACTTAACGACAGTTGCAACCAATACCAACGAGAACCAGCGATTACCATTCAACGATCATTTCACGACGTCTGTGTGTGTGTGTGTTTGAATGATCTACGCTGTTAGCCGCGGGGCCTTTACGTCGCTGTAATGCGTCGCGTTATTTATTTAATTGCTCATGACGAGTAAGGGCCATTTTCATGTCCACTTATCTGCTCAATAGAGAGCTGAATGTTATCTATGGGTTTTACCCAACTTTCATAAAACAATCAACTACAAACATATTTCAACATAAAACTGTAATCTTAATATGTAATGTATGAGAGAAAATATAAAAATCACATGTGTTTACAACCCTCGAGAGGTGAGGAGCGCGGGCGCAGGCCGCACATGCCGCGGCGACGAGTGTAAACACTCACACCGCTGCAGCAGCCGAGATGAAAGCCGGCGCTGCCCACTTATCGACTTCTGCGCCCAATTTGATTATACCCATTCTGTCAACACCCCGAAATAGACATAAACATACCGCCGCGTTACATCGACCGAATTTAAAATTATGAACTGTAAATACTACTACTCACTTATGTATTTATCTATATTTTCTCTTTAGATTCTTTGCGGCAAAGGCAGAGACTACAGAGTTTCAACTGGCTCTTTCCGTACAGACCTCTCTAGTTTCCTCTACTCTCATAATTTGTCACATACACGCTCGCCGATTACAGAGACTCTTGATTTGCCCTTCCAATGAGAAACGGTCAATTTATTAATGGTAAGATAGTCTAGGTCTTCCCCGTAACCTACATCCTTCCACATTGGCACAGTAACATTTATTTTGTCATTCTCTCTTCCGACATTCTTTCTATATGCCCGAAATACAGAATCCCGTTGATCCTAGGGTAACATTTTTCTTTCTTATCCAAATAGGACATATTTAGATGGACTCTCGTTGATGGTGGAATATATTTCTTCTAACTGGCAGACATTTGACAAACTTGTGTGATTTTAATATTTCTAACTACGGAAGTACTTATTACATACATTACACAAATATATATATTCACTAAAATATAAAACTAAAAAAAAAGAATGTAAACTCAGCTTCTGGTTTTACTTTCAGTAATAATTAGTAAAGTGGTGATAGTAATCACTGGTTTATACTGGATTATACTGGATTATACAAAAATATATACCTACCACTCAACAGAAGGATCCAAGCTTTCCATTAGCATTTGTCTGCTTTTGACGGGTGACTTTTTTAGTTAATTTTGACATAGTATCTTTTAAAGTACCAAGGATCGAAATACGAAATAAAAGCTACTTAAGACCGTATTGAAAAAATGATGCGGAGGCCAGGTGCAGTCCACATCCGTTAAAATTTGGAAAAAAAAACGGTGTGTGTGTGAGATGTAGCTTTACCGGCTCTAAGTTGTAGTCGCACCCAATAATTTAGCCCTTGTGAGAATACATAAAGCGTACACTTTTATTATTTGAATGCTCAATAAAACAAATAAACCAGTCACTTTTAAAAGCGTAATATTAGATCCGGATCAACTTTGTTATTCAAAAAAAGCAACAATTTGCCAGAACTTATTTTCTATATTTTTAGTTACAATTCTCACACTACTACACTTATATTGTATACTGCTTTGTTGATCAGACGCGAGACCTCCTGAAGGTCTTTGTCTAGTTCAGATCCCTTGGGTATATTAATGTTCACTAATAACCCATCCAACAAGCAGAAATCAGGTCCGTAGACAGACAGAAGTTAGACTAAGTACCAAAATGACTGACTTGGTGAAAAACTTTAGTTTATACGCATATATTGCTGATAAGCACATTTGAATTTGTATGGAGGTAAAAACTGCAATTCAGCAATATGGCCGTGGTCATCGAGGATGTAACAGTATCATGAAACATATTTGTAGAGGTGTAGCTACTCTAAATACATGCTAATATTATAAATATGGAAGCAACTCTGTCTGTCTGATTGTCTGTTACCTTTTCACGCTTTAACCGCTAAACAAATTTTAGCAAGGAAATAGTTTTTTTCTAGGGCAAGAATATAGGCTACCCTTTGCCTCAAAAAAAGTTTAAGGGTGTGAAATACAGGCCTGAAAAATAACGCCAACGAAGTTGGGGGTATAGCTAGTATTCCATAAAGATCTGCTTAAAACGTTTCACATATACATTATATACTTCTGGCACCAGCTTAAAAGAAGAAAAGTTAACGGCGGGTGAAAAAGTTTATGACACTTTGGGAGGCTGTCAGTCACAGTACGGCGAAGCGCTCTATAGTGGATTCAATATGCATAACAGTAGATTGATGAGGGAGAGACCCAGTTTTTTCCAACTTTTTGCATTTTTTCCCGGCGCAACCTCCGATTTATCATACATAATATATTATCTGCATTATTGAGGGGCTAAAGGACATATTATTTGAGAATAAAAGGTATCAAGAATTAACTCTTTGAGTAGAGTTCTGACACTAATAAGAATAATTTAAGACATCTTTAATAATACCAAACGATATTAGAATAATAAATCAGACTAAAGCCTAAGCGTATCCACAGCTGGACAAAAGCCTCTCACAAATTGAGATGAGGGAGAGGTCATACTCCGGCCACCTGCTGTTAGAGCTTATCACGCCGCCAAAAAGCTTTCGACTAGCTTAGGGACTAGGCATGTCGTTTCATTTAAAAAAATCGATCTTTGGATCGATTCGAATCAAACGCACTATAATCGATTCTCGATTAAATCGAGCATCGGATGATCGATTCTCGATTAATCCATTCGAAATCAATTTTAATGAATGTGCTTATATAATGAATATATATTTTTAATCCTTCTGCTGGTACTGTTTCTGGATGCGTTAAATTTAGAGGTTATCAAATAGACAACAGACTTTAAAATATGTGTAGTTTAGAGCCTAGTATTTTTATTAATATAAGTGCTTATCTATCTATCTATATCATTACGCTAGATCCCTTGCAGGGTAGGGAGAGAGTACAGAGTTCCAACAGGTTCTTTTCTAAGTGCTTATAGATATTATAAATGCTTGATTTACACTACTTGAATAGGTCATATTGTCGACTACCTTTTTTTTATTATTGAAATGTGAATAGATTCACCGAATCGATCCAGTGCTTCAGATCAATATTAAAATTTGACTATTAGACTCTAAAGAATCGATTTTTCAATTAATCGATTTTAAATCGGCATGCCCATTAGCGACTAGTCCGTAAAGTAGAAACCGGGTTCAACCGCTTAACGTGCCTTTGAAAGAATACCACAAACGCTTACTCATCTCAAACTGACCAAGCCGAACAACGCTTAACCTTGGAAATCGCTACAAACACCGCGGTCCACAGTACTACGAGCTCCTCTGTTATTCGAATGTTTCAGTTTAAATAGAAATCTATTAAGTAGAGTACATTCCAACTGATCTGTATTCGTTTTAAAAGGATGCAATAGCTCCGACGGCCATGAAATCAACTCTAGGCAACCGGTCGAAGGATAAATACTGTTATTTAACTTCCCAGGTTTAACAACATTCGTGCAGATATTTTTAGACCGATCATTAAGCGATTTTATTTTAACAAAAGCAAACCCGTCCGACGGCCAAATGCGTCTACCTGCATTGAACACCTGCCGCTGGTTGCAATAAATAAGGAGCTTAAAATCCACACATCTCTCGAGGACATTCAGAATATACTTATATATATATATAATAGCTTTCCTAATTTCAATCATGGAATTCCCTAAAAGGTTGTAACGCATATTATCATATTAAGTTGTTTTTAGGATAGCAATAAGATTTATTAATAGTGAGTAAGTGACTTAGATATTATGCTGTATCACGGTTGATATAACGCATAAAAAGGCAATCCTCATTGATGATACCGCCAGGTGTCCATTTAACAATAGATGAGCTTTCAATAATAATAAGTTCTCCTCCGTGATTCGTACATATTCTTTCATTGGAATTAATATAAGAAACCGTAAATAATGGGCATACGTTTCAACTACATATTATGTAGAGTTAAAAGTTACGCTGACTTACCTACCTGCTTAATTAAAGCCGTACAAAGCGTTCGGAATCGTTAACGCGTACTTATTAAAACAGGAAAAGATGATCGCAATCTTTCGTAGAAATGAGCTCGGCGCCCGCAAAAAGTGGCATCTCTCAAATCATCCCATTTGTTCTTTAAATCGCCCAGGAGGAGGGTCTTGGGAAGCCTTATAATTTACACAAGACAAATAGAGCGTATCTGCGCGACTATTTATACCAGCCATTTCTTTACCCCTGTTTATATTCAGCTCACTTGCGCGGCAGTAAGCAGAATTTGCGATGAAATTGGAGAGCATGCTAATCTAAACAAGTTTAACAAGATGCAGAGCAGAATAAGTTAAATAAATTAACTGTATTAACATTATGGCGATATCTAGATTCGCGTAAATTTCTCTACTTATGGAAGTAAGTACGTGTTGAAACACGAGCGAGCTGAATGTAATCCAGATATTTATGGAGGAGACCCGAAAAAGATGTGAAAGAAATAGAACAGAGAACATTAATTCTTTACTTAATAACTAATGTATTGAAGTGAGCAACTTAGAACTTATGTTGAATATTCAAATAACCATAAAAAAAGGAATTGATAGGTAATGCAATAGTTAGCAATAAGCAGCTGGACATATCGAACTCTAGTCAATTTTAACGAAATCTGATGATAACAAACATGCGTTTAAGTAAAAACATAACATAGAAGCACATAACTCGAAAGTTACAGGAACTCAGGCTCAAAATCATAGACAGTCTAAGAGTTATGCAGCTTCTAGTATTCTACAACGTCTAAACATCCTTACCTGTTAATAGGAACAGCAGAATTAAACACCGCATGACGGAATGCTTACAGGAACAGCGTGGTAGAGTTTACGCGTATGTATGCACCGGTGCCATGGTCAAGCGTCCCGACAGTTTGACTATGTAGCCAATGTTTACGCGGCTCAGCTGACGTCTTCGTCTATTATGTCCGCGAATTAACCACACACTCGCGCACTGCGGTCTCCGCACGCTGCAGTGTCAACGGCCACGAGCTCGCGAGAAAAACTAGACACTCGACGAAAGCTGTCCTTATGGGATGCGAACGGAACTATTTCGCGCTTACCGCTGTCTTCCAGTGAGTTATTCATTCATCTTCCGAAATACGATGAACGGAAGTTAGGCGACGGTCCCCGCTGTGATGAAAACATCACACATGGCTAGAGCGGCGACGAAAGCTCTCTCGCGCGCGATCGCAGCGCACGGCGGCTGACTCGCGAGTTGCGTGAGTGGGCCGGCGGCGCGGCGGGGGCCGGGGGCCACGCCTGCGCACCGCGCCCGCGCCGCACCACCTCCAGTATTGACCGACGACGCCTCCTTCCTACATTTCACATCCTTAACTAGGTACTACGAATTCTCCTTTGAAAAATCCCCTAATTCCATCCCACCGATTGAGATAGGCCACGTCTATGATCCATGAAATAAGCACACCTTGGTTTTAACAAGCTATAAAGTTTTGAATTTCTTACCTAAGTGCCTTAAATCGGGATTATAATACGTAATAAAATATCTTATACCCAAATAAAAATTTGGTGGCTAAATTTTAATCGACTTCGAGTGAATAATAGAGGTTATAAGCTTTACAAAGTTAGCGTAGGTAACGATGAATAGCGACCTACCTTACAATGTATTTTACAAAAATTAAACTATCTATCTATCTATCTATAACCTCACGCCAGATCCCTTGCGGGGTAGGCAGAGAGTACAGAGTTCCAACAGGTTCTTTCCTTACATACCTCTGTGGCTTCCTCGACTCTCATAGTTCGTCTCATACACGCTCGCCGGTTACGGAGACTCTTGACTTTTCCATCAGATAAGACTCGGTTTATTTGGTCGTGGTAAGAAAGTCTAGGTCTTCCCCGGTACCTGCATCCTTCCACTTTCACATTGTATATCTGTTTTGTCATTCTTTCCTTTGGCATTCTCTCTATATGCTCGAACCAACGGAGCATGCCCTTTCTCATCTTTACACCGATACTATCTTTCATACCTACTCGCTGTCTTACTATGCTGTTGCTAATGCGGTCGGTCAGCTTCACTCCGCACATCTTCCGCAGAGCTCGCATTTCTACCGCATTTATCCTACTTTCATTCTCCTTCTTACATACCCAGCTCTCGCTACCATATAACAGCGTTGGGACAAGAACTCCGTTATGTATGGCCAGCTGCGCCTTATGCTTAAGTGCCGGCTCCCGAGTAGCTTTCCCATCGCACCATTCACTCTGTTCCCTGCACTCACTCTTCCCTCTATGTCAGCGGTGTATTTCCCATCCTTACTGAAGGCGCATCCAAGATATACAAACACATTCACTTGCTCCAGCACATCGTAAACTCTCCGACAAGAATTCTTTAAAGCTTAAAGATTATTTTATGGTTTAAGTAAAAAAATATTCACAATAAAACCGTCTTAGTAAAAATACCCACATGTATTACCCAACTATAGATATGTCTCTTTTATACCACAACATTTTTTTTCTAATTTTGCAAAGAAAATATGAATAAGATTTTTCGTATATTCTAATACCTACTTAATAGATAAATTCAAAAGCCTACAGATATGACCTAAAAAACATTGCAGTACAACTACTTATAGCTCTTTTTTATTTTGCCTTTTTATATTAAAAGCTTCTGATTGATCTCGTCTGGGCGACAGCTTACTTGGACTGCAGCCTACATACGCAATAGATGACGTCAAACCAAGTTGGCAACGAATGTACTGGCATCCGCAGAACAAATTAACTTGGGTCGAGGGTTTTGAGGCAAGAATAACATAAAGTAGGCCGGAGTTCTTATCACTGACGTTATCTGCTGTCTACTTGCTATTCATATGACTCCGTCTCCATGTAGGTGGGTAGTGTACGTAATCAAGTAAATTGGAAATTAAGCTTTATATTTTCATGTAGCTTTATGTACGTACCTAACACGTTTTAAGGTTGATATCTTGTTTTGTAACGCGACGCGTTACAATAGCTTCGTGAATTGGTCGTTTAATGGTAATAGAGTAGGTACACTCCAGTGGAATTTAGAATACTATTCAAGGAGATTTTAACTAAGTTATTTTAAAGCACCGCGTTTGGTCATAGCAAATAAAAGCCCAGTGTATCAAATATTGAGAGATACAATTAGGCATACATTTGTTTAATCATTAGCACCTCGTCATCGCTAGACGCTTCATGTAACATAAGATGTTTTTCTACAGAAAATCTGTCAGTAGCAGTTCGGTGGTAGTAACCCTGCAATCGTGCCTTTTATGATGAGGGTAAGCTCGTCCCCTATTACTCTAGGATCTAATCTAACATCTTCGCCAAAATGTCACCTTTGCTTGGGGAATATAGGCGTGAAGGTGTGAAGGCGTTTTTTCTTGTAGTTCGTTAAGTCGTGCTAATCTGAATTCGTACCCTAAAGGAAAGCCCGTTACCAACCAGACCTCTCTACGTCATACTCACATCCTACCTAATGTCAACAGGTACGTTCATAGTAAGTACAGACAGTAAGGATCAATAATATGTAATTATTTTAGTACTTTGTCCTACTTTTGTTATTGTTGTAGAGGTCTAATACTGATAAATATAACTAACGCAATCATAAATAACTTTAACCGTTATTCGAATATATTCTACTGCTAGATTAAAGCCTTTACTCACAAATCTAGGTGAGGCAGGCCAAAAGGCCTTGTGCGGATTGGTAGAGATAGGGTTTTGGCCACCCGTATTACTGTTACCGTGAGGAAGTAGAATTACATATTAATTTGCCCGTGACTTTACCTACGTTGAATATTTCAAATACCAAATTACTGGACTGTGGTTGTGAAATTTTAAGTAGTATCAAAACGATTTAGCGCATTGGTTAAGAGCTTAAGCCGCTCCGCCCACTGTGTCTAATAGTCGCGGTTTCGATTCCCGTACGGGACAAATCTTTGTGTGATCCAAAATTATTTGTTCCGGTCTGGGTACTTGTGTATGTGAATTTTCATGTTTGTAAACGTACCCACGACACAGGAATAAATCCTATTGCGGGGCTACGTTTTCTTAAGAAAAAAACATAAATAATACCAATAGTACATACCTAAACAGGTACAGATTATAAAGAATAAATTTAAAGTACGCTTTGTTTCTCGGAAAGTAAGTGCTTTTCTAAATTTCATCAATACGGAGCAATATGTACCGGCAAAGTTCGAGGACTCCTTGAATAGGTTAAGAAGAATGGAACATCACTTCGGCGATCGTCTTCGCCTTTAGATTTCGAAACATAATAATGCCAACATGTGATATGATTTCAGATCAGCCTACCTAAATCTAAATAAAATAAATAATGTTAGCCCTGTTAAGAAACTGTCCGACTGTTGGGCACGCCTCCTCTCTAACTAAAAGGGTTTAGGCCATAGTCCACCACGCCCCATTCGCCAACCCAGTGTGGGCTGGCGAACTTCACACACCTTCGAGAAACTCTTAGGCGTGCAGGTTTTCTCACGATATTTTCCTTCACCGTCAAAGCAAGTGATAATTAATTTTTAGTACGCACATGCTTACGAAAAGACATCAGTGCGTGCCGGGTTTGAACTCAAGACCTCTGACTTTGCAGTTCAACGGTCTTACCACTAGGCCTATCACTGCTTAACCTACCTAAATCTGAATTTCAAAAATCTATATCTGTATCATCACACTAGACCACTTGGGTAGGAAGAGAGTGCAGAGTTCCAATAGGTTCTTTCCTCCAAAACCTCTCTGGCTTCCTTCACCCCATACTTCGTCTCATACACGCTTGCCGATTACGGTGCGTATATTATAACAATCTAGTAATTTGATAAATAACGTCCTAAAAAGGGTGTTTGTCACTTACATTAGCTTGAGACCAGCTTGAGCCAGCGTCGATCTAAACTGACGTTAATTTAAAATTGCATCTTGCATCTATGGTGCAATTTATAGTATTTTTTTAAACAATCCTCTGGCTCCTTTCTCTATAGAGTCAGTGAATTGTTATTATTTTATACGTAGATTATTGCGTATCAAAATAAAGCAGCCGGAGGGTTTAGGACAGAATATTAAACCGCTAACGCGTTGTCGAGAAAGCATGATGACACTTTCAAATCTATTTGGTAAATCTGTAGTGTGAAAAGGATGGCATATCAACTCGGTAGTGATTTTTACCGCCTGGCGTATTCGCTTGAGGCGCTCTATATTTTTTTTTGTCTTGATACTAATTGTCATGTACCATATAAATCTTTATATAATAAGAAAGATTTATATTGTTCATAATAATAAACTTTATGATAAAGTATGGTAAAGCTGGTCCCTAAGTGGATTTCGTGTAGCATAATATCCGACTTGATAACTTCGACACCGTCGCTCAAAGAAGTCTGCAGTCTGTGAACATGTCCTTGACCGCACCCGACATAACATCAGATTTGATAGACCACAAATCCTCGTGAAAGAACACCGATTCCTACCAAGGATGGTTCGCGAGGCTATTGAAATTAAAAAACATCCTAATTTCAATAGAGAAGATGGCTGGGTGCTTCCATCGTCTTGGGATCCGGTAATTAATATTATCAAATCCAAAACCAAGCATAACACTGCAAGACCTCAAGACACCGTGAGCTCATTCTGCGTAGATCGGACCAACAACAACAAAAATAATTAAGAAGTTTGAGGGTATCCCGAAACAACTATGCCTTTTGTACGTTTAACACCTCAGTCCCTCCCGTGACCATGGGTGCTGCAAAGCACTCGAAACGTCGGTAACTAAAAATAAAAAAATAAACCGCGATAAAATCCGTAAAATAGTTTTATTTCATGTTGCATAGTAGGTACCTAGGATAGTCGATAAGGACCTGTAGGATCTTCTGTAGGCAGGTTTTCTTAGTTTGGCTTTGGTTGATATATTTTTCTTAGTTTGGCTTTGGTTGATATGTTGTACGTTTAGATTTGGATGAAATTTGGCACGCAGATAGTTTATAGGTAATAAAATATTTAACGGAATTAACATATTGGATACTTTTTATCCCGGAAAAACAAGCGAACGAAATCGGGGGCAGAAACTAGTCTCAAATAAAGCAATTCTACAATAAAAATAATTTATCATACGTTAAACCTAATAGCTTCTTTAAAATTTAATATACTTACACAGGTAGTACTTGCTACTTAGATAATTTATTAGCGAATGTACCTATACATAGCGGGTACATACCCGCTAATAGTAGATATAGGTATTCAAAGTACATACTCTCATAGACTCGCGAGACACAATAAAATGATTGCAGAAGTCGTAAATGGAGCAGTCTCGCTGGCTACTGACCTAGTCGCCAAATAAAGGCCATGCATATCTGAGATCTCCGTCTAGAATCTTACGCAAGGATTAAGGGTATATGACATCACTCAAATTGGTCTATACGCTATTTCTACGTTTTATATAATAGTAAGCCCAAACTGATTCATACGACTACGGATAACTAACTTAAACGGGCATATTTTTAAATAAATATAGTATAGGGAGAGGTCTAGTGAAAGAACCTATAAGAACTCTGTACTTTCTATCTACCCCGCAAGGGATCTTGCGTGAGATGCGTAGGTCCATCCATAAATATACCACAATATGTATATTTCCTAATACTAACAACGATATCTCAGTCAAAGCTTTATTGGGTTCTGTGGGACGATGATTGCATTTAATCTAACATATAAAGAAAATAGATAAATAAAAGTAGCTTACGATTTAGTTTCCCATAATAGCTTTCCTTATTTAGCAACGCAAACATAAATATGACAGCAATTCTTCATTCTTTTAGCTTCATCCTATTTTTGGTACACTCAATATGTTTTCCTTTTTTCTTTCCAGTATTAATTTTTGTATGGCATCGTGTAACAGTAAAGGTTTGTAGCGACCCCTATACATCGCTACATAGTTGCGACTACCTACCAACCTACCTACTATAATAGATGGTGCTGACGATTCGCCATACTTGTCTAGAACGCACGACGTGTAACATATATACAAGCCCCCGACAACAACTCTCGGGAAAAGTGGCAGGCCCCGCCAGATACAACACCCGTCTGCCTGGAAGATCTTCCCTTTGACAAATCCTGCAACAGGTTCATGTTTTCTGGACGCACGGCTATGTATCAAGTTATCACTTTTTACATTTTCAATTCCACTATGCTTAGCCTTTTATCAATATGCAATTTTTATCAATGTATGGGCACGGAATACTGCTAAAGAAGAAAGCGAATAAGTCTGCACCCTTCTTTTAGAGCATTAGGGTAAAAAGCAATTTACGTCATACTAGAAGGGTTCGACTACATCTAACGGAGAGAACACGTACTTCATAGGAAACATTTTTCGTAATAATGTTACTTCCAGTTTGTGCTGAACTTTTGATAGAAAACCATGACTGAACTATTTAAAGCGTCCATGGTTTCGTCATGGATTTCTATAGAAATCTATGGATGTCGTTTATCCACGTTTGTCTGTCTATAGTTTCTAAAACGTACCTAAACCATTAACTTTGATAATAATACACTAATGCCTATGCTACTACTCAGGCCCATTATCCTCCAACGGGTAAATAGAGATGAAGTAGAGATTGGGCGATATTTGATCGAAATATTTTGATGTTCTGTAATTAATCGTCGTCAATATTGGTAGTATCATCACAGATTTTAAGTTGGAACATAGATTATCGAATTGCTGTTGGATTAATGGCACCATAGTACACCGAAATGTGGATGGCGCATAGAACAGGTAGCAATCACGAAATCTCTACATAGTCCTCTCTTTAAAAAATAGAGACTTTGTAAAACAAAACATCATTTTTTTTTTTTCTAAACGTAGCCCCACACTAGGATTGATTCCTGTGTCGTGGGTGCGGTTACAAACATGAAAATTCACGTACACAAATACCCAGACCGGAACAAATAATTGTGGGTCACACAAAGATTTGTCCCGTGCGGGAATCGAACCCGCGACTATTAGACACAGTGGGCGGAGTGGCTTAAGCTCTTAACCACTGCGCTAAATCGTCCACAAACCACGGAACAAAGAGGTACTTTTTCTTCTTCTTCTTTAAGTTATGGCTTCACACTAATTTTAAATGTATTTTGCCAGTGTCCAGTGAGATATATGATCGTGTTCGTTTAAATTAATTCAACTCCCCGATGAACTAGATGACAACGATGATAATGAAATTAATGAAGTACCCCACCCTGGATAGTAAAGCGGTGGATACTTTACATACCAATTGCGACGGCCGTTTTGAGGAAAGTCAAAAAGGCACGTTTTATCACTTTGTTACAATAGGGAATATGCGTGTAATTCAAATAAGGGTCAAATATTTTTTCTTAAAAACTTTATCTCATTAGAATAATGTCTATACCAATATTTTTTAATTACATTAGTTTTTTATGAAGAAAATAATTGTTGAAAGTACAAAAAATGAGTGGGATATTCAAAGTAGTAGAAACGCCACGCTATTGGTGAGATCGAATATGACGTCAAAGTCTACAATACAAATGTCAACAAGTGCATATTTGTTGGATGTTTGCTATTGAGTTAGTTTGTTTGTTATTTTTTGTTGTCGATTAAAATTTTAGTTTAAATTATTTAAGTTAATTCTTACGTTAAAGTGATCTTCACAGCAATATAAGCAAGTTGATGGAGATACCATGCCTCTTTTTCAGATTTATCACCCCCTTTCTCCTTATGTCCGCACCTATTGGGTACATTTCTTATTGTATTTTTACACCTAGGCACAACACAGTGTTGTTCCATTGTGACTATTATACAATGGAACAAAATAAAAATAAATTACAGAATAAAATACTTCTACAGCTGTTCAGTAATTGATTGTTATTATAGACTTTGACGTCACGCCAAGCGCGCCAAAATGGCGGGCGTTTAAAGTGCCCTTATTAGTTCGCTATCTTCAACATTTTTTTTTGCCCTTCACATTTTGTTTTTGACGCTTAAATTTTTTTTTGCAAATATATATTGATGTAATCTATCGTATAAAAATATAAAAAAAATACACGCATATTCCCTATTACCTTCACTCATGCACATATAAGAACACATAATGGTTAATATTCCACCAACATTGCACATTATTAGTCGAAATAACACAAGTTTTGGAAATTAAAACAAATTGACAATATCACTCTTTGACTTCCCGCCAAAACTCGAGGTACTTCTTTATTCTGTAATTGAAAAAGAAACAAAAGACGGGCATAAATTCTGTTTTGCTGCCTTGGTTTCGATAGAAAATTCCAGATAGCGCTTTATTCGATCTAACCGAAGTTGCCAGCTGAGAACATTGAGTGAGTATTAACTTAATAGCGAAATTAATAATTAAAACAATTTTATTGTTAAAAGTTTATTTTCACTTCTATGAGAATACACCTAAAGGTATAATTATTACATATTTATTCAGTCTAAATAACTACAGTTAGGTGGCCTCGGCTAACTTTGCGTATTTTTGTTTGGTCCAAGCTTGAATAAGTTGTTTCCGGATTTCAAATGCGATTACTGCGGTGGCCATTCCAGTGTTCAAACTGTCAATACCTCTCTGTAATGGGATATTGAGCCTTAATCCATTTTTTCGTGATGCCAAACTAGAACAAGATAAAATACTTGCATAAAAATACTATTATTAAAGTTATTAGAGCTAGTTTGATGTTTTAAGAGCCTTTCCACTTCAAAGTGAAAGATTCTACTAAAGTTTTTGGAATGTGTGAGTGGAGATGACCAGGAAGCCAATGGTTGTGTTAACCGAGAGCGCGTTTCAATTAGCGTTAAAAAATCTGAAAGAAACCGATTGTTTCTTCCGCAAAAAAAAACGGGAAATTCGTTTACTTCCGATTTTTTCGTATTTTTCTTCAAAAATTTAAACCACCTACCTCACTTGTTGAAAAAACAACAATATGTTTATGAATAGAACGGGTTTATTAAATAAAACGGTTTAAAACAATGTTTTAAACATTTACTACGTCGTTTCTCGTCGGTGAAATGTGGGTGTACAAAGTACACCTCTGCAATTGCCGCTTGGCGAAACATATTTTAGGACCTAATGTCGTTGGCGAAATGTAGGCGTACAAAGTACACCTATCGTGGGTGAAATCGCGGGTGTACATAGTACACTTCTGCCACCTCCGCACGAGGAAATATATTTTTAGGCCGAACAAACATCGTCGGCGAAATTTGGACGTACAAAGTACACCTATCGTCGGAGTGATATGAGTACAATGTACATCCACAATTCTCAACACCTCGCGACGGTCTCAATGTGGCAAATTTTAGCTACCCATGCTCACGGCTTTGTATATAAATGAAAGAAACAGTGGTTTTTTTTCTGAAACATTCGTTTTTTTTTCAGTTTTATAAATAAAAAACATGTTTTATTCCGCATCAGCTGTAATTTTTTTTTGAAAGAAACGGGAAAGTTTCAAGGTTTTTTCAACGTTAGTTTCAATAGCGCGACAATTACTGTCTTATTCCAAAACAAGGTCTAAATAATGGTATAAGTCGGGATTGTTACAGCAACATCAAGTCTAGGTAACTAGGGCTTAAAATTTTCCTTTTTTTTTTTTGAAAATGTATAGTTACTGTGGGTTGCGAACTGTGGGTAGCATAAAACAGCCAGTAGTATCCCATCGTGTATTTGTATGAATTTTCGCTCTAGCCATGGAAATTCATACAAATACGGGGTGGAATACTGCTTCGTACACATATACGTTTACATTGATGCTATTATGTCAAGAGTTGAGAAGTTTCCCTGTTATAAAAATCTATATCATCACGATCATCGATCTTACGGGGTTATGTTACGAGACACTTATATATTATAGTATAGATTCTTTCATAGGTGCGATCAGCAACGTAAGTAGCTTAACATTTTCAGTTTATCAAATCAACAATACTCTTTATTATACAGATATTGGTAAACATTGTCAAATCAAAATCAATAGAAACATATTCAAATATATTTAGATCAAGAAAAATAATGGAACCTGTACCTGTTGGAACCCTGTACTTTCTGCCTACCCCGCGAGGAAGCTGGCGTGATGATATATATAGATAGAAAAATAATGAATTTAATGCCAAACAAACCTGCAAGCGATTTGAAAAAGTAGGAATATTGAGCTACTTATGTTGTTGATTGTACCTACTATAATACTATTTAAAATAAACAAAGATTTAATATAACTCACCTATAACTGTCTTCACTAATACCCTCAGTCTCTCCACCTAATATCAAGGTTATGTGCCTTAAAGTTGAAAATTCAATCCCGTAATATGGTAGAACTGGCATCTGCATATCTTTAGAGATATCATTTTCATCAGAAGCATCATCACTATAGACGTGTGAATTACTATCAGCAATGAATACCGATGTATCTGGTTCCAAATGACTGGGCATTTCACTCCAGTCTATTGAGTGATGAATAGGAAGTCTGAAGTGAGCACCGGCTCCACTTCTTATCACTTTTGGATCCCAAACATCAACACAGCCTGAAAATACAAAATAATGAATTTTAAAAATAGGACTTTTAAAACACAGGACTTCAAGGAAAAAAATAACTGTTTTAAGCTGTGTCGTCGGCCTGAGAATTAAACTTCTTCTTCTTTTTCTAGTGCCTCTCCAACTAGTGAAGGTTGGCTATCAATTTTGGAATTCGTCCTTATCCTATGGGGCACGAAAGAGCTGTACCGCGCTAGGAATTCCCGCCCACTCCCGGATGTTTCGGAGCCACGTCTTTTTTCTGCGGCCCACACGCCTTTTACCGGCAACTTTGCCCATCATAATGATCTGTAAAAGATGATATCTATCGTGCCTAAGCACGTAGCCGAGGTATTAAACTAGAAGATTAAAAATAACTGTTTCCAATATGCACATGGCAGAATTTTCTTTAGAACTATTTGAACGGAACAATTTCTGAATATTACTTGAACTTTATCGTTTTATATGTCGTGGAAGTTTTAAAAAGCTCATTTCTTCAACTAATCATCATAATTTGCCCAATGTTCGCAAAATAAAAGATGATATACTGTAACAGGTCTTATGACTTTGGTTAATTAAATCACCTTGCTCATGAATCAGATTATATTTTGGATGAAATGAAAAGATGAATTAGAAACTAGTATACTTCTGGGATTATTTTGCTTAGTTATTTCTGGGATTAGCCTGTAATGATACATCATACTAATATATATAAGTTAAAAATATATTAGAGTAATGACACTTGCCTCGTTGGTCTAGTGGCAAAGCGCATCGCTTGGTGATCACGTGGTTCCGGGTTCAAATCCTAGGTCGGTCAAATGAAGTTTTTCTAACGAAAACTTCCTAGTATGAGTCCAGATTGTGGAATTGTGCCTGGTATATGGCAATAAGCTCGCACCTTATTACATGGGACCTAACATCGTCAGCGAAAAGTGGCTGTTCTCAGTACACCTCTGCCACCTGTGCCGCTTAGGGAATATAGGCGTGACGGTGTAATGACACTATTTAAGCGGAGGTGCCATTTTATAAGCAGGCAATTAAAAAAATAATTATAGTATATTAGTAATTTCACAGAGATTAATATCTATACCTTTACTTAGTAAAACCTTCTCACAGCCGGCACCAACAGCCACTCTGAGTATGGCACCTAGGTTACCAGGTCCTCGTATATTGTCACATATAAATTGCAGTGGCAATGGGCGAGATAAACTCTTTACATTATCTGGTGTGGGAGTCTCAAATACCCCTGAAATAAAATTATTAATTAATTCAAACATAGCCCCACACTAGGAATTATTCTTGAATCATTGGTGCATTTACAAACAAGAAATTCACATTTGTTGAGACTGAGGGAGAAAAAACTTTTGTCCCATGCGGGAATCAAACCCGGAACTACTTGATCCAATGGACGGAGCAGCTTAAGCTCTTAACCACTGGATCACGCTGTCATCAATGGTTATAGAGTTCTTAACAATATATGAGAAGAGTTAAATAAATTAATAGTGTCTGACCATCGGCAAAACCGAAGGTTTAATATTAATAATAAATAATAATAATATTAGCCCTGTTAAGGAACTATCCCACCGTTGGGCACGGGCCTTCTCTCAAAATGGAAGGGTTTTAGGCCATAGTCCACCACGCTGGGCCAGTGCGGGTTGGCGAACTTCACACATCTTCGAGAAACTCTTAGGCATGCAGGTTTCCTCACGATGTTTTCCATCACCGTTAAAGCAAGAGATAGTTAATTTTTAATACATATATTATTAATAACCCTTAGAAATTTGGTTTGATTGGCTAAATTTTTTTAAAGTTACGTTGACTGTATTAACACAGTGATAGCCTAGTGGTTAGACTGTTGAACTGCAAAGTCAGAGGTCTCGGGTTCAAACCCAGGCACGCACTTCTGTCCTTCCGAAAGCATTAAAAATTAATTATCACTTGCTTTAACGGTAAAGGGAAACATCGTGAGGAAACATGCATGCCTAAGAGTTCTCGAAGGTGTGTGAAGTTCGCCAACCCGCACTGGGCCAGCGTGGTGGACTATGGCCTAAACCCTCTCAGTTCGAGAGGAGGCCCGTGCCCAGCAGTGGAACAGTTTCTTAACAGGGCTAATATTATTATTATTTGTCATTTGTTATTGTTTTTTCTTTTTTGATTAAATAAACTTAGATTTCCACATATACCCCTTCATGTACCCCCACAGGTATGCATACCACTAATTGGGAAACACTGGGATAGGGCACTGGTCTAGTGGTTTAAACGTATACTTCATGATTCACTGGATCAAGTAGTGCTTACACCACAGGGAACAAAACTTTGTGTTTGTACATTTTTAATGCTTGTGAACACAACCATGCATGACACAGGAATAATTATAATATGCCTATTGAAGAGCAATGCTATTTTTTAAAAAGAAAAAAGCTTATTTGACCACTGATCATTAGATCTCCGTAAGTGCTTCATTAATAATATTTTATCTTATAGGCATGTAGTTCCAGTGCTAAGACAACTAAAACCAACTGACCAAGAATACCAGGACTTGTCTCAACATCAGACCAAAGCTGCATTTCCTTGTATGGTATCTTATAAAACTTCACACCGGTTTTAGGCAGAAATGATTTTAAATTGTTAATATCTTCGGTTCTACTGAATATCACATATTTTAGTACACATTTAGCTTCAAGTCCATCTACAATCAATCTCCAACCCTCAACTAGTGTCTGACCAGAACGCATTCTTTCTTTCTTGGATTTCAATTTTACCAACAAGGAGCTGAAATTTTATAATTATTATTAGAATATATAGAGTAGAAAACTTTTTTAAACCAGCTTCTATTTACAATTTATAAGAGAAAATCAAAATTAATTATGTATACAACATTTAGTATCTATGCTGTTGGCCGTTGAGAAATTCCTTCATCTGGAGCTAATCTTGAATGTAGAATCAAGTCATGTTTACCATAAAAATGCATTACCATTAGAACTGAGCAATCATGTCTAATTTTACCTCTGTAGGAATATAGGAAGTGATTCTAATACAACTTGCAAGTTACATAAAAGCTTGTAAAAATGATTATGAATTTATAAATAACACTCTTAAATTGAATACAGAACTAAAATATTATAAAATAATTACCTGATGCGTGCATCACTTTCTTTTAATTTCTCATAAATAATTTCATTGTTGTCATCAAAAACCTTTTGTTGGCTCAAATAGAAATTGCGTTTCTTTAATTTTTCTTCCCTTTTCTGTTTGATTTCTTTAGATTTCTCAGGTGTTAAAGTAGATTCAGAATGCTCTTCTTCTGTGGCAATATCCTTGACTTTACCTTGTTGTGGCTCCTGTCGTTTGGTCAACACGGAAGGGTCCAAATCTATAATTTTTTCTTTTTTAAGATTAACCTTTGATTTTTCTTCAAAAGGTAACATAACCTTGGAAGGAGCCCTATGCATCCATCGTCCATATAACCTAACAGAACCACAAACTGAAGGTGGGCGTAAAATAATTTGTGCGATTAAACGATTAAATTTACCGCTCATTTTCTCTGTTTATTGATGTCGGTCTGAGAATTAAACTTGGCAATTATAATTTGATCACATTTATTTGTTTATTTACTGCCCGGGCACATTTATCATTTGACATTGACAAATTCAAAATGATAGAGAGGTGATCAGTCAATCCAAACCTTCATAAAAAGAAAAAATAACATAAAGAAGAGACTATTATAAAGACAATAGTAGAAATCGACTACTGCTTAAAGTACAGAGCACTCTGCGAAAACAACGTGATGACAAGGATACTCACTTAGAGCCCTACCTCTCTTTCTAAGTAGGGTGACCAAACATTGGTACGATTATGGACTTGTTGACATATAATTAACGTATAATTCTCGGGCACTGTTTATTGCCGTATTTTTTTCTTTCTGCACATATGCCACATCTTAAATGAGTAGTAGTCAAAGTTTTCGATTGAATTGTCAATTTTCTTGCTGACTGTACATTTTTTCAGTATCTGTAAATTCAGCTCCAAATATCGCAAAAAATAAGGATAGTCTCCTAGGGCCGTTTTTCTGTATCTACAACGCTTGAGATAGCTGCTCTTAATGCCCCATCTTAATCCATCCTGTCAGTTCATTAGTTTCAGTCTTTGAAGACTTTTATCCAGTTATATTATAAACAGTCTAGCAGTCATTATGCAACCCTGTTTGACGCCGATTTCAAAGTCAAACCAAGGTGGCATGTTACCACCCACCCGTAAGCATGCCTTGCTGTCCACATAAGTGGACTGGACTGCTCGCAATAGAGCGCCATTTATACCATATTCACTTCAAGCTTTTGCTCCAAAAGAGTTTAGTGTTGTTCTCGAAGTTCTTCGACAGCCTCTCCTCCTCAATCGCACTGGCTCTTTCACGCTTTTTTTTTCACTAAAGTTTTGGTGGCATTCTTGCATTGCCGGTATATTTCTTTCTTCACCTCTGTCATACTGGCAATCAGGTTCAAAGAAGAAACATAGTCTTGCCACGCTTTCTTCTTGCTTTCTGCAGAGCTTTGCAACTCCGCATCCCACCATGCATCACCTTTTGCTGTACTATTCTTCTTTGAGCAACCACATACTTCTTTCGCGGATTCTACCAAACTCTCTTTCAGGCTATTCCAGCATTCATCTATATTTGAGTCCGAAGAACCAGCTGTCAAAAGCTAGTCCCGGACTCTGTCTTCGTACATTCTCCTCTCGCTCTTATCTTGCAACTTTTCAACCTTTATTCTTTCAAGGTATCCGAACGGTATACGCTCTCGCCAGTGCCTCCACTTCCTGAACATACTACTTAACCGCACAACTACGAGATAGTGGTCTGATTCAAGAGTGGGACCTCTGTACGCACGCGTTTCTTGGAGTTTGTTTCGGTGACGGTTATCTACCAGGATCAAATCTATCAAGCTTTTTTGTTCATTCCTTCTCCACATGGCAATATGAATGCCCTTATGTTGGAATATCGTATTAGTCACAAGGAGACCTCTTTCGAAACATATATCTATAATGAGCTTACCTGCATCGTTTACTCTCTTATCACCATAAGGACCCAGAGCAGCGTCGCAAGTTTGCCGCCTGGTTCCCACCCATCCGTTCAGGTCGCCACACAAAATAACCTTTTCGTTAGCCTCAGCCAGATCCAGAACTTTTCTAACATTATCTCAAAACTTCTCAAGGTCCTAGGGTGTTGACCAGCTTACGGGAGCATATGCTGCGACCAAAAATACTTCAGTGACACCCAGTTTTAAACGGACCCAGAGAAGTGTCGCATCGTACAGGCCATAATCTCTCACTCCAGAGGCCAAGCGACGGGACAGCAAGATACCCACCCCCATGCTGGCACGACTGCTCTGCGATACCCCAGACCACAGAGCCATCGTTCCATTAGGAAGATCACAGGTTCACTGCCCCTTTGCTAACTCTCTGTTACACACAGAGCATCCAGACGTCTCTCTTTCATTACGTCAATCACTTCATGCATCTTATCTTCCATACCACCCCTCACATTCCAAGTGCCTATTCGGCACTCTGCACCCCACTACTCGCCAGTTCGGGCTCGGCGTGGTGGGTAGCGGCCCCTATCGCCACTTCCACCTATATTCGTACCGACGGGGGTGGGCCGGTACGCGTCGCCTCGGGGGGATGCCCTAGCCCGCACTGAGGTACCTCTTTGGTCCAAGATTGCAACCATAATAACAGGTTGCGACGAGCACGCTCTTGGACATGACTAAAAAGAGTAAAAATATATTAGGGCGCCACTATCGTTTAGCGGGCCACACCCGATTCGACTAAAATGTTTTAATAACAATGTTACTAGTTAACTGAGAACTTCTGTGGGCACGCTTAAAATGTGTAATTAGAGGCTATTAATAAAATTATATAAGTATTTAAATTATGGAGACATAGTTTGTTAAAGTGTTTCTATGTTCGATAGCCTTGTAAATAGATTGTAACTATTTACGTGTGCATGTGAAAAGATAATGGAAATAAAGTTCGTTAAATAAAAAATAATACAAAAGTATGAATATAAAAAATCATATTTATTAGTCACTAGTAAAATATTTAAATTATAAATATCTGACTCCCATAGCATTACTGTGGAAATTTATAAATCAACGAAATCTTCTGATTTCTTCCTCGGATAAACATTCCGATGTTGGCCAGGCGCGCCACTTTTCCTTTTATTTTATTAGCTTCTGGAACAATTCCTCTTACGATGCTTTCCGATTTACCTTAAACAAACAACGAAACTTTAATTTAAGTAAATAAAAATTAACACCGTCATGCCTATATTCCCCAAGCACGGGTGGCAAAAGCACTTTTCGCATTTCTCGTCGACAATATTAGGTCCCATGTAATTGAGGGAGAGCCTACCTATTGCCATATACCGGGTTTAATTCCAGTATCGTAGTTGAACCGATAACTTCATGATCACAAAGCGCATTATTCGCGACTAGAGCAACGAGGCCGCCTAATAGTTAATTGAATATAAAGCAAAATTAAAAATTCGTTTTTATTAAGATTGGTCAGGTTATTAGTCAGGTTTATTAAGCGCCATTATAATTCAAAACGATTTAATAAATTTTCTCAAAATATGTTAGAATATATAGTACAACTATGTTTTACACAAACTGGTTATAATTGTAGTGTTAATTTTAAACAGGACATTTCACAAACTTGGTATAGAAAGTTACACGAATAATTCTCAAGAAAACGGGACCCCCACAGCGAAATGTTTACAGATTGCAGTTTTTAGTATTGCCAGGTGGTGGAGAATTGTTAGTTCCGATTTAATTAATTTCTACTCCTTTTGGTGGCACTGTAAACCACAAGTAAACCTAGTCATTCCAATAATAGTCCTCTTCGCATTGAGGTAAATATATGAGCCAAGGTACTGTTGGTGCACGCATTGGCCCTAGGAATTTGTATTATTTTAATTAAACAATAATGGAATTCCGATCTCAGAGTAGGAATTAGTACTGTATAGTTAATGATTCGGACCGCTGTTCACCCGCAGGCTGTGTTTACGGGCACAAAAATCTCAAACAAATTAATTAAGTAAACTAAAAAACTGAAAATAATAACACCACAGAAGTACACTGCTATAATATGCTAAAACTTAAATAAACCTCACAAATTAAGAATAGAATAGAAGAATAAGAATAATTTTGTTGAAAAAGACTTAGCAGCTAAGTGAAATTATCTAAGAGCCCCAAACTAGACGAAAAGTCTGTATCTTGGGACCCCGTAGAGTTAAACTATGAGTAAACTTAATTTAGTTACAATTACTAACGCGAGCTGGAAATTAATAACATATTATAATAGTAAAATAATAAAAGAAAATAAAACTAAAGTAGTAATTAATACTTGTGAGCCTTGCGTGCCTGGTTATGTGTATGTGATTATGTGTGTGTGTGTGTATGTGTGCGTGTGTGTGTGTACGCGTGTGTGTGTATGTGTATGTGTGTGTGTGTGTGTGTGTGTGTGTATGTGTGTGTGTGTGTGTGTATGTGTGCGTGTGTGTGTGTACGCGTGTGTGTGTATGTGTGTGTGTGTGTGTACACGAGTGTGTGTATTAGAGTAAATGCGTGAGCGAGCAATTATATGAGTGAACAGTTAAACGTCAGTTACTGAGTTGGATTCTATGGTCATGTCTATGCGGTTGATTCGACTGTGGCCCAACTTTCAAATAAGTTTTTCGGTGTCGTCGTATTCCATATTTAACAACATACTCTTTACAATAGATTTGCACGAGTACAAAGAACAGTGTGTGATGTTTATTATCTTTTAAATATTATTATAGGTGTTAACCATAGCATAGATAGGAGCACGTCTGGCCATGAGGGAGTTTACCTCAGGAAGCGGAATTCTGAATACTCGTTTTGAAATAATTAAGTTATAATCATTCCTGTTTTTTAAACTTTTGTGTATTTTTAAGGTAGCGGATAGAATGAAAAGCTGGCGAACTCTTAACACTTGAAACTCGTGATACAAAAGGTCAGTTGGGTATCGGAAGGGTTTCTTTAATGTGACTTTAATGAGTGCTCTCTGTGCCCTTTCGAGTTTAAGAAGATAAGTCTTGCCTGCGCTTCCCCACACACTTATGCAATACTGTATAAGCGACTAAGCGAAGGCAACGTAGACAAGTTTTAAAGTGTCAGGGGCACGCTGTCCCGGAGTTTGCGCATGATGTGTATGATTTTTCTGACTTTACCAGATATGGCAGAGATATGTTTTTTGTACACTAAATGTTCGTCAATAAGTATGCAAGGAGTGCGTTGCAAACAGGAACATTGGGAACATGGGGAGTTTACAGGGCTGTTATGACAAGTATGAAATTTTAGTGACAAGGTTGGTGGAGGAGCGGAGACGGATGTCTTAGAAAAAGCCATGTATTTAGTTTTGGCTAGATTTAGGGTTAGCAAGTTGTGGTCTAATTCTTTAGTGAATCGGATGACACCTTCTTCTGCAAGATAGTGTACTTGTTCCCAGCTTTTATTCTTAAACAGAACTACAGTGTCATCTGCGTATGATATTACTACAGCATCCTTAAAGTGAAGATTTAAAATGTCGTTGAATTAGATCGTAAATAAACAGGGACCGAGTATACTGTCCTGAGGAACGCCAAATTTAATTGGTAGTTGGCTGCTGGAATAACTGCCCAATTTAATGTACTGTTCGCGATTAGTCAAGTAACTCTTAAACCAGTCTAAGCAATTTCCTCTGATACCTATAGCTTCTAATTTCTTTAGGAGCAGACCATCTGAAACAGTGTTAAAAGCTTTTGTAAGGTCGAGGAAAATGGCTATGCAGTGCAATTAATCGACTAGATAGTAAATAATTATAATAAGAATCGATATGTGTAAGCCTATAACAGCTGTATGAGCATCACTATCTGTGTGACATGTGAGTTGAATTTCTAGAACAAGTTGTAATTTTTACGTGAACAACATTCTTATCAATCGTCAGCTGAAAATTTTGTGGATGCGTATATTGTGTTTATTTATAAATCAGCCAAGGAAATATAAAACATGGCAACGGGAGTTAAACCTCGTGATGAAGAAAGTCCACTTACTCGAGTCGATCTTGAAACTATACAAGACGCTATGAAGCATAAGAAATTTCGAGATATGCTCAACGAGTACTGCGAGGAGATACGTGACCCGGCGAATCAAGAGCTTTATCAGAAAGAGATGACCCAACTGGAGAAGGAACGAGGCTACGACGTAACTTTTATTAATCCTAAAGGAGGTTATGTTATCAAAACAAGTGTCGCCGGCGACAGAAAAGCTTTCATTAACATTTGTAGTAACGATAATGTTGAAAAGCCAACGAATAAGGTAGAAGCGGTCAATGGGAAGAGAGGCATGAGCTGGCAAATACCGTACTCAATCATTCCGCCGCGGGAAGATTTTGATCATAACAGACAACGTTGCGTTATTTACGACGTAGTTTTCCATCCGGACACACTTCGCATGGCTGAGGTTAACAATCAGTTTCGCGATTTGGTGAATAAATCTGCCTTTGACGGATTGAAACGAGCTTACAATATTCATTTAGACAGCAATAATTTGCGTTTTCCAAGATCGCAATACAAGGGCATGATTACACCTGCGGTTATACGGAAAGAAGATCCGAACTACCAACCTCCAGGAGAAGAAGACGTCGAAAATATGTCGCCAGAGATGTTGGACACACTCTACCCGCAGCGTAATTTCTCAGAGAAGAAACCTGAACCAGTTGAAGAACCCCCAAAGGAGGTATCGAAAATCCGAAAAGTGGCAAAGAGTTCCGAATTTACACACTCATCTCAAAATGGATATACTATACCAAAATATGTAATTAAACAACAAAAGGATGTGGACCTGCAGGATTTCACATATCACAAAGACAGTAAGCAGTATTCTGCAATACCAAGTCATATAGTTGTGGATATATACCTGCCCCTTTTATCATCTACAAAAGATTGCACCCTGGATGTTCGAGACAAATCTCTGCACTTGGCTTCTGAGAAGCCTGCTAAATATAAGCTTGATATTACCCTGCCATATTCTGTTAATGATGAATGTGGTACTGCAAAATTTGATAAAAGTAAACACATGTTATCAGTGACCTTACCAGTGATTAAAACAAACTTTAGTAATAATACAAACTCTCTCAAAGTTGATAGTGGTGTTGAAAGTGAGGAGAATTCTGGATCTCAAAGCGATGAGGATAATAATAATTTAGTCATAGAATTATCATCTCAGCCCGCTGAAGCTCCAATGCCTGTAAAGTTGTCCAGTGACACCGGCAGCAATGCTGAAGGATTTTTGGACACCTCTGTAAGCTACACACTGCCTCCATTTACTCATAATGTTCTGGATAATGTTATAGCTTTTACTTTCCATGTGAAAAATACTGAACCTGATTCTGTACAAGTTAAATATGAAAATAATGAAATATACATTAAGTTTACATCAATTGGCTCAGGGTTTGTACCTGTTCACTATGCAGCCATAATCACATTTGAGGAATATGTAAAATTTGACAGTGCAAGTGGGGAAGCATGGGACAATAATGTCATTCTGCAGCTGGAACTTGCAGGCGATGTTCCCCAAAAATTTCAAATTGGTCTGAATAAAGATTCTATGAACTGTGAATGCCTTGATGTGTCTCAAGCTAAAAAAACTAAAATGGTGGAGGAGAAACCGCAGAAATTGGAGACAGAAGCTGTTAAACCAGTATTTGAAGTGATGAACTTGGGTACTGAAACCAACATAGTTGTTTCTTCTAATCAAGCTGAATATGATGAAGATGACTTTGAATCCACACCAGAAGACCGGGATATAGTATTCACAGACTTGGGTAACTGCGAGAGTGGAGCTAAGAGTATACTACGTAAGCCAAACTACATGATGCGCAGCTTCTCTGAGTCCAGTGTAGGAGATGTTGCCTCATCAATGGATTATATTAGCTCTGATTGTATCCCAGAGGAATCAAGTTTGAAAAAGACAGTTAGATTTAATGATGTAATAGCAAAGCAATTTTATAGGTAAGTTTTGTCCATAATTTATACCTAACATGTATTTATCAATTATGAATTATTTATGTAGGTTATCATATCAGATAATACTATATTTAATATTGAGGCTTGTTCTTATGTTTTTCTGTTATCAATATGTATTTTACTCAGGGTTGCAATATCTGATATCATGTATTTTTTTTTAAATATAGCCCCACACTAGAAATTATTGTAGCATGGGTGTTCACAAATATGAAAAATTACATACACAAACACCCAGTCTAAAACAAATATTTGTGGGTCACATAAAGATTCTTTTGGTGCAGAGATTGAACCCACAAATACCTAATCTAGTGTATAGAGTGGTATAATGGTATAAGCTCTAACCCACTGAACCAATCTGTCAACAATAGTCATCTATATCTATATATATGTTCTATATATCTATAATATTTGTAAAGATATATAGATAAAAGGTTTGTATGTTTGTAACGAATAAACTTAAAAACTACTGGACTGATTTCAAAAATTCTTTCACCATTAGTAAGCGACCTTATCCAGAAGTAACATAGGCTTTATAACATAGATCCGTTAGGTGGCGCTGTTGTCGACCGGGTACTAAGTCGTGGGTAACTGCTAGTTTATAATAAATATTCAATGTTTGCTGTGACAGTGCAGAGCTGCAATCGATAAAATTGGGACTAATAAATTAATTCAACAATCAATCTTCAATCTATTGAAAAAACTGTTGCGTTGTTTTCGGCGACGGCGACGCGACATGCAGTAGCTTTAAAAACATTAAATGTAATTTCAGTATGGCTGATTGGCTTCCAGCCATATCTAACTCTGCCTAAAGCTTATCCGTTATATTTTTTAAAGTGACTATCGGTCGTAAACTGCGAGGTTTATATACCAAAACCGGACCGCAAAAACGGAATACCATTACGTTCATTTCTCGGAATTATCGTAACGAGTCGCGTTATGTTATAGCGAATAGTCCAACTTCATTTCGTGTAATGAAGTCGTAAAAAGGTTATGGCGTTATGGGCCACATATTATAAGAGAAACCTGTGGGACAGACTTGGAAAAAAGAAGACTCTTTTTGCGACTCCGTTTGTACACACATCGTTTGTATACAAATTTCATGCAAACACATACTAGTACGCCGACCGACCGCCTTACGCGGCCGAATGCGTCCAGTGAAAAAATGCTAACTTCTGTTGTGAAATAGTTGTTGTTAATTCAACCTAAAAACGTAAAAAATGTCAACGTGATTATAAAAAAAACTATGGTTTAGTTCAGTGGTTAAGACCTTAAGCCGTTCCGCCCAGCAGCCGTGGGAGTTCCATCCCCGCACGGGGCAAACCTTTGTGTGTTCCACAAATATTTGTTCCGGTCTGGATGTTTGTGCATGTGAATTTCATGTCTGTAAACGCACCCACGGTACAGGAATAGTTACTAGTGTGGGGCTACATTCGTTTTATCAGGTCACGCATACACACAGTGTCAACTTAAGCCTAAGTTCAATCTGCCAAAATTTTACACTTTAGGATTAATGTCAAGCAGTGATAGCCTAGTGGTTAGACCGTTGGACTGCAAAGTCAGAGGTCTCGGGTTCAAACCCAGGCACGCACCTCGTTATTTCGAAAGCATGTGCGTATTAAATATTAACTATCACTTGGTCCTCACTATCACTATCCTCGTTGGTCTGGTGGCAAAGCGCATCGCTTTGTGATCACGAGGTCCTGGGTTCAAATCCTAGGTCGGACAAATGTAGTTTTTCTAACGAAAAATTCCCAGTATGAGTCCGGAGTCTGGAATTGTGCCCGGTATATGGCAATAGGCTCGCCCCCTATTACATAGGACCTAACATCGTCGGCGAAACGTGGGTGTACTCAGTACACCTCTGCCACCCCCTCTGGGGAATATAGGCGTGACGGTGTGTTTTAACTATCACTTGCTTTAACGGTGAAGGAAAACATCGTAAGAAAACCTGCATGCCTAAGAGTTTCTCAAAGGTGTATGAAGCTCGCCAACACGCACTGGGCCAGCGTGGTGGACTATGGCCTAAATCCTCTTAGTTTAAGAGGAGGCCCGTGCCCAACGGTGGGACAGATTCTCAACAGAGCTAATATCTTTTTTTTAGGATAAATATCAATTTAAATAATATCGATATCAGCCAACCTTGATTTTATCACATTGTTGTTATTGTAAACTACCATTATTATATGTTATTATTTGGTCAGCTGCCAGCATAAGACTTTAACGCGAATGAATACATACAATTATTCATGAACTTTCGGAACACTGTATAATTCCATGCCAATAGATAATGAACTTATGACCGAATGACTTGGTTTAGAGGTATTACACCGTCACGCCTATATTCCCTAGAGGGGGTGGCAGAGGTGTACTAAGTACACCCACGTTTCGCCGACGATGTTAGGTCCCATTTAATAGGGGGCGAGCCTATTGCCATATACCGGGCACAATTCCAGACTCCGGACTCATACTGGGAATTTTTCGTTAGAAAAACGACATGTTTAAAGGTATTTAAATAGAGATTGATATCTATGCCTCTACAATATCTCCTAAGGCAACCAAACAGAAATAAAAAATAATCGTCATATAAATTAAAAATACACGCAATGCGACCTAATATTCCGTGGAGGATGGCCAAATACAGTCACGTAGGTATACGCTGAATTCGGTTCATAACACGCCATTTTGACGAGGAATTTTGCCATAACAGCAGAATAGAACAGTGATTCCGAGATAGCTAACAAATATAGCTACAAAATTGGCTTGGCGCTAGTCTGATTTATTACATTTCTCTTCCAGATACAATTCGTCGATCGAAGGTCAAAAGAAAAAGAATCAACGTAAGAAAAGTAAAAAGAGGAACCAGGAACGACGCAAGAGCGAAAGCGAGGCTGAAGATGACGTCAATACCTCTCAGGTAATTTGATTACACTCGATTAATTATACACATAATGCTAACCGATGCGCAATTGTTTACAGAGTAAGCTTAAATTTGTTAACAGTGATGCCAATCATGTCACAAAAATTTCCATCTTGATGAACGTGCTTTCTAAGGCAAATGCGCTATCTTATCTCTATTTATCTTTTATTACAGTCGTCAAGGCCAAGGTTGAAATCGGCGTTAAAATTGAGACGTGACAGCGGCCTTGCAGACACGTCGGATGCCGAAACCGAATGCAAGAATAGTCCTGATCAAGGTTCCTATAATACATCCCCTGACGATGATGACAACAACGACGAAGTGAATGAGGGTTCATCGAAATCCGTTTTAAACATTGTAGATAATAAAGAAAATACGGAAACCGAGTCGGAACCTGATATATGGGAGTCTAAAACCATAAAGTCTGAGAAGTCTGAACCACTCTCGCGTGGTAACATTAAACATAACACGAAACTTTACGATCCAGATAAATTAAACAAAGGCAAATATTTAGAAATAACATTCAAAAATGATCTGATATTTGATTTGGATATGTGAGATTTGCCACATTTTATGAAGTCCTTTTAAAGGGAATGTTTTGAACATTTTACGTAAATCATAAAAAGTTAATTTTATTAGCATGCCCAGTGGTTTTGTTAGCATAGAAGAGCTTTACCTTGTTAGGATAGTATTATTTCATTATGATCTACGTATGAGTAATGGTCATTTCCATTGTGGATATTTTTTCAAGTGGCTAAGTTTATGGCAATAGTTTTAATTGGTTAATATTTCATAGAGAACACGTGGTTCGTGTTCAAGTTTTGTCAATTATGTAATGTTTACGTAGTAATCATATTATTGAAAATTTATTTGTATCATCAGAACTGCCTCGTATTCTATGAAAAATATGGTGTTGTGCGTTTTTCTAACAAACAATGTGCTGGCGCAATATGTAATGTGGCAGTCGGACTAATAAAAAAACTATTTCTATTGGTCCCGTTCCATCATGAGAAACGGTCATTTAAATCGGAATTTATAATTATAGTACAGGCGTTAGTCTGAATAATTTTATTATGCTCATATTAGACAATATTTGTTCTTAATGTGTAGTCAACCTAAATTTGAATGGTACAAATTAGAATAATGTCATTGGTTATGAGTATAAAGAATAAGCCTACCTCTAACCTAAGTTATAATAACACTTGCACCGCAATTTACACTGTAGATTTATATAAAGTAAATTATTCGTGAACACTAGTCGTATAACATTTTACAGTGCAACAATTTTAAACATTACCTATTTAAAATTCCCAACGCAAGTCAGTGCCTTTTGTCTTTGCAATGTAAAATCACCAGTGGAAACTTCCTTTAGATTGTTGTCATAAACATGCATTTTTTTAACATTAAGTATCTTGTATGTGAGCAATTATGCAAGTTATGTTTGAAGTATAGTTTAAAAGTTATTTAATAAAGAACGATTGTGATTCGGTGAGTTTAGTTTAATACAACAAATAATAAATTAAGTTTCGTTTCACTTCGATGACCCGTTATAAAGTTCGTATCTCGATAACGACTTTAATTGTCGTTGAAGAAGACTGAAAAAAAATTATAAATCATCAACCAAGTAGCGTAGGAGCCTGTAACACTAAAACTTCAGAAAATGTTAAAAACATCCCTGAATGGCAAAAGTATTTATATTATGGCCATAATATAAATACATTTCATAAAACGATATAAACTCCAAGAGCAATATACTTTGGCCATGGCTTGGTGTTTTTAGAATTTTCTTAAAAGTGGTGTTGAAGTGTACTTTTAAAAAGTCCTCAGCTATTACAGTCACTTTTCCATCATAATATGATAGAATGAAAATCGACACTGTACTTTAATGCACTTTCTGATGTCGATTTTCAATAAGGAATCTTTTCCAACAGCGTGAGATATGATTAAGAATTTTAGCTTCATGGGATTAAGCGAAAATAAATAGGTTCTCTTGAATAGTCGCTTCTAAAACGCATCGCTGAAATTCAATTTAAATTATCACCTTTAAAATTCTGAATATGGAGAAATAGGTGTTATTAGAAGATTAAATGATTGGTAGTCGCTTTAAGTTTATTCTTTTTATTTTATTCACACATTGAGTCGTCGCTTAGGTCCATTTCTATTTTAACACAACCACATTCTTCCTTTTTACACAACTCACATATAAGAGTATTACTAATTGACGAATAATCTACTTTGGAGTCATCATTAACAGTAAAATCGTCATATTTATTGACATAGTCATCAGAACATCCGATTTCTATTCGTGCTATGTTTCCTATTTTAACATCGGATTCCATTAATTTATCTTCTTTGGGAGTGCAAACGTCATTAGCTTTTATGTTTCCTCCATGTTTATAATTATTAGACACTTGATTTTCATCGTTAATTTTATTCAAAGAAGCATTCCGTGGATTTGTACCAAATAAAGCCGTAAACGGTGATTTACCAATGGTTTCATTAAAAGATGTATTTATGTCATATTGGACAAAGTAACACCCAATAGACCATTTATTTGAGTTGTTTCGCATCCATTTGTTTAAAACATTTTCAATGTCCTGATTAGTGACCATGCCGCCATGATCTTCGGGGGGATAAGGTTTACAACATATTATTTGAAACATAGGTAAGGAATTGAAAATAGCTTTTATAATTTTTATTGTGAATTGTTGATTGTCTGTTTGCAAGCGGTTTGGCACTCCAAATTCTAAAAATATTTTTAACAATTCCGAAGAAATTTCATTTATTCTGTTCGACTTTAGAGGTCTGAGCTGCAAAAACTTTGTAGCCCAATCCTGATAGTACAGTAGCCATTTGAAACTATTGTCGGGCCTTGTTTGTAAATCAATTAAACTCACGCGTCCGAGATTTTTACAATCTTTGTAGACTGTTTTCTTTTTTCTTGATAAATTTTTGCTTCGACAGAAGGGACATAGATCTCTATAAATTTCTACAGCTTTCTTTTGAATATGCATTCTCTTATTTATCAGACTTATCATTTTATCTCGTCCCCCATGATCACATGCTATATGTATATCTTGAAGCACGTAAAAGTAATCTTCAATTGGTATTATTATAGTAGCGGAATTTGTGTTATTCGGCAACTTCTTATATTTCAAATGTTCGCGGCCATTCAATTCAACTATATCGTATTTAGACATCCAGTAATAATCCATATTCGTGCGATCGGACGACACTCTACAACGTTTAATAATTTCTATAACCTCACGGATACGCTTTTCGGTCCATGGTTGCTTTGAGGTATTTTGATAGGAAGAGAAAAATTGTTGCAGTCTTTCGTCAAATTTATGTTTTAACTCAAGCATCATATCACTATCGTCGAAATGTGTAACTTCATCACTCGTTTCCAATGTTTTTTTGCTTGTTGACGCCATTGAAGACGCCATGTTGTAAAACGATATTTTACAATGCGCCTAGTTGCCTACAGTATGTTTTATGTACTCTGTGCCTACAGTGCCACCAGGCCAATAGTAGATTGGCGGTGGTTATTTTAGGAACTAAAGCAGCCATCTTGCTATGTCAATTTGACACCTGAGAGTCCGAAGTAAACATTGGAGTAATTTCTGTGAAAACTATTCATAATTTATATTCTTTTTTAATTAAAATTTCAAAAACTGGTAAACAAACTTGCAAACACTGACTGAGCAAATTAGGGTAATGCAGCAATTGACTGTACTCGTGCTAAATAAACCGTGATCAAGACACGAATGCAATAACAGCGAGAGTGACGATTTTTTATAACTAAGCTGCCTATGCGAGGCGGCAGATTATAAATTCGGTATCAATAAGTTCTGCAGGGCGGCAGCTCTGGAGTCATTACCCGCCCGCCCAACATCAGGTTTCCAAGATGTTTATACTACTGACCCTTTATAATCCAATGTTCCAAGCATCCAAGTTCTACTGGATAGTAGCGCCATCTTGTTTATAAAACGTATATTATGTACCTCAGTAATCTTATACAATGTACTTATAATATTAAAACAGGGAAGATTTTATCGCCTTATGTTAAGATAATGCTACCAAAAATTTGGAGCCTTTTCGTACGCATGTTACGTTAAAAAAAGGATCCAAATTTGACAAGACGGAGGTGCATCCTGCAACTGCTGTGCTAGCTTCTCTCGACGGCTAAAAGATAAGTAAGTACATTATAATTGTTGGAATACGGACGGGCGATATATCGTTAAGTCATGCCGCCCTGTTATTTTCCAAGTTTGGTTTGTATACTGCCATTACCAAAATATGTAATACAGAGACATCTGTTTTATGGGGATATTGTATTATTTTAGACAAAGAAGCAAGTATTTTAGGCACTAACGAAACATAACCTTATATCATTTAATAAATGACTAATTACTAAACTCTACGTCGATTTTCTTTAGAAGTAAAGTGTGTCAAAATAGTGAACATACCTAGGTAGGTAATACAATTTTGAAATCACAAGCATATATCAGGTCAATAAACATAAAACACGTGGGACACCTACTCACCCAGAATTTAACTTAGTTCTGATAAAAACCAATAGAGATCGCCAGTATCGCTACATTTCTCTTGGACGTCTCGGTGATGTTGGAAAATGGTGCGATGAGTAAAGCTGATATATGGCCGCATAGATCTAGTATTGTACTCTCTACTAGATCTATGTATGGCCGGTTTCAATATTTGACGAATAGACCCAGTAGTATTTTGACCGATATTACATATAAAATACATCAAAATTCTACTGCTAGCTAGCAGGCACATCTATGCCTCGGTTAAATATTGATTCAGGTAAAATTCATCAGTTAAACGTTTTTCTAGTGTTATATTACAGGAACCTAACCCCGTGTGGGTTAGGTTCCTGTAATATAACACGATTAAGATGCTAAAATATATATTTTGCCTTCATAGTACTGCTTGTACGTTTAAATGTAGCAAACGTTATTTTACTATGTTTTTACAAACCAGAAGTAGGTTTAATTAAAAAAAAAGAAACTGAGAATCACCTAAATCACAATCTTTAATTCTATTACTTTTACAATTAGACTTAATCCAAAAAAATACAATTGAATTGAATAATTCTAATAGATCTCTAAACACGCCCAGCACACCCAAGTGCTCCAGAAAAAGTGAGTGCCGACGACACTGTCGCTTCGAAATCTGCCACTATCCCCCACTAAGCAATTCCACTCCACACGCGTCACGATGACGTTGCGCTAGGCTCCGCCCCCTTACTGGGTGATAATTCTAACGCGGCTTCTCCTGACGGAGCGTCGTCCTCGACCGCTGGCTCTGGTTGGGTCCCATGATAGCACCGCTCATGGTAGCTTCGGTAGAATCATCGTCTGAAATGTAGTACCGTTAGCAACATTTGGGGACAACTTCTACCATCAGAATGGAACGCGCAAGCGTGCACTCAAGCGGTTCAAACTAAGGCAGATAAAAGGCAAGAAAAGGCTACAAGGCAGCTAGGAAAACCTAGTTAGTAATTTTTATAACTAAGGTGGCACCACCAAGGAAAACGATACTAAAGAACTAAGAGTAAACGGCTAGCGGCATAGGTAGCTGCAACTTGCAAGCGCTCGCAGCCTATATCCTAGTCAAACATGACTACTACTCACGCCATAGGTAGCTGCACAAAGGCAAGCGCGCGTGGTTCGACACATGCCATAGGTAGCTGCACAAAGGCAAGCACGCATGACAGCTAGTCACCGGCCACGAAGAAAGCTGCACGCGTCACGCGGCATGCGCCTCGCCATAGCACACACCTCGCCACGGCATGCGCCTCGCCATAGCACCCGCTTCCGGCGTCCACACGTTCTGCAGCTATTCGAGTCCGCTTGCCACAGGACCCCGCCAGAAGCTCTAGCCCATAACAGCAATGAGGGAGGATCTCTACAACCTTGCAAGGACCCCCCATGCCGGCATCCAGCGAAGCTACGCGCTCAGCTCCGGAGCTCCGCGAAATCCTGCCAACAAACAAGGCCACCCAAAGCATAAATTCGAGGTTGCCTCCGCCTTTCATCCACGCGACAATCCTGCTGTCGTCCAGATTCCAGCAGCTCCAAGGCACGTCGCCGTCGCCCCAAAGAAATCAATGCCCGCGGTTCCGACGAAATCTGTTGAGGGCTACATACACCATCAACGCTCCTGTAATAATAAGACAGCCCCGTAACCGATCGCACTAGCGTCTGTTTGAAGTTCAGTAGGCAATTTGGGGTCAAATATCGCGAGCATAGGCTCCTCAGTTAAACAACGAATGATGTAAGTACGGGACGCGTCTTGATCGCCACCCCAAATAGAAGGTTCTCCTTTTTTTAGATTTTGCGATGCAATCTGTTTTGGCTGCGTAATTGGCGATGTATTGTCTAAAATACCCGGCCAGACCCAAAAATTGCCGTACTTGCTCGACGCTAGTGGGCTTCGCTGATTTTACCAAAGCATCCACCTTCCCAGGACTCTGCCGTACCTGACCTTGGCTAATGCGTCGGCCCAAGTATTCTACCTCTATCTTTAGGGAGGCGCACTTCTTCAGATTTATAGAAAACCCGGCGGTAGTTAGAATAACAAGCACTAGGCGCAACAAATCCAGACCATCAACCGAATCAGTTAAAAGTAATACGTCATCGATATAGGTAAGGACTTCCCAGTATCTATACGAGTTTTTAAAATGCTAATATGATTTTTTGATATACCACAGGTGCATTGCTCAGACCGTAAGGCGGCTTGGTGTATTCAAAATAGCCTTCCGGAGTAACGAACGCTGTTTTGCTAATAGATTCATCATTCCTCATTGGTATTTGATGAAATCTGGTTGCCATATCAAGACTAGTGAAAATTTACTACTACCTAACTTGTCGAAATGGTCATTTATCAAAGGCAAAGGAAATCTGTCTTTAATAGTAATCTCATTTAAAGCGCGATAGTCAACGCACATCCTATCAGACACGTCTTGTTTCTTAACGAGTATGATAGGACTCGCATACTCAGATTGGGACTCCCTGATTATTCCCTTGCCTACAAGTCGTTCACGATATCACGAACTCGTGCCTTCGCATATAAGCTACTTGTTTTTGAATTAAGACATCAGTGCCTATTACAGAAGAACTACACTACAGTACAGTACAGAAGCACAGATGGTTCCAGATGGCACTACGAATAAATTCACCTCTAAAGATAACGCTGGAATCTTAATAACAGTTGTGACATGGCAGGTGGACTCGATGAGTTGACTACCGATTCCACGCATTGAGCGGTATGAGGGAATCCTATTGCAATTAAGATGATTAAAAACTGACCTAGAAATTAAACAGATATCAGAACCGCTATCAACCAAAACGTCTACTGAAACCCCTTCGATGGTTGCAGTCATGATGTTGCTGTGTCGGGCAACTTCTGACAAAAATTTACTATAGTCGGAGTTGTCAATTTGTTGTGCTGTTTAGCAAAACATCTATCAATAGAATGTCCTACCTGGTGGCCGTATGTGCAAGATAAGAAAGGCGACTTATTAACTGGCATTGCAGATTCCGCTTTTGTGTTGTTGGATTCGGATTTCTGCTTTTTAGGGCAACGCGATTGCATATGACCTACACCGCCGCATTTAAAACATTTCATGACCATTTATGAAGTACTGACTGGACGCTTGCGAGGTTCAAAACGATTTTCAGTTAACGGGCGGACAAATTTAGGGGTATTTCTAAAATCCTGTTTAGGTTTCGAGTATACTGAAAGAAATTCCACCAGCTCATTGGTTTGCAACTTGGCATTGTATGCGGCAGCTTGTACTTGCGGGTCCGTTATACCACGGATGACAATAGCGGTTTTTAGGTCATCCGATAGACCTTTCACAATATTCAAGCGCAGCAAAGACTTTCGTGCATATTCAGCATAAGTGGTAAAATTTGTCGAATCAACACACATTACTTCGAACAAAATGTTAGCGACATTGACGCTCCGCGGACAGAGTGAACGGAATTCAAGTTTAAAATTTGTCCACATGCGATCATCGGACACCCAATCGTTCAACCACGTGCGCGCATCACCCCTCAGGCATTTTCCGATGCGTGACAAGCACTCATAGTCGTCCCAACGATTGCGCTCACGGCCACGATCAACCTCTGCGCACCAAACGTCAAAGTCATGAACACCCGGATCAAAATTGGAGATGTCATAGTGACTAGGCTTTACTTGCAGCAAAGATGATAATGCACTCACAGTTTTGTCCGCACTGTTCTCATTAAAATTTGGAACTGACTCACCAAATTCGCTGACCTTACCACCTGGGAGTGGTGGTGATGGAGTTTGGGGTTCTTGTGCTGGACGTGATGCTACCGAGCTTGAGGTAATTAGCTTATCCTCAATAGCAGCTAACCTACTCATGATGGTATCCAAAACTTCGTTAGAAGAGCTGTTTTCACGACGTCGCGATCGTGATCTCTTCGAAGAATGTTCGCGTTTTACCGGATCGCCACTATTACTTATAGACCGCGAAGAACGACCCGACATTATTAAAACAAATGTACCTTCAGTTTAACACAACACAACACTATTAAATTAACGAGAGAAAAAAACAATAAAATCGGGTACAAATTAAAAAAATATTAAAGAATGAAAAATACGGATTTGGCTACAAATTAACAGGCAGTCACGTGGTCTTTTGTTTTCGAATCCCAATTCTGATTTTACAAACCAGAAGTAGGTTTAATTAAAAAAAAAAAGAAACTGAGAATAACCTAAATCACAATCTTTAATTCTATTACTTTTACAATTAGACTTAATCCAAAAAAAAATATATTGAATTGAATAATTCTAATAGATCTCTAAACACATCCAGCACACCCAAGTGCTCCAGAAAAAGTGAGTGACGACGACACTATCGCTTCGAAATCTGCCACTATCCCCACTAAGAAATTCCACTCCACACGCGTCACAATGATGTTGCGCTAGGCTCCGCCCCCTTACTGGGTAATAATTTTAACAATGTTATATAGAACTTCAGTATTAGGTGATATCGTATTTAAAATCAAAATTTATTAATTCATGTAGACAAAAATGTACTATGTAAATATAAATAAATGTAATGTAAAATGTAAATAAATTGTCCAGAAAAAAGAAGTTAATGAAAGAAGTACTTAAGAATCTACTTATAATAATAATAATAAATAATACCGGAAGCACATCCTAAAGGACGGCACGGTTGACATTTGTCGGGTATGCCACCGTCCCGGTGAATCTATGAGATATGTTGTTTCCAGTTGTTCTCGTCTTGCTAACGGAGAGTACTTGCACAGACACAACCAAGTGGCTAGGATTATTCATCAGCAACTTTTTCTTAAATATGGCCTTGTGGACTCTCAGGTACCGTACTACCAGTACTAGCCTCTTCTAGTTCTCGAAAGTGGTCATATCACGCTCTACTGGGATCGATTGATTATCACGGACAGGACTATTGTAGCCAATAAACCTGATATCGTGATAATAGATCGATCGATGCGTCGTGTAATGCTAGTTGATGTCACCATTCCGCATGACGAGAGCCTTGTGAAGGCTAAAAAGAATAATTATCTAAATATTTGGACCTGGCCCATGAGGTTACCGCCATCTGGAATGTTGATTCAACTATCATTATTCCGATAGTCGTTTCAGTCAACGGCCTTATAGCGAAGAGCTTCGATAAACACCTTGAGAAGCTCTCGCTAGGCAGTTGGGTGAAGGGCCTGATGCAGAAGGCAGTAATGTTGGACACGGCGCGCATTGTGAGGAGGTTTCTCTCTTTGGAGCCCTGACCACCGGTAGCTTGGGTCGTAGACCTTGCTGGAGCACATTTTTTTTTATACAATATATATAAGAATATATGTATTTTGTATTTTCATATATATTTAATAAGAAATTATACTTAATAAATATATACATAAATAATAAATCATTTATTTCAGGCAACTGAAGTTTCAAAAAATAATTATGTCCAACTTACAGGCCCATAGAATATATATCTTACAGACTCTATCTATATAATCACGCCAGATCCCTTACGGGGTAGGCAGAGAGTACAGAGTTTCAACAGACTCTTTCCTTACATACCTCCTTGGCTTCCTCTACTCTCATAGTTCGTCTCATACACGCTCGCCGGTTACGAAGACTCCTGACTTGACCTTCAGATAAGACCCGGTCTATTTGGTCATGGTAAGATAGTCTAGGTCTTCCCCGGTACCTACATCCTTCCACTTTCGTATTGTATATCAGTTTGGTCATCCTTTCTTCGGACATTCTTTCTATATGCCCGAACCAACGGAGCATACCCTTTCACCGATTTTCTCTTTCATACCTATTTGCTTTCTTACTACGCTGTTGCGAATACGGTCGGTCAGCTTCACTCCGCACATCTTCCGCAGAGCTCGCATTTCCACCGCATTTATCCTACTTTCATTCTCCTTCTTACATACCCAGCTCTCGCTGCCATATAACAGCGTTGGGACAAGCACTCCATTATGTATGGCCAGCTGCGCCTTTCGGCTTAAGTGCCGGCTCCCAAGTAGCTTTCCCATCGCGCCATTCACTCTGTTCCCTGCACTCACACTTCTCTCTATGTCAACGGTGTATTTTCCATCCTTACTGACCTTACAGACTAACATACATATAATATATAAAAACTTATAAACTGAGACACATGTGTTGATGGCGACATGTTGCGCTGTGCAGGGGCGTCTCGTAAGCTTCCTCGAAATCTCCTCTCGAAAGCTCCTGAAGATGACACCCTTTGGCCAGAACTCCTCGCTCATGAAGGTCTCCAGCTAGGCGGTGGGAACTTGCACAACAAAGAAATTAAATGCCGTATTGTTTTGCTAGTTCAGCTTCTCGACCCTCAGAGTGGAGGAGGTCTTCTTACGGGCGTACTCCGCAATGTCCTCGGCTTTAGTGGTGTAGTGTAGCCGAGATACGTACAGTAGTGTTGTTGGTACTGCTGAGCGAAGGAGTATGCCTTAACCTGGAGGAGGGGTATGCCTTAAGTATGCCTTAACTCTACCAACTGTTCGGAGTGTCATTCCTGTGGAGAAAAAGAGCAAGAAACTCCAGGGTTACCCTTTTAAAAATGAGTGTTTTACAATTATTCTTTTTCTAGGTACACATTGCGTTTATGGGGTATGGGGGAATATAGATGTATTGATTTGAAGTAAATGTACTTTCACTCATGGTATTAGTCAGTATGTACATAGTCCTCTAAGTAAATACAGACTTTGTAAAGGTATATAATGTATATAATATAAAGAAATTGTATTAATATTAGTTAAAAAGTAAGAAGAAGTTTGGTAGAATCAGCGAAGAAGTATGTGGCTGCTCAAAGTAGCATAACACAGCAAAAAGGGATGCAGAGTTAAAAAGCTCTGTAGAAAGTAAGAAGAAAACGTGGCAGGACTATGTTTCTTCTTTGAATCTAAATGACAGAGATAAAGAAAGAAATATACCGGTAATGCAAGAATGCCACCAAAACTTTAGTGAAAGAGCTAGTGTGATTGAGGGGGAGAGGCTGGCGAAGAACTTCGAGAACAACACCAAACTCTTTTGGAGCACGGTGAGAAAGGCTCCAGAATGGAAAAGATAAAATCTAAAGATGGTGACATTCTTGCAGACACACAAACTGTGCTAAACCGGTGGAGTGAATACTTTGGTTGTTTGGTTTTGGTAATAACCCCGGATGCTGGTGCCACAGACGAGCCCAGAGGCGAGTTTGCGGCACCAGAATCCACAGAGGACATCACTATGGAAGAAGTTGAATGGGCGATACGAAGTATGAATAATGGTAAAGCTGCGGGAATAGACATGATATCTGCCGAGATGATTAAATATGGTGGAACTTGCGTTTTTTGGGTCCTTGCAAATCTTTGCTGGAAGACCGGTAGAGTCCCTACAGATTAGCGCCGCGCAGGCATAGTACCCTTGTATAAAGGCAAGGGCTCACAATATGACTGCGCCAATTACAGGACCATCAGTCTGATCAGCCTGGCAGCTAAGGTGTACGGTAAAATTATTGAACGGTGTAAAAGGTGCTCTTTTAAATTGGTTTTAAATTTTTTAATTGAACTAATATTCCTGATTGCTGGAAGGAGATTATTCCAACATTTCGTGGCTAGATAACAAAAGCTGTCTAGGACAAACTAGGCGAGATGCCACTCGTACTTCTGAAATCTTAATTTTCTAGTAAAGATAAGGAGGCATTTTTTTCGGTACAATCCCAAATAGTAAGCAGGCGAAATGGAGGTCACGTAGAGATTTAATTGTCAGAAGTTTATTATATTATTGAGGTGGGGAGTGATATGGACTCTAGGAGGTATTGGGAAAGAATAACGAACACATGCATTTTGAACACGTTGATACAATTTCTTAGTTTGGCTAAGAAGACATTCGCCTAAAATTAATTAATAATAAATGCCGCGTAATTGAGCTTCGATAATACCAAACTCTCACACAAATTAAGTCTAACGTCAACATTCAGGTATTTACGTACGTATTGGTATGGACCCTTTAATCTATAGAAACAATTTTTAACTACCTCTACCACATAATTATGAAATCTCAGTCTGTCATCCAGTAAAACACCCAGATTTCGAGCCTCAGTTACCTACTCAATATTTTTATCATTGATTTTTACCTCAGGGACATAACTATTAATTTTATTAATTTGCATTTTTGATCCTAGCACAATAAACTTAGTTTTGAGTGGATTCAAAACTAACCCATTATGATTGGACCACTCAGATATACAATCCAAATCCTGATTAAGTCGGTTCACTGCCTGTGAAGATTCATGGAGTTTGAAGGATGTATAAATCTGAAGGTCATCTGCATAAATATGATAATTGCAATTATGTATAGAGTTAACAATATCAGAACTATATAGAATAAATAGGATAGGACTCAATATGGAGCCTTGTGGATCGCCGCGAGCAACAAAGGAGGGCTTTCAAACTAATCTTGTACCTGCTTCATTATTAATTTCAACCCGTTGAGAGCGACCACTGAGGTAACTAGATAACCATCTCAAAGCAGTGTTATCGAATCCATAATATGAAAGTTAAAAGCACGTGAAAAGTCTTACACATATCACACACTATCTTACACAAGTATAGTTCCTTCTCCTGTATCAACTCCTGCGAGAACATTATCAACGACATCAAGTAGCGCTGTAACTGTACTGCGACCTACACGAAATCTTGATTGCATAAGTGGTAAAATATTGTTATCATTTAAAAATCGTGCCAGTTGTAAGCATATAACTTTCTCAAATATCTTTGACATAAATAGAAATATACTAATGGGTCGAAGATTCTTTAAATCATTTGGATTATTTCTTTTGGGAATTGGTTTGACTAGGGCTTCTTTCCAAATATCAGGAAAGACACCTGTTCGAATAGACTTATTGATAATAGAAGTTATGACTCCCAGCGTTCGAGGTAGGGTCATTAAGATCATGCCACGTGTTTTGCCACCTATTCCTTGAACATTAGTAGCAACATTCGTGATAATTTTTGAAACAGTTAACTCATCTACAGTACAAAGGCTGAAAGACGCAGAACTGAAGCGATTCCATTCAAAATAGGTGAGTTGTGAAATGGTGATATAATTGTTTCCAGGTACGTCAAGAAAATGGTCATTAATAATACCAGGATCGCTAAAATTAAAAAGGACCTAGACTATCTTACCATGACCAAATAGACCGTGACTTATCTGAAGGGCAAGTCAAGAGTCTCCGTAACCGTCCAGCGTGTATGAGACGAACTATGAGAACGGAGGAAGCCAGAGAGGTATGTAAGGAAAGAACCTGTTGGAACTCTGTACTATCTGCCTACCCCGCGAGGGAGCGGGCGTAATGATATAGATAGATAGATAGATAAAAAGTAAACATAGATTACTATAAAATGTGTAATAGGTGCGAACAAAGTACTTATATATACCACCATATGGTGGTATAACTACTTTGTTCGCACTAATTATAGCTCTAGTATGATACCGAACGAGACAAAATACAACAGTACTACAGGTTTAGTAATCAGTCAAAGGATAGAGGACGGACGAGACCCCACTCGCATCACGTATTCACAAGTATGATTTGAGAGAAAGTCATCAATCAAAACGTGGGGACACTCAATGATTATTCTGACCGTAATATATCATGCTATAGTTTATATTTTGCACATTTTGTTTAAAAATGTTTGAAGGTCTCTCTAAAATTTGTCTCATACGGAGACTTCGGTAATGAGCGTTATGATGCCCTGAGATAATACTTTCTAATTGAATACGATAAGAAGACTCATTAGAAGTTCAGTTTGGGCCTCACCAGTAAATGTACCAAAGTCAGACTTACTCTGTCACAGTATTGAACAATAAATTTATTTTTAATAAGGACATAACCAGTTTTAATAATAGGTATTAATCAAACTACTTAGATATGGTGTTATGTAACTAGTGCAGCTTTTGATTTGATTGATATCATAGAAAACATCCTGTATGGATTGTCAGGACCAGTACAGCATCAGGAGGCAAAATAACCCACTATATTATAAATGAATAATAAGCATCGGCTCGTCACCTACTGGATACGGATATTTGGAATTTTCATAAATAATAACGGTTAGATACTTCGATTAGGTGTACTTTTCAAGTGAATATGCCATAAATATGTTGAAGAATTTGCGCAACAATTAAATTATTTAAAATGGTTAATAAACAACTAAGGGTTGTGGTTTAGGAGGTTTAAAAAGATAGAATTGCATACAATTTATTCCACCACCGTAGACTATTAAGGCGAAAGAAGCTATATTAATCATGGCAGACATTTATTTTGCACAAAACATGAACGCGGGAGCCCTCTATTTATCTCTCTGTAACGCTAATTAGTTCGTTGAGAGTAAATTGGGATGCGTAAAATGTTAGGGTTGGTAGGTACCGTGAATTTTACAAGCACAGTTGCCAGTAGCTGTGTATAAAATGTACCAAAGGAAATACAGATTGATATTTCATATTCAGGACGTTTTCAACCTATATAGTTATTGTGCTATATTTTCAAGACATGCACTTAAAGGACGAATGTTATAGACGCTATTTGGGCTAAGCTTTAAATTATTTGTCGAACAAAAGTTAAGTTTCAGCGTTAGTCATAATTAAGGATTCCCGCAAGGGTCTATCATTTATTTTGTTTTGTTTAGTGAATTTATACCTAACATTAAAAAATAAAAGCCCTTACTGGTTAACCCGTAACTGTAATAAGACTATTAAATGAGTAAGAATGTAGGTACTTTATGATATTATTATGATAATAACTGAACGGGACGATAATTATATGTCATACGCTCCGTGACGATTCTGGCCGGTGTGCGTCTCGTGGTGGCTTCACTTCCCGAGGCCCCTCTTGCTTCTTCGCCCGGTAGCGCGATACACCACCGCTAGGAAGACCTAGCGGGCGATCAAGCGCCACCGAGCAGTTTAGGGAGTTAGGTGTGGGTAGGGAGTAGTAGATGGGATGGGTAAAATTTGGAGGTGAATAGAGTCAAATCCAAGGGGTGTGGGAGACAGTGAGGGTGATGCGTTGTGGCGCTCCATACACCGTTGTGCGGTCAAGCTCTGCCGGGTGACACTCGTTGGAGAATCCCAGCAGGTAACCAGCTACGATGGTGACTTCGTCCAGTCCCTCTCCTGTCTTCCACGGTGTCATAACAAGTGAGTCAGTCCAGTGTCATTGCCGCGCACGCGATCAAGCCCCGTTGGCAAGCCGACAGGGCGATCAGCAGTGGGCGGCGGAGGTCAGTCCGGTGTCATCGCCACGTACGCGATCAAGCCCCGTCGTCGAGCCGATAGGCCGATAGGGCGATCAGCAGTGGGCTGCGGAGGTCAGTTCGGTGCAGGCCTCACAGGGTCGTCGTTGGGCATGACCCAATCGTGCGGATAGGGCCTCCTGTCCGGCGGGCGCGCATGCCATGGTGCTAGGTCCTGGATGTGGGGATGCTTGGTCAGACAACCACCCCGTGGTGCACCCTGGACGTCGCCAGCTGCCCCCTCGTATCCCGGAGGGACTTCTGATGGCGCCGAAAAGTCTGGCGCTTGGTGGGCGTGTTGCGCTGCTCCCTGCACTCTCCGGTTTGGAAACAGCCGGGCACAGCTGGCGGTGCTTTAGTTGAAGGGGGAACGGTAAAGTTTCCCCTTCGTCTCATCGTGTCATTGTCCGCTTCTAGTACTCTCCGCTGAAGAGAGGACCACAAGCGGATCGTCGGCGTCTTTGTTGGTGGGAGCCACCTAACCGTGGCTTAAAGAGCGAACCGTAGACCCTTCGGGGAGCGGGGGTCTTGCCTTAATCGGCCGGATCGCGAGGAGACAACCTCTATAAAAAATCCCTTAATCCCGGTACAGTGGTACGTGGTGTCGGGATGCTTGGTGTACTGACACCAAGCATCCGATAGGAGATACCGGGCATTGGCCCGGTATCTCCTATCGGACACTGACACCAAGAAGCTGGCGGGCTGATCAGCCACTAGCGGCCCACCCCGGAGTACCCCGGGCGCCCCCCGGGCGTATATAGGGTTACCGGGGCAATCGGGTCACTGTCTCGATGGACCGCAACAAACCCGGTACTCGTGGGAACCTCATGGAATCTAATTTAAAAATTATTAATAAAAATGACGAGGAGGGATTTGAAATAGGAGAAAAAAAGGCGCCAAGAAGCGCCGAAAAGGGAGAGGTACAAGTAGGAGGAGAAGTACAAGTGGGGAGAGAGGAAGAAGGAACAGCTTCTAATTAGCTGGTAGGTGTTGGCCAGATACCAACCTCTGGCCAACCGGTAGTCGTCTTGACGCGGGACCGGCGTGGGCGCTTCGTGCGCTCTAACGCGCCCTACAAACCAGCGGGGACTAACGTAGGAGAGTCCGATGCCTCAGTGACGTCGGTAGTTTCTACTGCCGCTTCAGAGGTGTCAGTTTCGCGAAAGCGAACAAATGCTCAATAGGTCTAATTGGGCGCCCCCCATTCTTGGGTGGCGAGCGGAGTGAGAGCCGGCGTGTGCGACTTCTTTTTGTCGCCGGTTGCCTTCGCGGCGGCTGGCGCTTTCGGGGGCGCCGGTACTTTTAAATGTACCGCGGGTTTCGTGGGCGGTATAATGGGCATCTCGGTTCTGGAGGGTGTTTGAGCGCGGTTGGTCCTGCGCCTCCTCCTTCTCCTCCTCTTTTTAAGCAAACCCCTTTCCCTAGAGTCGTTCGCTGGCGCCATTAAGGTGGCTCCTCGGGCTTCCAGTGCGAGCTCAGTGCGAGCGGGGCCTCTTCCGGCCTCACTCCGGTTCCTCCCACTAATGGCCACCGTGCCTGCCGCCTTGTTTCGGGCCTCCTTCCGGAAGACGGGGCATTTGACGTGGTTGTAGGAGGATCGGGGCCTCCGCAGTTGACGCAGGTGGCCGGTTCCTCTTTTAGGCGCTCGCACAACTTAGCGGGGTGTTTACCTCCGCGGCGCACACATGCCAGCCTTCTGTGGCATTGGTGGCTAGAGTGCCGGAATTGCTTGCCGGTAGAGCCCGGATCGCCACCTTGAGACTCTTTTCCGCCTGGTGAGAGTATGAGAACCAGGCGATGTTCTCCTACTTCTTCAGGGCGTACAGGTAGCTCTGAATTACCCGGTATTAATTTTAAATCTGGGTGAAAAGCGCACGCCTTGCTCGTTCGGGCGTGCGTTAAGTGCGAGGCCAAGCGAATTTCGCAGCGTCTAAAAATGGGTCGGCCAGTTTGGTAACCGCTCAACTATAAGGGGCGTGTACCTCCCCTGGTTCGTGGGCGACGTTCCTGCCTCCACTATTGCTTCAGCCTCTACTTCTCGGGAGACGTGCGGGGGCTTCAGACAACATCCGCGTATTGATGTCGTAAGGGGCTGGGCGGGGCTGTGCAAAGGCGCTTTTTTCCTCCGAAACCACCTCTTCTAGCTCATCGTCCGAGAAATCGCGGGGTCAATCAGGGGGGGACGGGGCTGAACGATGGGCGCACGAACTTACTCGCGACGATGTCGCTCAACGCAAAGGATGCAGAGGACAAGTCCGAGCGGCATCGATTTGCCAGCTGGCGTTTGTTGCAAGCCGGTGTGCCTGTAGGACGCGACAATGACGCAATGACGCGGCCGGGGGAGATCCGCCTCTGAATCGCCCACCGCCCTACTTCGTCGGTCAGACAGGTCCCACAGCGAGCGGGAGCTCTTGGTTGGCCTCATGGTTACACGAGACCAAACCAGAGCATTTGACCCTGAAAAGGGCCTTTGGGTGCCGATAAATCGGCTAGGCGTCGGCTGGGGGTGCGCTCTGCCGCTATCGTTGATAGACGAGTCTGTCGGGTTTCAACGGCGATTAACAATCCCCGCTGTACCAGTGCAACAGGGGTGCTTCTGCCTCACTCGTTGTTATAAAAACAAGTAGGTAGACGCGAGAAAGTTACGATCCGTGCGGCGGTGCTGGAAGATCCGAACACTGGCGTAGCGATCATCGCACGCGGCGCGATTTCGCGCGCGCAAGGTACTATTTCTGTGGTCCCAACTAGAGGGTGTTGCAGTGAGCTTTATTATCCTTATACACCAATCATATCGTACAATTGTCTGTTTCTATCTAAGGTTACACTCTTCTATCATATATCTATCCTTTTCTAGGGTTACACTCTCCTATCATATATCGACTTATGTATTTATTTATTACATGACTTAACTATTATTTCTTATGTGCTATAAACTTAATCTATTACATGTCTATTCTAAATTTCATGTAGTAAGTATGCTTATACTTATCTATACACAACATACAACATGATTGAGGAGACGTCGTCCCGAACAATAACAAACCTGCTATTTTATGTCAAGAAACCTAAAATAACACATCTCTAAAATGATAATTTAATGCCTATCCTATGTCATCATTCGTTCTTACTTAAGTTTGGGTGAAAAATGATCGACCCACTTCAAAAATGTTGTTCGCCGGACATAATCTTCCATTTTTTTGTTATTTTTATAAGGGTTTATAAACTATTTTTCGGATTTTATCGCGGCTAATTTTTGACTTTTAAGTTCCCGACGTTTCGAGTGCTTTGCAGCACCCATGGTTACGAGAAGGACTGAGGTATAAGAGGTCCAAAAGGCATAGTTGTTCCAGGGTACCCCCAAACTTCTAAATTGTTTTTGTTGGTCCGATCTACGCAGAATGAGCTCACGGTGTCTTGAGGCCTTGCAGTGTTATGCTTGGTTTTGGATTTGATTGTATTAATTACAGATGTAAGCACCCAGGCATCTTTTCTATTGAAATTAGGATGTTTTTTATTTTAATAGCCTCGCGAACCATCCTTGGTAGGAATCGGTGTTCTTTCACGAGGATTTGTGGTCTATCAAAACTGATGTTATGGCGGGTGCGGTCAAAGACATGTTCACAGACTGCAGACTTCTTTGAGCGACGGTGTTTAAGATCAGCGATGTGTTCTTTAACCCGAGTTTTTACTGTTTTTTTTGTTTGTCCTGTATAAGAGAGAACAGATTCACAATCAAGCTTGTATACTTCTGCATATTGTAGAGGGCTGTGACACTTGACAGATGGTTAAAATTGACTGATCTTCTTCGGCGGCTTATAAAATGTTTTAATTGAAGCACGCTTCAAAATGTAGCCAACCTTGTCTCTCACAGTAAAAGAAATGAGATGATAACTCTCATAGATTTTGCAGACATCCGGATAAATTAACGATTCAATTGATCGGCTATCCAGTTACGTCTTCGTTAATGTTACGTATTCAATTAATAAATAAATCATTTAGCAGTCAATACTTATAAAAGGCTATTATGTATTTCTACCTAGACTACCTTACCGTGACCAAATATACCGTGCCCTATCTGAAGGTCAAGTCAAGAGTGTCCGTAATCGGCGAGCGTGTATGAGACGAACTATTGAAGTGGAGGAAGCCAGAAAGGTATGTAAGGATGGAACCTGTTGGAACTATGCACTCTCTGCCTACCCCGCAAGGGATCTGGCGTGATGATATAGATAGACAGATAGATAGAAGTATTTCTACCAAGTTTGTTCATTTATCAAATAAATGATTACTAACTATCCCAGCAATATTTTACTCCACCGTAAGTAGCAAGTGCAAATTAAATTGAAATGGTAATTTATTACATCGTAAGCTTCACGCGTATATACTTACAATCATCTTTATGACATCATAACGCGTTTTATTATACAAATATTGTATCTAATAAAAGTGTACCGAGGTAATAATTACCTAGAGTAATAGCCAGCTACATGGATCCTAGTAAAAGAAGTTTGAATTAAAATAAAAAGTATCACTGTCACGCCTACATTTTCTAAGCGGCGGTGGCAGAGGTGTACTGTGTACACCCAATTTCGTCAACGATGTAAGGGACCCAATTTATATGGGAGCCTATTGTCATCATACCGGGTACAATACCGGACTTAAAACTGATATTGTGGATTTTTCACTAAAAGAAACACCTTTGTTCGACCAAGTATTCGAATTCAGGACCTCATGATCGTTATCGAAAATATACACCACTAGACAAATACGTGGTGAAATAGTGAATAGTTTGTCTGTGAAACCAATTAACTAAGACTAATTACGCTCGGGGGCGAAGTAGGTATTGTTGTGAAGCTGTAGAGGGTTAGTGTTGATTTTAGAGCTTCGCCTCGTGTTTATAATGTATGCAGTTAAGTACATACTTATAAAAGTATGTAGAGAAAATTGATTGCTAGGTACAATAGTAGATAGATAGATAGAGTACTCTTTATTGTACACCAGTGATATTTACAATTAATAACACAAAAAAATAGGTACAATTGGCGGTCTTATCGCTAAAAGCAATTTCTTCCAGACAACCAATGTATTGGAAGAAGCAACATACGGAATAGGGCAGTTATGGTGGCGTACACTATAAACCTCAATAAAACATGCTGTCATCATTTAACTAACATACATATCATAGTTATAATACAACATTATATACATACATATATACACATATAATACTATGCAAATATATAACTATATCTTACACACAATACAGAGAGTGTGCAATGAAGAGTTTATAAATGAAGAAAGTGGTGTTAAACCATATTTTTAAAGAACGCCAACGAATGTGCACGACGGACTGTTACAGGCAATCCATTCCACAAGCGAACGGCTTGATTAGAAAAGGATTTATCGAAGTAGTTGGTAGAACGCATTGGTGTTTTCAGCCTTAGATTCTCCGATGACCTTAGAAACCTTGAATGTGTGTCGTGAAGTAATTCAAATCGTTAAAATAGTATTTATCTACCTAAATTGATAGAGCAGATTACACCAGTCTTTTTGCATTTGTTTGCCTGGCAGACAGGTGAACATATATTTGAATGTTTTAGTAAGTAACTTAAACCTTTTTGTAAGTGTTTAGTTAACTTAACACAGGAATTCAGACTCGAGTCACCATTGACATTACCTTCTTAAATTCTCACAAAAACACTGAACTTTCAGCGTGTCCGGAGTATCATTTATTTTTATTGTGAAGATAAATTTTAAGCAAACGAAATTAAGAAAAGGCGAGGATTTTTATTTAATTTTAAGGGTAAATCACAAAGTGATGTTTTATTTTTGTAAAGTGTTATATTTTTTCAAGTTCCAGAGTACTTAAAAAGCCGACTATATCAGTCTATGTTAAATATACTAGGATAATTGTTGTAATCTATTCTTAAAGCAAAAGCATTTGTATTTTCAAACAACATATGAATTAAATACGTCCCGACCGACGCCTAACATTGGAACGTTTTACAACTTTCAAGTTCGTGATTACCGTTTGACCCATTTCGGCCAGCTGTTCACTCTGCCCGCAAACAAAGGACCTTCGCCTGACGTCAGATAAAGTGTGATAGCTGTTATTTTTAACGGCAGCACAACGCCATAAAATACAAAAAGAATGACAGAGGAAGTAATCCCGGAGTTGAACGCTATTGTGGACGAGGTAACAATGCCGTGATTAATGACATGAAGTACACTGAAGCCTCCATACGTAGCTTGTTATACGGGCAGCGACACAAGCCATTGTCAGCCTTAAACCCGAGAATCAAAGCTCATGACGGTTTGGCTATTAAAAGTCGCAACTATGATGATTACTGTTTCCAATCCCATATTTACCCACATTGTTCGTTGATATCATTTGAGACGCTAAGCGTGAGTTATGTTCTTATATGGATTAGATGAAGTTAATGTCTTTAAACCTTGTTTTTCTCGAAAACGGGTAGAGATACTTGGAGATAGTGAGCCAGGATTGTGAGCCGGTGTCAAAGCCTGGACCTTGTATCTATAAGGCGAGTATTTAAACAATGAACTTGGTTATTTTTTACAAAATATAAAATACATAGAAAGATTTAGAATTGACGACTAAACTCATGAAACAAGAATTAACAACACCGCTCAATTGAATCATTTCGCATCGCATCATAAACTAGAACAATAAACAGCATATTTGTCTAAAGTCGTATGATTGTTTGTCTCAATAAAATCTCTCAATGAAATAGTAGGCAGAGGTGTTCTGAATACACCTATTTATCGCCGACGATGTTAGGTCCATGTAATAGGGGGCGAGCCTATTGCCAATGTACCGGGCGCAATGCCAAGCTCCGGGATGATACTAGAACACGACCTAGGATTCAAACCCAGGACCTCGTGATCGTTATGCGCATTATTTGCCACTACACCAACGCCGCATAGCCGACAGGAGCACTCCGTCGGCTGTTTCGAGAGCTCGGCTACGTTGTGACGTTTGCCGTCGCGCCGAGCGTGGCTGCGGTGTGTGGCGTCTCCTGTACATTTCAGTACATTACAACCCCCCAAGGCGCACCACCGTCGCGCTGCGTCGGCTATGTTGCAAATCCTTTATTGTTTAAATATTATTACAATACCTACCTACTGCGTTTAATTTAAAATTCAACGTATCATAATGTATATACATAGATTTTATGTTGACTTGCAAACTATAGATAGTATACGCGCCCGTAACATTCGTTCGGTGGTAGTTTGTTGTTAACCAAAACTTTTCTTTAACCCCGTTTGTTTTTGATGTTTTTCCAAACTTTGCGCTTCCGTGTCGTGCAAAATTCGTTTGTACTTCATTAGTCTGTCTTCGTAATGGAAATCGATACTCTACGAATTTTGTGCACAATATATTTATAGTACAGCACAAAGTAGGTCGTTATGGCGGAGGGAGGCCTTCGTCCTGTAGTGTGTCTTTCCGTTTAATATTGGATGTTTATAGACAGAAGGCCTAATATAAGCGCTTATCATGACAGTTATGACATAATGGCGAATAGTGAAGGTCAAATCAACGCGTCGAACAGGGTTAGCATCGGCGGCAAGACTTGACGTTATTTAAGCGACCCTTGTACGCAAGTTAAAATCATCTTGTGTACTCTCTTGTATATTGTTCAATACAATACTACCACGTGAGACAAAACGATTATCTCACGCTTGGGGTGCCGAAATCCATGATAAATGTCTTGTGACGTCGCTTCTGCTAGCCCTGCAGCTTAAGGCCGCGGTGGCGAGCACGGAGGCGTTCAATTTCTACTAGTAGAAAGAGACACCTTTTTACTTACCAGTACGAATCACCGCATCATGAATTCTGCCATCATTCAAACCTTAAAACAAAACCTACGCATTCTGTGGTTGATCACGGCGATCTGTAGATATATGTTGACTTTCTGCTGACGGAATTCAGAAAATTTATTGGAGTATATTAAAATTTTACAACGGAAAGTCACGTAGTGAGAACAATGCGTAAGATTTCGGAAAAAGAATGGAAACAAAACGCTTACGACTTGTCTAGACCTTCAATACAGTATCCGCACGTGCAATCATTAGAATGTTCCGGTCATTTGAACAAGAATTAGCATTAAAACGCTAATCTATCTATCTATCTATCTATAACCTCACGCCAGATCCCTTGCGGGGTAGGCAGAAAGTACAGAGTTCCAACAGGTTCTTTCCTTACATACCTCTCTGGCTTCCTCGACTCTCATAGTTCGTCTCAAACGCTAATCGGTAAAATATTTTCTATGAAATTGTACCTATAACTCATAACAGGGCACGATAGGGTACTCAGCAACGGTAAGCTCAAGGCTTATATTAAAAATACCATAAATATTATGTAAGATATATTCACAGTTACAATGTAAGTAATATCATGCACATATATATCTGTCGTGACAGATCCAGAGGTGACTCAATGCTAGCATTAATACATAGCTGTACAGTCGCGTCTCGTGCTCTTATTTACAAACATTTATTACACTCCAAAGGGAAGCTTCAGTGAACGCGAAACGGCAACAGCGCTTGTTATTGCATCAATCAAACTGGTACGGTAATGAGATCACTATTTTCATCTACGTAACGTCAAGTGAAGGGGTAAAGCCGAGAAAAAGGTATTTATGATGTAAACACTGCCTCGTCGGTTCGTACCGTATAGCAAGGTATGACTGGCGATCACAGCTATATTCGAATTCTAGATTGGGCATAGCACTTCTTGAATAGTATTCTGGAGTCCGGAATTCCTTCGGATATAATGGAAATAGGTTCGCCCCCTTTTATATTAAGGCCTAACATCGTCAGCAAAATATGCGTGTCTGTGTTACCTCCTTTAGGGATTGACGGTGATTTGATTTTTTCGCGGTCTGTTAAGGAGTATTATATTTTAGGGATAGGTATGTATAGTTCGTTCGAATTGAATTGTCTATTCCAGGTGAATTACCTAACTTTCTGCAAGAAAGAGCTAGTGTTAACACCTCAACAAGTCCTCTCTCTCTCTCTCTCTATATCATCACGCCAGACCCCTTACGGGGTAGGTAGAGAGTACAGAGTTCCAACAGGTTCTTTCCTTACAAACCTCTCTGGCTTCCCCTACTCTCATAGTTCGTCTCATACACGCTCGCCGGTTACGGAGACTCCTGACTTGTCCCTCAGATAAGACCCGGTATATTTGGTCATGGGAAGATAGTCTAGGTCTTCCCCGGTACCTACATCCTGCCACAACAAGTCCTCTTGGTCACAAAACTTTGATTTTCCTGGACTTTGGAAGCCATGGTTCTAGAGCAAAGAGTGTAACCATGTTATAAATATGGAAAGTTTCACACAAGTTTTACATGATTAAGGTATTAGAATAAATCTCACAGGAATTACATGGTTAAACAAAATCTGAACTTATTACGTTATGAGAAAGTTGATTAAAATTAGCTTGCAAAATTTTAAACAAACATTCTTATCTAAATAGTAACCTCTGAATTTATATGAAAGCTTGTAAAATAGAGGTTTTGTGGATTTTATCCAACAAAAGTTCCAAGGGTGGGGGCGTGTATAGTTTGCTTTCAAAAGAAATAATATACCCGTGAAACATTTTGTTGCACATCTGAAGAGAGTTGTACAGGTCTCAGGAGGAACTCAAAAGTTGACTTAAACTTGTGACACCGACGTCATCAGTCTATACCAGTTTTGCGGAGTTTATTTATTGTGAAGTCGAAATACATTTCCTCACCAGATATACCGTACTACCAAGGGATGTAGAGTACACAAGATTATTTATTTCAAGGTAAGTATGGCTTAAAGGCGAGGTAATAAAGATTTCTCGTTAACACGCGAATAAGTAAGATTTCTATGGTTTATGAGTCTCACTGGCATATATATTACATTTTTAAGAAAAATAAATTATTTACACGATGTGTTTTTTACAAGATATTAACCAGCACAATTAACGATAAAGTGGCCTTATTTTTTACATTATAAATAATAAAAATAAATGAGCTATTCTTATATCTGTACGTGAAAGGCAGAAGACATTGAATCAATTTTTTACAGATTTTATACTCTTAAAAGATTCTATCTGTTCCATTATCCTTTGCGGGGTGCGCAAAGGGTAAGAAGTTTCAACGGGTTCTTTCCTTACAGACCTATCTATATATAGGATATAATATTTTTATTTTATTTATCCAGCGAGCAGGTATGAGAAAAACTATGAGAGTGGAGGAAACTAGAGAGGTATATAAGGAAAGAACCTGTTGGAACTCTGTTCTCTCTGCCTAGCCCGCAAGGGATCTGGCGTGATAATATAGACAAATAGATAGATAGATCTATTTAACCGCTGCAGATTTTGTGTCAGTAAAATATAATACTATAAACTGTAGTATACTTAACAACATAACTCTAAATTTACTATATCTTGTAGTACTAGTTACTAGTATTACTTCCTTTGTATAGTAGTGCAGGTGCTTATGATATACCTTCTGCATGAATCTATGCATCTTTGACTACCGTACCGAAGTTGTGGTCAGCTACATATCATCATCATCATCATCATCTCAGCCTATACTTGTCCACTGTTGAACATAGGCCTCCCCAATCGCTTTTCAGCGTAACCGGTCCGATGCCACCTGCATCCAACGACTTCCTGCGATTTTTACAAGATCGTCGGTCCATCTGGCAGGCGGTCGTCCCACGCTGCGCTTGCCAATACGTGGTCTCCACTCCAGAATCGTTCTACCCCAGCGCCTGTCCGATCTACGCGCTATGTGGCCCGCCCATTGCCACTTCAGCTTGCTAATCTTAAGGGCTATGTCGGTGACTTTGGTTCTTCTACGAATCTTCTCATTCCTGATTCTATCGCGTAGAGAAACGCCGAGCATAGCTCTCTCCATAGCTCGCTGAGCGACTCTGAGCTTTTTTATAAGACCTATTGTAAGAGACCACGTCTCTGATCCATATATCATTACTGGTAACACATATTGACTAAAAACTTTAGTCTTAAGGCACTGAGGTATTTTGTAGCTACATATATTTACTCTCTACCCCTGCAAGGCACCTGGCGGTATGATATATATAGATAGATCCTTATTGTATTTATATCTCTTCGGTTATAACACGATAAATATAGTACAATGTGGAAATGCACCGATACTGTATTTTTTATATTATGAAGTCTTTACAATTCTTGGCGTGTTGCCTTTAATCTCATGCAGTGTTGGCACGCGTTAACATTTTTATACAAAAAAAACATTTGGTCAATGATCCCACGAGATCAATGCATCCCGGAAACATGTTAGTCATTAATTTTGTTATGTTTAGTAAAAAATCTATTAGCCTCTAGAGATGTAGGCGAATACTTCAATGACAAAAATTAATAGGCATGTTATTTTCCACGCAATAAAGAAGTATTTACTAGACTTCTTTGTTCTGTTATTTCCTATCAGGTTCTTTCAAAGTCATTATTACAAATCAATATATTTAGTAGGTAACACGGCAAACATTTTACATATTTTTATACTGTGGTGGTGTAGCGACCCCTATACATCGCTACATAGTTACAACTACCAACCAATAGATGGTGCTGACGATTCGCCATACGCCATATGTCTAGAACGCGATATTAAAGTGCGCACGACGTGTAACATATATACAAACCCCGGACAACAGCTCTTGGGGAGAGTGGTAGACCCCGCCAGATACAACACCCGTCTGACTAGAAGATCTTCCCGTTGTCAAATCCTGCCACACCGTTCCTGCTAAAGTGGCATTTGACAATCTTCAATTACTCAAGCACGGCTGACGTAAATTTATAATAGGTATAATAAACTCTATACGTAACTATTGTTAGATGAACGGATGATTGTAGTACATCGTTATTATATCTTGCTCACAGAATTCCTGCTAGGGATTTACATATATAGCAGCTGCCGTCGAGAATATTTTAGAGGCCGTTCACATATTCTAGCTTGCATAGCAGAGTGAATTTCGAACTTCGACGATTTAAAATAGTTTTGGGTCATTGAAAAAGAACTTATTTTTTATAGCTTCAAGAGAATGTTTGAAAGCCGTCCTAATGCATTCAGTGTGCCACTACATCACACAATAAAGCAGGCCGGCTGCTTCTTAAACTCGCTCGAGCAGGTTTCGTTTGTGTGGTCTATGTAACACAAGGGTCCTCCGATGACCCTAAGAACTTTCAGTGCTCCTTACCATACTCAGTTAGGACAACGCCTAAGAAAGGGAATAAAGTCATCATTTTAAAATGTCGATTGGTAACACGAAACAGGTGTGCAAGTATCAGTCGAAAGAAACCTGAGTCAACATGCAGAGTCAGGAAATTCGTGACTCTCTCCAAAAGTTCCGTTCCTTTTCATAAAATCTCAATGGCGTTCCTACAAATCAGCGTTTTGTTACGTACAACAGCCGCCAGGATGAATAAGAATAAATATTTTACTATTGAATAAATGCGATTACATGTTTTCGATAAAAGAACATCACAGGGCTTTAATGTTGATGTAAGTGTGACGATATGGCGTTGTTATGCCATCCCAGTTATAATAAAACTTATTAAACATACATTAAAGTGACAGCGCGCTTACCTGCTAGCGTTACGTTAACGTCAATCTTTTCGGGTTAAGCCCTCTGAATAGTCGTATATCCGAGTAGGTACACAAAGAACCAAGATTTATGCAAATAACTCTATTTATTGTTTCGCTGTGGGGGTAAGTGGCGCATTTCAGACTTAAACTGCACTTAAAACCTCTTCTTCGGTACAACAAAAGGCTAAGTGATGTAGATGTGTATGGTGGATATGCAGCTATGTTGCTTTGCAAATTCAATACAAGTTAATAATAACGCTTTCCGTTGGGACTGTTACGTCTCTTCATTGCCATTACGGATTACAGAAGCCCAGAAACCTTTGACGCTATTTTCTCAATGCGAATACTATCTATGCTAAACAGAATTGTAGCACCAACGGTATTCTGAAGGTAATTTGTAATAGATTTAGGTTACTAGTTAAATCACCCGTATTAGCAATTTATTAGATTAGCATTATCTATACCAGAGCTGGGCAAAACCCTTCGCTCGCAAATCGAGGTGAAACAGAATAGGTCTACTTTATAGTGAATCCAGTGCGGATTTGTGGAAGAAGGTTTGTGATCACCTACTGTTGGAATTTACCAAACTGTCCACTTTTATTTCACTTAACTTAATATTAAATGGTAACAGGGACCAACAGTTTAATCTACCTTACTAAGAAAAGAGACGTTCAAATATGAAATTGTCATGATGCCTAAGGTGGATGACCACCATCTTAGGCTGACCGAGCACAATTAAATCTTCTCTATTTTTTTAACATAAGCCTTCTTTTATCTGGTGTTCATGTTAGTCATTCCCGAATTGACGGACATTCATTTGACGGACGATTTAGCGCAGTGGTTAAGAGCTTAAGCCGCCCTGCCCACTGAGTCTAATAGTCGCGGGTTCGAGTCCCGCACGGGACAAATCTTTGTTTGATCCACAATTATTTGTTCCGGTCTGGGTATTTGTGTATGTGAATTTTCATGTTTGTAAACGCACCCATGACACAGGAATAAATCTTAGTGTGGGGATATGTTTAAAAAAAATAAATTAGAATATCATTTTAAAGCCTAACTCCCATCCGTCAGGTAGGATAATAAAAGTAAATCCATTTAAATCTACATATCTAATGGACTTGAAATTTTAAATTAATCAGCAAACAACGTAAAAATCTATGTAAATAACTTAATGATACAAACCTTGCGCGTATAATGACTATGCAAATACATGAATGTTTTGTAATTCCCCGGTGGTCACACATTAGGCGGCCGCGGGTCGCGGTCGGCACAAAGGAGAACCCCCAACACCCTATTACCTTTATACGAAAACCAAACAGAGAAAAGCCAAAAGCAGTGGTCTTATATGTGAAACTAGTAGAAGTAATGTTCATCCGGAATACGCAGGCCGCCGACCCTTATTCGGATTTTGTGAAGGTTGGTGTTGTTATTTCTTTTGGTAAGTAATAGGAAGCAATAAGTAAATAAGTAACAGTGTTACATTATGTAACGCTCAGTGGGCTTCAGGAAGGTGGTAAGGGGCATTAAAAGTGATCAATATGATCATTTACAATTGATTGATCCGACCGATTTCGGCCATGGCGACCACTTTGACCCCTAGTCAGAGTAATGCCGCTGATGCGCTCGAAGATGGCTTATGTAGCCTATCTTCGCGGCGAAACTCCGTGCACACTGAGGGCACGTGAGTACGCCGTTCTCATAGCTGTATGATATGGAAGTGGGCGGGCCTTTAACTGATTGCGTTTGGCGTCAAGGTCAGCTTTACGCTGAGCCTCGAACTCGTGTACTTGGCTGCTCACCATCCTGCGCCATTCTGGCCGCTGTGCTGCCAAACGTTCCCAACGAGAGGGCTCTATGTTGCATCTCTTCATATGTCGCTTTTGGACATCCTTGTACCGGAGGAGGGGACCGCCATGATTCCGCTTGCCCTTCTCCAGTTCAGAGGAGAAGATGCGCTTCGCCACTCTTTCCTCCGCCATACGAGATACGTGACCGCACCACCGAAGCTGTCGACGCATTAAATAGGCCTCAATGCCACCAACATTGGCTCGTCGCAGAACTTCGGTATTTCGCACTCTATCGGACCATCTGATCCTCATGATGGTACGGAGGCATTTAAGGTGGAAGCGATCCAGAGTGCGAATGTGGCGGCGGTATACACACCACGTCTCAGAGGAGTATAGGAGGTTTGGCAGCACGATTGCCATATACACCGATATCTTAGTGGGCAACTTAAGGTTATGCGAACAGAAGACCTTGGTACATAGCTTGCCGAATGCCGCAGCTGCGGTACCCACCCTGCTATTGATCTCAGCATCAAGGTCACACTTGGATGTTACAGTGTTCCCCAGATAGCGAAATCTATCCACCTGCTTTAGCACATCCTCACCAAGTTTTATGGTCAGTGTCTCGTGACCGTGCATGTCCAGGGACATCACCTCCATCTTATTGACACTGATCTTTAAGCCAAACTTACGGCAGGCTTGGTGGAATGCGGACATCAGCTGTTGCAGGCCGTCTAGGGATTCTGATAGGAAGCACAAGTCATCAGCATACATGATCTCAGAGATCAGTGCGTAAGAGACTTTAGTGCGAGCCTTAAGTCTAGCCAAGTTGAAAAGGCTGCCGTCTGTGCGGAAACGGATGCGGACTCCCTGAGAAACAGTGTGTAAGACCTCTCTAACTACCACCGCAAAGTATAAGGCGAACAGAGTAGGCGCTAAGACACATCCTTGCTTCACCCCACAGGTAACGGGGAAGAAGTCTGTCTGTTCACCGTCTACGGCAACGCAGCATTGCATGTCGTCATGCAGGAGTCTAAGAAGTCTCACAAACTTTTCCGTGCACCCGAGCTTACCTAGCACCAACCATAGAGCTTCCCGAGGCACACTGTCGAAAGCCTTCTCCAGGTCAACAAAGCAAAGGTACAGCTGACAGCCCTGTTCCCTGCTCTTTTCTTGCAGTTGACGCACAGAGAATATAGCTTCGCATGTCCCTCGGTCCGGTCGGAAGCCAAACTGGGTTTCAGGCAGAATCTTTTCAGACAAGTTCTTTAGGCGGTTTAAGAGAACTCTAGCAAAGACCTTTCCGGGAGCTGAAAGGAGCGAAATACCGCGGTAGGAGTTGCAGTCAGATCGGTCACCCTTGTGCTTGTAAAGAGCACTTATGCGCGATACTTTAAAGGTATCCGGAACGCGCTCCTCCTCCCACATGCGAACAAATAGTTCCCACACTAACGTGTGCAACTCCTCTCCGCCGTATCTTATCAGCTCTCCCGGTATAAGGTCAATGCCAGCCGCCCGTTTGTTTTGTTGCTGTCTGATGGCAGTAACAACCTCGTCACGCAATAGAGTCTCGTCCAGCTCAAAGGCGAGAGGGAGCTGAGGCATTAAACCGATACTTTGCAGATCAGCTGATCGATCCACATTTAGCAGAATGTTGAAGTGCTCCGCCCAGCGGTTTAGTATATCCTCCTTGCTTGTCAACATGTGACTACCGTCTAGAGACCTTAAAGGCACCCGAGCTTGGTAGGATGAACCAATCAGCTTACGTACCTCACTGTAGAACTCACCCAGCTGGTTTGTGTCAGTGAGCCATTGCATGTGACTAGCTTTGTCCTGCCACCACTTGTCTTTCATATGTCGAGACAGCTTGCGCAATTCGAGGTCACTAGCTTTAACAACCGCAACGCTTCCTCTCTGCCTTTTGTGTTGTCGCAGGAGATCTCGGTGTTTGTCGAATGCTGCCCGCAGGGTTTCATCATTTCCATCAAACCAGTCTTCGTTGCGACGGATTTTTTTACCCAGTACAGTTGAAGCGGTATCCATGATATGAGATGACATAGTTCCCCAGGCAGCATCAACATCACCTACCTCATTAGCTGGCATCAGCTTTTCAGACAGGGCTTCAGCGTATTTCTCCCTGACCGCGATATCTTCTAGCTTATCCAAGTTCAAAGAAGCAAGCTTTTTTATAAGAGATCTACGCGGGCGACGGAGGCGGATTCGTAGCTTAGTGACAATAAGTCGGTGGTCAGACCAGCAGTGCGCACCACGCATGACGCGGGTGACCTGTACTTGGCTGAAATCTTTTTGTCTCACGATAGCATAGTCAATCAAATGCCAATGCTTAGATCTTGGGTGCATCCATGTTGTCTTGTACTTGGCGGCAAGTCTAAACATAGTGTTCGTAATTGCCAGACCGTATTGAGCACAAAGACTGAGCAGCAACTGACCATTGCTGTTCATGTTGCCAACTCCATGTCTACCCAGAACTCCAGGCCAAGCCTCATAGTCCCGTCCAACCCTGGCATTGAAATCGCCCAGCAATAAAACCTGCTCCCTGGCGTTGAAGCTATCGAGGCAATGTGTCACTTCCTCATAGAACTTTTCCTTGATGTCATCAGACTTGTCTAACGTTGGAGCATAGACACTGATGACATTAAGGTAGTTGTCTTTGTCCAGGTGAAGGCGCAGTGTGGTTACGCGGTCTGAGATATGTACAGGGTACTCCTCTAAATGCTTTGCTAAGTGATTCTTGATGGCAAAACCTACCCCTGATCGTCGAGTTTCGGAGGCAGCGGTACCTTTCCAGAAGAAAGTGTAGCCGCCACCTGCTTCCACCAGCTCTCCTTTATCGGGGAAATGTGTTTCGCTGAGAGCAGCCACATCCACGTTATAGCGATGAAGTTCCCGAGCTACTATGGCGGTCTTACGTTCGGGGCAGGCGTTGACATCTCGATCAAGAAGCGTTCTCACGTTCCACGCGCCGAATGTCATAACAGGTGTTCTTTTTAAATTTCCTTTGCGGCGTCGACCACGATTTGAATGATGCGATGATAGCCGCGGTTACTACCATCTGCCATGTCGGGACGAGCATTTTTAGGGCACCTTTTCTAGCCCCCTCCCCAGCTGAGCGGGGAAAGCAGTGCCTCCCTAAACAGGGCTGCTTAGACATCCCAAGTGCTGCCGAGCCCGTGCTGTCGTCCCAAATGTGCAGCGCGGAAACGACCACGGCGTGTTCTCACGCCCCCGGGACCGCCTGCGTGCAGATATCAGACAAAGCCTAGTTTGCATCAGGCTAGACCTCTCTACTTTTACCCATCGCCACAGGACTTTTGCGTACTCGGAGTCCAGTAACGGAAGCGGTCAGATGCGCAGGAAATATTTAGGTGCACAAGTATACGCGCGAGACACAGGTGCACATACTCATCCTTATCCTTCTGGGCCCAGTGGAACGGAGACCGTTACGACCGGAGAAGGACTCAGACAGACGGAGCAGTATCACGGTGAGAAAGATACAAGGAGTCAGTATTTTCTCACACTCCCTTAATCGCCTTTTACGATACCCACGGGAAGATATGGGGTGGTGCTATTCTGCTCTGCCGGCACCACACGGCCAATTTACAATTACACATGTACGAAAACACTAACAAAAAGACGAGCTTAAAGCCAGTATTTACAAAAGATCTAATGGGTTCGTACAATTTTTTTCGGTGCCTAAATTGCTACGCGAAGGTCATATAATTATGTATATGAGTTTTATAAAAGCTGTCTACCAAAAATACTTGTAAATGTACTTTATTATTTAGACATAACATAAGTAATAATAATAATAGTACACTTTATTGTACACCAGCAAAACATTAAATTACAAACAATTTATAAACAGCAATTTCTTCCAGGCAACCGTTGGGAAAATAACAAATAGAAAGAAAGGGGCAGTTAGTGGCGTACATTATTAATGATATACAATACATACACACATATATATATATATATATATATATACATACCCAACTATACATACACACATATTATAATTTATTTAAACATATTATAGCTAAACACTGAAAAATTAATGTTGTGCGAGGCACAAAGGGGTTTCAGGTCTGGAAGAGGATGTTCGGATCAAGTCTTCTCACTCCGCAACATCGTAGAGAAGCATCTGGCAGTGGGCCGGAAGGTTTTCTGCGGTTTTGTAGATCTGGAAAAGGCATTTGACAGAGTTGTGCGAAAGAGACTTTGGGACATTTTGCCAGAGTATGGTATAGAGGGCACTCTGTTGCGAGCCGTCCAGTCCACTTATGTGGACTGCAAGGCATGCGTACGGGTGGGTGGTAACAGGTCACCCTGGTTTGACGTTAAAATCGGCGTCAAGCAGGGTTGCGTGTTGTCCGCTAGACTGTTTATAATATATCTGGACAAAAGTCTTCAAAGACTGAAAGCGATGAATGAAGGTGTACAAATGGGTGACTTAGTGGTAAACCATCTACTTTATGCAGATGACGCGGTTTTAATAGCGCCAACAGCCACTGATCTGCAAACACTAGTCACAGTTATGAAAGACGACTGCATGATCAATGGCTTACACTTGAATGTGAAATAAAACTAAGATGATGGTTTTTGATAGGGAAGAAATCAGAACGAATGTAAGGATTGTGGTTGGTAACGATGTGCTGGAGCAAGTGAATGAGTTTGTATATCTTGGATGCGCCTTCAGTAAGGATGGGAAATACACCGCTGACATAGAGAGAAGAGTAAGTGCAGTGAACAGAGTGAATGGTGCGATGGGAAAGCTATTCGGGAGCCGGCACTTAAGCCATAAGGCGCAGCTGGCCATACATAACGGAGTTCTTGTCCCAACGCTGTTATATGGTAGCGAGAGCTGGGTATGTAAGAAGGAGAATGAAATTAGGATAAATGCGGTAGAAATGCGAGATCTTTGGAAGATGTGCGGAGTGAAGCTGACCGACCGCATTAGCAACAGCATAGTAGGACAGCGAGTAGGTATGAAAGATAGTATCGGTGTAAAGATGAGAAAGGGCATGCTCCGTTGGTTCGGGCATATAGAAAGAATGCCAGAGGAAAGAATGACAAAACAGTTATACAATGTGAAAGTGGAAGGATGCAGGTACCGGGGAAGACCTAGACTATCTTACCACGACCAAATAAACCGAGTCTTATCTGATGGAAAAGTCAAGAGTCTCCGTAACCGGCGAGCGTGTATGAGACGAACTATGAGAGTCGAGGAAGCCAGAGAGGTATGTAAGGAAAGAACCTGTTGGAACTCTGTACTCTCTGCCTACCCCGCAAGGGATCTGGCGTGAGGTTATAGATAGATAGATAGAAGATAATATAAAAAAAAATAAAAAAAATGCAAACAGTTAAATAATGGATAAGTAGGTAGATAGGTCTGTTGAAACCCTTACTCTTTGCCTACCCCGCAAGGGATCTAGAGTGACTCTATGAAATTGCGAAATGGCTAATAGACTGCCTCGTTGGTCTAGTGGTAAAGCGGATCGCTTGGTGATCACGAGGTCCTGGGTTCAAATCCTAGGTCGGACAAATTAAGTTTTTCTAACGAAAACTTTCTAGTATGAGTCCGGAGTCTGGAATTGTGCCCGGTATATGGCAATATGCTCGCCCCCTATTACGTGGGAGCTAACATCGTCAACGAAAAGTAGGTGCTAATAGACAGTCCAATTTTGAAGGAAGAGCTGCATTTCGAGTTACAGGTTTCCATCTAGTTCGAATGCAGATGTTCCTATATCCTATATATGTAAAATAAAAAATGTTATGTACCTGCGTAAATAAATAAAAATAAAATAAAGTAGGTATTTTTAGTATCCATACTTTTGCTAGGCTGGTGGTAAGAGTCCACCAAAGGTAGTAAAGTCACGTCATCCGATCAACGACCAGAAAAGGAAAATTTGAAACAAACCCTATACCAACCCGTCTGGCCAGCGTGGTATAGTAGGCCAAAAACCTCTTAACATGTTAAGACACCAAACGCAAAGGCCCCCAGTTTCCGGTAGTCCCGCTGTCCGCTGCCACGGTAGCGGTCGCGGTAACAGCGGGGCAGGGGGTGCGAAGAATCTCCGGGCTACAACACAAGGCTACCAAAAACACCTGACCCTGGCTACGTACAATGGACGCTCTCTACGGCTGGACCAACACCTCACTGAACTCGAGGTAAAACTAGGTCGCATAAACTGGCACATATTGGGGTTATCCGAAGTCCGAAGACAGGGCGAGGACACGATAACCCTTGAGTCACGCCACCTGTTCTATTTTCGGGAAGGTGATCGGCCCTCTCAGGGCGGTGTCGGTTTCCTGGTCAACAAAGCTCTCACTAACAACGTTGTGGAAGTCAGCAGTGTGTCGACACGGGTAGCGTACCTCATAATTAAAATCACCAACAGGTACACCCTGAAGGTGGTACAGGTATATGCGCCGACCTCGACACACTGCGACGACATAGCCGAAGCCATGTATGAAGACATAGCCAAGGCATTACATGGCACCACCAAGGCTAACTACGATGTTGTTATGGGGGACTTCAATGCCAAAGTGGGAGTACAAGAACGCGGCGAAACGATAATCGGACCCCACGGCGTGGGGCGCCGAAACCATAGGGGGCAGATGCTGGTCAACTTTCTGGAGTCGCAGGGGCTCTTCTTGATGAATTCTTTCTTTAAGAAGAAGCCTCATAGAAAGTGAACATGGCGAAGCCCCGACACTGTTACGAGGAACGAGATAGACTTCATCATGACTGACAGGAAGTCTATATTTAGAGACGTCTCCGTGATCAACAGGTTTAATACCGGCAGCGATCACCGACTTGTCCGAGGCACTCTAAATATAAACTGCAAGGCCAAAAGACGTCGCATGATGAGGTCTACTCTCAGACCTATCTATCTATCTATCTATCTATAACCTCACGCCAGATCCCTTGCGGGGTAGGCAGAGAGTACAGAGTTCCAACAGGTTCTTTCCTTACATACCTCTCTGGCTTCCTCGACTCTCATAGTTCGTCTCATACACGCTCGCCGGTTACGGAGACTCTTGACTTTTCCATCAGATAAGACTCGGTTTATTTGGTCGTGGTAAGATAGTCTAGGTCTTCCCCGGTACCTGCATCCTTCCACTTTCACATTGTATATCTGTTTTGTCATTCTTTCCTCTGGCATTCTTTCTATATGCCCGAACCAACGGAGCATGCCCTTTCTCATCTTTACACCGATACTATCTTTCATACCTACTCGCTGTCTTACTATGCTGTTGCTAATGCGGTCGGTCAGCTTCACTCCGCACATCTTCCGCAGAGCTCGCATTTCTACCGCATTTATCCTACTTTCATTCTCCTTCTTACATACCCAGCTCTCGCTACCATATAACAGCGTTGGGACAAGAACTCCGTTATGTATGGCCAGCTGCGCCTTATGGCTTAAGTGCCGGCTCCCGAGTAGCTTTCCCATCGCACCATTCACTCTGTTCCCTGCACTCACTCTTCTCTCTATGTCAGCGGTGTATTTCCCATCCTTACTGAAGGCGCATCCAAGATATACAAACTCATTCACTTGCTCCAGCACATCGTTACCAACCACAATCCTTACATTCGTTCTGGTTACTCTCAGACCTACTGCGCCTCAAATAGCTTTAGGGTCCGAAAAGTTCCAACTGGAGCTTCAAAATCGTTTCGACCTGCTGGAAACCGAAGGCAATGTTGACGAGAAAACCGACACAGTGGTCAAAACGCTACAGGATGTGTCTCGAAGGGTGTTTCCCGGCAAAAGCGGTAACAGAGAGTCTAAACTCTCGCTCGAGACTCTCGAACTTATGAGGCAGAGACGGGAAATGTCATCCACGCAGGCGTCTTCGCCGGATGGGAGGAACCTCAACCGGAAGATCCGGAAGCTGGTGCGACGTGACCGATGTTGCAACACCCGCACCATCGCGGCTGCTATTGAACAGAACAGAGGCACCAAAGTCTTCGCTCGCCAGCGAGGTAAATCCCATCTGACGAAACTTAATACAGCGGATGGCAAAACCGTGACCTCCAAGTTCGAGATACTCGAGGAAATTGAGAGTTTCTACAAAGACCTGTACGCATCACGGATGGCTAAACCCTCGAGACCCAGCGCTGACGACCACAGAGCCCCACTCGCACGCCACGACACGGAAAACATCCCTGATGTCAACCAGGACGAGGTCAGAGTGGCTCTCGAGCAGCTCAAAAATAACAAGTCGCCAGGCGATGACTGAATCACCACTGAGCTCCTAAAAGCAGGCGAGACTCCAATCCTGAAAAAGCTAGCGAGCCTCTTTAATTCCGTCATCCACCAGGGCTTAACACATCAAGCGTGGAGCGGGAGTGCGGTGGTTCTGTTCTTCAAAAAAGGTAACAAAACCTTGCTGAAGAACTACAGACCCATCTCACTCCTGAGCCACGTCTACAAGTTGTTCTCGAGAGTACTCACAAACCGCCTCGCCAGAAGACTTGACGAGTTCCAGCCACCGGAACAAGCCGGGTTTCGAAAAGGCTACAGCACCGTAGACCACATCCATACTGTTCGGCAGATTGTACAGAAGACCGAAGAGTACAATCAGCCGCTGTGTATGGCTTTCGTGGACTACGAGAAAGCCTTCGACTCCATCGAAACCTGGGCGGTTTTGGATGCTCTGCAGCGATGTGGCATCGATTGGCGCTATATCGAGGTGTTGAGATGTCTGTATGATACCGCCACAATGACCGTCCAGCTCCAGGACCAAAAGACCAACCCGATCGAGCTGCATCGAGGGGTAAGACAGGGGGATGTAATATACCCCAAGCTCTTCACCAATGCACTCGAAGACGTCTTCAAGACGCTGGACTGGACTGGGCGGGGCATTAACATCAACGGCGAATACATCTCACACCTTCGGTTTGCCGATGATATCGTCATAGTGGCAGAGTCACTGGAACAGTTAAGCGAAATGCTGCATAGCCTAAATGAAGCCTCTCGAGGTGTCGGTCTCGGCATGAACTTGGATAAAACCAAGATCATGTTTAATGAGCATGTCACGCCGGGACCGATCTACATCGATGGTTCGATGCTCGAAGTTGTTCGGGAGTATGTCTACCTTGGACAAGTTGTCCAATTTGGTAGAAACAACTTCGAGAAAGAAATCAACCGCAGGATACAATTGGGTTGGGCAGCATTTGGCAAACTACGTCACGTTTTCGCTTCGCCTATACCGCAATGCCTGAAGACTTTAGTCTTTAACCAATGCGTCCTACCTGTTATGTTTTACGGGGCCGAGACGTGGACACTCACAGTGGGACTAGTCCACAAATTCAAAGTCGCACAGCGGGCTATGGAGCGAGCTATGCTCGGCGTCTCTTTGAGGGATAAAATTCGTAACGAGGTAATTCGACAAAGAACCAAAGTTACCGACATAGCTCGCAGACTCAGTAAGCTAAAGTGGCACTGGGCTGGTCAAATCTGCAGAAGGACCGACGGCCGATGGAGCAAGCGTGTCCTAGAGTGGAGACCGCGACTTGGTAAGCGTAAGGTAGGACGGCCCCCAGCTAGATGGACCGACGACCTCAAAAAGGTCGCTGGGACAGACTGGATGCGGAAGGCGGAGGACCGAGTGCAATGGCGCGTGTTAGGAGAGGCCTATGTCCAGCAGTGGACTACGATAGGCTGATTGATTGATTGAGGTATTTTTAGGGAAAAAACATAACGTTAAATATAAAGTTTTACTTGATCTCCCATTTTTGTGTGCTAAATTGATGTTTTACAACAATACCAATAAAAACCTTTCTCAAAGCTTTAAATATAAAATAACTATGTTTAAACTGAATTCGGGTCTCAATTCTAAATCAATATTTTACAGTGAACTTTGAACGGTTGTCACTCGAAACTTTTTTTTGTAATACCTACCAATATTTTAGTTTTAATTAAACACATTTTTAATAAAACTAAATATAGTCAGAAAAGATCCATCTTTCTCGAGTTACTTATCTTTGATATCACGAACTTGGTGAAATTAGTTAACAGGGGGACGAATATTTCAAAGTACCTAGCCGGCAAATTAATTTTATTTTTAAGTAGTCACCGGCGTCAATGCCGCCCACATAATAATAAGTTGAATATTTAACGAGGGCTTTATTTCTCGTTATGTTTAATTGCGCAATCATAAATTGCACAGCTTGCAGTTAAACGCCTACATTCTTGTCAGATTTTTCATATAGCACATGTTTTTTAAAAAATAGTATTCAACTGCAGACTTATGGTATAAAATATGTTTTACAAGGCTATAAATGTTTTATATGGATTCTTGTGTAACAGTTTCAATACGTCTAAGTTTTAAAATGCAAAAAAAGTATTGTCAAGAAAACAAGAATTATTAGTTTAAATAGAGTACCTATTGGTTTATTAATAGTATACAAACATTTATGTATATAAATAAAGTATACATATATACATATTTCAGACAAAATAATCGATTCACATTACGTTTTAGTCAAAAATTTTATAAAATCAATAGGAGCGACATAACTATATACAAAATAAACTTAATTTTTGAATAATAATCTTCTTCTTAGCGTTTCGACGGCAAACATTGCCTGTGGCCACCTTATAGGCTGCATCTATATAATAATTATAATAATTATATAGATGCGGCCCAGAAGGTTGTCACACCGATTACATTCGGTGTGACAACCTTTTGTCTGTCTGTCGGTAGCAGACATCAAATCTTGCTGCGTGCAGGTGTTAGGGAACTCAAAGCATGATATAAGGTGGGACATCGGGTTATAATATCAGCCTATACTGCCCACTGCTGGGCAAGGGCCTTCTCTCACAAATCGAGGTAAGAGAGATTAGGTCATACTCCACCACGCGGACCCAGTGCGGATTGGTGGAGGCAGGTTTGTGGCCACCTGCTGTTGGAACTTATCAAGCCGCCTTTAAGACTTCCAAATTGGCTTAACGACTACCACATTAAGTGGTAACCGGGACCAAAGGCTTAACGTGCCTTCCGACGCACGGAGACTCTCGAATATGAAAATGCCACAAACGGCCACCCATCTCGGGCCGACCGAGTCGAACGCTGCTTAATCTTGGTGATCGGTAAGATCACCGCGGTCGCACAGCGCTACGAGCGGACATCGGGTTGCACCGTACAAACACCCCAGATTAGTACTGTCTGTGAATCCCCGCCTGATCATGCGTTCCTTGTAAAATAATAATTATGTATCTATACATACATCACAAAGCCAGTTGGCGTTTTTTTGGCGAGACCATTTTTCTGCAGTAAACGTCTTTTGACTGACGATGATGATGGTGATGATAATTTGTGTCGTAAAAAAGTTTCTATTTTCAAGCAATTTCTTGTTGTATAGCGATTATAGCTATAGCAACGTATTGAACTGTATATTGAATTCAAAATAAAAATTCATTCCAAGTTATATCTAATGATATCACTACAAAGTGACAAGTCAAAAAAATCTACTCAGGGAACATCTTTCAAAGGGATAGCCTAAATAACACAAAATAATATTAGAAACAATTCGAGGCAACGAAACAAGACAAATCCGATAAAACCCGAACAGTAGCTAGTACAAAGAAAAATTGTAAGCTTCAAAATAAACCGTTTATTAGATTTGTGGGTATGAAGAGTTTCCTGGGCGAGCGCGGCGACTCATGTGGTGATGGACGCCAGGAAGCCGCCGTCGCGAGATGCTGACTCTGGAGACGATAATGAGGATGTAAATTGGCGTGTGCGGCGTTCAGCCACCCTGTTAGGAGTGGGCGCGGGTGGCCCGGGCCGCCCAACCTGTGGCGTATCTGTTGCGCCGCCCGCGACCGCGCCGCCCGGCGGCCCGGCCGCCCGCCGCGCGCCGCCAGTCTGTGTCACCGCGTCGCCGCCACCGCTGCGTGAACGCGCGCGCGCCACGCCACGCTCGCGGGAAAAACACTTTTCCGCTTCATAACCACGTGACGACAAATATATTGCTTTTATAAATCTTCTCTATACTCTAATATTGCGTTATTTGATTCTACGAAAAATAGGGCCGTTGAAATACGTTTCAAAGTTTCAGAATCTATGATTACCAATAATGAGATATTAACTGTGTGTTTTAATTGTTATTTTTTAAAACAATAAAAATTATTGATTTAGTTTTAAAGCTCATCGTATTCGTAAGTACTTATTTAATATTTTGGTAAAAAAGTAAATATCTCAATATTATAAAAATTAAAACAAAGAACCACATTTTTTGTACTATAGTAAAATTGTAATATTTAAAAGCGTACTTTTATACGCCATAGAAGTCGGTTTTTTATATATCTATGGTTCAGATGTATGCTTACAAAAGATATATAATATTTTATTTATGATCTCCAAATGTATTAAGTTGAAAATAGCATATTTCATTTCCCAGAAAACTGAATTCTGCTCGTCCCATTTATTTTCCAACCACTAGTTAAATATTGCAGTTAGTTTATTACTCGCTGTTCTCATGCAACACAATACAATAATCGCACTGGATTGTTTTCTGAAGTATGGAAATTACATTCCTGTTCTTTGAAATACCAAATAGTTTTGATAAATCCGACAACGGGAGAATTTTATTAATAAAACTTTGCAAACTTTAAAAAAGGAACTAATTACCAAACTAAATAAGATTTCCCTTCGGAAGATTTCCTTTAGTATTAAATTATAGTAATTGTAAACGTGGATTTGGTAAACACTTTTGTAAACTTTTCCTTTTAACTGTCTTCAAACACATATCTATCCGTTCAAATACCTTACATATATTATTAATAAGTGAAAAGTTATCTCCCGTATTATCGTCTATATCTACGTAAATTTAATATTAGCATTTAATATCTGCGTTCAGCGTTTCGAATCTATTTAATATCTCCTTCTTATCGCAAAGCGTTCTTTTGGATATTTTATATGTTCTAAATAATTAATTGTTTAGTGGTTGTAGTTAATTCTATGAAAAAATTGTAAAATCAAAGTCAGTTTATATAAATATTACAAATTCGCGCCAGACAAAACATGTTTCCTAGCATCCCAGTTTGATAAGTTGTTAAACAGCAATAGGATATTGATAGGATTTGAATATTTTCCTCTTTGTCCAATTCGCAAGGGAATCATTATGGCTGGAGAATCCCGGATGCAGATTTAGGATCCCTCCGTCATTCACTATTTACATTCACACAATAGAAAACCCTTTTATTTGAGCCCCGGGAGCATTAGCCAGTGATTTGAGTGTTTCTAACAGTATTTTATTTGGATTTGGAATAGTTATTTTAGTTCATATTAACGAGGTTCAGCTTAATTTATAAACGATATTATGAGTAGCTCTACTAATTCCCATTAATTGTATTCTTTCATCGGCGTTAACCGATAGATCAGTTAGAAATTATTCATAAGATGTTTTGTTTTGGTTTACCTACCTACATAAATAGGTATTAGTTTAAAACACATGTGTAGGTTTCAGAATTCCAACTGCGATTGTTTGTTCCGAGATAATCCGCAATCATAGCACCGCGGCGCCCGAGCAACCCAATCCTCGGTCATTAAGGCTCTGGACTTATCATAGATATGAACCATTATCTCTATTTGCTATCTAGATCGATACACGTATTTGCGATTCAGAGTGAAATACCACACATCGCTCCAGTGATTCGATTATCATATTTTGAATGAAAGATATTATATAACGCCGAGAAATAATTCGAGCGAATAATCAACTGAGAAGTTTAGGACTCTGTGTCAGTAACAATAGAGGAAACTGGAATAATGAATGTGTGAAAAATCAGTGTTAAACTTTTGGAAGCAATTATCGAAGAGTGTGCAGTGCAGTGCGTTCGGGGACTGTCGGGTGCGGGTCCCAATGGCCGGCACAGCCCGGCCGCGCTAAATCGATCCCGCCCCATCGGCGCAGCTCACGTCTGTAAGTGCATTCTACACTGAGTTTACATTATACCCATGCCGCTACTTCTCGTTAGCCGTTCCGTGACAGCATTGACTGGTTTTATATTGAAATTACCGATTCCTACTAGTCGATTCATACATAGTAGGTGAATGGCCAAAGTAGAATATAAGACAGCTCTGTGTTTCTCTTTAAAAAAAATATAACGTTGATAAACACATGACATCAATATTGCATAAAAATATCCTTATATAATATTCTATTTTTATACTAGTTCCAGTTAAAACATAAGATGTTTTTACTGGTATCTATTGTCCAATCAGTCGGACTGAGCGGTCGGATCACACAGTCACAAAGATTTTTATCCTCAAGAATTTTTTAAAAAATATTCTCTTTTTTCCTATATAATACGATATTAAACTGACATCACTTTCTGGGTAAGTGAGCGCTATGATTTTGACCGTGCTTACGCTGTCTGGAAAGCTTTGCACAAAGATGGCGAGGAAAGTGATGTAGGTACTTTACATACTGCGCTGCTCTTGCTTTCCGTACGAGTAGACAGGATATAAACCAGGCCCTACATATATTATACAAGCTGCCATTAGCACTTTGTTTTACCAAAGCAGGCCCGGTGTTTTGAACTGAGATAAGAATAAGCGCTGTTTTACCGGCAGCCTGTTTACAGTCTATTTGACGATTGATTATTGGCCATAATTCCTTAAAATTACCCGAAGAGGATCTGGCATGTTGTAACACGGCGAATCCTCTTTGGGTTCGTTACTCACAGACCTCTCTCGCTTCCAACCTTCCTCATAGTTCGACTAAATAATCAACTAAAAGTTATTAATTATAGAATTTATTCATAATATAGTTACTGTTTATTGATGTATTGTTACATTTGTTAACTATATATAAGCGTCTCTACATTATTATTTTTTTCCTTTTACACACATATACATTCGTGCACATACAAATGACACTGCTCCTAAGAGGAATTATGGTCTGTTTGATATCTGTTGGTTACAACGAGGGTGTCTGCCTGCCTAGTATGCCTAGCATATGCTTAGCTGGTCACCAAATTTGTACAGCGCTGATTCACACAACGCTACCTATGAATGTTTATATCGCTAGCCATTCCACTGCAATTTGCCTGTGTCCCACCACGTTTCTTTTTCTATATTAAATGCTACGAGTATAATCTCTAACAAGAAGTTCGCGGTTTGGCTTCATATTGCGCTCACCCCGACGCAATAGCGATAAAAAATACGATCATCTGGTGTGAGTAATACCGCAATGCAAATACTAAGCGCCCGTGCAGAATGTTATGAAAGATCTAAATTTGTTCAGAATTCACGTTTGCGGTAATAGGACTAAGCCCACCACACATTCCTACCATTCTAATACTTGTAACCCTGATCCTGGAGTTGATTGGCCGTAAGCGTGTAGTTTGGGATACAGTATATCGTTTGGGACACAAAAAAGCAAGAACAGAAAGAAAAAATCTTTATGTCCCTATTACATTTGGCCAGTGATACCTATATCAAGAGAATCTATAAGTGAAGAACATCTGACGCTATACACATATCGCACCTTCAAAACAGATACGTATAACGGATTCATGACGTACCGTGTACTTACTGACTAAACTCAAAAATCTAAGAAATCGAGTTACGGTCATATAGGGCCATTAAAAGGTACGCTTTATCTGGTGAATATTAAAACAGCGGAGTTTTTATGGTAGCATTAAGAAATACTTCGGTCTCTTTTACTTTCTCTCCGTCTACACACGCCGCTCGGTTCTGAAGGGACGCAATTAGTTTCCCAAAAACTTTATTTTTTGATAAAAGTTACTACTGTTCTGAAGGTGATATACTTACATGAAGTCTGATCCAAGTATGAACTAGAGAAAATTTGAATGTATGCTCGTGTGTTTATCCTTTTACAATTGTTGTTTACTGTGCGGCGTTTTATGTACTATTGAAATAGTAAGGTATACGCAGGTACAACGTGGATTACTGCCAAAACTGTTGTCTTCTGTTTCTCTTTAATCAAACGCGTATAACTATAAATTAAGTCGGTGTGTTTGTTTGTTAGAACAAAGCGGCGGTAACCGACACAGAAATACTTTCACTGAAATATCGCAATCATAAAGCAGCATGGCTTGGGCGGCTACCATTTATTTACATTATACTTACTGGTTCGTAGAAATATTTACGATTAGTGTACGCGATGTGGCCGGATTGCGTATTAGCTGCTCTCGTATGGACATAGATTCGGAACGAAATAATACGCCGGCATTTAAAAAAAGGATCGGATCCAAAGCAACCCTTTCTGTTAAATGTGTAATGTGTACGGAGCAAATTTAAACATTGAGGGTAGTATCGATTAATTCTATTTTTATCCTAATAACCTTCAAAGTAATTATTATTTATCTTGAAAACAGATAAAGCAATCAGGTACATTCTTATCTACCCATGTGCTCTACATTTAAAATTTATAATCAACTAGGAGTTCAATCACTCATACCCCGCTGTCGTATTTCGCTGGGGAAAACTTCTTCATTTTGCTCTTATATATTCCTGTATAAAGTTCGAAAATAATAGCGGTAAACTTGTATTTTTCTGTTTAAAACTTTATTAATAGAGTTGCTCTTTCAACATGTGTCAGGAATGATTGTAGAGGAAAATAAAATTTGTAAGGTAGTTTTCTGATGTACACGATACTGTATAAGCGTAAGCTGTGCTGTTTTCTGGTTCAAACGGACGCGGTTTTGATTTTCGTTCAAACAATTACGAGATCCACAGAGATTAGTTTCTGTGTACAGTAATTATTGTTGTTTAAAAAGCGCACACATGTCAGTAACTCCCAGTATTTCTTTTAAAAATATTCTTAGAAGTCGAACCGCCGCGGTCGTCTCTGTATTTACCTAAATAGCCACATCACTCTTGCCAGGTATGTAGAGAGTTGAGAGTTCCAGAGATTCATTCCTTACTTGTCTCGCCTCTTCTACCCCCTTAGTTATTCTCACGCTTGCCAGTCTTTTTGCAATAGCAATGAGACTAGTATGTAACATAATAATAATGTTACTTTAGGAAATCTATACCCATATAAACTTACATATAATTGTAAATCTTAATAACTTGCTTACAATGCAATACTGCGGGAGGTTTTCATCATTGATTTTCTTTCTGCAGAATTCCTCATATATAACTTTCAGATTAATCTGAGACACTGAGAATATAAAATATTACCAATCATCTAAATTTGTTATATAAACCAGCTATGAACTATGAACTTCCTATCTCAAATAATAGGTCCCTTGTTACAAACTTCATTAAATTTAAGTTTATCCGTCAATTGAGATACGAAGTAACACTGAAACATGTCTAACCAAGCGTTTATTATCTACCTGGTACAGATGTGACCAACCCATAGCTACCCAACTTGCTCACTTTACGCGAGTTACTAATATCAGTTCGAAGATAAGGTGTTATTCCCGTAAAGTTCCTGCATGGGCCTAAACAAATTTTGTTTAGTGATATCTGGAGGTAGCAAGATGGAAATTTTATATTGGTTGATTAAAATATGTTTGATTTTAGACTACATAAATTACAAATAAATTAGGTACCCCTCACGTTTATTTATAAAGGTATAAATTAACCGAGTCTTATCTGATGGAAAAGTCAAGAGTCTCCGTAACCGGCGAGCGTGTATGAGACGAACTATGAGAGTCGAGGAAGCCAGAGAGGTATGTAAGGAAAGAACCTGTTGGAACTCTGTACTCTCTGCCTACCCCGCAAGGGATCTGGCGTGAGGTTATAGATAGATAGAATTAACGTACTACACCTACGTTTCACCAGGATATATTCGTCCCAGTGTGATAAGTAAGCCTAACTATTTTTAGGCGAATTTTTATACATATTATAGTTAAAAAACTAGTTAGGTTCTCCCGAGCACCGATGTTTCTAATAATATGTTTATCACTATCAATGAATGACAAGCATTTTATAAAAAAAAAAACTAACAAGCACAATATAAAACTTCATCAAGATCCACTACAAAACATATGTACTTATTCATAAATTTCTAAAAACCCAGAGTTGCAAAATACTATTTGGGTTTTGGATTTCATGTTTACAGTTCGAGCATCCGTTACCACTAGGTATTTTCTTCTTTTTTACCTAGAGAATACCCTGCCCATGCCTTCTAGCAACCTTGCGATCTCCTAGAAACCCGAGGGGTTTTTAATCAGCATCGTAGGGATATGGCATAAGAGGGAGGAGGCTAATGCCCTGCAGTAAATGGAACGAGCTGTAAGATGATGTTGATGATCGACGTTACGGAGGGGCTCCAGGACCTCCGCGAGGAACGCACCGATATTCTCTGACGCCCCGTGCCGCAGGCTTCAAATATTCCACTCTTTATACACGAGGGTCTATCAAATTATGTCATATTGTCATAGCTGAATAATTATACAGACATGTTGATAGTGTGTATATCTAGAAGATTATATATACATGTGTAAATAAGTTTCAACAAGGACGTAGATAACTTGACTTTGTGTTTAGATCTAATCACAGTATTAAACTGACCGAGCGCATAATGCGACTGGACACCACATTGTTATCTACAGAGCTGTGATTATTATTATCAGTTATTCAGTTATCTTTTGATAAATAATTTACAGTATAAAGATTAAGCCCTGCCTGACTTCTAGACTTGAATTCCTAGGTCAGGTAAAGTTTAATTTGGGATTAGCTGTAATTTGGGTTTTTACATTGGGGTTGAATATCTTGGACGAAATGTGGGTGTGAATAGTACTCTGCCTTTTATGAATTGAAAATGCAGGCATATCGATTTTTGATTTAGTCTAATTTATTTTAAATAGCACTTATTATTTCAAGATCATTAATATCACTATGCCTTAACGGAACGGCTTCAGATATTTTTAATAAGAATAACTATTTACAATAAAACATCACGATGAAATAGTAAAAGGGAATCCGATTATTCTTCTAAATAACGTACCTATTAGTAGGACAATAGGTTAGACATTTTTTAAAATTTAATTATTATCTCAAATCTTGACACCTTTATGTTATTAATAGTCGCAATTATTCAATGTTCCTCGGAAATCGATCTTTATCCGTTTCGTCTCTAAGAACACATCAGCCAAGAAACACATCTATCGTCAGGTCATTCACGATGTTTATTTTGCCATGATTTAAAGACTGCAGGTAGATAAGTGTTGTCTTAACTTCCAATTTGACTCCCGGTATTTTATTTTATAGATGCACAATGTGCTTAATATCACTTCTATGACATCATTGCTATATCAGTCGAGTCAACAACTGAAGGGGTGAAATGGAGGCATGAGTTTTCACGCAGAACAAAATGTTGACGGCCCGTGAGTCAAGTTTTGTACGCAAGTCATAACACTAGAAGCACAAGTGCGTATGAGAGGAAATAACTGCCCTTTTACAGCTTTAGGCGGTACTAATGCTGGATAAAAGAGTCTATCAATCTATATCATCACGCCAGTTCCCTTGCAGCGTAGGCAGAGAGTACAAAGTTCCAACAGGTTCTTTCCTGGCCGCTTTACACCATCATGCACCAATACTCTCTTATACAGGCTTATTACAGCTTGAAGCTGTCAAAGAGCGATTCCTCTCCTAAGCAGCAGTTATGCTACTTGGGGTAGTCTATACGCGTAATTCTTGAAACTAGTTTTCTCGGGTCCAGATTTTGTCACGGCCAATATGTCAAACTAGAACATAAGATAAAGGTAATTTCACGCCTATAATGTCAGCCTGTCTATTGCTGGGCAAAGGCCTTCTCTCAAAAATCGATGTAAAAGAGAATAGGTTATACATCAACACGCGGACCCAGTGCGGGTTGGTGGAAGCAGGTTTGTAGCCACCTGCTGTTGGAACTTTTCAAGCCGCCTATAAAGCTTCCAACTCGGCTTAACGACTATTACATTAAGTGGTAACCGGGACCAACGGTTTAACGTGCCTTCTGTAGCACGAAGACGCTCGAATATGAAAATGCCACAAACGGTCACCCATCTCAGGCCGATCGAGTCTAACGCTGCTTAACCTTGGTGATCGGCAAGAACACCGCGGTCGCACAGCGCTACGAGCCTCTATTAGATTAGATTTCACAGATTCGTGGCAGATGTCTAGTCGCCCCATCTGGGCTAGAATGGGGTCAAGACCTCACACGGTTCAAAATGTTGATGGCCCGTGAGTAGACTCATAATAGTCTTGTCTACATGTCAATATAATAGAATTCTTGAAAAGGGTTCTCTCGTATCAAACTATTGTTTCGACATACCATTCTAGCACGAAAGACATTATCTCAAGCCTAGGGCGAAAATTCTATGACATGTGTTGCCCCACCGCCTACCTGTGCTACCTCCGCTGAAATACCAACTCATATCTCTATAAATCACGCAGACGATGTCGCGGCCAACAACTAGCGTTAACATAAGTGTATCACATAACTTACGTGTAAATAAACTTTATATAAAACACAAAAGCTGAACAGTCCCTAATCCGACACAATAAAGGAGATGGGAAGCACAATAGAAATTGTTGGAACACAAAAGACACTGCGGTCCCCACAGCGACGGGGCCTAAACTTACGCGACAATATATCAGAAATAGTTTTATATACTCCACTAATTATAATTTGCTAGATACGAGTGTAATATGTGTTAGAAATAGATGATAGTGGGAGACAGGAATTTTCATAACGCCGCGAACAATCTGGTGGAAGATTTATTATCGCGATATATAGGGGCAGGGGTTTTAGGACTGATTGCTTTTGTAATTTGTTCATATGAAAAATATATCTTATTTTTTATGTTCTATAATTGGTCAAGAAATACCAAACGGGAGTGGTAGAAGTGTACTGGGCTCACATATTGTTAAGTCCCAATGTAATGGGGGGAGGCTATCGCCAGCATATTGAGGTCACAGTTCACTTTGCCCGACCTAGAATTCGAACCCAGAATCTCGTAGTCGCCACCCGCATTCGCCACTAGATCAAATAGGCCGTCGACACTATTATGGGTTATTTAAAAATAAACGACAGGGCTCAACTGATTTCTAGTCGGTTCTGTTGTGGATACAGCAGAAAAACGTCAATTTCATTTCCCCTTCTAAGTGAAAGGCGCCTTCAAAGCAGCTGTCAAAGGAATACATTCACTGCCTGCATCATCTACATCTATTGAATTCATTTCTATTAAAGGGAGTTACTAACGTAAATGACCGTGAGATTTTTGTTTGAGCATTTTCCTTACATGCATTGACAACAGTCAACTGTGTGACAGATTTTTTTAAAATAATTCAGTTATAATTAATCCAAAAAAAAAGTCATTTATACAATTTGTAGCACATGTCTTAACTTTTCTTTTTATGTACATTCTACATGCATATCTGCTCAGCCAATAAATAGAGAATTTACTATTTATATTAAGAAAAGGTTATTGTCAAAAGTTTCTTCTTGGAAATTTTAATAAATTTAATTTAATTTTCTTCAATATGTTTACGACATTCTTATCTTGTATTTTTTATAGCAAATAGGCTTTAATTGTGATTATCCGAGTAGAAGGCTGATAGGGTTCCTAACACCTCTTCGATCGGGATGTCAATGTTCTGGTAATTAGTATAATCTTGATATATTATGATTTATTACATTTTTGCAAATACATAGAGAATAGTATGAAGATACAGCTACAGGATGTGTCTCGAAGGGTGTTTGCCGGCAAAAGCGGTAACAGAGAGTCTAAACTCTCGCTCGAGACTCTCGAACTTATGAGGCAGAGACGGGAAATGTCATCCACGCAGGCGTCTTCGCCGGATGGGAGGAACCTCAACCGAAAGATCCGGAAGCTGGTGCGACGTGACCTCCGATGTTCCAACACCCGCACCATCGCGGCTGCGATTGAACAGAACAGAGGCACCAAAGTGTTCGCTCGCCAGCTAGGTAGATCCCATCTGACGAAACTTAATACAGCGGATGGCAAAACCGTGATCTCCAAGTTCGAGATACTCGAGGAAATTGAGAGTTTCTACAAAGACCTGTACGCATCACGGATGGCTAAACCCTCGAGACCCAGCGCTGACGACCACAGAGCCCCACTAGCACGCCACAACACGGAAGACATCCCTGATGTCAACCAGGACGAGGTCAGAGTGGCTCTCGAGCAGCTCAAAAATAACAAGTCGCCAGGCGATGACGGAATCACCACTGAGCTCCTAAAAGCAGGCGGGACTCCAATCCTGAAAAAGCTAGCGAGTCTCTTTAACTCCGTCATCCACCAGGGCTTAACACCTCAAGCGTGGAGCGGGAGTGCGGTGGTTCTGTTCTTCAAAAAAGGTGACAAAACCTTGCTGAAGAACTACACCCGATCGAGCTGCATCGAGGGGTAAGACAGGGGGATGTAATATCCCCCAAGCTCTTCACCAATGCACTCGAAGACGTCTTCAAGACACTGGACTGCACTGGGGGGGGGGGGGCATTAACATTAACGGCGAATACATCTCACACCTTCGGTTTGCCGTCGTCATCGTGGCAGAGTCACTGGAACAGTTAAGCGAAATGCTGCATAGCCTAAATGGAGCCTCTCGAGGTGTCGGTCTCGGCATGAACTTGGATAAAACCAAGATCATGTTTAATAAGCATGTCACGCCGGGACCGATCTACGTCGATGGTTCGATGCTCGAAGTTGTTCGGGAGTATGTCTACCTTGGACAAGTTGTCCAATTTGGTAGAAACAACTTCGAGAAAGAAATCAACCGCAGGATCCAATTGGGTTGGGCAGCATTTGGCAAACTACGTCATGTTTTCGCTTCGCCTATACCGCAATGCCTGAAGACTAAAGTCTTTAACCATTGCGTCCTACCTGTTATGACTTACGGGGCCAAGACGTGGACACTCACAGTGGGACTAGTCCACAAATTCAAAGTCGCACAGCGGGCTATGGAGCGAGCTATGCTCGGCGTCTCTTTGAAGGATAAAATTCGTAACGAGGTAATCCGACAAAGAACCAAAGTTACCGACATAGCTCGCAGACTCAGTAAGCTAAAGTGGCAATGGGCTGGTCACATCTGCAGAAGGACCGACTGCCGATGGAGCAAGCGTGTCCTAGAGTGGAGACCGTGACCTGGTAAGCGTAAGGTAGGACGGCCCCCAGCTAGATGGACCGACGACCTCAAAAAGGTCGCTGGGACAGACTGGATGCGGAAGGCGGAGGACCGAGTGCAATGGCGCGTGTTAGGAGAGGCCTATGTCCAGCAGTGGACTACGATAGGCTGATTGATTGATTGAGCAAATACTTAAGATCTACAGACAACATTGTTATCATGGCCAACGAGTTTGCGAATTCTAACCTATTTCCGTATGAAAATGTGTAAGACCAAGTTAATATTCAAACGATATCATATCAGAACCTGTTGTTACAATAATATCTGTCTTTATAAAAGTTCAATTTAATAACAAATTATCACACAAACAACGTAAATCGCGCTTATCTTATTCACATCCAAAAAGCTAATTTCATCATTAATCTATTATGTAACTTCATTAGTTACGTACCAATATCGCTTAATTAATATCTCGGTCCCAAATATCAAATGAAATTGATTCTAATTTCAATTAACATCGGAGTTACGTAATTAGGTTACGGATTTAAGCTTTTTGTTCTGACAAGCGTGGAAATATCTAACTTTACGGTTCTGTTTAGTTATGCAGATGGAGTCTAGGTTGTGCTAAAGGACGTTTGGTGAAGCCAGGAACACAGAGTGAATTTGCAAATTAAATCTCCAATCCGGCTGCATCGTGCGGGGTTTTAACGAACGTACCCTAGGTCCTTATTCGCCAATTAAAAACGTAACGCAGTGCGTTACGATTATCATAACTTGGTAAAATAATCGTTTGTGTGTGTGTGTGTAAATGATCTATGCTGTTTGCCGCGGGACCTTGACAGCTTTATTGGACACGAGAGCTAGCGTGCAACCACTACGCTCGAGCCAGAAGGGCAAGGGGGCAACTAGCTCAAGGGCGCCTCAAGGAGGAAGGGCCTCTGCTTGGACAGTCGCTATGGGGGAGGGCGTATGCTAGGTGTTTCGCTGTGGCGCTCTGCACCGGCCGGCGGGCAAGGGATTCTTCGACCGTTTGGAGTCTATCGATGGGAGAGCGAGCGGCGTGCCCGAACACCTCACAAGCGTACGTTATAATGAGCCGTATACAAGTTTTGTAAAGTGTCACCTTATATCTAAGGGACATTTTACAAAAAAACTCTAGCGACATACAGAATACCACTACACGATCATTTCACGGAATTATCGTAAGGCGCCGCCTTTTATTATAGCAAATGCAGACGCAGGGTCCTTATTCGCTATGACCAATCAAATGTGTAACGCGACTTGTTATGATAACTTCGTCAAATGAAAGTTTAATGGTACTTCAGTAGCATACAGACAGAGACGGGCAAAATGTAATCAGATTAACGATTAACCAACCCCACTTGGGGCATATAGGCGTGACGGTGTATTAATAATTAACGATTACAATTACATTTTGCAGTCTTCAACATTTACAATTACACTTTTAATCTTGTATCATAATTGAATATTACAAAATGCTATTGTAATTATTAATCTGATTACATTTTACCCATCTCTGCATACAGAACACCATTATACGATCATTTCAGGAAGTTATCGTAACGCTCCGCCTTTGGTCATAGCAAAGACGACGGACGATTTAGCGCAGTGGTTAAAAGCTTAAGTCGCTCTGCCCACTGTGTCTAATAGTCGCGGGTTCGATTCCCGCACGGGACAAATCTTTGTGTGATCCACAATTATTTGTTCCGGTCTGGGTATTTGTTTATGTGAATTTTCATGTTTGTAAACGCACCCACGACACAGGAATAAATCCTAGTATTGGGCTACGTGTAAAAAAAAAAAAAAAAAAGGAGGGACCAGGGCCCTGATTCACTATGTCCAATCAAACATGTAACTAGGCTTGTTATTATAACTTCGAAAAAAGAGAATGATAAACAGAAAGACTAGTCCAGTTAAGTTTAAAGACTAGCCCGCTGAGTATCTAGCCGGATATTTTATGTGAGGCTGCGTTTCGATCCGATGGTAGTTGTAATATAATATACAATAATATTAGCCCTGGTAACAAACTGTCCCATTTAGCACGGGCCTCCGGTTTAGGCCATTGTCCACCACGCTGGCCCAGTGCCGATTGGCGAACTTCACACACCTTCTAGAAACTCTTGGGCATGCAGGTTTCCTCACGATGTTTTCCTTCACCGTAAAAGCAAGTGATAATTAATTTATAATACGCACATTCTTTTGAAAAGATAGAGGTGCATACCTGGGTTTGAACCCGAGACCTCTGACTTCGCAGTCCAACGGTCTACCACTTGGCTATCACTGCTTAGCGTAGTTGTAAAAAATGTCATAATTTTTTATGTTTGTAAGCGCTTTTGTTACAATTGTCTACACAAATAAAATATTTTAAATTTAAATAGTACTCTATCGCCACACGGAATATCATTACACATTTCACAAAGTTATCGTAACGCCCCACGTTTGGTTATTGCGAATGAGGGCCATGAATAGATAATGTAAAGCCGGTCCACACTAGTTAATCTTGCTTTGTACTGTATCCCCCTTTGTGTCATCACAGCACTTGACACCGAGCTTTGTGAATAGATTGTATATGTAAAGCCATTTGTTATATGAAAGCCTGAAAGCGTAACCCATTTATATAATGGGTGTTTATCAATTTTAATCGATGTTCAAAGAGCTTTTTAATAACAAAAGATAAACGTGTTGTATAAGCAAATAGTAAAAGCAAATTAACTTGATTACTTAAGTCCTCTTTTTTGTGTGGCGGAAGGCGAAACTTTTATTTCAAAATCCAGACGGGCTTTTTATTAGAAAAGTATTGTATTAATTGTGGAAATTGGAATTGTGCCCGGTATATGGCAATAGGCTCGCCGCCTATTACATGGGATCTAACATCGTCGGCGAAACGTGGGTGTACTCAGTACACGTGTGACGGTGTGTGTGTAGGTATGTGTGTGTTGTATTACTCAAAATTCAAGAAAATTTATAAAGCTTTCAACGCTCTTGGGAAATATAAAATTAAACAAATATGTCCTTTTTCTATACACATACCTATAGGTATTCCAACTACTACTCTGTAAACCCTATAAACCCAACTAACTCTATAAATTGAACTTAATTTTCGCTCTTAGATAAGCTACAGGGTTTATTAATACATACAAAGGTATATTTTGTTAATCCCACCGCCCCGAGAATTCTGTTTAGGGGCTAATTATAGTTTATTATGTTTTGGTCCAGATTGTTTGCGATTCTTTTCGTAAACAGCGGGAAATATCCAAGATCGTCGAACTAATTACGGATGGCCAGAGGTGAAAACATACAGTTCAGATATATAGATATTTCCTTAGCTAAATATTATCACGATATTATAAATGTACTCAGATTGTTTTGGTATTGGTATTATGTAAGTGACTTCTACCGACCCTAACCAAACCGAAAAGCACACAAAAAGCTATTATACCAGTATATTCATTGTTATGACCATATTTTAAACAAAAACTATGGTGGAGACATAAAACTCATTATACTTACGTACCGTATGGCCGACCTACACAGGTCTGATTAAACATAGGAAATTTTGCTGGTGAGTACTTATCATCATCATCTCAGCCTATCCTTGTCCACTACTAAACATTGGCCTCTCCAATCGCCCTCCAACGCAACCGGTCCGATGCCATCTGCATCCAACGACTTCCTGCGATCCTTACAAGATCATCGGTCCATCTGGCGGCCGTCGTACGCTGCGCTTGCCAATATGTGGTCTCCACTTTCGTGGTAAGTACTCGGAAAAGAAACATTATTCACCTTTGAACATTAGCCTTTATAATCTACCGGAACCCACCCTCGCACACTCCGCATTATGCCGCCATTAAGTTCCTAAAAAACTCATTAGTATAGTCAAGACCACAGGTCAAGACTATTCACATTAGCCGTACCAAATAGTAGAACATCTTCCGAGAATGCGACCTGCCGAGAAGTCGCGTCAAGCGTGCGCTGTGTGTGTGATTCTTATTCAAAGCGCTACTACTGAGATGCTCTACTATTTACAAAATATGTTTACTGTGACTGTACTGTACCTATGTACAAACATGATTCCAGCAGTGATTATTTCATCAAAAACTTACGAGTCCAATGAGGTGTGGTGGGAGCCAATTGAGACTGCTTGATCGTTACGTAACTTACCGTGTAAAAGTTTCTATGAACTTCTGAAACATGTTCACAAAAATATTATCCACTTACGAAAGCCACCGGGATCTTTAATTTGTTCGCTATTGTTTTTGCTATATATATTTCTTTATCAGCAAGCGAATCACATAACATCAAATTCGTTTGAAGACAACTAGAAGAAGAAGCCCTATACATTTATTTATTTATCCTTTTATTTAATAAAGTTTCAAATTATTAACCCAAAATGGGTTATGTTAGGTCCCATGTAATAGGGGCGCGATCCTACTGCCATATACCGGGCACAATTCCAGACTCCGAACTCATATTAAGAAATTTTCGTAAGAAAAACTTTATTTGTCCGACCTAGGATTTGAACCCAGGACCTCGTGATCACCAAGCGATGCGCTTTGCTACTAGATGACTAGACCAACGAGGCAGTTGGGAATGAATGTATGGAAAAATGAATTTTAGAGAACAATAGATTTGGGCGCATGGGAATAACACCCCAAAATGAACAACTAAGTTCAGGGCTTGCATTGCAGAAACTTAAAAAATAACCATTTTAAAATCACCTACGAGTGTCTAGTTTCTTTAAAAAATATTGAAGAATAAAGAAAAGACAATGATTTAATCAAGTAGGAAACATTATAAATGTCCGTATACATAATTATGTTGTTAGGTTATGAATATTGACGGATAAATGAATTGTAACATGAATACGTTTCAGACATCGTTGTATTTACTGTGGCTACGTTCTGGCACAGAATTTAGCAAATAGCTTTTACGTTTCTGGCGAGTTAGGTCAATCTTTGTTCGTGGTTGACTAACCTGCCACATTTGCTGTTCCAACAATATTTGCATTGAAATCGCGTTCGGGAGAACGCGTTTACTCGAATCATTCCAACTCGATTACAATAATCGTATGTACCATGAATGGTTATCTAAACAATTAGCAATACCTATTGCAGTCCCTTGGGAAAGCTCCGCAGGAAACGTGTTATTGTTTGCTTTCAAATGACGTCAGCGGTATTCCGTTCCGAGTCATCTCATCGTCTTAAGCCCATTAGCCAACACTGTTCCTAAGTAGGGATGTTTGTTGAAACAATAAGAAACGCTAGATGCCTCGCTTATACACGGCTGAAAACAAATGCCTCCATTTTGATGATACAAAAACGGCTAATATTTACAACTTTGTATATAACATTTATATCTAGATTTTAGAGAAAAAAGAACATAACTATAACAAAACTATTTCAGTATTTTCAGTACGCGATTACCTCAGCAGCTGTTTCGGAAAAGTTTATAAACACTATTGAACAAATTTAAACCAATTTTTATTGCTTTCCAAAAAGTAAGCCAATTAACGACGAATGAGTCAAGGTTTGCATTGTTTTCCAGACCTTGGCGGTGTGCCAACGGCACAACATCAGTTCGTAATTAATAGAAATCTCGAGAGAAAATATAGGTCAATTGCCTTAAAACGCAACCACCGCCGTCGTTAAGGGAAGCAAGTGCGATATGACATGGCAACTTTTCCATACGTTTGTTGCATAAACCAAAAATAAGTAATTGGTAATTTCCTTTTCTGCTGTTTATCTTACAGTTATTTTGTTTCAACAACTTTATGCAAAATCAAATCGGTTGGATTTAGTTTCTCACAAAACATCTTAACAATTTTAGTTCTCTAGAAAATTAACAAGAATATGTAATGCATCGTCGAAATTAAACAAAGAAACTTCTAGGCTATAATATTTTTCTGGTATAACAAAAACGTATTGTTGTATACGAGTTACATGATGGTTACAGTAGATATCATAAATAAAATAACAAATATTTTTAGCCCACTAACATGATTTAAAGAAGTGCTATGATATTTTCAAGAGTATGTCCATATGCTAGAACCTTCGAAAGCCACTGCATGACGGCCAATATAGTCTATTCCAATCAAACTTTAAACTTTTGATTCAAATCATCATCATTTCAGATGTTGTAGTTATGATTGCAATCTTTAACAAGTATAATATGAAGGCGACAGTATTTCCGAAGACATCGAAATGAAAATACTGTTAGCAAGAAATCGACGTTTTTGTGTTGAGTGAATTTTTTTAAAGACAAACAAATGTGGCGACAACTCTTAGATAACACTACTTTAAGTGATTGCCCGTGACGTCACGAAAGGTCCAGTCCGATGGAGTGCATAGATAGTCAGATAGGGTGCCTTATCTAGCTTTTAAAGCTTTCAGGTGCAGTAGGTACATTTCCTAAACAGAATTTGACATAGCATCGTCACTATCATTATGATTATCCTCAAGCCCACCCCTTGAATGACCATATTTCATCTAAATCTGAGGTTCCTAGGCATTTTCTCCATAGACCACTTTCAAAATTTAGCTGGTTTTCCGGTGGACCCCCTCAGGCTACATTTCTACCATATTCCCAAAACTCAACAAAAAATGTGAAGTTTAGATCTAACTATGGAAAGTTGCGTTGCGGCTGAGTTCCAACTAGTGTTGTAAGAAATGAGCTCTGAGTCGAGCGCTCGAACCCCGAGTCGAAGCTCGCGAGCGTTCAAGGCTCGAGCCTTTAAGGCTCCGGAGCCCTTAAGGCTCGAGCTTTAAAGGCTCGCGAGCCGTTAGGACTCGGCTCTTAAAGGTTCGAGTCGAAGCTTGAGCCTTCAATTTTGCCTATACTAATAAGAACTAATTATACAACCTGCTATTTTGATTTTTGATACGATTGGCCAAATATTGTACTAAATGAATATTTTTATCTATATCTATCACCACGCCAAATACGTTGCGGGGTAGGCAGAGAATGTTAATGTTAAATACACCCCGATATCTCGTAAACCCTTTATTTTTTTTGACGAGCACTTTGCACCCATATGGTGTCCAGGGTCTGATGATGGAGCCCGAGGGTGGCCAACAGAACTACTCAAGTACTCAACATAGCCCCGCCGTGATTGGGCTTATTAGATTTGTCTTGACGAGTTCTGTAGACCTGGATTATGTCCAGGTTCTTATGTTGGAGCCGGAAGGTGGCCAACAGAACTACTCAACTATTCAACATAACGTCACCGTGTTTCGGCTCATTGGATTTGTCTTGACAAGTTTTGTATACACGGATGTCCAAGGACTGATGATGCAGCCGGCAGGTGGCCAACAGCACAACCCAAGCATTCAACATAACTCCAACGTGTTGCGACTCTTTACATTTGTGTACACAAGTACTTGTCGATCAAAAGATGTTTTAAAATTATCCCATTTCCAACTTAAACGCTGTCTTTTTGATATTACTAAAGATTCTTCACTGGAAGTAATCCCGGGATTTACAATTGTCTCAATAGACATGTCAATATCTTGGTCGTTTTTGTTTCCTAGCATTATCAGTTAATAATACTGTCTGTGCTATGAGGAGCGTTGTTATTGGCGCGCAACTAAAATACTACTGGTTGCCGAATGTAGGTACCTACCCTTGCGCAGCGCACCCGGCAACCAGGTCGGGGCCTCAGTATAGTGTACAGAGAAACAACTCCCTAAGGCCGTCTATTATATTTACTAAAGGGCTTACTAAAGGGCTTTATTAAAGGGCTATTTGACGAGGAAATAAATAATACTGAAAACATAAGTAAATGTTAAACTAGTTACAAGTTATAAGTATATATTGTAAGTAAATAACGCAATATTTGATAATTGCTTCACAAATTCCATACAAAAACCAAATTTCAAAATTTAAATTTTTTTACACTTTTTTAAATACTTTATACCTTAATTAACAATGGAACTTGCATATAAATGTGTGCGTAATGAGAAATACATTGAGAAATGCATTTGAAATCTCCGTATTGCTTTGTCACCGACATTGCTGCGCATGTTGTAAAGCACATACGTGTTAGGAGAGGCCTATGTCGCGTGTTAGGAGAGGCCTATGTCCAGCAGTGGACTGCGATAGGCTGATTGATTGTGCGTATTTATTTGTTCAATATTAAATTTTATAATTATTTTATTTATTCATATTCTTATTTTAAACAAATAAGGTATGCCCTAACACGATGGTGTTTCGTGTGACGTTTGTCATCAGACCTTGGACATAATTTGGGTCCAAAATACTTGTCAATATAATGACACCAAACACGATGGGGCAATGTTGAGTAGTTGCGGAGTTCTTTCGGCCACTTTTCAGCTCCAGCATCAGACCCTGGATATAACCTCAGTCGAAAGTTCTTATCAAGACAAGTTAAACGACCCCAAACACGACGGGGCTATGTCGAGTAGTTGCGAAGTTCCGTTGGCCACTTTACGGCTCCATCATCAGAACCTGGAAATCATCTCAGTCGAAAGTTCTTATCAAGACAAGTTAAACGAACCCAACCACGACAAGGCTATGTTGAGTAGTTGCGGAGTTCCGTTGGCCACTTTTCGGCTCCATCATCAGACCCTGGAAATCATCTCAGTCGAAAGTTCTTATCAAGATAAGTTAAAAGACCCCAAACACGACGGAGCTATGTTGAGTAGTTGCGGAGTTCCGTTGGCCACTTTTTGGCTCCATGATCAGACCCTGGACATCATCTCAGTCGAATGTTCTTATCAAGATATGTTAAACGATCCCAAACACGACGGGGTTATGTTGAGTAGTTGCACAGTTCCGTTGGCTATTTTTCGGCTCCATCATCAGACCCTGGAAATCATCTCAGTCGAAACTTCTTATCAAGACAAGTTAAACGACCCCAAACACGACAGGGCTATGTCGAGTAGTTGCAGAGTTCTTTCCGCCACTTTTCAGCTCCAGCATCAGACCCTGGATATAACCTTGGTCGAAAGTTCTTATCAAGACAAGTCAAACGACCCCAAACACGACGGGGCTATGTCGAGTAGTTGCGCAGTTCCGTTGGCCACTTTTTGGCTCCATCATCAGACCCTGGAAATCATCTCAGTCGAAAGTTCTTATGAAGACAAGTTAAACGACCCCAAACACGACGGGGCTATGTTGAGTAGTTGCGGAGTTCCGTTGGCTATTTTTCGGCTCCATCATCAGACCCTGAACATCGTCTGGGTTTTAAGCACTTGCCACAAAACACAAACCAGCCCACACGCCATGGGGCTGTGTTGAGTCGTTAAGTAGTTCTGAAGGCCATCTTCCGGCTCCATCATGTGATCGTGTCGCGGAGGTCCGGGAGGAACGGTGGGGTGACTTCCTAGAGGGCATCGCGCCATCGCATCTGGCCTACTGGCAGCTGGTGCGTAGCCTCAAATCCGACTCCACGACTGACATGGCCCCGCTCTCCCGCGCTTCAGGCGCACTCCCAGCCTTCGACGACGACGAAAAGGCCGAGCTTCTCGCCGACTCCCTCGAGAGCCAGTGCGCCCCCAGCTCTCAGTCCGTCGACCAGTCCCACGTCGACGCGGTCGACAGGGAAGTCAAGCGCAGGGCATCCCTCCCCCCCGTCGATTCCTTACCTCCTATCACCCAAACGGAGGTCGAAGATCTAATTATGGGTCTCAAAACTAAAAAAGCCCCCGGCTCTGACGGCATTTCGAATCGCGTTCCGAAATGCCTGCCCGCCCAACTCATCTGCCTGTTAGTGGCCATATTGAACGCCGCCATGGCGAACTGCACCTTCCCCGCTAAGTGGAAGGAGGCGGACGTCATAGGCATACCCAAGCCCGGCAAACCTCGCAATCTCCCCGCGAGCTACCGCCCTATCAGACTCCTCAACTCCCTGGCCAAGATATACGAGCGCCTACTTCTGGCGAGGCTCAAAGACTTCGTAAAGTCCAGGGGTATCCTAATCGACGAGCAGTTCGGCTTTCGAGCCAAACACTCTTGCGTCCACCAAGTGCACCGCATCACGGAGCACATCCTCTCCGGTCTCAATAGACCCAAACCCATCTACACGGGCGCACTCTTCCTAGATGTCGCGAAGGCATTCGACAAAGTCTGGCAGAACGGCTTGATCTACAAGCTCTACCAATTGAGTGTGCTGGACAGACTCGTGCTCATCTTACGAGACTTCTTGTCGAATCGCGCCTTCCGTTATCGCGTCGAAATGACGCGCTCCACTACCCACTCCATCAGTGCTGGAGTCCCACAGGGCTCAGTTCTCTCTCCACTCCTGTTTAGCCTTTACACGAACGACATTCCTCGTTCGAGTAAGGCCTCGCCTTCGCCTTTTCGAGGCGCCCTCGAGTATGTCGCCTCTTGCCCTTCTGGCTGGCTAGAGCGTAGTGGTTGCACGCTCGCCTTTAAGTCCGGTGAAGCTGTAAAGGCCTCGCGGCCAACAGCGTACATTATTCACACACACACTCATAAACACCATCTCGGTCTTTAGTACTCGTAAAGACAAATCCAACGAACCCAAACATGGCTATGTTGTACAAAATACGTGTCCATTAGACCAGCACCATAACACCGTGTTGGTGGTATTTTATGAATACCTAAAGTTTTCGTTTTACTTGTTTCGAACATGTTTCGAAATTATTAATTCCCGAACTCATTAAAATCGGTAGAAATTACGAGAACATTGATTGACCCTTTCTACAAACCTATTACTATTGCTTTACGGCCCTCGACTTTAAACTCTGAGCAGCCTTTTTCAAAGTAACTACCGGGAACCTTGTTCCAACCACGTATTAATGATATACGTGATATTCAATCTGCTCCTGTTTTTATTAAAAGGTTTGTAACGACACTAACACTTGAAGGAGAATGAAATTCCGGAAACAAATGAGTAACGTTTATCCTTGGCATTCAAATTTATATTAGTGAAGAATCAAACAAGTTCATGCAAGATTGCAAGCACATACACCACAAGTCGTATTTCGTCCCTTTGCACGTCTGAACAAGCGTTGCGGACGGCGGCGGCGCTTTGCAAGTCTCGACACGTTGTACTGAATATGGAATATGCAAGTTTATACAAGCAACAGTCACTGAGCTTCTTAAAATATTATCTGCCTACATTGATAGGTGAAGTCAAGCCAACATTTTAGTTCTTCACTATCGAAAGCAAATAAATTTTCGTGCACGCCCGCTTACGAATTGTGAACCCCTTTTTTTGTCACGCCAACGTAGACCCCCATCGAGTCTCCCGTTTACCCCTGGGGGCCACCTGGAGCACTTTGGGAACTAAGAATCTAAATGATTAGAAAATGTCTGTTGCATGTTTAGCAAACAAACATTTTGATTCGTTTTGGATGTTGAAACATACTATATGAATCGAGAATGAATCAAATGCAATGTCAGGCTGCTTGATCGATTCGACAATAAAAAATAAACACCGTCACACCTGCATTCCCCAAGCCGGGCTGGGAGATGTATCTACAACCGCATTTTGTAGAAGATGTCAGGTCCTAATGTAATTGAGGATGACTATATTATTGTTATACCAAATACAATTCTAGAATCCGCACTAATATTGAGAATATTTCGATAAAATACTCAATAACACTCTGTCCATCCCAGGATTCGAATGTAAGACGTCATGATCGCCAGTCATAATTTCCGCTAGAACACCAACAGGACAGTCCCACGTTGAATATTTCGATTCATGTTATTTCTACAAGAAGTAGGTAGAAGTTTTATACCACATAGCAACCAGTAGCAACTTTTGCAGAACTACACGGGGAACTTTGGTGTGTGTGTGTGTGTGTGAATAATGTACGCTGTTGGCCGCGAGGCCTTTACAGCTTCAGCGGATTTAAAGGCGAGCGTGCAACCACTACGCTCTAGCCAGCCAGAAGGGCGAGAGGTGACATACTAACCGAGGGCGCCCTCGGTTAGGACAGTCGCTGTAGGGGGACGGGTGCACTACTAAGTGCACCGGTCAACCGCCGGCTATGAGAGGGGATCTACTACTACGACGTCGTCGTCTCCCGTATTCTGAGCGGAAAGAAGGGATGACAAAGCATCGGGGGGGTCGGTGAGAACATGTCGTGGCCGGCGGTGACGGCAGGGGTCGGGGGGGAGGTCATAGTCGGCGGTGGCTACGATTAACGCATTCGCATGGGTAGATGCGTTCGCAAAGTGACGTGTTGACGCCTTTTTAATAAAGGCGCGAATAGGTTCGAGACCTAGATCGGAGTGGAGGTCGACGTTCCGTACGAACCATGGGGCTCCTACGGCTTTACGGAGGAAGCGGTTTTGAACCACTTGAAGTCTGTCGATGTGAGAGGGGGCCGAATGCCCAAACACAACACACGCGTAAGTCATGATGGGACGAACGCAAGTTTTGTAAAGCGTCACCTTATTTCTAAGGGACATTTTACCCCGCTTGCAGATTAACGGATGGAGACGACCGAGCACGAAGGATGCTCGGTGACGGACCCGCTTGATATGCGGGTAGAAGGACATGGTACTGTTCAGGGTGACCCCTAAATATTTGACCTGATTGACCCAGGGAATGGGTCGGGGGGAACCTTGGTCTTTATCATCATTACCAGAAGACTTCCACTACAGGACAAAAACTCCAAAGATCACCACAAAGACTGGCCTTGTGCTGTCCATATTCAGCTTTAATTTCATTCAGCAGTTAAAATTGATTCATGTTTGAATCCGCTTTGAAGGATAGACAGAATCCGGATGTTCAGCTGTGTATGAACACGTAGTACAAACACACCGTGATTTATATAACTATCGATTTAGGCCGTAGGGCGCGGACAGACTAGTGAGGTATTAACTGAAGGTTTAACACGTACAGTTTGACGTTTCATGAAACACTATCGAGTTGATATGTCATCCTTTGCACACTACAAATTTACTAAATAAAGGTGAACGTGAGAACACGCTTTGTTGACAACGTTACGCTAATATTAACCGAGTCCTTATTCGCTTTAATCAATTAAATACTTAAAGCGACGCGTTACGATAACTTCGTTGTTTCATGGTTCTCCTGTGGCATATAGAATATCATCACCCAACCATTTCATAAAATTATCATAACACACCGCGTTTAGTCATAGGGAATAAGGGCCCTGGTACGTTATGTGCAAATAAACTAATTCAACTTCAGTAGCAAATGGCGGCCATACTTACTGCTGTGCTGTAAGAAAATAGTGCGATAGCAAACTAGTATTCAATTATTAACGTCTTGAAGTTATAGATTCAGACGTCAATCTGCAAGCAAGTTTCTAGTATATACCACACGAATTAAACTAGCTGAGCTGGAATTCCAAAATAACACAACAAAAACTGACAAGCTATCTATCCATATCATCAAGCCAGATCCCTTGCGGGGTAGGCAGAGAGTACAGAATTTCCACACGTTTTTTTTACAGACCTCTGGCTTCCTCCACTCTCACAGACAAGATATTATATTGGTATTTCGCTCTAACTTCGTAAATTAAATTACAGTTTAGATCTTCTTAAATAGCTGCTTGTTACTAGTTAGGAGCTCTCAATTTGCCTGCGTCCTTACCGTGCCATCATTAACTGCATGCTAATTTTCGTATTCGATTATTAAACGGATGTTATCTGTTTATGAATCATAGATAAACTTCCACGGTCTGACGTAGGTGTCTTCCTACCATATTCATATTGTAATTAATGTGTCATGCGGCCTTGAGTGATCCGAAGGTGGCGCCTTTCTAATGCATTCGTTGGGCAATGTTGTGCGAGCTCCCACAGCCAAGCTGGAGACCTTCATGAGCGAGGACTTCTGACCGAGGGGTGTCGTATTCAGAAGATTTCGTGGAAGACTGAGAGGCACCCCTGTATAGCGCAACATGTTGCCGAAATTACATGTTATTTAGATTATATTTTTTTATATATTATATGTATGTTAGTCTGTAAGGTATATATTCTATAAGCCCGTAAGTTGAACAAAATATTTTTGTGAAATTTCAGTTGCCAGGGTTAAATGACTGGATTAATCGTATTATTATAACCAAAGTAACTACGCGTTAAAATGTTTTTTTTTGCTAAAACTACCATAAAAGGATTTGAGTAGATAAATAAATTGTTTTCTACAGTTGCTTGCTACGAGCAGGTATAGATGCGTAAGTATAAACATATATCCAAACGTTAAATATGATTTAGAAATACATATCCTTCTATATCTCCTACTAATGACGGATGATTTAGCGCAGTGGTTAAGAGCTTAAGCCGCTCCGCCCACTGTGTCTAATAGTCACGTGTTCGATTCCCGCACAGGACAAATCTTTGTGTGATCCACAATTATTTGTTGCGGTCTGGGTGTTTGTGTATGTAAATTTAAATGTTTTAAACACAGGAATAAATCGTAGAGTGAGGTCTACGTTTAAAAAAACAAAATAAATGTATCTGTTATTAGGAATTTCACCTCAAAAAATGACCAACAGATTTACTTTGATGTATCGATAAGGTGCACAGAAGTTTATTGTTTCTGCTGTTTTTTGAAAATTAAATGTGCCTCGTTCGGTTCGGTTCGGAAGAGTGTTTTTTGTCGGTAGGTATGAAATGTAGTATAGGTAAACCAAAGTATACAAGCATATGCGAATGCTTTAGTGATTAGCTGGAACCATCGACTGAAACGCATTTTTTCCTGCCTGCTGGTAAAACTGTGAAGTAAAGAGCATTACGTATATTAGTAAAAAATGCTTCAACAAGAATATCTATAAACAAGTGTCTATTTTCGTCAAGCAAATATGATAAGGTCTATCAATATACCCTCTCATAAACTTGTTTTTGCTTCCATTTATTCAGCTTAGATATGATATAACACACGTATAAAAGCCTAATACTATGCACCTACATAAATAAAAGCCTTTACAATCAATTGATCATGCTCACTAAAAAGTCTATGCTTGCAGTGGCTATTTGGTGCACTTTGGGTCACTCCCTTCCCTCTAATATGGTCGAGGGAGGTGATGGTTTCTCAAGTAGTCTTACTCGTGAACAGGTGCTGCTTGTGGAGACTGGGCCACCCAGAATTCTCTAGCTTTTTATTACAACATATATTTAAGAATAGTCTTATATCTCAGCCATAAGGCATCACACTGGAGCTGGATCGCATTAATGATTTTGTATAATATAAAAATGTATACAAAAAATGATGAAAAAAAAGGAATAGAGAATTAGACAAAATTGACAAGCCCGCTGAGAGTCTCGCCGGATCTTCTCAGTGGAGGCCGTGTTCCGATCCGGTGGTAGACAAGTAAGTTTAAAAAAAAGTAAAAAATGACACTTTGTTAATACCCCACAGGGTATATGCAAAATAAACGATTTGAGTTTGAGTTTGAATTTTGTACTCGCACAGTTGTGCCTACATTCCCCAAATTCCACATATCATAGACGATGTTTGATCCCAATGTGATGGAGAGTGAGCCTATTGCCATTATGTCATTACGTGCCGGGCACAAAACCAGACTAGATACCAGATAGGAAAACTGCACTTTGTCCGATCTAGGATTCCTGACCTATAACTTCGAGATTGCCAGCTGCACAATCCACTGATTGTACAATAAGACAAACTTTTTTTTTTTTAACTAGTCTATTGTGTCCCACTGCTGGGCAAAGGCCTCCCTCTTCTCCTTCCAAAGAGTTCTATCCTTGGCCAATGATGGTCATTCAGGCTGATATGCATCAAGATCATCGCGCCACCGCTTTTTAGGCCTACCACGACGACGATGTCCGTGTTCTGGGACCCATTCAGTGCTTATCTTAGCCCACCTATCAGTGTTCATTCGGGTCATGTGACCAGCCCAATCCCACTTGAGTCTAGCGGTTTTTACGCCCACATCTATTAGGGCAATCTTAGCAATTTCTAATTGCATTTCTGGATACGCTTTTGTTAGTCGTCATTTTGATTACTCCCATTTATTTAAATGTTACCTATTTGTTCTTACTTCAATGAAACCTAATTGTATGTAGCTACTGCGAGTTAGTTTATTTCCATTTTTCCAGTCAACCGAGAATTATTTCAATGGCACATACCGTCGGTTCGTGGCTGTTTTATGAACCTTATAATAATTTATAGTTACAAACATAGTACATAGTAAACAGCACTATAAAGTAGTAAATAATGTGTGCGGTGGCGTACATATATAGCTAATAAAAGTCAAGTTTTTTTGTTAGTTTAACAAAGACCTTCGGATAGTTAGTAGGTACTATTGAACTGGAACTTCTTTATCGGGTTAAGAATATTCGTAGCCGGCAACTCTAGAAATTAATTTTTAATGATTAGATCTTTTTATTATGGTACTTTTAGCAAACTGTAGCATTTCAACGCATCGTCAAGTTGGCTATGGTTGGATTGAACTAATTTGAAATAAGATCGCAACCATATTTGTGATCTTATTTACCGAATATTATCTTTAATCTAGTACTAACTTACCAGACCTATATTACTTATGAATCTCCAGATAGACCTGTAAAATCAAATCGCTTTATTACCACCATTTACGATATGTAGGTACATATCTATTAGCCTTTTGTCCCTCCAAATGTGCTTTAATAAAGGATGTTTCAATCTGGGAACAAGGAATGGGATCGGAAAAAAGTCAGACGGGTGGAATCAGTGGGGGCAAATGGATACGTATATTCTATATTCTATTCTATATATTCTATACAAGATTACGTAGCCTAGTCCGGACCGGCTTTAGCGATATGAACCAGATTCTAGTAACATTAGAATCCTATGAGCCAGCCTTGTAAATAATGCCTAACCGCATTTCAGTTACAACAACTGGACCAAAAATACTTTCACGTGTTGCGTAGGAGGAATTTATTTAAAGATTTATATAATAAATCAGTACATAAAGCTGACTTATAAATAGTAACGGTTAACATTTTCCGATGTTATGGCATATTTCAGCGGGTTTATTTTTTCGCTATTTTTTAACATTTTGCATCACATGTGGTGGATGTAGTAATAATGAGATACTGTGTAGTGGTTACAAATAATAAATTGAAGCATACAGTGGAACTGAATGAGGGAGTCCCTTCAGGTCACGATGAAAAGCTCTCTACGGAATAAAGAATGATTTTTCTTGTTATGTGTACGACTGAAGCGCGACGCGTTCTTTCTTCGTTCTGTATTGCCAAATATATATAGTTGTTTGTGTGAACAACATTTATATCTACTTTTGCAAATAAGTACTATGGCAACTATCTCTTCGAATTGTCAAACACCACTTGTAGAACTATATTTATTTATTAAAAAAAGACACACCAACAGTATACACATTACACATTTCATGATAAAATTGCTGAAGTAGGTAGTCTGATATGTATACCAATGACAGATATGTACAACATTTGCATTTTATTATAATTTGGTACATAAGTAAATTCAAAGTAATATTTATTAAAAATCTTTTTAAAAAAAACCGACTTTAAAAAGCAAGAAATAAATATTTGAAGTCGGTACCGGTTAGTGCAGTCGGTTACTTGGCAGCTACTTCAAATATTTAATTCTTGCTTTTTGAAGTCGGTTTTTTTTAATAGATTTTTATTTTACAGTTTTAAGTGACAAGATTATTTACTAATATTCGCAAAAAGAATCATCAAAATCAGTTCATAAATAAAGACGTTATAAAAAAAAGACGAATTGTCGACCCCCTCCTTTTTTGAAGTCGGTTAATATTCTGATTAGTTTTATGGCAGGGTACCTATGGGATTGACGTAATACCCATAATATCTCAATCTACGCATTCGTATTGTTTGTCGTTAAGGAGTTCCCTGGAGTATCTTCCAAATCCAAGGTCCAATACCGATAAAGTTGGCCTATAGCCATTTCGGAGCTATACTGAACCAAATGCAAAAAGAATTCTCAAAATCGATTCATAATTGGCGGAATGATCGTGTAACATACATACAAAAAAAAAGAAACAACATACAGTCGAATTGAGAACCTCCTCCTTTTTAAATGTTGGTTAAAAATAAATAACTTTAAGTTCAATAACTAAAACTAACGAGAAATAAAAGGTAAGTATCATCAAGGTAAAATTTGAAATTTAACATAACGAAGATACAAATGCATTCTTAAGCTTAAATTATTTTCAATTTAATATATATAATTTCTTATTTACTATGGAAGAATTTCAGTAACTTATTCCTAAATGTCGGTAATGAATCGTGGAATATGTCGTGGAATGTATAGAAGGCACATATAAGTTGGGGATACAATAAAGTGCCGCTATTTCATAAAATACTTCCATCGATGTTATGTCGTCGATTATTATTTAGTTACGACGTTACTTCATACGTAAATATTGTAATAGTGTTTAAGTTCTACAGAATTCTAATGTATTATTATAATATATCGGATAAAAAGGAGTCAAAATTGTATAAGACTCACACTTAGAGAAAATTCCATCATTATCATCAATAGACTATACCTCAGACAGCCCGAACAGATAGACGTTATTATTTCGTTGTTGAAAAAGGAGCTGTCACGTTTACATTTATTCAATAAATTAGTAGCGCGAAAAGGATGGCATATTAACGCGATAACGTTACGCTGTTTAAGAATTTAATACATATTTTTATGTCTTTCATTTGTATGCGTTTTGTTATTGCGCAAAATTCATTGATTCGATGGCAGCTTCGTACTTTGGTATTAAAAATACGATCAAGTTATCATAGGAAGTACATAAGAAGATATCAACATCGTATCTGTAGGATTTCATTTAAAAAATGCGATATCTTTGATATCAAATCGTTAGAAATGAGATAAAGCTCGACAAGGCGGGAAAATATCGATATATTTTTAATACTTGATTGATACATTAAAAGTCTCAGTCCGAAAAACGTCCCAAAATTGTAAGTATGCAGGTGATCTTCTTTCAAATTAGTTCGCACGTAGTAAATATATTCTATTGTTAATTCGATCCAGTGATGGCACACTCCTGCGTTAAGCGGTACCAACGACGCTGTTGTACGTTTTACGACTACACTACACCACCAAAGTCGATGACATTGTGTAGTATGCCCGCAAGAAGTCCTTGTACTCTGAAGGTTGAGAAGCTGAATTCGCAACACAATGCTGCTTTTATTTCTTTGTTGTGCGAGCTCCCACAGCCAAGCTGGAGACCTTCATGAGCGAGGACTTCTGACCGAGGGGTGTCGTATTCAGAAGATTTCGTGGAAGTTTGAGAGGCACCCCTGTATAGCGCAACGTGTCGCCGAAATTACATGTTATTTAGATTATATTTTTTTATATATTATATGTATGTTAGTCTGTAAGGTATATATTCTATAAGCCCGTAAGTTGAACAAAATATTTTTGTGAAATTTCAGTTGCCTGGATTAAATGACTGGATTATTTGTATTATTATAACCAAATTAAGTACGCGTTAAAATGTATTTTTGTTGCTTAAACTGCCATAAAAGGATTTGAGTAGATAAATAAATTGTTTTCTACAGTTGCTTGCTACGAGCAGGTATAGATGCGTAAGTATAAACATATCGTTTACGCAGTTACAAACGCAGTCGTTTTTCGCTGTCATTTTGTTTGTTATCTCGCGAGCTCACACTATTAAAATATCGACTCGGGCAAAAGTACGAGTAAAATCTAAGGTATAATACATGTAGAGACACACAGAAACGGAGTTAGCACAAGGTAGACCACACATCCGCGCCGCGTTGCGCCGGGATATTGCATTGTACACATACAGAATCACTGGCGCCACGCCAACAATGGGACCACACTTCGCCGTTAATAGTTTATCGTATATCTTTCATCATTGTTAATTTTATTAGTTTATTCACCTGCAGTCAAAATGTACCTTCAAAGTGACATGCTGCTGTTTATCTTCGATCAGTCAATTTTGGCAATAGAAGGTAATTTTGGATCATAGAAATATGACTTAATAGCATAGAGGGATTATAAACCACTGTCAGCTGTACACTTTTTGTGGACACTTGGTACCATTTAGGTAACCAATATAAAATCTTTGTTCCTACATGGTTCATTCTTCCTTTTTATCCAAAATATAATGGTTTGTCATTTTGACGTAGGCTCCACGCAACTTTATCGGTTAATAATATTTCGTCTAGTGATTGGGTTCTCAAATCCTACCTCTATGGTTCTCGGTGACTTTTTATCTGTTTTTAAGTAATAATGAATGTCAAAATAAAGTGTACAAGAGTGTAACCGATTAAAATAGGTTTGTCCCCTTTCTTATCACTGACATAACATAAGTGTAAGCAGTGCAATTATATAATCTTGTAAATGCTCCCTCTATGCTTTTAGTACCTCTATGTTTTGGATAGTAATCTTTTAGTGGATCTTTTGGCCTGTAAATGACATTGAGAGAGGGGCGTTGTTGATGTGATAGGGTTATCATTTAGTATAATGTTCCTACTTCCGGGGAACTAGTTCAACAGGTTCACTAATTAAAAAACAAACTTCGGTAAATATCACAGCTAACGGCAATTCTGTCATGAAGTGACTTCATTTGATGACAGCGTTAGTTCCTTCAACTTCCAACACCAACATCCTTGTGTGACTGTAAACTAACAGAGGGCTTAGCACGAAAAATTGACTTTGGTGTGACCCTAGCGAGTTGAAATGCCATCCTGGTCATACTACAAAGGACAATGGCAAACTCCTATACATGGTTTTGCCTGATAACGATTTGAAGCGTCTATGAATGAAAAAATGTGAAAACTATAGGGTTTCCATTACTTAAATATAAACACTGAGAATTTTTATTTGAGACATCGAAAAATAAAGATATTAACATTTTAGTTTTAAGGTTATGTCAATATTCCATATATTCAGAATCAGAATCAGAATATTTTTTTATTCATGTAAACCATTACAGTATTTATGAATCGTCAGAAAAGTAACAAAGACTCTACCACCGCTTCGGAATATCATTTCTGTTAAGAAGAAGAGCAAGAAACTCCACGGTTACTCTTTTAAAATAGTAATTTTACATTTTCTTTTTTCATCTACATTTTGTTGTGGGATATGGGAGAATGATGTAGGCTGGTCTATCAGGTAGGTCTAAGTTAAAAATATACTATTCATGTGAATGGCTACATGGTTCCCTCAGTTAAAGAGAAAGAAATGAGAAAAAAAGAAACATTTTACTAAATTAATAGAAGGAAGAGAGGGAATATTAAATAATAATAGCTATTACTCATATTTATATGTCAAGACATTTAATAGTTAGGAATCATGAGCTACTTATAAGTTTGAGGCTTCTAAAACACATAGCGGTAACCATACAAAATATAATAGTACCCATTTAACTTAATGCAGCCATACTATTTGATGTGTTGATGTTATATCAATATGAACTTAATATAGATAAAGAGTTTTTATAAATCAATGGTCTTTAACTAAACGTTTATTTACAAATGTTTATTAGTTTCTACTACTGACATTTTTTTTTTCAAATGTGGTAATAATGGTAATTCAAATAAAATGGATGAATATGAATTTAGTCAAATGAAGTACTTTAATTATAAAAAATATTATCGTGCGATTTTACTTACACAATTAATTTTGTGTAAAAAAGGACCGAATTATATTACTAATGTTTGTATATGTCGTATTTTTAGACACTTCATACAACATTTAGGTAGGATCTTGCCATGTTCTTTGCTAAATAAATAATGTACGTTTATTCGCTAGCGTTAAGCTATCGCCAATCTTTTTGTGTTAAGCACTCCAATTAGTAATAGAAAGAAAAAGTATTTCCAAATACGGATGATTTAGCGCAGTGGTTAAGAGCTTAAGTCGCTCCGCCCACTGTGTCTAATAGTCGCGGGTTCGGTTCCCGCACGGGACAAATCTTTATGTATCCACAATTATTTGTTTCGGTCTGGGTATTTGTGTATGTAAGATTTCATGTTTGTAAACGCACCCACGTCACAGGAATAAATGATAGCGTGGGGCTACGTTTGTTTAAAAAAAATAAAGATGGTTAATATGAATAATAATAAATAATTAATGGTTCATTTAGGAAATCTTGTATTTGAATAATAAGATTTTTCAATTAAGAATTTCAAAATTTGTCTTAAAATCATTTAAACGTTCTGTAGTTTGACAATTTGTTGTATATTTTTGGAGCCATTGTGAATATAATTCTACCGTGTAATGTTGTTTTACAAGGAACTAAACATAATGTATCAGCTCTTCGCAAACTATTGACACCTTTGGTTGTTAAGCAAACTATACAAATCGGATAAAAATACGTAAAAATATTGTTTATTCGGACTTTCTTGGAAGGCACAATCGTCCAAAGATGATATTTCAACGCTATTGTAAAAGTTTTCTTAATTACGAAAGGAATAGATATACGAAATCCGACATCACGGATTGGCAGCATAAACAAATTATTATAATAGATAAACAGAAACGGTGAGTACAGCCGCGCGTTAGCTGTCTGTTTTCAAACGAAACCAAATGATTTCCGAACGTAATAAATGTGTTCTTGCAGAATGTAGGTAGCCCATAACGTGTCTACTGAGTTTGCTTTTAAACAGATGGAACTCGTTACAAATACTTTAAAAATAGGTAATATTTAGCCAAGTTGATAATTACAACGTGTAAATAGCCGCAGAGACTTACAGACGCGCTCCTCCGAGCAATTCGAAAGCAACATAGACAAACATAAATTGAAGGAGAAACTTTGTGAGAGATATATAAACACAAATGTTATTGCAAATTTTTAAGTTTGATAACTATAGCGCCGCTATAATTTTTTCTGAGAAAGGATCCTTTTTCGGATCATTTGTGAGGGAGTATGTACAACTATACATTTTTTATATATTATCGTTAAGCCACTTAATGGGGCAAAACGTTTATTCTTCAATGCGTAATGTTTCATAAGAACGATATATTGATATCGTATATACTGACTTCCATAGATTATAAACATTTGTGATCTAGATCAGGAATGAGACAGACTTGTGTCCTAAGGAAGAATTAAGATAAATTATTTTAAAAACAGAAAGATAAACGCTATCACGACTTTAATTCCCAAGTAGGGTGGCCAGAGGTGTACCTACCGTAAACCAGTAACCATTTCGGCGATGTTAGGTCCCAATGTAAATGTCTATTCAATCATATAAATACGTGGCTATGTAATGTTTATTTAGTCATATGAATATGTAAAGCATTAGGTATAAATTCTCACCTAAGCTATCTCTGTTTCATATTACATATCTGCGACTCGCGTGATGGAGACCCTAAGCTAAATTTAACTTAATTATAGCCGAAATAAAGGGAAAATATATCCAGAGGGACCAACAGAGGTTCATTAATATGTGATACAATAAAATACAAGGGAAATATAACCAACCCTTATTTAATCCGATGAGAGGCCGAAACCGCACAAAACGCGATCCTAGTGCCGTTTTTTCGATGGGAATTATGAAAGCACTCAGTCATACGGTCGAGTGCGGTCGGAGTACTTACAGATTTATAGAGCACAGTCTATTATGTCGCCAATTAAGTTTGAACAAAGTGCAGATTGACAAACATAAGTTAAAGGAGACACTTACAAGCTTTTTTTTGTAACCGGCAATGTTTGTTTATGTCAAATGTTGCAAACTGAATCCAATCCTATCCCAGTTGACATTTGGCATGATTGTTTAGTTAAACTAAACAATCGTGTTAAAAGTTTAAAAAACAACGTAGGAACACTAGGATTTTTTCCTGTATCGTGCGTGCGTTTAAAAACTTAAAAATTCACATACACAAATGCCCAGACTAAAACAAATTATTGTGGTAATAACACAATGATTTGTCCTGTGCGGTAATCAACCCCCCGACTATCTGACCCAGTGGGCGGAGTGGCTTAAGCTTTTAACTAAATAAATTGCTCCAAATCGTTCCGATGACAATGCATTTTTATGATAAGTCTGACCTGATCATACACTCAGGATTGGCTCCAGACGATGGAACTCTTTAACAGCCAACAGCATAAATAAGAAATTTTGTATACACATTTGATTTTGATTGTCCATTTTGAGTGTGATGAGAATGGTGACTATGAAAATTCCATTCTAGATTTTCGTAATAACATTATATACCTTAACCCTATACCAGTTATAGATGAAATACATTATGCGCGCTAACAACAACTTCAATAAGTTAGGCAAGAATTTTAATTTAAATCAATAGATTTAAATTAAAATTCTTTCCAGATGTTGCATCTCAAGGGCGCCTTAGCCTGTATAAACTACACATTCTTTTCGAAAAATGAGTAAACTCGTCATACCCTTTTTATAGTAAAACGCGGGAGACGAGTTTACTCGTTCTGTGGCGCAGGAAACTTGTGAACAAGGGGCTCTAAACGGTTGGGGGGTCGTGCGTTATCTATTGTCAACGGTACCCGATCTACCTGCCGATACATTGAGTTTGAGACGGAACAAAAAATAATTACGGTAAAAATAAACAGCCAGAATATTGAAATTATTTTATTACCTGATAATTTTAACAAAGGATTATGTTTTTGCGAAAATTTAAAAAGACACACGCGCTACTCCGCCATTTGACGGGAAAATGCCTGACTACATTGTGTTAATAGGAACTAACGCAGTATTGAATTCTGCACATTTAATTATTATTTTCCTGTTATGTTTTTATTTTCCTATTTTTATAGTTCATGCAAAATCAGTTTCTTATTCCAAAGACATGTAAGTAACTATTTTTCCAAAATATCTCTAATATTATTATTATTTTTATTCTTATTTATTTTCCTTTAAATCTTCCAGCTCATAAGCTAGGTTCCTATTAAGTAAATTAACAAAAATAGTGTAAAAAAGTGTGTAAAAATTGCAAAGTAGGGTAAAACATGCTCCTTCAGTTTTCTAAAATCAAATACACCCGTATATCAGTTGTTGACAGCCATAAGGCGCTACTTAGTACGAAGTAAAATTAAGTGGAATTTTTCATTATCAATCTACAATTTCAGAGTTACGTTAATCAGTGTGAAATTAAGAGCGCATTAGTAGAAATATGAAATGATAACATTGCTACATCGCTTTTGGCACAAGACTAAACATCGTTATTGAATTGAGAAAGTATTTTACGCCTTTGATGTTGGCCGTGACACTTCTGTGAGAGACGTTCAATTTATTTGATTGTTGAACAGTAAACTGTACACGAACCTTATTCGCTATAACCAAACGCGGCGCGTTACTATAACTTCGTGAAATGATCGTGTAAAGGTATTCTGTATGCTACCGGAGTACCATTAAATAGCATTATATGCGAACTCATTAGAGATAAAAAGAAAAAGTATTTATTTATATTATTTGTCCTGTTTCACCATCCCCGAGTAAAGTGCAGTTACTTACATCTCGATTAGCGTTTCTCAGCAATTAAAACTGCCTAGTTTGACCATCGGATAGAGCTACTCAGAGATGGTGAAATTCGCCTATGGACTTACTTGCGACTTATTTTGACGATTAGTCTACATCATACTTTGCTCGAGGGTGGTGAAAGAGCCCTAAGTCTGACCAAGAACTTATATGCGTGATATTGAGTTCTTAGATTTACGCAAATATTACACATGAAATAAAACTATTTTACGGATTTTATCAAACGTTTCGTAAAACGTCGACGTTCCCGACGTTTTACGAAACGTCGGGAACTAAAAATAAAAAAAAAAATAAACCGCGATAAAATCCGTAAAATAGTTTTTTTTCATTATATGCGTGATTTTACTTTCAATTATAAGTTAAATTAAGTTCACTTCACGAGATTATCGTAACGCGCTACGTTACATGTTTAATCGATCAGCGAATAAGGGCCCGGTTAAGTAACTACACACCTGGGGTGCGGTGTAAACCGTTAGTGAATTAAACCCGTCCTAAACACTTACAACTAACTTATAAGTATCAAGTTAGTTTGCCGCCGCAAAACTTACTCTGTCTTAAACGTTTTCGGGGTATTGTTTTGACGTGGGGAACGGGAAGATTTTAGTCTACATTATCTTTGATTCTGTTTCAAGAAGGCGTTGTCGACTGGTTGGAACATAGGCTGTTCCACTAGATCGAGTAGTCATAGGTTTGATATCTGTGTTGAAATATTTATATGTATGGTTATATCGGTCTAGATGTTTGTGTATGTGAACTTCATGGTTGAAAAAGCACCCGCAACATTGGAACTTAAATCCAAGATTGAGGCAACCTCAACTATGTATTTTCAAAGAAGCCAGGTATTAAATAACTTTTATTACAATGCATGTATCTGAATGACTACGAAATAATCGTCTAAACATATTTACCATTTCATTTATTTTTACCTGCATAGAGGTGTACCGAAGTAAGCCACTTATGACGGATTGCTCACGTCAGAAAAATCAAATAAGTACACATGCTTCCTTAAATAATAATTCAAATATTCATACTTGTCTGCATATTAAACACATTACATCAAAGAAAATGGCTGTCGTATTTAACACATGCCGTTTCATAACATTTGGAAAATTTCGCTAAATATTTATCCTGATTGACATAACTGCGTCCCGCAAACCGCGGGGTAGAGCTTCACAAAATTTAACAGTATTCATAAGGAAAGCTTTATCTAAAGCTTCTAAAGCTCTCACTCTTAAAGGGATGTTTTATTTATATGTAAAAATCATGCCGGTTGAGCCACCTAAGAACCCCGAGTATCCATATTGGGTCGTATGTAAGTATAAAAATATTTCTTTAAGAGTAGGTAGTTTTAGTAAATATCAAGTCCACGTGGACTCAGTTACATAATATTTAAATGGTAAATTAAGTAAAAGAAATATATTATAGCACCTACCATATTATATTGGGACCTAACGTAATATCTGGGCGTACATAGAACATCACTTGAGGAATATAGGCGGGGCTATTATATTTTTTAACCGACTTTAAAAATGAGGAGGTTCTATGTTCGTCTGTGTATATGCTTTTTTTTTTAATGTATGTTCACTGACATTTCCGTCAATTCTGGACAGATATTGATTATTCTTTTTGCATTGGGTTCAGTATAGCTCCAAGGTGGTTTTTCTTTTCATCTGTCTGTATTGGACCTTGGACTTTGATGATACACCAGGGAACTCCTTAACGGCAAATAATACGAATCTGTACATTGAGTAATTATAAGTATTGTGTTAATCCTATCCCATGAAATAATTTGCGAATTAATTTTGATGACTCTTTTTGCGTTGAGCTTAGTATAGTTTCGAGATGGTCCCGTTTTAATGAAATCGGTATTGAACCTTGGACTTTGAATATACACTCCTTAACGGCAAAAAGCACGAATGTATAGATTCTGTTATTATGGGTATTATATCAATCCTGTACGTACATTACTGTACAAAGTAAGCAAAATAAAAATTCATCCACTCACCACTTTAAATTGTACAATAAAAAACTTTTTGAAAAAAAGGGAAACCGACTTTAAAAAGCAAAATCTAAATATTTGAAGTCGGTTCCAAGTAACCAACTGCACTAAGCGGCACCGACTTCAAATATTATATTATACTTCAAATATTAATATGTTTTTTAGAAGTTATAATCCGCAATGTATTGCCAGACACTTTCTCTTCAAAATTTACGTCACTATTTTTGTATCTTAGATTTGTAACCTTAATATGGTTAATACATTATGACAAAGCCGGAGGGAGATAATTTAATTATAAAAGACAAGTCCGCTGAGTTTCTCCCCGGATCTTCACAGTGGAGGCCGAGTCCTGATCCGGTGGTACATTAGTTAATAGAAACAAAAACAATTTGTACACAAAAAACAACAATAATAATTTTTGTATGTACCCTGCAGGGGGGGTTTGTTATAAAATAAATTAATAATGTGTATAATGATGTAATGTGATGAGCTCTCTAAGGTTCGTTATTAATCAAAATAACTCTGTAAAACGGTATTATTGTACTGTGTACACTTTTGCCAACTGCTTCAGCCAGAGATATTTGTATAAACACGTTATTGCTTTTATATGTTGGTTTATTTATAACCGCCAACACAATTGAAGTAAATGAGAACTGCATGAGCGCGTTTCTACAATATGAATTCCTTGGCGTGATCTAGTGGTTAGAGCTTAGGCACTGAGTTGAGTAGTTGCGGATTACGATCTTCGGATGAGATACATATAATTATAAATCAGCCACTATCGTCTCATTATTGGGCCAAGGCCTCCATCCACTGCTTCCGTTCGGTTCTGTTTTCGGCTTTTAAATGCCAGTCTTCCAGGAAGGAGTCCAGTTCGTTCCGCCATCTCCGTCTGGGCCGTTTATAGTTTTGTGGGACCCAGTTGGTATTTATTCTTGCCCAAGCCGTGTAAGACATGCGGCAGATGTGGCCAGCCCAGTTCTATTTCAATGTTGCGGCTTTGTGACCCACATCAGATTTTTTTGTCAAGAAGTGCAGTATACTATTTCTAATATGGTCCGTTAGTTTAATGCCTAAAATGCTGCGCTCCATGTTTCGCTGGCAAACCGCAAGTGTGGACTTCTGAAATTTTATCAGAGACCATTTCTGAGCACCATTAGTGAGGATGGGGTACCTTGGAAGCTTTCCCTTCATTGGGTCTTTTATTGCCTCAACACGACGTGTGATTTCTGCCTTGTCGTGCATGGAAAGATACTGCTTGGCCCTAAATAAATATACTCATTTACATATTCAACTTCCACACCCTCCACTTAGATCTTGGAGCGGTTTTTGTTCGTCATGAGCCTTGACATATTCATTTGAAGCCCGACTTATGCGTAACTTAACAAAAATAATGAAGGAGCTGGAAGGTACCTATTCTGATTAATTATATTTGTTGACTTCAATATGTCATTGTTATAACAAGCTTTTATTTAACTTGCAATGTTCGTATATCTGTCTGTCTGTCTTTCCGGTTCGAATCTTGTGATCCATTCCATGCTCCTATTCGGCCCATCAAAGTTAAACATCTTCCGGCACCTTGGTTAACTGATGACATAAAGCTGATAATGAACAAAAAAGTGACTATGAAATCCAAATTTAAAACTATGTCCACAGAATCTAATTGGAATAGTTACGTAGCCATTCGGAATCACTGCAAAAAGGTGTGTAGAGATGCTCAACGCCAACATATTCATAGTTCAGTTCAAAACGGTAATATAGCAAAAGTCTGGAAGTTTCTGAAAACAATGGGAGTCGGTAAACCGCTGCAAGAAAACATCCTGAAAGACCTTGATATTAATCTTCTTAATAAACATTTCTTGGCTTCTACTTACTTTCATAAGACTATGAAAGCAACCACGCTAAACTATATTTCGTATATTCCGACGCCCGATTATGCTCCATTTTTCTTTAGTCAATTTGCTGCTTGTGATGTTAAAAGGGGCGTAGAATCCATCACATCGAATGCTGTCGGCAGCGATTGTATCAGCCGTAATATTATCCTCCCTATCGTTGATGAAATTCTACCTATCCTCTGGCACATTTTAAATTACTCCATTTCCAACGGTCTGTTTCCATCTTCATGGAAAGAAGCTAAAGTGACACCTTTACCTAAAAAATCTAATCCTACGTCCTTCTCGGAATATCGTCCCATTTCCATATTACCTTTTCTATTCAAAAATCTTAAGCGCCTCGTCCAAGACCAATTGAGTAGATACCTCCGAATAACTCCCTCCTTAATCCTTTTCAGTCTAGTTTTCGTCCTGGTCACAGTACTGTTACCGCTTTGGTGAATATTATGGAGGATATAAGATTCGGTATTGAAAATAGTAACTTAACTATACTCACCTTGCTCGATTTCAGTAATGCTTTCAATACCGTGGATTTTGATATTATACTTGGAGTTTTGCGATCTATTAACATATCTCCAACGGATATTGACTGGTTTCGTAATTGTTTTCGCAACGTATTTGCATCGAAGAAACGTACTCTTCTTATTGCTATACTACTGCCGGTGTACCGCAGGGTAGTGTTTTGTCTCCGTTATTTTTCGCTATCTTTATAAATTCGATTTCCAACCAATTACTTTCTTCATACCACCTTTACGCAGACGATCTCCAAATTTACACTCAAGCACCGTTGACCAGGTTGTCAGAGGCTGTCAATACTATGAATAACGATCTAGTAAAAATATGCGAATGGAGTAAAAGCTATGGTCGTAAATTCAACCCAGCTAAGACCCATTATCATTGGTAGCTCTAGACTTTCTGCACGTCTAGATTAGTCATGACTTCCCTAAATTATGTTTGACGGTATCACAATACCTATATATTGTAACACTGAAAAATTATAACAGTGAAGAATTTGGGGATCTATATTGATACCCATTCCACGTGGGGCCCGCAAATTCAAGAACTTAGCCGCAAGATTTTTGCTTCCGCTGGCTCATTAAGAAGGTTAGGTTTAGATATTTTCTGCCCACTGCTACTAAATTTGTACTTGCACAATCCCCCCAATCCCCGCTTATGCAGACGCTAGCTATCTTGATATAACTGAGAGTCAACTTAATAAACTTGAGCGACTTCAAAATTTCTGTATAAGATTCATATTTGGTTTGTGGAAATATGATCATGTGTCTGAATTTCGTGCTAAGCTGAAGTGGCTACCAATTCGCCTTCGCCGGTATGCTGCTATGCATATACTATCGCTCCTATACAGCATTCTGTTTGATCCTTATACTTATTTATACCTCAAAAAATGATTCGAGTTCCTCTGGGAGACACATTCAAGGTTCTTAAGGTCGTCTATGGAATGCATTGCCTGTATCAGTAAGACGCGCAGAGTCATTGGCCATTTTTAATAGAATGGTTAAGGACCACTTTCTTTCGACTGTACTATAATAAGTCACCTACTATCATGCCGTTTCATTATACCTATCTTTATGTATATTTATATATTATTATATATCATATATATTTATAAGCATATGAACCTATATCTATTACACAAAATAAAAGTTACTAATAAATAATAGATTACGCCACCTACTGCCCTCTATTTTTTGTATATTTTTTACTTGTTCTTTCAGTTTTGGTTGTCTGGGAGAGATCGCTATTAGCGATAAGACCGCCAATTGTACCTCCTTTGTTTATGTTTTTCTCTCAATGAAAATGTATTGGTGTACAATAAAGAGTATTTTATTCTATTCTATTCCATTTTTCAAACACTTACAGGTATCTGATTGAGCTGAAATTTGGCATACGTATGTAAAGTCGGTGACAATGCAATAATATGGTACCATGCAGCTGGTCTGCTGCTGGAGTCGGAAGGTGACCATAGGAACTTTTAAATCATACAAAGTAATCCCCTTGGGTTTAGACTTGTTAGATTGATATTGACAAGTATTATACAACCAGATAGTGTTCAGGATCTGAGGATAAAGCCGAAAGGTATTCAATGGAACCACCTAGTTACGTAATATAACCCTGTCGTGCTGAGGTTCGTTTGATTGTTCTTGTGATCGTTTGATTGTGATCGTTGTTAGACCTGGATAGCGTCCATGATCTGACGATGGAGCCTGAAGGATGTCATAGGAACTCCTCAACTACGCAAGATATCTTCGTTGTGGTTTTGCTATAAAAGCTTGTTTTTAAATAAAATTATACCTGGGTATACCGTAACCGGGTAACAAGAACGTCAAACACCTGCAGTTCTTCTCATGACCATAGATAAAGTGAAGCACTGGAAATGTGGAGAACTATTTAACATAAACCCCGAAATTTTTTAAAAGCACTTTTGTTTATCTCATTCTCATTGGAGATAGCGTTTCAATACGGTGTAGAAAAACTTTTTTTTTTTTATATTGTAGCATTTAACACCATAAACAATTTGAGTATGAGCGTTTCTATGTGTACAATACTCTAACCAACCTTCAAAGCAACTGAAATAGATATTGCTAAATGAAATGTCTCATTGTGCGATGCACATGTGGAGCTGCAGTAAACCGGTCTTTATTTCTGGACGTCCGTACGGCGAACCTAACCTATTGTAGTGACAACGTCCAGCATTCCACATGGTGACTAACGGAGAATATATATTAGCAACCATTAAAATCGTAATATTAAGACACTAGAAGTAGTCTAGCCACGTAAACTGGTCGCCACACATGTTAGAAAATTATCATAAAATACTTCAGGACTGCGGGGACCAACGCAATACAGTGGCTAAAGTTGGTATAAAAGTCTTCCGAAACTTGCCACTGTATTCATAAGGTAATAAAATAAAAAGATTTTACAGCAATAATGTTAGGGTATGTGTCTGTGCCTATTTTTTTCAAACTGTACGACGGACGATTTAGCGCAGTGGTTAAGAGCTTAAGCCGCTCCGCCCACTGTGTCTAATAGTAGCGGGTTCGATTCCGGCGCGGGACAAGTCTTGGTGTGATCCACAATTATTTGTTCCGGTCTGGGTATTTGTGTATGTGAATTTTCATGTTTGTAAACGCACTCATGACACAGGAATAAATACGAGAGTGGGGCTACGTTTTCAAAAAAAAAAGAAAGGAAGAGTTTGTGCATGTATGGCAGAACTGCGACGGCGACCTACCCATAGTCACACAAAGTTGTTACACCGGTGTGACAACGGATAAAATTATTTACTCATAGTCACATCAGTATGCTTATCGACAATTTCATTTACACGTACTCACACCGGTGTGGCTATACTTAATTTTTTTTTAGCCTAATTGGCCAGCTATCGCCGCCTTCCGGTTCAATCATCAGGCTCTGGCCGCCGCTGTAGTCTCTAGAATTTATCAAGGCAAAACTAACTAGGCTAAACACGATGACTCTAGTGTTTTTAGTAGAGAAGTTCCTATGGCTATCTTACGGCCAGCTTCATAGCACATTATTATTATTGCATTATCACCAAAGTTACATATGCCAAGTTTTAAGCCAATGAGTGCTTTAAAGATGGATCTCAAAATTTGCAACGGAAGACAGACATGATTAGACATACACACAAAGCAAGTTAAATAAAATAAGGCTTTAATCTTTACCTGGTCTGACAACTGATCCTTTATTTTAAGAAATATTTTAAGTCACACTCAATAATGTGACGAGGGATAAATAACATTATCCGTTGTCACACCGTGGAAAGGTCAGTGTGACAATTGATCCTTTAATCACACTAGCTAATGTGACCCTACATACACCAGCTAGTGTGACTATGGCTAAATAAAATTATCCGTTGTCACACTGGTATAATACCGTAGTGGAACTATGGATAAATAAAATTATCCGTTTTCACTCTGGTATGATAGCGTAGTGGGACTATGGGTAAATAAAATTATCCGTTGTTACACATATATAATCCAGAAGCCGCGTCCAATCGTAATTGCACGACACGTGGTGAAGCCAAAAATTCAACAAACGTCCCGAACTCATAGAACTTCTCACCCGTGTAATGTTGGTAACCCGGAAAGATTACCACTTTTTAGGGTAAAGGTTGATCATATTAGAGTAGATGATAATAAAATCAATGTTACGGTAACGTGTATTTTTGCGCATATTAAACTCACGGAATAAGAATATTTGAACTATTTGATAGTATACTATATTATATTGATATTTATATAATTTCATCATCTATCTATCTATCTATCTATAACCTCACGCCAGATCCCTTGCGGGGTAGGCAGAGAGTACAGAGTTCCAACAGGTTCTTTCCTTACATACCTCTCTGGCTTCCTCGACTCTCATAGTTTGTCTCATACACGCTCGCCGGTTACGGAGACTCTTGACTTTTCCATCAGATAAGACTCGGTTTATTTGGTCGTGGTAAGATAGTCTAGGTCTTCCCCGGTACCTGCATCCTTCCACTTTCACATTGTATATCTGTTTTGTCATTCTTTCCTCTGGCATTCTTTCTATATGCCCGAACCAACGGAGCATGCCCTTTCTCATCTTTACACCGATACTATCTTTCATACCTAATCGCTGTCTTACTATGCTGTTGCTAATGTGGTCGGTCAGCTTCACTCCGCACATCTTCCGCAGAGCTCGCATTTCTACCCAGCTCTCGCTACCATATAACAGCGTTGGGACAAGAACTCCGTTATGTATGGCCAGCTGCGCCTTATGGCTTAAGTGCCGGCTCCCGAGTAGCTTTCCCATCGCACCATTCACTCTGTTCCCTGCACTCACTCTTCTCTCTATGTCAGCGGTGTATTTCCCATCCTTACTGAAGGCGCATCCAAGATATACAAACTCATTCAATTGCTCCAGCACATCGTTACCAACCACAATCCTTACATTCGTTCTGGTTTCTTCCCTTTCAAAAACCATAATCTTGGTTTTCTTCACATTCAAGTGTAAGCCATTGATCATTAATTTCATCATCTTAACTAAATATTAAAACCATGATGTAGTGGTTAACCAAATGAATACTATTTAATACTTATACTAAAAAGTACCTAGCAAATAAAAGTAGGAATAAATAGAATTGTTATATTAGTAACACTAACAAAATGGACGCGTCATTTACTATGAAAATTACAGACGGAAAAATTTATTCGATATTCAAATAACACGGAGCTGAATGCGCTAGTTAGGTATGAAATGTTTCTTTTTGAGCTCAACAATATTTTTACAGGCAGGAATGACACAAGACGGCATAATTCAATTTAATCTGACACGTGTAGAGGCCGTTATTTCGCACGACGATCACTGAGTGACTACTTCGGTGTGCGTGTGACTACTAGCATCGCAGGTAGTAATTGTTGCCGCAATATGATGCGCGCCCGCGGCTCCTGGATTATATTTATTCTAAGAGATAAACAGAAAGAAGAAGAACAGAAGAACGTAGAAATCTATGCAAATAAATGTTCACCCTTTTCATTTTATTCTTAGGTTTGGAATAAACGAATCACACTTTTATTTTGGGGTACGGTTCAAGAACCTCACCTAAATGGGACGTAATAAAAATAAATGAACACTGAGTTCTTACACTTAAGCGAATATCACATGAGATATAACGGATTTTTACCGACAGTTGAAAAGTTTGGAGGTATTCCGCAATCAAAATGACTTGAACGTCAAACACCTCAATCCTTGCCGTGACAGTAAGTGCTGTAAGCACCCACGGTCGGGAAACATCGGGAACATAAAAAACAAATGAGATAAGATCCCTAAAAATAGTTTTATTTCAAGAAATTAATACCTTGATAATTAAAATAAGATGTTTTTTATTTAATACCCATAATTTTTAGCAAACTTGTAAATATTAATAAGTAATATTAGTAAAATATGACTATGGCCTAAACCCTTTCAGTTTGAGAGGAGGCCCGTGTCCAACGGTGGGACAGTTTCTTAATAGGGTTATTATTATCATTATTTATTAGTAAAATATTACCCAAGTACTGAAAAAAAAATGGTAACAAAGTGTTGAAACATGTTTTTTTTCAGTTTACTATAAATCTGCTGTAATTGGTCTGTATAATTTTCTCTCCTTTACCATTGGCAGCTTGGGAAAAAGCAGCGATAGCCTAGTGGTTAGATCGTTGGACTGCAAAGTCAGAGGTCTCAGGTTCAAACCCAGGCACGCCACGCCTCTGTCTTTTCAAAAGCATGTGCGTACTAAAAATTAACTATCACACGCTTTAACGGTGAAGGAAAACATCGTGAGGAAGTGTTTCTCGAAGGTGTGTGAAGTTCGCTAACCCGCACTGGGCCAGCGTGTTGGACTATGGCCTAAACCCTCTCAGTTTGAGAAGAGGCCCGTGCCCAACAGTAAGACAGTCTTCTTCTTTCTTAACAGGGCTAATATTATTATAATACTATTGGGTACCTTGCGGCCAGCTTCATGGTACATTATTATTTTTGCATTATCACCAAAGTTCAATATGAAGTAAATAAATTTAGGAAACAACACGCCACCAATCTGCGCGTGATCCGCGTGGTGGATTATGCCCTAATCTCTCTCACCTCGATCAGTGAGAGAAGGCCTTTGTACAGATATACTGATTTATTTAAGAAACAACAACGGCGTTGATCAGCATAATATATCATATTATGCTGATCAACGCCGGTAAGAGTGGCTCAATTCCATAGCGAATTGCTATTATCAAATAACTAGAAGACGATACATATTGATAGAAAAAAATCTTAATTGATATAAGGGATATGTAAAAGAATATACCACACGTAAGATCACAATCAAAATATTAAAAAAAAATTCCACCGGTAATTTAGTCCTGGACTTGCAAATGAATGACCTTTTGAAATTTAGACCAACAATAAACATTTTTCACATCCTACGTTATTTTATCATGATCAAAATCCTAGAAGAAAATTAAAATTATATCTATATCATCACGCCAGATCCCCTGCGGGGTAGGCAGAGAGTACAAAGTTCCAACAGGTTCTTTCCTTACATACCTCTCTAGCTTTCTAGCCTCTAATAAACGCTCGCGGCTACGGAGACTCTTGACTTGTCCTTCAGATAAGACTCCATCTTATTACTATTCTGTCTCTACTGGAGGCTATAGTAATTTAGTCCTGAATATATTCATAGTATTATATATATATATATATATATATATATATATATATATATATATATATATATATATATATATAGCTATGACACGTGTCTCAGTTACTCATTTTAGTAATTGCAATTAATCCCTATTCCCATATGTGTAAGATGTCCTCATCTACATTAATAAATTCTCTTTTGCTTATAAATCCGTATACCGTAGATCAGTAAGCGCGTACATGGCTTCAGAAGTAATTATTTTCCTCATACCCGTCTTACCTTTGATTATACGTACAAGGATGCCTCCCCTCGCTCATTATTCTGTTTCAAGTCTCTCTTTAATTAATTCTTAACGAAAAGAATTATTGTAACTATACTAACTAAAAACAAATCAGCAATAGCATTTTTAACCAGATGGCTGTGACGTTCACGACACAAAGGAAACTTAATTCAAACATTGATTTGATAGTTTACCGTTTAGGAAAGTTTGTGTTCCGATTTAGGTGTTAATATATTTACTTACTCCGATATTTTACGAACTCTGACAGACCTTTTATTTCAACAACCAGATTACAAAGTAATTTATTTACTTGACTAGTTTTTAGGTACATATTCAGTATTTTTTAATATTTTTAGAGTGCTTATACGTAAGAGCGGGCTAGACCTCTTTTAAGATCACTTTTCTTAGAAGGCTAGGCGTACAGCTTACGCCTACATTTTACCGAATTTATTTTTGTCGCAATATTTTAGGGGACGAGCTTTACACCATTCTTCAAGCATATCATCTCACATGTTTTACCCAACTACGACAAAGCCAAAAGGAAGGGTTATAGTTTTAGCAGTGCATTTATGTGTTTGTATTTACGTATGTTCCACCGTAGCGTCTAAAAAACTCATCCAATTTTGATGAATTAAGTTTGAATGTATTTCATACTATGGTCCAGGTTACATGAGCTACATTTTATACTAACAAAATCAAAATGACGGATATTACATGCAAAGAAGGGGATCTTTGTTTTTATTTAATGTAAAATGAAAGAAGAGGAAATTCTGAGTTTATAAATCTTGATATAGTACTGTTTTTATTGATACAAAATAGCCTAGTGGTTAGACCGTTGGACTGCAAAGTCAGAGGTCTCGGGTTGAAACCCAAGCACGCACCACTGTCTTTTCGAAAGTATGTGCGTATTAAAAATTAACTATCACTTGCTTTAACGGTGCAGGAAAACATCGTGAGGAAACCTGCATACCTAAGTTTCTCGAAGGCGTGTCAAGTTCGCCAACCCGTACTGGGCCAGCGTGGTGGACTATGGCCTAAACCCTCTCAGTTTGAGAGGAGGTCGGAGCCCAACGATGGGAGAATTTCTTAACAGGGCTAATATTATTATTATATACAAAACCCACAGCTCTTAAATATATTAAAGTCTCGACTTATGTGCTAAGCTTCCATCTTAGAAAGGATTTACATTCTTTTACCTTTTTTTTACAGACAAACAGCCAGTTAAGCAATATGAAATATTGAACAGAATAAGAAAATATCTACGTGAGAGAATATATCATATCTATAATACAGTTTTGCACCTATTTTCTTTGTTGAAAAATGTAAGTGCTTTGGGACATGAAGACAATTCTGGTTACCCTTAATTGCACATAGTTTACTAATATGTAGATTTTTGAATAGTATAATAATAATAATAGGCCCGCAGGGCAGCTTGTGGCGAGCTGTTGGTGAGTAACGATACCACGGACCCGAGTGGTTCAGAGAGTCGGTTAGGGCCCCCAACTCGGCGTGTCTTCGTCGGTCGAGTGGAAACCGAAGGGTGCCCGCAGGACTCTCGGCTCTGGCTAGCCTTAATTGGCCGTCCAGAGAGGAGCCGTGAGAGCTATATCGACGTAGGAAGATAATGCGTTCCTATATCGATGTACTCCAGGGGTGGAAGTGTTAAAGGGCATAACGCCGCGAGTAACTTCGGAGAAAGCGCAGCACACCTCTCTACACCCCTGAGCCGCTCACACCGGTGTTGCCCTCAGTTGTCCTAGGACGACCGTTTGAGGGCCCATCTAGTAAGCGGCGAGTCACCGCCGGCCACGGGTAATTAGGTATCACTAATTATGGCCGGTGTCCGTCCCCTTTGAAATAGTCCAGTTTTTGTCCATCAAACCTCATTTGCATAGCCCTTTCTTTCTTTTTATAATTTACAATAGTCCTTGCACCTGCCGGGGTCAGTTTGCTGGTTACATTTCTTCATTTTCAGCAAGTGATCTCAGCAGGTGGCTTACATAACATTAACTTCTCGCAAAGGGCCTCTACGTGTTGGACCCATGTCCCCATGCAAGCCTTTCAAAGGTCCGGGTAAAGCCCGTGAATCTCAGCGAGATACATATAATAATAATACAATAGTCCTTGCACCTGCCGGGGTCAGTTCGCTGGTTATGTTTCTTCATTTTCAGCAAGTGATCTCAGCAGGTGGCTTACATAACATTAACTTCTCGCAAAGGGCCTCTACGTGTTGGACCCATGTCCCCATGCAAGCCTTTCAAAGGTCCGGGTAAAGCCCGTGAATCTCAGCGAGATACAAATATAATAATAATAATAATAATTTATTGTTTTCAACACAAAGGCATGTTACAATTTGTGATATAGCAAAATAATTCCTTAAATACAATTTCTACCTTTGTGAGTGACTGGTGTCCGAACTAGGGGTAACCTGTGCGACGGATCACCAGGCCGTCACCAACTCAGGACTCGTAAATTTTTTGGAATTATAAACTTATTACTAGACATAAGTACCTCAAAAGTGTGTGTATGCGTGTGCATGTGTGTGTGTGTGTGTCTGTGTATGTGTGTGTATGTGTGCTTGTGTGTATGGCTATGATGTCTGTTTGCAAATATAGGTCAATGTGTAGTTTGTTAAACCGGTAACTATATTATTGGCTTGAGTAGCTTTTCCGTGTTATCATAATTAATTTCTTGTAGCCACTTAGATACAACGACTTTACATTTGTATTTTGTAACAGGGTAAATCGATAAAATTTTATTTATTTTATTATATAAATAACTGCCAAGAAAACAAAAGAATTTTTGAGCGAGGGCGGTTTTTGTAGAATCGGAATGGCATACTATATACTTTCGACGAAGATTTACATGAGTGGTAGGATTATATATTAAACTTGTATGTTTTTTCAAAATGATTTGTAAGATAAACAGTTGTCTCACAGTTAAGACTTCACATATTTTATAAACCGCGTTCGTGGGATGTAAAAAAGGAAGGAAAGCACTGGTCTTCAAGACTGCTCTTTGGGCTCGCTCTAATTTTAAGATCGTTGTTTTCGGGGCGCCTCCCCAGATAGTAATACAGTAAGATATGATCGATTGGCAAAGGGCATAGTATACTGATTTCAGTATCTTTGGGTCGGCAACATGACGTAGGTTTTTAAATATATAAATGAGTTTACGCACTCTTGCTGATACTAGGTCGATGTGGGGCTGGAAACTAAGCGTCTGGTCAATCAAAACACCTGAATATCTCACTGTGTCGGTTTTATTTAAAGTTGAAGATAAACAGTTCGTTATATCATTTAACTCTGGACAATTACAGCGATGGACAGCACTTAACGAATATGGTTCTGAGGGTTGTGAAGAATTGGTAAAAGAGAATGTCATATAATTAGTTTTAGTAACGTTAAGGGTTAATTTGTTACAATAAAGCCATTTTGTTACTTTACTCAATCCTCTTTGAGCAAGTTGAAAAGTTTCATTCCAACATTTGCAGTCCTTCTTTTTAGCGCATCTAGCGCTAAAAAGAAGGACTGCAAATGTTACAATCTTTCCACCCTGCAAGTTAAGTTGACACAAGTCACTTATAAAGATTAAGAATAAAGTCGGGCCCCGTATACTACCTTGGGGGATACCGTAGTTAATAGGAAGATCGCCACTAACCCATTTGTCGATCTTAACGTTTTGGTATCGATTTGTGAGATAGTCGGCAAATAATTTCAACTGTAGGTCCCAAATGCCATATCTTTCCAGCTTACTAATTAGAATTGGGATAGAGACTGTGTCAAAAGCTTTCGCCAAGTCCAAAAATATAGCTATTGGCTTTTGTTTTTTGTCCAGACAGTTGATTATTAAGTCTGTGACTTCATGTACAGCGTCGGATGTGGATTTGGTCTTTCGAAAACCAAATTGGGCTATACATATTAGGTTGTTAGCTTCCAGATATCGCACCAAACGGTTATTCATCAATCTCTCTAGGATTATGATAGCGTCGGAAGGATAGATATTGGACGATAGTTGTTAACACAGCCTCTGTCCTCACACTTGAAAACAGGGTGGACTTGGGATAGTTTAAAAGAAGCCGGGAAGATCCCGCTGGAGAACGATAAGTTGCAAATATGGACAAGCACAGGTATTATTGATTTAGCACAATATTTCAAGACTAAACCTGAAATATTGTCTCGTCCAGAAGCACAGTCATTTTTCAGATTTGAAATTTGAGCGGCAATTTCAGTCTCGTCAGTTGGGAGCAAAACTAAGGAAAAACGTACTGAGTGTCTTGGTTTATAGGTTGAAGTAATTTGTGATGTCTCAGTGTTTTCGGCCAGGGATTTACCAACATTAATGAAAAAAGAGGTTACTTCGTTGATTGACAGGTTTGGATTGCCATCCGATAACAATTCTGTGGCTGGATCTTTTGCTTTCGATACGTGGGTGATAGATTCAATAACATTCCACAACTTTTTAATATTAGATCCTGCTTTTTTTATCTCAGTTTTTTCGTATTCTCGTTTTACTTTCTTAAGAATTCAGTTGCAAAAGTTTCGATATCTTTTGTAAGTGATTTTAATGGTTTCATTGTTAGGTGTTTTTTTTAGTTTTAGATGTAATCTGTCTCTATTTTTCATACATTTTAAAAGACCTGGAGTGATCCAAGGCTTTCTAATTCGTTTACGGTTAGGTATAATTACTTTTCCTGTGTTTTTCTCTATTGCACTGCTCAAAATATTTAAAAATGTAGTCACTACATTGTCAACATTAGACATTAACAATATTGACGAGAAGTCAATATTTGAAACATCAGCTTCCAGGGCGACATAATTAATCCGCTTTAGGTATTTTATTGATTGCCTAAGTTTCGTTAGCCAGTTTAACCCGAGTATTACACTATCGTGATCGGTCACTGATGTATGTACTACATAACAATGGGCATCGAAGTTAGTCTTCATAATTACATGGTCTAGGCATGTTCTCCCATGCGTAGGGATGGTATGAGCGGGTAGCATACCATGAGATGCTAGTAGGTCTAGACCTCCACTTATCTAGATAAGTGGACGATCGACTATCTGTGGTGTTATGTGCAATGTCGATATTTATGTCGCCCAGGAGGATAACATTTTTGTAAGACGAAAAGCTGGACAGTATTTCGTTTAACGATTCAATAAAGTTATCGATATGCCTTTCTCTAGGAGAACGGTATATTGCTATGAATACTGTCGACAAGTTAAGTGTTAAGGTTAAACAATTTGTACTAGCGATCTGAGACTCCCTTATTGAAAACTTGTGGATTTCTTTGAGGTAAACTACGACACCTTCATTTTGTGTTGTATTTATTGTCGTAGCTTAATATTTATAACCTTTCAAGTTAGGGATATTTTTAGCAGAAGCCAACCAACATTCAGTCAAGACTATTAGGTCCCAATCAACTTTGGATCTTGCTAGTAAAGTCAAAATGTTTGGCATATTGCAGTTAATACTGCGAATATTTTGAGTAATTATTTTAATACATTTACTAGCTTGTGGAAAAATATCATTACATTCTTCTATTGTGCAGGTTCCACAGTGTGCAATAGAGATTTGGTCTAAATCAGTATTTAAGCGATCACTGTCTAAGTTATCGAATGGTATACCAAATTGAGTTTTAGGAATTCGTTTTGTATGAAACAATTTGCATGTAAATGTTTTAGCATAAATCTCCAACAGCACATAAGTAAACCCAACGTGAAATAACTACTCTTCTTTCGTTTTCGTTTGTTGAGATTGTAAAACCACATACATTAAATAATCTGAGTCAATAATGCCTAAAAACTGTACAAGTAATAACATATTTCAATAATATACACAAGGTAAATAAACCGAATTGAAAAGTACACAAACAGACACCGAACCAACTTTATCAATTATAAATTCATCTGCGAGAGTTCGTATCATCGAATTACACAACAATCGATATTTCGAACTTGGATAGAGTTATTTGGGTCAGCTGGGCCCTTATTCCAATAACCAATTAAACACTTAACGCGACACGTTACCATATCTTCGTGAAATTAACGTTTAATGCAGCTATAATCAACCTGCGGCCCGCCTAGCTTTTGTGAGTGGCCCACCTGGCATAGTAGTCAAGTTATCAACCACTTAAAATTTCGCGCGGATCCAAAGAAAGTGTGAGTGCGCAAAGTAAAATACGCAGTGTTAACAACTTCAGCAATCTCATTAAAAGTAAAGTTTTGGATTGTGAATGCAATTTTGTCAAGATCGCATGTGGCTGCATGATGACCTTATATTATAAGACTTCTACGATCATTCAACTAGTTTAATTGTGAACAGTTTTTCTTTTTTATTATTAAGAACTTTTATTTAAAAATAATTGAAATATACGACGTTTCTATGGCTTCGTTTCGGCTCCATCACCTTATGTGCTAAGCTTACAGCCAAGAACACCATCCGGATCTAAAGTCGTCGTCAAGACAAATCTAACAAGCCCAAACACGGTGGGGTGGAGTATTTCAATTGGCCACCTTTCGCCTTTATATGTTTAGTTGTATAGTTCACATGTTCCTATGGCCACCTTCCGACTCCAGCATCAGACCAGCTCCATGATACCATATTATTGCATTGTGCACAGACTTTACATACATATGCCAAATTTCAGCTAAATAAGATTCCCGCATGTGCTTGAAAAATCGATCACAAGATTTGAACCGGAAAGACAGACAGACAGACAAGTAAAAACTTTTTCATAAACACCTAATTAAATTTGTGTTGTGGCCCGCGGCAACATAACTAAAACGTCTATGTGGCCCTCATAAAAAAATAGGTGTCGTATGGCTGGCTTAATTACTATTAAAATACCGAAAATTAATCGTGAAATTGTATTCTGTATATTCTGTATACTACTGACATACAGAATACTACTTCACGATTGATTTTCGACGTAACTTTTGGTCATAGCGAATAAGAGACCTGGGGTGTCCCCGAAATTGGAAATGCATAACGATCAATACCACCTTATTTTTCAAAAGATTGCATTCAAAAATCAGGAAGTAACAAACAACATTATTTAAGTAGACATTTTCTAACTAGCAATCAACTATTGCTGAAGTATTATTGAAGCTTTTCTTAGAAATACTGAGCAAGTCTATCCTTATTAAGTGTATATACCTACCTAAGATTTTCTTTAAAGCTTGTTGTCGTAATAAAATATTTTATTTTGAGTTACTTTATTGTTTTAATCATTCTTCACCTACGTATTGCACTTGCAGGGTAGACAGAGAGGATAGTTCCAATAAGTGGGGGTAGAAAAAGTGTGCTTTGCAACACCTATATATCGTTATTCTTAGATCCCAATGCATTCCGTGGATGTTATGCCTATGGCGATTCCAGCACCTGAGTAATAGGGCAAGAGATGGACGCCGCAGGGGGCTTAGATGGTGCGCACTTCCCATAACTACCACATCACAAAAGCCCGCAATTTGCTAGTATGCACAATATGCATTTCCCCTCGTAAAAAGGTCCAGTATTTTCCATAATACCGGTCAAAATTCTAGACTCAGGCTGCTATCGAAATGTTTACGAAAAAGAAATATTACAAAAGTGTAAAAAAATACCTAAAGCATTATATCACGAGATATTAAAACCAACATTTTAATTTAAAAGTTTTAATTAGGGCGAAATGAATATACCAAGTGAATATATCAATTAGACATCACAGACTGTGCTCTCATTTAATCGTGCCGTTTTGATTAAAAACGTTGCTCGAAGGTTTGTTTGACAAATGATACATGCCATATTATTATTTGTAAAGATCCTAACTATATCGCTCTAAACATGTATATGCTTATGAATTCAAATACCAATTTTTATTACGTAACTTCAAACTTCTTAAACATCACTTCTTACATAGGGTATAGAATAGAGGGCTTAGTACGAGCGAATTGACGTTAGTGTAACGCTATCGAGTTAATATGCCATCCTTTTCACACTACCAATTTATAAAATAAAGATGAATATGATAGCACGCTTCCTCGACAACCTAAATCTATTTAATCTCATATCTCACTAACATATTCTTATTATGTTAAAGAGCTGTTTCCCAAAGTAGATAATCTATGCTATTAGATATTATGAAGATATATTGACTTGGTACGGTGGTTAAAAGGATATATTGATTTCGGTCTGGGTGTTTGTGCATATGAATATCATGTTTGTTAACGCACCCAAGTCATAGGAATAGTCCCTATTGTGGGGTTACGTTAAATAAAAAATTTCTTTGATAAGACATAAGTAATAATTAGGAACAAAAATCTTATTCGGCTGAATTCTTTTGCAACTCTACCTAATGTATTCAACTTCACCAACATCAGCATATGCTGATGCAGTCCACTGCTGCACATAGGCCTTTCCAATTGCTACATTATTAATGCTATCTAAATTTATACCCATTAATGTTTAACTTATATGCCACGGATATTATTATTTACTCTCAGTAAGTAGCAGCAATTAAAATTGAAGTAGCAATTTAAAGCAGTAGACGGCACAGTTTCAAATAAATTGTAGGCACTCCCCGCTTTCATCGGCAACAGTAATATAAAGAGTTATAATTTTTATCACATAAAATTATTGATTTTTCAGTCATCGAAGCATATCTACGTACGTATAGGTCGACTTTATTGAACTTTTCTATACAAGCTGTAACATAATAAACGCAAGACCTGAAAGTAGTTTGTTCTAAATCGGTAACTGAATCGATTCCAACAATTTTTAATGTATATTACATTTTTTTTTTAATTTGCATAAAATGCTTTTACGCCTTCAGTGCGCTATAAAAAAATAAATTTAGTCTTGATTCATAGCAAGAAGACGATTCTAAACGCATTTTTCAAAACGCACGCATACACGTACGGGTATAAAAGTGCTTTAAAAAAGGGTAAAAACCTTTAAATTTGAAAATTTGGTTTTCGTTTTGACTTTATGAAGCAATTCTCTAATCGGGGTGTCTGAGGTCTTGCGTTTATTATGGTACACCTTGTATATCTATATGATGGAGAAACACATCAAATCCCTTTTTAATAGTTCTTACGCCTACGCCTTTTATTAGTTTTCCTCTAAGTACCAAAAGTAAGTGTTCTACCAAATGTATACCTATAAGATTAAAACATTTCGCAAGCTCAATTTTCACACTCGAAATGCGTCATTTCGTTAAATGATTTATAAGATTATTATTTCCTACCCCCAGGGCTTGAAGTGGCGAGCGTCTAAATGAACGTTCAAATATTATAAATGTAAATTAAATCGGGAGATGAGCCAGGGGATAGCGGGAAGGACTCCAGAGCGGCTCCTGATATTGACATTAAGAAAAAGGTCATCAGAGAGCTTAGCATGAACAGATTGATGTTAGAGTGACGCTATCGAGTTGATATGCCATCCTTTTTACACTACATATTTAGTAAATACTGATGAACGTGACAGCACGCTTTCTTAATTACGTTACGATAACGGCAAAAAGTTAGTGCTTAGGCCACAGTTGACTTTTTAAATATTTATGACATTGCCAACTTTTGTCCCCAAATAAAAAATAAAAAGGTAGCAAAATCGCTTGAAATGAAGAGCGCCGCAAGCAAATTGATCGAGAATTTGTATCCAATCCCTTAAGCAAATTGGACATTGTTGAATTTCATGAAGTGGTTGCCATTGGAATTTTAATACAGCTGACTGTTGAAGTGAAATGCTTGAACGAAATTTTCTAAATTTCTTATTTCAATATTAACGAAGACTTGTGAAGTTTCGTCGAAGTAACTCAAACAAATGTAGTCGAGCAAGCTGAGAGGGCTATGGAAAAACTTTGTTGATTATAAAGTCCCAACAAAGGTAGTCAAACACTTCCGATTCGATACAAGTTATATAACTTGGAACACATTCATAAAAAATCTGTTTTGATTTTTATCGTACATACCTCTTAACACTAAAGATCTTCTCGATAATACCTACAACTTACAGAAGGTTCCACATTATTGTTTAACATTTATTAACGTCCAAGATCCCAGGCCGATCAGACCTACGTTATTTTATGAAAGGAGCCCATGTTGCATGTCCATTGGAAACTTTACTAAGCACACTTATGAAGCCAAGTGACCCAGTTTAAAAATTAACGTATGTCAATTTAATTTTGAATGAGTAAGACAGAAGATAACAGTCATCATCATCATCATCATTTCAGCCTATACTTGTCCACCTACCTTGTCCTAAGATACCAGTAAATGCATATAAAGTCTTAAGTCATTTTTTCTTCTAATATTAGTTAGAGCACTCTAGCTAAACCTCTACTTATTACTTGAGCTCACTAGAAAACTCCTTATAGATAAAACATCTTTTTTTACATGATGTCAGATACTAAAAATAGGGTACGGGCTCAATGTTCATGGGAAAGATACACGTGTCAGGGCCTCCCTGAAACCTTAAGCTCGGGACGCCCTGTCACACTCCCTGGATCCTTAAGTAATAGCTATAGGTATAAGCTGAAGGTTCCAGAGAGGGCCTGTCACAAATGCGTTCGATATATCGAACGCATTCGTGACATACAAGTTGCTTGCTTACCTGAATTTTCGTCTTGTCATGGCCGCGTTTTAGGTATTAAATAATTTGACATATCTACATGTAGATATGTCAAATTACTAACAATACATTTGTTGGTCTAGTGATATATGGTACCGCTAGCGATGCAATGTCTTGGGTTTAAATCCTAGGTTTGAGTAAATGTTATTGTCAATTTCACAGTAACAGTCCGGAGTTTGGAATTGTGCCCGAATAATAATAATAAACTCTCTCTACTGGAATTGGGAACGAAATTTGTAGGCGAAATGTGGGCGTAGGTGGACAAAATATTAGTAAGCGTTGTCTATTGAAAAATTCTCAGTAGTAAACCTAAATCTGCATTTGAGCCCCTTATTGCACTGGGACCTATTATCATCTGTAAAATGTGCGTGTAGACGGTCCATGACACCCACGTCTGGAGAATGCACACGTGACGGTATTATCTATTTGAACTTTCGTCTTTTTTATTTTTTTACGTACATATCATCTCTAGTAATCTAAGCAAATTTATGATCCATAAGACTGAGGACAGCTGCTATTTGTACTGCTACCCACGTGATCCACTTCTGCTAAGTTAATACTAAATTAGTATCGTGGAAATAGCAAAAAAAGTATAGTGTACCGTTTGTTTCTATTCCCCGTCGCTCCGAACAAAATGAAGGTGCAAAAAGAACATCGCTTGAATTCGCAGATCATGTCCTATTTCGGATAGACAACAAAGAATCAAGATCCAAGACCCCTAGTAACTAATGTCTCCTTTGTTAAGAGAATTGAGTCAAGCTGAGTAATGCTCATTTGGAGGTAACTAATTACGCTGCCAATAGGATTTATTGCGAACGCCAAAAGCTATTATGTTCCGTCTTCTGTGCATAACTTATGAATCGAGATAAAAGACGGACGGGTTCATTGCTTGATCGCGTGGAAAGTTACGTGATATTCTCTTAATCGAAACAACTGAATTCTCCTGCCACGTAGATATTAATGAGATCAATATAGGTTTCTAAAGAGAAAGTGATAATTAACATATCCACTATCCAATTATTTACCTATAACCCTTCGTCGGCTTAATATAGTAACTAGTCCAAGCGCATTTTACGCGTAAATTATTTTAGACTTAGACAAAAAGTAGATATTATATACCTAACTGTAAAAAGAACCATTTAAAAAAATGTTTAAAATCCATGTCCACAAAAAATACTATACTAATTGTAAGGAAGAGAAAATATTATGCTTATTCATCGTCTTTGTAAGGTTGCCAAAAGATATTTAGCAAGTTAACGTATTAGCCGACAATTTTACGACTATTTTTAGTTCCAGATAAGCGTAAAAATATTTCCACTTTTGTAAAAAGAGTCAGGCCTGTATCAGGTGCTAGAAGTGTAATGTGTACACCACATTTTGCTGAAACCCTGAATATAACTTGGTCCGAACTAGTCTTGGAACTTACAAGGTCCTGGGTTCTAGTTGCACCACTAGACAAACGCTGAAATTGAGGCTTTGGTTGAGGTAAGAGATTATCTCTGTATAAACAAAGATTATGTCTTCACCTTACATGGTATTTTTTATCTATTATCATTGAATATACATTATTCGCAAAAACAATAGCCGGAGGGATGTTATTACGAACATTACCTACCAACAAAAATATTAAAAATAAATCCATCTAAAAGTAAATAGATATTTGCAAATATGATATTTTAAATTAACCGTAGTGTTAACAAGTTATTTCAATTCGTTAAAAATAAACGGTAAAATCATCTGTTTGAGACTTTGAAACGTGTGGAACAGGTAGACTCGCTCAATTACCTCCAAAAATAAATGTGGGCAATTGCGTTAACGTAAACATATACCTTCTAGAATAAATTTCGCCCGACTTCTGACTAGCAGTGTTGAAATTAATTTCAGCGCGATCAACGAAACAATATTTCATAGCTGGGATTGGCACTTACATTTAGTTTTAAAATTGCCTGCCCTGTTTATTTATTTTCTGCGATAGAAATTGGAGCGGGCGTCGGACTTTGGTTACAATTAAGTGCGTGACACTCGGCAAATAAAATCTATGTCACATACTGGGATATATAGTCACAGTATAGTTTTACACTGTCGTAAGCTACCACACACGCTGCAATAAATCCTTCTATATGTTCCGTAAAAAAGCGTTCTCAGGGCGAATAACATTCAAATATATAGTCAAGTAGGTATAGGTTGCTAAGTTTTTCGGTATCATTTTTGGACAAAGGCCTTCTTATATCAATTGAAGTTGGAGAGAATAGGTGATACTCCTTCATACACACACAACACAGAGCTGATTGGCGCAGGCAGGTTCGTAGCCACCTACTCTTGGTTATCAAGACTTAACATCTACCACGCTAATAGGCAGCTATAACCCAACATTTTAACGCACCTTCTGCGGCACAAAGACGCTCAAATATACACTAAACCGAATATAAGACTATTTAAAAATACCTACACTAAATATTGTAGAACCACAGAATTTTCCTTTATTCTAACCCATAAGCCAAAATTATACGTGAAAAATATACCGGGAAACTTATCAAGCCGCCCATGAGACTTCTAATTTGACTTTACATCTACTAAGTTAAGAGCTGGATATAACCGTTGGGTTTAAGGCACCTTCCGCACCACGGAGGTGCTCAAATAAACACTAATCCGATTACCAGACTATGTATAAATACACCTAATGTTGTACAGACCCACAATTTTCCTTTATCTCAACCAGGAAATGAAACTCACAAGACAATTTATCGGTGAAATATATCAGTCGAAGATAGATAAGTAGACAGAAAGTGATGCTCCCCATTGAATGTCTTCCCCAGCAACTTGTTGATATCGACTGTGCACAAGAAAAGTAAGATACATTTCTTGGTATTCCTGCCTTCCTATTTAGTCTATTAAAAGCGACTTTCTCATATACTTACGTGTGGGGTCCGCGCAATTTATGTATTTACTCAGAAGTGAAAAATCGTCATCTATTCCCGCAGGGAAGTTCGTCGTCACCCAAGATTTTCAACCTTCACGTGGACAAGATGATTGGTAAGCTCAGCAGCACCATGGTGGGTTGTTCAGTTGACGGTATAGTTGTGAAGAATATAAGTTACGCGGATGACATGGTTTTGCTGAGTCCATCGATTAGCGGCTTGCGTAAATTAGTTGCCATATGTGAGCAGTAAGCCGGCCCACGGTCTCAAGTACAACAAATCGAAGAGTGAATTGCTGGTTTTTAAGTTGCATAGTAAAACTTATCACAATTTGCCACCAGTCCTTTTTAACGGCACTCCTCTAGCAAGTGTTTCGTGATTTAAGTACTTGGGTCACTGAGTCACGGAGTCTTTGCTTGACGATGTAGATCAGGCGAGGGAACGCAGAGAATTGACAGTCAGATGTAATATTTTGGCCCACAGGTTTGCACGCTGCACTAAAGAAGTTAAATTATCGTTATTCAAGCCCATTGCCAAACCTTCTATACGAGCAGCCTGTGGGTGAACTTTACGTAAAAAGGAAGCACTCAATGCGGATGCTCTGCGGATCCAATATAATAATGCGTTCATGATTCTGTTGGGGCTGCCGCGATACTACAGCGCATCAGAGATGTTTGCGGCTGCGCATGTGGTTGGCTTTCACGCGATTTTACGTAAAAGAGCAGCATCTATTATGACGAGGGTGCGAGACAGCTCCAGCAGATTTTGGTTAATTTTTGTTTTTTTTTTGTTTGATGGCGTTATCATGAGGCATTGAATCAGTATGCAAGGTTCATGCTGGTCGAGTGTATCACTCTATGAATCTAATCTGAAATAAATTAGATTTTTTTTTCTCGTAGTTTTTCATAATTAATATTGACACCGTAACGCCTGTATTCGCCAATCAGGGGTGACAGAGGTGTACTGTATACACCTATTTTTCGCCAATGATGTTGGTTCCCAATTTTTATACAGGGCGAGCCTCTTGCCATTATACCAGGCATAATATCAGACTCCGAATTGATACTGTAAATTTTACATCGAAACATTTCAGTTTATCCGAACTAAGATTCGAACTCAGAACCTCGTGATCGCTACGCGCATTATTCGCAGTAGTCGTAGTTATCATGAAATTATAATTATCAGCTTTATTTTTAATCTATATCAAGGTCGGTCAAGGCGCGCGTGATAGAATAATTGCCACTGTAAAAACGGAGAAAAGTAACAAATTTTCATAAATAATATTAAATTCAGGCCATTGTTAAGTCTATAATTAAAATTATTTATACTAAAACCCACACACAAAAATAAGTAAGTAAACATCGTCCCGCCTACATTCCCCAAGCGGGGGTGGCAAAGATGTAATTTGTACAATCACATTTCACCGACGATGTCAGGTCCCAGTATAATAGAGGATACACCTACATCGTGTTTAAATCCATCTATCTGTAGGTAAGCTGTAGAAGGGTGAGCTGAGAGTTCAGAGTTCCAACAGCCTCGTTCCTTACAGACCTATTCATTGACGATTATTGGTCATATAGCACGTCTTTAATGTAAACAAAAATGTCAAAGCGTAGCGTGTCGTGCCAAACGAGCTTGAAGTACTGCTCCTTTTGTAGACTTTTTCTGACTACACTCTAGGGTCTGGGACTAAAAAGTCTATGCTTGCAGTGTCTATCTAATATGGTCGAGGGAGGCTGCTCAAGTAGTCGTACTCGTGAACGGGTGCTGCTTGTGGAGACTGGCCCACCCAGAATCCTCTAGCTTTTTATTATAACATATATTTAAAAATAGTCTTATCTCTGTCATAAGGCATCACACTGGAGCTGGATCGCATTATTGATTTTGCATAATATAAAAAGGTATGTATCTATACAAAAAATGATGCAAAAAAATGAATGGAGAATTAAACAAAAAAGACAAGCCCGCTGAGTTTCCCGCCGGATCTTCTCAGTGGAAGCCGCGTTCCGATCCGGTATTAGATTAGTAAGATAAAAAAAAAATTTATAAATGTCACTTTGAAAACACTCCCGTAGGGTTTATGCAAAATAAACGATTTGAGTTTGATTTTAAAACCCCTCTAGCTTCCTCCATTCTCATAATTCACCTTATACACTCGGTTAGCTCACCGGGTGTGTAGATTCTATATTTAAATAATATATAGAATAAAACTGGAAATAGAGGAAGCCAGAGGTCTGTAAGGAAAGAATCTGTTGGAAGTCTGTTCTATCTACCTACATCTGGCGTGATGACAGAATTAAAGAGTTCTAATATGGAATTGATATTATCATCTAGTTCCACATTTATCATCATCAGCCGAAAGACTGCCTCATTACTACCACTTAAAAAAAACACCGTTACGTCTATATATTTATGCACGGCAAAAAAAGAGTTAAACTGAAAGTGCTGATCGAGTAAAAATAGTTAATAACGGACTTACGCCGCTTCGTCGCTTTTGCAATGGATTACAGATAACTAAAATAATGAAAACTCTTACTTAGTGAAAGGTAAAACCAATTTTACTAGTTGTGCTCTGTTCCGCTCGACTATTTCTCGCTCATTACCCTTTTGAAGTGCGAGCCCATTCCCATTATTTATGACACAATTCTAGACTTCGGATAGTGACAAAGAATTTTTCGAACGTACCCTGTCCGAAATTGGATTCGAGCGACCTCGTGATCACCACGCGTATTATGCGCCACTACTCCAATGAGGCTCTACAGTGACTCCAGGAGAAAAAACAGTTTATCACCTGACTTAATACGTGAGTGATTTATGGTAAGCTTGACCCAATCTTTCTGACATAATGATCGTGTTGGTGATACTAATCGTATAGTAATTAAGGTATGACTTATGAGTGTCATCTATACACTTCCTACTACATGAGAGGCACTCCTACTCAAAAGTCTCAAAAGGCATCCGTCAACGCAACTGAAGTTGCTGCAATTGCCTGAATGGTTGCCTCCATTATGGTTTTTATTTATAATCAGATGAACTACGCGGAATACGCAAACCATATGCCACAAAAGTAAGCCAGGCAGTAATAAATTTCCCAAAAAAAGGAAGTCACACAGATCTTCGTGGGAATATACTAGATAGACAGCCACATACGGTAGACTCTAAGGCGTCATTGGCAGCAGCGAGATGAATAATATTATCAAGACGTACAACGGGGATTCACTGCAGGCAATAAATTCTAATACAAACATCGAAGAAAAGAAGAATACGTACTACTTTCCGCTCGTAAATCGAAAAATACACGAATAAACACTAAATAGAAAAGCTATTTCTATTTTAGGAGCGTAGGACCGACGAATGTGGCGCCGTAAATCATGTGAATGCGTATAAACAATGTTCTCGGGAAATTTGAGATAAATGAAATTTGTCTTTATTCGAAGTTTTGGACGATTTGAATAATACCAGCAAGGGTTAGAGTAAACAATTTGATAAACGTTGTTTTAGTAGTTTTAACCAGAAGTAATGTTTCTTAACCTTCGGAAGTTTTCAATTATAATTATCTAGCAACTATCTCACTTACAATTTATGGCAGTTTTCCTGTAATTTAGAACTCTCACAAGGCAAGGCAAACCTACCAGGATAAAATCCTGACACAATAAGCATTTACGCTGTAGGAAGTATCCTCAAAAAATACCAGGTAACGATTAATTGTCATATTTTATTTATTTGAGTCATTTAAGCCTCAGTCTTATCTGAAGGGCAAGTCAAGAATTTTCGTAAGCGGCGAGTGTGTATGAGACGAACTATAAGAGAGAAGGAAGCCATAGAGGTCTGTGAGGAAAGAAACTGTTGAAACTCTGTACTGTCCGCTTACCCCGTTAGGGATCTGGCGTGATGATATAGATAGATAGAATTTAAGCCAATATATGCTGCTATATATGTATTAGCTAAACATGTGTAATTCATATGCAGGACTACGGATTATTTTCAATACAACAGCCATCACAGGAAAAAGCATTTATTCGCAGGCCGGTAAAAATACACCACCCTTAATTTAAAAATTCATTTCCCAAGATTATTGCGTTACTAAACATCTTCCTTTCAATAAACGGCGGAGATAGCTCCTTATCTCGGCTTCGTGCAGTTGACAGAGATCTAAATTGTTCCTATACGTATAAATACAGACTTGTGGTTTGAGATCAAAAAATTATACCTCGCCGCCATCGCACAGAGATCTCGATAAACTATGCCCGTACAAACAAACCAGACTGGTCTGCACTTTCATGTATCCTATGGATCAGGGCTGTCTCACGTTTTAAAGACAAAGTTTTCTTTTGTGGCAACAGATTATTTACTTATAATTTCACTTGCACTGACTTTCTGAAGCGCATAAACACGTTAAGAACAAATATAAATAATTAAAAATAAACAGTATAAACACCGTCACGCCTATATTCCCCAAGCGGGGATGGCAGAGGTGTACTATGTACACCTACTTGATGTTAGGTCCCATGTAATAAAGGGCGGGCCTGTTGCCATATACCGGGCACAATTCCAGACTTCGGGTGGGGATTTTTCTATAGAATAACTACATTTGTCCGACATAGGATCATTATATTAATACGTAAAGCAAAAACTTTGTACCCGTTTTTACGAAAATTACGCGGACGCAGGAGTATGAAATTTCCCACACTTATAGTTCATACCGAGAAGGAGTATAGAATGCTAATATTTTTTTTAAATTATGCATAAAAATACATTAGATCAGTGAAAAACACATTACACACACTACCATGTATTTGACACAATACACTTCAAATTGAGAATAGATTAATATTGTTTGTTTTTAATATTATTTGTCTATAGTCTTACAGAATGTCAAACATAACCAGCAAACGATGAAAGAGTTTTTACAAAAAACATCGTTTACAGAGAAGTTTTGTATCATTAATTAAATTATCGAAATATGTATGTCTAGTTCAATGGACAGCATTTTCTTGTTGGTTTTTTGTTTCTATAAAAAAAAATTAAAAAAGGTATACTTTGTTTTAATCATTTTTGTTCTTTTTTATTTAAATTTCATATAATTTGTTTGAAAAAAATAGGCATATTAACAGTGTAGCCTTGGCGAAATCTGTGATTATAGAAGTATAGTCTTTGACAATAGAACCTTAATAATGTTCAAGCTTATAATTTAAATTAATAATGGTCAAATTTCGACCAATGGGCGACCACTAGTACGAATAAATATGACATACAGTTTTCGATGACACCTCATTTTCCCTATGAATTTATACACAGCCGGGGGCATACACATTGCTATATACCGGACACAATTACAGACTCCGGACTCATACTGAAAAGTTTTCATTAGAAAAACTACATTTGTCCGACCTAGGATTTGAACCCAGGACCTCGTGATCCCAAAGCTTTCCCACTAGACCAACGAGACCAATATATATACATATTCAGTACATATCTTTAATGTACATTACCCCTATACATTAAAACCGAAACTAACGTATATGCACATCATTGACTTCATAAATCTTTGGTTTTACTCATCAAGTGGTTACTTTGCGTACTAACCGTAGTATGTATATTGTTACAAACTTTTTGTTTTTAGTAAAATCTATCTATTTATCTATATCTATAACCTCACGCCAGATCCTTTGCGGGGTAGGCAGAGAGTACAGAGTTCCAACAGGTTCTTTCCTTACATACCTCTCTGGCTTCCTCGACTCTCATAGTTCGTCTCATACACGCTCGCCGGTTACGGAGACTCTTGACTTTTCCATCAGATAAGACTCGGTTTATTTAGTCGTGGTAAGATAGTCTAGGTCTTCCCCGGTACCTGCATCCTTCCACTTTCACATTGTATATCTGTTTTGTCATTCTTTCCTCTGGCATTCTTTCCATATGCCCGAACCAACGGAGCATGCCCTTACTCATCTTTACACCGATACTATCTTTCATACCTACTCGCTGTCTTACTATGCTGTTGCTAATGCGGTCGGTCAGCTTCACTCCGCACATCTTCCGCAGAGCTCGCATTTCTACCGCATTTATCCTACTTTCATTCTCCTTCTTACATACCCAGCTCTCGCTACCATATAACAGCGTTGGGACAAGAACTCCGTTATGTATGGCCAGCTGCGCCTTATGGCTTAAGTGCCGGCTCCCGAGTAGCTTTCCTATCGCACCATTCACTCTGTTCCCTGCACTCACTCTTCTCTCTATGTCAGCGGTGTATTTCCCATCCTTACTGAAGGCGCATCCAAGATATACAAACTCATTCACTTGCTCCAGCACATCGTTACCAACCACAATCCTTACATTCGTTCTGGTTTCTTCCCTTTCAAAAACCATAATCTTGGTTTTCTTCACATTCAAGTGTAAGCCATTGATCATGCAGTCGTCTTTCATAACTGTGACTAGTGTTTGCAGATCAGTGGCTGTTGGCGCTATTAAAACCGCGTCATTTGCATAAAGTAGATGGTTTACCACTAAGTCACCCATTTGTACACCTTCATTCACCGCTTTCAGTCTTTGAAGACTTTTGTCCAGATATATTATAAACAGTCTAGCGGACAACACGCAACCCTGCTTGACGCCGATTTTAACGTCAAACCAGGGTGACCTGTTACCACCCACCCGTACGCATGCCTTGCAGTCCACATAAGTGGACTGGACGGCTCGCAACAGAGTGCCATCTATACCATACTCTGGCAAAATGTCCCAAAGTCTCTTTCGCACAACTCTGTCAAATGCCTTCTCCAGATCTACAAAACCGCAGAAAACCTTCCGGCCCACTGCCAGATGCTTCTCTACGATGTTGCGGAGTGAGAAGACTTGATCCGAACATCCTCTTCCAGACCTGAAACCCCCTTGTGCCTCGCACAACGTTCCATCGGACTTCACGCGCATTCTCCGTTCAATAATTTTATCGTACACCTTGGCTGCCAAGCTGATCAAACTGATGGCTCTGTAATTGGCGCAGTCATATTGTGAACCCTTGCCTTTATACAAGGGTACTATGACTGCGCGGCGCCAATCTGTAGGGACTCTACCGGTCCTCCAGCAAAGGTTTGCAAGGGCCCGGAAAGCGTCCCGGACGCAAGTTCCACCATATTTGATCATCTCGGCAGATATCATGTCTACTCCCGCAGCTTTACCGTTTTTCATACTTCCTATCGCCCATTCAACTTCTTCCATAGTGATGTCCTCCGTTGATTCTGGTGCCACAATCTCGCCTTTAGGCACGTCTGCGGCATCAGCATCCGGGTCATCTCCATACATTTCTCCAAAATATTCACTCCACCGGTTTAGCACAGCTTGTGTGTCTGCAAGAATACACACTCTCAATTTACACATGCCTATTGTTTAGTAAAATAAGTTACCAAATCTATTGTAACTAGGTACAGCCAGCCACTGTTTTACCTATCTAGTGATTATTTTGTGCTCTTACTGTAGTATATAAATAAACAAAATAACCTTTTAAAATTGATCTATAGTCTATACAAATAATTTATCGATTCTTTAAAGCCTTCTACTAAGGTTTTTTATTGCAAAAAAATTTCGTTTAAACACTTCAATGAGAAAGCTACGGTTAATTTGTTCAACCGGACGTGCGTTAGCCTAAATAGAAAAGACGCAACGCTCCTATCCACTATGAATAATTAAATACGAGTTACGGGTATGACAAAAAATCTTTTATAAAAAAGGTAAACCGACTTCAAAAAGCAAAAAAAATAAATATTTGAAGTCGGTGCCAAGTAACCGACTGCACCAACCAGCACCGACTTCAAATATTTATTTTTTTTGCTTTTTGAAGTCGGTTTACCTTTTTTTTATAAAAGATTTTTATTTTACAATTTTAAGTGACCAGTGAATTATTCTATAGTAGGGTACCTATAGGATTGACGTAATACCCATAATATCTCAATTTACACATGCCTATTGTTTGTCGTTAAGGCATTCCCTGGTGTATCTTCTAAGTCCAAGGTCCAATGTCAATAAAATTAATATGGGACCACCTTGGAGATATACTGAACCCAATGCAAAAAAAATATCAAAATCGGTCCACAATTGACGGAAATATCGCTGAACATACATAAAAAAAAAAAGCATTCATACAACCGAACATAGAACCTCCTCCTTTTTGAAGTCGGTTAAAAATAGTATTTCCTTACTAGTGAATCCTATGAAAAGAAATATACCACAAATAACTTGTGTTATAGAATTACTAAGTTGATATGGGTTCGTAAAAAGTGGTCAACCCTGACGAATGAACTATATCATCATTGTTACATGTACCCCGCAGTATCTATTGTTATATAATTTGAAGCCAACCGATTTAGGATCTGTGCCCGCCTGTTTGCCTTCAGATATTTGCTTTATCCGTTTTTGCTGTTCGGTTCTTACTACGCTCTAGGGTGTTGATTACAAACAAGAGATCAGAGGGCCTAGACAAGTTGCAAGCGTTTTGTTTCTATTCTCTTGTCGCAATCGATAGCGCATTGTTTTGACCACGTGGCTTTTCGTTGCAAAATGTCATTCCCATACATTTTTCCGCTTTCTATTAGCGTTAACGACTGTAGATTGTCAACTTGGCTATAGGCGCAGATTGGGTTCGATTGGAGGATTTATTTACCCGAAAAATATCCGCATGGAGATCATAGTCAAGATTTACATAGATGCTTTGTTTCGTACTAATTTTAAGTGTACAAAATACCTAACTTAATTTTGTATAGAAACTGTACACAAATCGGGACCCTGACGACGTGAATACAGAACAAAAATTGCCACCACCACCATTTCGGTGGCTCATGGGTTAGAGCAATTGCCTGGCATGGCGGAAGATATAGTTTCATTTCTCATACGAAGCAATATTTTTCTTATTACGAGTCACCATTATACATGAAAGCATAGAATGTGCATCGCGCACTAAATAAATTAATACCAAATATGGAATCTATGAATACATAGACATAGAGAACAACCCCTAAGTTAATATTAGCGTTAGTGAAGTAATAATCATACTTCCATACTTAATATTATAAATTCGAAAGTAACTCTGTCTGTCTGTTTGTCTGTAACCATTTCACGCCCGAACCGCTGAACAGATTTTAATCAATTTTGGTAAGGATATAGATTTTATCCAGGGAAAGGACATAGGTTACCTTTTGTCTGTGAAAAAAACGCGAATGAAGTTGCGAGTCCAGCTAGTGAATAAAAGCACTAGAAAGTTTTATCTCAAATTCCATATGAGAACATGATAAACAAACACGTTTATCATATTTTCGTATGGAATTTCGCAAACAGTTTCAATTTAAGCCCTGAAAGTAATTTTTAACAACGAAATCTAATTTTCAACAGTTTCTTAATTGGGTCATCATATTGTATTAGTTGCCTTTGACAAACAGTTTTGAAACATACCTTCTACTATATGTGAAATACGGATAGACACCGAATTGTTTGACAACAAACAAACAAACACACCTTTTGAAACAAACCTTCTATATGTGACATACGGATGGACACCGAATTGTCTCGTTTTTCCAATTCTTGTATGGACATCCTTTGAGATGGAACTAAAATAAGTAGGTACCGTTCAGGATCGTGGTAAGGTTGCTTTTTTGACTTAACAGACCAATATGGTATTTAGTAGACCAATGTAAGAAAGCAATTTTTTAAAGTTATCCACTTTCGATCCATCTGAAAACATCAAATTACATAGCGGTGGCATTTATTCCATACTTACCGACTATAAACAACAGATGTTATGAGGATATAAAATTGCTCGTAAATTCCCTGTCCTATTCCTGCATCTGGGAGCCTCGCTAAAGTTCAAACAGATAATCTAAATATATATTTATCTCTTTGGTCTAGAATGACCATGAAAATTCTTTGCTACTTTTAATTTATTTGATGAACTCGTAAAGGTGGACAAACTTCGTCTCGGCATGGATCCCTGAAGACGAAAACAGGTGCCGTGGTCGACCGAGACGTAGATGGCGGGACGACTTGGACACTTTTGCGGGAAGACAGCGTAGTAGCTGCACGGTCGCCCTCTTGTCCGGTGAAGCTATAAAGACCCCACCCACGACCAATATAGCGTAGACCACTTACACACAAAAACATGAAATTTCACTCGTTCGCTCGTTTCACTCTTCGTTTTTAATTCGCTAAGAGCCTATGTTAAGTTGTATCGCGTTTGCTACTAAGCAATCGAGACACAACTTTGATATTAAACTGAAGTATGAATTATAATCGATCTGTGTACCTTTATCATCAACGCGTCGGTTCCCTTTCAGGGTGGCATGATCGTTCTGTGATCTGATACACGAATAAGCATCACTTTAACGAGCTTGTTAAACTATATTTAGCTTAAATATCTCCTTGGAAGTAGAAAAAAAATATTAAATGGGAACCCTAATTTCACAGCAACGCCCCCCGTCCATGTCATCCATAGGCCAAAAGATCTTTGTGGCACTATACATGTTTTAAAACTATATTTTTAGAATACTCTTCTAATGAGCTAATCAAAATCAAACGAAATGTAATTTCATTGGCAATTGTGATTTTAACAGCCATTGTTAAAAGAAGTCATATATATTTATTACATTTTTCTTTTGAAATTTCTTACGTCTAATACCGACCGTCTAATCTACTTTGTATCTCTAAAGACTCGAAAATAATGTTTTATACACAAAGCCTCTCGATCCTGCTTATACATATGAGTAAACTTTTTATACTTATTAGTGGTCGCCCATAGGTCGATATTCGACTATAGACAACTAATATTAAAGACAAACATCAATTTGACGTGTATTGTGTCAAATACATGGTAGTGTGTGTAATGTTTTTTTCATTGATTTAATGTATGTTTTATGCATAATTTTAAAAAAATATTAGCATTCTGCACTCCTTCTCTATATAAACTATAAGTGTAGGAAATTTCATACTCCTCCGTCCGCGCAATTTTCGTAAAACTGTGTACAATGTTTTTGCTTCACGTATTAATATATAGATTTAAACCTAACTTTTTATATCTTATACCTTTTCTATATGCATATATATTTAAATACTCTGACAAACATTCAAATGATTACCTGTATTTACTTATTCATATTTCAAAGGATCAAATAATTGCATTTAGGACTATTAAAATTTAATCAAAATATACCATTCAATTTCCGTCCTTAACAGACTTTGCCGTTATTTACAGACTTCAACGTTACTTTATAAGTTCTGAATGAACTACCCCGCCACCGCTACGTAATTTCAATAAAACGAAAGACATGCTATTTAAAGTGCTTCAAAGTAATTACGCTATAAAATGATTGATTGCATGAATAATGAACTGCTTTGTTGGTTAGTTGGCGCACAATTTGACTAGGTATCACAGGATTCTGGGTTCGAATTCTATATTGAACAAATGTCATTGACATATGACATAAGGTTTTGGGTAGCAGTCCAAAATCTGAAATTGTTAAACAAAAATAGATAATAACCGTCACGTCTATATTCCCTAAATGGGGGTGGCAGAGATGTACTGTATACACCCACTTTTCTCCGACGATGTTACGTCCCATGTAATAGGGGGCGAACCTATTGCAATATATCGGGCACAATTCCAGACTCCGAATACTAAGATTTTTTTTATAGAAAAACTACATTTTGTCTGACCTAGGATTTGAACCCAGGAACTTGTGATCGATACGCGCATTAGACCAACGAGGTAGTCTTAAATTGAGTTTAGTATAATACCAGTTCTTCGTGTGTGATACCAATAGGTTCCACCCTAAACATTATATTATAATAAATCATCTATCTATCTATCTATATCATCACGCCAGCTCCCTCGCGGGGTAGGCAGAGAGTACAGAGTTCCATCAGGTTCTTTCCTTACATACCTCTCTGGCTGCCTCCACTCTCATAGTTCGTCTCATACAGACTCGCCGGTTACGGACTCTTGACTTATAGTAAATCATTATTAATAAATAAATTATTATTGCATTTTTGGTTTTCTTTTCTCGGTTTTTCACTGGTTGTCAAATATACACGGGCCTAAGCCAAGTGCGTACCAGTCTATGAATCAGTATTTTGCTAACTTGAGAGGATATGTTCGGCTGGAGCGCACATGAGTTAATATTTGTCGAATGTATGGTTGTAGAAAGAAAAGGTGCTGATATATGAGAACTATCTTGTTCAGTCTGCAGAAGTTTATTTACTAAACGACATATATTTAATATTGCTGCTTTCTGTAGGAGGTAGTATGTGGGGTGAAATTTTTAGTCTTGAGGGGTTGATGCATTATTATTCTATTACAATATTATTATATTACAATGTAATATTGAATGATACCACAATGATGCTACAATGTAACATTTAAGTGTAAGAAGATGTGGGGCAGATTGCCAACAGATTACTGAATAGTGAACTGAAACTGCCGACTAGTTGCCGGATGTCATAACATAAACCTTCATCAGTGCAGGACTGGAAACAATTATGGATAATAATATCTTTATAGGAATAGAGTCCCATAATTATTACCAGTTTAAGAGGTCATACGCATAGCAACGTATGAAAAATCATAAGATATTTTTTTTGTCAAACCTGCTACTTTTTTAACAGTGGCTACTGCACACTTGATTAGTGCGTCGCGTAGACAAGTTACGTCGCCGTTGCACTTAAACAGTGCAACAGCGACAGAAAGTCGGCTGATAATGACAACATAGAAGGTATACACATTCTGGTGATTGGATAAGGATTGCAACAGTATTATGCCCTTATTATGGCTATCACTGATACAAAAATTGAATGATCTCAACAGATCTCAATAGACATTGAATTTTAGTATTTTTTGTCAAGTAGCGCATGATACAGCTGGCGATCACGGAGTCTTGAGTTCGAATCCTAGTTTGGACAAAGTGTTATTGAGGTTTTTCTATCGAAAATTATCAGTCCAGAATCTGAAATTGCATTCGATAGAATAGCAAGGCTCGCCCCTAATTTACGAGTAATTAGAACCTAACACTGTACACTTCTGCCAACCACGCTTAAGCAACATATGTATGTGTGAAATTGACTTATATTTCAATAGCAAACATTATATGAATTATTTATTTTCTTACAATTTTTAGCCTCGTATTTTCGCACCTACTATACATGTTTCTACACCACCCTAAGGTAGACTGGGAGAAAATGCCCCAGGCATTAAATTCGTCTATGTACATATATATGTGCATGAAGAATAAATACATAAATATAAAAATAGATTATATATTACCCAAATCCTGAGCTTTGATTGCCTATCGCTGTTCATGCCATCTTTTATTAAAACTGCCTTATTAAATCCCAAAGTACCTTTTTCGAAGTCAAAACGAGTAACCTTTAAGTTAACCTTTACAGAGGTGCTGAAACAAAACGATCGTTTTATGCGAATTACCAGTTTGTACTTAGTTTTTATTACACCGAATACCTGTTTCGAGAACGTAGGAACATAATAAAAGTAACAGCTTGTTGTTTTGAGGCATTAAGAGATCGGAAAACTCACAATGCTTGCAAAATGTGAAGGGGAAACATAAGACCTAAACGCCGGTGTGACTTTAAAAAGGAATCACTGGCATTACAACTACATTATAACATTAGATATATAGTCTTGCGGGAGATTTTTTACAGATTAAATCGATCCTATTCAGCTTGAAACCTGTTTTCTTCGAAGGGGTAAGCAGAAGTGAACACAGTACACTCACATTTTGCCGACGTACTTTTGGTCTCAATGCGACAGGGGACGAGCCTGATGTCATTGCGTTGGCAAAATATATTTTTTTTTTTTAAAAAACGTAGCCCCACACTAGGATTTATTCCTGTGTCGTGGGTGCGTTTACAAACATGAAAATTCACAAACAAATACCCAGACCGGAACAAATAATTGTGGATCACACAAAGATTTGTCCCATGCGGGAATCGAACCCGCGACTATTAGACACAGTGGGCGGAGCAGCTCAAGCTCTTAACAACTGCGCTAAAGCATTTCGAATTTCGTTAGGTTATTTTGGACATGAAAATTCAGTAAGAGTGTCTTTCGATCGTTAATCAGTTAATTAATAGCCAACCTTCACTAGTTGGAAAGGCACTAGAAGCAAAAAAAAGTATTACAATCGCACATTCGTTTTAAAAGTCCAAACAATGCGAGTAAGCATTTAAGCACTGCACTAGTGAAGACAAGGCAAACGTGCGTTCTCTTTTCTCTCATACTAAGAGTTCCGCTGGAAATATTCGGCAAAAAAAGAAAATTGAATATGTAGTATTAAACTTTCAATACTACGTCATTTTATGTAACTACCAAGTCGACGGCGCTCTATTTAAGATTTTGTAATATTTTTTAAAATTAGCGTAAAAGTTGAATGGTCGCATTTATACCACAGATTAAATACCTTATACTTTCAACCGATAAGTGTATACTTGTACTTATGTTCAGATAAACAACTTTGATCCATTGCTATGAGTCTGGCCGATGACTGATTAATGACTGCCGATTTAAACCGCATTTATAAATCATACTATTTTCGCGTTATTTCTTTATGATATCGATTCTTAGGTTCAAGAATAATATCGATACTTACGCTGCGAAGAATGGAGAGAATTCAATAACCGTTAAATAACAATAACTTATGTTTTGTAGATAAAAATAAATGCGCTCAAATAAGCACCAAATGGGTTCCATTATTGCCTTTGGTATAAAAAGATGTGGTAGCAGTAGCGCATTTACTAGCAGGCTGAGTAAGCTGGAGCCTAGGGTGGCAAATTTAAGGAGAGCGGCAAATTTGGCAAAAATTTTTTTTTGTCTTACAGAAATAAAAAAAGCATTATATACCCGTGTAAATAGTTTTAAGGCATACCTTGGGTAAGGACCCCACCTTAAAGGTAGTACATGACTGAGCTTTTCTTAGGTCAAAAATATACCCAGAGACTACTTCTTGTGTAAACATCACTAAATCGTGAGTTGTAAGAATAATCTAGGAACTATCACATCGATGCCTTAGTTCACAATCACACTAATAAGGGGAAAAGCTGATGTAATGATTACGATTAGATCACTAATCATAAAATTTACAATTTCATGACAAAAAAAAATTAATTAATATGATTGTGAACTAGGGTATTGAATTACAGAGGATAGTAAGTAGGGAGGAGCGGCAAAAATTGAATAGCCTACTGGCGGCAAATTGTGTCAATCCGCCACTGTGTGATAGTAAGTTCGCCTTGACGGCGATTCAATGGTCGGGGTTGAAAACAAAAACGTAATTAACGGTATGTGATATTGACTGAAACTGCCAAAATCTGCATGCTTTTAGACGAAGTGTGGATGTTTATACTACTACTATATATCATGAGAGAGCCCTCGCAGGGTAGGCAGAGAGCACAGAGTTCTAACAGCTTATTTCCTTACAGACCCCTCCGATTTCCTCCACTCTCCTAGTTCGTCTCATACACGCCGGCCGGTTACGGGTCATAATAAGATATTCTAGGTCTTCTCTTATGATACTCATAATATATATTCTTCCTAGAGTTTCGACAGCAAACATGCTAATTATATGGATGTGGTCCAGAACGTGACTGCATTGTCGGAAGCAGACATCAAGTCTTGCGGTATGCAAGTGTTACGGCACGCAGAGCATAATATGAGGTGGGATCGTTTGGGTTACACCGCAATCCAAATATAATTCCTATTTGTACTAGCTAAATGATTATGATCCACTAGCTTCTGCCCGTAATTTCGTCAACGTTGACTTTAGATAGGAACTTAAAAAAATTTCCGGGATAAAAGTATCCTATGTGTTTATACGGGTAATAAGCTATTTGAGTGCTAAATTTAATTCAAATCCGTTGAGCCGTTTTTGCGTGATTGAGTAACAAACATTAAAACACACAAACTTTCACATTTACTAACGTAGTAGGATTTATAATATATGGAGGATAATACAGGATTATAGGATACCTATAATGTTCCATTCATCCGTCCATATAATCACGTCAGGTCCCTTGCGTAGTCAGCAGAGAGAAGGCTCTCTGCAGGCAGAGAGGAAGGCTAGGGCCTTCCTCAATGTTAGCAAGAAAAATGCTGATAACCCAAAAGCAGAGTGGTATGCGTTCAACGTTTATCATTGATATTATATTCTGTATTATGACTATAATATCTGTTAAGCCAGATATAACCGAGATGAGTGCGAAACCATTGGGTCCTCTGTAAAAACTAGTGTTTTGTATACCCTTTATACTGTTGAATATTGTTTTGAAAAAATAAACACTGGCACGCCTATATTCCCCAAGCGGGGGTGGCAGAGGTTTACACACCGTTTTTGCCGACGGTGTTAGATCCCATGTAACAGAGGGCAAGCCTATTGCCATATATCGTGCATAATTCCAGGCTCCGGACTGATACTGGGAATTTTTCGATAGAAAAACAACATTTTTTTCGACCCAGGATTTCAACTCAGGACCTCGTGATCGCTACCAAATTATGTTGTTTACTGTATACAATTTTACTCTGTTTATGTTTGAGTTAATTATTTTTTTAGATTAATAACCGACTCAAAAGCGAAGGTTAATAAAAGGGAATCCTTAGGCAGTTTCAATAAGTATTCCCGAGAACGTGTACAATATTGCACTGGGTCTTTATTCCCTACAATAAAACGTGGCGCGTTATGATAACTTGGTGAAATGATTGTGCAATTGTATTTTGTATTCCGCTGGAGTACCTTTAATGATCTTTATTAAATAAAAAACGTAGCCCCGCACTAGGAACAATTCCTATGTCGTGGAAGCGTTTACAAACACGAAATTCACATACACATACACCCAGGCCGAAACTAACATTTGTGAGTCACACAAAGATTTGTCCCGTGTGGGAATCGAATCCGCGACTACTTGATCCAGTGAGCTGAGCAGGTTAAGATTTTAACCACTCGTCCAATCCGTCCATTCCAAGCCGTCTATTCATCACTTTCTTAAAGCTACAAACATTTCACGAACATATCCTACCGCGCTGTATTTACTTGATCATACCGAATAAGGGTTCTGGTATTGATTGGTTACATAACTATTGGTTATGATGTCGGCACTTGCAGCTCGCCGACTCGAAAACACACGCTCCAATCAATATTAATTAATTAAATTCGACGAGCTTTACACTGCCGCTTTGTGCCAATAATTTGTAATGAATATTTATATTTTATCGGGTACAATGATGCGTGTTGTGCTATGAGGTAAAATGAGTTAGTGACTTGAATGAATCATAAATTAAATAAAAAATTAATAACTTAACCACACGTATTCCCCATGCAGGGGTGGTGGAAATGTACATTTTTTTTACGTAGCCACTAGGAATTATTCCTATGTCGTTAGTGCGTTTACAAACATGAAATTGATATACACAAATATCCAGACCGACTCCTCCTATCAGCCGCAACCACCGTCCGCGGCATGTTCTCACAGACCCTCCCGATACCCTTATATCCCTTCTTTCGGATACAGATACCGCACACAGGATCAGACGCCGACTTCGCTGGAGGTTGAAGAATTCCTTTTCCGCCGGCCGGTACAGAACACCACGGCGAGATACCTAGTATATGCCCTCCCCCATAGCGACTGCCCAAGCCAAGGCCGTGCCTCCTTGGGGCGCCCTTGAGCTAGTTGCTCGCTTGCCCTTCTGGTTCGAGCATAGTGGTTGCACGCTCGCCCTCTAGTCCGGTGAAGGTGTAAAGTCCCCGCGGCTAACAGCGTAGACCATTAACACACACACACAAAACTTGCAGACCGAAACAAATTTTGTGGGTCACACAAAAATTATCCGGGGTCGGACCCGCGGCAACTCGATCCAGTTGGGGGAGCGGCTTAAGCTCTTAACCGCATACCGCCATCCGTTGTATCATGTGTAACTTGTACACTCACATCTCACCGACAATATTAGGTCTTAAAGAAATAGCAAGCGTATCGCCATTATAACTGGCACAACTATAGGCTCTATTGAAAAAAACCTTAATAACACTTTGTCTGACTCAGGATTCGAATCCGAGACCTTGTAATCACCAGCTGCACCATGTGCCAAACCAACTAGACAATCTATACTGATATCATAACGAGGAAAGATTGTTTGTGTGTAATCGTTAAAATCTGAAATTACTGAACCGATTATAATAATTCTTTCACCATTAGAAAATTTCATTATCCAGGAGTATACAAAACCCGGTAGGTGGCGCTGCTGTAGACCGGGTGCCAAGCAGTGACAAACTGCTAGTCATTTATACAATGCTTCCACATGAGATATTCTAGGTAAAAAATAGACTAGACACTACATACAACATAAAAGGAAACCTATTGCAGAAGGTCAGCGAAATAAAGGATCTAGGCGTAACGATGGACAGCGACCTACAATTTAAGCCTCACATCGAAAATATTGTAACCAGGGCTGCACAGATGCTGGGGTTTTTGAAGCGTAATTTCATTTCAAAAGCATTTCAGCAAACAAGCTCGTACTAAAATAATTTTGTTCAACTCCCTTGTTACAAGTCATCTCGAGTACGGTTGTGTAACGTGGAACCCTATCTATTGCATACATTCGCAGCGGATTGAGAATATACAACGCGCGAAGCTTTTGCTTCAAGTGGAGTTACGCATCGGTGTAGCTAGGAGCATACCCTTTCTTATCTTTACACCCATACTATCTTTCATACCTACCTTTCTTACTACTACCAGCAACTTAATTTTACATTATTTGATTTAAGAATTACCGTTTCTATGTATTTTAGCTTCTCTAAACAATATAATAAAGCAATTTCCTCGCCGAGTTGTTTTGTTTTCAAATATCTGTAAGCCTTCCGTTGAAATGCACGTTCGGAATTTTCAATATAGCTGAAAGCTTTTCTGAAATCTTACGCTTTATTCGAACAATAATAAATAGTAGGTAATATAATAAAAAGATTATTTTAGAAAAGAGCAGTAGAATTATTTTATTGCTTTGTTCAAAATTTTATGCCCTACACAAATTTTATAACTGCCTCTTAAAAGGCATATAACTGGCGTTCACGAGGTCCGAAACGCGACTGCTAGATCAGACAGTGTCATTTTTTTTATTGAAAAACCCTGTAAAATATTTTGAAGTACAGTGCCCAGTATAAAATCAAAATCAAAAGTTTTTTTATTTATGTAGACCAAAAAGTACTTATGAATAGTTAAAACAAAAGTTATTGATTACTTAAAACTCTACCATCCGTTCGGAATGTTATTCCCGTGGAGAAGAAGGGCAAGAAACTCCACGGTTACTCTTTTAAAAATGAGAGTTTTACAATTCTTTTCGTATACATTGCGTTCAACGCAAACGAACAGTGCAGAAATATAGATTAAACATAAATGTACTTAGATTCGTCGTATGAAACAGCGTCCACATGGTCCTCTCATTTACAAAATAGATACTTATAAAAAAAAAAAAAACACCGTCACGCCTATATTCCCCAGAGGGGGTGGCAGAGACTGGTGGTACTTATAAAAGGTATATAATAAAAAGTAAATAAAACAATAACAGTAAGAAAAACAATTAGCTTACCATAAAATATGTAATAAGTGCATACAAAATACTTGGTTATATATAGCCCCAGTGTGATGCCGAATGAGCCAAAATTCAACAGTACTACAGTACAGGTATGATCAGTCAAAGGATAGAGGACAGAGCAGTCCCCACCAGCAGCACCCGTTCACGAACATGACTTGAGAAGGAGCCATCACTTAAAGGCAACAGGCTCGCCCGCTCCAAATTCAAAGTAAAAAAAAACATATTGCATAGGCAAGAGCACTTACAAACGTCAATATTATTTCATTTTTACATCTACCACCGGATCGGAACGCGGTCACTACTGAGAAGAACCGGCAAGAAACTCAGCGGGCTAGTCTTTTAACTTCTATCTATCTATATCACCACGCCAGATCCCTTGCCAGGTAGACAGAGAGTACAGAGTTCCAACAGGTTCTAACAGACCTCTCTGGCTTCCTCCACTCTTATAGTTTGTCTCATACACGCTATTAAATATAATTAAGTTAAAAGACTCCGTAACCGGTACGGAGTCTTTTAACTTAATTATATTTAATATATTACATACATCATCGGCGATATGTACGTGTACGTGTAGATTCGAGAGATATATTCTTTATGTATCTCTGCAATTTTCTCTTGCCAGTATGTGCTTCTTTCTCCTTTAGCCCCATTTACGGAGCAAGACATCAAGAAATCCATCTTGTTCATTTCCACGAAGGTGGTTAGTAATGATGGCAGCCAAATCCAAATGCTCTTACTTATCTTGAAAGAACTTGAGCATGTTTTTCCCGATATTTGGAAAAAAGCACATGTTCTCCCGTTATCCAAAATTCAAAACCCTTTCTCTTTATTTTATTATGCTATCCAAGGTGCTTGAGAGTGTTGTTCAAAGTCAACTGTGTCTCTGTCTCTCCTCTAATGGCATTCTAAGTCCTATACAATCTAGTTTTATGCCAGGTCACAGTACAGTTACAACTCTAATCAAGATAACTGATAATATTAGACTGGCTATGGAAAATAAGACGTCTTACGGTGTTAGTCTTATTGGATTTCAGCAGTGCTTTAAATTCAGTTGATTTTGACATTCTCTTAGGCACCTTATCCTCTCTGAATGTCTCCGCTCCGGTAACTGCGTGGCTTGACTCTTATCTTCGGGGTTGCTACCAGTCGGTTCACTTTGAAGGGGTTTCCTCTGATTGGTGCGATCTTACTGCGGGTATGCCTCAGGGTGGCGTCCTTTTTTTTCTTCTGTTTTCAGTTTTTATAAACTCTGTTACTAAAGTGATAACTTCCTTCTATCATGTCAAAGCGGACGAGTTGCAGCTGTATCGACATTTTAAAATAGAGGAGCTTAATCATGCAATCAGCGTCAATATTAGCAAGTGGGCAAAATCTTTTGACCTTCTAGTTAATCCGGCTAAGTCTCAAGCTATCATCATTGGTGGCAGATACTACATGAACGCACAAATCATGAATTTACAGGCTCTCCCTCCAATTCTGCTTAATTCTATATATATATCCTACTCTAAAACTATTAAATATCTGGGTATTTTTATGGACTCCAACCTTGCAAGCTACAGGTCCTTCCAGTCTCTCAAACGTCTTCAAAAGTTCTTGCCCTTCCAAACTAAAATAAACCTTGCTCATTCTCTTCTCCTGTCACTTCTAAACTAGGGAGATGTATGTTTCCTTGATGCCACTGAAGAGCTAGTGAACAAGCTCAAACGTTTGCAGAATCTGTGTATCCGCTTCATTTTCGGTTTGCGTTAATATGATCACGTATCAGAGTTCCGGGTAAAATTGAAGTGGCTGCCTATTTGGCAGCGTCGAGACTCACATGTTTTTTTTCTTCTCTACTCCATCCATCATAGTCCCAAAGCTCCTGTCTACCTACGTGAGCGTTTTGACTTTCTGGTCCCTAAAGATAGGCCCTATCGTAGTACTACTTCTCTACTTCTTCGTACTGCTCTTTATTCTTCCAGTCAATATAATACGTCTTTTACTATTCGTGGTATGCGTCTTTGGAACTGACTTCCACACGCCCTACGTGCGAGCTCATCTCTGGATCTCTGGATGTTTTTTAGAGAAGAGTCAAGGAACATTTCCTATTTGTTTGCTGATTGATACATATATATATATATATATATATATATATATATAACTTTTTGTACTATTTATGGGCCGCGTGGTTCCCGGCTTAGAATAGGACCAACCCATCTCATCCCATCGGGTGTCGTACAAGGCGACTAAGGGAAAACTAGGGAATGGGCAGCAGCGTTCCCTTAACACTTCTACCATCAAAAACTGCGCTCGCCAACCCGCCTGCCAAGCGTGGCGAGTATGGCAAACCCCCCAATTTATTAAAATGGAAGAAAAGGATAAAACCAGGCCCCTAGTCCCCGGCGGTCCTGTTCGTCCTGGCCACGGTAGCAGCTATGACAACGACAGGACAAGGGGTGCTAAGAATCTCCGGCAGAGATTCGGCTACCACCAACTACGAAAATTGGCCCTGGTGACATACAACGCACGCACGTTAAGGACAGATGAGAAGCTTGTTGAGCTGGAAGAAGAGATAAACAAGTTGCGGTGGAATATTGTTGGTTTATCGGAGGACCGAAGAGAGGGCGAGGACACGATAACCTTAAAATCCGGCAACTTGTTTTACTACCGGGAGGGCGAACAGCAGTCCCAAGGTGGTGTCGGATTTATCGTCCACAAGTCACTCATAGACAACGTTGTATCCATCACTAGTGTGTCAAGCAGGGTAGCGTACCTGATACTCAGAATATCCAAAAGATATTCGCTGAAGGTCATACAGGTCTACGCACCGACCTCGGCATACTCAGATGATGACGTCGAAGTAATGTATGAGGACATTAGTAGAGCCATACATACTTCCAAAGCACACTTTACAGTGGTTATGGGTGACTTCAATGCGCGGCTGGGCAAACAGGGCGATGATTAGCTGAGAGTGGGGCAATTTGGATATGGGCAACGCAACTCCAGGGGTCAGAGGCTGGCCGAATATCTGGAGAAGGAGGGACTTTTTATGATGAACTCTTTCTTCCGGAAGCCGCCTCATAGGAAATGGACCTGAATGATTACTGACCTCTTTATTGTACACCAGTGATATTAACAATTAATTACATACAAGAAAAAAAAATAGGTACAATTGGCGGTCTTATCGCTAAAAGCAATTCCCTGCCCTAAGCCCTGATGGTTCCACAAAAAATGAGATAGACTTCATCATGAGCACCAAGCGACAAATATTTAATGATGTCTCCGTGATTCACAGGGTAAAAACCGGCAGTGATCACCGAATGGTCAGAGGCACATTAAATATTAATGTCAAAATGGAAAGATCGCGTCTGATGAAGTCTACGCTCCGACCTTCTTATGCACATATCCAAAACCCCGAGAACTTTCAACTCGAATTGGCAAACCGCTTCGAATTGCTAGACAGCAGCGCATCAGTGGACGAAATCAACAACAGGCTGGTAGAGACTGTCCATACGGTCGGGTCCAAGTATTTTAAGCCCCACCGTAAAAATAGACCTCAAAAAGTATCCAACTACACCCGAAACCTCATGGCTGAGCAACGTTCCATGACGCTCCAAACCTCCGATGATGCTAAGTCCTATAGGCAGCTCAATGGACAGATACTGAAGTCCTTGCGACACGATTTACGGTCCTTCAATACAAGGCGTATTGAGGAGACCATAGCACAGAACAAAGGCTCCAAAGTGTTCGCAAGAGACGCGTCTATTGGGCAAAGCCAGTTGACGAAGCTGAAGACGGAGGACGGAAACGTAACGTCGAATAGGTCAGAGGTGCTCAGGGAGATAGAGAGGTTCTATGGGCAGTTGTACACCTCAGTAGCTGAACCTGTTGTTGACTTGGTAAAAGACCCAAGAGCCAAGCTAACCCGACACTACACTGAAGATATCCCGGACATCAGCCTGTACGAGATTAGGATGGCTCTCAAACAACTCAAAAATAACAAAGCGCCAGGCGAAGACGGAATTACCGCAGAGCTTCTGAAAGCGGGCGGAACGCCGGTACTTAAAGTCCTTCAGAGGCTGTTTAATTCCGTCTTGCTCGAAGAGAAAAAGCCGGAAGCATGGAACAGGGGTGTGGTGGTACTGTTTTTCAAGAAAGGTGATAACACTTTACTGAAGAATTATAGGCCCATCACACTGCTGAGCCATGTTTATAAGTTGTTTTCGAGAGTCATCACGAATCGTCTCGAACGCAGGCTTGATGACTTCCAGCCTCCCGAACAAGCCGGTTTCCGGAAAGGCTTTAGTACCATAGACCACATACTTACGCTGCGGCAGATTATACAGAAGACCGAGGAGTATAATCGGCCACTATGCTTGGCGTTTGTGGACTATGAGAAAGCCTTCGATTCGATCGAGACTTGGGCGGTTCTTAGATCTCTCCAGCGATGCCGCATTGACTATCGGTATATTGAAGTGTTGAAGTGCTTGTATAATAACGCCACCATGTCAGTCCGAGTACAGGGGCAGTGCACGAAGGCGATCCCCATAAAAAGAGGAGTAAGGCAGGGAGACGTCATTTCTCCGAAACTGTTTACGGCCACCTTAGAGGACGCCTTCAAGCTCTTGGAATGGCAAGGACTTGGCATCAACATCAATGGCGAATACATCACTCACCTTCGATTTGCCGACGACATTGTGGTCGTGGCGGAGTCGCTGGAAGATCTAGGACGAATGCTCGATGACCTCAACAGAGTATCTCAACAAGTGGGTCTTAAAATGAACATGGACAAAACGAAAATAATGTCTAACGTCCATGTCGTACCCACCGCACTCACCGTTGGGAACTCTACTCTTGAAGTTGTCGACGAATACATTTACCTGGGACAGGTAGTCCGGTTAGGTAGGTCCAACTTTGAGAGAGAGGTCAATCGACGAATCCAACTCGGCTGGGCAGCGTTCGGGAAACTGCGCAACATCTTCTCATCCAAAATACCTCAGTGCCTTAAGACTAAAGTTTTTAGTCAATGTGTGTTACCAGTGATGATATATGGATTAGAGACGTGGTCTCTTACAATAGGTCTCATAAAAAAGCTCAGAGTTGCTCAGCGAGCTATGGAGAGAGCTATGCTCGGCGTTTCTCTACGCGATCGAATCAGGAATGAGGAGATTCGTAGAAGAACCAAGGTCACCGACATAGCCGTTAAGATTAGCAAGCTGAAGTGGCAATGGGCGGGCTATATAGCGCGTAGATCGGACGGGCGTTGGGGCAGAAAGATTCTAGAGTGGAGACCACGTATTGGCAAGCGCAGCGTGGGACGACCGCCTGCCAGATGGACCGACGATCTTGTGAAAATCGCAGGAAGTTGTTGGATGCAGGTGGCATCGGACCGGTTACGCTGGAAAGCGATTGGGGAGGCCTATGTTCAGCACCACTGCTGAACATAGGCTTGTCCACACAAGTATAGGCTGAGATGATGATGACTATTTATGTATGTATATGTAGGCTTATTATATTTATTATATGTATTTAGTATTTGCATAGTGTATGTATATTATTTATATTTTCTTTAGGTATTTTTCTTTTGTTTGAAGGTATGATTGCATAACTGCTCTATTATTTACTGTCTCATCTCTCAACACTCAAAGGTTCGCTGGAAGAAAACTCATATTTTGAGTTAAGCTCACCTTTGTATATGACTTGTGAAAATTACAATTACCTCTGTATTGTACACAATAAAGAATATAATAAAATATATCTGCTTTTCATAAATAAAATCATTCATGAATTATTACACATTATCACGAACAGACGAAGAAGGAACATCAGTTACTGTTGATCTCCTGCTAATAGATATGATTTTTCAAGAAACAATTCTTACATTAAAATGTAACCTTTTCCTCTGATTTATTATATTCTTTCGTACGCTTACATTCCACCAGGGAATGAAGTTTTTCGCGAGAAATTCCAACAAGAGCGTTTAATTAAGTGCGATAAAACGATCTCGGATCTGCGAAATCAATTCCCTAGCCCATTGACAGCTTTATAAAGTAATTGAAAAAAAATCCGCTACTAATAAGTATTGACTTTATGATATTAATATCAAGGTATATACACATTTATTTTTAAAGACCACTGCTCTTATCTGCCACCAAAACTAAGCATTACTAGCTAATATTTTACAAAGGACTTTGAGAAATTGCCTCAGAACCAACAAACATTTAATCAGTATTTATCTATTTTATTAAAGTAATGGCAAATATCCGTATCTAACGGACAATTTGCAATCTAAAACGAATATTTCAAAGTATTGTGAGTACTTATATCGAAGTCACCGACATCTTTACTGAATGTCAACACACAATATAACCTCATACGTATTAATGGCTACTGAATTATAACCTCAAAATCTAATACTTTTTGTGCAATATTGCGGTTCCCCCGCTTGTCCGTTTAATCGTGGGGCAATCTTCTTCTTATCTTATCTCGATTTGTGAGGAAAAACCTTTGCCAAGTTGTAGATTAATACGGATTGATGATTATATTTTTTCAAATCTATGATGCCCATTGTCTTCAAATGGGTAGTCACAAGAATACTAAATAACATATACAGGGTTACTGTTAATTAATAACCAGTCGAGGACAAATTCTGCGCACCGAAAGAAACAACGTTTGTGCTGAGATTTTTTTCAATTTTAGCAAAAAAAACAGCTATTTCATATTGAAAAAACATTGATACTCGAGAAAATGTAAGAAACAGGATTATGTTTTCGCTACGCTAAAAATATAAAAAATCAGAACAAACGTTTTTTCTTGTGGTGTAAAGAAGGCCTCAAGAGGCAATAAGTTATTGGTAATAATAATAATAATATCAGCCTATACTGCCCTAGTGCTGGGCAAAGGCCTTCTGTCACAAATCGAGGTGAGAGAGATTAGGTCATACTCCACCACGCGAACCCAGTGGGGATAGGTGGAGACAGGTTTGTGGTCACCTGCTGTTGGAGCTTATCAAGCCGCATACGAGACTTCCAACTCAACTTATCGACTACCACATTAAGTGATAACCGGGACCAACGGCTTAACGTGCCTTCCGAAGCACGGAAGTTATTGGTAATTAATTAATATTACAACCAATTTATTGAAAATAACCATGTATAGGTGTATTACATCCATCTATTGCTGAGGTACTCGTAGTAAGATAAGTTCCAACCACAGAAATCGTAATAAAAAGACTCTAGAAGAGGTATAGACGCGTCAACTTGTCGCCACTCATGTGAGAAAAATATCACAAAATATGTCAGGACTGTGTATTGGATACAGTGGCTGAAGTTGGTATGCAAGTCTTCCAAAACTTGGAACTGTAATTTGTCGGAAAATATTTTGTACAGTAATAATGTGAATGTGCAATGGCGCGTGTTAGGAGAGGCCTATGTCCAGCAGTGGACTACGATAGGCTGATTGATTGATTGATGTTAATCTTTGTCTATTTTACAAGCTTTTATTTAGCTCACAATGTTTGTTAGTTTAGATCAAATCTTGCATGCTGAATTCAAAACACTTCCTCTTATCCTACAGAGTTGAAAATCGACATGTTGGTTCAGTTCCAATGAAAATGAATTTTTGTGGTAAGCATGACCTGATTGTACATCCAGGATTGGCTCCAGACGAAGGCATTGCTCAACGTCCAACAGCATAGACACGAAATTTGTATATACAATATTGATTGGTCGTTTTAAATTGCACAATTACCTGCTGCATAATAACTTGTCTTAAAAAGTGTTTTTACAATAAAAATATTTTCAAATTGTATGGTGGCGACAGTGGTTTCTAACAAAATTATGCGCTATTTCACTTCTAGTGTTTTTAAGTACGATGTTTGTGGTTCCAGCAGCAGGTGGTATAATACGGTATGGGTACTAAAACTGTTATTTATTAAGTCTTAGAGTGGCACATCATGAAATAAAATCCATTTTAAAATAAAAAAATGCAGACACGAATATCGTACGGAGTCGCGAGTATCGTACTGCAAACAATAATGAATAGAATAGGTACCAGTCATTTTCAAATTAGATAACATTGACTTAATTCATCTCTCTGTCTGAACTCTGTCTTCAAACTGGCATTACGTTCCGCAGTAAATTTCAATTAACTTCAGCATTTTCTCCTGCAAGTTGTAGCTGAGGATTAAATATAACAAAGCAATTATACACGGTATGTTGCCTCCGTATACGATGATACATTATTTTTATACGATAACGTTAAAGGTAAATAAAAGGAAAGTATCTACTCATTGCTGCTGGCAATAATAATTTATTTTCCGCCTGTTTTTATGTTTGGAGATAAAATATCGCAAGTACTCTTATGTACTTACCTATACAGTTGCGGATTTACACAATTGCCGCCAGTAGGCTATTCTATTTTTGCCGCCCCTACTAACCTCTGCAATTCAATACCCTAGTTCCCAATCCTATTAATTACATTTTCTTTCTCAATGAAATTGTATGATTTGTGCTCTATCGTCATTATTACATCAGCTTTTCCCGTTATCAGTATGATTGTGAACTAAGGAATCGTTGTGTCAGTTCCTAGATTATTCTTACAACTCATGATTTAGTGAAGTTTACACAAGAAATAATCTTTTGGTATACTTTTGAGCTACAAAAAGCTCAATCATGAACTACTTATAAGGTGCGGTAAGGTATGCCTTAAAACTACTTACACGTGTGTATAATAACGTTTCTTTTTTATTTCTGTAACACAAAATAAAACCTTTGAGCCAAATTTACCGCCCCCCTAAGATTTCCGCCCTAGGCTCCAACCTACTCAGCCTGCTGGTAAATACGCCACTGTACCTATGTAGGTACAGTGGCGTATTTACCAATGCTTTATCTAGACAAGTAATTCATCTAAGGTCATGTGACCTTAGATGAATAACTTGTCTAGATGAAGCATTGGCCACGCGGAAACAGCATAAAATTTATCTACTCGTAGGGTTGATAACGGTGAATGAAAACATCGTTAGGAAACTTACATGTTTAAGAGTTTCTCGAAGGTGTGTTCGCCAACCCGCACTGGGCCAGCGTGGTGGACTATGGCCTAAACCCTCTCAGTTTGAGAGGAGGCCCGTGCCCAACGGCGGGACAGTTTCTTAACAGGGCTATTATTAATATCATCATTTCAGCCTATACTTGTCCACTGCTGAACATAGGCCTCCCCAATCGCTTTTCAGCGTAACCGGTCCGATGCCACCTGCATCCAACGATTTCCTGCGATTTTCACAAGATCGTCGGTCCATCTGGCAGGCGGTCGTCCTACGCTGCGCTTGCCAATACGTGGTCTCCACTCTAGAATCTTTCTGCCCCAACGCCCGTCCGATCTTCGCGCTATGTGGCCAGCCCATTGCCACTTCAGCATGCTTATCCTGAGGGCTATGTCGGTGACCTTGGTTCTTCTACGAATCTCCTCATTCCTGATTCGATCACGTAGAGAAACGCCGAGCATAGTTCTTTCCATAGCTCGCTGAGCAACTTTGAGCTTTTTTATGAGACCTATTGTAAGAGACGACGTCTCTGATCCATATGTTATCACTGGTAACATACATTGACTAAAAACTTTAGTCTTTAGGCACTGAGGTATTTTGGATGAGAAGATGTTGCGCAGTTTCCCGAACGCTGCCCAGCCGAGTTGGATTCGTCGATTGACCTCTCTCTCAAAGTTGGACCTACCTAACCGGACTATCTGTCCCAGGTAAATGTATTCGTCGACAACTTCAAGAGTAGAGTTCCCAACGGTGAGTGCGGTGGGTACGACATGGACATTAAACATTATTTTTGTTTTGTCCATATTCATTTTAAGACCCACTTGTTGGGATACTCTATTGAGGTCACCGAGCATTCGTCCTAGATCTTCCAGCGACTCCGCCATGACCACAATGTCGTCGGCAAATCGAAGGTGAGTGATGTATTCGCCATTGATGTTGATGCCAAGTCCTTGCCATTCCAAGAGCTTGAAGGCGTCCTCTAAGGTAGCCGTAAACAGTTTCGGAGAAATGACGTCTCCCTGTCTTACTCCTCTTTTTATGGGGATCACCTTCGTGCACTGCCCCTGTACTCGGACTGACATGGTGGCGTTATTATACAAGCACTTCAACACTTCGATGTACCTATAGTCAATGCGGCATCGCTGGAGAGATCTAAGAACCGCCCAAGTCTCGATCGAATCAAAGGCTTTCTCATAGTCCACAAACGCCAAGCATAGTGGCCGATTATACTCCTCAGTCTTCTGTATAACCTGCCGTAGCGTATGTATGTGGTCTATGGTACTAAAACCTTTCCGGAAACCGGCTTGTTCGGGAGGCTGGAAGTCATCAAGCCTTCGGTCGAGACGATTCGTAATGACTCTCGAAAACAACTTATAAACATGGCTCAGCAGTGTGATGGGCCTATAGTTCTTCAATAAGGTGTTATCACCTTTCTTGAAAAACAGCACCACCACACCCCTGTTCCATGCTTCCGGCGTTTTCCCTTCAAGCAAGACGGAATTAAATAGCCTCTGAAGGACTTTAAGTACCGGCTATCCGCCCGCCTTCAGAAGTTCTGCAGTAATTCCGTCTTCACCCGGCGCTTTGTTGTTTTTTAGTTGTTTGAAAGCCATCCTAATCTCGCACAGGCTGATGTCCGGGATATCTTCAGTACAGTGTCGGGTTAGCTTGGCTCTTAGGTCTTTTACCAAGTCAACAACAGGTTTAGCTACTGAGGTATATAACTGTCCATAGAACCTCTCTATCTCCCTGAGCACCTCTGACCTATTTGACGTTACGTTTCCGTCCTCCGTCTTCAGTTTCGTCAACTGGCTCTGCCCAATAGACGCGTCTCTTGCGAACACTTTGGAGCCCTTGTTCTGCTCTATGGTCTCCTCAATACGCCTTGCATTGAAAGACCGTAAGTCGTGTCGCAAGGACTTTAATATCCGCCCATTTAGCTGCCTATAGGACTTAGCATCATCGGAGGTTTGGAGCGTCATGGAACGTCGCTCAGCCATGAGGTTTCGGGTGTAGTCAGATAGTTTTTGAGGCCTATTTTTACGGTGGGTCTTAAAATACTTGGACCCGACCGTATGAACAGTCTCTACTAGCCTGTTGTTGATTTCGTCCACTGATGCGCTGCTGTCTAGCAATTCGAAGCGGTTTGACAATTCGAGTTGAAAGTTTTCGGGGTTTTGGATATATGAATGAGTAGGTCGGAGCGTAGACTTCATCAGACTTGATCTTTCCATTTTGACATTAATATTTAATGTGCCTCTGACCATTCGGTGATCACTGCCGGTTTTTACCCTATGAATCACGGAGACATAATTAAATACTTGTCGCTTGGTGCTCATGATGAAGTCTATCTCATTTTTTGTGGAACCATCAGGGCTCATCCAGGTCCATTTCCTATGAGGTGGCTTCTGGAAGAAAGAGTTCATCATAAAGAGTCCCTCTTTCTCCAGAAATTCGGCCAGCCTCTGACCCCTGGGGTTGCGCTGCCCATATCCAAATTGCCCCACTCTCAGCTCATCATCGCCCCGTTGGCCCAGCCGCGCATTGAAGTCACCCATAACTACTGTAAAATGTGCTTTGGAAGTATGTATGGCTCTACTAATGTCCTCATACATAACTTCGACCTCATCATCTGAGTATGCCGAGGTCGGTGCGTAGACCTGTATGACCTTCAGCGAATATCTTTTGGATATTCTGAGTATCCGGTACGCTACTCTGCTCGACACACTAGTGATGGACACAACGTTGTTTATGAGTGACTTGTGGACGATAAATCCGACACCACCTTGGGACTGTTGTTCGCCCTCCCGGTAGAAAAACAAATTGCCGGATTTTAAGGTTATCGTGTCCTCGCCCTCTCTTCGGACCTCCGATAAACCAATTATACTCCAGTGCAACTTGTCTATCTCTTCTTCCAGCTCAACTAGCTTCTCATCTGTCCTCAATTTTTTTTATAATCTTTGATTATAAAAAAAATCAAAACGGTTAAAAAAGAATTCAACACTTTTTCTTAAAGCACGTTAATTATAAAGCCAATAATATTGATCAGGACTACCTGAATTCATGCACCCGTTTTAAAATTAACACTTTAGAAAAAAGACGAGAACTTTTAGACATGATGTTTTTACATGATATTCTTAGTAACAAATTTGACTGTACACAATTGCTAGATAAAATAATCTCAATACTCCCCTTAAAAGAACCAGGAATACTCCACTACTTTCAACCGCCCAAGCATCAAATAACTATACAAAATTCTTACCTTTTTTTTTCTAAAACGTAGCCCCACACTAGGATTTATTCCTGTGTCGTGGGTGCGTTTACAAACATGAAAATTCACAAACACTAATACCTAGACCGGAACAAATAATTGTGAATCACACAAAGATTTGTCCCGTGCGGGAATCGAACCCGCGACTATTAGACACAGTGGGCGGAGCAGCTCAAGCTCTTAATCACTGCGCTAAATCGTCCGTCAATAGATTACCAGCATTGTACAAGAAATTTTCATCACTTGACCTATTTAATTCTTCTCGCAACACTTTTAAAACAAACATCATAAGAATATTATCAGAGAATAAATAATTTTTAACCGACTTCTAAAAAGGAGAAGGTTCTCAATGCGACTGTATGTTTTTTTTCGACTTCTAAAAAGGAGGAGGTTCTCAATTCGACTGTACGTTTTTTTTTTGTGTATGTTACGCGATCATTCCGCCAATTATGAATCGATTTGGAAAATTATTTTTGCATTGGGTTCAGTATAGCTCTAAGCTTCTTTTTGCTGTGGGTTTAGTATAGTTTCGAGGTCCCATTTTAATTTCATCGGTATTGGACCTTGGATTTGGAAGAAACACCAGGGAACTCCTTAACGACAAACAATACGAATACGTAGATTGAGATATTATGGGTATTACGTCAATCCTATAGGTACCGTGAAATAGAACTAATCAGAATATTCTTCTACTTCAAAAAAGGTTGAGGTCGACAATTCGTCTGTGTTTTTTTATAACATCTTTATTTATGAACTGATTTTGACGATTCTTTTTGCGTTGGATTTAGTATAGTTTTAAGGTAGTCCCATTTTGATCCCCAATGAAATCGGTATTAAACTTTGGACTTTGCAGATACATCAGGGGACTCCTTAACGGCGAACAGCATGAATGTATAGATTCCGATATTATGGTTATTATAGCAATCCTGTAGGTACCTTGCTGTGGAACTCAGCAAAATAATATAATATAGGTATATAAATATAAGTAAATAATTCAGTTGTCACTTAAAATTGTAAAATAAAAATATTTTAAAAACAAAACCGACTTCAAAAAGCAAAAAATAAATGTTTGAAGTCGGTGCCAAGTAACCGACTGCACTAACCGGTACCGACTTCAAATATTTATTTTTTGCTTTTTGAAGTCGGTTTTATTTAAAAAAAATAAAAGATTTTTTCACCATCATCATGCCAATATTCTACCTCTAAAAGACACTCACACACACACACACACATACACACAAACCGACATACACACACACGCACACAAACATACACACACGCGTGCCCATCTATGCTATTCAATTCTAATTCTTCGTCTGAGGATTAACGTCTACCCTTTGTAATTATTGCTAATTGGCGTTTCTTTTTATGTATATCATTGTACTCTACTAATTGTAAGCTGTGAAGTTTCTTCAATAAATAAACCGACATTTGGTGATTCTTTTTGCATTGGGTTTAGTAAAGCTCCAAAGTAGTCCCATTTTAATTTTATCGGTATTGGACCTTGGACTTTGAAAATACACCACGGGACTCCTTAACGGCAAACAGCACGAATGTGTTAATTCAGTTATTATGAGTATTATATTAATACTGTAGAACTAAGTAGAATAATATAATAAGGGGATATAAATATTAATAATTAATTCACTCATCACTTAAAATTGTAGGAGAAAAAACTTTTACAAAAAAGGGAAGCTGACTTCAAGAAGCGAAAAATATTACATAGGACCCCCCCCCCCCCCCCTATTACATAGGGCTTAACATATTCGGTGAAAAGTGGGTGTACTCAGTACACCTCTGCCACCCCCACTTGGAGTATATAGGCGTGACGGTGTTTATTTTATTTTATATAAATTCCCAATATCAGGCCGGAGTTCTTGAATTGTAGACGATAAAATGGCAATAGGCTCCCTAATACATGGGACCTAGAATCGTCGGCGACAAGTGGGTGTACTCAGTACATCCTTACCACTGCCGCTTAGGGAATACAGGCGTGACGGTGGTTCTTTTCTTTTATCACATCCTAAAAGGAGGTTACAATTAGCATGTGATAAGCCCCATAAGGTATGGGGCTTATCCCGTGCTGTAGTGTAATTGGTAATACACTTAGTAATATCACGCAAAAGAACATTTTCCTGACTGGTTGTGTGTGTGTGTGTGAATGATGTACGCTGCTGGCCGCGAGGCCTTTACAGCTTCACCGGACTTAAAGGCGAGCGTGCAACCACTACGCTCTAGCCAGCCAGAAGGGCAAGAGGCGACACACTCGAGGGCGCCTCGCCCTCGGTTGGGACAGTCGCTGTAGGGGGACGGGTGCACTACTAAGTGCACCGGTCAACCGCCGGCTATGGGAGGGGATCTACTACTACGTCGTCGTCGTCGCCCGTATTCTGAGCGGAAAGAAGGGATGACAAAGCATCGGGGGGGTCGGTGAGAACATGTCGCGGCCGGCGGTGGCGGCAGGGGTCGGGGGGGAGATCGTAGTCGGCGGTGGCTACGATTAACGGATTCGCATGGGTAGATGCGTTCGCGAAGTGACGTGTTGACGCCTTTTTAATAAAGGCGCGAATTTAATAAAGGCGCGATTTTAATAAAGGCGCGATTTGAATAAAGGCGAGAATTTAATAAAGGCGCGATTTTAATAAAGGCACGATTTTAATAAAGGCGCGAATTTACTAAAGGTCCAAGCAGCTGTGTGACGGAGGACAAACGGTCTGACCAAGTCTGACTGAGAGTCTAAGAAAGGCGTGATGTTTAGATGTGAAGTATAAATGCTTCTCCTTATACTGACTGATCGTGTGATCTTTGTCTTAGAATATTAAAAAATGTATATACGTATAACGCCTAACGATTAAAATGAGTGCCAGCAATTTTTAACCGACTTAATAGCTATCTATCTGCAGCTGAAAGACGTTCACCGCAGAACAAAGGGCTCCCTAAAGATCGTCACAACGACCGAATTTAAGCTAATTTAATTATATTTTATACCTGCTTAAAACAAAATAATTATTATTTACTATCAATATATTTATAAAGTCAACTCAAATATGAGTAATGTAAAATATGAACAAAAAAAACTAACTATCACCTATTTTAAATAAATAAACATACAGTAAAAAGTAACAAAATATAATACACTATTTACAACTGTGCCAAATCGCTGGCGTTGGGTAGGGTGCCCAGAAGGCTGGCAGCGTTCTCGCGCTGGATAGCAGAGCTGATCCTTTGCGCGAGATGCGTGCCGTCCCTCTGGTCACGTGTATTGTCGATTTTTTGATAAACATAAATATATTAAAATATATAGTTGTTATCGATCAGTTTTCGAGTTAGAACAACCTACTTTTATATATTTGCGAGTATATAACCGAAACGATGGTAGAATCATAAATCATGAGACAAATCCCTTATTATCTAAGGGAAGAAATATGAAGAATTTGTCATATTTATTAAAACATTCTAAGAATCTACATTTTTATCAAACAATTTGAAACAGTAATATACAAACCACGTGTAAGTTATTAGATAAATATTTACCATTAATAATTACATATAGACGACTCAGTGGTTTTTTGAGAGATGGCTAAGTTAGTTTAATGAATTATGAATGTGTAAAATTATCAGACGATTATTTTATAAATCATTGTGAAGAGGTTCAATTAAGCTCTTCAACCCGATACCATAATCATAATAACTAGAAAAAGCTATTCTTCAATGATTTCTGAATTTTTTTACGGATGCTGATCTTAGGCTTGGACCAAATTTTTGCGATAAAACGCGACGGCGTGTCCCTGCATCGTTATGCAAGCACTTATCTGTTTAAACGTACGAGTACTGCCCACCAAATTAGGTTAACGATATTTCATCATGTTCCGCTGAGATCAGTCCCTAGATAAATCTAGGGACTTCTGAGCGGAATAAGAAAATTAGCATACGTTCCGTTAGGAAAAGTCACTATTTACCATGAAATTGTCCAATGTTTATGTCACTAAATAATTTCCTTAGCCCAAAGGAATTATTTATTACTTTCATAATATATATAATAACTCACGAATTTACACCTTCGCGCTCCGCTGTAAAGTTCATTTATTTCGATTTTGATTTGTTTCGACAAATCAAACTGGCTATATAGATTTAGAACTGAAAACACATAATAAAGAAGACTTTTGAACAGTATATCTAGTAGGTTCTTCGTTATTCCGCGACTGAAAATAATGTTTACTTTGGAGCGTTAAAAAAATTTGGGGAAGAAAAACGCAGGTCGTAACGCGGAAATAAGTTCTTTATGCTTAAAAAAATACGCTGTAGTAAGGGTAAAACCATCCGTTACCGGATGTAAGATTTCTTTTTGTTTCTACATGTTTCTTTAATTATAGAAAATGATTCATAATTTTGTAAAAAATATGTCTACGCGGAATTATGAATACAGGGCAGAAATTAGACACGTACGCAATTATCTCAGTACAGTACACTCGGTTGAACATACGGATAATATCAATGATTCTGCTTTTGACATCTGGGTTAACTACCTATTCAATATTAACAATTCCAATTAACAATACAAACCTATATAAATACGAGACGGTAAATTTTCAAGGAGCAGAGTAAATTTACGCACGGAGGTAATATTATCGACAACGACAACCAGGGAGCTAAGCATGAACAGATTTACTTTAGCGTGACGGTAGCAAGTATACTATACACTGTTAATATTCTAAATAAAGATGAACGTGAAAGGACACTTTCTCGACGACGTTACGATAACGTCAATCGGTTTGTGCTAACCCCTCTACTCTACACATCTTTTTTATGTCACGCGAAAAAACTCGGCCACCCTGACAGTAAAAGGTCATACAGTAACCTCGAAAAACCGTTAATTCATAATTTACTGCGCGGTATTTATGAAACATAAAAACTTTATGGTCAGGTAGAAAGGTATTTCTAACGTAGCGTCCAGTTCAGTTTATGACCACCTTAAATAGGGTTTAATGTTCTTTAATTATAAGGTTTACGAATGCACATAAAATAGATGCATTCAAAGTACAGGTAAAGCAAAATAAAGATAACCAAATTAATATCTTTTATGCCTAAAAAACGGCTACCGTTACGCCTATATTCCCCAGCGGGAGTGGCAGAGGTGTACTGACTACACCCATGTTGTACGCACGTCGCCGACGATGTTAGGTTAGGTTAGGAGCCTATTGCCATCCGAGGCGGGCTCTTCGGAGCGCGGCACAAGGGGGGCACCGGCGTGTTCCACTCGGAGATCCCGGAGCCCCTCTGACACGTGCCAGTGCCGGCCACCGTGGGGTTTTAGTCGGTACGAGTCCGACATGCCCCGCCAGCTTCCCCCGAGGTTGGCGGAAGTCCATGAGGATTTCCCCACGAAAAAAAGGAGCCTATTGCCCTATTCGGGCACAATCCCAGGCTCCGGACTCGTAGTGGGAAGTTTTCGTTAGAAAAACTACACTTGTCCGACCTAGGATTTGAACCCAGGACCTCGTGATCACAAAGCGATGCGCTTTGCCACTAGACCAACGAGACAGTCACTAGACCAACAAGGCAGTCAGACGAATACAACGTCAAAACGAATCAGACATTATGCCTACATTTCAAAGACGGAATTGTGTACCTATTTAAGACCCATTAGTATAGGTAACTTATAGGTTTTAGGCTTCAGTCTTCCAAACTTTTTAAATCCTCTCGGACAATACGGTTTCCTTTGAATATTTCCCTACATTATGTGCTCAAAACTCATCCATAAAAAATATTATAATATATTTAATCAGTTTCAATTTATATGATGAAGGAGGAACTCTTTATAATACAACAAAGAAAAACTCGGTTTTATGTAAAACGTGGGTAAAGGCCTCCTTACATAGTTTGTAATCTGCTCCAGACAACCTTAAGGCTGAAAGGGATTACAATATTATCTATCTATATTACCACCCCAGATCCCTTGCGGGGTAGGCAGAGAGTACAGAGGTCCAAACGCTTTTTTCCTTACTTACCTCTCTGGCTTCCTCCACTCTCATAGTTCGTCTCATACACGCTCGCCGGTTACGGAGACTCTTGACTTGTCCTTCAGATAAACTCGGTCTATTTGGTCATGGTAAGATAGTCTAGGTCTTCCCCGGTACCTACATCCTTCCACTTTCGTAATGTATATCATTGTAATATTACATTACTAAAATAAAAATTAGTACTAAGTGGTAAGTTTCCAGTTTAGAATATGTGTACATTATGTACGCCTATTGATGAAAAAATTAAATTGTCTTTCTGCCCACAACTTCTTTCGCGTTGATTTTAGATTTGAACCTTACATTTTTTCGGGACAGAAAGTATCCTATGTGTTAATTTCATCCAAACTGTTCAGCTGTTTTTGCGTGCTTGAGTAACAAACATTCAAACATACAAACTTTCACATTTATAATATTAGTAGGATGATATTATATCACTTTCCAACTCCACCTACTAGACGTTGTAATTAGATAAAATAATGAACATTACTTGATAAAAATTATCCACATTTACACGCGAGAACAATGGTAACAAGTTAGCTTTAAAATTGTTATAGTAACAAGCTATTAACCGAAGCGAGTATTACCAAACCCAATTCCCGCAGTTGGTGCTCCCAACTTCAGCGGGAAAATGTTTGAATTTAATTTCCCAACGAGGGCGGAAACATTAGGACGTAACGTCAAACTAGCCGAATTGAATTAAACGCGGGACGTGTTCCTAATAATCATATTAAACAATTTGTCCCACCATAAACTGTGCTACGTACACGGTTCTTCCTGCCACATACACGGTTGTCTTAGAGTATATTAAAGGCTGGTTCTGTATTTAAAAATAACTGTAATTTTTTTTTATATTTAACCAAAAGCTCCCACTTACAAACCCGCTGAATTGTAAATGCGCTTAAGATGTTAACTCAATTTAAAATGAAACAGAAAACTTTTCGAAATTGCGTAATGACACACGCCATTTCGATTAGGGTATCGATGCCAGTCGTTTGGAAAAGTACTTACACTGTTGCAATAAATAGAACATAAGAACTTTTAAATACAGATCTTTTTTTTGTTTTTGAATCCTAGTTTTATTAGAAGATTTTTTTATTTGGGGTCTGGTCAGCCATTAGCCAAAACACATTCCCAATTTGATAGTTTATAGGTACCATGCAGAAATAACCCTCATTTAGTCGTTGATTGCCTCCGAATGAGTAGATCCGTGGTAAATTAATTTGCACCTCAATTTACATAAGATATCTCTACACTCCTGGGGGTAGCCAAGATCATTTCGGATTAGAAAAATTATACTCCATTTGATTGAATGTTAAATTGGCTCAAGAAGATATTAGTAAGAATAAAAGATATACACCGTTACGCTGATATGCCGCAAGCGGAGGTAGCAGTGGTAAGTGTACACCCTCATGTCGCCGACGACACTAATATAGTAGATTTTTTCCTGATATAATCGCAATAAGTACACCACCATCACATTGGGACTTTTAGTCGGCGACAGTACACCTCTGCATGGTCAAATAGACCATGTCTTATATGATGGCCAAGTCAAGAATCCTGTTACCGACGAGCGTGTATGATGAACATGCGAAAGTATTCTGTAAGGAATGAAACTGTTGGAACACTGTTCCCATCAACTACCTGGCAAGGGGTCTCACTAGTTGATGTAGATTATAGCCAAAGTCAAAAACGTATTTTAAAAATGTTCCATATCCCGCTGTCAGTTCTGCTTATCAGTACAATAAAAATAAAGTAAAATACACGTGTCAAGTTTTTTTTGTACTCTTATCAGTAACACATAAATAATGAATACAGTTTTTCCATATATGGCGCTAGCCATAACATAATTTCTAAAGCAGTTCTTGGGGCTCTCAATATTTCAGAAGCTTTAAAGGCTTTTAGTATGAATTCAAATTCTCATATACTACGCCACGGAGCTTTTCAGTCGTCAATCCACAAGCGCAGCAATTCGCAAGGTGAAATATGCGCTAGGTGGAAAATGGCTCAATAAAATGGCAGACATGAAAAATCTCTTTGCTTCACAGATGGAAAAATATCTAATAGTGTATAGTAAATTTTATGGAATCAAGATTTACGTGGAAAGCAGCTTTTAAAATATCTAATATTTTTGTAAAAGGTTTGTTCGAAGATAAATTCAAAGAAAAAATCGAATCGTGAAGGATGCAATGTTTGTTTAGAATAGAAACAAAACAAAACTTAGTGCTGCTTATTTATTCTACAACTTTATATTCTTAGAATTGTACAACTGTATCAGTATTAGTAAATCTTGTTACTGAAAAACAAGCTTTGAGCGATTATTTTTACATTCAACCATGAAATCGTATCACATAGATATATTTTTTAAGACAACATGTTGTAACAGCATCCATATACTACTTTCTCTCCCCCCGACCCCTGCCGCCACCGCCGGCCGCGACATGTTCTCACCGACCCCCCCGATGCTTTGTCATCCCTTCTTTCCGCTCAGAATACTGGCGACGACGACGACGTAGTAGTAGATCCCCTCCCATAGCCGGCGGTTGACCGGTGCACTTAGTAGTGCACCCGTCCCCCTACAGCGACTGTCCCAACCGCCTCGAAGAGGCGCCCTCGAGTATGTCGCCTCTTGCCCTTCTGGCTGGCTAGAGCGTAGTGGTTGCACGCTCGCCTTTAAGTCCGGTGAAGCTGTAAAGGCCTCGCGGCCAACAGCGTACATCATTCACACACACACACACAGCATCCATATATTATTTGCACTAGATTAAAGGTGACATTCCGATAGAGAAAATAAGAGCACAAGTATGGTGTGGTTAGAGTATGCAGTTCGATCCAACCAAACGTGAGGACGCGTTATAATGTTATAGTTTACCAAAAGTACCATAGAAAGAGGATATGAGATCATTAATAATTTCAAATTAATTGCAGTTGCTTACTATAAATACGTACAGCTGCTTAAGTAGAATGCGGCCGTTTTTTGACTGTTATTTTGTTTGTGATCCATTATCTTATAGAATCCAAAATACTATATAAATTGCAGTTTGATTGTTTTCGCAATTAATTTCTGCCAAACTTTTCTAAAAGGTACGATTATTTCCAGGTGGAGGGTGGTAAGCGCGGGGTGCGCGGCGCGGGGGGATGCCCGTGCGCAAGGGGCTGCTGGCGCCCCAGAACACCTTCCTTGACACCATCGCTACTCGCTTCGATGGCACACGTAAGTACCAAATCCTATCAACCTTAAAACACTTAAGATTCGTTATAATCTAGTTAAAAAACGTTCTGCGAATTCAATTTTCATTTCTTAATTGAATAATGGAGCGGTTTTCCTTTATTAAGCAATTACCTTCGTTTAAATTTTTCTTGTGGTCTCTTTTGTATAAGAAGTCTGAAATAATGAATATTTTAATTTAAGAAACATTAAGTCCTTTTTTATGAAAAAAAGATATCTAAAACTAAAGATTATGCTGTGAATCCAAATCTAGCATAGAAAATATTTATATTTAAATCATCAACTGTAATGACGATAACCTTAGGCCCGTCAGACTTATTCAAATAAAATCTCAAGGAAACCGTATACGGTATCTTCTTTATCCAAGCCTTAAAACGTCAGTTCTGATAAGTTACTATCGCAATATAACGTAGGCTCAATACAACACATGATAACGCACGCGACCGTTATCGGAAAAGGCTTAGTTTCGAACATCGAAATCGCATTAACATGGTGTTTCACGACCACCTAATCACCATGGAGGAAAAATAAGTAAGCTTAAGTGGGATCCACACCTTCCTCCACATTCGATTTACGAAGCGTTCTCTTTCTAACCCTTTCCAACTTTATGTTATGACGATAGGATTTCAATCGTCATAACTTTATTAGAACTCGGACATCCTCTCGTCAATCACTAAGCCTAAAGTTGGAAATTGTAGGAGAGATGACGTTTCCTAAAGCACGATCCACACTTTCCTTTCCTAACGTCTACCGTTATACTCCCGAATCGATAGATTATCTAAGCAATATAATAGTTTACATAAAACAATTGATGTTGATATTATTTCCAACAGTCTTGCAAAATTTAAAGAAAAGATTAAAAAGCATCACATGTCCTGTTTACCTTAGCGTCTAGATAAATATGTACCTGTACCTATATTTATATTTACATACAACCCTTCAAGAAATTCTATATTTTATTATTTTTTGTTCTCATTTTTTGTTCATTTTCTTTTTGTTTACAATAATATTTCAAATAATCCTTTATGTTCTCAGTATTTGCATGCTGGTTGCCTATAAATGTGAGAACAATTAGTTTACGTTTTCATTTAATTAAGTTTTCGAATGTTATTATTGAACTTTACTGTAAGTTTTTGTCGGACGTCCGATTACCTAACCTTTTTAAGACAAAGGCAACAGGATTTCCGATTTCTAATAATAATAATCAAGTTAAGACGATTGTGCTACACATTTTCCGATTTAGGAGTTAGGATGAGTAAGGATCTCGATCGTACTTTAATGTTATATTCCATTTCCGAGGAAGGTCAAGTGATTTCCTGTCGTAGGTTTATAGAAGTTTTGTGTTCCTTTTTCGCACAATACGTGTGATGTCGACTCGATATAGTGATTAGAGTCGCTCCGCTTTAGTGGGTCGAGTAGTCGTGGGTTCGATCCCACATAGGTCAACACACACCCATATTACGCAATAATCATCACTAGTGTGGGGCTACGTTTTTTTAAAGAAATAAGAAAATAAACACACCCGAACATTATTGTAGCCAGTAGTAGGTATTATCTTAACCTACTTAATACAAATATTTATATACTACTAGTTTTTGTCCGCGACTTCGTCCGCAATGACTTTAGACAGCAATCTTACATTATTCCGGGATAAAAAGTATCATCTGTCTTAATACAGGTAATACACTCTCTGTGTTCCAAATTTCATCCAAATCCGTTCAACCATTTTTGCGTGATTGAGTTACAAAGATCCAAACCTCTAACGGTAAAGCTGTAAAGGCCTCGCGGCCAACAGCGTACATCATTCACACACACACCATCAATATATACAAACTTTCACATTTACCATATTAGCAGGATGGTGCAACATTATGCAGTAGGCAATCACAAAGTCTTTCATTCAAAACCTAGGCCGACATAATGTTATTTGTTTTAAATGACAGTAGCTAGCTAGAGTCCTGGATATACCTCGTATAGTCTTTGCCTATAGTTATAATAATAACGCAACCTTTTTAGGAAAACTGAAGGGTTTGTCTTTACAATTATAGACGAAATTAACATGACGGTAAACTCCCGGAAACAAAGTGGGAACAAGACAGATTACTTTACCAGAACAAACTCAAAAAAAAACGAATACAAGAAATATGCTCAATTATATTACAAAAAGCAACCCCGAATAGCAGCCACCCCTCCCCCTTTCTCTACATTCTCCAAGCCGGCTGGTCACCGAGGAGGATTATGACCAAAACCCCCTAAACAATAAACACAAAAAGAAGAGTAAGAAAGAAAGCTACATGTTTGTCTCCAGTTTGAACGTTAGAACATTACTATCTGACACCCGTAGAATAGAACTGGACTATGCCATAAGGAAACTAAATTGGGATATAATAGGCATTTGCGAAACAAGAAAATACGAGGAAAAAATAATAGAATACCCAGAATTGATATTATACCATAGCAAAGGAACCAAAGGAAGAAATGGAGTTGGATTCCTAGTAAAGAAACTTTGGAAAGCATATATCATAGCCTTCACTAGCTTTTCGGATAGAATAGCCACATTAGAAATAAAAATAAACAACCACCCCTGGGCTATAGTTATGGCCTATGCGCCGACTGAAATGTGCAGTGATGACGAATTAGACAAATTCTATAAAATACTAGAAACTGCTCTTGAAGGTATAGATGCGAAGCGAGTTTTGTTATTGGGAGACTTTAACGCCCAGATCGGTGAAAGACAACCAGGTGAAGAGGCAATATTAGGACACTACGCACATGGTAAAAGATCGAATCATGGGCAAAAATTAGTAGAGTTCGCTAGAGAAAACAATTATATATTTATAAACAGTATGTTTAAACAAAAATCAAACAACAAATGGACTTGGCAATCACCGAATGGTATATACCGAAGTGAAATTGATTATGTTCTCTCAAATAAACTCCATGGTATCTGTAACTTCGACATAATAAAGAACTTAAACTTTAATACCGACCACAGAATGATAAGGTGCAAAATAAAATTAAATATAGACAAAAAGAGATGTTATACAAAACCTATACCTATGAGAGACTTGCCAACTTTAACAATAGAAGAGAACTGGAACAACAATTTATAACCTCTATAAATAGTTCAGAGCACATACAAACAAAATATAACAGCTTTGAAATAGAAATGACTCGCCTATTAAACCAACTACCAACCGTGGCAAAAAAAGAAAGAGACATAATAAACTCACACATACGACAACTACTAGAAAAAAGAAAAAAAACGAGAAGTAAGAACATAAGGGATAGAATCACAGAAATAAGTAAGGAAATAAACAGAGAAAAAACTAAGAAAAAACAGAGGCAAAATACTTTCGAAAAATATATAGGGAAAATGGGAGCTATTAAAAAGGCCCACAAAGAATTACAGACTTCAACTGAATGGACCACAAATCTAGTAGCAAAGTCCGGAAGAACGATCTATAATCGTAGAAATATAATAAAAGAAGCCATTAGTTTCTATCAACAACTCTACTCGTCCAAAGAAATATCGAACTGGGAACAGTATGTCGAAAATGCGAACTCGGAAGAAAATCTGCCCGAAATATTAATATCAGAGATAGAAGTTTCGATCAATACACAAAAAAAGGACAAGACGCCTGGGGAGGATAACATAACAAACGAAGTGCTCAAGATCATACGACAGCCACTACAAAGCCCTCTACAAGGTCTGTTTAATAAAATTTTGCAAAACCGAGAAACCCCACAACAATGGTCAAAATCTTCTACCATTCTACTGTACAAAAAAGGAAATCGAGGTGACCTGGGCAATTACAGACCAATAAGCCTTATGTCCAATATATATAAGATATTCTCAAAAATTATACTAAGAAGATTAGCAAAAATCTTAGATGAAAACCAACCGAAGGAACAAGCGGGCTTCCGCAAAAACTTTTCAACTATAGACCAAATTCAAACAGTTACACAAATAATTGAAAAAAGTAGAGAATACAATAAGACCATCTATCTATGCTTCATTGACTATACGAAAGCTTTCGACTCCTTAGAATTTAACGCTATCTGGAAAGCATTACTACAACAGGGAATAGACAGTAAATATGTAGAGCTACTATACAGCATTTATTCAAAAATGTAGCTAAAATAAAATTAGAAAAGGAAGGGCCACAATTTCCAATAATGAAAGGTGTCAGGCAGGGAGATCCACTTTCACCCAAAATATTTTCAGCGGTATTGGAAATGGTTTTCAGGAATTTGGATTGGGAAGAAAAAGGTCTAAAAATAAACGGTGAATACCTCAGTCACCTACGATTTGCCGACGATATTGTAGTGTTTGCTGAGAACCCCGCAGAGTTAGAGAACACACTGAATGAATTGACCAGCGAAAGCAAGAAGGTCGGCTTATCATTGAATGCCTCAAAGACCAAAATACTAACAAATGGTGAATTGTACAATATAAATGTAGATGGTCAATCCATAGAATATGTCAAAGAATATATTTATCTGGGCCAACTAATCTCATTTGAAGATCTTACAGAAAGGGAAATTAATAGAAGAATAGCTATTGCATGGAAAAAATACTGGAAGCATAAAGAGATAATGAAAAACAAAGATATTAATATTAAATTAAAAGTAAAACTTTACGAAACTGCTATTCTTCCATGTAATGTAAATTAATCTAACATACGGATGTCAAACGTGGGCGCTCAGGAAAAAAGACGAAACTAAACTTAGTGTACAACAGAGGAAGATGGAGAGGAGCATGTTGGGCATAAAGCTCTCGGATAGGGAAAGCAACGACGAAATTAGAAAAAGAACAAAAATGACAGACGTTGTCAAAAGGATTCGCCATTTGAAATGGAAATGGGCTGGTCATGTTTGTAGAATTAATGATAATAGATGGACAAGGCTAAGTACAGAATGGATACCGCGCGATGGAAAAAGGAAAAAAGGCAGACCACTACTACGATGGGAGGATATATTCAGGAAAAGATGTGGCCCAAACTGGATGAGACAAGCCAGGGATAGGGAAGAATGGAAGAGTTTGGGGGAGGCCTACGCCGACTTCCAGAAATAAATAAACCAAACAAAATGTAAAAAAAAAAAAAATGTGTATATAATTTGTATTAAAGGTACTGGAAATGAAGGAAAATAATTATATAAACTAATAATCAAATGTAAAACATGTAATTGGAAATGGTAGAATAAAAGGCTATTATTATTATTATTAAACTCCCGGAAACACATCCTAAAGTACGGACGACATTTGTCGGACATGCCACCGGTAAGTCTATTAGACATGTAGGTTCCGGTAGTTCTCGACATGCTAACGGAGAGTACTTGCACAGACACCACCAGGTGGCTAGGATTATCCATTAGCAACGTGCTCTTAAATATAACCTTGTGGATTCTGAAGTATCGTACTACCAGTACCAGCCTCTTCCAGTTCTCGAAAGTGGTCATATCACGCTCTACTGGAATCGAACTATCCATTTCACATGATGGGAACCTTGTTAAAGTCGAAATAGAAAAAATATCTAAATATTTGGACGTGGCCCATGAGGTTACCGCCATGGGGAATATGGATTCAACTATCATTATTCCGACAGTCGTACCAGTCAAGGGCCTACTGGCGAAGAGCTTCGATAAACACCTCGAGAAACTCTCGCTAGGCAATTGGGTAAAGGGTCTGATACAGAAGTTGGTAGTGCATCGTGACGAGGTTCCTCATTTTAGAGCCCTGACCACCGGTAGCTTGGGACGTAGAACTCGCTTTCGGTGGATACAATTTTTTTATACAATATATATAATAATATTTGTATTTTGTATAGTTCTATATATTTTATAAGAAGTTGTATTTGATAATTATAATAAATCATTTATTTATTTGTCGCCACAGACAGAACATAAGGATGTAAATTTTAGTAAAATAGTACCAACATTATATGCAGGTAGGTAAATTGTGATCATGTAGTGTCACCTATAGTGCTCCTGCTACAGATACTGGGACCTAACATCGTCAAACATAAAATGCCCCGTTGTAACTTGCCTTAGCACACAAGTTATTATTTCTTTTGTTTACATTAAATAATAAAAGATTCTAGACACGAAATAGCTTCGGGACCAAACGTTCAGACTACAAGTGTTGTATAAAAGAAAGCTAAGGCACTATCGTGCTAAGAAAACTTTCATACTAAAGCCAACATCTTGTTTAGCCTCCGTTAATTTCCACTCCCTACACCAACGTTCGGGTGTTGGTTAAATTAAATCCTTTTCTCATTACTGAGTTAGAAATCCAATAGAAAGGGATTATGTTTAAGAAGCAAATTATAATGCTTTCATTTTCACGGCAGACAAAATCACTGATGAAAGCTCTCGCGAAGGAAATTGTTTATAAAATTGTATTTATCTTAGGACTTGTGGAGTAAGTTCTAATAATAACTTCTTAGATTAATTACGAAGGAAATTTTAACTAATTTTTGGGTTTATTATTAATGTTTCATCGAAAATAGTTGAGATGCATGAAGGTAGGTACCCTAGTTACATCAACATTTAGGTATTTGTTAAATAAGATTAGGTATAAACTAAACAATAGCAATAAAAAATATTACTAACTTTAGAATTAACGAACTACACTAACTCAACTAACCTTCCCTTTTATTATTGAAATTTGGAACTTTCTGTGCCCACATAGTTAGAATTATGGTCTAGCTTAAAATATGGATGATCAAACATTGTAAACTTTCGGACTGTAATTTGTTTTGTGAGGCTAATAAATAAATAAATAAACACCTCAGACCTTCCCGTGAGCATAGGTGCTGTAAAGCACTCGAAATGTCAGAAATTTAATGTGAAAAACAAACCGCTACAAATCTGAAAAAAAAAGTTAGTTTAGAGCGTAGTTTTGAATCAGGCGACATTAACTTCGAATCACAAAACTATATTATAGGGAATGCAATTAAATTTATAAATAGATGTGGAATGGAATGCGTTGCACGTATACTGAATAGAATAAAGCAAAATATTTGTGTCTCGCACATACATATGTACCTACTCCTACGTTTAATTAGCGAGAGGAAAGTATGCAAACTATTTGACTCATATCACGTACGAATGCCATAAATTCTTTCTGTTTACAGATAGATATAGTTTCTGTTCTTTTTTTTTAAGCGGAATAGCGACAGGTCTGTCACATTAGGACTAAAACTACCTAAATGAAATATAGTTGTATTAATTTGAACTACACAACTCATTAATATTAACTTATATTTTTTTCAACCTATATTGCCCTGCTGCTGGACTTAGGTCTCCCCATAATCCTCCAGACCGGTCTGTTTTCAGCCATCTAGGGCTAGAGTCGTTACGCAATGGGTGCCTGCAGATGGGCATCGACGTCGCGGCAGGCCCAGTAAGCGTTGGCGTGATGACTTGGATGCATTTAGGAACTTATAATTAATTATTTTTTATGCATTAGTTTTAATAGCGCCAACAGCCACTGATCTGCAAACACTAGTCACAGTTATGAAAGACGACTGCATGATCAATGGCTTACACTTGAATGTGAAGAAAACCAAGATTATGGTTTTTGAAAGGGAAGAAACCAGAACGAATGTAAGGATTGTGGTTGGTAACGATGTGCTGGAGCAAGTGAATGAGTTTGTATATCTTGGATGCGCCTTCAGTAAGGATGGGAAATACACCGCTGATATAGAGAGAAGAGTGAGTGCAGGGAACAGAGTGAATGGTGCGATGGGAAAGCTACTCGGGAGCCGGCACTTAAGCCATAAGGCGCAGCTGGCCATACATAACGGAGTTCTTGTCCCAACGCTGTTATATGGTAGCGAGAGCTGGGTATGTAAGAAGGAGAATGAAAGTAGGATAAATGCGGTAGAAATGCGAGCTCTGCGGAAGATGTGCGGAGTGAAGCTGACCGACCGCATTAGCAACAGCATAGTAAGACAGCGAGTAGGTATGAAAGATAGTATCGGTGTAAAGATGAGAAAGGGCATGCTCCGTTGGTTCGGGCATATAGAAAGAATGCCAGAGGAAAGATTGACAAAACAGATATACAATGTGAAAGTGGAAGGATGCAGGTACCGGGGAAGACCTAGACTATCTTACCACGACCAAATAAACCGAGTCTTATCTGATGGAAAAGTCAAGAGTCTCCGTAACCGGCGAGCGTGTATGAGACGAACTATGAGAGTCGAGGAAGCAAGAGAGGTATGTAAGGAAAGAACCTGTTGGAACTCTGTACTCTCTGCCTACCCCGCAAGGGATCTGGCGTGAGGTTATAGATAGATAGATAGATATTTTTTATGCATAACGGTTTTAATTATATTTAAACTGACAATAACAAATAAGTAATAGTGCTGTACCATAATGAACTGCACCTTGGTGTAATGGTTAAGATCACGTTCAACGCCGCAACGCTCCGCCCGATCGGATAATCGATAACGATACGATTCCCGGGAAAAATCTCTGTGTGACTCACAAATGTTTGTTTCGTGTTTGCAAACGCATCCACGATACAGAAATAATTCTTAGTTTCGGATTACGTTATGATATTTAGTATGTCAGAAGAAAAAATGACAAATCAGATATACAATGCGAAAGTGGAAGGATGTAGGTACCGTGGAAGACCTAGACTATCTTAAACGGACGATTTAGCACAGTGGTTAAGAGCTTAAGTCGCTCCGCCCACTGTGTCTAATAGTCGCGAGTTCGATTCCCGCACGGGACAAATGTTTGTGTAATCCACAATGTTTTGTTTGAGTCTGCGTATTTCTATATGTGAATTTTCATGTTAGCAAACGCACCCACAACACAGGAATGAATCCTAGTGTGGGGCTACGTTTACTACGTAAATCTTACCATAACCAATCAGAATGTGTCTTAAATGAAGGACAAGTCAAAAGTCTCCATAACCAGCGAGCTTGTATGAGACGAACTATGAGAGTGGAGGTAGCCATACAAGTATGTAAGGAAAGAACCTGTTTAAACTCAGTACTCTCTGCCTACCCCGCAAATGATCTGGCGTTATGATATAGATAATAAGATAGATATTTAAAAAAATAGCATGTATCGTAACAATATAACAGTATTGTATTTACACAGGTTTTTACAAAACGGTAGTTATAATTTATACGGCCTAAATCAACGCTCCCTTATTTAGCAAGTAGTAAAAGCCGGATAGTTGCCTCAGTGGAATACATGCCCCGGTTTTAAAAACACTATGTTAGGGATGTTGGTGGCATTAGCGCTTGAGTATAATACGAAGTGCCCCTCTCGTAGGCCTCAGAGGCATGTAAGCCGTCGGAGTAGGCGTATGCGTTTTGTCCGTGTGAGCAAAAATTCTCCGCGGCGAAACTTTGACGGGCGTCTAAATTATATTGCTAGGTAGTTTCTGTTGAATATTTTTATTACTGATTGTGATTTCAGTCAACTTTTAGTTTCTTTGCTTGCATTAGGGTTGAGGTTACACTGTTTATAACATTTTATTGTTAAATAGTTTTTATTTTATTTTTTTATTAAAAAGTGCAAGTATCCATATCAAAAAGGATAGTTACCCTATTTACTTTTGCGGATAGTTGCTCTAGGGGAAACTATCCGCATATAATATAATTTTTTTAATGAGTAAAAATATTTTTTGTTCTATTAGTGATTTTTCCAGCTTATTGTGACTATAACGTGTTTTAAATCAAATAAATAGTTAACTGTTTCATGCGTTCAATCTATGTGAGCAAAATGCCAGAGCAGAATAGCGTGAACCAAAATCGATCCCCACCTAGGCCGTCTTTAAACCTCTTGAATCTTTCTCAAGATTGTTTAGCTATCGTTCCCATCGCTGATATCTTATGAATCACAGAACCAAAACCTTGCATTGTGAAGAAAAGAGGGCAACCGCAAAAAATGAAAAAGACCATCAGAGAATATTACCAGCAGTGAAACTGAATGTGATAACTCAGATTTTATTGAATGAAAAAAAGGATATAGTTACAGTTTCGACAATGAAAACAAAGAAAATGTTATAAGTTCAAGTCCATCTAAAGGTAAAGCCACCGAAGGACTACCACCAATAAAAAGGAAAAAGGCCGAACAAATCGATAAGTCACTGAAAATATATAAAAAGTGAAAAACGCTAATCCAAAACAGATAATATGAATAAAAAATTCTGTTGATTATTGCGCAGAATGTTTTGAGAATAACAATTTTACTCAATCTAAATCAGATTGAATTCAATGTGGGATGTGTCGAATGTGGTTGCATTAAACTTATACAACATTCAAAAACCATTGCATGAGATGTGGAAAATTGAAAAGCCTGGCTTCTCGTGATAATTAATGCTAGTGCCAAGATAGATAATAAAATATTTTACTAATAACTTACCTAACTTAAAGTTTAGAGGCTATTTGTTTATATTTTGGTTAAAACTTAATACTATTTAATAATGTTGCTTAAAATTTTGATTAGTATTAATATAGGATCTTGGTTTATAATAAAAACCGTTTACTTAAATTGATATGCATTTGTTTCCATCTAAAAAGTTCCATCTTAGTGAGGCGTCTATCCCCGCACAAGGCTAGTATCCCCCGAAGATTTTTTAACGTTGCGCTACTATCCGCTACAGTAGGCAACTATCCCTTTTTTGAGAGGTCAAATAGAACAAGATTTACTCAAAACAATATTACTTATGTTTACAAAAATGGGCTTCTATAAAAGATCAAAGACCTATGTTTTGATATACATGTTGCATTATTCCTATTAAGTACATATTTTTTAGTAATAGAGCTTTATTGATAAGTAGGGCAACTATCGGGCTTTTACCCTATATTCTTTCTTCATAAACAAAGTTAACTTGCTACAGTCACACAAAAGCTTTTTTGTTCAGCGTTAGTACAAGTGTTATGTCTGAACATTTTCTTTTCATGTCACGTGGAGTGGAAACGAAGCACCACCAGTAAATCATGAATAGAGCTCTCTCAATTGTAATGGTTACCGAAACATCGAATACTTTTTTCAAGTCGTCTCATCAAGTTGGTAAATAAAAGTAGTACGAATACATTGTTCTTTATTGTATATAATAAAAAGGCGGGCTTAACCCTAATATGAGTCTTTCAGCGGACCTTTGAGTGTTGAAAGATGGAAAGTGAATAAGGGGGCAATCACACAATACAGTGTCAAATATACAATATACAAATATTTATTAGCCGAAAGACGTCCACTGCAGTACAATAACCCCCATGATCGCCACGACGACCATCCTTGTATTATACGCATCCTGCTTTAACCTGCGACCTTCACCAGGTCGTCGGTCTACCTTGTGGGGGGGCTGGCAACTCTACATCGTCTGGTACGAGGTCGCCACTAAAGAACCTTTCTGTCTCTTCTACGGGCAATGTGCCCCGCCCACTGCCACTTAAGTTTGGCAATTCTGAGGGCTATATCGGTGACATTGATTCTCCCGCGGATCTCCTCATTTCTTATACAAATATTAAATGCATATAATTGTAATATACACACCGTCACGCCTATATTCCCCAAGCGGGGGTTGCAGAGGTGTACTGTGTACACCCTCTTCTCGCCGACGATGTTAGGTCCCATGTAATAGCGGGCGAGCCTATTGCCATATACCGGGCACAATTCCAGACTCCGGACTCATACTGGGAAGTTTTTCTTAGAAAAACTTCATTTGTCCGACCTAGGATTTGAACCCAGGACCTTGTGATCACCAAGCGATGCGCTTTGTCACTAGATCAACGAGGCGATTGTAATATAAACACAGACATGCATACCTAAGTAAATCAAGATAGAGTTCCCTAATTTTGCTCCTGAAAACTTCCAAAGAAAAGCTTGCACGAATTGAGTACGTTCCCCAAACGCTCAGCATGATCAGTGAATCATACATCAAAGTTACTGAAGAATCGAAATTAACATCATTCAATCAAATCATTTACCCACCATAAGTTTAGAAAAATAGGTATAGCTTTTGCGGAGTTAAACGAAATTGTAAGCTGTAGGTCCGTGCGCATTCCGTACTTTACATTAAGTTCCATTCACTGAGCATTACCTTGCATTAAAGGTTTTCGTGTGCGCTTAGCTTTCAAGCAGCTCGTTATTTACCATATTACGTAGGTAACCTGCTTCGTCTTTAGTGTGTACACGAACTATAACGACAGTTGAAATTTAAAATCATAAAACTTTAACGAACCCCTATGAACTTGCAAAAATATTTATTATTTTTCAAGATATTGGAAAAAAACAACTGAATAGCTGTGTTAATTCTAGAGAGATAATTTTAGTTTAATTAAGAAAATAAAAAGACAAGTCTTATATAATGCTGAGACTTAACATTTGAATTTAATTAAATGTTCCACGCAGATTATTATCAAAAAGGCTAGGCGATGTGCTGATGATGCATGCAGCCAAACTTATTATTACACTAATTACTTCGTTTAAAGTTTCATCAAACCTTCTAATACATCTTTATTGTCCTCGCCTTAAACTTTATTTAATTAGTCTGAATATAATACCAGTTTTAAAGTTCGCATTTTTTAGACAAAAATAATGAATTGAGTGATAGCCTTTACAAAAGATTAATAAGTGAGGGATATATTGAGCAGTGATAGCCTAGTGGTTAGACCGTTGGACTGCAAAGTCAAAGGTCTCGGGTTCAAACCCAGGCACGCACGTCTGTCTTTCGAAAGCATGTGCGTATTAAAAATTAATTATCACTTGCTTTAACGGTGAAGGAAAATATCGTGAGGAAACCTGCATGCCTAAGAGTTTCTCGAAGGTGTGTGAAGTTCGCCAACCCGCACTGGGCCAGCGTGGTGGACTATGGCCTAAACCCTCTCAGTTTGAGAGGAGGCCTGTGCCCAACAGTGGGACAGTTTCTTAACAGGGCTAATATTATTATTATTATAATGAATTAAGAAGCTTATTGATTTTACATAAATATTGCTGTTATATTCCAAAAAAGTAATAGGTTGCTTATGACGGTGCTAAAGATCGACGATTAACCCGGTCAATGTTACATGGTAAACCTTACATTTCCTACATCGTAATGAAGTTCATTTTCCAGGAAAGTGTTTAATTGCTTAATTCGTTAAGCCTGAATTGCGTTGAATTAATAATTGTAAATTTCGGAGAATAAGATCGTTTAATTACTCGCGTTACTTGCAGGCCTAAGCACGAACAACTGACTCTTAATAAACGATCGCTGAAATATTAAAGCTAAAGAGTTCTCCCACAGAAAGCTATGAAAAACTCGTAAAGAGAGGCATTGAAACAGGCCGGGAGTTCGGCCGCTATTCAGCGGGCGACATAATCTCTTCCTATAGAGCTATATAGGAATTCTGCTGAATGCACGAGATTAACGCTCCCTAAAAAACGCAAACGCGTTTTGAAAGCTGAAAAAAGTAATATGATTTAGGTATATTCTATACAAGGTATAGATACGAAACATTGATTTTTACAAATTTAATTTAAAGTTCGTCTTGAACCTCAACAAAAAAGTTTGTATTCCTGTGCCACAAATTTAAAACCCTATTTTCAATGATTATTTTTTGTTTTCAAAGCTTACCACCGTTTAGTGCAAAGAATGTCAGACGGTAACGACAAAATACCATCTGGTCCTGTGTTACTTCTGCAAACTATCTGATTAACACTCTTTGACGTAGTCATAAAGTCCAAAGTAGCAATGCGCTCCAGACTACATACACTTCAAAGACTAGTCGTATCCTAATTGGTATTGATTGAGTGCTGAAGATAATTCAACGTTGCATAATATTAGCCATGCGATGTGCATCATCTTATTGAAGTAGTTTGATTGCACATTATAACGGGGCGAATTGGCGCCAGTTTCAATTAACGGACTGTTATTTCTGTTCCGGCCAAAGTCGGCGCATTGACCGAAGTGCGCTACAGAAAGTCAATAAAATTAGCTGCAAATTTGCAACCCGCAGTCATGACCGTAATAAAGTTATTTCTATTTGGAAGCGGTGGCATGATCACTTAAAATACTTACTACGGTACTTTAACATTCACACATTATGCCATCTCCCGCACTATTCTGGCAATGATAATAGAATTGTAACAGATTCTATGCTACAAGGTTTTGTGATGTTTTGTTTGGTTGCAAGTGGAGCATTTTCTTAATAGACAGTCTCTATTGAGAAGAGTTAGAATATTTTCTCCGTTTTGTTAGTGTTCAATTTAACAATAGTGACTAACGTTTTGGTAGGGTTTAATAATAATAGAATTCTAACAGATTCCATGCTACAACATTTGATGATGTTTTGTTTGCTGCCAAGTGGAGATTTTTTACAAGCTTTTATTTAATTTGCACCATTCGTATTCATGTCTGTCTGTCTTTGCGGTTCAAATTTTGTGATCCATTTTTCAAGCACTTGCGGGTATCCAATTGAGCTGAAATTTGGCACACCTATGTAAGTTCGGTGACAATGCAATAATGTGGTACTATGGAGCTGGACCGATGATTTAGTCGGATGGCGCCCATAGTATCATGTCAACTATATAACATAACTCCCGCGTATTTAAGTTTGTTGATTTGGTAATGACAATTACTACACAAGAAAATGGTGTTAAGCCTCCGACCATGAAGCCGTAAGGTGATCAATGGAACCACTCAACATATCATCATCATCATCATCTCAGCCTATACTTGTCCACTGCTGAACATAGGCCTCCCCAATCGCTTTCCAGCGTAACCGGTCCGATGCCACCTGCATCCAACGACTTCCTGCGATTTTCACAAGATCGTCGGTCCATCTGGCAGGCGGTCGTCCCACACTGCGCTTGCCAATACGTGGTCTCCACTCTAGAATCTTTCTGCCCCAACGCCCGTCCGATGTACGCGCTATGTGGCCCGCCCATTGCCACTTCAGCTTGCTAATCTTAACGGCTATGTCGGTGACCTTGGTTCTTCTACGAATCTCCTCATTCCTGATTCGATCGCGTAGAGAAACGCCGAGCATAGCTCTCTCCATAGCTCGCTGAGCAACTCTGAGCTTTTTTATGAGACCTATAGTAAGAGACCACGTCTCTGATCCATATATCATCACTGGTAACACACACTGACTAAAAACTTTAGTCTTAAGGCACTGAGGTATTTTGGATGAGAAGATGTTGCGCAGTTTCCCGAACGCTGCCCAGCCGAGTTGGATTCGTCGATTGACCTCTCTCTCAAAGTTGGACCTACCTAACCGGACTACCTGTCCCAGGTAAATGTATTCGTCGACAACTTCAAGAGTAGAGTTCCCAACGGTGAGTGGGGTGGGTACGACATGGACGTTACACATTATTTTCGTTTTGTCCATGTTCATTTTAAGACCCACTTGTTGAGATACTCTGTTGAGGTCACCGAGCATTCGTCCTAGATCTTCCAGCGACTCCGCCACGACCACAATGTCGTCGGCAAATCGAAGGTGAGTGATGTATTCGCCATTGATGTTGATGCCAAGTCCTTGCCATTCCAAGAGCTTGAAGGCGTCCTCTAAGGTGGCCGTAAACAGTTTCGGAGAAATGACGTCTCCCTGCCTTACTCCTCTTTTTATGGGGATCGCCTTCGTGCAATGCCCCTGTACTCGGACTGACATGGTGGCGTTATTATACAAGCACTTCAACACTTCAATGTACCGATAGTCAATGCGGCATCGCTGGAGAGATCTAAGAACCGCCCAAGTCTCGATCGAATCGAAGGCTTTCTCATAGTCCACAAACGCCAAGCATAGTGGCCGATTATACTCCTCGGTCTTCTGTATAATCTGCCGCAGCGTATGTATGTGGTCTATGGTACTAAAGCCTTTCCGGAAACCGGCTTGTTCGGGAGGCTGGAAGTCATCAAGCCTGCGTTCGAGACGATTCGTGATGACTCTCGAAAACAACTTATAAACATGGCTCAGCAGTGTGATGGGCCTATAATTCTTCAGTAAAGTGTTATCACCTTTCTTGAAAAACAGTACCACCACTCCCCTGTTCCATGCTTCCGGCGTTTTCTCTTCGAGCAAGACGGAACTAAACAGCCTCTGAAGGACTTTAAGTACCGGCGTTCCGCCCGCTTTCAGAAGCTCTGCGGTAATTCCGTCTTCGCCTGGTGCTTTGTTATTTTTGAGTTGTTTGATAGCCATCGTAATCTCGTACAGGCTGATGTCCGGGATATCTTCAGTGTAGTGTCGGGTTAGCTTGGCTCTTGGGTCTTTTACCAAGTCAACAACAGGTTCAGCTACTGAGGTGTACAACTGCCCATAGAACCTCTCTATCTCCCTGAGCACCTCTGACCTATTCGACGTTACGTTTCCGTCCTCCGTCTTCAGCTTCGTCAACTGGCTTTGCCCAATAAACGCGTCTCTTGCGAACACTTTGGAGCCCTTGTTCTGTGCTATGGTCTCCTCAATACGCCTTGTATTGAAGGACCGTAAATCGTGACGCAAGGACTTCAGTATCTGTCCATTGAGCTGCCTATAGGACTTAGCATCATCGGAGGTTTGGAGCGTCATGGAACGTCGCTCAGCCATGAGATTTCGGGTGGAGTTAGATAGTTTTTGAGGTCTATTTTTACGGTGGGGCTTATAATACTTGGACCCGACCGTATGGACAGTCTCTACCAGCCTGTTGTTGATTTCGTCCACTGATGCGCTGCTGTCTAGCAATTCGAAGCGGTTTGCCAATTCGAGTTGAAAGTTCTTGGGGTTTTGGATGTGTGCATAAGAAGGTCGGAGCGTAGACTTCATCAGACGCGATCTTTCCATTTTGACATTAATATTTAATGTGCCTCTGACCATTCGGTGATCACTGCCGGTTTTTACCCTGTGAATCACGGAGACATCATTAAATATTTGTCGCTTGGTGCTCATGATGAAGTCTATCTCATTTTTTGTGGAACCATCAGGGCTCATCCAGGTCCATTTTCTATGAGGCGGCTTCCGGAAGAAAGAGTTCATCATAAAGAGTCCCTCCTTCTCCAGATATTCGGCCAGCCTCTGACCCCTGGGGTTGCGCTGCCCATATCCAAATTGCCCCACTCTCAACTCATCATCGCCCCGTTTGCCCAGCCGCGCATTGAAGTCACCCATAACCACTGTAAATTGTGCTTTGGAAGTATGTATGGCTCTACTAATGTCCTCATACATTACTTCGACGTCATCATCTGAGTATGCCGAGGTCGGTGCGTAGACCTGTATGACCTTCAGCGAATATCTTTTGGATATTCTGAGTATCAGGTACGCTACCCTGCTCGACACACTAGTGATGGACACAATGTTGTCTATGAGTGACTTGTGGACGATAAATCCGACACCACCTTGAGACTGCTGTTCACCCTCCCGGTAGTAAAACAAGTTGCCGGATTTTAAGGTTATCGTGTCCTCGCCCTTTCTTCGGACCTCCGATAAACCAACAATATTCCACCGCAACTTGTTTATCTCTTCTTCCAGCTCAAAAAGCTTCTCATCTGTCCTTAACGTGCGTGCATTGTATGTCACCAGGGCCAATTTTCGATGTTGGTGGTAGCCGAATCTCTGCCGGAGATTCTTAGCACCCCTTGTCCTGTCGTTACCATAGCTGCTACCGTGGCCAGGACGAACAGGACCGCCGGGGACTAGGGGCCTGGTTTTATTCTTATCTTCCATTTTAATAAATTGGGGGTGTTTGCCATACTCGCCACGCTTGGCAGGCGGGTTGGCAAGCGCAGTTTTTGATGGTAGAAGTGTTAAGGGAACGCTGCTGCCCATTCCCTAGTTATCCCTTAGTCGCCTTGTACGACACCCGATGGGATGAGATGGGTTGGTCCTATTCTAAGCCGGGAACCACGCGGCAGACTCAACATAACACCATATTTAATCGCTCGTTGAATTTATCTTAGCGCGTACAGTAGACTCGGCTGGTGTTTAGATTCTGATGATAATGTGTCAATGTTTAATAAAAACATGATTTTTATGGGACCTCGCATCTACAACCATCTGCCAAAGCATATACTAGAGATAACTGATATGAGTATTATTAGATGTAGACTAAAACGACTTTTAGTGGAAAGGGTTTACTATAGTGTTCACGAATACCTTGTTGACAGTATAATATGATGTTTTTAATGACACAACTAATCACAATTGAATTCATATATGAGTCCTGATATTATTTTAATTATCTCACTATTATAATTAACATTACTATAATTGATATCATTAAAACAGACACTTGGAATTAATTTACTTTTACATATTTTATTATATATTTAACTTAATTGTTAGGTACTTTAAGTTCTTGGATTATTCCTAATGATATTTGCATGCCTAAAATGGCGTACGGCCAATGTAAATATACACATTCACTGTAACCAACGTTCGACACACAAAAATAAACTGATTTGATTTGAGAGAGCTAAAGTGTGGTTTCCTATAATAGCTTGTTTTTAAAAGGATATTTTTAAATTATTAATAGACAGTCTTTATTGAGTAGTGTTAGAATATTTCCTCCGTTTTGTTATTGTTCAATGTAACAATAGCGAATACCATGTTGGTAGACTTGTCTGGTGAAGCTGTAAAGGCCCCGCGGCCACGTTGGTACAGTTTGTATCGATAATATTTACTGTAGGTCTGCTAGTGACGTCTATGTGGAGTAGGTCACTTACCTCCCTCAAATATGATTGAAGAGAGTGATGGCTGCTTTTTATCTCATTCTCTTGGACGAGTGCTGCTGACGAGTACCGACCTGCCCATATCTTGTGTTTTATTACTGAGTTATTATTTACTAAAAACATGGCGCGCAACTTGATGACCACAGGGTTCGCAGGGAAGTTTGTGTTTTCATAGCTAATGAATTGTTTTGTTTCTGGAGTTATTTAAACAGTATCTTAATGCTCATTAAAACATATTTTTGAAATAAAACTTAACATTTAAATGTGTCACGATGCAGGATGCTCCTGGAAAAAAGGGAACGAGAGCATTCTTATTTTCATTTTTTTAACATATAGGTTTCTGATGTCTTGCGTTATTTACGATACACTTTGTATATGCTACATAATTGTATTGCCAGTTTTTCACTCCTGTCAAAATGTAATTTCACATCAGCCGATTTTGAAAATAAATGTTTTAGATATACCTCTCGAGAGTCAGCCCAAAATTTAAATTGGCAAATTTTATGCTAGGTTTTTGAAAAAATAGTATTTAAATGGAATAAAAACTACAACCACATAAAACATATCATTGGCTTCGCTATAATATTCCTTATCACATACAAATATAATTTATTAAAAAATGTTTATACCATCAGGACATGATTCAAATTATTTTATACATAAAAATATACGTAATTTTCTTGCCACCGGCTCGTTATATTTCAAATAAACTATTCCAATCACCTCTACACTATCAGAAATATAACAAAAGACTTATTGTTTATGTGTTCGCTTGCTACATAAAGTATTTTTTTTGTTGTGTTTATCATCACGACGCATCAAGACGACACGTATTTTGCCAATGTCAAGTATTACGAATATTCATTTCTAAATTAATTCAACTCCCCGATGAACTTGATGACAAAGATGATTATGAAATTGATGAAGTGCCCCACCCTGGATAGTAAAGCGATGATACTTTACATACCAATTGCTACGGCCGTTTTGAGGGAAATCGAAAAGGCACGTTTTATCATTTTGTTACAATTACCTTCACTTATGCACATATAGGAATATATAATCGTTAATATTCCACCAACATTACACATTATAATTCGAAATAACACAAGTTTTGGAAATTAAAACAAATTAACGACATCACTCTTAGATTTCCCGCCAAAAACCTACATAAAGTATTAGCCCCATAAAATATACATAAAAATCCCGAGTGATCACGCCCGCTTCATGGCCGTTCGACAAAAATGGCGACTGCAAACCACAGACTCGGAAGTTGTATATTCTATTTTAGGCGCGGTCCACTTAAAAACGTTGTTTGGGTTGTCAATATTATCGACAGTACTTCAGTTAGTACCACTAAAACGTAAAAAATGTTTGACCTTCACCAAACACATTAATTCTGAACATCCGTGTGTCCATCCGACACTCGAGGGGTTAAATGACAAGCTCTTATATTTATTTGTGCGGATTCATTTGATAGATCTGTAATATTCATTTTCAAATGATGAAACTAGACTCTCCCCATTAATATTACATTTCACGTCTTACCTTAATATCGTTCTCCAATCTGTCAGAGAATAATAAGAATATAAACCAACAGTCGAAACTGACTTACGCCTCAAAGTTTATACGAAGAAGAAAACGATCAAGATAAACAATTATTTGATATCTTTAAGTTATATAACCTATTAGTTCTTCTTCTTCTTCAAGTGTTGGCTTCACACTAATTATAAGTGTATATTGCCAGTGTCCAGTGAGATATATAATCTTGTTTGTTTAAATTAATTCGACTCCCCGATGAATTTGATGACAACGATGATGATGAAATTAATGAAGTACCCCCCATGGATAGTAAGGCGGTGGCTAATTTACATACTAATTGCAACGGCCGTTTTGAGGGAAGTCAAAAAGGCACGTTTTATTACTTTGTTAAAATTACCTTTACTCATGCACATATAAGAACACATAATGCTTAATACCTTTACTTATGCACATATAAGAACACATAATGTTTCACTAATATTCCATCAATATTACACATTATTAGTCTAAATAACACAAGTTTTGGAAATTAAAACAAATTGACAACATCACTCTTCGACTTTCCGCCAAAACTCCAACTTATTAGTTATGTTTCCTAAAATTGTTCTTTAGATAAACAGTCACTACTGTATTTTTTTATTTATATAACGCAATACGACGACTTAAAAACAAACAGTTATGAATATAGACCACATTCTCTAAGTACAACATAAACTTCAATTTAGTAACTTCAGTGTACCTCTTTAACACTCGTAAAATCGTTCAATATTGATCCATATATACATTTAACATTACTACATATATAAACAGCAATCCGACTAATTGTCATCGCGTAAAATATATTATTATCTCTCACGTTGGCACAATACACTACTTCCAGTCAATACGTTGAGTGCCTCACTAAATAGAGTAACGATATCAATTAATTGAATAACATGGCAACACTATTCCCGTTTCGACATTGATTCAACGTAAATTCACACAGACTTCTTTTCGCCTTTTCGTAGCGAGGTATATGCAACGTATATAGCTTACCCAAGTAATTAAAGTAGAACAAACCAGCTTATCTTGTCTACTAACGCCTGCTCTGCTACTAGAACTAAAATGAACTAAGCTATGTGAATTAGGCTTTGCGAAAGTCAATGGTGCCCAAAGTAAGGTTCAAATTATGCACACCCTAAAACTTACCTACCTAAGAAACAATACAATAACTTTTGCTTTGGTTTGCTACTTCAGTGGCCAGCCCCTGCCTGTGACATTGCACTCATCTTTCACTACAGATCCCCATCCATCTTTAAAGAAAAAACTGGGCTATACAGCCCTATTGCATATGTAACCACTTTATATTAATTTGATTTCGTCAGGGTGGTATACCGCCACACCTTGCTGAAGATGTTGCAAAAGCAATTGAAAGAAGACAGAACCATTTAACCTCAAGCAACTTGACGTGCCTTTCGTCTTGCACCATATTATAACTGCCGTTAAAATCATTTGTTGTAATATGGACGACTAGCTGTTGCCCGCGGCTATGAACGCGTGTATTTTGTAATTTGACTATTTTCTATAACAATTAAATTTCCTATAGCACTCAGTAATAATGTAGCTTCTAAATAGTTAAAGAATTTTCAGAAAACGATGAGTAGGTCCAAAGATTACCTCATATCAACATACACAGACACTTACATATAACTCTACCTCTTTATAATATTGTATAGATCAGTATACGAGTACATACACTCAACAGTGCTTTAACCAAGCTACGAGCTTTGGTTGAAGCACTGTTAAGTGTGAAGCAAACATAGATTAGGTTATACCCTATGTTTGGTTGTATTTTATTTCATGGATAATGCGTTTTGTGAGCGATCATATCTCAGTGCCGTAAATAACAAAGAAAGACTATAGATACAAAAACGCATTGCTTCGGGCGTGAAAGGAATACACTTTACGCATGGCGGATTACAGGGTTCAATTCCCACCCGAAACGATATTTTTTCCATATATCAAGAATCTTTGTTTTATATCTTCCCCTAGTAAGGCAATATAGTCGCTATTATGTGTACGAAATTTCCATTAAACGTTATTCCATTAAGGTTTGCTTTTACAACATTCTTGAAAAAATTCACTTATATAAAGCTTTATTTTTATCATAAAAGAAACACGTTCAATGGGTTTAAAAAGGTAATCCATCTTTACTTAACGCATATTATGTCAGCAATTGAGGGAGGTAATGTTTATGAAACCATTTTTTATTTTTCTATTATTTAGTACATCGCTGATAATGGCTTCAATAACACATTATACATTATGTAGAGCATAAGATTAATGTTCTGGATGTAGTGCTTAAGTGATATTTTCTTTATTTTCGCCTTGATAGGTAATACAATCAGATAGATTGATGAAACCTGTCCACTTGAAGTAAACGTTACGAATTCATAATCCAATAACAGTATTATCTAGTCAGCATAAAATATATTTGTTCTTGTAGAGTTGCTATAAAGATCAATCTATATCACAACGCCAGATCCCTTGCGAAGTAGGCAGAGAGTACAGAGTTCCAACAGGTTCTTTCTTTACAGAAAGATAAAGATTTCGCTAGCTGAATTATTTGTGAGTCGTAAAGAGGAAATCCAATAGCAGTAGTTCGACAGAGGCCATATTTAGTGAGAAAGAGTGGAGCCGAAAACTGGGCTTAGTGACTTGCCTTGAGAGAACCTATGATCAGCAATACACTAATGCGCGCTAATGATGGTGATGATTAATATTCGTTCAGGCTAGCTGTCAGATACCTGTATCTTTTATAATGTAACAATAATAGCCCTGTTAAGACACTGTCCCACCGTTGGGCACGGGCCTCCTCTCAAACTGAGAGGGTTTAGGCCATAGTCCACCACACTGGCCCAGTACGGGTTGGCGAACTTCACACACCTTCGAGAATCTCTCAAGCATGCAGGTTTCCTCACGATGTTTTCCTTTACTATTAAAGCAAGTGATAGTTAATTTTAATACGCACATAATCTCGAAAATACAGAGATGCTTGCCCGAGATCTCTGACTTTGTAGTCCAACGGTCTAACCACTAGGCTATCATTGCCTATCTTCACTGCGTATCTTTTATAATATCGATATGACATTCAAAGCTCTAGTCAGTTTGGATACTGTTAAACCCCGAGAAGGGTTGACGTCTGATAGGCAGCCGATCTTAACAATAATGACAAATCACTTAAATATTACAAAGGATAAGGAATATTGTGTCGACCCCAGATAACGGGTAAAGGAAATGATGGCGTTATCGATGGTGGAAGTCTCAATTGACGTCAGGGATTTCTTTAGTACTTTTTTGAGGGATTTATATTGTTGACATAACGTAACGAATACAACACGTTATGTGCCTTATGTCAATCAAAATTTCCACCATATAATATATTTGTATAAGAAGGAACGTGAATTAATTTTGTCTTATAGATACAGCCCAGCTAGACAGCGTCTTCAATCGACGTAACCGTATCCTAAACATACATACATCAAAACACATCACAACTGTTATCTTAGAATGGATGGTTAAAGCCATTTTGAACACATATTCTATCTATCTATATCATCACGCCCGACCCCTTGCAGGATAGGCAGAGAGTACAGAGTTCCAACAGGTTCTTTCCTTACATAACTCTCCGGCTTCCTCCACTCTCATAGTTCGTCTCATACACGCTCGCCGGTTACAAAGACTCTTCATTCGTCCTTCAGATAAGACTCAGACTATTTGGTTATGATAAGATAGTCTAGGTCTTCCCCGGTACCTACATCCTTCCACTTTCGCATTGTATATCTGTTTTGTCATTCTTTCTTCTGATATTCTTTCTATATGCCCTAACCAACGAAACATACCCTTTCTCATCTTTACACCGATACTATTTTTCATACCTACTCGCTTTCAACACCTATTCACATCGTCTATATTTCGAATGCTTTTTTAAGCTAATGGCATGACATGATGGCTAGCCGTGTTCAAATTCTAGAACGGGCAAAGTATAATTGGGATTATTCTATATCAAAATTCTCAGCAGCCATCCGTTGTCGGTACCTAACGTTTTCGGCGAAATAAACCATCATACCTCTGCCTGATCCGCGTGGCGCGACGGTGTTACATTTTTTACTGCTGTCCATATTTCACAAAAATAACATCGAACAGTGGAGTCAGCAGGATTAGATAAGATAGACGGATGGCCTAACAAAGGCCGCGAGAAAAAGCTGAATGCGGAAAGCGCAAATTCGGTCAATATGGCGATTTTTCGGGGAGGCCTTAGCCTGCAGTAGACATTTTTCGACTGATATAATAACGTAAGACTATACGTACGTACTAACTTATAACTAAAATAACGTAAGAGGCCTAAGCTAATTTCTTGCTACCGTTTCTTTTTTGATGATTTAGTCACCTTTTCCATCATCTACAGAATAAATGAATGATTACTTTAGTTTCGGCACCCCTAAAGTAACATCCTAAACAAGAATTGTAAAGATATGTATGTAGGTACACTGGTACACACATATCCTTAATAAAATAGACTTAACCCACGGCGCCCGGAGGGTATCTAATACTCAAATTGGTACCCAGAACAAACGGATTTGTGGCGGCTCTACCAGATGTCCCTCACGTATAAAATACCGAGCTGTAGTGATTTCGGAATGGATATATCACCAAAAATTTTAAGCACTGTTAGTTTATTATAAACGTAGCAAGATTGTAAACTGTTGAAAGATTGTAAACCGACAATAATATTTACAACATAGCTCAAACAGTATTGACAGTTTGTAATCTGTAATTTAACCAAGTCTATTTTATCGATTATCACAAGTTTACCCGAATCTATGTTTAGACTAGGTTAGGGTTTGCTTGTAATTATAATAAATAATCAACAAAAATGCCACTAATCCACACTGGGCCCGCGTGGTGGAGTATGACCTAATCTCTTCCAGCTCGACTTGTGCGAGAAGGTCTTTACCCAGCTGTTGGATAACATAGGCTGTTTTTTTATTTAATCAACAAAACAGGGTGAATTGTAAAACCATTTATGTGAGAGATTTATTCCGGTCATAATCTTTCGGCCATTTTCAATCTCTCTAGATTTAATATAAACTGACGATGCTTACAATCTTCTGGTAATTGATACAATGTAATGCGTCATCTCAGTTGCTACCTTTTACAATAGAAGATATATTGTGAGGCTTGGTATCTACTTGTTACTGTTTTTGTCAGAATAGATAATAATTAGATATAGAATAGGATAGATAATAATTAGATTTGTCAAAAACGACGATATCGTAAGGCTGTAGCTGAGTTCATTATTTGCTCAGTTTGAACTTCGATTTTTTAATAAATCGAAAATAACACAAACGTTTTATGGTACTCGTAGTTCGGTAGAAAGTACACTACTCATTTATTTATACTTGATTCTTTAAGTACATAAATATGTACATAAGCATTACTAGCATAAACCGTTATTTAACTTAATTCAACTTTTAAAGCTTGAAATGATTAACCAAAGCGCAGTTTCGAATTTAAATTCTAAAAGACAAAACTTCCAACTTCTATTATTAGCTCTAAGCGTTCGTGTTCAGTGAAATAAAATGAGTCGCGTGTAGTCTAGACGGTGTGGAGCGCTAAGAAATTGCCACTGGCAACGAAAACTGTTTACAAAACCGCAACCTGTATACATGAGGGGACCGTTTTATAGTCTAGCCTGCAGCACTTCCTTTTCACTTCAGAATCACTATTGAGACTGCATCGTTGGTCTAGTGGCGTACAATGCGCAATTGGTCGACTAGAAGTCGGACAGTATAGTTACTTATCGGAAAATTCTCAGTATCAATCCGGATTCTTGAACTACCGGTATATTGGCAATAGGCTCAGCTTCTATTACATTGGGTTCTAACATTGTTGGAGCCAACAAAAGTCACTGCCATACCTAGTGATACACATTTTAACACATAGTACTCAAAATTACTAAAGGTTAGGTCAAACAGACGGCGGAGCGCGACGCAAGCGCTCGCTCGGCCGGCAGTCGGCAGCGCAGCGCACACGTCACATTGCGGGAGCGACGTCGCGCCGGTCGAGCCGCCACCCAGCACTGGCGTCCCGCTCGCACGAGTATTGGCGTCGCGCTCCCCCGTAACTTCCTTGTAATCGCGTCGGGCGCGACAGCGACGGATCATGACGTTTGCCAGCGCGCCGAGCGTGGCTGCGCTGTGTGGCCCACTCCGATCTCGGTCTCGAGTCTATTCGCGCCTGTATTAAAAAGGCGACAACTCGACACTTCGCGAACGCATCTTCCCATGCGAATCCGCTAATCGTAGCCACTGCCGACTACGAACCCATCGCCGGCCGCCGCTACCGCCGGCCGCGACATATTCTCACCGATTCCCCCGATGCTCTGACATCGCTTCTTTCCGCTCCAGATACGGAAGTCGACGACTAAGTCGTAAATCCCCTCCCCCCGTAGCGCCTGTCCAAACTCGAGCCGCCCTCAAGTATGTCGCCCCCTTGCCCTTCTGGCTCGAGCGTAGTGGTTGCACGCTCGCCCTTAAGTCCGCCGCTACCGCCGGCCGCGACATATTCTCACCGATCCCCCCGATGCTCTGACATCGCTTCTTTCCGCTCCGGATACGGAAGTCAACGACTAAGTCGTAGATCCCCTCCCCCCGTAGCGCCTGTCCAAACTCGAGGCGCCCTCGAGTATGTCGCCCCTTGCCCTTCTGGCTCGAGCGTAGTGGTTGCACGCTCGCCCTTATGTCCGGTGAAGCTGTAAAGGCCTCGCGGCCAACAGCGTATATCACTGAAACACACACACACACACACGCTGTGTGGCGTCTGCTGTACTTTTTATTACATTACAACTCTAGAGCGCATCACCGTCGCGCTCTCGCCCAGCTGCGTCAGCTGTGGCGAAACTTTAAAGTAACAGTAGGCGGAACACTTCACTCGTAGAACTGACAGCCGTTGGGGCACAAAGTTTCTCAAGTGGCGACCAAAATTAGAAAGAATGTGGAGGATGCAGGCCTCCTCCGATAACCTGGTGAATGTCGTGATTAAAACGTAGATCGTCATCACAAAGCCGGTCATCATGGCGGTCTTTGGGGGAGGGTTTTGTCCTGCTGTGGACGTCTTTCGGCTAAAGATAGATAGTCAGGTAAAAGCGGGTGTGCATAATACTCCATGCGGTGATGGTATCCATATTTTTACACTTTTTGATAAAGTTGCAATATTTTTTTACAACATAATTTGTCATACAGGGCGAGACGCGTGTAATCTTTTCTTATTGCCCCAGGGATACTACCCAACCAACCACGCTTATAAAGGATATGTCCACTCCTTGTCGGAGCGTATTTACTTGTAATAGGATTTTTTTGACCAAGGGGGTTACTGTTTGGGTAGGTATCTAACACGTATAACATACAGCTATTATTTATTTTCTTTCTTTCATAAAAAAATCTTTCTTTGCGTCACATTCATGTGGCGTGGGTGCGTTTACAAATATGAATTTTACATACGCGAGGGCTCTAAATTAGGCATTATTTTCTATCTATCTATCTATATCATCACGCTAGATCCCTTGCGGGGTAGGCAGAGAGTACAGAGTCCCAACAGGTTCTTTCCTTACATACCTCTCTGGCTTCCTCCACTCTCATAGTTCGTCTCATACACGCTCGCCGGTTACGGAGACTCATGACAGACATTTTTTTCTAAATCAGAAAAAAAATGTTCCGTATGGGGATCAAATCCGCGAATAATTAATCAATGGAATGAGCGGCCTTTACCTTAACCCCTCTCTAATCTCCTTCTTCATGTCATCTATTTACTCTGTTATTAAAGTACCTATTTATATCTGCAATGCGGTTATCACGGGACAAGACATTTCTCGCGCGGAAATTATGTCGGTCATAATTCGAATTTCTCGGACATTCGAGTCTTGTACCTTGTCAATGTAATGCAATTCGTAAAACGAGTTTTTTCGTGTGACACTTTAGTCATGGCGCACCATGCTAGCACGTAAGCCATACATTATCTCCACAAAATACATATACATAAAAGTACTCCGCGGTTAACTCACCCGTAAGGCGACAAAAACTGCGACATATGTCGCGGTTTTGCCGCGCCCTTTGAACAGCGCATTTCAATCCGACTGGGAATTAACATCTGACTTAATATACTACCAATTTGTTTGATATTAAAGGTTTTCCTCAAGGGAATGAATAGATCCCGTAAGCTTCTCAGAATGTATTGTATCCGCTTTAAGCTGTATGCTTATGGCTTTTATGTTAATAACGATACCTGTATTCTTGATTATGATCTTCCTTTATGCCCTTGCCCTACTTGCGTCATAATGCATTAATAACCACGTTAACTAAGACTAATTTAATGGCGTTAATTGAGGTGTAGCAGCGTGTTATTTTTACAGTCTTATCTAACGCGGGTGATTATTTAGAGTAGGATAATTATTATTAGTATTACAAACGAAAGGAAAGGAAAGAACCTGTTGGAACTCTGTACTCTCTGCTTGATGATCTGGCGTGATGATATAGATAGATAGTGTTACAAAAAAAAAACAATCAGTGCATCGTTAACGGATCATGGTAATTAAGGATGGCCTTTAGCCAAGTTCACGCTGTGCGGTATAAAAGATAAGTGTCGCAACTTACTAATACTAACCCGTACGTTTCGAATATTTACATTAATCTATACAAATAAATAACATTAAAAGTGTCTGTTTGTTATGTCAAAATAACAGCTTTTTACTAAATGTTTATGAAAGTATACGGTACTTATAACCAAAAACAAATTGTCTGTCTGTTTATTTCGGCTATTCTTCGAAACGGCTGGAGCGATTTTTTTGTTAAATTCCACGCGGATGAAGTCCCGGGTAACAACTAGTTATTTATAAGTAGATATGACATTTTCAAGATCTTTTTATTAGAGTTACATAAAACGGCTTGCAAAGTAGATACATTATATCATTATTCCAATTTAACTATGAATATTTCCATCTACTCGTAACTTAATTTACGAAAGATACTATTTGACTTGTACCTACATTTTTTCTATAGACTTCAGGTTCAGTTCACGCCAGGAAATATTATTTCATCATTGTATAACAATGAAACCTACCTTTCCTCTTAATTAGGGAGGTAAGTAATTTTCATTTCTGTTACCCTTATCATTTACCACAATCGCTCGCTATGTAATGTTTATAATGTGACCATTCTGCGTTTTTATCCACTGCCCCGCTCTTTTCTACGCTTTACATTCTCTCGCTGGCTAGTTTCATGCCCCCTTCTCTATTCACTACCGGGATTCATATTCTCACGCTGGCCAGTTTCATATCCATTTCTCTCCTCAGTTTGAGCTTACATTCTCGCACTGACCAGATTCAGGTCCACTTCTCTGCTCACTGCCGAGGTGTATATTCTCGCGCTGGCAAGTTTTAAGTCCACTTCTCTTCGCACTGCACGAGTGGGCTGAATGTAATCCGGAGATTACGTATTTTAATCAAAAGGTGACGTTTAAGAGGCAGTAATTCCGATTTTGACGTGGGTATTTAGACTGTATAAACAATTTATCAGTAGAAAACAAAGTTTGTTTTGTGAAAAGTTGCAATTCTGTTGCGGCAGTGGGCGCCGCCCCGCTCCTACCCGTCGACCTTATATCAATAATTTTCTTCATATTTCATTCCCGACAAAACATTTCTTAATAAATAACAACATGGATCATGTTGTCGAACATGATAATTTATGAAAAAAATCGTCTATAATATAAATTGTTTGTACACAATATTATGTTACAAAATACATTCTTATAATAATCCTACATTTTAAGAAATCTAAATTCATATAAGAGGGGAAATGCTTGGTCTTGTGGTTCGAGTTTAGGCTAGTCCACGCACTTGATAAGTAGTTCGATCCCGAATGGATCTATTTTTTTCTATCTATCGATATCATCACGTCAGTTCCCTTGCAGGGTAGGCAAAGAGTACAATGTTCTAACAGTTTCAAACGCTTTTGTTTGTGTACGTGAATCTCATTTTTGTGAACGCACCCTCAAGAAATAATTTCCTAAGTCGGGGCTATGTTGTTTTAAAGGAAAATATTCAAATAATATCTATGAACATAGGTTTAGTAGATACCGCGCTAAGTAAAATGCTATAACGGATCTGAATAATCTATTTATTATAAATTAGGTATTGAAAACAATATTGTTTAATCGAGATACTCGAAGAAGATTAATGAACAAAGGATTTGTTATAGAGAACGTCAGTTAACGTAATTTATTGACGGTATTTTATCTTGATAATAGACGGCTAAGCGCACGTTTCCCGTCGATATAAAATACAAAGTTTGAATGACGGACTGGGAACTTATTCACTAACCAACGCGGCGCGTCACGATAACTTCGTAAAATGACCGTGTAATGGTATACTGTGTGCTACTATAGTCTGTCGCTTTAAGTTTTAACAAATCACATATAACAATATTTAAATGTCACTTTGTCGTGTTAAAATACATTGTTCTAAATAAAGTTTATTTCAAAAGGAAAGATAATTTCCTCCATGTATTTTTATCCTCCTCCTCGAGTCCTTTTCCTCATGTCTGCGTGTAGTGACCTTCACCTCCCAGGAGTCTTGCTCTTGTGATCTTTTGCCATTTTACCCTGTCCTCGGCGACATGCAACGCGTTACTAGTGCGTTACTAGTAGTAGACTGTAGTGTCCAGAGTGGTGCGAATCTGGTCAGACCAACGTGTTGGGCTGTGGCCTCGAGGTCTTTGTCCATCGACCTTCCCAGTGGCCATGAGCTTCTCCAAGTTGTCACCGTCTTTTCTGGCAATGAGGCCAAACCACTCTAAGATACACTTGAGACAGATGGTAGAGAATCTTGCCGTGACTCTGAGCTGTTTCAGTATCGATACGTTAGTTCGATTAGCAGTCCAAGGTATCCTTAACCTCCAGCACCACATTTCGAACGCATCAATACGCCCCCAGTCTGCTGCTTTAAGGGTCCATGACTTAGGTCCATAGAGAAAGATAGAAAAGACGAGGGTCCGCACTAGCCTGATTTCCGTTTTAAGGCCGATTCCTTTGTTTGTGTTCTTCCAAATCTTTTAAAACTATATTTTAATAGCTTTAATTGTTTACCTTTAGTTAAATACATAAACATGCTGACTACAGAGTACCTACCTACTAGAGTAACTTAGACATTCCTTTCAGAAGTTTTCATAACGTGTCGCCTTACGCTATTGATTGTTAGCGAATAAGGGCCCAGGTTTCGGTATTGTGTTAGTTGGCGGTTCTACTAACTTAGTAAAATTTACATGATACTTCGCGTACATTCACGGTAGAGTGAGCTTCGTGACTCCGAATACTGAGTACGGTCAAATTCACCTCGCGGTCCTTACGGTGGGAAAAATGATACCCTAACAGGGCTGGTGTACGCGTCAGATTTTTTAAACAAACATTCAAGTGAGATTGATTTACGCTGAAATAGATTTTTAAGGCTATATGCGAAAATTGATTTTCATTTAACACTGCAATATCTATGGCTTCCTCCAATCTCATAGTTCGTCTCATTCACGCTCGCCGATTACGGAAACTCTTGGCTTGCCCTTCAGATAAGACACGGTCTATTAGGAATGGTATGATAGTCTAGGTCTTCCCCGGTACCTACATCCTTCTACTTTTGCATTGTATATCTATTTTGTCATTCTTTCTTCTAACATTATTTCTATATGCCCGAACCAACGGAGCATACCCTTTCTTATCTTTACACCGATACTATCTTTCATACCTACTCGCTTTCTTACTACGCTGTTGTGAATACGGTCGGTCAGCTTCACTCCGCACATCTTCCGCAGAGCACGCATTTCGACCGCACTTATCCTACTTTGATTCTCCTTCTTACACACCTAGCTCTCACTGCCATGTAACAGGGTTGGGATAAGCACACCGTTATGTATTGCCAGCTGCGCCTTTTGGCTTAATGCCGATTCCCAAGTAGCTTTCCCTTTCACTGCAATATGATCAACCTATTTCATTATATACATCAACTGTCTCACTGCTGGGCTAAAGCGTTTTCTCACAAATAGTGGTAAGAGAGAAAAGCTCATATTCCATTTGTAGACCCATTGTAGAATGGTGTAGTTAGTAGTACCTGCAATGAAACTTTTCAAGCCGTCTAATAAGGCTGGAATTTGGGCTTAACAACTACCCACCGAACTCATAAAAAGGTGCATTTTGAAGCATGGAGGCACTCGAAAATAAAATGCCACAAACGCTGTTTTGTTGATCGCCAAGTGCCATCTCGCAGCACAACGAACGTCCACAATCGGTCAGCTTCCAACCATCTCACTGACCAAGTTTATTTACCTCATTAGGCCTGAATTTTTTTTTAAATGTCTTTTTATGGTGGCAGTGCAGATTGACGGAGGCAGGTTTGTGCCTGTTGTTGGAACTTATCAAACCGCCTATAAGGGTTCCAACTCGGCTTAACGACTACCACATTAGGTGGTAACCGGGACAGGACCAATGGTTTAACGTGCCTTTCGAAGCACGAAGACGCTTGAATATGAAAATGCCACAAACGGTCACCCATCTCAGGCCGACCGAGTGGAACGCTGCTTAAGCTTGGTAATCGGCAAGAACATTACAGTAGCACAGTGTTACGAGTGACTCAATAGAAAACGTAAAAACGTATGAGAATTAAATTTTACAACGCAGTCTCGTGGTCAGCTTGCCACTGATCTAGGCCTTCTGGAGTATTTCTTTCAATTTGCCTTATATAAGACTCACGTCGCGCAAAAATAAAAAGGCTTTTGAACCTCATTGAAACACAGTTGTGCAAATCGAAAGCTTTTTGCACAATTACCTAAATGAAACATATTTATAAGCGACCTTCGACAGTATTTATTGTGTTTATACTTTATTTAAACCGATCGTAGTAGACGCGCTGGAACATGTTAAAACATACTAAAAGTTTTACCGAACAGCTGCTTTTCAGAATAATAATGCTTACATTGTGTTGAAATAAAGCGCTCTGGATAAACTTCATTCATTAATCTTTCACCAGTAACTGTCTAATAATATTCAATTCTTTTCAAAAATCTTAGAGAACCCCTTAATTTTTTTGTATAGTAGGTATACTGCGTCGTTGGTATAGTGACGAATAATACTCGTAGCGATCACGAGGTTCTGGATTCGATTACTATGCCGAACGAAAATGTAATTTTTCAGTACATAAATCGTATATCATGTCTGGCATTATGCCCGGTACAACGGCAATAGACCCTATTACATGGGACCTAACATCCTCGGTGAAAATTGGTTGTACATAGTACACATCTGCCACTTCCCCTTTGGAAATATAGTCGTGACGGTGTCTAGTATTTTATAATATTTCCATTTTCCACTTTGGTATGTCAATGAACTTCACGAAGAACCCTACGTGTGGATAAACTTGAAAAGGGTAAAATCTCTCCCCGGGATCCACCCCCTCATCAATCTCAACTTTTTAGGTGTCCACAGATCACGTTTCACAAGGTTTTGCAGTGATTTTCAGCGCCACCACTTTGCTCGCGTTGTTAGTTTTTCACAAATGTTATTTACAAAGTAATTTAACACTGTTACTTTAAGTTAGACATCATCTAAGATGATATTAATAATGCACTCTTATTTTTCATCTGACAACGTTTTTATTTTCTATCTGTCTATATCATACTGCCAGATCCCTTGCAGGGCAGAGTATTGAGTTCTAATAGGTTCTTTCCTTGCAGACCTCTCTGGCTTCCTCCGCTCTCATAGTTCGTCTCATACCCACTCGCCGCTAAATGTTTCTTGCTATACTTTTTTATTTTAACGGTTAATATTAATATTACACAAGAGGCATAACCGTATCGTTTGGAAGAAAATTCATAAGAAAAGTGTCGCTAAGACACTTCATTAAATGCAAAATGTTTATTTTTTTCCATTCTAAATTTGTCGGCTGTCCAAGTTCCCGCGCGACCTTAATTGAGACGACACGGAGGTGCAATAAAAATTTAAGAAGAATGTGTCTCGAGGGTGCGAAACGTTACTTAAATATACAGACTGTTGTTTTATATCCTCACAGAATTTGCAGTACCTGTATTGGTGATACTGGACGAAAATTCATGAAAAAAAAACACAATATATATATATATATTTCGTAATATTTTATATATTACCTTAATATTACTAAAATAAACCCTCACGCCTATATTGCTCAAGCAGGGGTGGCAGAGGTGTCCTGAGTACACCCACGTTTCGCCGACGATGTTAGGTCCCAAGTAGGGGGCGAGCCTATTGCCATATACTGGGCACATTCGAGACTCCGGACTTGTACTGGGAAGTTTTCGTTAGAAAAACTACCCTTGTCCGACCTAGGATTTGCACCCAGGACCTCGTGATCACAAAGCGATGCGCTTTGCCACTAGACCAACGAGGCAGGAATGCAATATCGCTTATGTTACTTCTGGCTAATGTAGCTTTCTATTGGTGTAAGAATGATTAAGTCCGGCTCAGTAGTTTGAGTTTATCAATTACAAACAAACAATTTTTGCTTCTTTATTAACCGACTTCAAAAAGGAAGAAGTTCTATGTTTGGTTGTATGTATGCTTTTTTTTTCTTTTTTTATGTAAGTTCGATATTTTCGTCAATTGTGGACCGATTTTGATGATTTTTTTTGCATTGGGTTCAGTATAGCTCAAAGGTGGTCCCATTTTAATTTCATTGGCATTGGGCCTTAGACTTAGAAGATACACCAGGGAACTCCTTAACGACAAACAATAGGCATGTGTAAATTGAGATATTATGGGTATTACGTCAATCCTATAGGTACCCTACTATAGAACTAAGCCGTATATTAGCCAACTTCAAAAAAGGAGGTTCATAATTCGTCCTTTTTTTATAAGTCCTTTGCTTATGAACCGATTTTGATGATTCTTTTTGCATTAGGTTCAGTATAGTTTTGAGGTGGTCCTATGTCAATGTTATTGGTATAGGACCTTGGACTTTGAAGATACAAGAGGGAACTCCTTAACGGCGAACGGCACGAATGTATAGATTCCGTTATTATAGTCATTATATTAATCCTGTAGGTACCTTACTGTACAACTCAGCAAAATAATATAATATCGGTACATAAATATTACTAAATAATTGACTCATCACTTAAAATTGTAAAATAAAAATCTTTAAAAAAAAAGGTAAACCGACTTAAAAAAGCAAAAAATAAATATTTGAAGTCGGTGCCAAGTAACCGACTGCACCAACCAGCACCGACTTCAAATATTTATTTTTTGCTTTTTGAAGTCGGTTTACCTTTTTTTTTAAAGATTTGAAATATTAGTATAGATATATTTAATATAGGCGTGACGGTGTTTTTTTTTTATATTTTATAAAAATCTTGTCGAGCTGTCCCACGTGTTTGGTGACCAGCCCATGCGGCTGATGAAGGAAAGCATACCTATTGTTACGTTTGCAGGGTAATTAAACGCCGAATAACGTGCGAAGTACTTTATTAAGGCGCTATACACACAAAACAGTACATCGAATGCAAGTACACGCAAGCACAAAACACACTAGTACTACTCTCGTTAGCACCCAAATACTGCTTCCAAGTCGCTGAGTCACTCGTAGTATCCGTATATCCTTGCTAAAGTCGCCGGTGTATTCCACTTAGATCGCTTGTTCTCCGATTTCTGAGACTGTGTGCCCCGCGCTCTGTGTTCCTTTTATACTCGTATGCAAGTTCTAGAACGGGCGCGAACCTTCTAAGTACATCGAACAATAGCCGGCGCGGCCCAAAAGCGGTATTATTATTACATACCTATTGTAAGTGAACAAATAGGTGCTTGTACACCGCGGCCGCGTGCCGGCGATAATTAAAGGGGAGGAACCTTCTAGACGTTTCAGCACTTGAGCGCGGATTCTAGATCTTTCTATGCAGATCACCGGGGGACCGAAGGGTGTGTTATGGGGTTTAGAATCGACGTCCCCCGATAAAGAATTTTCAAGATACGGGGTATGTTCGGGTCGTAACACTATAATACATTTGTGGTAGATATGGTAACGTATTCTTCGCTTCGACTATAGTTATTCTGATTAATCGTCAAATGAGTATTAGTAAAAAAAATATTGTCTCAAAATATAGCCAGTTTAGGTAGCGTAGAATTATTAAGTACTCCGTCTATTATTCCATAAATCCCGCAAGAATACACGACAACACACTATATATAAAACGCTACAAAGCGCTATGAACAAAGTTTTGAGATTAAACGCCCAGGGTCCAGCTCTTGCTTCAAAGCTACGGAGTAGGTAGGTGCTTACTGGCGCCCAACACCAATTTAAACTTTAGCGTAACCTGTTCTCCCACCTCTAGTCACTTTCATGCCTCTTTTCCTTGATTTATAATTCGAACATAAAAGGGAGTTGAGGAGTTATACTGAAACCGAGTGGTAAAGCGGTTTTGGTAATTAAAAATAAACACGAAGTTGACATTTATTCGTAAAAAATAAATCCTAACTACTAAGTGAATAATATTTATTGATATCTCCTTGTTAACGATACATCGATATTGAGGTTCTTTTTTTGCGGGAAGTCGAAGAGTGCTGTGGTCACTTTGTTTTAATTTCCCAAACTTGTGTTATTTCTAATAATAATGTGTAATGTTGGTGGTATATTAACCATTATGTATTCTTATATGTGCATGATTGAAGGTAATTGTGACAAAGTGATAGAACGTGCCTTTTCGATTTCCCACAAAAGGGCCACCATCCAGGATGGGGTAATCATCAATTTAATAATCATCGTTTTCATCCATTCTATAATCACAGATTTCGCCAAGGCTACACTGTTAATTTGCCTATGTTTTTTCAAACAAATTATATAAAATTTAAATAAAGAAAAATAACAAAAAATGATTAAAATAAAGAATACGTTTTTTTAATTATTTTTTTATTGAAACTATGAACCAAAAAGAAAATACTCTCCATTGAACTTGACATACATATTCCGATAATTTAATTAATGATACAAAAATTCTCTGTAAACGATGTTTTTTGTAAAAACTCTTTCATCGTTTGCTGGTTATGTTTGACATTCAGTAAGACTATAGACGAATAATATCAAAGACAAACAACATTAATCAAATCTTAGTTTGAAGTGTATTGTGTCAAATACATAGTAGTGTGTGTAATGTTTTTTTGTTATTGATTTAATGTATTTTTTATGCATTATTTTATAAAAATATTAGCATTCTGCACTCCTTCTCTATATAAACTATAAGTGTGGGAAATTACATACTCCTCCGTCCGCGCAATTTTCGTAAAAAGGGGTAAAAAGTTTTTGCTTCACGTATTAATTTAATACTAGCTGAATCCCGCGGCTTCGCACGCGTTTATTTTGTAACTTGACATAGGACTTTTAGGAATAATAATTTTCCAAGACTTAAGATCATATTAAGTTTCTTTTCAATCCGTTCAGCCGTGTTAATATGGAGAAATAAAAACAACTATCCCCTGAAAATTACATTTTTGAAGGTAGAAATCTTTAAAAAAAAAGGTAAACCGACTCCAAAAAGCAAAAAATAAATATTTGAAGTCGGTGCTGGTTGGTGCAGCCGGTTATTTGGCACCGACTTCAAATATTTATTTTTTGCTTTTTGATGTCGGTTTACCTTATTTTTAAAGATTTTTATTTTACTATTTCAAGTGATGAGTGAATTATTTAGTAATATTTATATACCAATAATATATTATTTTGCTGAGTTGTACAGTAAGGTACCTACAGGATTAATATAATGACTATAATAACGGAATCTATATATTCGTGCTGTTCGCCGTTAAGGAGTTCCCTCTTGTGTCTTCAAAGTCCAAGGTCCAATACCAATAACATTAAAATAGGACCACCTCAAAACTATACTGAACCCAATGCAAAAAAAATCATCAAAATCGGTCCACAATTGACGGAAATATCTCTGAACATATATAAAAAAAAAAGCATACATACAACCGAACATAGAACCTCCTCCTTTTTGAAGTCGGTTAAAGTAGTCAACAGTCTCTGAGAAATCCTACATTTTCCAATGATAGTGTATTTAAAGTCGGTTCCACCGTTCTGGATATTAACACGGACAAACTTTTTTTTTAATGTGCCTGCATGTTCATAAAATATCTTCTTTATTTCAAAATCACAAATCCGAAATCAATATTCCCGTGTGCTGTGCGAGGCTCGTACGTGCGACTATTTGACAAAGTAAGTAAGGCGGTCTACGTTTTGTCGCTTAAACCAAGTCGTCTTTGTTTTCCAAAATTATTTATAAAGTCGACTTAAATATGAGTAAATTTTCGCTGTAGAATAATTTCAGCAGATCCCCAGGCTTCCAGTTGCTGATGAAGAGAAAGAGGGAAATCGGACGGATTGATCAGAGGCTTTTCTTTCGACAAAATAAGATCAATGTGATCAATATCAGCAAGATCTAGTGTGTAAACAAAGTTACATATTTCATATTATTATTTATCGACTTAAGATACTTTAATACTATCTACCAATCTATATTACCACGTCAGATCCCTTGCGGAGTAGGCAGAGTGGACAGAGTTACAACAGGTTCTTTCCTTACAGACATTTCGGGTTTTCTCCACTCTCATAGTTCGTCTTATACACGCTCGCCGGTTACGGAGACTCTTGACTTGCTCTTCGAATAAGACATGGTCTATTTAGTCATGGTAAGATAGTGGTGGTCTTCCCCGATATCTGCGTCCTGTTCTAGGAACTCTACCAACTGATAGCGGCGTGGAACCATTGGACCCTTTGTAAATACGTATATTTCTTTGCTTACTACTGTTTTTATTGATATTTCTTTGCTGTTTTTTTATGTAATTGTACATATTGTATATAATTTGTGAAACTTTAAATGGTTGTTATTCTACGTCCTTTTACTTTTGCATTTGTATATCTGTGTGGTTTCTTTCATATTAAGTTTCTTTATAATTCGTTAGTTATGAAGAAATAATAAATATTCCACAGAAGTCGTGCTATATTTCGAGATAAAAAGTGTTCTGTTTTATTTTACGAAGTAAGACACCTTCATATAACGTGTCAGTTAAATTCGTTTAGCCATTTTAATATGCATAAATACCAGCTATGTCGCAAGAGCCGTGATTCTTTCCGAGATAAAAAGTATCTCGATTATTATTTCGAGACCTAAAACACCTTAAAAGTGTTAGTAAGATCCATTCTGTAATTTTAGTATGAAAAAATAACAGCTAGATATCCCGGGAGAACCTTGTAGTGAATATATTGTATAAGCATTATTCCAAGATTGAAGAGACACCTTAATATTCAGTTTATTTTAAATCCGCTCAGCCGTGTTAATATGGAGAAATAAAATCAACTATTCCCCATAAATATTGCATTTCCCGAGCTATAAAGTAGTCTTGAATAATCTCTGAAAATTCCTCCATTTTCTAGTAAAAGTCGTTTTAAAATCGGTTCTCGTTCTGGATTATTAACACGGCCAAACAAATTTTTTTTATTGTTTCGATATGCTCTTAAAATATCTTATTTATTACAAAATCACAAATCCCAAATCAATATTCTTGTACGCTGCGCGAGGATCATACCTGGGGAACTATTCGGCAAAGTAAGTTAGGCAGTCTACGCTTTATCGGTTAAACCAAGTCATCTTTGTTTTGCTAAAGCTTTTATAATAATAAATTAAAATAATAATAAACTCAACTTAAAAATGAGTAAATTTTTGTTGTAGAACAATTTCAACAGGTCCCCAGGCTTCCAGTCACCTGTGAAGAAGAAGAGGGAAATCGAAGGATTGCCAGACTTTTTTTTAGCCTAAATATGATTAATATCTTTGAGCCTTCATGCAGGCCGGTAAAAATCTACCAAATGCATACTGGAGTGACTTCATATACCACTTACACGGATAGTATCGGCATGATACAGTGTGTGAACAAAGTTACCTATTTCATATTGCTACTTCAATACTATCTATCAATCTATATCATCACGTCAGATCCCTTGCAGGGTAGGCAAAGATTTCAGATATCCAACAGGTTCTTTTCTTGCAGACCTTTCTGGCTTTCTCCATTCTCATAGTCTGTCTTATATACGCTCGCCGGTTACGGAGACTCTTGACTTGCCCTTTTGATAATACACATTCTATTTGGTTATGGTTAGATAGTCTAGGTCTTCCCCAATATCCACGTTCTTCCATTTGCTCATTTTATATCACTGGGTTTCTTTCAAGTTTCTTTATAATCCGTTCAGCCATTTTAGTATGAAGAAATAATAGATATTCCGCAGAAGTCATACCATTGTATATTTTGCTATTTTATATATTTTTCATAATAAAAAGTGTATTGTTTTATTTTAAAGTGTAAGACACCTTCATATAAAGTTTTAATTAAATTCATTTAGCCAGCTATGTCGCAAGAACTGTGATTTTTTCCGGGATAAAAAGTATCTCAAATATTATTTCGAGACCTAAAACACCTAGAAAGTGTTAGTAAGATCCATTCTGCCATATTAGTATGAAGAAATAACGGCAATCCCGGAAGAACCGTGTGTGAATATATTGTATGTTTTATCAACTTCCAAAAGACTTATTTCTGTGTCAACTATCTCTATCACCGGGTTTAGTCTTAGCTCCACTTAGCCCGCACAGGTGGTCTTTGTAAAATATAAACTAAACTATAACGCGATCTTATTCAACACACACTACTAACGCTGTCTCAAAAAGTGTTAGTATTCTCGTAAGATATTAATCCTCGTTAAAGTTTTGTATCCGGCCCATTCATCGTTAGAGTTTTCTCCGGAAGAAACAATCCTAAATGCATCGTTCTGAGTCCAATATCAATTCATGGAGGAATTCATGCGTAGGCAAAATCACATAGTTTACGTCGTAACATTGCAGTTCGGGATAAACAGTAATAAAGTTTTGCGGAATATCCCGCGACAATCTAGTAGCTTAAGTTGTTTTGGAACAATGAATAATTTATCAAAATAGACTTTTTTTTCTTTCCTCAGAAACTGTAACATTTGTCGAAAATATAAGAATACAGAGTTATGATCCTTAGTACAGGCTACAACTATCCCAAATTTTATTGAAATTTATCAAAAAGGTATGGCGTAAGATGTCTTTTCAGAAATTCAATGTTTCGCTTATTTTTGTATTTTCTGAAAAAACCTTTTGATTTTCTGGTATAAATACTATTCAATATGTTATCCAACATTTTAAGATATCCGCGTGCAAAGTTTCATTAAAATCCGTCTGGTAGTTTATGCGTTATGATGGTTATACCCTTAGACAGATAGACAAACAGACACGAAAACCAAAAAAATTAGAATTGGGTTCTGCATCAATAGAATGATATCCGTGTGTTGTTATTTCTAAAAAATATACACAGACATGACTTCCTTACAGTTATATAATACGTAGTATGTAGAGATATAGATGCTTTACTTTTCCCTACAAACTGTTAGATTTCCTGAAAACGTAAATATTAACTATGTTGGATGTTATATGAAATATCTCCATGCTAAGTTTCACTGACACCTGAAAAGTAGTTTTGGAACAATGAATGATAAATCAAAATAGACTTTTTTCTCTTTCCTCAAAAACTGTTAAGTGTGTTGAAAATATAAGTTTGACCTTTTGTACAGGTTACAATTACACAAAATTTCATTGAAATCCATCAAACAGGTTTGGAGCAGTGTCTTTTTTTTTTAAATACAATATTTTGCTTATTTTCGTCTTTTCTGGAAACACCTTATGATTTTTCGAAATAAATACTATACAATATGTTAGCCAACATTTTAAGGTATCCGCATGGAAAGTTTAATCAAAATCCGCCCAGTAGTTTTTGCGTGATGACGGTTCATACCCTTCGACAGACCGACAGACAGACAGACAGACAAACAGACACGAAAGCTAAAAATTGTAGAATTGGCTTCTACGTCGATAGTATGATACCCCTGGGATGTTATTTCCTAAAAATATTCCATGTACAGACACGAATTCCTTACAGTAATATAATAAAAAAAAAATAATAATAATAATAAACCATGCAACAAGCCGCTATCTAAAACACTTGCAGGATCGTGAAAAAGTTTTTGCAGGAAGACGTCTCATCGGAATCTATCGAACAAAATCCTCATAATGAAATCCACTTGGCTTAGGCCCGTGGGTTTTGTTTTAAATACCGAAATCCCTCTAATTTCGAGAAAGAATAAACATTCGAACATAATAATAATATATGTATGTATATAGATCACAACAAAGACAAAGACGCTAACTCGTTAAAATATGGAAAGCACGGTATAATTATTATACCAGCATGGACAAAACCGATAGTCTGTTGCTACCATGTGCCAAAATATCAGGAGCTCGGAACATGATTGTACTTGTATGGCCAAAAATAATATTCTACCGATAGCGTGTAAATTGCAATGTCTCTATAAAGGTGACGCGTGGCGGTGGCGCTCTGACACTGACTCAAACGTACCCCTTAAATAGGAACATGCTTATGCTACGATAAACTTGGAATTCTCAAATAAAACCTTGACTATTTAGATACCATAATGAATATAAAAATTACTACTGAGTTACGGTATACGCGATTTAATTTCAGTGGTCCTAAAGCGAAAGTCCAAATGATGTACCCAATGAAATAAAACTATTTTTTCGGATTTTATCGCGGTTTATTTTGATTTTTAAGTTCCCGACGTTTCGAGTGCTTTGCAGCACCCATGGTCACGGGAAGAACTGAGGTGTTAGACGTCCAAAAGGCATAGTTGTTCCGGGGTACCCTCAAACTTCTTAATTATTTTTGTTTTTGTTGGTCCGATCTACGCAGAATGAGCTCACGGTGTCTTGAGGTCTTGCGGTGTTATGCTTGGTTTTGGATTTGATTATATTAATTACTAGATCCCAAGTCGATGGAAGCACCCAACCATCTTCTCTATTGAAATTAGGATGGTTTTTTAATTTCAATAGCCTCGCGAAACATCCTTGGTAGGAATCGGTGTTCTTTCACGAGGAATTGTGGTCTATCAAATCTAATGTTATGGCGGGTGCAGTCAAGGACATGTTCACAGACTGCAGACTTCTTTGAGCGACGATCCAAAACCAAGCATAACACTAAAATAGTTTTATTTCATGTGTAATATTCGCGTAAATCTAAAAACTCAGTAGATGTACCCAATGCCTACTTCTCACTGGTAATAAAAAAAAAAGAACACTTAATTCAATAAGTAACATATCCGTAATAATACTAATTTAGTAAAAAGAAATCTTTTATAGCAAAAACACAACGATGATATCTTGCTTAGTTGAGGAGTTCCTATGACTTCCTTCCTATGGCTCCATCATCAGACCTTGGACATCGTCTGGGTCTAAAGTACTCGTCAAGACAAATCCAACGAGCCCAAACACTGCGAGTTATGTTGAATAGTTGGGTGGTTCCATTGGCCACCTTTCGGCTTCCACATCAGACCCTAAACAACCCTATCTGGTTGTATAATACTTGTCAATACCAATCTAACAAGCTTAAACACGAAGAGGTTACGTTGTATAGTTCACATGTTCCTATGACCTTACGACTCCATCATCAAACCAGCTCCATGGTACCATATCATTCCATTGTCACCGAATTTGCAAACGCATGCCAAATTTCAGCTCAATCGGATACCCGCAAGTGCTTGAAAAATGGATCACAAGATTTAAATCAGAAAGACAGACAGACAGACATACGAACATTGCTACACTAAGCTCAAAATGATATTGAGGGGAAGCTCGGCTCGTCAGCTCGCCGGTAGATACCTTCGGTGTTCCGAATGTTCACCCTAGCTATGATATTTGTATAAGTCAGTAGGTAGATGTTACTTATCGAAGTGTTATTTTTATTCATGTTTCACTACTAGCTAGCAGGAGGCATTGGATATATCGCCTGGGCTTTCGCTATCGAATAAAATTACACCGTGTATTATTGTATCGTATGGGCAAAAACAAGTAAGATTGGTGCCTCTGCCGATAGCGTGTAAATTGAAACGTTTCTATTCGGGCGAGGCGAGGTCATGGCGCGCTCAAACTGAAACTCAGCGTTTGCGTGTATGAACAAAGCCATATTGTCTGGACGTCAAATTCAATTATATGCTAATGTTGCCCTCTAATCTGCTGTTAAACACACTTGGTGCGTACGTTGGGATTGTTTCATGTTTTTATACCTGTGCGTAAATTAGGCGTACATGCTGCGTGAAGGTTTTATGCTATTGTAATTAATCCAACATTTGGTAGGTATTGTACCGCACCCCCAGTATGTTTACTATTACTTTGCTAACTCACAGATCAATATATAGATATTCCAGAGATAAAATTAGTAATTTAAAATAATAACAATAAAAGCCACCTGAACAATCATAGGTAAGATAATTTAACTTTAACACTAAAATTGGCAAAAATAACTTCCGAACTGCTGTTTAGAATACAATACTTATTATTTTATATATGTACTAAAATTTTCATGTATGTCAAAAGTCTAAGCCGAAAGTTATATTTTTCATTGCGTATCCTTTTCCATTTTCTTTGTTTTGTAAATTATTGGTGAATTAAAAAGAACCGTCTACGGAATTAATTTGGCTGTTTTTAAGTACAATGTTTTAGTAGGATGTATCGTCTAATTTAGTCATCAATCATCATCATCATCTCAGCCTATACTTGTCCACTGTTGAACATAAGCCTCCCCAATCGCTTTCCAGCGTAACTGGTCCGATGCCACCTGCATCCAACGACTTCCTGCGATTTTCACAAGATCGTCGGTCCATCTGGCAGGCGGTCGTCCCACGCTGCGCCTGCCAATACGTGGTCTCCACTCTAGAATCTTTCTGCCCCAACGCCCGTCCGATCTACGCGCTATGTGGCCTGCCCATTGCCACTTTAGCTTGCTAATCTTAAGGGCTATGTCGGTGACCTTGGTTTTTCTACGAATCTCCTCATTCCTGATTCAATCGCGTAGAGAAACGCCGAGCATAGCTCTCTCCATAGCTCGCTGAGCCACTTTGAGCTTTTTTATGAGACCTATTGTAAGAGACCATGTCTCTGATCCATATATCATCACTGGTAACACACATTGACTAAAAACTTTAGTCTTAAGGCACTGAGGTATTTTGGATGAGAAGATATTGCGCAGTTTCCCGAACGCTGCCCAGCCGAGTTGGATTCGTCGATTGACCTCTCTCTTAAAGTTGGACCTACCTAACCGGACTTCCTGTCCCAGGTAAATGTATTCGTCGACAACTTCAAGAGTAGAGTTCCCAACGGTGAGTGCGGTGGGTACGACATGGACGTTTGACATTATTTTCGTTTTGTCCATGTTCATTTTAAGACCCACTTGTTAAAATACTTTGTTGAGGTCTCCGAGCATTCGTCCTAGATCTTCCAGCGACTCCGCCACGACCACAATATCGTCGGCAAATCGAAAGTGAGTGATGTATTCGATGTTGATGCCAAGTCGATCCATTGATGTTGATGCCAAGTCCTTCCCATTCCAAGAGCTTGAAGGCGTCCTCTAAGGTCGTCGTAAACAGTTTCGGAGAAATGACGTCTCCCTGTCTTACTCCTCTTTTTATAGGGATTGCCTTCGTGCACTGCCCCTGTACTCGGACTGACATGGTGGCGTTATTATACAAGCACTTCAACACTTCGATGTACCGATAGTCAATGCGGCATCGCTGGAGAGATCTAAGAACCGCCCAAGTCTCGATCGAATCGAAGGCTTTCTCATAGTCCACAAACGCCAAGCTTAGTGGCCGATTATACTCCTCGGTCTTCTGTATAATCTGCCGCAGCATATGTCATCAATTACATTTACCATTTTTCATTTTTACCTGTTGGAACTCTCTGCCTACCCCGCAAGGGATCTGGCGTGAGGTTATAGATAGATAGATAGAATTATATTTACCGTTGACGGTAAAATGGGAGTCATATTGTCCTCTAGAAAACGCCATAATCGCCTAAAATTCTGATACCTAGTAGAGAGTGCCAAATTACAAAACGCCTCGCCATTTAAAAAACTAAACCCGATTGTAAAGCGCCATCCACGTTTAGCCACATTACAATCTGATCGTATTACCATACGGCTGTACGAAGCTCTGGCGTTTTGTATTAGCGCTTTGCATTCCCCAATTAGACTAGCCATAATGTAATTGAGTATATCTCAGACCAGACTATTCTGTATTGTTGACAGACAGCAACTTCGTGCTGGGTAACGCCCAGGTGCCGTCGTACCCGATCGTGTACTGCTCCGACGGGTTCTGTGAGCTGACAGGATGGGCGCGCGCGCACATCATGCAGAAGGGATGCGCGTGCAAGTTTCTGCACGGGCCAGACACCAGGGAGGAACACCGCCACGAGATCGACGCCGCGCTCGACTCCAAACATGAACTAAAATTGGAGCTCATATTTTATAAGAAAAATGGTTAGTATTTCCTTACGCCACAAGCACAATATACAACTATTTGAAAAATGAAAAAAAAAACAACAAAATATACAATTATATTTTAAAAGTTGCTGACGTTTCCTTGTTGGTGAAAATTGCGAATTCAAAAATAGATTCGCCATATCTTCTTTCTCAGATAAATCTCCGGGTTCCTAACAGAAACCTAACCAAAGCACAGACAAAACTCTTTTTTGCTCGTTCAGCAAACACTTATAAATCAATTGGTTGACATCCCCATTCTAGATCTGTTTTTCTTAAATACTTATACATTTAAACAAGTATTAACAAATAAGTGGTTCGATATGGTTCTCTAACAACTTAATAGACACATTTTTGTTGATTCTTTTCCTTTCTTTCTGTTCATTAGTTTCTTTTTTACCATATAAAAAATATGTTCTGTATCAAACAAGCTTCCGGACATATATGCGAAAACAGTGTAAATGTGTATTACTCTGAACTGAAAAGTTATTTATTAGTTAAGATATATTCTTACTGTACTGTTTTCCAAATAAAATAAAATAACAATAAATATACAGCTCACGTCAATCTGCATAGCCGCTCTGAATGAAACCGCGTATCTATGCGCAGAACGCAAAGATAACTAACTTTGTGATCTGCGCATCGGTACGCCATTCTTAACTCTAAACATCGGCTACATTCAAAGCGGCCATAAAAATTGGCTCGAGCTGTACTAGAAGTCACCCCATACAAAATGGTACTCAAACTGAATCTCACACGAACAACGATACTAAAATACCCATATTTACAGTATGCACACATCTGCAATATCACTAGTCTATACCTCGACTGGCGATGCCGAGTGGTTTAGCGATCTACTTATTATCATAGTAAATATATATGTATGTACATCCGCAGAATAAGCAAGCTGGCTCTCGTAGAATCAATCGAAATATTCTAATAATAACATCTAATGTAAACATTTTTTCACCAATCTTACTAGTATTATAAATGTGAAAATTTATTACATAGTTATTTTATTAGAAGTTTATTATATAGATGGTTGATTGCCTGGATTAACACAAAGAAAACTTTTAATCTCGGAAAAATGTAAGGTTCCTGTCTAAAGTCAACGCAGACGAAGTCGCGGGCAGGAACTAGATAGATAAACTCTTTATTGTGCACCAATAATGTAACCAATAGTGATTGGACATAAACAACATTACATGTAACACAAAGGGCGGCCTTATCGCTAATGAGCGATCCCTTCTAGGCAACCTTAGGATGGAGAATTTTCAAGTGGTAGGAATGTACGGGGGTGCACTAAATTAGAATGATAGTAACGAGAATATTAAGATTACTTAAATACAAAATACTAATAATAGAAGGGTAAGCAAATACATATTTGAAAAGTGACGCGAAATTATGATGAAGGTGCTAATACCGCATCTTGTAAGCGATCTGATAAGTAAAATTCCTTAACTTGTTCTTTATAGCGTTCTAAAGTCGACGCGCGCCGTATAATGACATGCAAAGCATTCCAAAGTCTGACTACTGGACAGCAAAGGATCTATCGTAGAAACTGCTACTATGCTAGGGCATCATTAGACTTAGATTTTCGGAGGACATTAGACGTTAAGTACCAGAGTTTTGGGAATACTCGAAACATTCTTTGAGATAAGACGGAGGGGAAGAGTTAAACAATATATTATAAAGGAGGGAAATAATATGAGTACTCCGGCGTAATCGAATGGGCAGCCACTTGAGTTGAGTACGAAATGTAGACACATGGTCATATTTGCGCAAGCCGTATATGAATCTGATCGCAACGTTTTGCAGTCTTTCCAGTTTATCTAGTTGGTGCCCTGTTAAATCTGGATAACAGGCGTCAGCATAATCTAGAATCGGGAGCAAAAGAGATTGTGCAAGAGCAACCTTAGTGGAAGTGTGTAAAAAATTGCGAAGTCTTCTTAAAGATGCCGCTGTAGCAAACACTCATTTTTAGGTTAAGAAATTTAGGCAGCGCTCTATCAAAACACCAAGATTTTTGACAGTTTCACTGTATGGAATGCGAATCCCGTCAAAAACTAGCTAGTAATAAAAAAATTAACAAGGGACTGACGTGATGATATGGATAGATTAGTGATAAGATACAATAATAATTGCAGCTTAATATGAATACTTAAACTACTTACCGCAATCAAGCGCTTATAAATTTGCAATATGCCATTTAAAGCCAACTTAAGTCCACATTTCCGCTATCGGTAATCATCATCAGCCTATAGCAGTCCACTGCTGGACATAGGCCTCTCCAAGTGCACGCCACTGGGTACGATCCTCGGCTACTCGCATCCAGTTTCTGCCAGCCGTCCTACGAAGGTCATCACTCCACCTAGCCTGAGGGCGTCCTGCATTACGTTTGCCAGTCCGCGGTCTCCACTCAAGAACTCGTTTGTCCCAGCGGTTATCGGTTGTTCGGCTAATGTGACCGGCCCATTGCCACTTCAGCCTACTAATCTGGTGGGCTATGACGATAACTTTGGTTCTCTGTCGAATGACTTCGTTCCGGATTCTATCCTTCAGAGAAACTCCGAGCATAGCCCTTTCCATAGCTCGCTGAGTGACTTTAAATTTATGAACCATTCCAACCGTGAGTGTCCACGTCTCGGCTCCATATGTCATAACGGGCAGGACGCACTGATTAAAGACTTTTGTCTGTAGGCTTTGTGGAATGGGCGATGTAAATACTCGACGTAATTTCCCAAATGCCGCCCAGCCCAGCCGTATTCTTCTGTTGACCTCTTTCTCGAAGTTGTTTTTCCCCAACTGCAGAGTTTGCCCTAGGTAAACATATTCTTGAACAACCTCGAGAATAGCGCCATGTATTGCAACAGGTTCAGGTACTACATGTCGGTTAAACATTACCTTGGTATTTTCCAAGTTCATGCGGAGACCTATTTGTTTGGAAGAATCGGCTAGGCTGGTCAGCATCTGTTGTAAATCCTGCAACGTTTCGGCCATAATGACGATGTCGCCTGCAAATCTCAAGTGTGAGATATGACTGCCATTTATGTTTATGCCATGACCGTCCCAGTCCAGCGTCTTAAACATATCCTCCAATGCATTTGTGAACAATTTGGGGGAGATAACGTCCCCTTGTCTCACTCCTCGATGCATTGAGATAGGATTGGTCTGCTGGTTTTGTAACTGGATGGTATGGTCGCGGCGTTATAGAGACTTCTTAACACTTGGATGTATCGCCAGACGACTTGGCATCGTTGCAAGGATATCAGAACTGACCAGGTCTCGATCGAGTCAAATGCCTTCTCATAGTCCACGAATGCTAAGCACAGGGGCCGATTATACTCTTCGGTCTTCAGTATAATCTGCCGTATAGTGTGGATGTGGTCTATGGTTCCATACCCTCTCCGAAACCCGGCCTGTTCCGGGGGTTGAAATTCGTCGAGCCTTCGCGCAAGACGATTCGTGACAACTCTTGAAAACAGCTTATAAATGTGGCTCAGGAACGAAATAGGGTGGTAGTTCTTCAGTTGGGTCTTATCACCCTTTTTGAAAAACAATACGACCACGCTCCTACCCCAAGCCTCTGGAGTTCTCCCATTAAAGAGGACAGAGTTAAAGATATTTTGGAGCTCCTTTAGCACGGGTTTACCTCCTGCTTTTAATAGTTCAGTTGTAACTCCGTCCTCTCCAGGGGCTTTTCCATTCCTTAGCTGCTCAAGAGCCATCACGATTTCGTCCAGGCTGACCTCGGGCAGGTCCTCCGTAAAGTGGCGGCTCAATGTAGCTCTAGGATCCTCATTTCCGGGATCAGGACGAGATGTATGCGAGGCGTATAGTCGGCTGTAGAAGTCTTTTACTTCCAAAAGAATCTCCGGCTTAGAAGTGATGACGTCCCCACTGGCCCTGGACAACTTCGTCAGATGGCTCCTCCCCAAAGACTGAACGAAAACCTTTGACCCCCGATTTAGCTCGATTGCTGTTTCAATAGCGCGTGCTTTAGCGCATCGGAAGTCATGTCGTACCAGTTTGTTAATTCGTTTGTTGAGTGCCCGTTGCTCTAACGAAGTGTTGGGTGGGTTTACACGTCGTTCCTTCATAAGCTGCATTGTCTCCTCCGAAAGCTTCGTTTTCCTACTTATACGTCGCGTTTCACAAAATCTCGTACCTTCCTCCCTGAGGATTTTAACTACATTTGTGAGGGCCTGGTCTACGCCATTTGTGGTTTCCATGGTAACGAATCGGTTCTCCAGATTTGACTGGATCCTACTACGGATTGGAGGAGGTTGGGCTGGAGCCTGGCCTTCATCAAAGGGACTCGCTCGAGCTGAAAGTTGATATTCAGTGAGCCTCTGACAAGTCGGTAATCGCTTCCGGTATTAAACCTGTTGATCACTGAGACATCTCTGAATATGTGCTTCTTGTCCGGTATGATGAAGTCAATCTTATTTTTAGTCCTAGTGTCGGGGCTTTGCCATGTCTACTTTCATTGGGGCCGTTTCTTAAAGAAAGAGTTCATCAAGAAAAGCCCCTCTTTATCAAGAAAGTTGACAAGCATTTGCCCCCTATGATACCTGCTACCGTAACCGTGAGATCCTACTACCGATTCGCTGCAAATTTGTACTCCCACTTTAGCGTTGAAGTCCCCCATGACAACGTTGTAGTAGGCCTTAGTGGTGGAGTGTAAGGCCTTCGATATGTCCTCGTACATATCTTCAACTTCATTGTCAGAGTGTGCCGAAGTCGGTGCGTAAACCTGCACAACCTTTAGGTTATACCTATCGATTAACTTAATAATAAGATACGCTACCCTGTTCGACACACTAGACATTTCTACAACGTTGTCAGAGAGGGTTTTATTGACCAAGAACCCTACGCCGCCCTGGGATAGCTGATCGCCCTCTCGGAAGTACAAAAGGTGGCCTGATTCTAGGGTAACGGTGTCCTCTCCCTTTCTTCGGACTTCACACAGTCCCAGAACGTGCCACCTTATCCCTTCGAGTTCGGATTCTAATTGCGCCATGTGCTCGTCAAGCCGTAACGTGCGTCCATTAAACGTCGCCAAGGTCAGTTGATTTTGGCGGCCTCTCGTAGCCCGGGGATTCTTCGCACCCCCTACCCTGCCGTTACCGTGACCGCCGCCGTGATCCGGAATAGCAGGGCGGCCGGGAACTGGGGGCCGTGGTTTGTTTTGGCTTGCCATTTGGAGGGTTTGCCCATAATCGCCACGCTGGGCAGGCGGGTTGGCGATCGCAGTGCGTAACTCTTTGCATCGGTGCCGCTGCTGCCCGTCACCGATCTGCGGTATTTAGTCACGCAGTTTTTTTGTTATGGTTATACCGCCATTTTTCGGTCGTCAGAGCCTCGTTCGTTGATTAGCAGGATGTACCACGAGCAAGTGAGGATGACTTGGAGCCATATGGTGGTATTTGACTCCCTTACATCCCATCTAACTACTAACTAAGCTATCGGTAAACTGTTTGCTAAAGAATAGGTAGGTATTCGTGCGAAAGCAATGAAACGATTAAAAAGATTTGCGTTTTTAAAACGTACAGCCAGACGTATCGGTTAATACCACCAACACTGCTTTTTAGCAATGAGAAACACACGGGAGTACACATAAATGAAATAAAAAAGATTTAAAATAAAACTATTTTACGAATTTTATCGCGGTTTATTTTTGATTTTTAGTTCCCGACGTTTCGAGTGCTTTGCAGCACCCATGGTCACGGGAGGGACTGAGGTGTTAAACGTCCAAAAGGCATAGTCGTTCCGGGGTACCCTCAAACTTCTTAATTATTTTTGTTGGTCCGATCTACGCAGAATGAGTTCAGAAAGATTTACTTAACACAGTTCACTTAAAGATTAACACACTTTATACGACAATTACACCGTCACGCCTGTATTCCCGAAGCGGGGGTGGCAGAGGTGTACTGAGTACACCCACATTTTGCCGACAATGTTAGGTCTCATGTAATAGGGGGCGAGCCTATTGCCATATACCGGGCACAATTCCAGACTCCGGACTCATACTGGGAAGTTTTCGTTAGAAAAACTACATTTGTCCGACCTAAGATTCAAACCCAGGACCTCGCGATCACACAGCGATGCGCTTTGCCACTAGACCAACGGGGCAGTCAATTATACGACAATTAAAACTGAAAAGAAAAGCAAATGAGCAACGTTAATTTTAGTGTGAGCTGTTCCGAATGTTATTTGCTTTAGCACGTACTCGAACAGAACGGGTTCTTCTCGAGCGCTTATAGTATTTATTCTGTTTGTTTTATTAAGTTCTTGTAGGTCTTTTTGATTTGTAAGAAGGTGAAGTGTGACCTTGTTCTGCGCTCATACATGATTTACCCCAGAACCAACAGCAATGATAAAATACTTGTATGATTTCAAATCACCCATAAATTATATTAAGGCATTTATTATTAAACGGACAAGCGGGGGAATCGCAATATTTCACAAAAAGTATTAGATTTTAAGGTTATAATTCAGTAGCCATTAATACATATGAGGTTATATTGTGTGTTGACATTCAGTAAAGATGTCGGCGATTTAGATATAAGTACTTACAATACTTTGAAATATTCGTTTTCGATCGCAAATTGTCCGTTACATAAGGATATTTGTCATTATTTTAATATAATAGATAAATAATGACGGTTAGGGTCAAATTTTTGTTGGTTATGGGGCAATTTTCGACGATGTCCTTTTTTGACAATTACCTTTCTTGAGATAAAATAGCTGAAAATCACAGAATTATTTATTCTTTTCAAACTTTTTCTGCACATAAGGACAACTCTCAATTCCTCACTCGATACCTGCATTAATGACCTTGCAAAGCGTCGTCCAGGCCGCAATCGTAAACAAAAACCAATAAGGGCTTTACGATTCCATTCGACAAAATTAAACTTTTACAAGCACCCAGCTGTTAATCGTCACCAGGCCGTTACTGCCTTCGGCAACGACGACGTCCCTTCACTATATTAAAAACCAGTCCAATGATGCTTTTAAACGTACAGAATATGCGACGCAACAGTTTGTGTAATTTTAACAATGTAGTTTTTATAATACTTTTCATAAACTTATCAAAGCGTCAAAGCATAACTCCACTAATAATATTTTTAGGTTTTTGAATATATTGCCAATAACCCGATTTATTAGATTACCTATAATAATATCAGCCTATACTGCCCACTGCTGGGCAATGGCAATCTCACAAATCGAGGTGAGAGAGGTTAGGTCTTACTCTACCACGCGGACCCAGTGCGGATTGGTGGAGGCAGGTTTGTGGCCACCTGCTGTTGGAACTTATCAAGCCCCCTTTAAGGCTTCCAACTCGGCTTAACGACTACCACATCAAGTGGTAACCGGGACCAACGGCTTAACGTGCCTTCCGAAGCACGGAGACGCTCAAATATGTAAATGCAACAAACGGTCAAGCATCTCAGGCCGACCGAGTCAAACGCTGCTTAACCTTTGTGATCGGTAAGAACACCGCGGTCACACAGCGCTACGACCGCCTTAGATTACCTAAAACATTAAAATATCCCCGCAAGGGATCTGGCGTGATAATATAGATAGATTAAAATAAAATGTACGTTACCTATCTTATTTTATTTTTATAGTTTACCTGCAAGAACCTGGTGCAGTTAAAATATGATTTGATTTGATAACTGCAATATTTTGGATTAAATGCAGATAATTTCATTTACCCCGAGTAGGTGGGTCCGCTTTTATCCAACTGAGCCCAATACAAAATATCGCTCTTTATGAATCATGCTGGACCGTTATATAGCCCATTTTTTTTTCTAATAAATTCAAAGAGCAGAAGCAGCCCTTTAAAATGTTTTAATACTATATAAATGCAATCAATATAATAACTAATTACAGCTTCCTAATTCGCAATAATTAAATTTTATCAACATAATAACTAACTATACCTCCATAATTTACAATAATTAAATTTTACAGGGACTCCTTTTTGGTGTTTACTCGACATCGTCCCAATTAAGAATGAAAAACGAGAAGTGGTTTTATTCCTCGCCTCCTTTAAAGATATCACCAACACGAAGATGGCCGCCATGAACACTAATGAGAACTTCGACAGCGGTAAGTGCTTTTGTTAAGACGATACTTGAAACTTCTTAAGGAAATGCAAGCTATGAAAATTATTAAAGTACTCTTGAAATAGCCGCCTTGCTCTGAGGCGTTTGAATACTAAACTTTCTAAGGATGGTGATGTTTGTGCATTTGTAATAACTTATATGAGCACGTTGTTCTAGTGCTATAGGTACACCTGTAAGGTTGATAGCGTTAGATTGAGCTCCCGTAGCTCCCAATTGCCATAGCCACTTGCGAGCATCACCGCACGGTAAAGTTCCTTTTGGAGTGTTTGTATTGCCTACAATGTAGTTCGTACTTCGTAGTTAGACAGGCAGTAAGTCTGAGTAGAGTTAGACTTTATAGTAGAATTAATTTAATGGTTTAAGTCGGACTATTTATGTATTTAGAAAGGACTATGTTATAATAAATAGTTTTTAGGAATACTTATAATGTGTACAATAACTAAAATGTTGTGCATATTGTTATACTCCCTTCATTGAGAGAAAACAGGTATGAGTAAAACATTGCTAGCGAAATCTACCTTACTTGAAATATTCTAGCATATTTCGTAACTAAGATAATTATTTAAATTTTATCTTTTTACATTTGCAAATGTTTCAAGTTTGAAACTTAATAGAATAAAGCGTTATTTATGGTGGAACGAAAACACTTAGTTCGACTAAAGTGCCTAATATATTGAATATGTGAAGGCCCAGACGTTTTCAGTAAAGTAAGAAAAGGGGCTTAAGATATTCAGTGGAATAATGTTGTTTAAAATAAGTTGGATATCCCAAAAGCGTCGTGGTTTAATAAAACTTGAAGCATAGGCTGTTTACTTAAGAATCCTTCTAACTACGTTTGATTTAAATATTGAACGTATTGAAACCACCCTGTGTTTTAATATACTTTATAAATTAGTATTCGAAATAAAAATACTAGATAATTTCATACCTTTATTACACAGACGATGTCGCCAGTTGAGCTTCATATTATTTTCTGATACCAAATATTTTAAATAGTTATATATTTTTTGCAATTGCCGATCCAATTTTTTGATTAATTGCTATAGAATCTACAACACAGATGGTTATTGGGAATAATTTAAAGTTATTTATTGTACTTACAAATTTCAAATAATATTTGTAGGAGAATCTTATAAATATAACCGGCTGAGTTGTGTTTGCTCATGACAATATTGATGGCTGTGGGCATGTTACGCATTTAACTATTTTCTTTAAGTTAATGTAATCTAAAATACCATCAATATTCATGCATGAATAATGTTTTACCTAATAAATGCTTTATCTTTTTGCTATTTGTATCTGTTTATAAAAGCGTAAAATTAACGAAAAGTTAAGTGTATCATCACACACCATCACAATATGACTGCGCCAATTACAGAGCCATCAGATTGATCAGCTTGGCAGCCAAGGTGTACGGTAAAATTATTGAACGAAGAATGCGCGTGAAGTCCGATGGAATGTTGTGCGAGGCACAAGAGGGTTTCAGGTCTGGAAGAGGATGTTCGGATCAAGTCTTCTCCCTCCGCAACATCGTAGAGAAGCATCTGGCAGTGGGACATTTTGCCAGAGTATGGTATAGATGGCACTCTGTTGTGAGCCGTCCAGTCCACTTATGTGGACTGCAAGGCATGCGTACGGGTGGGTGGTAACAGGTCACCCTGGTTTGATGTTAAAATCGGCGTCAAGCAGGGTTGCGTGTTGTCCGCTAGACTGTTTATAATATATCTGGATAAAAGTCTTTAAAGACTGAAAGCGATAAATGAAGGTGTACAAATGGGTGACTTAGTGGTAAACCATCTACTTTATGCAGATGACGCGGTTTTAATAGCGCCAACAGCCACTGATCTGCAAACACTAGTCACAGTTATGAAAGACGACTGCATGATCAATGGCTTACACTTGAATGTAAAGAAAACCAAGATTATGGTTTTTGAAAGGGAAGAAACCAGAACGAATGTAAGGATTGTGGTTGGTAACGATGTGCTGGTGCAAGTGAATGAAAATTTGTATATCTTGGATGCGCCTTCAGTAAGGACGGGAAATACACCGCTGACATAGAGAGAAGAGTGAGTGCAGGGAACAGAGTGAATGGAGCGATGGGAAAGCTACTTGGGAGCCGGCACTTAAGCCATAAGGCGCAGCTGGCCATACATAACGGAGTTGTCCCAACGCTGTTATATGGTAGCGAGAGCTGGGTATGTAAGAAGGAGAATGAAAGTAGGATAAATGCGGTAGAAATGCGAGCTCTGCGAAAGATGTGCGGAGTGAAGCTGACCGACCGCATTAGCAACAGCGTAGTAAGACAGCGAGTAGGTATGAAAGATAGTATCGGTGTAAAGATGAAAAGAAAGAATGACAAAACAGATATACAATGTGAAAGTGGAAGGATGCAGGTACCGGGGAAGACCTAGACTATCTTACCACGACCAAATAAACCGAGTCTTATCTGATGGAAAAGTCAAGAGTCTCCGTAACCGGCGAGCGTGTATGAGACGAACTATGAGAGTCGAGGAAGCCAGAGAGGTATGTAAGGAAAGAACCTGTTGGAACTCTGTACTCTCTGCCTACCCCGCAAGGGATCTGGCGTGAGGTTATAGATAGATAGATTAAGTGTATCATCTTGAATCAATCAATGTTAATAGTATCGACAAGTACAAATTTTATTTAATCCATAGTATTGTAAATTATTTGCATTGCCAGGTAGGTACCTGGCAATGCAAATAATTTTAAAATTTAAATAACTGGTTATTTAATACAAGGTGTAATATAATAATAAACGCAAGACCTCAAAGTTCTTTGTTCTTAATCGGTAACTGAATTGATTCCAACAATTTTTAATGTATATTACATTTTTTTTAAAACGGCAAATCATGCTTTTACTCCTTCAACGCGTTATAAAAAAACTAAATTTATCCTTGATTCATAGCAATAGGGTAATCAAATAGGGATTTCAAATGCATTCCTAAAACGTATTTTTTCAAAACACACACATACACGAACAAATTTCATTTTTAATCGCGGTATAAAAGTGCTTAAAAAAGGATAAAAACCTTATATTTGGAAATTTGGTTTTCATTTTGAATTTATGAAGCAATTCTCTAATCGGGGTGTCTAGAGTCATTTACCTTACACTTTGTATACAATTTGCTGTAACCGCTAAGCTTTTATGTTCTAACCTTTTTCGTAGTAGGCTACGAGTATAGTTTTTTATTTTCCTACTACTATTTTTATCCTTAAAAATGCTTAATATTGATCTTAAATTTTGAGCATAAGTAAACATACTTAATACGACTACTAAAACAAGCAACTTGGTACTTATTTATGTGTATTATATATTTTTCCCTCTGCAATATTTATATTTGCACTAAAGAATTAGCAAAGGATTATGTACTGCCTGTACCTATGTATCTGTAGTTCGATATCTCTAAAAACCAAACCTTGCAAGGGCGCAGCCAAATTTTATTTAGATGAGCGCAATATATCTTTAACCGACTTCTAAAAAGGAGGAGGGTCTCAATTCGACTGCATGTTTTTTTTGTATGTACTTGTATGTCACGCGGTCATTCCGCCAATTATGAATCGATTTTGATGATTCTTTTTGCATTGGGTTCAGTATAGCTCTAAGGTGGTCCCTTTTTAATTTCATCGGTATTGGACCTTGGACTTGAAAGATACATCAGGGAACTCCTTAACGACAAACAATACGAATGCGTAGATTAAGATATTATGGGTATAACGTCAGTCCTATAGGTACCCTGCCATAGAACTAATCAGAATATTAACGGACTTCAAAAAAGGAGGAGGTCGACAATTTGTCTGTGTTTTTTATAACGTCTTTATTTATGAACTGATTATGATGATTCTTTTTGCGTTGGGTTTAGTATAGTTTCGAGGTGGTCCCATTTTAATGAAATCGGTATTGAACTTTGCACTTTGAAGATACATCAGGGGACTAATTAACGGCGAACAGCACGAATGTATAGATTCCGTTATTATGGTTATTATATCAAACCTTTAGGTACCTTGCTGTACAACTCAGCAAAATAATATAATATAGGTATATAAATATTAGTAAATAATTCACTTGTCACTTAATTGCATAATAAAAAACTTTTTTAAAAAAGATTTTTTTAATACTCAAAACCTTCGGTATATTAAGCGTACCTAATTTGCCAATTAAATTAAATAATACAGTACAGTCTGAAGAATTTAGATATTCAGTGTAATTACTACAGCTTCTCAAGTCTTAAAGTGCTCTTGTCCACAAACTTGGAAGCAAGTGGCCCGTCTACGTAACACTGGCTGCGCGCTTCAGTCTCTTTGTAATGTAATGAGAACGAATTCGTAAAAGATTCTTAATGTAGATTGAATGTAATTCCATGAAATATTTAATCTATTTTGTTATTAAGATTGCAATTCGCTCGATTTATTTATACACGAATAGAAAATTTACATTTAATTTATAGTATTGTTCAAGAATTTGCTATTCCAGTGCTTTGTTATTTTATACTCTACACTACTGCATTTTCGATACTCTGTATTTTTGAGTATTATATTAAAAATTTTTTTGGTGGTACTGTAGGCCGCTTCATACTTGCTTAGTATGGCTGGCGACATTTCGACTTTGATACCTTTACAGAAATTTCAAAATCGTTTCAACATCAAAAGAATTGAATGGAGATTTTACTAATAATTACATCGTATATATTCAACATCCAAATGAGCGTATATCGAAGTTTCCGTATTACCGATAATTTACCATTCCACGAGTTTGAAGTTTCCTGGTATTAAGTCTTAATACCTTACAAGATGTTCTTATAAATACGAATCTTGATGGGTAGTTCTTGGTATTCAAGATATTTAAACTGGATGACTTCTAACTTCAAGCAATCTGTACTTACGCATAATTAAAATTATTTTTATTAATGTTAAAAGTCTTCAGCATCATTTGATTGGTGACTTTAAAAAGAAAATAATAATAATTTATTACCATGAAACATCATTCCAGATTCTAATGAGAAAATATTGTAAGAGCTATTTTTCCTTCATCGTAGATAGTATTACCCGTAGCTGGTGTTAAGCCGGTCAAGTGTGTAACAGGGTGGTTTATGCATGCAGGAGCCGCGGTGCGGCCTTCGGCTGGCGTGGTCACTCTAGCGTTATCCCCATTTGTACCCGCAGCGGCACTCTTGGGCGCCCGGTTCCGCGCTGAATCTAGTTGCCTACTTCCAGACCCAAATGGCAATCTTGACCCCGAAGCGCCGTCACCCGCCAACATGGGCAGGCGACGCTCTAGGGCGGTACTATACCAGCTTTCAGGACATTATAAACCGGATAAGATGAAATCCAAACTAAAACTCAACAATGTTAGTAAGGTAATCTTATTTTACTATCAAACGATATCCGTACGTTAAAGTTTTACACGCGCCGGTGGATATTCGGGGCACTTAGAGACTCGCTTGTCTCCGTGAAATCGGAGGTAACATCGCACACACAATGTCATGAACTTACAATAAAAATATTTTAGCGGTATATAAGTTCACAAGACCATCAATTAAATACAATGAATCTTTGCAGAATCTCCTTCACTCGTCGGATCCTCCGCTGCCTGAATATAAAACATCTGCGTTAAAAAAGTCAAAATTTATAATATCCCACTACGGCATATTTAAAACTTTTTGGGACTGGCTCATACTTATTGCTACTTTCTACGTGGCGGTCGTAGTTCCGTATAATGCAAGTTTCGTACACGAAGGACATCCTAGAATAAGCGTCACTAGTGATGTGGTAGTGGAAGCGCTCTTCATCATCGGTAAGCCACTCCATCCGAACATATTTCCTCGTAATTTCCTGCATAGAAAATTTAACGTTCATACGCGTTTTACAGATATAGTGCTCAATTTCCGGACGACATTCGTAAGTAAGAAAGGAGAGGTGGTCTCTGACTCCAAGGCAATAGCCCTTAATTACATCCGGAGCTGGTTTGTGGTAGACCTCCTGGCCGCCCTCCCGTTTGACCTACTTTACGCGTCCGACGTATACAGCGGCGCGGTGAGTTAACACTGTCGACTAATTAATTTAACAGCGTTATTATTAAATTTTTGCATAAACTAAAACTGGAAGCGAGTGCTTTTGCCACGGTTCTGTACACAATCGTTTGATATTTCATAAGTTTGTAACAATTTGCTGTAAAGTTTGCTCTCGTGCAGGAGTCTACACACGGAAATGTGCATTTAGTGAAATTAACGAGGCTGCTGCGACTCGCCCGACTGCTGCAGAAGATGGATCGATACTCGCAATACTCGGCTTTGATATTGACTTTGTTGATGCTCTCCTTTACGTTGGTGGCTCACTGGCTCGCGTGCATTTGGTTCATCATTGCCGACAAAGAAATTGAAATCCACAAAAATGAAAGTTGGGATTTAGGTAAGGTAACACACATATTATTAAAATGACAAAGTATGATGCAATAGTATAGTGAGTATCGTTGACAGATAAGTTAATAAACAAATACACTGAATGTAGACAGCTGTTCAGTACATCAATAACATTCTTAGTGGCTAAAATTTTTATCGCTTTCGTATCGCTTCGGTAAAGTGGTGTTGTTTAATTTTAGGCTGGATAAACAATTTGGCGGAGCGGTTGAAAGTGCCAATCCCGAATATATCGCACAGCGAGAGTTACGTGACGGCGCTGTACTTCACGTGCTCGTCGCTCACGAGCGTCGGTTTCGGCAACGTGTCGGCGAACACGCTCGCCGAGAAAATCTTCAGTATTATCACTATGCTGATTGGAGGTACGCTCAATCGAGTCTTTCACACTTGTTAGTCCCTCATCAAGGTACGGTCCTCGGCGCTGTACTTTACGTGCTACCGCTCACGAGCGTCAGCTTCGGCAACGTATCAGCGAACACAGTCGCCCAGAAAATTTCAGTATTGTCACTATGCTGATTGGAGGTACACTCAATTGAATCTTGCACACTTGTTAGTCCCTCGTCAAGGTTCGGTCCACATGCGATCCAGTTATCTTGTTTACTTTCAATATACGATTTTCTTTGTAGCTCATTCGTACGTAAGTAAACAATAAAATCTGTTTATTAAATCCTCGATGCTCTCTAGCACCTGGTGCTAAATTTAAACAGCATCACAGAAAATCCCTCACTTTGATCGATCGTCGATAATATCAACTTTATTATAAAACTGGCGTAATGTGATTTAGGATCGACTGAAGTGAATGTAAGTGGAAGTTTGGTGTCAGGTGTTCCCTGAAACAATTTTAATTTAATCATTTAAAATCTATCTCTTTTTATTTAGAAACCTTTAACTGTTTTACTAAAAGCTCAGCACGAACATATTGACGTTAGAGTGACGGTAACGATTTGATATAAGTAAATAAATAAAGATGAACGTGATATAACTATGAGAGTGGAGGAAGCCAGAGAGGTATGTAAGGAAAGAACCGGTTGGAACTCTGTACTCTCTGCCTACCCCGCAAGGGATCTAGCGTGATGTTAAACAAGAAAAAGAAAAGCGTGATAGAACGCTTTCATTGGCAACCTTGCCATAACGTCATTCTGTCCGTGCTAAGCCCTCAGATCTCTATGTGGTCTATAATCTCATTCGAATATTTTGATTTTCTTTTTAAAATGTAGCCCTACACTATTCCTGTGGCGTGGGTGTGTTTACAAACATGGATTTCATATACTCAAACACCGAAAGATAAAAGAGAACATACACAAAGACCAAAATAAACACTAGTAGGTCACACAAAGTTTGTCCCGTGTGGAGATCGAATCCGCAACTGCTCGATTCAATGGGCGGAATAGGTTAGAGGTACGGCCAAACCAACGCGTTCAACCGCGTCCGCGATGTCATCCCTGGCGGCGTCCGCGGTGTCAATTATTATCTCCCTATGATCGCGCTTACAAACGCTGCATATATAGCGTGTGCAGGACGCAGGACGCTTGGATGTGAACATTTCCATAGAAATACTACTGCAGGAACTGATCGCTACCGTGCACGCCATCGCGCAGTATGGCTGTACCTTAAGTTCTTAACCAATAGACCAAGTCGTTGTCAACATTAGTCGAACTAAAGTGACACATTTTCACCATTGCAGCGCTAATGCACGCAGTCGTGTTCGGAAACGTGACCGCGATCATACAAAGGATGTATTCCCGGCGATCTATGTACCAAACCAAATGGCGAGACCTGAAGGACTTCCTCACGATAAACCAAGTCCCTAAGGAGCTCAAGCAACGCATGCAAGATTATTTCCAAACCATGTGGTCGCTAAACCATGGGATCGATATTCATGAAGTAAGTAATTTGTTGTTATTTCTCAGAATGTAAAAATGTGTTATACTCGTATGCCTATAGAATGTGTGCCCCACTGGTCAGGGGAAGTGTGCGTGAACTGTTTAAGATTTTAACGAAATCTAGCTGTTTGGAATACGTACCTGTAGCATTAACACAGTAAAAACTTATTATTTCGCGATAATTTCAGAAAACTGCATTTATCATTGGCATTGTTTGCATAATATTGCCTCGTTTGTGTAACAGCGCATGAGGTGGCTGGGGAAGTGTAGCAGTCTGGAGATTGTACTTGTGCCTGGTATAACGAAACACAGATAACAGACTTGCTTCCAATAACAATGACCTAACATCGTTGGCGAAAAGTTGTTGTACATAGTACACCTTTGTCACCCCTACTCGGAGATGTGAAGATATAGGCATAACAGTGCGCGATAATATTTTTAAACTTATCAGTCACGCTTATACAGAAAAAATATCTTCGCTGATAATTTGATTGCTTAACCTACTAAAATAAACATATTTCCAAATGCTTTAAAAGATTTAAATATATTTTAAAGCGCATCGTTTGAAACCCAAATCGGATCGGGAGATAAGAGAACTTGCTTTGAAATTGAACTGAACTCTCGCCGAACTAAATGGGTTAGAAACAAAATATAGTTCGATAAATTTAATCTCAACTTAGTTAGTTTCATTTTTCAAGTGATACCCCTTTATTTAGCGATTATTCTCCTTTTAAGTCTTGAATGGTGTATTTTAAAACTTGCGGATCTAATGAAATTTTAAACAATTAAATTAAGAAATTCAACTACCTATTACAGAAACTTTAAGTACCTATAAAAATAGAGTTAGTATCTTAAAGTCACAGACAACTAATCTTAGAACACAAAATGTCAAAAAGATATTTTTTAGTTTTAACTTATATTGATTCAGCCATATTGCGAAGGTAAAGGTCTAGATCATCATAGTAATAAATAAAGTACCCGATAAAAAGCTTTACTAACGGTTTATACATGATATGGACGAAAGATAAGTTAATTGCAAAACGATACTTCCGAGATATCTACAAGCCCAAATTTTTGTACATAACTCAAAAATATACGTACCAAAAACTACCGTAATACAAATATACATAGTAGTTAAGGACGGAAGGGTCGTAATTTATTTGCTGAATCCTTTGGCAGTATAAACAAAAAACAGCGATAAAATTCATAAGCCTTCTCTTGTATCAGGACAGTATATGTCTTATTTACTTTCAGACACTCAAAGAATTCCCTGAAGAGTTGAGGGGCGACGTGTCGTTACATTTGCATCGCGAGATATTATCCCTGCCGATATTTGAGTCGGCATCGCAGGGCTGCCTCAAGTTGCTCTCGCTACATATCCGAAACAACTTCTGTGCGCCGGGAGAATATCTGGTGCATAAAGGGGACGCGCTTACATACATCTACTATATATGCAACGGTTCCATGGAAGTGATGCAGAACGATATGGTCGTAGCTATACTAGGTGAGAAGTGCTAAATATACAATAATTATTCTAAGGTCCTCTATCGAGTAAAATTTAAAATAGACTAATCGACAATTAAAGTTACAAGTCTATGTACGAATTTTACCATCCCTGAGTAGCTCTATCTGACGCTAAACTAGCCAGTTTTATTATTGTATTGCCGAGTAACGCTAATCGAGAAGTAACTAACCTGCACTTTACTTGAAGATAGTGAAAGAGGTCCTTAATAAAAAGGCAAACTCATCGCTTCAGGTGTGAATTGATTTTTTTTTGTATTTATTATAGAATCACTGTTCTATATAACCAAATGTGACTTGCATCAAATTATTTTTTTCCAAACAAAAGTAAGATATGTTTATTCATTCAAATAACGAAAATTAATTACCGGTCTTTTTATCGAATAGGTAAAGGAGATTTGGTGGGTTGTGATATGAATACTCATTTGCAAGCTTACAACGGGACTGGTACATCGCAGAACAATAATACCGACGTGGTCGTTAAATCGAGTAGTGATGTTAAGGTAATGTGAAATTTACATTCTGTAAATTAACCATCGGTGGTATTACTTGTCAGTCCATTAAGGCACTTTACAAGTGCCCATTTGCATTAAATGTATGTATTATTTCTATTAATTTAATTAGCAATAAACTTATACAAGGTGTAACATAATAAACGCAAGACCTCAGACACCCCGATTAGAGAATTGCTTCATAAATTCAAAACGAAAACCAAATTTTCTAATTTAAAGGTTTTTACCCTTTTGAAAGCACTTTTATACCCCAATTACCAATGAAACTTGTACGTGTATGTGTGCGTTTTGTAAAATACATTTTAGGAATGCTTTTGGAATCTTCTTCTTGCTATGAATCAAGAATAAATTTAATTTTTTATACCGCACTGAAGGACAAAAAGCATTTTTTGCAAATTTAAAAAAAATGCAAGGTACATTAAAAATTGTTGGAATCAATTTAGTTACCGATTTAGAACAAACTACTTTCAGGTCTTGCGTTTATTATGTTACAGCTTGTATATGTATATTTCACTTCCAAATAATCAAATACATAATAATATAAAATAAGATTACAGTTAAACGAAGGGCATCGCCATTAGATTAATTAGCTAAAGCTGATGTTTTCTTCTGACAATACTATTCTGTCTCACAACGCTAATTTTATATATTCTATTTTGTTCAAAATAACAGGCTCTCACGTACTGTGATTTAAAATGTATCCATATGGGTGGATTGGCTGATGCTCTCCGACTCTACCCTGAATACCAGCAAGAGTTTATTCACGATATCCAACACGACCTCACCTACAACTTGAGAGAAGGATACGAGGCAGAGCAGGAGTCTGACGGCAACGGCCACCCTTCCCTCACCTTACCTTCGATCTCCGAAGACGACGAAAACGCCGCTGAGGATCAGGCTCTATCACCAAAAAAGCCTACATCGAATACAAACAGCCCCCGACACGCTAAATTCAGGTCTGAATCATTGTAGCTACTAACAACTACAAAAATTTTAATAGCACCCTTCACAGGATTACTCGTTGTTTTATGTTAAACGCCTAAATAAATATTTTATGTCACAATTCCTTTTCGGTTATATTTTACGAAATTCATCCTATGATACTAGATTTTAAAGCTGTAAGTAAACACATTTTATTATGAAAATGCGAAATGAAAGTTTGCGTAAATTACACGTTAAAAAATTTAAATATAATTTAGTCTCTACCTATCTATATCATCCCGCCAGATCCCTGGCGGGAAAGACAGAGAGTACAGAGTTCAAATACGATCTTCCTTTATATACCTCTCTGGCTTTCTCCACTCTCATAGTTCATCTCATATACACTCGCCGGTTACGGAGACCCTTGACTTGCCCTTCAGATAAGACACGGTTTATTTAGTCATGATAAAATATTCTAGGTCTTCCCCTACACTTTCCACTCTCGAATTGTATATATGTTTTGTCATTTTTTCTTTCTATAACTTATTGTATCAAAATGACCGTCTTCTGTAACGATGATTGCAGAGTGGATGGACAGCGCCTCACGCACAGAGAGTTACGCGAAAGAATAGAAAGGCAACGGTCCGTAGCAACGCCCAAAATTACCACAGCCGACTCTTTGGAAGGGCTAAATTTAGAAGTGCACAACACAAGATCGTCTGTGGACAGACTCGACACCCAGGTGTCGAGCTTGCATCACGACGTGGCCGCGCTCAGCATGGAGGCAAGTACAACAATGATGTCATGCCTTGATTAATATGTCAAGTCACTCACTCGAACCTCTAGACAAGGATTTAAACAATGATGTCACTCAGATAATGGAATTTCATTCTAATGACGATATTATAGGCTTCCACTTGAACAACAAATTTTATGATAAGCACGGGGCGCCAATCCTCCGAACAAAATTCTGCGAGAACGAATCGTAGCCGTCGCCGATCGAGAGTGTAGCTATCTACCTATATCATCACGTCAGATCCCTTTAAAGTAGGCAGAGACTACAGAGCTCTAAATACGCTTAGCTGTCGTATTATATACGAACACAAAAACAGCTAAACACTATTGATCGGCGCCGGCTACAATTCAGTTTTGCAGAATTTTCTAAGTAGAATTGGGACTTTGTTATTGTTAAAACTCGAACAATATTCATTACAGACTACCTAACTTCCAAGCAACATTCCAACATATACCCCAATTAAAAAAACTTTTGAGCGCACTCCAACTTAGCACTCAAGACCACAATAACAATAGAGAAGTTTATCTCGCATGTTTATTAACAGGTACGGAACGCGATCCACGCTCTACAGGAAATGACTGGCCCGGCGGCGGGCTGGCACGCAGCACATTCCAACCCCAACCTACAATGGAACACGCCACCGAATCAGCTCGCGAGGAGCTGCAGCCATCCACCAGATGTATTCTGTTGGGAGGTGAGTATTACTACAATCTTCAATAATATTTTCAATGCTACTCTGTCTCGTTGGTCCTTTAGAAAATGCTGCGGCTGGCGATGACGACATTGTGGGCTCAAGTCCTAGGTCGGACAAAACGTTATTACGATTTCCTATCGAATAGGATTGTCCCCGGTATATTGCAAAGCGAGCTAAAATCGTCGACGTAATGTTGGTTTACACAATATACTCCTGTCACCGCTTCCTCCCCAGAAATATAAACGAGATGGTGTGCTATGACTAAGCTAAGATAAATTTTAATCAAAGACACAGTAGGATATATAATTTCCAATCTAAATGGACACGGAATTAACTGAGATCCCATGAGAGAATAGGATACGATCCACAGCGTTTGAGAAATTGTTACTCTAATAGTCCGAGATCAGAACAATAGCCCCTTTATTTCAAGACCTTTATCGCAATTTATTACTACGACTCTCTATAATGCTTAATCTACATTTTTTTATTAAACAGCAGGAGAGGCCGATCACTCCTGAAAGGCCAAAAGTACACCGAAGTACACAAACAGAGCCATTCCTCCACTGTGTAACGCAGTATATAATGGAGCACCCGGCGACCGTGATGCTCCTTTTGGGGCTCGACCCCATGGCGAACCTCACGCCCGTCATGCCACCCACAGTCGACTACTACACCGACCCCCGCGGCCGACGGCCCAGTATGCTTGAACAAATAGTGGAGTCCGAGCCTGGGAGCCAAACTCCATCCAGCACGACAAGCGACAAGTTCGAACCACCTAGAAGCCTCAGCAGTAGCGCTAAGGAGCTGGAAGTTCAACCAGAAATGAAGAGACTGCTAGACAAAGATAAGAGTGCAACCTTGAAGCGCAACCGCTACTCGGCCAGTGACCTGTGCGATGCGTCGGAGCGCCTGCTCGCCGCGCAAACGCATCCCAGCACGCGCAGCCTCAAATTCAACATCAACAGCTAAGTCGATGATTCCATTTCGTGTTAATACATGCTCACTAGTCTTTAGACTTCGATAAATAAATGCCATTAGTTTTATTGTAAATTTGGTTACTTTATTTCGTAAGTGTAATTCGCTTGTTTACTTTCAAGATCTATGTATGTGATTTTTACTTATTACTTTTTAATCAACGAAATCAATCTTAAAACTATGAACATTTTCTGGTAAGTATGTGTCGACTAAGTTTACGTACTTATCAATTGTACATATCAATTTTATATATAATTGTTAGTTTAGTCCGTAAAGAGTTACTTTGTCTAGTCACTGTCTAGGCTTAATGAAAAAAAGATGTTGAAAAAATGATGTCTTCATTTGCAAAAATATAGTATCAATTTATTTCGTGCTCATGGAGGATTTTATGTACCTATATGTCCTAAAACTATCCGTGATGGAATTAGCCATATATGTGCCCAAGGGAAATTTGTATGAAATAATAAGCTCTAACATAATGATCTCGTGACGTAAGTAATTGTGTACACAGACATTGAGTATCTATTTGTCAAATCTACCTACAAATAACCTTGGCACAGTCAATAAGCACCGCGTCGGGCAGCTTATTGAAACTAAAATTAACATAAACACGATTTCGCCCATTATCTACAAGGTGTAACATAATAAACGCAAGACCTGAAAGTAGTTTGTTCTAAATCGGTAACTGAATTGATTCCAACAATTTTTAATGTATCTTTTTTTTTTTTTTAATTTGCAAAAATGCTTTTACTCCTTCAGGTATTCTTGATTCAAAGCAATACAGAGATTTCAAATGCATTCCTTAAACAAATTTCTCAATACGCACACATACACGTACAAGTTTCATTGTTAATTGGGGTATAAAATTGCTTAAAAAGGGGTTAAAAACTTAAATTTGGAAGGTTGGGTTTCGTATTCAATTTGTGTAGCGATTATCTAATCGGGGTGTCTGAGGTCTTGCGTTATTTACGATACACCTTGTATATAGGTATTTATTACAAGAGAAACACCTATTTTTATCAGTGCGATAGTTAGTTTTATTAAATAAATTAAAAATAATTATTTAAATCAAACACTACAATGCTATTTTACGCTGTAAATTTAAAACCAATGCATCTACCATTTTAGTTTTCGGTTTAAATCATTATTTTATAATAAACGCTTGAAAGATAATTAAAGTTAAATTGTAGAATTTTATTATAAATACTATTATGTCTTAAGCATTTTTGATCCGCACCACTGTTTGCTTTTGAGTATATAATTGTTCGTTTTTGAGTACATAAATATTAAATTAAGGAAATGTATGTCAGAGCTCAAGATTTAGGCACATAATTTCGTCTTCCTTTTATTATAAATCAATATTATTTGTATAGAAAATGTTAATACTGGAAACTATGTATGTATATAAGTGGCCAAGCCGCGCTAAATACTTCCGTTAAAATTGTACGTGTGCCAAATTACTAATAATATCTTATTAATATAATCTACATATCTACACGGTTTAAAAACTACTGAAACTATTTCGTAGAACGATATAACAGTTCTATTGATTTTAAAATAGGTACAATCAGCAACGAAGTCGCTTACAATTCTCAGTTTTTTTTTAAATCAGCAATACTCCTTATTGTACAAATGTTGAACATTATGAAATCCGAATTATTAACAACATATTCAAATAAATATATTTAGATCAAGAAAAATAACGGATTTCTTTCAAAACAAAAGCGTGCAAGCCATTTGAAAAACTAAGAATATTAAGTAAATTTTGTTGCTGTGCTGACTGTACATAAATATGTTTTTTTTTACAAAAGTACATATTCGAACCCTCCCTGTTGTGACCAAATATGTAATGAGAAATAATTACTATAGCAATGTTAAAATATATTAGGTAATTGTTCAATAAAATAATATTATCAAAACTGGGACTATAAAATGGCACTTTGCAGTTTAAAGTTTCCAATAGGCACTGACTTCTATCTCATATTTCATATAAAACCATCTTTTTCACAACGGTAAAGCGAATGATAACAGTTTGTGCCTGGTTTACACTGTGCGAGTTCACGCACGATTGGAATGATTTACTGCTACGGTGCAGCCTATTTTTTTTTAATATAACACTGTACAATTTATTAATACAATAACTAAAATAAAAATGTATTGTGATTGGCTGATTGTTTCAGATTTCGATAGACTAATTGTAGAACAATTAACGGTACAAGTACCACCGGTATATAATATCTATATCTTATGTTTGTTGACAGTTATCAAAAGATAACGGCTAACAATCGGTGACCGAACTATTGACGATTACATATTCTCCAGCCCGCTTTGTGTAAACCAGCCATTATTTTATCCCACCATCTGATTTGTAATACGATGTATTCAAATAATTATTTTCTCATCATTGCTATTCCGTGTGTAAATTAAAAATACCTATTATAGTATTAAAATGTCTTATTTACATTAACATTATGTTGTGACGAATAATGTGCAATTAAGTAGGTAACTATAAGATTACAGTATGTATCAAATGTTTGAAATCTAATATCAAAGTTCAGTAAAGTAAATTATCTTCTGAAACAGTTTGTAAGCAATATAACTAGTTGAACTAAATACCTTGTATGTATCAAATACGTTTCTAGAACTTTAAAGTCATGCTTATATGAAAGTAATTTGTGTTCATGTCATTATTATTCTATTGGGTAACTTTGAAATAGAAACAAAAGTTGTCAAGATAAATCCATGAAATGCGCCCTACAATATCAAGTCTCAATCTCGTTTGAAAATTAGATACCTATTTGGGATTCGTATGCTAAGTAGATGTCTAATTTTAAAACGATATTGAGCACCAATGATAAAATAAAAAATCGGGGTCCTTTATCTTTGTTCTTTATGTTAGTACATTCAGATGCGTAGATATCAGAGTTTGATTCTGGATTTAATTAATACTACGTATTATTTAATCGAAGTCGTCGAAGTGCGAACAATTGTCCTGAGTCTTATATTAGTTAATCTCTTTTTTTAATCCAGAACCATTTTATTTGTGACTATCTGCAACATTTTATTGGATATTAAGTTTATGTATTTTATAAGAATCAACAACACACCATTCACATTGAGTTTACGAAATCCACTGGGATTTAAAAGCCAATTTCCACCCTATAAGGTTCAATGTTACCTAATTTGATAATATACGATCATTGGGATCCGTTAAGGCTGGTACAGACAGTAGAAAAAACAAGAGAACATCTTTTAGTACGTAAGTCAAAATATTATTATTTGAACAGTTCACGATTTTCCAAAGTCAGTTAAATCTTTGGGCAAACATATCATCATCAGCTACCACAGTAGTAGTGTTGATATATAACTGCAGTATCAACACGTTGCCATTCCGACAGTATTGAAACCTTTTTTGGTATATTAAAAAGGTGCCTAGTAAACCGTGTCATACCATGATCATACTTTGTCTGGAACCGTACCGTCATAGGAAATAATATTGTTACCCACTAAACCGTTCTATCACCGACTAGCACTAAGCTACGGTGAGGGAACCGCCTGGAATCTTTACAATTAGTGTGATGGTTACAGCCATGATACCGTGCCTCCTTCGATCGTTATATTGTTTGAACCAGCCTTGAATGTACTTTTTGAATTCTGAATATTAATTACAACGGGACATGATATAAGGTTAGCATACGTGACCTATACTGTTCTGGAACACAATAATTTTATTATATTATAAATGTAAATTCTAGTAGAAATTGAAATCAAAATTATCTTTGATAATAATTGTTATAAGAACGGAAACGCTTACTAGAATAATTGACTAATAACTGTGGTGTACGTTGTATAGAGCCATGAATGTGATATGATGTTAAAGACGTGCAGTGCCTAATATCTCATTTATTTATTTATTTACTTATTTATTCTGTATCTTTTTATTGAAATCTAAACTATTTTACTAAGCGTTACGATTGTGCGTATGTTTTGAACATATTTTGTACATATTGAAACTTTATCTTGTAGTACAAAGTATTAGTTACCATAAAATTTAATAAAGACAAATTGATGTTGAAATTACTTTTTTTTAATTTCTGAACTGAAAATGAGCTGCCGAAATTATCGCTGCAGGAAGTTGTAAATGGTAAAGCAAATAAACGCAGAGTCGCCTCGCCATCTCGCCCGTGACTTCTACGATCGCGTAATTCCGACGTTCAATAAATATTGTAAATAAATAAAACTGCCTTGTCTGAAAATTCCAAGAAGGCCTTGAAGCGAAAGATGAGAAACGGCCATAACACGATATTCTTTTACTATTTGAATCGCGATTCTAGCAAGAATAAACGTCTGTAGAGCTTAAGATATTGTGTCGTCATTTAAACTCTTTTTCGTGTAACTAGTACAAAGGATTGAGGAGAGATATTAAAGTTTTTTCCCAAACCAACTTTGTTGATAAAATCGTATTTATTTATTCAGAACTGTATACTGAGTTTGCGATATTAGGTTTCGTGTGTGTGTAGGTGTGTGTATGTATGTGTGAATGATCTACGCTGTTGCCCGCGGGGCCTTTACAGCTTCACCGGACAAGAGGGCGAGCGTGCAACCACTACGCTCGAGACAAAAGGGCGAGGGGGCAACTAGCTCAAGGGCAACTCAAGAAGGAACGGCCTTGGCTTGGGAAGTCGCTATGGGGGAGGGCGTATACTAGATTTCTCGCCAGGGTGCACTGCACCGGCCGGCGGGCAAGGGATTCTTCGACCGCGCCGGCGAGATCGGTGTCTGATCCTGCGGGCGATATATGTATCCGAAAGAAGGGATGTAAGGCCATCGGGAGGGCATCGACATTAGGCTTTCAAATGGATATAAATTGAAAACTCACACCATCAAGTGTAAAATAAGTAAGTAGTCCCAACAACTTTATCACTACCGAGAAAGATACTATTTCTCCGTTTGTAGAATGTTGTATGTATTTTACAAAGTGTTTTGAAAGATCTCTTATCACAATACGTCTTACATCGAATCACAACATTGTTTTAGTCTAACAAACAATATTATTTTAGAACGCTTTGAAAATATCTACCTTTACAATATTTTTCCTATGTCTATTGTGTACTAAATAAAAAAGTCACCCTCAAATCCTAAAAATCAGCCTATAAAATTATTATAAACGCTATATTATTTTTAGAATCAAATCTAAATTATTAGGCGAAGAATAACGAGTACACCAATCGTCCGTCATCTCCTTGAATTCCATTAACGAAGCTTTTACGTAACAACGAAAATTTGCCTAATCGCGAACCTATTATGCGGGTACTGGCTCGGTGTTTATTCTCCACTTCAGGGAAGATATTACTACAAGACCGATTTCAGCATTATATTTATAAAATTGACCTACCTTTTTACAACTGTTTTACAACTGATCAAGTTTTTAAGCACATGCTGGTATCTGATTGAGCTGAAATTTGGCATGGTGACAATGCAATCATATGGTGCCACGGAACTAGTTAGAGCTGGAAGTTGAATCAAGTAACAGTTGAATTACACAACATAAAGCCCTCGGGATTGGGCTTATTAGATTTGTCTCGATAAATGCCATATATTTACGTAATATCCCGGATCTTGATTATAATTACAATCAATCCAAATTTCTCCACCGGGATTTGACTATAAAAGCTTGTTTTTAGTTTTTTTTTTAATATTGTTTATTCCTCAATATTTTTCTTACCAATATTTATTACATTTCTTCTATTTCGGGTAGTAGTTCTTATATCTGTGTCAGACTTTACTATTTAATTTATGACGAATAAGGCTTTGGAACGGAATATAAACTTGATTGAAGTCTACATAGCGTTCTTATTATTAAAATTAAAATTTTAGTGTTAATTTTTTTTCCTAATTAAGTATATATAATAATATAAGCCCTGTTATCTAACTGTCCCACCGTTGGGCACGGGCCTCCTCTCAAACTGAAAGGGCTTAGGCCATAGTCCACCACGCTGGCCCAGTGCGGGTTGGCGAACTTCACACACCTTCGAGAAACTCTTAGGCATGCAGGTTTCCTCACGATGTATTTCTTCACCGTTAAAGCAAGTGACAATTAATTTTTAATGCGCACATGCTTTCGAAAAGACAGAGGTGCGCGCCTGGTTTTAAACCCGAGACTTCTGACTTTGCAGTTCAACGGTCTAACCACTAGGCTATCACTGCTATATATTTATACTGCTATTAATTAAGTTTATATACCTAGCTAAATTTAACATAAACTGGTAAAGTTCCCGATAGAAACTACCCGCCTCTTAGAGAGCAAAATACAGTAAAACGTACGCTTAATCGATCATTGTGGTCAATATAATTGGGTCAGGCCGCCAATTATCACATGGCTGATTTTATATGTATGGTTTAAATGGTGCTTATGAAGCTCGTTGGTACCAAACCGCTTTCATATATAGCTACCTGCCGTAATAAACTTAGAATATTTCTCTTTTAGGTAAACAATGATCTCACTTAGGTGATACAGCAAAATATACTCGTAAATATAGAAATGGTATAAATGCGTGTACTAAAAATGTGGGACTGAAAAATCGTTTGATTTAGCAATGGTAAATATATGAAACCGTTCAAAAATCAAGTCGGGTAAGGATATAGGCAACGATATTATGAGCCTTAGACCACGCTACGGTTCGTTATAAATGAACCAGATTCCTTGCGGCTCAGGTAGAAAGTATAGAGTTCCTTACAGACACTATTGCCTTGACTCTTACTTTTCCCATCAAGACACGGTCTATTTGGTCATAGTAAGATAGAAGATACATAGACATATCTCCATATCAGATAGCGATATCCATTTTGCACTTCTTAGGAGAACAAAAATAAAACTTAAAAGTTAATTATTGTTCTATGCTATAAATATTATTTATAGCGCCTGTTAAGAAAGTAATACTTCCTATTATATTCTATAATGTGTAAGCTATCTTAAAAAATGCTAGCGTTAAAAATGTTATTTCATTGGAGATAAATAACCGTTCTATTACTAATACCACTGCTGCTGCTGATATAATCTAGTAATGAACGAAAGGAACGAATCTAGTATTACGAAAGAATAAAGAACATAACCCTGATGTACGGGTAAGTAAATGAATATAAGGCTTCCAAACACACGTGAAAGTTTTCTGTAAAATGCAAAGCGCATTACGTTGGAGTCGTCTGGAGCAGTAATAAAGTAAGTAACGATGTGAATGTAGGTCGCGGGAGCGGGTGCGCTGGTGGGGCCACAGCGCCAGGGTCCTTATTCGCTAAAACTAATTAAACACGTAACGTGACGTGTTACAATAACTTCGAGATATTATCGTTAAATGGTACTCTAGTGGCGAACAGGATATCATTTCACGAAGTTGTCGTAACGCACCACCTTTGGTTATAAAGAATAATGGCCCCGCCGCGTCACCTTCGTCTCACTACCATACGCTTATAAGTAGGTATTCTATTTTAATGGACGATTTAGCGCTGTGGTTAAGAGCTTAAGCCGCTCCGCCCACTATGTCTAATAGTCGCGGGTTCGATTCCCGCACGGGACAAATCTTTGTGTGACCCACAATTATTTGTTTCAGTCTGGGTATTTGTGTATGTGAATTTTCATGTTTGTAAACGCACCCACGACACAGGAATAAAACCTTGTGTGGGGGTAGGATAAAAAAAAATTCGCCGATGAAATCTCATGTCCGACTGTGCATTTCCTTATAGAAAACATGCAGGTGCAAATTGGAACAAATCGGAAATGAGTTCTATTTGAGTGTGTAGCTGTCACAAATGGAGGTGAGAGGGAACAGGTCATACTCTACCACGCGAACCCAATGCGGATTGGACGAAGCAGGTTTGACACCTGATAATTGGACTTGTCAAGCCGCACAAAAGGCTTCTAACATAGCTTTACAAGGTGCCTTTCAAAGCACTATTTATTTGAGTGTGTAGCTATCATTGATTTAGGATAGAGATATTAGTTATACAAGGGTAGTTCTACTGCTTACGTGTAGATTACCATTACACGATCATTTCACAAGGTTATCGTAACGTGCTGCGTTTGGCCATAACGAATAAGGTCTCTGAGCTGGGGTACCGAGCTCTCTTTAATTCGACGCTGCCTGGTCGCATCGCGCGCTCGCCCGGGAGATTCTTAGTGTAGGCAAATCTTGTGTACCCAATTTCAGGATATATCGGTGAGGATTGGAATAGACAGAGACGACTGCTTCTGATGCAGTTAATAAAATTATATTTAAGTTATGGATCAATATTTCGCCGATCACGAAATCTTGGATTTTGAATAAGTCGGGTCGAAGATAGCAAGTTTTTCTTACGGATTTTCTATAGAAAAATTCTTCGTAGCAGCCCGGAGTCTGGCATGGTCCTATAATTATTTATATTTATTTGGTGGAAGACCTACAGCTAATACAGTTATATAGAAACTAAAAATATCAACGGAAAGCCAATTACAGGTCTTCACGGATAGTCGTGGATTACGAAAATGATATTCCGTATAATATGACTAAATGTGGAAAAATTGAACAGGTACAGGGGAGGTAGGTACTTATTATAGTAATTTCATTTAAAGAAATCAAAACTAAGCTGCCGTCATGTAGTACACATGTAATACTTGTGTAGAATAAATCTAAATTGAATTGCTTGCTTAACTTATTGAAATTACTGCTTGCTCGCACGAGGTATGTATTTGTCTATAATTAGTGGATACGTGGGAAACATGAATTGGAGTATTAAATCTAGTAGCTTTAGGCGAGACATTCAAGAATAATTTATTAAAAAGCTCTGGACAGTCAAGAATATTTGAAGATAATTTTATGAGGATAAAATATAATTGTATTACGCTAGCGCCCTATTCCATTGGGACACGTCACCGTCACCGTCGGTCATATGTGGGTGTTATACAGCACACCTGTGTCATCCGCCTCTAGAGGAATGGCGTTACGTTGTTTGTTTTGATTTAAGTATATTAATAATTCTACTGATATTATAAATGTGAAAGTTTGTATGTTTGTTACTCAATTACGCAGAAACTGCGAAACGAATTTGGATGAAATTTAGCACACAGATAGTTTATTATCTGGATTAACACAAGGGATACTTTTTATAGGGCAAGTCAGGAGTCTCCGTAACCGGAGAGCGTGTATGAGATGAACTATGAGAATGGAGGAAGCCAGAGAGGTCTGTAAGGAAAGAACCTGTTGGAACTCTGTACTCTCTGCCTACCCCGCGAGGGAGCTGGCTTGTTGATATGGACAGATAGATACTTTTTATTTCGGAAAAATGTTACGTTTCTGTCTAAAGTCAATTCGGGTGAAGTCGCGGGCAGGAACTAGATACAGTGGGACTGTATAGGCTAATATAATAATAAAATTTGTCCCACTACTGGGCTAAGATCATCTCTCACAAATCGAGGTCAGAGAGATTAGATCATACCACGATGACCAAGTGCAGATTGGTGTAGGTAGGTTTGTGGCCACCTACTGTTTGGACTTATCAAGCTGCCTCTAAGGCTTCCCACTTCGCTTAAAGACTTCCACATTCAGTGGTAACTAGGACCAACGGCTTACCAAGGCTTTCGAAGCACGGAGGCACAGGAAGGTATTGTTATAAGTATTTAGTAATAGTTATTGTGTCCGCTGAGAGAGTGTGTTACGGCCGATGATGTCCTATGCGAAATAATGATGAACTCAATCGTTCAGTCTTACTCATTTAAGAGCGTTCGTTAAGCTTAGATCATGCTTCTTCTATGAATATTATTAAATGATGATTAGATTAGTAAAACTTTTGTCATTATTGAGATATTGCAACACGCCATATGGCTTGATCATAAGCTGCCGTTCTGTTATACCAAACCATTTTACTAATTGATAGGTAGTGCCTTTTGAACAGCAAATGTTCAGAGTACTAATTCTATTATCATTTTGGTGGCCTCAGACCACCGCGAGGGCGACGGAGCGATAATCTCTCACACACGCTATACAATAAACGTCGATACGATAAGTAGCAAGTGACGAGCAAAACAACAAAGACCTACAACGAGATATTATAATTGACTGAATACTTGTGTATGCAGTGAAAGTGTTCAACAGTTTCGATGCACAAGGACTCTTCCCTATTTCAAATTTAAATTCAAATTCAAACGTTTATTGCTTTCCGTAGTGTTGATAGATGGTTAAAACGTTAATTTTGTACAATTATGGGCCCTGTTTATTGCTACGTAACAAAAACATCTGCTTTAACACGCCTAACAAACTGATTTGTATTCGCTGGCCACTTCCCTGCTCCCTCGCGCGGCAGTAAGCAAGAAAAAGACATAGAAAAGATTTTAAAAATACGGAGGGTTTACGGGCGACTTGGTTGGTTGGGCGCAGGTTTGATATCCGCAGAGGACAAGTCTTTCTGTGACCCACAAATATTTATTTCTGTGTGAGTGTTTGTGTATGTTAATTTTATTCTTGTGAACGCATCCACGACACAGGAATATTTACTGGCGTGAGGATATGTTTCTTTTTTAAATAAGAAAAGGATACATTGTTCTCCTCTACTAATTATTCCTGTGTCGTTGGTTAAATATGAATTTCAGTAGCATAAGCATCCAGACCAAAAGGTGTCAAACTACTATCAGTACGAGTTGAAATGATTATAGAGGTTGTATTATATGTGCCAAGGATAACTAAAAATCCAATAATAAAATATAAATCAACCAAATTCCTTTTAAAAACTACGTTTTTAACAAGTCACTAGAACGAAATGATTATTCATTTTGCTGAATGCTGTACGATATGAATAATCATTTCGTTTCGAGTATATCATATTTATATAAGCTTATAGTGAGATTTTGAGAGAAGTGTATAAGTAGGTACTAAATCTTATTTCGCAACAAGCGTACGTGTAACTATTAGTTACTTATTTCATCATTATTTTCATAAAACTTATTCTGAAAAGTTTGTAAATTACATTTATTTCGACACATGCCCCTCGAATAATGGCTATCCAAGGGAAGGTTTAGTGTGTCTCACATCAATCAAGTGAATTGGTAACTCTACTAACAGCGCAGTTTATCGCTACACCGCCGCAAAATACCCGATGCTATTAGCAAATTTGCCCTCTCAGCTGAATAAAGGGTTATACTGAGACCGCTCAAGTATATATCCAATTTTTAGAATTTGCAGTACTATTTTGGTTTATAGGCACCCATCAGTGAATACTTAAATGCTTAAGTCGGAGCTAATAAAGCGATTTGGAGATATACCTGCATTGAATTTGCAATAGTACTTAAAAAAACATTACGTCATTTGCACTAAATATTCAATCCTTGACAAACCGTTAATGTTGCGTGTCGAATGCGCGCCATCGATACCATTGCGATTATTCGATAATTACAATAATTCTTTTGTTAAAGCGCACGCGAATACCTTAATAATACTCTTAAATCATTAATCCATCAGCCCATACCGGCCCACATCTGAACAATGGACTGACAAATCGAGGTGAGAGGAAATATCATACTCTACCACGCGAACCCAATGCGGATTGGCCGAAGCAGGTTTGTAGCTATAGTATTTATCATGAAGGATGGGCCAGTATACTTATTTAATGACAATACGAGGCATGACCTGTTTCTATACTTATGGTTGTATGCCTTAACATCATTGAATTAAATATTAATTAAGGCACTTAGATCTGTCACTACCCATCATATGTAAAAAATATTATACCTGATGATTGAACTTGTCAAGCCGCACAAAATGCCTCCAACATAGCTTTACAAGGTGCCTTCCAAAGATCGGTGATTATCGAATATGAAAATGCCACAAATGGTCATCAACCGAGGACTGACCGAGTCGACCGCTGCTAGAATACCGGTCCAGCAACGCTATGAGTGGCTGGGAACTTAAGCCATTAATTTGTCATAACAGGTAAATGTTTAATTCCATAACTAAAATTTAGTAAGCCTCCAAAGACCAACTTTATTAAGTCCTAGGTGAACTAGGGTATATTTATTAGCACCTAAGTCAGTAGAATGGAATAATAATCTACTTATATATCAGCCAGTCTATCTTTACTATATACCAGCCAGTCTTAATATCATCTGTCCTTATAATTATAAAAAAAACACCGACACGCCTATATTCCCAAAGCGGGTACTGTAAACCCACTTTTTGCGACGATGTTAGATCCCATAGCGGGCGAGCCTTTATCCGTAGCCTTTATCCGTAATACCGGGCACAATGCCAGACTCCGGAATGATACTTGAAAAATTTCTATAGAAATTGCGATTTTTTTTATAAAACGTTGCCTCATACTAAGATATATTTCTGTGTCGTGGGTACGTTTGCAAACATGTAAATTCACAAACACAAATACCCAGACCGGGACAAATAATTGTGGGTCACACAAAGATTTGTCTCGTGCGGGAATCGAACCCGCGACTATTAGGCACTGTGGGCGGAGCGGCTTCAACTCTTAATCACTGCCGTAAATCGTCCGTATAGTATGTTCTTATTTTTAAAATTGCATTTGCCATTAAGAACCTTTACGTCGCTTAGCTCAAAAACCATACTTTCAAACCTGTTAACGGCCATCAAAAACTTTTTTACAAACATTCTAAGGCCAAAAAACTTTACGAAACTTAGGTTGTCGTCTAAATATATCGCACACACACATCGTCACGCATATATTCCCCAAGCGTGTGTGGCAGAGGTGTACTGAGTACACCCACGTTTCGCCGACGATGTTAGGTCCCATGTAATAGGGGGCGAGCCTATTGCCATATACCGGGCACATTTTCAGACTCCGGACTCGTACTGGGAAGTTTTCGTTAGAAAAACTACACTTGTCCGACCTAGGATTTGAACCCAGAACTTGTGATCACAATGTGATGCGCTTTGCCACTAGACCAACGAGGCAGTCTACGAGGCATGCCTTTTAAGTTTTGTCGTTTGAAGAAAAAAACACAACTAGAACCTTAAAGTACTTTTTATTGTTTTTTAAAGTATTCACCACGTAGCTTAATACACTTTTCCATTCGCTCAAACCAGTTATTATAACATTGATTCCACTCTAAAGTGGGGGTGTTCAAAATGGCTGACTTGAAAGCGTCGACTGCTTCTTCACCGGACTGGAACCTTTGACCACGAAGACTTTTCTTAATTTTAGGAAATGTAAAGAAATCGTTAGGGCTTAGGTCAGAACTGTATGGAGGATGGTCAAGAATTTCTACTTTTTCCTGCTTCAAATACTCAATCGTTTGACGAGCGCTGTGTGAGCTTGCGTTGTCGTGGTGCAGGATGATGCGTCGCTTTGAGTTAGATTTTCGAAGTTCGGCGATGACTTGTGGTAAACAAACTGTGGTATACCACTCTGCGTTAACCGTTCTACGATCTTCAAGTGCAATAGTCGCAACATGGCCGGTTTTTCCAACGAACGTGGCCACCATCTTCTTTGAAGTGCTTTGAGAACGAACAACTTTAGTCGGCTTTGGCTCGTCTTGAAAGACCCAGATTGTAGATCGTTGTTTGGAATCAGGATCGTATGCATAGATCTAAGATTCGTCACCACTGATGATGTCGTAGACGTGATTTGACTCTCCTCGGTTGAACCTTTGCCGAGTTTTCTTACACCATCTGACGCGGGCCGCCTTGTTATCGTCGGAAAGCAGATGTGGTATCCAACGGCAAACTAGCTTTCTCACACCAAGCGCTTCATGCAAGATCTTCTGAATGGTTGTCCCTGAGATGCCTAATAGAGCCTCTATCACTCGATACGTCACATGACGATCTTCTAGAATTAGTTGTCTCACAGCAACGATGTTATCTTCAGTGAAGGCGAATTTTGGGCGTCCTTCGCGAGATTTGTCACTAACACTAGTATGTCCACGCTGGAATTCTAAATACCAGCGTTCGACAGTCCGCAGACACGGGGCTTCATCACTGAACACAGATGTTAGCTCTTAAAAACACTGAAGCCGTGTCAGGCCACTTCTAAATTTGTAGAAAATTATTGCACGAACATTTTCCTTAGAAAGATTAATTTTCGTACGTAACCTAACATATTCCAATCAACGCTGTGACTAAACAATAGCATTAATCCTAATACTTTCAACTGTTTTGAGATTCAAAATTTAAACACATTCGAATATAGAACAGTTCCAAATTCAAAATTGCCGGGAAATATGGAAACGACAGAACTGAAAAGGCATGCCTCGTATCAGTAGAGTCAGTCTAAATATATATGTGAATTATATTACGATAACTAAGCACAGGTTTCCATAGTGTTACGTTCAAAGTAATTTTGAAGGTTAAAATTTCCACTATACACATAATCACGATTAATAAATAAATACAAGGTATACCTAGTCAAATAAGAAGGCCAACGTGACTTTATAAAAATATATGCCTCGTTGGTCTGGTGGCAAAGCGCATCGCTTTGTGATCACGAGGTCCTGGGTTCAAATCCTAGGTCGAACAAATGTAGTTTTTCTAACGAAAAATTCCCAGTATGAGTCCGGAGTCTGGAATTGTGCCCGGTATATGGCAATAGGCTCGCCCCCTATTACATGGGACCTAACATCGTCGGCGAAACGTGGGTGTACTCAGTACATCTCTGCCACCCCCTCTGGGGAATATAGGCGTGACGGTATATTTGTTTTTACAAATATAATTATAATAATAAATTAATACGTGAAGCAAAAGCTTTTTACGAAAATTGCGCGGACGGAGGAGTATGAAATTTCCACACTTATAGTTTATATAGAGAAGGAGTGCAGGTTGCTAATATTATTTAAAAATTATAAAAAAAACATTTAATCAATAAAAAATGATGGTCGAATTTTGACCAATGGGCGACCACTAGTAATAATAGATAATCAAAATATTTTACTGAACTGGGTACTGGTCGGGAATACATAACTAACTACAATTTTACTTATCGGTTGGAAAACCGAATCAACGCGATAAAAAGCAATATCTTGCAAATAGGTAAATGGTAGATTTGAAGTGATTCCGATTCGTTCCGATTCTCCCTTTAGAAATATGTGCATACGTGCATGTTTTTATGTGATTCCTATTCTCCCCAGAAACCAACAGTGTCGCGCGAATACGACGTACATTGTATTTAAATAACGTCGTAACATCAACACTTAAGAACAATAGAGTATTTAGAAAACATTTTAGCATAATATAGATATTATTTAAACCGAATCACATCGGAAAATGTAAAGTCAATAACACACGACAGCTGATTTCAATGCAAATCTACAAGGTGTATCGTTATTAACGCAAGACCTCAGACACCCCGATTAGTTAATTTACAATAAGCTTTACAAATCCAATACGATTGATAAAATTTGAAGTTTTTACCCCTTTTTTAAACACTTTTATACCCCAATTAACAATAAAACTTGTGCGTGTATGTGTGCATATTGAGATATACATGTTTAGAAATGCATTTGAAATCTCCATATTGCTTTAAATCAATAATAAATTGAGTTTGTTATAGCGCACTGAAGGAGTAACAGCATTTTTTCCAAATTTTACATTAAAAATTAGGAATAAATTCAGTTACCGATTTAGGACAAACTACTTTCAGGTCTTGCGTTTATTATGTTAAACCTTGTATGCATTCATGAAAAATACAAATCCTAGCAAATATTCGCAGTAGGTAATATCATGTAAAGAGCCGTTATGATTAATAATATCAGCCTATACTGCCCACTGCTGGGCAAAGGCCTTCTCTCACAAATCGAGGTGAGAGAGATTGGGTCATACTCCACCACGCGGACCCAGTGCGGATTGGTGGAGGCAGGTTTGTGGCCACCTGCTGTTGGAACTTATCAAGCCACCTTTAAGGCTTCCAACTCGGCTTAACGACTACCACATTAAGTGGTAACCGGGACCAACGGCTTAACGTGCCTTCCGAAGCACGGAGACGATCGAATATGAAATGCCACAAACCGTCACCCATCTCAGGCCGACCGAGTCGAACGCTGCTTAACCTTGGTGATCGGTAAGAACACCGCGGTCGCACAGCGCTACGAGCGCCTCAAACCGTTATGATGAAACCGCCGTTATGATTAAACAAACCTATATAGTGCGTAGGTAATAATAGTATGTATACTACTGTCATATTTTAAACGAGCAGTATAAAGCATGAGTATAAAGAATAGGATCGTAACCCTAAAGAATACCTACTATTTAAAACAATTTTCATAATCTACACACGCTATGTTTTCGATAGTTTCGATAATTTTAACGATCTTATACCTCTTATAAGTGACATTTTACTTTTAGGGTACAAAATTTTATATCAAGCATGTCTAAAAAATCATGACGTGATTTTTATAGGTAAAAAATATGCGATAAGACAACAACAGTCCATGTTAGAGCCATAAGTGAGAGTGAAGAGAGCATGTATTCGTAGTCGATACTCTCGAAACGATCACAAGTCGCGTGTTATGACAGCATTGAAAAAGCTTTTAGTGGAAACAATAGTGAATTGCGAGGTGACATGGTAAAAAAAGGTTTCACAATGCCGATATTATATAGATATTTGGATAGATATGGAGCTTTGGACAAATAATAAATGCTTACATTAACATTACGCCAGTTTTATAAGGATATAAGTATCCAAAGAAGGTTATATACCGTTTTCCTTTCATCCTAAACGCTCTACAAAGTAAATTTTAATTAGCAAGAAATAAAACTGCATATATATGTATGATATTTTTCATCATATTATAGAATATTAAAGAGAGTGTAAACGTGAGACCTCAGGAGAGAAATAGTAAACTGCCTATCTATCTTGATCATCAGATTCCTTGCGGGGTAGGCAGAGAGTACAGATTTGCAACGGGTCCTCTCCTTACATACCACTCTGGCTTTCTCCACTCCCATAGTTCGTCTCATACACGCTTACCGGTTACGGAGACTATGACAAAACAGATATGCAGTGTGAAAGTGGAAGAATCCAGATACCGATGATGACTTAGACTATCTAAAATGGCTATTTTTAATAAAATAAAATAATAATGGAATATTCTATTGCTACTTTACTTACATTCCAATTAAAAATTACTGTTTCAGAGGCAACCGTATTTTGAGCTAGCAACACACGAAGCGTACGCTCGGGGCTCGCGAGCCGTGAAATGCAATTTGCTGCACCGAGCGAGCGGCGTAACTGCTTGGGCCCTTATTAGCTATAACCAAGTAATCACGTAACGCGGCCTGTTAAGATAAATCGTTCGTTAATTCGTTTAATGCAGGTTTCGGAAACGTTACTGATAACACTACATGCTTACGGTACATTAACGTTATGACTCTTAAAGTTCTTTATTGCAGCTTTGTGCGTAGCCATCTCGAATACACATCGCAAGTATGGAGCCCTTGTTACGACAAATACATCGATCGAATCGAAAACATCCAAAAGAAATTTATAAAATCTTTGTGCTTCCGAATTAAAATCCCATATAGACATACGAACTACTTAGATGTCTGTAAGAAATTCCACCTCTTACCTCTCTCTAAAAGGCGAGAGATTTCAGACTGCATTTTCCTTATAAAATTATCTTCAAGTATTCTTGACTGTCCAGAGCTTCTTAATAAATTATTCTTGAATATCCCACCCAAAGCTACTAGATATAATCCTCCAATTCATGTTACCCACGTATCCACTAATTATAGACAAAACACATACCTCGTGCGAGCAAGGACGAAATTTAATAAGTTAAGCAAGCAATGCAATTTAGATTTATTCTCCGGCAGCTTAGCCTTGATTTTTTTTTAATGAAAATACTCTAATAGCTTATATAGGAAATTACTATAACCTACCCTGTACCTGTTTAATGTTTTCCACATTGCCATATTTTTTCTTTCTGTATAACTTCTTACTCATATAGCTCACGCAATACCATTTTCATAATCTACGACTATCCGTGAAGATCTGTAATTGGCTTTCCGTTGTTATTTTAGGTTTTATATTACTGTATTAGCTGTAGGTCTTCCACCAAATAAATAAATAAATTACGGTAAAGCTATCGCGGCAATGATGACTGCCTCGTTGGTCTAGTGGCAAAGCGCATCGCTTTGTGATCACGAGGTCCTGACTTCAAATCCTAGGTCGGACATGTGTAGTTTTTCTAACGAAAAACTTCTCAGTACGAGTCCGGAGTCTGGAATTGTGCCCGGTACATGGCAATAGGCTCGCTCCCTATTACATGGGACCTAACATCGTCGGCGAAACGTGGGTGTACTCAGTACACCTCTGCCACCCCCGCTTGGGGAATATAGGCGTGACGGTGTATTGAACAGAACGACATTTTGTTTAACGATACTAGCGCGTTGCCAAAGTTTCGATCCTATCTAGTTGCATTAACCATTGGACAGTGGCGATAGCGCGGCATAATTACATAGGCACAATAATTTCTCTAAAAAGAAAAAACTGACCGGTATATGTAATTCAACGTTAATCAGGTCATACCGTTTTTTTTTTGATGTCGTTAAGCATCAACTTATATAATGGACTATATTTTAAATTTAACATTTTGAGTAACATATTTAAAGTATCGTTGTTTCCCATGATCACGGGAGGGACTGAGGTGTTAGACTTCCAAAAGGCATAGTTGTTCCAGGGTACCCTCAAACTTCTTAATTACGATTTTTGTTGGTCCGATCTACGCAAAATGAGCTCACGGTGTCCTGAGTTCTTGCAGTGTTATGCATGGTTTTGGATTTGATTATATTATTACCGGATCCCAAGTCGATGGAAGCACCCAGCCATCTTCTCTATTGAAATTAGGATGTTTTTTAATTCCCTTTTTAAGCCTCGCAAACCATCCTTGGTAGGAATCGGTGTTCTTTCACGAGGATTTGTGGTCTATCAAATCTGATGTTATGGCGGGTGCGGTCAAGGACATGTTCACAGACTGCAGACTTCTTTGAGCGACGGTGTTTTAACTTAAAAATCAAAACTAAACCGCGATAAAATCCGATAAATAGTTTTATTTTATGTGTAATATTCGCGTAAATCTAAGCACTCAGTAACGTTATTTCTTAAAATAACGAAAACTTCGTTTTTAAGCCGGCAACGATACCGCCTTTTAACCGTTATTCCGAACCCTGGTTTAATGGTACTCCAGTGACATACAGAATACCATAACGCGATCATTTCACATAGCTATCGTAAAGCGTCGCATTTGGACTTAGCGAATAAAGCCCCTGCCGGGTCACCTTCGTCTCACTACCATACGTTTATAAGTATTCTATTTATATTTTTTTTCGCCGAAGGAATCTTATTTACCTGTATTCCGACTATGCATTTCCTTATAGAAAACAGGCAAGTGGAAATTGGAACACATCGGAAATGAATGTCTATTTGAGTGTGTAAGTAACTCTCATTGAGATAGGATAGATATAATAGTCACTTATTGGTAGCTAATACCTAACTAGTTACACTGCTTGTTTATTCAGTTTCAGTAAATAAATTATCATAATAAATAAAAATAAACACCGCCACGCCAATATTCCCCAAGCGGTGCGCAGAGGTGTGTACACCCACTTTTTTCCGATATTAAGTCCCATGTATGAGGCGAGCCTATTTTCATATACCGGGCAAACAATACAAACATAAATAAATAAATAAACATCCAAACTCCGGACTGATACTTGGAATTTTTCGATAGAAAAACTACATTTGTTTGACCTATGACATGAACCCAGGAGCTCGTGACCGCAAAGTGCATATAAAATTGCTCTTAAGTGCTCCTACATGGGCAACTAAAAACTATCATTATGAATTTTATTATTTTCCAAGCACTACTGCAACTGAAGCAAAATTGGTAACATTGTTCTCATCTCCTGCAAGAGCAAACTAGATCCTTGACGTCCCACAATTTGCCTTCCGTAGTTATCAAAATCCCTGTAGGTATTATAATCTTAATTATGTGTCTATCTAAAACATAAAATACAGTATAAATTCACTAAATTGAATGCACCATACGCCACACCACTTTTTGAACAGCTTACAAAAATGTCATTATATGACCCAGACCAAAAAAATTACATTTGAGAGTCTCACAAAGATTTGTTTTATGCGGAAATCGAACCCGTGACTTCTCGATCCAGTATGCGGACCGACTAAAGCTCCTAAGGTTTGGTCAAATGGCCGACGGAACGCGACGGGAGCGTAACGGAAGCGCACGGCTACGTTCGGTTGTGACATTTGCCGTCGCCCTGCCTTGGCTATGTGACGAAACCTTTAAGGTTTCACATAGTCGACGCAGCGCGACGAGAGCACAACGTTGGCGCGACTTGGGGAGTTGTAATGTACTGAAATCTACGGGAGACGCCACACAGGGCAGCCCCGCTCGGCGTGACAACAAATGTCATGGCCCGCCGCCGTCGCGCCACCAGCGATTACAAACCAAGCACGGCGAGAGCGAAACGCCAATACGCGTGCGAGCGGGACGCTAGTGTAGAGCGGCCGCTTGGCCGGCGTGACGTCGTGCCTGCAGTGTGACGTGCTCGCCGCGCTGCCTACCGCTGACCAAGCGTCAGCTGAACACCTCCGTCACGCTCCGTCGGCTATTTGGATAACCTTTAACCACTGCCCCAAGTAGACGTCAGTAGTATAGTACTATAAGAGCGAGGGACAGAAAGGACTCTTAACTCTATAAATATAGAGCTCAGTAACTCAGCCTGCACGACGTGTATTTTTATGAACGATGTTGTTCACTGCTCTGTATCTCGAATACTGGCTAACGGTTTTTACAGCTGCTACGAAATAACAGGTAGTAAGGCCCACACCCGCCTAGCCCCTTCCCCACTTCTCTATGAGATACTTTTTGATGGGCTAAAATTATCCGTAGGTCACTCAGGTATATAAGTTATCTTAAAATAGCAATAAATAGGCATCTAAGCGTATAATTTAAAGAATATTCGACAACTTACGCAAAATATTGTAGATGTCTTATTAAATATTTAACTTTATTAACTTATTTGGTTGTTAATTATAGTAATATATTTCGATTTGCAATTTTTTTGTTTATCAATGTAGCATGGAATCTGACGTTTTTTAAGTAATTAAAGTGTAAATTTTACTAAATAGCTCAAAATTGTACCATAATGATTTAAAAAAAAAATCGGATTCGAGTTTTTTTCTTTTCGTTGCATTTTCTGAGAACATTTGCCATAGTCAATTTTTTAATATTATTAGAAAGAAGAAATTTCAACGAAAAAAAGCCCACCGACTTTTTAAAACAAAGCTCATATTTTGACGGGCTAATTATTTAACGATTGAAAATTAGGTTGCTTTTTCGATATTAAGTCAAAATAAGGTAAACAAATAAACATTTCAAATCAAAATATTACAGTGTGTTTGGGACATAGAAAGGTAGGTTTTCACCAAATTTCGTGATTTTTTTTTGTATAAGATAAAAATTAAAATCTTGGTTATTTGAATTTTTCACATACATTTTGAGGTTAAGTGAAAAAAGTGTAAATACAAAAGTTGTGGATCTTTTTATTACCTATTTATGTATACTAGACCAGTACACAGCTCAGTGCAAGTTCTTTAAAAGATGATGCAATAATAACAGACTATTGCTCATACAAAATAATTCCAAGTACTGTTTTGCTGAATCAGCTTAGCTT